>JADMNL010000026.1:171667500-172917500 GCA_016271365.2 Neoceratodus forsteri | reverse complement strand
ACCTCTATGTAAAGTAGATTTATCTCTCTGTCCCCTTCCCCTTTAAGAAAGGGAACACATTCCAGTCCAAAAAAACACAGGGGATAGATTCATAAAATTTTCAAAACCCCCACAGCTGCAAAAAAAAAAAAAAACTTGGTGGAAGTGGATTGCCATCTGCTGATCTGCAGGTCACCGCAGTTTTCCCACAGCTGAGGGTATTCACAAAGGTAGAGTAGAAGTACAACTGGCTCAATGATTTATGATGGCTTTCTGGAGGTGTTGTCTGGGAAATCCCTGTAGCTGAGGAGAACTGTTTTGGCTGGTGGGACCAGCCATAACTTCATCCACAAGTGCTGCGTCATGGATATCAATCTCCACAGCTGCGGAGATTTCAGTCTGCAAATGGAGTTGTAGCATGGGACTTAGTCCCAAAACATTTAGTGAATCTAGCCCAGAGTTGGAATACGGTGCCTCTGTTCCATAAAATGTCTGGCCACTGGTGACCTCTCATCTGCTCTTCTAATGTTGCTTTTAAGTTCCAAAACTCACTTTTGTAATGCCCTCATAGTTTGGCCAATATACACAAGATCACATGGGTATTTTGACAGATACACTATAAAGGTTGTCTGAAAAGAGTCCCTTATCTCCACCATTTCACCTCTAGCCAAATTGGTCAGCTTTTTCAGTCTACAAATGCTGCTGCAGGCACTGCAATGGCCACACGGAATATTACTTTTGATATCAAAAGAAGTATCTGTATCCTCCACTGGTGTATTGTGTTGGGCATGTACCACCTGTAACTGGGTAATAAAATTACCTTTCTCAGCTTCTTGTTGAAACTGCACAAAAGTGAAGAAATGACAGACAAGTGGTGTTCAGCACATAAAGTGATTTATTTCTGGTATATAAAGCAGGCTTATAACCAAGTCACAGTGATAAACACCAAGGAGAACACCTCCAATCTTTCTTACCTATAGGCAGCAACAAATTTCTTCTTCTCATAGAAAAAGGTGCAGTGCAAAGGGTCTTATACCCCTCATAATAACCATAGCAACTACTAAAAAGATATATAAAAGTCTCATCATTGGATAATAGCAAATAACCTAACTTCTTACTAGCCTGGGAAAACATGCTGAGCTTTCAGAAAGACAAGCTAACTAAACAAAGGACCTGTATTTGTGAAGGCCACTTGTGGTTACACACATAAATGCATAGGTAATTGCTGTTCTGCACTAGAACTAAAGATGGCAGTATTGTCTAACTAATGATTATACAATGGTATAAACAAAGGTGTCTCCCAAGTGGTACAAATAGAGTGATGGCAAATGCATTATGATTCTCAGTAGAGGTACAGTAGAACTCAGATCCTGATACTTATACTTGTACGATAAGTGCCTGCATCCTAAGTATTACTGTCTGCAAGGTCGGGAGCCAGTCGGGGTGCTGGTCCATGGATAACATTCCCCCCTTGTTGCCTCAAAAGGGGAAACAATCCCAAGTAAGCTGGTAGGGATAGAGCTAAAAAGTCATTTACAGGCCCGATGCACAAGCCTTGTAAAGGAATTCGAGTTGTTCTTGATGTTGTTTGAGGGTACATTGCAGGCAGCATAGCGTGAAAATTAGGAAAACAATCAAGAATGCTTGAATAATAACAAAAACCTTGAAGCTAAGTTCTACCCAATAGTTGCCAATGGCAAAACTTAAATCACCATCATGAATCAGATCAAGTGTATTATTTGCTTTAGATATATTATTGCTAATATAAATCAAGTGAACATCTTTTCTAGCTGAAAGAGATCACAAGGAGAGAGAGTCAAGGGATCAATGTGCACGTTAAAAATAGGCAAATATTGAGACAGGGCAAGCAAGTATTGGAGATCAGTATTAATAATATCTGGTTCAGGGAGAGGAACAGGCGTGATCACAGTGTGACGTATTACAGTTTTCTGCTGTGGAGTAAAACAAGTTAGGTTTATCAATATTGCAAGTACGAGTTCCATAGGCAAAGGATGGATAGTTTCTAACCACACAAAATTGTCCCTCAGAGGTATAGGTGACTCTGAGTGTTGGTACATGCCAGCAATGTAAGCGTACAGGGCAGGTGAAGGTCTGCTTTGTCAACTGAGTGGTGAAGCAATGTATCTCTTCAAAATAGCTTCTGGATGGTGCTGTTTCAGCGTTGAACACTGAAGATGCAGCAGGAGGGATGTCATCTGGATCAACGTCAGTAAGGTTGGTCGGCAGGTCTTCACCCAATGTCAAAGACCAGTCAAGATGTTCTGGCAAGTAGCCACAAACTGGTTTCACAATGTCAAAGATGTCCCAGTGGCACAAGAAGTAGAATCCTTTCTTAGCACAACAGTTCATGTGAGGAGCCACCCAAGCCTGGAGAATGGGGTGGTATACCAGCATAGAAGGAAGTTCAGTTCGTTCACAGAAAATGTCATTTTCAAGATGTCCAGTGGAGTGAATATTTGCCAGCTTGTCGAAGACAGATGTAGCCAGAGCAAAGCGTGGTAAGGAGACAGTAAGTGTCACAAACATGTTGTCCGTAATTGAACAAGGTTTGGTCAGGTAACAGGGTGCTGTATTAGTACCTGGAAATGTAACCAATATTACACAGTATAGACATAGAAATGTTACGAGTATTCTTTAAACACATAGAAATGCAACCTGTGTTTGAGCAATGTGGGCAATATCATTTACCCAATCTGAGATCATGAATAACATCTGGAATTTTCCCTGATTCCATGTCCCTGAAGAGAGCATTAACAGTAGAAATAACATAAGAACCATCAGCAGAACATAGAATTTCACTCCCAATGTAAGGCTTATCCCCCTTGCGGTTATTCTGAAAAATTAGATCATTAAGTTTTTGTCTTGTATCATTGAACCCTTGAGCAATCTCCTTCATATTATACACTGTATAACGTTCTTCCTCACTAGGAGAATTAACACCTTGCAAGACAGGGGGCATAACATCATTGCCAAGTGTTTTCTGGAACTTAAGTGTCTGTGCCTTAATGGAGGCAATATCTGCTCTATTCCAAATAGACATTCCTGAGCCGAAAAGGCTAGTAACAGTGCCATCAGAGTTTGATCTCCCATTTCTGTTGTAGTTGTTATTATTCCAGTTATTTTTGTAGTTACGGTCCTCCCCCCCCCTTGTATGACTGTCAGTCATCAGAAGGGGCTTCCTGTTTATCGTTGTTGCCTTCCACTACATAGTGGGTTGGGGCAGGGCCTACTGGGGTGACTTGGGCTGGGTTGGCCTGGGCCATTGGATTTTGGATGGCAGTGGTCTTGTTGGTGTTTTTGCTGGAAGCTAGGTTATGAAGGTGGACCTGGAAGGCCAGCTCCATCTCGGTGAAGATCTCCTCAAAGGTGTCAGTCTGCAGGTAGATGTTGAGTTCAACCTTATCCCAGAGCGCTGGAGTCATGTTCCAGATGTACAAATCCTTGTACTGAATTTGGTTCTTGTTAGTGTTCTCACCTGCTAGGCCTTTGCTGACCTCGTAGGTGAGCCACAACCATTGATGGTAAGCCGCTGGGCTCTCCTTCACATTTTGCTTGGCCTTGTAGGTCAAACAGGCTCCAACAATACCTAGGGAGTTGGCAGCAAGGAGTACCTGTACAATATCATTGTAGTTGAGCATCTTACAATTATGGACAGCCTCTGGGAGTTTGGCCCAGAGGGTAGGCTCGATGGTTTGTCTCAGGACTTGGACCTGGTACTCAGGTTGGAGATAAAGCTTCTCACAGAGGGAGCACACCTTCTCCAAGTGACAGCTAAGGTTGTCCGTTGGGCCCATCTGTCCAATGCCTTGGGCAATTTGCTGAACAGAATGAGTGACCTATAGAGGATTGGAAGTGGGGGAGCAGGAAGGGGTGTTTAGTTCCCCATGACCCAAAGCACTGCAAAGGGAAGCTTCTGCCACCGCATCAGCAACTTCCTTAAATGCATTCTCCTGGGTTACAGCATTTTTGAACATGCATCTCACCTGCTCCTGCATGGAGGAGCTTCCCTCAGGAGTGGATAATCTAGTCAAGACTTCCTGTGCAATGCCTCACACTTCCACACAATTTTCCAGGGAAAGGGGAGCCAGCAGTGATGAAAGTTAACAGGAACACACAGGAACTCAGTTCCTGTACCTTTTTTGCAGCAGGAACAGAGTCCTGTACTTCCTCCCACTGACACTGGAACTGAAATTCTTAAACCAGTGACATAATGACAGTTTCTGGGCCTGTGACCTGAAATCAGGGTTTCCATAAACACATTTGACATGTTCAACAGTGCTATTTTGCTAGAAATACTTCAGTCTCTCTAACTGAATCTACTAGTGTCTAAAAAAATGCATGTTGACACAGCTATCCTTCAGATTGAGGCTCTTCATTCTGCATTTCATATTTGCCATTGGCCGAGTTCCTGTACTTCTTCTCTACCACTTGCACCACTGGGAGCCAGTGGAAGTGGGCTTCTACTTGGAGGTGGGTGGCCTCCCATACCATGGGGGCTGCCATGTTTGTGTTGACATAGCAGCGTTGAAGGTGTACCAACATGACATGGGGCCGGCTGTAATGGCTGCCATCTTGGTAATGGCTGGTAAAGGCCACCACCCTGTGGGGTGGGGTCTTAGATGTGACAAGGCACCCTAGGTCCTTGTAATCAGAGTCAAAATCACCTGATGAGGGAATGTCAGTGGGTGTGTACTGAGAACCATTCATGGTTTTTACATGGCCAGCAAGAATATTTCGCTGATGATGCATTCTCGCCATCTTGTCTCTACATTTCTTGTGACAAACTTTAGCAGTGCCCTGCTCAATACCCTTCTCAACCTCATGCTGCAATACTCTGTACACGGCACCCAATTCAGCAATTTCCCTAAGCTCTTTGTCTAACTCATGCATCAATCTCACATTCTCTTCTTTCAATTCTATATTAACCTCACTCAGACTTTCATTCGTGTCACTAAAAATATTGTTCAAACAAGATAGCTGTTTCTCATCACATTTCAACCTCTCATTGTCATCTCTTAGCATACACAATTCACGCTCAGAGTCTTGAGCAGTGCAATGCAACAGTCTGTTATTATGTTCACAGAGTGACTGTGTCTCCTCCACGAGTTTCTGATCCCTTTTCAGTAACTCTGATGCCTGCCAAGCCCAACTCTTTTTTTAGAGAATCGTTTTGCAGCTCAAGGGAGGCACATCGTGCTAGTAAACTTTCGACAGCTGTATGTAAAACTGCTACCAAGAGACCTTTGGCGTGGTATTTCTTTGCTTTTTGCTTGGACTTGAGATATTGTTCAGAGATCGCAAGCAAAGGGTCTTCAGTTAATCTGGCATCCAGCGTGAAATCAGTCCATCCTCCATGGGAGGTGAGGTAGTTAGAGACATGGAATCTCAGTTCTGTGCACAGTTCAGGCATAACAGACAAAAGGGTAGACAAACAAAGAGAGCAGTCGAAAGATTGGAATAAAATCCTTAGCACCATCACCCAACAGCTTTCCAGTCCCCTGTGGGCAAATGGTGGTGCCAAGGCAGTACGCGGTATGCTGCTACTCACAAAAGAAGTATACCAGCAGTTTTGTGTTGGTCTGTCATGCCCAAAACTGAGACAGAACAAGTCTGTAAAGAAGCAACCACAGTAAGTTCGAGTAGGTCCAAGTGGACAGAAATGCACCACACTACTCGACATTCAGTTCAAAGAACTCAAATGGAATCCTCACTTTGTACATTCCAACCTTCACACATTCACCAGATACAACTGGGTAATACAATTTGCTTACTCAGGTTCTTGTTGAAACTGCACAAAAGTGAAGAAACAACAGACAAGTGGTGTCCAGCACATAAAGTGAGTTATTTCTGGTATATAAAGCAGGCTTACAGCCAAATCACAGTGATAAACACCGGGGAGAACACCTCCAATCTATCTTACCTATAGGCAGCAACAAGTTTCTTCTTCTCAGAGAAAAAGGAGCAATGTAAAGGGTCTTATACCCCTGATAATAACCATAGCAACTACTAAAAAGATATATAAAAGTCTCATCATTGGTTAATAGCAACTAACCTAACTTCTTACTAGCCTGGGAAAGCATGCTGAACTAGCAGAAAGGCAAGATAACTAAATAAAGGACCTGTATTCGTGAAGGCCACTTTTGGTTATACACACAATTGCGTAGGTAATTGCTGTTCTGCACTTGCACTAAAGATGGCAGTATTGTCTAACTAATGATTATACAATGGTATAAAAAGAGGCATCTCCCAAGTGGTACAATTAGAATGATGGCAAATGCATTATGCTTCTCAGTAGAGGTACAGTACAACTCACATCCTGACACTTATGCTTGTACGTCAAGTGCCTGCACCCTAAGTATCACTGTCTGCAAGGTCGGGGGCCAATCAGGGGTGCTGGTCCATGGATAACACACCCTATCCCTTAAACATCTTGCTTTCCTAGCTACTATTAAGGGGTGTTTACTAAAGATTATTCCCCCTTGAGGTGCTGCCTTCAATACATTCCAATGTTTTTGTATGTTTTTAATGGATGTCTTAAATAAAATAGTTAGTGGCCCCACTAGCTCTTTACTTAATGGTTTTATGAAAAGAGGACTTATACCATCAAGTCCCAGGGATGACCCTTTTTTTTACAGTCCAATGGCATTTAATACATTTTGGACCAGATATTCAAAGCTTTGTGTGGTGCGCAAACCATTTGCGCAGGTTTAGCGTGGGATTACCATGGGTCTGCCATATTCGAAAGGCCAAATAGCACACACAAACCACATTAGCACTAGGCAAACCATAATTATATGCAAGGGGCAAAGTGAACATGAATACAGGTGCTATGAGATATTCCACGACTAGCGCCGCACTAAGGTGTTTAGCGTGACTTAGCGTGACCCTTAGCGTGGTACATATTACTGCCAAGGAAAAGCTGGTCTTAACCCTGGGTAAACAGCATTGTGCAACAGTATTGCTTTGCATGGTGTTTGTGTGGAATTTGCGTGGCTTGCATGACCCTAATATATGATTATGACACTTAGAAAATGCCAGACATAGAGGACACGTGCTGCTTACTGATGGCACCACCATGATGCCAACAGCTGCCACCAGTCCCAGCCAAGCACAGGCAGTAAGGGGTGATCTGGCCCACAGGGGACATCATGGTAGTGTTGCCATACAGCACACACCTGCAGACTATATGTCTGTGGCAACTAACAGATGCTAGCACACACATGCAGCACTGTGGGCATGGTGGCCTTTGAGGGGAGGGTGTACGGGTGGCCAGACCTCACCACAGCCCAGGTGTGGCCACAAGGCTGTGACACATCATGCAGTGCACATGGGCCAGTAGTGGGAATACCCCACCACCTGTGTATCTGTCAGAACATACGTGCCCCCCAGTCACATACCGCACAACTGTACAGACACCACAGCACACACAGCCAGCCATATATATGTCACTGTGAGCATCCCATGCCACAGGTGCTGCGTCTGTGGATCACACAACAGTGTAACAATACTGTCCACTGTCAGTAATCACCTGCAAGTTGGGCTGTCACTGTGTACAGTGCAGTGGTCATCACTGCCCTGCATACCATAGGCATTGCTGTATCCCTGACACTATTGGCCCCCTTGCTACTGTAGTGTCTGCTGTGCACTGCAGCATGACCTACAGTGTGACAGTTGCATGCAGCACCACCACCACCACCTGTGCCTGTGCTGTATTGTCCCCTGGGGTACAATATGCTATGCTATGCTGTACTGTTCACATGTAGCCTGCAGCTATCACCATACACTGCCTGACTGACCTACAGGTGGAGCTGCCGTTGGACCTGGCCAGTCCCTATATTTCCAGACTGACCTACTGGTGGAGCTGTGGGACCCTGCAGTAACGCTGGGCAAACTGCATGCAAATCAGGGCATAATGGGATGCTAATGTGGCTATTTGCCCAGAGACTACCTAAATAGGCTCATTTGCATGTCATACTTGAATATGGCAAAGTTTAGCACCTCATTCCCATGCTATATTCAGAGGCTGTTTGCCCCGTGCTATTCCTTTTGAGTATAGCTTGCTTTGTGCTCCGGGATAACTTTGCCCACAGTGCAGTGCTAATTTCTCCGTGGAGCAAAGTTTTGAATATCTGGCCCTTTGTTAGGTAAACAAGATTGTAGAGTCAAAGACACGTCCAAAATAGGAGTTAAGTTCTTCTGCTATATTGGCCTCATTATTTTAGTAGTTTATTATTAGATACTAGAGGACCACTTTCTTTTTGATTTCCTTCTAGTGTCCCAACATAATTATAAAGCTGCTTTCTGTTGCCTCTTGGTTTTTTTTTGACTAAGTTTAGTTCTATTTTTTTTGTTTTGCCAATCAAATTAGTTTTTTTTTCTTTCTTGGCTAACATTCTAAATTTATCCAGCTCATCATTTTTGTTTGTTATGTTGACTTGCCGCGCTTGCGCGCAGGTCAACATATTGGGAGAGTGGAGATTTGAGGTGCGGCGTTGTTGGCGAATGGTGGGCACGCATCAGTAGGTGCGTCCCTCATTCCCCAATAAGCCAGCATGCTAGAGCTGACACCAACATTATATAAAGTGGACATAACTTGTAAACAAAGTGCCACTGCAATCAGAGACAAGCTCGTCATGCAGCGGCATAAAGACACGCCTCCCATATGTGCCTTTCCAAGTGAAACATTTCAATAAACATGGCGCTGAAGCCGCTGCATGGCAGGTGAAGCTCGCACCCCCCCTTGTGTGACATGCCAATGGGGAAGCCCACTCCCCTCAGCATCACCCCCAACTGTTGAATGCCGAGGGGGTGTCCAATCCTCGGCACTCCCCACTTTGTTTGCCAGCAGGTGCCCAACTCGGCGTGCATTACCGCGGTTGTGTGTCATGAGGGTGCCTAATCCTCGCTTGCGCTTCCCGACTTTGTTTACGCGGGTGCCCAATCCCGCGCATTAACCCCCATGTTGTGTGCCGGCTAAGGGTGCCCAATCCCTCTCGCTACTAACCCCCAAACCCACTTAGGTGGCATGCTGAGCTCACCCGCGTGCAAAATTGTCCCGCAACGCTTGTACCTAGAATACGAAAACGTCCCTCATAGTCTAGGTCCGCCCCTCCCCCACCCGCACCCACCCACTGGCGCACCCTGCCTCCCTCACCCCCATACTACCTCTAGAGTCCAGTGCGATGATCTTCAGTGGACTGGGAACACGCTGCATTCTTCAAAGCCGACCACGAACTGAGGAAATGCCGGTAAGCTGTATAATGGAGTGAATAGGGTTTTTTCAACTTTGTTGCATATCTCAGGCATTTCTTGGACTTTTTGCACCAAATTTTCAACATGGGGTTTTTGAGGCCCCTTCTCATGAATTCTGTCACTGTCATGACGTCTATCAGCCTCGAAAGGTGATTTCACAGTCACTGCGCGAAATCACCTTTCAGGGCCCATTAATGAAATGACAGTGGCGGTGTTCATGAGGTGCCCTCTTAAAAAGCCTAAGTTCCAAATTTGGTGGAAAAAATCCAACAAATGCCTGTTTTACGAGCATGCGTTGCGCAGTTGCTACACAGGCTCGTAACTTCGCACATTCACAATATTTTACTGCCAGATTTTCAGCATTGTCATTTTTGTACACCTCCTTGTGAACAGTGCAGCTGTCATTTTCCACATCCTGCCCAAAATGTGTTTCCACACTTCCAGCGCACAATAGCGCAGTCACTGTGGGAAATCAGTGTTTGGGCCAGATTATGAAATGACAGTGACACAGTTCATGAGCAGAGCGACCAAAATGCCTATGTTGAAAATTTGGTGATGATACTCCATAAAATAACTGTGTTACGAGCATGCATTGGCAGATTGCACGCATGCTCGTACTGTCATGCATTTGTGATATTTTCAGTCTGGATTTTCACCATTGCCATTTTTCCACACCTCTTGATGAACAGTACAGCCGTCATTTGACATATCATGCCCAAAATGTGTTTTCGCACTTCCGGCGCAGAATAGCGTGGTCGCTGTGCGAAATCACTTCTTGGGATACTTTGAGGAAATAACAGTAACACTGTACATGAGCAGAGGTGCTAAAATTCCTATGTTGAAAATTTGGTGCCAAACGCCCATAAAATGGCAGTGTTGCAAGCGTGCATTGCATATTTCCCACGCACCTAATAGCTTCGCAAATTTGGTATATTTACATGCCACATTTTCAACACTGGCATTTTTTTCCACCTCCTTATGAACTGTGCAGCTGTCATTTCTCACAACCTGCCCCACATGTTTTCCTGCACTGCACTACCAAACACCCAAAGGGACACTGTAATGCTTGTCACTGTCTGCAGGGTGGGGGTTGGTTGGCATCAGTTCAATACTTCACTGCCATTCCTATGATGCATCTGTCTAACTCCTGCACTACCAATGCCAATGCCAGCAAGCCAACATTCGGCATTGACAAATGCTTGTTTTTTCATATTTACAGTGTGCTCTGTTTTGTTATTGATTAGATTCCTTATTTTCCTATTCCACCATGGTGGAATTTTTTTTCTTGTGGTTATATATAGTTCTTAAAGGCACCCATTCATTAATACAATAATTAATCTCTTTTTCAATGTACTCCCAAGTTTGTTCTAGGTTGAGATTACAGAGTCTCCTTCCAATTCCACTTGTGAAGATGGGTTTTGATATTTACATAATCAGCTTTTGAGTAGTTTCTGAACTTTGTTATTCCATTAATTTGTTTAGTATTTTTGATTAGACTAATCTGAACCATATTATGGTCACTGTCATGGGGGGGGGGCAAGATTAGTGGGGTTGTACAGAGATTCTAGATATTAGTCAATATTAAATCCAGAATCTAGTTATTCCTAGTTGGAATTTTGACTAGTTCTAAATTATGAAGATAACTAATCTCTATGAATCTTTTTTTCAAGCTGCCCCTTGGCATCATAATTTACCCAGTTTATGTTAGGAAGATTAAACTCTCCCATCAAGATAAAATCGTTTTTTTTATTTCCATGTTCTCAGTTTCATCAAGGAAAAGTTGATTTTCAACTGGTCTAACATAGGGGGAGCTGTAGGCTAAACCAATTGCCGTGATATTATTTTCTAGTGGTAGTTGGACCCATATTATTTCTGTGTTGGACTGATGAGGAAATATCTTATTTCCCTTAAGGTGTTCTGCAGCATACAATGCCACCCTGAACCCATTTTTATCTGTCATATTTTTTAGAAAGCAAGTATAGCTTGGTATGTGAGTATTTCATTCAGTGTCTGAGAATCAAGTCTCTGTGACTCCGCAGATGTAGATTTTCATAGTGGTAAGGGTATGTTTTAATTCGTCCATTTTGTTGGACAGGTTTCTAGCATTTAATAGTAAGATCATTATTTCTTTATTGTGTTGTGTTTTATTCATAATTATTTTATCAATTTTGTTTGTTTGCCTATGTTTATTTAGAGATGTATTGTTATTGCTATTAGTGACTGAGGACACCATGGATACTGGATTAGGTTGATTCTGATGATCATAGTTAATTAAAGTATTATGTATACTGATGTTGGACTCCACCCCCCCTCACTTCTAGTTTAAATTATTAGTAATACAGTTTCTCAGTTTGTCTCCCAGAAGCTGACTTCCCTGTTTACTCAGATGTAACCCTTCTCTACTATAAAGATTATTTCTGTATGAAAATTCTTCCCAATGTGTTATACATCTAATAGATTGTTTCTTACACCATTGCCTAAGCCAGTTATTTATGTGTTTTATTTTGCACATCTGCTGATCAAATGTCCTGGGAATGGAAAGGATTTCTGAATATATAAGTATGCATTCTAGGTCCATCATTCTGTTAGTCAGATTGATAAATTCTTGCTTGACCTGTTGCGTATTTTGTTGTAAAACATTATTGGCACGAGCATTAATAATTGCAAGCTTTTTTCATTCCTATGGTTTAGTATGTCTTTGGCCATTTTTGTAATGTGTGAGAGTTTAGCTCCTTTGAAACATGACAGGGTTCTATTATATTTGTCTGGGTCACAAATAGCCCTATCCAATTCCTTTACAGTAGAATCTCCTAGTACATAAATCTGCTTTGCATTACTGTTTGTATTGTCTGTTTCCATGTGTTCCTCTGTGTGCTGTTGGTCCACTATTACATCTTGATTTGAAACATAGAAACATAGAAACATAGAAGTTGATGGCAAATAAGGACTGCAAGGCCCATCCAATCTGCCCATTTCTTTTTCTACCTTATGAATGTGCCATCGGCCTTTGGTTCATTAGTTGGTATTATGACTGGTTCAAATGTAATTAAATGCCCATTTGATGTACTTGATTGTACACTGTCTGATTCAATATTTAGTAAGCTAGATTTGGCTGTTTCCACTGTTCCTACACAGTCATTTTGTGTTTCCTCATTTATGAGTGGGTTAAATCTATTCTGTACTGCAAAAGTGAACTGGTCTGCTTTTCTACCTTTCTTTTTTTGGAATTTTAGAACTTTGAACTTGATACCATCTGTCTTCAAAATTGTCCACTATTTCATCCTCTCTATCTCATTTCCTATTAGGGAGATTTTCTGTTAAAGGGGACAGATGAGACAGACTCGTAGATGCAGTATTTATTAGCAGAGGGTTGGGGGTGATCACTGGGGGCAATGTCCAGTACAAAAGTGGTTGGTGTACTTTGCAGGTTCAATTCTTTTAACCTTACATTATATCTGTCTACCGTATCTTTTTGGCTTTTTTCAAGTTCTGTCAGTCTATTATTAAACTGAGAGATCTCATAAGCCATTTCACTATTTTCCACACATTTGGAACATGCATAGCCTTGATTATGTATTGTATCTGAGGTAAAATTTTACATTGAACAGGACATACATTTTATACCTAATCATCCATCTTGGGACTCAATTTTATCCTTCATTTCACAGCCTGGAGTTTAACACTATACAGAGTGCTATTTCTTAAATGTGTGTAACAATCAGCCTTTTAATGTCCACTTCCCTACAGTAGCAACACCGTCTTTGCATAAAAGTTTATAAAAATGCACACAGGCTATGTAGACCTGACCTCAAAGTATGCTTAAATTCCTTTATTAAGGTTTTGTTTTGCTCATACCACTTGCTAAACATGCAAAACATTTGCAGATGCGTATGTCTTTGAGTGGGTCTTCATGCGCACTGATGCACGCTCACCCTGCTTCCCTTTATGCAAGTCCTGACCTAGGAAGTGAACTCAGGGGTCACAGAATGCTCCGTGCATGATTAACAGGCACAAAAAGATAAAAAGTTAAAATAACCACAAGATAGTGGCTTAACACAGTAAGCAAACTGTCAGAAGCAGCAGAAAATAAAATTCCCCTCAGTTTTTTGAGCTGTAGTTCCTGAGGAGATCTCAAGGAACTACTGCTCCTCTTCCTAGCTCCTGCCTAGGATTCTAGGGCTCAGATACCTCACGATAGTGAGTAATCACACAAACAAATATTTCAACAACAGTATTTCATATATTTAGTACTTGTTTCAACAGTTAACACTTGCTACAGGTAATGCTATTCAGTGCTGCTATCTCTGTATTCATATCTGAGGACTAGAATCTAGTGCTCGCACTTGGTTTGGTATGCAGCCTCACATCTTTACTAGTCTCGATATTCAAGTCTAGAGAAGATTTGCTTCATAAAATGCTGTATTGTCAGTAGTATAACAAAACTAGCAAACATTGGATAGGTCCAATTCTTGATTCTTTGAAATACACATATTCGAATGCTATCTTAAATATTTCATTTGCTGTGGAGGATGAATACATTGTAAACATAGTTGCACATTATTTTGTGACAATTGAAAAAGTCAGAAAGAATGGTTAAAAAGTTTAAATCTAAGCTTAGCTCAGAGTCTAATTCAAGGTGACACAATATCCTGTTCATCTGCATTATAGTAATTTATTTACTGGCGTATTTTAATTGTAATTTAAATGTATAGTTTGGTATGTTTTGCTACTGCTTGTAATGTTCTGTATTTATGATCGGACAATAAAACTATACCTATCTCTCTACCTAGTCTCTGTATTCATATCTGAGGATTAGTAGGAAAAGTGTTTTAGGATTATATTCCCTATCGTACAGAAGACTTAGAGGGGATTTGTGCTATGTATACAAGGCATGGAACAATGAATTGATGTGGGAATCACAGGTTTATTAAAGAAAAGAGATATGAACAGGGCATCAAGATCGCATCCTTTCCAACTAAGGGGAGAAATGTATAAAACTACCTGAAGAGGAACCTGGTTCAACCAGAGGGTGGTAGATGTATGGATTGCACTACCAGTGAAAGTAGTTAGGACTCCCAGCATATCATCCTTTAAACGTCAATTGGACAAGTAAATGGGGATAAGAAAGTTGAATTTATCCACTGATATGTTAAGCTACCAGACTTGTAGTGTCACCTATGAACCTACTGTATGAACCTATGAACTAGTATCCAGTGCTCGCTCTTGGTTTAGTATGCAGCCCCCTCAAGTTTACTAGTCTGTGTATTCATATCCATGGAATTGTACTGTACCTAGTGCTCACTTTTTTTTGCACGTTACTTTATTATTATTATTATTATTATTTTGTACTGCTTTGTAGTATATCGTATTCTCCTCTGTTCATGATTGCACCATTTTTTGCAGTACTTTTATTTCCTTTTTATTGTATTACTTCCTTCCCCTAGAACGCATCTTATTTATTTATTTATTAAAGTCTCAGAATTACAAGCCTTTGAGTCAGAAGACTCCTTAACAAAAGCTCCACATCAGAATATACATCAACGAGTAAACAATAAGCAAAACAGAATAAAAGATGCAGTAACAATTAATTTGCAAAACAAAGAATCAATTTTGGTACAAGCCATAGGAAGCATGTTACAGTCAGGAGTAAGGAGTAACAGGGCAGAGGAAGTGGAGAGCAAAGCAGTAGGGAGGTAGGACAGAAGTCAGGGGAAGCGAGAATAAATGGACAGATGGAGAAAAGAACAATGATTAATAGGGTAGAAGAAGCAGTAAATTATGCAGTCAATAATGACATTATCACAAATGAAATGGCTAAGAGTTAGGGGGCAAGGTATTGGGGGAGAGGGAGAATAACGAATCAGGCTAGTAGCAGTCACAGCTGCTAGATGCATGGAGATGCTGCTGAAGTCATAGCTTCAAAGGACCAATTTTATTTACTGAAAAAATCTCAGGGGGCAGGTCATTCTGAAGTGAGGGGCCCTATACATGAAAGCCCTGTGCCCAATGAGGTCCTATAAAAAGGGACAAGGAAGTTGGCTTTGAAAGAGCTTCTGGTTGTCTGAGTAGTTGAGACAGGAGTTAGGAGATGATGAGCAGTGGGAGGGGAGAGACCCATGGCTATCTTTTTGGCTAGCAGGCAAGTCTGATATCAAAGCCTACCATTGAAGTTTAACCAATTCACTTGATGATACAGGTCATAGGTGTGCATGTACTGATCACATCTGGAAATGAGCTATTATCAGCTCAGTATGTTTTCCTGGTAAAGCATGTACCTAAATGAATCAATCAATACATCTGTTCTACCCATCCATCCAATGCATAAAACCAACACTTTGTACAAGACAAAATACAAAACTAGGAAATATATGGCAAGTTTAACTAATACAGATGAACATGGTCTCCTCTAACATTGGAAAAAAGCAATTGTTACTAGCTGAAGACTGCTAAGTGTTCAGAGCAGCATGCCTGATGCATTACTAGGATTACTAGGAGTTTAAGGACATAAGGGGTCTCAAGGTCCATCGAGAATGTCCCCCACACAAGTGGGCCAACTATACCATCAACTGATTATTGTAATAAAGTCCATCTAAAGTATTTTGGACAAAATTCTTGTCAATCCCATGCATATATATAAATATATATGAATCTATATACATGTATGTGTGTGCATGTGTATGTACATAGAAGTGTGTGTGTGTGTATGTGTGTGTATGTGTATGTACATAGAATTGTTGTGTGTGTGTGTGTGTGTGTGTGTGTGTGTGTGTGTATACGGATGCAAAGTCCAGTTGTATTCAAAAAGTGCTCTTTTGGAGGCCTATCCTCCCCAGGGCTGTGTGCACTCAGGCATGCTCCCAAGGAAGCACTTAAATGAATCCAAAAATTGTAGTTACTAAGGGCTCAGTAGATTCCAGTCAATTAAAATTTATCTAATAAAATGCAAGCAGCAGCAGATTAGCTCTGTACAGTTTAGACTCATTGTAGCGTTAAGAAAACAACTGTTACCAGCTATTGTGGGGGCCTACTCCCAATTACTGCCGTGTGTTCTCAAATAAGGTTTATATTCAAATAAACCTAGGAGTGTGCCTGGCACTGTGGATAAGCTTTTCTGGTGCTTATTAGCGTGGGTGAGGTGCCAAGTAAGAAATTGTCATCTTGGCTTAACTACTGAGTGGATTTAAGTACTTAAGTCATCTTTTTTTTTTTTAAAAAGCTAAGAGAGTTTACCTGGATGGAATCTGGTGGTGACTCCTGCTTTATGGATTAAAAGCTAACTTGCTGGCTATTACTTTGAAAACCACCTGTACAGTATTTTAAGGCTGGAGAGGCAGAGTCACCTACTAGTTACTATGCAGATCTATAAACGTACAGGTCCAAGTTTGAATCCCATGCATGCCACTAACATAACCTCCCTGTACTTAACAATTTTCCTTCCTTCTCCCTCTCCCATCTCTCACTCTCTGTCTCTTTCACTGTCATTATACTTAAAGGGGAACAGTCAGCACAAGGGACTCCACAACTGAGTGTGGAACTGGTCCCAATGTGCACTTTATATGCAAAAACATTTTGGTTTATTTACTGTTCACTTTAGTATAGTAGATTATATCAAACTAAGGGCCAGATATTCAAAACTTTGCACTGGGCGCAAACCGTTTGCGCAGGTTTAGTGCCAGGTTAGTGGAGGGTCCTGTATATTTAAAAGGTCAAATAGCATGTGCAAACTGCATTAGCACTGGGCAAAATTATAATGTATGCAAGGGGAAAACTGAGGGGGAGTGTCAGCGCAATGCTATGTTCAGCGAATAGCATTGTGAAAAGTGGCTTTGCCCGACTTAGCGCAACACATTGCACGGTGCAAATTACCACCCAGGAAAAGGTAGTCTTAACTCTGGGCTAACCAGCTTTGTTCAACTTTGTGGCTTTGCATGGCTTTGTGTTACTTTAGTGCAGCTTTGCGCAACCCTAACCAGTAAGTATGATGCCATAGAAATAAGCCAGACATAGAGGAAACATGCTGCTCACTGATGGCATCACTATGATGCAATCATCTGCCACCAGTCCCAGCCATGCCAGGCAGTAAGTGGTGACCCAGCTCCTAGTGGACACCATGGCAGTGTGGTCATACAGCACACACCTGAAGACCACCCTTCTGTGGACACCAACAGATGCCAGCATACACATACATCACTATAGGCATGAAGGGTGTTGAGGGGTTGGTGTACAAGTGGCCAGGCTGCACCACAGACTGGGTGCAGCCACAAGGCTGGGACAAGCCATGCAGTGCACATGGGCCAGTGTTGGGAATACCTTAACACCAGTGTGCCTGTCTGATCATACTGTATGTGCCCCCACAGCCACATACTGCACATCTGTACAGACACCACAGCACACACAGCCAGCCATGTATATGTCACTGTGAGCATCTCATGCCAGCGGTGCAGTATCTGTGGGTTGCACAACAGCATAACAGTAATGTCCACTGTCAGAGAACACCTGCAAGTTGGGCCTGTCACTGTGTGCAGTGCAGTGGTCATCACTGCCCTACACACCATAGACATTGCTGTGTCTCTCACACTACTGGTCTCCTTGCTACTGTAGTGTCTACTACTGTGCACTGTAGCATGACCTGCAGTTTGACAGTTGCTTGTAGCACCACCACCTGTGCCTGTGCTGTGTAGTCCACTGGGGCACAGTATGCCATGCAGTACTGTACAAATGTACTAAGTCCAAACAAGCAAAATTTCTCCGCCCACGCTTGCAGGAGGAGTTCGCCACTAAGGTAAAAACCTATAAACTCCAAAACATCTCCAAAGCAGTACCACTCTTCCGCAGCAAAAAACGGAGATGCAAATATCAAATCACAACAATTGTTGTACTTTATTTCACCAAATGTGAGAACCCCTAGCGCCTCGGCAGGGTGCCTTCAAGGGGGGCATAATATTGAGTTATAACCTTAAGCATTTAAATACAATTATGATAGGTGACATCACACAATTTTAAACCAATCCAAACTAAATACTTATTTAAACCAATAGAAAGGAAAGGAAAAAGGAGTAAGAGATGGGAAAAGTTTAAGGGGATAAAAAACAATAAAAAGGATAAGTTATTAAAATAAAATGAAAAAGGGGGGATGGGGTGTAGGAAAGAAAAGAAAAAGAAGAAGGAGGGGAGAGAAGGGAAGGACAGGAAGGAAAGGGGAAGAATAGGGAGGGGGGAGGGAGGAAAGGGACAGAAACAAGGAAAGGGGGTTGGGGGTTTGGGGGTGTTTTTTTTTAAGGATACATGAAAAGAAAGGGGAAAGAAAATTTATTTGAAATTGGACATTAAAATTCAGAAAGAGAGGGGAGTTAATCCCGGATTCACATTCTTATTCTTGCAATCCAAATTATATACAAATTGTGGATACAAATTGTGTTGTGATATACCAGTATTGAAAACCTTTAGTTCCTTTACTTTAAATAATAGCCACCTTAGTTTGCTCCAAAAGGCTCTGAATTTTGTCCCGACCCCCCCCATAGATAATTTCAGTATCTTTATTGTTTTAAGTTATTTCGTAAAATCAAGTTTAAAATATTTTTTTCAAGAAAAATAGACTGAAATACTAGTGAAAATATGGGTTTTTTGGAAACTAGAAAAACGAATGAAGGGACATTGAATGAGACATTGGACTATCTTCTAGCCGAAATGGACATATGAAGATCTAGGGGTTCTCACATTTGATGAAATAAAGTACAACAATTGCTGTGATTAGATATTTGCATCTCCGTTTTTTGCTACTGTACAAATGTAGCCTGCAGCTACCACCATGCACTCCCAGACTGAACTACAGGTGGAGCTGTGGGACCCTGCAATAGCGCTGGCAAACTGCATGCAAATCAGGTCATAATGAGATGCTAATTTTGATGTTTGCCTACAGACTACCTAAGTAGGCTCATTTGCAAGTTTTGAATATAGAAAAGTTTTGCCCTGGGCAAACAGCTTAGCTCCATGCTAAACCTTCGTAAATGTATTTGCGCTGCACAAACGTTTCAGAAATATTGAACATTCTTGCACAATGTAATTTCACATGCACTGCTGCTTGCAGCTGTACTGTCTCCACGCCTTTGCTAGCAAACACATTGGCCACATAGTTCACCTCTACCTACCTTAACATCGCTGGGAACTTGAATGCTGTTGTGGTGTGCACTTCCTGGTTGCTATATTCAGAGCTGTCTTATTCACGGGCTATTTTTGCACTGTACTCCCAGCACAGTTTGCCCGGCTTCCTTAGCATGCTCTATTCAGCAGGTTTAGCACTGGGGCTATGCATTTTGAATATAGCCGCCTATTGGGTCCGGGCTAATTTAGCACACCGGGCAGTGCTAATTTAGCTCCAGGGCAGAGACTTGAATATCTGGCCCTAATTTTGTTTACTTCTAGACTGACATCTTCTGTTACTGTAGTACAAATCCCAGAGTCCCCTGCAACTCAGGTCAGACCAGTAGGCAGCAATGAAGATTCAATAGCCCACAGTGAATGAGAGAGCTTTTATTTTCTCCGATGAGATAATTTGCCAGTTCTGATTTTCTCCCTGAGCTAAGTACAGTCCTCTGTGACTGTACTTATCCCAGGGAGGGCAGTGGGACCACCAAACAAAAGATCAGAACTTATATACAGTTTAACATGCACTGCAGGCTATTGAATCTCCCACTTCTGTCTACTGTTCTAATTTCAGCTGCAAGGGATTCTGGGATTTGTAGTAACAGAAAATAGCCTAGAATTAAACAAAATTAGTCAATACAATCTACTATACTACAGAACTCAGCACAAGTTCCGTTCATGAGGCTGATATTATTGATAACTGCATTATTTTAATAGTACTTCTCAGTGGGTCTGATGAAATACTGTAGCCACCCTAGTGGCTACACTACAGGGATGCTCTAAGCCAGCCATGACCAGTGACCTCCACAAGCTCCTCAAGCACTGGCTCATGGCAGCAGCACTGACCCTTCTTCCCATTTAAATATCCATAGGAAAAGAGTTCATGGGGAAAATTATACTCATTCAAATACACAACCCATCTGGTGACCTCATGCAGCAGCTCATCACAGCGGCACCAACCCTCCTTCACCTCTAAATATTCATGGAAGGAGAGGTCATGTGAATAATCACATATTCTATCAAACATTGGTTTATTATGGCATTCCCCAGCAGCAACTTCCCTGAAATCCTAAACACAGCAGGCAATATACTTAGCTCAGTCTCCTCTCCCTTCGATCAAGTCTGGCAGGATCACTAACACTGTTTCCATACTGGCCCAGACATTTCTTCATCGGTACCAACCTTCTTCTGACCCACCCACTCCACCTGAACAAGCTGAGCTCTGCTGGCCTCTCAGCTCCCACTATTAACTGGTTATGTTCCTACCTTATGGGCTGTCAACAGTCAGTACAGGTAGGAGGCATCCTATCACTTCCCCTTCCAATTCAGGCTGGGGTCCTCCAGAGCTCCATCCATCCTGGGTTGCATTCTCTTCATCTTCCTGAATGACCTGCTCTCTACCTGTGCCAACTTACATATCTATATGTATGTACAGTAGATTACAGTTATCTACACCTCAGGCCCTTTGACTGTGGTGGTGGAAGACTTGCCCCAGGAAGATTTCCACAATGTTCTATGCTGGTTCCACTTCAACCAGCACCAGATCCATTGGGGAAAGGGGCACAACACCACCTCTCTTGGCTGAGTATCACTCATTCCAGCATCTGCTATGCCTTTGTGTCGCAATCGGCGCACCTAGCTTAGGTCACCAGGTAGTCCCCACACCATGTGGGGAGTATAGGAGTAAATTTTTGCTAAAGGCAGGTAGGCAAATCAGGTAGGCATTTTATGCCTACTCACTAATTTGGCAGCCTGTCTGCCCACTTATCATAGTAGAGGGTATGGACGACACTTGGTCAGTAACTGTCCATTCCCTACAGACCCCATTAGTCTGTTCCAGACCGGCCTGTCACTTTTTCAACTCACTCTGAGAATGGAGAAGCAGGGGCACTACTTTTATTCCCAAGAGTGTAAACAACACTGTAATGACCTATCTGTCCTGATATCTATCTTTAACTGGTCACAGACACACCTACTATCCATGGGGTACTAAGAGAAGACTAGTATACAACTGAATACACCCCCACAAGTCCTATTGTTTCAGATACTCAGAGCAGTGTGGATCTTGGCAGCTCAGTACATTGCTGGTAGTTTCTTGAGCTTCTATGGCCACTGATCAGGAGTTCAGGATGCAGTTTCCACTCCCATAGCCAGTACCATGCTCATGCATACCACTGGCAGCCTTATTAGTCCTTTCCTGGGAAGTATTGAAATACATCAAGAGATGAAAGAAGTCACCCCAGTTGGCATCATGGCATGATATCTCTGGAAGTAACATGACTAGGCATCCACGGACTAACTACCAATACCAATGAATAATGATGTGTTCTCAGCAGGCAGCCCCATGTCCATAGACCTGCCTATGACAGGAATCTTAACATGCTCTAACTTCATAAGGTAGCATCTCACCCTAACTATGCGGGGAAGGGGGGACATGCTGTGCATTCATGGTATCGACACTAACGCCTGGTGTCAACAGTCACCCCATACAGCCACAGTACTGCTCCTTTCCTCACAATACTCTGCTTGACATCAATAATTACCTTTCTGCAGCTACTATGGCTCCCTCTGTTCGAGCAGGCCTTTCAAGCTATAATCATTACTATACCAAACCTCACAAACCAAGCAATTGGCTTTATCATGTTCAGGTAGGTTTGTTTACCCTTGCAAGGTGCCAAAATTCAACACTGATAGGTTGGAGGGGCTGAACATGCCATGGCCAATAAACTGTCATGTTCAATTCTAACTGACCCTGGCCCACTAGGACCAGGCAAGACAGCACCTTGGTCACACATACAGCAGGTAGTACCAGGTCATCACTAGAGAGGCTGCCACACAAACACTGTGACTGTGAAGCCATTGCATCTAAGTGAATAATCCATCGACAGTCCAGCCACAGAAAAGATGACATGTTATGTCTGGTCACAGGGGTTGAGCAACCAAAAGGCACAATGGGTAAGGAACATACACCATGAGAGAGTATCAACCTGACCACAAGATGGCAGTCTATCTTTCTCTGTCTGCTGCTACCTTGACTCTGACCTGAGCAGCAGGCAATTGGGGGCCTTCACCACCAGACCAGGCATAATATCACACTATACTTAGAGCACTACTTTCAGATGAGGGGTATGTCTCACATTCAGCCAATGACACCACTAATGGGATGACAAAGGAACAAGTCACATCTAATGGTCCAAACCATGGCAGGCCTGGACCACTCATACATGCACTAATAAATTAAGGATAGCACATTAGTGTTCTTTACTTTCAGGCACTCAGATAGAGGGGCACCATCCCCAAGGTGGCATCCCTGTTATTCTCAACAGGCCAAGAAAACTACTATGGAACCATTTTGAATAGCACTGATGTGAACATAAGTAATCTTGGATGTGTCACACACTGCTTTGCCAACACCTACAGAGGGAAATGTACTGGAGGGGGCCAGTCCACTATACCTCCAAAAGAAAGGTCTCCAATGGATAATGAGTTACAAACCAAAGTAATGGGATCCACTCCAATTCTTGAGTGCATTTCCAGCTTGCCCTGTATCTTACTCCCTCTACTAATTTCACACTATTGGGCAAATTCCATGAATCTCTTAGACACCTCATCATGGAACAGCCAGGGTACTGAAGCCCCACCCAGGGGCACTAGCTGCCTAGGCTGGCTTTATGAAGTACCCCAATCATAGGGGCTGGGACACACTTCCATTATGATTGAGAAATACTCACACAGAACTATTTAAGTGAGTCACCCCATTCAATACGGTGCTATGAACTCTGGCTTCAGAGCAGTGTAGTAACATATGGCCAAGGCCCGTTTTTCCCTCATGGCACAGAAAGAAGTTATACACTTTAGCACAGAGAGCAGCACATCAGTGTTCCCACAACGGGAAAGAAACAGTGATCTAAGTGGTCATGGCCAGTCACTAGTGGGGCCATTTCACACTATAACAGTTTCTATCCCAGCTCAGTAACACTGCCACCACCATGCAGTACAACAGACTGCAGATGTGTACAGTTTCTAACCCAACAGAGAGAAGACTTTTTAGAATTGGCAAATGATGTCATGAGGGAGCTATGAGCTATGACCATTCAGTCATATACCAGGTGAGATGTATAATTCACAGGCTACATGCTCCTGGGTTCTCCATTAGAGAGATGACTATAGATGACTATAGACTAGACACAGACCCAGGTGAGGTACATATGATCAATCAGCTTGAAACGTATGTTCAGAAAGGAGTATGGGGACACAGCCACCAGACAGAGCGCAGTCCGTCTTAGGTATGAAGGATACGATCATAACAGTGGACAGCTCAATCAGACTGCAAGCCAGGTATGCAGCACTTTTTCATCTCATTGCAACTTTTGGCACCCTTGCCGATATCATGATCAACACAAGGACAGAAAACCAATTTGGGTGCATATGTACAGTTTCTGTTTAGCAGAATTCATGTGTTTTGTTTTTTAATAACTCATTTTAATATATTTTCACTGTTTTTGACCAGAAAAAAAAGTTTGCGGTTATCACTACCAAAACGTTTTTTCTTGAGACCAAGCAGCGCAAATAGTCATGATCTAAAAACTCTCATGAAAGAAGAATCTTTGCATTGTATCAGAGGGTGATTTCAAAAACCCCACTGAGGGTGCTCAGACGTCAGATTTCAAAACCTTGTACCTCTGGTAACGATTAATATTTTTCCCAGAAACCTTCAAAAGGCACACCCTTGGCATAAGCCCCCTTAGCCCTGAAAGCTTTGGAACAAAATTCCATAATGTCTTGGTTGTAGGTGAGAGCAAAATGCAGCCACAAATGGTGCTTTGTATGTATTTTTGATGTTTCCGTATCTCAGAATCCAGTTAAGCTGCTGTTCTAAAACATCCCACATCTTGAGAACAGGACATCCAGATAACGTATGCCAAATGTTGCACAATTTCATCTAAAATTGCCAAAGTTATTAAAGTGCAAATATTAGGACTTATATTGAACACTTTGCTCATCCCTAACTATACTTGTGTTACCACACATGTATAATATATATTAATTGTAAAAAACTGAACCCTTGTCCACACACTGTGAGACACCTTAGCCATGTGAGGCAGTACTGGTAAGAGAGGACTCAGCAGGGGTCATTATCTTTCTACCAAACAACATTTAGCCAGTGTATTAGAAGAGCTTTAGATGAACCTATAGCTCCTACTGCTGACAGAGGGTGCCTGGGTATTGTAGTTCTTAGTTAGATCCTAAACTACTGCACATCCAATTGTGGGATTGAGGTGTGTGTGGGGTCACATAAACAGGCAAAATGTCTGGGTCCATGGTTTGAAAAGGAATGCCCCATGTGAGCCCTGGTATACCCTTGTCCACACTCTACGAGACACCTTAGTGGTGTGAGGCAGTACTGGTAAGAGAGGACTCAGCAGGGATCATTATCCTTCTACCAAATTACATTCAGCCAGTGTATTGGAAGAGCTTTAGATGCACCTATAGCCCCAACTGCTGACAGAGGGTGCATGGGTATTGTAGTTCTTAATTAGATCTTGAACTACTGCACATCCATTTGGCAGAGGGAGCGAGTGCCAGCATAGCGCAAAGTGTGTTTTATTTTAGTTTTAACAGTATTGGGGCCACAGCACTTTTAAGTGCTTCTCACTCATTAGGCAGGGTTATTTTGGGGGGCTGTTCTTCTCCCCAGGAGCTCTATTTTTGTGGGATTGAGGTGTGTGGGGGGGTCATGTGAGAAGGTGAAACTTCTGGGTCCATGGCTTGAAACAGAATGCTCGATGTGAGCAGAGAAAACATAGGCAGATTGTGCATGCTACACACGTGAAGATGTGTGCCAAGACACATGTGCATGTCTAGCATGTCAAGCGGGGATAGCGGGAAAAGGATGATACATAGTACAGACAACAGAGACAGACAGACAATAACCAAGAAGGTAACTACCGTTGACATGGAGTGCAACATAGCAGAGTTAAAATCAGGTCTGTTGGGACTTAAGTGCAGTACATGTGAGATGTTCTCCATAAATGCTGCTACAGGATTTGATGCTTTCATATGTCAAGGCTGTCAGAATGAACAGAAATTTAAAGATATTATAACAGAAAGGAATATTGTGATTAGTGAACTCAAACAAAAACTAAAAGAGTTTAGAGATAATTTAAGTAAACCTGTTGCTAGATGCACATTGGCGGTTAAGCGGCAGCAATCAGTAGAAGTTACAGATGGGGAGGAAAATGCTAATGAATGGACTTTAGTAAATGATGGACACAAGCAGATAAAGTTAAGAAGAAGGGCTCTATCACCCGTTATTAACTGCCAAAATGAAAACCAACCATTGGTTAATCAAACAGATGATTCTAATCAAGTATTAATTGAGGTATTAGATCCAATGAGTGTAACAAGTAATATTAATGAGGTAATAAATTCCACACCCACAGTGGAATCCTTACCCATACCCCACCCCCAGAATTGTCAGAAACTACATCCATGGATGCCTCTAATGAATCACTAACTTTAGATCAAGATCTACAGGAAGGATCAAGCACAAAGAAGCTATATGAGACTGCCACTGAAAACCCTGAACAAGTGTTCATATTAGGAGACTCTATAATAAAATACACAGATAGATATTCACAAAGGAAAACAAGTTAAATACAACAACGTGTTCTTACAGGAGTGTCATAATTGGTGATATCTCTCAAATGCTTCCAGATATGTTGAAAAATATCAGTGCTCCTATTAAGTTCCTTGTCCATGCTGCAACAAACAATTTGGGGTTTAGAACTGTTTCAGACACAAAAGAAAATACTATTAGGATCCTTGATACTGCTAAAACTTTTGAAGCAAAAATAATATTTTCAGAAGTGTTGCCAGTACCTAGAGCTAGCAAAGGCAAAGCATCTAAAGTTAAACAATACAATAACTGGCTGAGGAAATGGTGCTGTGAAAACAATGTCAAGAGTATAGCCAGTTATGAAGATTTTATTAATAGACCAGACCTCTACAGTCAAGATGGCCTACATCTAAATAAAAAGGGGACAAAAAACTGGGAAATAGATTCTACGAAGCAGTCTCAAAAAACCTGTAGATATGGGGTGTTGAGATAGACATAACCCTCTCTGTAGTTTAATAACTTTAACTCCTAGGAAATATAAAAGAAATAAGGATGGGATGACTTGCTTACTAGCTAATGCAAGAAGTTTGAATACCATTAAAATGGTTGATTTAGAATGTATCTTAATAGAGAACAACATTGATTTTGTAGCAATCACCGAGACCTGGTGGTCTAATAAAGATACATGTAATACACACATAAAAGGGTATAAACTTTTTAGACATGACAGAGCTATGAAAGGGGGAGTAGCAATATTTGTTAAGGAGCGTACAGAATGTGAACAAGTTATTACAAATTATATGTCAAATCCATGTGATGTATTATGGGTAGACCTTTATCTTATGGATAGCAAACAGTCAAGATTAGGAGTAGTATACAGACCACCTGATATAGATCAAATAGGTAATGATGAGATGATACATATCATCAAAATAAATGTATCAAATAAAGATGTTCTGCTAATTGGCATCTTTAATGCCCCCAGCACCGATTGAAATCAAGGCATGGATAAAAATGGACAGGAGCAGGAACTATTAAATTTATATTATGAAAACAGGTTAACACAATTGGTAGATGGTCCAACCAGGCTAACCAATACACTGGATTTGGTACTAACACATAACATGGACAGTGTTCATGCACTGGAAATCCAGGAACCATTAATTTTTTCTGACCATAACACTAATATTTTCAAGTACTGTAATATACCAGCTAAATTAACTGGCAAGACTGAAGTTAGGGACTACTGAAAGGCAGATTTTGATAAAATAAGTGATGAATTGAGAAACTAGAATTGGAATTCAGATAATGATACAGTAGAAACCCTATAGTTGAAGAGTAAAGAGCACATCTTAACAGTTGAAAATGACCTTTTCCCTTTAAAGAAATACTATAATAAACAAAGTAGATTACCTATCTGGTATACTAATAAAATTCATAAACAAATAATTAGGAAAAGGCAAGTATATGGGGCTAAGAAGAGAGAGAATAGTTTGTATAATATACTTAATCACAAAAGGCAGTTATGCAATACAAAATAGTTAATAAGGAAGGAGAAGGCAGCCCTTGAATTTAAGCTTGCCCATACAAAGGATAATGGTAAAACTTTTTTTGCCTATATAAACAACAGAGCTAATAATGGAGAGGTGGGCCATATTAGAACGCACGATGAAGAGTTAAGAGATCCACTACAAAGAGCTAGAGCATTTAATAAATATTTTTGTAATGTATATCACAAGCCCTCAGTTTCTACATTACATCATGATCATACAAGTACTGTTAGTTCCCATCCTGCTATAAAGTCAAGAAGTGAAATAGCAGATAGATTGAACAAAACTGACACTCAAAATCTGCATGACCTGATAAACTCCATCTGAAACTGTTGAAGGAAATAAAAGTTTGGTTAATTGAACCCTTGTACAAACTTTTTTCTATGTCCCTGGTCTCTTGGGAGGTGCCCAAGGACTGGAAGGAGGCCGAGGTGGTTCCAATCTTTAAAAAGGGTGACAGGGCTAATTTAGGGAACTATAAACTGATAAGCCTGACCTCAATTTTGGGGAAGATCTTTGAGTACTTATTGAAAGGCTGGAAAAGGAGCCAGAGAACAAAAATATAACAGACAATACTATGCATGGATTTAAAAAAATAGAACCTGTCTGACAAACATGCTTAAGTTTTATAATTGGGTAAGTAATATGTTGGATAATAATAATCCAGTGGATATAGTCTATCTGAACTACCAGAAAGCATTTGGTAAGGTCCAACATTCTCTATTGATCAATAAAATGATATATTTGGGTATAAATAAATATATTGTTAATTGGGTGAATAATTGGTTACGTAATAGGACACAGAGTTAGACTAAGAGGTTATTTTTCTGAACAGGGATCTGTCGGCAGTGGGGTGCCCCAGGGATCTGTCCTGGGGCCGGTTTTGTTTAACATATTTATCTCAGATATGAACGAAACATTAGTAAATAAATGTGCAAAATTTGCTTATGTAAATGCTATTGAGATAGTTCATCAAAGAACAACTAGGATGATTAGAGGCATGGCTGGTGTGCCATATGAGAGTAGATTACAGCACCTCAATCTATATACCTTGGAGAAGAGATGACTGAGAGGTGATCTACTTCAAATGTTCAAAATTTCAAATGATACAGAGATGATGGAGGAACTGGGTATTTGTTATTCAGTTCATAAATTCAATTACAGGGGCCATCATAAGCAAATCAAATTGACATACTGTATCCACATAATAACAAGAGTAATAAACATGATAGATATTTACAATCAAGGGTAGGGCAATAAACCCCTTTTTTTCGGGGAGTCTGACATAATAGGCTATCAAGTCTTCTGCTGACTTAATGTCCAAGTATAGTTCCAAGTATAATGCACCAGTTAGGGCTCAACTTAATGCAACATACGTATGGAAATGTGGAATTAGGTTTTCCAACCTAACTTCCTACACCTCCCCAAACAGGAAAATGCCAAGACCACACAAGCAACAACAGTTAGCCATCATCAGGTATGACAAGCAACATACAACTGTTTCCAGATGACACAAATGCAGTAGCACTAGTGTGCTACCTTCATGGACTTGTGTCTGTGGCATGCACACCGCAAGACATACACAATCAACTTGATGCTGCAGATAGAAATCTATGATACTCAAATCACAATGCTGCTGCTGTTTGCAGAAGCACAGGCCCCTGCAGCCACAGATACAAATACACAATACCCAAATTACAAGAGTTATTTTGTCTATAGAAGCGTAGGCCCCTATGGGGCCAGACAAACAGACATAGACTCTGTGCACTCTGGCCCAGGTACCAGCTAGACGAAGCCACTTCTGCAGACTACCAAAACAAATTGACTGCACATAGGGAAAACAAGAGTAACTGAAATTTTTAAATGCAAAGAACTCACAGTTTATTCAGCATCTCCCTGAAAGCAATGGCACAGAACCACGGAACTTCGGGTCTCCCATGTGACCCCATGATGAAGGGTTCTGTGCCATTGCCTTTCAGCAGCAGATCTAGAAATTGTTCAGGGGGCAGCAGTTTTTTCAGTTTTGCTGCTGCATATACAAAAGCATGCACTAGCAGATCATGTTACAGTGGTTCTGTCCAGGATGCAACATAAAACTGCAGCATACTTCATAGAGTTACTGCAGTAAACAAAGCAATATTAGTGGCAGTTAATCCCTTTTGTAATGCAGTAACTCAAGACACTGCATTACATCCTGGATAGCATCTCTGTATCCTGTGAGGTAGTGTACCTCATGCAGCATGCATTAGTACCTCTGGCTGCAGAGCCACAGGCCTCATGGGGTCTTCTGTCTACAGAAGTGCAGGCCCCCAGGAAGCCTCCACTTCTGCAGCAACATGTACTCATGCTCATTGTATGACATACACATACAGGTGTGGCTGAATAAGCACAGGTCCCTTTGGGGCCTGTGCTTATGCAACCACAGATACAAATCTACACAGGCAGCACATCAGTGCTACTGCATTTGTGTAATCTGGAAACAGTTATATGTTGTTTCTCTTACCTGATGGTGGCTGCCTCTGGTTTCTTGAGTTGTCTTTAGGACATACCGCTGACAGCTTCCACTAGGGTGAGGAATCTGGGCATCGTCCTTCATGATGGGTTGACGCTTGTAGCTCAGATGTCATCTGTCATCTGGAGCAGGTTTTATTATCTGAGGAATGTCACACAGATTAAACCCCTAATACCACCTGGTGACCTGCCATTGCTAATGCATGCCTTTGTCACATCAAGGCTCAATTACTGTAACACTCTTTACTTCGGGGTCAGTGGAGGGAATCTCTGTTGACTACAGTTGGCACAGAATGCAGCAGCCAGTTTGCTGACAGGTCTTCCTAGATCCTGCCATGTGACCCTGGTCCTGCATGATCTGTTCTGACTGATGGTCAGATGGCAGATTACCTTCAAGGTCAGCTTGCTCACCTGTAAATCCCTATTCAGATTGGGCCCTGTCTACCTGAGTGACCTCCTGACACCTGTCTGCACTGGGCACTTGCTCTGTTCCTCTACTGATGGCCTCCTGATGTTCCGAGGGCTAGGCTGAAAACCTTGGGAGACTGAGCATTTGAGATGGGTGACCCAGCCCTTTGGAACTCACTTCCAAAGTTTTTGAGGGAGGCTGCATTGGTAGAGGCATTTAAGAGGAGGCTAAAAGCACATCTGTTTAAACAAGCATTTGATAGCCCAGTTTTACATACACACATACATACACAGTTGCCAGCAGATTAGGTCTAACGGTCTATCACGTCTGCCTGACACAGCTAACTGGTAATCTACAGTAGCTACTCTACCTTCCTTTGTTTTAGTTTATTCTGTTATATTAACTTGTTTTATTGTATGTTATTTATTCTGCCTGACCCTATAAATGTGTGACTGTATGTTCTATACCTTTTTTGTAACACACCCAGAGTTTCCGGGATTGAGTGCTCAAGAAATAAAACCTTGCTTACTTACTTTTCCTTTTGCTGCTTGGTGGTGGGTAGTTACGGTTGTAAACACTAATGCCACATTTTCCTACTTTTGTTACATTAAGTTGAACCCTAACTGGTGCATTAATGCAGTTTTTTTGCAAAAAAAGTCCTTTCTTTTGGAAATTGTAGAATATTATCCTAATTCACTCAGGTCTCTTTGGGACCTGCATGAACAGATGAAGTGCAAGGCCTTCTGGGCCCTGCACCATGGGAAGAGTCCAAGTACTTGTGGAAGTGCAAGGCCCTTCTAGATACTACCCTTCCATGTGGCAATGGCTGTCAAGGAATTGTGGTGCTGTCAACTGGGCTGCAGAAGAGCAGGACTCTCTGGGCCTTGCGATTTCATGTGGCTACAGATACAGACACACAGGGCAAAACAGGTGCACTGCATGCAAACATTGGGCCATCTGGATCTGTTGCCATAGTCAAACAGATAGCATGATCAGAAATGACGCTATCTCTTTGAATATTGGACTCTGGTAGCATGGCCTACAGCAAGCAGTCACCATGTTTGGCCCATTGCTTCCAGAGGGCAGGACTGAAAACCACCAATAGGTGTAAAGCACGGCACAAGCTGGATAGCACTGCTACCCCTATGGGTGATATTCAGCCCAAGCATGCAGATGAATCCATTGGATATGCATGGTACCAGCGGGCTATTTGCATGTTCATTATGGGATCATCTGCATTCCAGTCTGACATGGATTGTGCCAGACCAGGTCACCTCCAGTGCCCAACTGTGTCACTTGTAAAATAAAATAGCAACCTTTTCCCTGGTAGTCTAGTGGCCCTTCCCCTGAGCCCTGATACTTGTAATAATAAAAAAATGACCGTGTACTGTATACTGTACATTCTCCAGTACAGTTCAGTTGATGGCTGGCCTTGGCTATGTGAGGAGGGCTGTGCCAATCACTGGCTTGGGTTAGGTTGGGGTAAGTAGGGTGGTGGGTCACTGCCTACCAGGCTGGGAGTGTGAGGGGTCACTAGATCACCAGGGACAGTTTGGACAGACTGATAGGGGCAGGTCAGGTTTAGGGAGGGGGACCACTTCATTACAAGATTTATGGGGATTTTTATGAATGGGATCGGGGCTAAGGGAGGGGGGACCACTAGACTACCAGAAGATTGCGGATTGTTTTTATTATTACACAGATTGGGGATTGGGGGGGGGACCACTAGACTACCAGGGGGATGGGATAGTTTTTATTAATACATGGATCAGGGCTTGGGGAGGTGGGGACCACTATACTGCCAGGGAATAATTTTGTTTTTTATGTTTGCTTGCATACATGTGCAAGAAACATAGTGCCATCATCCAAGTTTTCAGAGGTGTGGCAGCCCTCTTCCAATTCAGTCAGTGTGTTTTCAGGCATGGCCGCAGTTCTGCAATGCCTGCTGGAACTGTCTATGACAGCAGTCCAAAATGCAGAGGAGTGCAGTTGAAAGGGGGAGCTACGCTTCAGTGAGCAGCGATAAGATATCACCTGCTCATGAGCACTCCCCCTACACACACACACGCACGCATACTGCGTGCTTGCCCCCCCAAGCACACACTGTGTAGCTGATGGGGGTGCCCAATCCCCCATTGGCTGTGCTGCGCTTCCCCAAACCAGAGTTCCATATGCCATGCTGGGTGCCCACCCCAGTGTGGCTACACATCATATAGCTGACGGGAGTGCCCAATCCCCTGTTGGCTCCACTGGTTTCCCCTTGAGAGTACAGGGTGCCACGCTGGGAGAACACCCCAGCATGGCAACAGATGCTACCGCCGGGGGTGCCCAATCCCCCGTCAGCTCCAAGCCCGCCCCACCAGCCATCCTTGTACCATGCTGGGAGCCCACCCCAGCATGGCAAACGTCCCGCATCGTCATTTAAAAAAACCCTGAAACTGAAAAATGGTCCCTCACTGTCTCTGCCCCCACCTGTGCCCACCCACTGCACACCCCACTTCCCCACACCCCCCTTACCCCATAGTTACCTCCGGACTCTGGCGTGATGATCTTCGGTGGACTGGGAACATGTCTGCACTCTTCAAAGCCGACCGCAAACTGAGTAAATGCCGGTAAGCTGTATAATGGGATAGATAGGGTTTTCTCAACTTTTTCAACATGGGGTTTTTGGGACCCCTTCTCATGAATGCTCTCACTGTCATGGCATTAATCGGGCCCGAAGGATGATTTCACAGTCACTGTGTGAAATCACCTTTCGGGATGGAGTAATGAAATGACACTGCCACTGTTCATAAGGTGGGCTCTCAAAAAGCCTATGTTGAAAATTTGGTGAAAAAATTCCTAAAAATGACTGTTTTATGAGTGTGCATTGCGCAGTTCCTACGCACACTTGTAAGTTCACGAATTTTCAATATTTTCACTCCAGATTTTCAACATTGCCATTTTACCACACCTCCTTTTGAGCAGTACAGCTGTCAATTTTCACATCTTGCCCAAAACGTGTTTCTGTCCATGTAGCGCACAATGGCGCAGTTGGTATGCGAAATCAATGTATGGGACACATTATGAAAATCACAGTGACACTGTTCATGAGCAGAGGTCTTAAAATGGCTATGTTGAAAATTTGGTGAAAAAATTCCTAAAAATTACTGTTTTACGAGCGCGCATTGTGCAGTTCCTACGCACGCATGTAAGTTTGCGAATTTTCTATAATTTCACTCCAGATTTTCCACATTGCCATTTTATTACACTTCCTTATGAACAGTACAGCTGCCATTTTTCACATGTCACCCCAAATGTGTTTCCGCACATGTAGCGCACAATGGTGCAGTCGGTGTGCAGCAATGTTTGGGACAGATTAAGAAAATCACAGTTACACTGTTCATGAGCTGAGGTCTTAAAATGGCTATGTTAATTGGTGACAAAAATCCATAAAATGACTGTGTTACAGTGAGCATTCGCGAGTTTCCACGCACCCTCGTAAGTTCATGACTTTGTAATATTTTCAGTCCAGATTTTCACCAGTGGCATTTTTCCACACTTCCTTATGAAGAGTACAGCTGTCATTTTTCACAACATGGCGAAATGTGTTTTCACACTTTCAGTGCAGAGATGCATGGTCACTGTGGAAACCATTGTTCGGGACAGATAAAGAAAATCACAGTGACACTGTTCATGATCGGAGGTCCCAAAATGCCTGTGTTGACAATCTGCTGTAAAAACCCCAAACCACTTAGATTACGGTGTGCGCTGCACAGTTTCTATGCACACTCTGTGACTTCACCAGTTTTTTTAATTTTACTGCAGATTTGCAACATTGCCATTTTAACACCTCCCATGAACAAGTTTAGCTGCCATTTTCACATCCTGTTTGGAATGTTTTGCACCTGTGGTGCTAAATGTCGTAAACGCTGTGCATAAGCAGCTTTCAGCTAACAAACTGATATTGCCACTGTTCATAAGGTGGGGGTCACAAAAAAAATGCTGAAAATCCGGAGTGAAAATACCAACGAATGCCTGAGGTGTTAGGGTTTACAACCATAATGCCCCACCCTGTAGAGAATGACAGGCATCAGGGGTGTGACTTGGGATTCTTGCCTGTAATGCTCATACCATTCCACACCCTGCAGCCAGTTAGAGGCATCGAGGTATGCCTTGGAATCTGTGGCCCCAAAGTTCACCCCATTCTCCTATACCGCACCCATCTCACCATATTTCCTGATGGAATGGGGTGCGCATAAGGGCCAAAGACCCCGAGGCACACCGTGACACTTGTCAGTGTCTGCAGGGTAGGGTGTGGTGAAATGGCGTGGCCGTTATGCCTGATGACCCAAAGGTGCACCCCAATGCCTGTCACTCTCTGCAGGGTGGTGGTGGGGTTGGCTTTAGTTCAATACTTTACTGCCATTTCTATTATGCAGCTCTGTAACTTCTACACTACCAATGCCAATGCCAGCAAGCAAACATTCGGCATTGACAAATGCTTGTTTTATTACTACGTAGATTGGGGCTCGGTGAGGAGAGACCACTAGACTACCAGGGAAACAGGGGTATTTTATTTATTATTACAAAGATCAGGGCTTGGGGAGGGGGGCCACTAGACTACCAGGGAAACAGGGCTTTTTTTTTTATTATTACAAAGATCAGGGCTTGGGAGTGGGGACCACTAGACTACCAGGGAAATGAGGGTTGTTATTTTGCTGACTGGGAATTGGGCTCAGGGAGGGATGGCTGGACCACCAGGGACCCTGCCCTGGATGGTGTGTGGTTGGAGTGCATGGTGCTCACACTGTCTATGCACCATTAAGGGGAGGGTTCCAGAAATGTGAAACTAGGCCACAGCGGGTGGCAATATAGTGCTTCTGAAACTTTAATGAATTGCACTGCGCTGCCTATGCATGAGGATTCTCTCATTTGCATAGGCACCCGGCACTATTGTGTGCCAGGGCCCTGTCAGTGGTACACTGTGCATATCTGGCCTTTGAATATGTCCACAACCATGATGACCGGCGCTATTCCAGGTTTGCGTGGCACAAACTCGGTTTGTACTGCTCAAACCTTTTGAAAATGGGAGCCAACATTTTTTTTTTTAATTTTGACCACATATTTTAAAGATAGTAATTTTATGACTCCTGTTAAAAACAAAACACACGACATGTGGCATTTATAGAATACTGGACAAAATGTAATTTCATGGCACAAGTGCAAAAACATGTTTCGTTAAGGATTTTAAAAATGCACCTGTCATGTGTATGAGTTGGTGTGAAAAAATGGCTATGTTGAAAACTTTTAGTCAAAATACTGAAAATTAGCGAAGTTATGAGTGAACATTTGAATATTTCAACGTTCACTCATAACTTGGTAATTTTACCACATTTTCCACCAAATTTTCAATATAGTCTTCTTATAACCCCACCTCATGGACAAGGTAGATGAAAATTTTCAAATCCTAGCTGAAACATCCACAAAATCCTGTTTCAGCATGAATTTGAAAAATTTCACTTTTGTTGTTCTTGATGTGGGGTCCCAAAACAGCCATGTTGAAAGCTTTTTGAAAAAATATTGAAAATTAGTGAAGTTACGAGTGGATGTTGAAATATTTCAATGTTCACTCATAACTTGGTCATTTTACCATATTTTTCCTTCAAGTTTTCAACATAGTCTTCTTATGACACCACCTCATGAACCAGACAGGTGAAAATGTTCAAATCCTGCCCAAAAGCTGGTTTCATAGAGCAACCACAACATCTCTTTTTGGGACAGATTTGAAAAAGTTCACCTATCATGTTCATGAGGTTGGGTCTCAAAAAGGCCATGTTGAAAATTTGGTGTAAAATATTGAAAAATGACAGTTACGAATAGAAGTTCAAAACCTGTTGAAGTACATTAAACCAGACTTCTCTTATTTTCTTATATCACAGTCACTGGTTCCAGCTGCAAGGTGTGTTTTCCATTGGAGAGTGGATCTACCTCATGGGATATGGTCAGATAAGTGATGGTGTGAAGGGCGTGGTCAGTAGGTGATGAGTAGGGGGTTGGGGTAGGGTTGGTCATGGTGTGAGGAGGGAGATTGGCAAGGGACCATTTTCTTTTTTGCAGGATGTAATAGCACTGTGTGAATACTATTTTCCTAGTATTCAGCCAAATACTCAGTATTCAGGCCCCAGGTACATGGCCGAATATTTGTTATTTGGGTTATAAAAAAAATGGAAAAGAAACATCCCTCATGCTGCTCTCTAGTCCAGATCCTTTAAATATAAAAGCCTCCATCCCCCCAACCTAATTTACCACCCAAATCCCTCCATCCTCCTCCACCCAGCACTCACGTTTGATAGAATTAAACTCCAGTGATGGGCGACCGACATAACCCATCTGACTTCTTAGCTGGCTGTTGAATTTCATCAGCACTCTGCAGTGCACTGTAACAACTAGTATTCATTGACTGTCCCCCCTAAACCCCCACCCAGGTAGCAGGCAGCAGCACCTTGGTAGCAGGACACTCACACAGTAGCAGCACCACCCACACCAGCACACAATTCAGAAGGAAAGATGGTAACCAGCACAGCTCATCTTCCTCCATGTCTGGCTGCCTTCTTCTGAATGAAGACACTCATGTGTTTGGTCACAAAATAAAAGCAGAGGCTCATGTGATCAGCTGGTTTCACTATACAAGCAAGCACATGAGTGCCTTCATTCAGAAAAGGCATCTAGCCTTGGGGGAGGGTGGGCTGTGTCAGTTGCCTTCTTCCCTTCTGAATTGCATGCAGGTGTGGTGGGGAGTGCTGCTATGAGGATTCTACTGCCACAAGGGACTTGCTATGAGGGTGCTGCTACTAGGGCAGGAGGTGCGGGGAAGGGGACAATCAATGAATACTAGCTATTACAGTGCTCTGCAAAGTGCTGATGAAAGTCAGCAGCTGGCTGTCAAAGCTGGCAGGCTGTGCCCATTGCCTGTTGTTGGAGTTTAATTTTATCAAAATGGGGTGCTGGGGGAGGAGGGAGGATTTGAGTGTTAAATGAGTACAAGGGGATGGGGTCTTCTATATTTAAAGGATCTGGATTGGGGGGGCTGTTAGCTTTTCTTATTTTTTAGATTGTGTTTCCTGAATAGGGATGAATAGTGCTACTATTAGTTATTTGGGATCCAAATAATAAATAGTGCATTATTCCTGGTATTCGAGACATGATATTCATTGCTTGCACACCATTAGTTTGTGTCTTAAAATAAAAAAGAGATGAATGAGGAATGGGTGTCTTATTTAACAGGAGGACAGTGCTGACATTGAGGATTGGCACCCCAGTGTCAGGATACTGTTTGGTGGTATGGGGGTGGGCACCCTGGTGCCACCACCTATATTTTGAGGGGCCAGTGACCGGGAGGGGAGAGTGGTTAGAACAAATTGGTTAAATTGTGGGCACACTGGTCTGCTTAATATATACCAAAAATAATAAACATTGTGTAGAGTGCAGGCAACCTGGAGGGGAGCAGGATAGGCAAGCGGTACCTGGGGTGGGCACTCTGTCCACTTTTATTATATTCAAGGGATCAGGGAAGAATGAGGGAGAGCTGTCACATAGATAGATAGATAGATAGATAGATAGATAGATAGATAGATAGATAGATAGAAATGAAAGAGAGAGAGAGAGAGAGAGAGAGAGGTTGCCAGCTCACTGCTGGCACACAAGCTAGCAGCATGTCTCCATCTGTGGCAATTCCACTGTTCTCATACAGAGAACACAGGTTAATGGCTCCTCTTGCTAAGTGGGGCACCTAGCATTTTCAGGCACCCAGAATAGGTATTTCTGCTATTTTTTTAAAACAAAAACTAGAATCTATCTAAACAGGTCCCATTTACCTATCTTCAGATGTTTGTTTTTTTGAAAATGCATAATTTTTATGCATTTTCAATGTTTATGGTATTAAAAAAACAAGATGGTGGCTGTCACAATCAATATTTTTTCTCACAATCAATAAATCACAAATGATAAATCTTCACAATCAAAGGTTTTTATCTTTCATAGCAGAGGATTATCCAGAAACCCTACTTCATAAGCACAGAAAAAAAGTAAAAATCTTTATAGCTCTGGAACCATTTAATGTTTTTCACAAAACCTTTGAAAGGTACTACCTCAGCCCAGGTTGCTTCTACTCTAAAAGTTTTGTAAAAAAGTTCCAAACCATCTGGACTGTACTGGAGAACAGACAAAGCTATGTTAAGTTAACTGGACTAATATAGACCAAACACCATTACGGTCAATGCCTTCAGCCTCTCATACTCATAGTGACTAAGCCTACAGTAGGTGTACTAGGTCTGTAGACCTATATTTATAATTTCAGGTTATCATCACCACATACGCTACACTAACTAACATAGGTACACCAGGTCTGTATATCTATAACTTCCAGAGGAGGTCATCAGCTAGCCAGCCTCAACATTTTTATGACACAAATATGATCATTTGATAGCATAAATAAGGTTCTCTCTTCTCCAGAACATCAGGCACATTTTGCAGCTTTGGAAGAATTCTGACTGAGGATTCTAGGAGGACAGGGACCCTAGGTGGCCTCAGATTTCTTTGGAAATTGTATGTGCATCACTCAGCCTATCAGGTGGACATAACCCATGAGTAAGGATTGTAGAGTGCCATAGAGATACACAACCCACAATCACCTTTGCCAGGTGAGTAATCTATCATTCTCCAACTTCTTAAGAGCTGAAAGTTGGGAAGACTACATTTGCTTATATAAGAACAAACTAAAAAACAGAGTGTTGTATCACCTTGTGGGGCAATAAATGGATTTTTTGCTTTCAGTGCATGTCTGAAGTTCGAATCCATCTTTTGGCCAAATGTTATCTTCAGGAAATATTTATAAAGGAAAATGTAAGTATATAATACACCCAGAATTAATCCATTAAGGGCCAGTTTGCAAGAAGAGCTGCGTGTGGGATCCATCAAAGGATGCAAAGAGAGAACAAATATCCAGCAGGCTTGGTTTCTAAGTGTCTCTACAAATCATGGGCAAACTCCCTGAGGCCCCACTCCCAGTACATGCATTATAGTTATGTACTGTACATCTTTGTTTCAATCAGACTTTGCCAGACCAAAAGCCACTATTTCAACTGGCTTTTACATGCAATCCAGTTGAGGATGAGAACAACAAAAGTAGTTGTTTGGCATTCTCAACCTAAATGGGATTAGATGGAAGAGCCTATTTAAAACATGACTTTTGTTCTGGTTAAGCCTGCCAATCTGCACTGCACATGGGTCTGCATTTTCATGATGCCTTGTTCAGGGAGGTAACTTTATGTAATGCAAGAGACAGGGGACCCCAGTGGTGGGATGACAGTGATACCCCAGGATCCACATAGGGTCATCAATCAGTTGACCTAATCATGCCCTTTCTTCCTCATTCTTGAACCAGTTTGCAACACCATAAACTGCCCTACTGGCCCTGCCATAGTAGGAAAGCCTCAGGGATATTAGAATGAGGAGGGTTATAAGCAGCATGGGTTCAGTGACTCTAGATTTTTGAACAGCAGTGAGACCATGTCAGCCTAAAGGAGACCCAAGATGCTGGTTCACACAGAAAGAGCTATAAAAACACAGAAACATAGAAATTGTTGGCAGGTAAGGACCGTTAGGCCCATCCAGTCTGTCCGCAAGTCCTGTACTTGATTACAGCTTTTGACCCTCCCCTGCTTAACCTCTATGGTTCCCCTGTGCCTGTCCCATGCGTGTTTAAATCCAGTTACAATGCTCACTCCTACCACCTCCTGTATCAGACCATTCCATGCATCCACCCCACCTTACCGTGAAGAAAAACTTCCTCACATTCCCTCTTAACCAGCCACCTTCCAATTTTATGTCATGGCCCCAAGTTCTTGTACTCCACCTGTAATGGAATATTCCCCCCTGCACCCTGTTTACACCCCTGAGGTACTTGAATGTTTCTATCTCGTCCCCTCTCTCCCTCCTCTCCTCCAGTGAGTACATATTGAGGTCCCTTAATCTCTCTTCATAAGTCTTGTTTTGCAAGCCCTGTACCATCTTAGTCGACCCTCTCTGGACTGTCTCCAGCCTGTTAATGTCCTTTTGAAGGTGCAGCCTCCAGAATTGCACACAGTACTCCATGTGAGGTCTGACCATGGTTTTGTATAATGGCAGTACTACCTCACACCTTCTGCTGGTGATACCCCTTGCTATGCACTCCAGCATGCTACTGGCCCTTCCTGCTGCCTTTGTGCTCTGCTTTGACATTCTCATGTCATCTTTGGTGACTATCAGCAACTCCCCCCAATCCCGTAACTCTCCCTAGGGTTACTGTGTCCCAGGTGCATAATGTTGCACTTTTTTGAATTAAACCTCAGTTGCCACTCTGCAGACCATTTCTCAAGCTTCCCCAGGACAATCCTCATTTTCTCCACCCCTTCAGGAGTATTCACTGTGTTACAGATCTTTGTGTCATCCGCAAAAAGGAAGACATTTCCTTCCAGCCCTTCTGCAATGTCACTGATGCAGACATTGAACAAAACTGGTCCAAGAACTGATCCCTGAGGTACTCCACTGGTCACCCTCTCCTCCCTGGATTGTACTCCATTTATCACCACCATCTATCGCCTGTCCATTAGCCAGTTCCTAACCCAGTTTACCACCTTGTCTCCCATGCCTAGACTACCTATCTTGTTAACCAGCCTCCTATTAGGGATGGTGTCGAAGGCTTTACTGAAATTGAGGTGGGCTACGTCCACTGTGTCCCCCTGATTTACTTCCTTCATCACCCAGTTGAAGAAGTCCATGAGATTTGTCTGACATAACCTACCCGCAGTGAACCCATGTTGCCTAGGGTCCTGGGCACTGATGGCTTCTAGATGTCCCACTATCCTTTCCTTAAGTAGTGCCTCCATGGTCTTCCCCACTACCAGGGTGAGGCTGGCTGGCCTATAGTTGGCCACCTCCTCCCTACTGCTTGATTTGTGTAGAGGGATGATATGTGCCCTCCTCCAATCCTCTGGCACCACGCCTGTGTTAAGTAACTCGGTGAACAATGCTGCCAGAGGTTCTGTTAGCTCTCTTCACAGCTCCTGTAGTATCCTTGGGTGTATGCCATCTGGTCCCATTGCTTTATCCACCTTCAATTTAGCAAGTTCCTGCAGGACTATCTCCCCCATGAATGTTCTGTTGTACACCTTTTTCCCCCCCTTGGCATCTGATGCTCAGCTGTGGTCCCTGTCCCTCCCCCTCTACTGTGAATACTGAACAGAAGTATTTATTCAGTATTTCTGCCTTATCCATGTCTCCCTCCTTACACTTGCTTCCTCCCTTTAAGTCTTACAATCCCCGGTTTCCTCCTTTCACTGATGTATCTGTAGAATGTCTGGTCCCCTTTCTTTACTCTCTGCACTAAACTTTCCTCAGTCTGTGCTTCTGCTCTCCTCACTGCCCTTCCTGCTTCTTTAGACACTCTCGGTACACCTCTCTGTCCTCCTTCTCCCTTTGGGTCTCCTTATATTTCCAGAACCCTTCCCTTTTAGCCCTTACCTTTTCTGCTACCTCTTTTGAGAACCATAGTGGCCTTTTCCCTCTCTTGCCTTTTGATATCAATCTGATGCATTTATTTGTTACTTCCACTATGGTTCCTTTTAGGTTCTCCCACTACTCTTCCACCCCCCTCCTGTCCCCCTATTGTCGAGGGCGCTTTTGATAACTCTCTCCATTTCAGCGAAGTCTGCCTTTTTGAAATAGAAAACCTTCACCCTAGTGTGACTTGACTGAAACCCTGTCTGTATGCTGAAGCACACTATGTGGTGATCACTGGATCCTAGTTGCCCCTCCACCCAGACATTAGTGACTCTTTCCCCATTGGTCATTACTAGATCAAGAATCGCCCTGTCTCTGATGGGATCAAGCACCAGCTGCCTGACTCCTGCCCTTTGTAGTGAATCCAGGATGCCTCTGCTTCTGGCTGAAGCAGCTGCCTGGGTGGTCCAGTCCATACTTGGCATATTGAAATCCCTATCAGCAGAATTTAACCTTTCATTGCCATTTCATGTATTTCATCCTCAAGGTCTCTGTCCACTTCTTCCCCTGACCTGAAGGTCTGTATTTCATGCCTGTGCATATTGCTGTGCCATTTCCTGGTTCAAGAGTGACCCACACTGTCTTGTCCTCCCCTGCCTACTCTGTAACTGTCTTACCTTTATACCCTCCTTGACATACAGGGCAACTCCCCCTTTTTTGCCTCCCCTATCCTGCCTAAACAGAGTATAACCTGGTATATTTACTTGCTACCCATGACTGGCAATGTACCAGGTTTCAATTATTGCTACTATGTCCAGGTCTGTCTCAGCTATCACAGCCTCCATGTCTGGGATTTTATTTTCTAGGCTGCAGGCATTAGTCACCATGGCCTTCCTAGAATTACTGCCTGTCCTCACTCCACTCCTGGTTTTGGTCCCCTGCAGTTTCCTCCCCTTCCTGTTGACTTTAACATGTGTTCCCGATTTCTTTGCTTCTCCCCTTCTGCCTGGTCCAGGTGACCTTGGCAACATCATTCTGGTGTCTCTACTATGTGGGGGTGGGCTGTTACAGTTTGACTGTTCTTGTTGCTCCCCCCGACTAGTTCAAATGCTCATCAGCGAAGCATTTGAACCATTCATTGAGGGCTGCTTTCTCCTTTCTGAACAGATGCAGCCCATCCCCACTGTACAGGGCCACATTGTTCCAGCTAGGACCCCAGTCCCCAGTGAAGCTGTATCCCTTCTTGCTGCACCAGGCCTTCAACCATGAGTTGAAGTTACTAATGTGGAAATTCCTATCCTCCTCCCTGCCATGGACTGGCAGCACCTTCCAAAATGTCACGGAGCTTGATACTTTTCCCAGGCCACCCCCAAACCTATCAAGTCCTGTTTCACCTGTTCCAAGCTAGCCCTGTCCTTGAATAGGTCATTTGTTCCCAGATGGACAATGACATCCAGCCCCTCCCCCGCCACTGCTCAAGCAATCCTCTAGATCTTCTCCCCCCCCCCGAGCTGTGCCTCCTGGAAGGCACTTGACCTATTTTTCCTCTCTCCTATCTGTGCCCTGATCCATTCTCTGGATAACTGAGTCTCCCTCTGGGAGTAACTTCTTCCCCCTTTGAGGTTCTCTTCCTCCTGTCACTGGTTCTCCCTGCTGGAGGACCATCATATCCTCCCTAGTTTCAACCTCAGTTTCCTTTGCAGGACTCTCCCAACCCTCCAAAACAGAGGTTTTTTTGAGCTGGACTGGATGGTGGATGTGACTCTGCCCCTCCTTGAATCTCCCTTAGCTCATCATAGTCCACCCTGCCATTTGCCTGGGCGGCCATTGTGGCATAGGCTGGGGCCTCTGGGTGGGGGTTAGAGTCTCCAGTACTCCTGTCAACTTGGCTCAGAGACTGGTGACACCCGCCTTCAGCCCAGAGAGGTGCTTGCATATGGGGCAGCACCCCAATACCCAGAAAATTCATCGGAAGACTGCTGCACCACACTCAGAGCACTGCAACACTCCCTGCGTCATCCTGAACCTGCTTACTACTACCACCCCTCCTTCTCAGTTAATTCTTTTCTCTTCCCTTTCTCCCCTTTCCAATTAAATTACTCCTCTGTTTTCTGCTTCAAGAGCTTTTGCTAACCTAGTTGACTGTTCTTCCCTTGTATTACTGCCTGTGTTCTCAGATAGGCCCTATCTTGTAGGATGCTGCCAAATGTTCCCTGTGCCTTTAAGTAAGTGTGTCTCTGTCAATGTCTATAAAGGCAGAGAACCAGATGGGGAAGGGGTCTCCTTTCCTGCCCATCTGCTGTACAAAAGCAATTAGGTACCTGGAATGTGTTCCTAGCTGAAGGAGCTCAAAAACCTCCAGAAAGTTACCAACAGAAAGACAAAGCTACCTGAATCAAGCTACTTCTGCTTAGCACTGCTGCTATGTCAGAAAACACATAGGTATTTAAACACAATTAGTTGTAAACTGATCCTAGCTGTGGGGGAAACAGAGAAGCTTCCAGAAGGTTGCAAACAATGCCTGTTAAAATATAAATCCCAAACCCACAACAAAAATCACAAAAACAACTGATTAAACAAATTCAGGAACTACTGGCAGAAGAAAGAACACACAAGAATGTAACACAAGTACCTGGAATGTGATCCTAGCTGAGGGTAGCTCAAAAACCTCCATAAGGTTACCAACAGTAAAAACTGTATACTGTGTTCAAAATAGCATGGAGGTGCACATTTTAGTCAGAAAAATTATTGGGTATATGTAGTTTCAGAATTTATATACTTCTTATGTGGTTTATGGTACTCAGATGTACCTCGTGTGATACCCCAGAAGGTGAGGGTAGATCCCACAACACATTTTCTCATGCATTATTCCTTAATTAGCTGTGCAGTGATTGAACATTTTTCACAGGTGAAGTCCACTTTCTAGTCTTTTATGTTAATTACAGTGAGCATTTTCCTATTCCACAGTGATTAGAAGTGGACAAAGTTAGAGAACTTCGCTTCATGGAGAAATTAAGACATTTTACAGAATACACAAAGTTCTTCTTTAAGGTGAATTTCTACTTCACCTTTAAGGAGAACTCTGTGAATGGCAAAATTGTGAACTTCACCTGCAAATTTTGGCTCTAAGGTGAATATTGCAATGATCCATGGGATTGGAGGTCACATGATGCTGTAATGATCTGTATTGTTATACATAAGCTGAACTCAGTGCCATGTGAGGAAGAGACAGTTGGGGCCCGATTTTAAAAGGGTAACTTAGTGCTTGCGTTAAGCCCTACATCAGTCCCCATGTTTGGCGCAACTATGTCGAATACATCTGCTGCAACTGCGCCCAATTTTATAATTTTTGGTGCAGTTGTGACAGTTTTGATGATTTACAGCAGCTTGCACCAAAGCTTTGGTGCAAGCCCCATAAAGTGGCATCCAAAATGCTGCAAAGTTAGACCGGGGATAGTTGGTCTAACGTGGTGCATTTGCCGCAAAGGACTTGCATTGAGGTTTGCAGCAGGCGCCCTTGGAAAATTGCGATTGCCACAAGGATTGCTGCAAGTTGCCCCTTGCATCTGACTCCCCGACACAAGTCCCTCGTGACAATCCAGGGTTGTTTTAAAATCTTGCCCTTGGTGTTAAGCGTGCTCTGTATCTTTGTGCCTAATGAACCTTTGGAAAGCATTTAAAACACATAGTTTTTATGTTTGCTTGCACGCATGTGCAAGAAACATAGTGCCTTCATCGGAGATTTCGGAGGTGTGTCACCTCCTCCTCCAATTCAGTCAGTGGGCTGGCAGGCGCGGCCCCTGTAAGCCAATGCATTTTTGGAGCTGTCATGACACGCTCCAAAATGCAGTGGCATACGATTGAAAGGGGCTTCACAGCAGGTGAGCACCAATAAGATATCGGCTGCTCATGCGCGGCTCCCCACCCCCACGCACAGACAGACATGCGCACTCCGTACTGCACAGCCAACGGGTGCCCAATCCCTGTCGGCTGAGATGCGCCCCCCACCCCCAGTTGTAGGGCTCCCAGCGTGGCAAATGGTGCGCAATTTTTATTTTGCCGACGGGGTACCCAATCCCCGTCGGCTGAAACGCCAAGTCCTTGTGCCACGCTGGGGCCCACCCCAGCGTGGCAAACGGTGTCACGATTTTTTTATTTGCCGACGGGCACAATCCCCGTCAGCCGAACGCCTCAAGTACTTGTGCCATGCTGGGAGCCCACCCAGTGTGGCAAATGTCCTAACGTCTTTTTTGTTTTTAACCCTGTAAAATAAAAACTGTCCCATGGCACGTCTTCCAACCCCCCTCCCCAACCCGCACCCACCCACTCGAGCCTCCCACACACCCCCACCCCAGACTTACCTCCGGACTCCGGCGCGATGATCTTCGGTGGACCGGGAACACGTCTGCACTCTTCAAAGTCGACCGCGAACTGAGGAAATGCCGGTAAGCTGTATAATGGGTTACATTGGGGGTTTCAACTTTATTGCATATCTCGGGCATTTTTGGGAATTTTGCACGCAAATTTTCAACATCGGTTTTGGACCCCTTCTCGCCAGATTCTGTCACTGTCATGGCGTTATTCAAGCCGAAGGTGATTTGGCGCAGTGACTGTGCAGTGACTGCGAAATCACCCTTCGGCCCAAATACTGCCATGACAGTGACATCATTCATGAAGGGGTCCCAAAACCCCATGTCAAAATTTGGTGCCAAAATTCCAATAAATGACTGTTTCTGAGCGTGCGTTGCGCAGTTCCTATGCAGGCTCGTAAGTTCGCAAAATTTCAATATTTTCACTCCAGATTTTCAACATTGCCATTTTACCACACCTTCTTATGAGTAGTACAGCTGTCATTTTTCACATCTCACCCAAAATGTGTTTCCACCCATGTAGCGCAGAATGGCGCAGTCAGTGTGTGAAATCAATGTACGGGACAAATTAAGAAAATCACAGTGACACTGTTCATGAGCAGAGGTCTTAAAATGGCTATGTTGAAAATTTGGTGAAAAAATTCCTAAAAATGACTGTTTTACGAGGGTGCATTGCGCAGTTCCTACGTACGCTCATAAGGTCGCGAATTTTCAATATTTTCACTCCAGATTTCCAACATTGCCATTTTACCACACCTTCTTATGAGTAGTGTAGCTGTCATTTTTCACATCTCACCCAAAATGTATTTCCACCCATGTAGCGCACAATGGCACAGTCGGTGTGCGAAATCAATGTACGGGACAAATTAAGAAAGTCACAGTGACACTGTTCATGAGCAAAGGTCTTAAAATGGCTATGTTGAAAATTTGGTGAAAAAATTCCTAAAAATGACTGTTTTACAAGGGTGCATTGCGCAGTTCCTACGCGCACTCGTAAGTTCGCGAATTTTCAATATTTTCACTCCAGATTTTCAACATTGCCATTTTACCACACATCCTTATGAGCAGTATAGCTGTCATTTTTCACATCTTGCCCAAAATGTGTTTCCACCCATGTAGTGCACAATGGCACAGTATGTGCAAAATCAATGTATGGGACACATTAAGAAAATCACAGTGACACTGTTCATGAGCAGAGGTCTTAAAATGGCTATGTTGAAAATTTGGTGAAAAAATTCCTAAAAATTACTGTTTTACGGGCGTGTGTGCGTGGTTCTATGCATGCTCGTAAGTTTGCAAATTTAATATTTTCTCCAGATTTTCAACATTGCCATTTTATTACACTTCCTTATGAACAGTACAGCTGCCATTTTTCATATATCGCCCAAAATGTGTTTCGCACATGGCGCACAATGGTGCTGTTGGTGTCTGAAAGCAATGTTTAGGACAGATTAAGAAAATCACAGTTACACTGTTCATGAGCAGAGGTCTTAAAATGGCTATGTTGAAATTTGGTGACAAAGTCCATAAAATGACTGTATTACAGTGAGCAATGCTCAGTTTCCACGCACCCTCATAAGTTCATGACTTTGTAATATTTTCAGTCCAGATTTTCACCAGTGGCATTTTTTCACACTTCCTTATGAACAGTACAGCTGTCATTTTTCACAACATGGCTGAAGTGTGTTTTCACACTTTCAGCGCTGAGATGCATGGTCGCTGTGGGAAATCATTATTTCGGCACAGATAAAGAAAATCACAGTGACACTGTTCATGATCGGAGGCACCAAAATGCCTGAGTTGACAATCTGCTGTAAAATATCCCCAACCTAATTATATTACGGGTGTGCGTTGCACAGTTTCTATGTACGCTCATGACTTCACCATTTTTTTAAATATTTTTACTGCAGATTTGCAACATTGCCATTTTTTACACCTCCCCATGAACAGTACAGCTGTCATTTTTTACATCCTGTTCGGAATGTTTTTTGCATCTGTGATGCTAAATGCCGTACTACGCTGTGCATAAGCAGCTTCTGACTAAAAACTGATATTCCCCTGTTCATGAGGTGGGTCACAAAAAAACATGTTGAAAATTTGGAGTGAAAATACCAACGAATGCCTGAGGTATTAGGGTTTCCAACCATAACGCCCAACCCTGTGAGAATGACAGGCATCAGGGGTGTGACTTGGGATTCTTGCCTGTAATGCTCATACCATTCCACACCCTGCAAGTGACAGGCATCGAGGTATGCCTTGGACTCTTCAACCCCAAAGTTCTTGTTCCTCTATATAGCACCCATCTCGCGCATTTCCTAATAGTAAGTGCGCATAAGGCCAAAGACCCCAAGGAACACCGTGACACTTGTCAGTGTCTGCAGGGTGGGGTGTGGTGAAATGGCGAGGCCGTTATGCCTGATGACCCAAATGCACACCCCAATGCCTGTCACTCTCTGCAGGGTGGTGGTGGGGTTGGCTTCAGTTCAGTACTTCACTGCCATTCCTATTACACAGCTCTGTAACTTCTACATTACCACTGCCAATGCCAGCAAGCAAACATTCGGCATTGACAAATGCTTGTTTTCTGTCAGATCACTCCATTAAGTGTCTGCTGTGCTTTGTGCCTGTAGATCACCAATTATTTGTGGTATATTTTGTGATTTAGTTAGTTTAAAGTTGTAGTTTCATTTTCTGTGATGTGAAGTGAGGCACTGCTGGGGGGGAGCTAAGCTGTAGAAACTTTCAGCGAGAGAAAAAAGCAGGTTAGGAAGCCTTTTCTGTCTTAGCTGTACTAGTGTTTGTTGTAGTCAGTGTTTTGTGTGAATTTATTTTTCATGTTTTCTTTGCTTTGTAATTTTAGTCCTGTATAACAGTAAGGTGTGTTTTGCTGAATGGTTTTTGTCACTGTAGTTTGACTATATTGATTTCATTTTTGTTTATTGATTGAAGTTTGTGATTATTTGTGTACACAGTAACGTCGTTATAACTACCTGAGTTGTTGCATCTTGCATGTGTCTGCCTAGTTCTTGAAATCCCTGTCATGCATTGTTTGTGTAAAAGAAAAGAAAATAACTGGTAGCAGTACAGGTGCTGCTGGTGCTGCTTGTTAAGATGGAGTCTGAACTTCAACAGAGGGCACTGCCACTTATACAGGGTGTGCCTGCCACCTCACCACTACATGTGAACTTTCCTTAAACCCAATACAAACTTTTGCTGGCACAGACTGGCCACCATTTCCACCACCACCACTTGCAACTTCCTTCTGCTTTTGCTCCCACTTGACCCAGTGATTTACCATGACATCGGTCATTTGACCCTCAGTACCCATGTGGGTCCCATGCTTTCCCCAGAAAACACGTTCATGGCATAGGTTGCAAGTGACCACACTAAACCTAACCCTAACTCTAGCCCTAGCCCTAAAATGTCCCCTAGGATAATACTGCAACTTTAACAAGCTGTAACTCCACCAGTCTTTGGAGTTAAGGGACACTCTATATATCCAAACAAAGGTATCAATGAGTACTACAATAGTAATGCATAATAACCCCAGAAATAGTTATGGGGTATGAACAGCACCCAAAATTACCTCCCAGCTTCACCATGGTGCCAAGTCCACAATTTAAGTCCAATAACCATCACAAATGCATCAAATGTGCATCCTCTCTTGGACTACAATCATTTCATGTTTCAGACAAATTCGACAAAATCTGATAGAGTTACTCCTAATAAAAACCCAAAAAGAGTAGCTGGTGGAAGTGGGGTGGTGGCATTCATGTTGCCAAATTATTCTCTGCCACACTTTTGCATCCGTGTGGGTGGGTGCTGGGGGAAGTGGCATCAAGAGGATTAGTCTGAGCGGTAGCAAAATCTCTGGCTCCAGAATATTGGTCAAGGACGAGGAGGTTGCTGGTATCCCTTTGACTGCCAGTTGTGTGGTGGCACTGAGCCTAATCTGGATAATAGGTCCCCATTATGGATATATGAACCTGTGACCAAACAGCTGGTCGCTTCTTTCTGTGCATTACAGCACATTAGGAACAAGTACCTGGGGTAGTATTCAACTCTGGCAGGGTAACAAAATTGTACTAAGCTGAATTTCTGTGGTAGCAACCCTCTGGGTATTTGCCAGCATGTCAAACTGGCAATGAAGAGTGTAACTGGATCACAGACACAGGTCTGAAAATATTAGAATTGCTCCTGAATGAGATTGATGAGTGGATGCAGCCTGTGTTTGTGGTACAGGGGGAGTGGGGATGGCACAGGGTCTTCAAGCTATGGAGTGTGGGGGACAGGGGACTACTGTCCTTGAGATTTTAGATACCAGTAGCTTCATTTTTATCCAGCTTCACCTTGGTGTTCCCCAAGGAGAAGTTACATGTGAAGTTGCAAGGTGAATTGACCCAGCTTCACCTTGGTGTACCCCAAGGAAGTGTTACAGGTAAAGCTGCAAGGCAAAGTTACCAGTTGTGAATTTCCTATTAAATAGAAAAACTTCACAAAATTAACCTTGGAGGCGAATTTGACAACTTCACCTTAACTCCGCCTGTAAATTAAAGCTTTGAAAAATCTCTGAAAGTGAGTAACTCCACCCATTCTTTTCACTGGTGAATACTAATAATGACTTTGTCAAAGGTCTTGTTTTGAACTGTCTTGAAGATCAATTCCTTTGTAATGACCAAATAGACTAATACCATCAGTGTGTAATAAATCAACCTTTATTAACCAGTGTGGGACCCAGTATTAATAAAGGAATAATGCCTGAGAGGGTGGGTGTTATGCTGGGATAACATCCCACCTCAGATGGTTGGGCCAGAGGCCACCAGCCAACGGCATCCAACACCCAAGAAGGGATGTTATCCCAGCATAACACCCACCCTGGAGGGCATTATTCCTATTATGCAATGGGTTAATGTTTTATAATTAAAAAAATAATTTTAAAGAATGTTTTTGTTAGTGTGTAAAAATATTTTTGTTTCTTAAGAGAAGGATGGAATCATAGCCCAAATCATCCAAATCCAACAACCAATCAGCAGGAATGTTATGCCAGGATAACATACCTGCTGTGACAGTCAACTGACCAATCAGAAGCCAAGATTTTTTTCTTGCCATTGTATAATACAGGAATAATGCCTGACAGGGTGGATGTTATGCTGGGATAACATCCCGCCTCGGGTGGTTGGGCCCGAGACCACCGGCTGAGGGCGTCCAACACCCGAGAAGGGATGTTATCCCAGCATAACACCCACCCTGGAGGGCATTATTCCTATTATACAATGGCTTGTGAGTGAAAGAGAAGAAAAAATAAATAAAAGTTTGTGTAAAACTATATTTTTCAGTGTTTTTTGTAAAGCGTAGGTGTACTTTTTAAAGAAATAGTGCCTGTTTCTTCTTTTGGCCAGCAGGTGAAGCTCCTGTATTGTAACTGTGGCTCTACACTGGCAGTCCTGGCAGAAACGTTTCCGTGTTGTTGCCCATTTTTTGTGCCACCTGAAATTTAAATGATTCCCTGCTCCTCACCTACTCCCCCCACCCCGTGTTTCTGCTAATGTATTTTACCTGCCATGGTCTTTGGTTCTGTTCTGTTCTGTGGCCAGTTGTATTGAATTCAGTACTTCCTGGTTCCTCAGTCCCTGCTCTGCTTACCCGTTGCTGCCAAGCCAAGAGCGTTGCATTTTTGATCCACTTGCATTTGCTCAAATTAGGCAATAATGCATGACAGAGTGTGGTATATCATGGGATATCGTCATGCCTCGGGTGGTTGGGTACGAGGTCGCAGGCCAAGTGCATCCAATGACCCAAGAAGTGACAATATCCCATGATATACCACACCCTTGAGTGCATTAATGCTATTATGAAGTGGTTTAAGTATTTTTTAAAGTAAAAAAAAATAGAAACATTTTAAAAATGTGTTTTGGGGGTGATGGAGGAATATCTTTAAATAAAATAGTTCCTGGAGGGCTCTGGGCAGCAGGTGGCGCTGTTGGCCGTGGTAGAGGAAGTGGAGCTCTTGTGACTGGGTGACCCGCTCCTTACCATTGCAGTTTTCTTTTTTTAAAGTGTTCTCCATTCACAGTGCACTTTATTTTTATTACTTTTGTTCTGGGAATCAGATGTTGAGGACTGGTAAGCTGAGAGAGAAGTTGGAGAGAGGCGTGCCAATGATGAATGAACGAGAAAAAGGTAGAGTCTTGGTGCGATTCATTTGGGGCTGTTATTGTAAGAGCTACTATTAGAATGGTTAGGAATGTCTGGGACAAGACTGGCAGTTTTTCCTATGTGGCTGGGACGTAGCTTTCTTTTTGTGGGGGAGCTGCGGTTTGTGTGAGAATGACTACAGTGCGCGGGTCTGTCGTTTGTCCTTTTCAGAGAAAAAAAATATATTCGTCCATTGCTGCCACTCGCATGCTGCTGGACATGTTGCTTTTGAAAGTATTGCTCCCAGCGGCTTCCATTGTGCTGAATTCTGTTGTGTGTGCAGCTGGTGGGGAGTTATTTATTTATTTATTTATTTTAAATAGTGGCCTACTGAAAGTCTGACTCGCTGCAGACTGCTGGAGATGGAAGAAGACTGCACAGTCAGTGAGGAGGCTGGTGGCCGGAGGTTTTCTGAAGCCATGATGATGTAGCCCGATATCATCACGGCTTCAAAAACCTGTCGGTCAATCAGCTTCCCGTATTTATGATGTCCAGTTCATAATTATAGTTGTCGACCGGGTTTTAAATTAATTTGACGTTTATGTTCTCCCAGTACAGTTTGTGACATTTGTGATGTGTACCGGAAGAAAGCTAAGGACAACACTTGGTGGTAGAGGGAGGTAAGAGAGCAGATGATTTCTGGGTGCGCTGGTTAATTTGGGAATCCGCACAGTGCGGTGCTTTATTTAAATGTTTTAAGGGCAAAAACACGGTTTGTTTGAATAGGATAAGCTTTTATTGTAGAGAGTGAAGGGAGCTGCTGCATTTCTAAACAGTCCACTGCTGACCACGGGTCAGATCACGAAAGCGGCTGGCAGCATGGAATCGGTAGTGGGCAGTGATTTCTTAAAGTGATTCATTTGTTTGTGTACTGGGACTAGAGTAGAGATGTTATGCTGGGATAACATCCCAGGTCCAGTCCCAGTGTGATTAATCAGGGACTAGGATTCTCTTTTGCCAGTACATAAGCTGAATTCAATGCTCATTAAGCAGTACTGATGACTGGCTAATTTGATCTTTTTTGGACATTTTTACTTACAGTATATCCTTTCCTATTCTTGTCTTGTCTCATAAGTGACTCCTTCACAAGTGGCCAAACAATTGTCTGGTCAGTTCTCAACATGTCATTTCCCCACCCATGAACACTGAGTTCCACATAGTGAAAATGATCAATTCATACTCCCAGCTCATGTGTGGTACCTCCCTTTTCTGTTTCAAAAACAGAATAAGAGTAACCAACTGTCTTTCTAAAAAAAAAAATCACACATACCCCATAGTGCAAAGCATCATGAGCTGTATATGCAAATCACCAAAAAATATTATGCTGGTTCAACTTTAAGCAGAAATGCTTGGGGCAGAAAGGCCTCTCACACGGTCTGAAAATTGTGCCAACAGAAGACACAGATATGTGTTTTGTCCTACCAGAACTTATCAGTGTGCCTTGTCTGTATGACACCCTAGTGGAATGAACCCACTACCTTAAGTTGGTCTGTCAGGTTTGGGTTATGGTGAGCCACTGGGATGTCATACAGATGAAGCACACTGATGAGTCCTGGTAGGATGAAACACATGTCTTTGTCTTCTGTTGGCACACTTGGTAGATGGTGTGAGAGGCATTTTGGCACCATGCATTTCTGCTTAAAATTGAACCAGCATAATATTTTGTGGTGATCTGCATATACAGCCCATGATGCTTTGTATTATGGGGATATGTGTGATTGTGTGTTTCTTTGAAACTTGGCTTCCTGGCCAATGCCCTTTGGGGTAACCATTGCCTCAGTGCTTGCACACTAAAGTTCTTTGTCTTTTAGCTTATTTTTTTGGTTTTATTGGGCTCACCACAACCCAGACCTGACAGACTAACTTAGGATAGCTGGTTTATTCCACTGGTGTGTCATACAGATGAGACACGCTGATGAGTCCTGGTAGAATGAAACATGTGCCTGTGTCTTCTATTGGCACCCTTTGCAGACTGTGTGACAGGCATTTTGGTACCATGCATTTCTGCTTAAAGTTGAACCAGCATAATATTTTGTGGTGATCTACATTATGGGGGTATGTGTGATTTTTGTATTTCTTTGTAACTTGGCTTCCTGACCAATGTCCTTTGGGGTAACCCTTGCCTCAGTGCTTGTGCATTAAGGTTCTTTGTCTCTTAACTGTCTTTCCAAGCTCCCTTTGCCAAATGTTTTTGCACCCTAACCATATACACTGTTTGCCTCTACAATTTCTAGATACTGTGTTTACCCAGTCTTTGCTGTTTGCTGGTGGTATGTAGGATTGCTGTGTTTCACTTTCTTTGCTTGTTTTCTGAAGTTAAAGTTTAGATGCAGCAACAATGTGGCTAAAGCCACAGGCACACAGTAAGGAAACTGAAACTGCATTCTTTACTCCATGCATGGAGACCCTGCAGCTAAGTTAAAAGGGATAGAACATTTACATAACATTTCAGCTGCGTGCATTGTTCTTATTTAAAGAAATATTTGTATCCCCAAAATGAGCCTGTACATGAATACAAATTCACATAAAGACTTATTTAGTATTGTTTTCCCTGTTAGTGAATGACATCCTACACATTTCTCTCTATGGAACAAGAAATACAGAGTTCTGACTATGTCACATTGTTACTGCATTTATTCAGATCTCAGGCAGGTGACCTATCAGCATAGAACTCAGTATTATGAATCTATGCAGTAGCATAGGCAGGACTTTAAATTCCTGGTTCCATGAAAAAAGCTGTATGGAAAACAATACAGTTTTTCTCATCAACTTGTATTCAGGTACAGTGCAGTTAATTATGGATCATTTGCTGGTATGAATATAATTTCTCAAAATAGGAACCTGACAAATTGATGATGCCAATTTACATATCATTTCTGTCCCCTTTAGAGGGTATTTTATATTTGTCAATGTTGTTGCCTTAGCTTTTTACTGTATCTTAGCTTCCACACTTGTCATACTATTCCATATTAAATGATATTGTGTTATATTTCATTAAACCATTAATAACAGTGTGTACAAATGCTTGCCAAAAACCAAAACTTACCCATTAGAGTTTGCATTACCTGGAACCACTAAACATCCAAATGGATGTAAGATCAATTTCTCAAAGGCCACCAGTATAGATTATATTGATCCTTTTCTCTTTAAATCAGATGTGGATATATTACAGTACATTGGTCACTAATGGAATTATCTAATTTATCTTTAGGGCAGTTTCCACATAAATGCTAGGCAGTAAACTTTATTACTATCTTTGAGCCAGGAAAGACACAAGGGTTCTCAACTTGCAGGCAAATTTTATTTTTAGCCAAATACAGTATATCACAGCTTTCACCATCTGTTTGCTGCTGCTTACTCACTATCCCTTCTTACACAGTCCTTTCAGTAACATATGAATACTTTGGTAGTAAAAACATCAGTCGGGTTAATGTAATTAAAATGACCATTAAAAAAATCTCTGTCTGTCTGTCTGTGTCTCTGTCTCTCTCTCTATATATATATATATATATATATATATATATATATATATATATATATGTATATGTAATAGACTGACTCAACATATACAGTTTATTTTAAAGTGTGAGGGGTTAAGAACACAACACATGAGTGGCAGAGCTATGAATGAGTTATTAAAATTTTTCCCCTTCAAAAGTGATGATAAAAGACATGTTTTGAGTAAGGCCTTTGTATTTTTTTTCAACTCTCTTTCCTCTAGTCTCAGTCCTGAGAGCCATCTCTCAGGCATTGAACCTGTTCCTGCCCAGCCTGAAGTCCCCCCCATCCGCACCTTCCTCTCCCCGCCCTGCCTTGCAGCTGGCACTCCTAGCTTAACCCCTCTGGGGTGGGACCACCCCCTCCTACCTTAGGCGCTCTCGAAGTTTAGACTCCAGCTGTGGATGTGGACCCCTGGCGGGAGATCAATGAAGGCCGGTGGAGTCGTACCCGGCTATGGGCATGGGGATTGGTGCCGTCGCCTACCCCCAGGACTGGGTTTTTGCATTTTTTTCTATGCCTCCCTCCCCATGCGTGTGCATGCCCTGATGCAACTGGCACATGGTAACCCTGCCTGCATCGGCCATGCTACTTCGTGCCAGCCCTGCTTGCTGCAGTACCCCTTGGTCTCCACCAGAGGTCACTGGCACGCCGGGCCATCCCATCCCCTTGTTCTGGGGAAGAGAGCAGCACACAGGTGCTCAGACCTCAACCCTTCCCCTGCTGACCCCCGGCGCCCGAGTCCATTCCTGAACCTGGGTCGCTGGCATGCCGTGAGGTGTGGCGTCCAGTGCCTCAACCCTCAGCACCACCGAGCCGGCCCGGCCTTTGTATATTTGATTTATACATCAGTTAACTATTGCTAACATTTAACTAAATGTGAAGTTTTGTAAGGATTTAACTGCTTCTCTTTTATTTCCACTGCTCACTTCAGTGCTGGACATGACTTTCGTGATGTCAATGGTATAATGAAAACTGCCATCTAATTGGTTCTGTATGCCATTGTGATGTACCCAACAGGGCAAGGTATCATCTCAGACATATCCAACTCACAGCATGAAATGACATTTTGTGAGTTGTGTATAAGACGTAATTGTATACACTACACCAGTGGTGAATAAATCAGGTATATAAATCATGGTATTTTGGAATAAATATAGATTTTTTTTGTTGAGTACAATATTTCACATGGAACTCATGCTACTATACTTGGAACATTTTATTTCCACTTAGAATATGGAACTAGTATGCATAAAACAATCACTAAGATGAAGATTTTACAATGGAGTAAGAGACTGTTTTAAACCAAAGGGAGGAGATGAGGCCCCTCCTAAAGAAACCATCTTTGGACCATGACATTTTCTTGAACTACAAGCCTGTCTCAAACCTACCTTTTCTGTCAACGATGATTGAGAAGGTGGTGGCATCACAGTTGGAGGCTCACCTGGAAAGGTATGATATCTATGATTCTCTCCAGCTGGGATTTCAGTCTCGTCTAAGCACTGATATGGCACTAATCAAGGTCTTCAGTGATCTCTTCATGGTGAAAAGATAAAGGGCATCATTTCATTCTTGTCCTTCTTGACCTCTAGTTGGAATTTGACATGGTTGACCATGGGGTGCTTCTGTAATGCCTAAGGCAATATGAGGATCTTGCCAGCCCTGTTTTGTGCTGGTTTGAGTCCTACTTGTCTGGAAGAATGCAATAGGTAACCTTGGGTAATGCCATCTTAGAGACAGCTGCCTTGGACTGTAGAGTGCATCAAGGTGTAATCCTGGCCCTTGTGCTATTTGTCATGTACGTGTTGCCGAGTTTCATTGCTATGCAGAGGATACCCAGCTGTGTCTCTCGTGTGCACCCTGATGGGCTAAATGTTGACTCAGTACTATGCCATTGTCTTAAAACAAGTGACTGGATGGCCTCCAGCTGTCCAAATCTCAATACAGGCAAGACTAGGGCACTGATTGTCAAATCAGGTCACTGACACTCCGCTATGACAGGGAGCAACACTTGGGTGCCATCATAAGGCACAGGGTCATTTTGCTGCAGACAATAACCACGCGGCAATATATGCTGCAAGCAAAATAGAAGCAAACACAAAAAAAGGTTGGGAACAACAGCAATCTGACCATGACATTGAACCCCATTGAATATGATGGGACTTTTTGTTTTATGTGGGGGCTATGCCAAATGCACCTCCACACCACTCGGACTTAAAATAATCAACCCCGGAGGGTCGTGGACTTCGGGGCTGGGGAGAAAATTAGGGGGGGAACTACATTTCAAAAATCAATATAAGAAGTTGCAGTAGGATCAGACCTGGCAGGAACAAACCCATGGTCCCAGGTCTCCTGCTCTGCCATATGCTGGTACCATAGCCACTCCACAGCGGGAGCGGCTCAACCAGTACCCCAGCACACAGCAACTTGAGTCCTCCAGAGAGTGTGTGCAGAGTGACAGGGTTAACAGTATTTCCCTACGGCTATTCTAACCCCTGTCACTCTAAACCCTCTCATGCTTCACACAGGGAGGTTCTTTCAGAGCTCTTCTTGCTGCGGTATTATGATTCAGTACCCATCGTAAAATGGTGTCACCCTTCAAGCTGTGGATGCAATTAGGAATCTGGGGGGGTCACTATGGACTCCAAACAGACCTTGGATAACCATGTATCAGTGGTTGTTCATAGTGGCTTTTTCCATTTTTGAAACATCACATGGATCAAACTGTTTCTAGTGCCTGATGACCTGATGATGATAGTCCATGCCTTTGCCACATCCAGGCAGGATTACTGTAATGCTCTCTACCCAGGGTTATCTCAAAGTCCAATGTGCCATCTCAGTTGGTCCAGAACGTGGCAGCCTCTTTGATCTCTGGGACTTCCAACAGAGATCATATTATACCAGTGTTGGGTGAACTGCCCATTCGGTGTCGAGTCAGCTTCAAGATATGCTTGTTGGTATACAAGGCCCTACATGGTTTGGGTCCTGACTATCTAAACAATCTCCTGACCCCCACTTACCATGATCTGCCCTGTCTGCTCCACCAATGCTGGCTTGTTGGTGGTCCTGCAGTCTATGTTAAAGCTTTCCGAAGACACATCGTACATTGTGGCTGTGCTTGTTTTGTGAAGTGCTTTGCCTGTCCATATTGAATATGCCACTTTGGTGGAGAACTTCAATTTATTTATTTAATTTATTCATTTCTTTGATTACAAGTACCTTTGAGCCAGAGACTCTTTTACAAAGGTTCCACATCAGGTGGGAACAACAGTTAACACAAAAGGACAATAGATAACACAATGACAATTGGAAAGGAAACACTGCACACAGTAAAGCTAACAATATTAAGTATGGTTACAATTGTTACATAAGTAAATTGTAGCAGCATTAGTGCTGTCAGTTGGATGATTTTGACAGTAGTAAGGTAGCAGGAGGCAATATCACCTGATAAGTTCATAACAATAATCAATTTTGAAAAGAAGAGTATATAGGGATTATAGGAAGGTACTACACATCATAGATAGAAGTGTCCAAGATGGCCGCCAGGCTGGGTGCAGTGCAGTCGCTCCTTTGATGAAGTTCTGATTTTATGTATTTTATGTATTCAGTTTAAGTTTTGGTTTAAGTTTTGAGCATTCTGTTTGTTTGTCTGGTCCCGGTTTTGGCTTTAAGTTGTTCCGTTTGGTCGTCGCTTGACGTAGAGTGGGTTCGTCTCCCGGACTGGGAGAGAGATGCCGGTCGGCCCTCTCTTTTTACAGACTCTACAGGCTTCGTTTTTAGTTTTACCGCTTTTGCCGCTCGGTGCTGGTTTATCGTTGGGTGAAACATAGAAACATAGAAACATAGAATTTGACGGCAGATAAGGACTGCTTGGCCCACCTAGTCTGCCCATTTTCCTACCTAACAGATAAGCTGCAGATCCTAGTTAACCAACAGCTTACTTCCTCTTACCTGCCCCCAGGACTGCCTTATGCCTGTCCCATGCATTCTTGAAGTCCCCCACTGTTCTTGACTCCACAACCTCCTCAGGGAGGCTGTTCCTTGCATCCACAACCCTCTCAGTGAAAAAATACTTCCTCACATTACCCCTGAGCCGTCCCCCCTCTATCTTCAAATTGTTCCCCCTTGTTCTTGCACATCTCTTTTTCTGGAAGATGCTACCCTCTTGGACTTTGTTAATTCCCTTGAGGTACTTGAAAGTTTCTATTATGTCCCTCTCTCCTTCTTTCCTCAAGGTATACATATTAAGCTCCTTTAGTCTTTCTTCCATTATGTCTTCTGGTGCAGACCCTGCACCATTTTGATTGCCCTCCTCTGGACAGCCTCCACTCTGTCTATGTCTTTGCAGAGATGGGGTCTCCAGAACAGCACACAGTACTCAGGTGGGGTCTCACCAACTGTCTGTACAGAGGATAACAACTTCCTGTTTTCTATTGATGCCTCTTCCTATGCATCCCAGTATCCCCCTGCCTTCCTTACTGCCTTCTCACATTGCTTGCCCACCTTTAGGTCATCTGATATAATTACCCCCAGGTCCCTTTCTATTTTTACTGTAGTCAGTATCTCACCCCCATTTGTATGCTTCCCCTGGGTTTTTGTTTCCCATGTGCATTACCTTGCACTTCTCTGCATTGAATCTGAGCTGCCATACATTTGACCATTCCTCCAACCTTGCCAAGTCCCTTCTCATCCTTTCCACTCCATCTTGTGTATCAACCCTGTTGCAGATCTTTGTGTCATCTGCAAAGACATACTTTCCTTCCAGTTCCTCTGCAATGTCACTTATAAAGACATTAAAAAGGACCAGTCCAGTACTGAACCCTGCGGTACCCCGCTAGTAACCCTCCTTTCTTCACTGTGTACTCCATTTACTACTACCCTTTGTGTCCTGTTGTCTAGCCAATTTTTTTATCCAGGCTACCACCTTGGGACCCATTCCAAGGCTGGCTATCTTGTGTATTAATCTTTTGTATGGGAAAGTATCAAATGCCTTGCTAAACTCTAGGTAGGCCATGTCCACAGCCCCTCCCTGGTCTACTACTTTCGTCACCCAGTCAAAGAAATCTATTAGATTCGTCTGACATGATCTTCCCATCATGAATCCATGCTGCCTTGGGTCCTGTGCCCCACTGGCCTCTAGGTACGCAACAATTCTTTCCTTCAGAAGTGATTCCATCATTTTCCCTACCACTGAGGTCAAACTAACTGGTCTGTAGTTTCCTGCCTCTGTCCTGCTCCCACTTTTGTGAAGAGGAATCACATCTGCCATCCTCCAGTCCTCGGGTACCACCCCATCCTCCCATGATTTGTTAAAGAGAGTAGTCAGCGATGTCACTAGTTCTACCCTTAGTTCTTTTAGAATTCTTGGGTGAATCCCATCAGGCCCCATTGCTTTGTCCACCTTCAATTTATTAGTTCTTTCAGAACCCTTTCTTCTGTAAATGGACTGGTATTGACTCCCGTCTTCAGAGTGTTTCTCTTGTTTGGTTTAGGTAACTCCCCCTCCTCTTACTTTGTGAATACTGAGCAGAAATATTCATTCAGTATCCCTGCTTTTTCACTGTCACCCTCTACCCACATTCCCTCCCCTTTACTAAGCTTCAGTATCCCTCCTTTGGTCTTTCTTCGCTCCCTAATGTACCTATAAAAGGTCTTATCCCCCTTCTTAACAGAATTGGCTATCCTTTCCTCGGTTTGGGCCTTTGCTATTCTGACTGCCTTCCCAGCCTCTTTCTGCTTTAACTGATAAAGTTCTCTGTCCTGCTCCTTCTGTGTTTCCTTATATTTCCTGAATGCTGTCCTTTTCTCTTAACCTTCCTTGCCACCTCTTTTGTGAACCATAAGCGTTTTTTCCTTCGTTGTGTTTTATTTGCTTTACACAAAGGCTTGTTGCCTCTATGATGGCTGTTTGATAACTCCCATTGTTCCTCCACCTCCTTCTTGCCTGTTTTCTAGTGCTTTTCTGAGGTACTCTCTCATTTTTCAAAGTCAGCCTCCTAAAGTCTAGTACTCTTGCTTTTGTATGGCTTGATTGTATGGCTGTGTTTATCGTGAACCACACTGTTTGGTGGTCGCTTGTTCCCAGATGGCTACCCACTTCTAAATCTGAGATTCTTTCTCCATCCCCATTTGAAAGTACTAGGTCTAAGATTGCTCCCTCCCAAGTGGGTTCTGATACTAGCTGTCTGAGGCATGCCCCCTGTAGGGCATCAAGAATGACCCTGCTCTTGGACATGCCTGCAGCAAAGGTGCTCCAGTTAACATCTGGCATATTCAGGTCCCCCATCAACAATATCTCCCCTTTTTCTGCCATTCTAAGAAAGCCTTCTATCATTTCCTTGTCCATTCCCTCCCCCTGAGATGGGGGTCTGTATACAACCCCCATGCCGATTGTGGTGCCATTTCCTGTCTCCAGGGTGACCCAAAGCGCCTCATCTGCTCCTGTTTACTCTTTAGTTCTGTTGCTTTGATCCTTTCTTTACATAGAGAGCTACTCCTCCTCCTCTTTACCCTCCCTGTCCCTCCTGTAGATTGTGTATCCTGGTATGTTGACATCCAGTCATGGTTCTCTGTGTACCATGTTTCTGTGATCACAACATCCAGGCAACCCTCTTCCATCAAGGCCACTAGTTCAGGGAGCTTGTTACACAGACTACGGGCATTGGTACTCATCACCCTCCACTTTTTGATAGCCTTACCCCTTTTAGCCCCATTTCTGTCCTTACTGCCTTTGCCTTTTTTGACATTTAAATCTGTTCTGCTTCCTAATAACTTCTGTACCTTGGTGCTAACCTCCCTAATCACCATGTTTTGTCGGGGGAGGCTTGGATTTCCCTGCTTCTTTTCATTGCCTCCCCCCTTGGCTAGTTTAAATGCTTGCCAATGAAGCATTTAAACCTCTCACCTAGGATCCTGGTTCCCCCCCCGGACAGATGGGTGGGTTTTGTTTCCTGGACCTGGAGTTGGAGAGAGATGCCGATCGGGTTTCTCTTTTGATATTTTTCTTATGGACTAACATGAGTTTCTGGAGAGAGACGCTGGTTGGGTTCTTCCTATCTCTTCCACAGACTGAGGCGGGGACTCTGTGTTTTTGAATTTTGTTCCCTATTGTGGAAGAGTTTACGGTTGTGTGGAGGTCGAGGAGTTATTGGTCAGCTTTGAAGTGTACCTGGAGGAGTTCTGGTCACAGTAAATGCTGGCAAGAGTAGAGAACAGAGAATCCGGAGGACTTTTTGATCGGGGCTTTGTTGGAGACTGTGGTGTGCCCTTTGATTATCCTGAAACTTTAGGTGGATATTTCAGCTGCTTACTTACTCTGGCAGGTGCTCTCTTTGGGTTTGCTACTCCACAGGGGGTTTGGGGTATTTTCCAGTTGGGGAACTGAGTGGGGTACCTCGCTCCCTTGGACCATGGAAATTGTTGCAATAGTGGCTTTTCTCATGGTCCTTTGGTGTGAGTAGCATTAATTGTCTTGGAGTGCACTTGGCAGGGAGTAAAGGAGTTGGAGTGTGTTTGATCCTCTTTGGACAAAACCTTTTTGTGGATTTTTGAACCTTGTTGGATAGAGGTTTTGTGGATATCCCCCTTGGACTGTTTGCCCTTTTCGGGTGTATTTGGCTGTTCTTCATTGGACTTGGATTTTCTGAATCTACATGGAACTCTGGACCTGTTTTGAGAGGTTGCTGACTGCTATCTCCTTCCTGGATTCTGTTTTGGACACTCGGGTGGTGAGAGGACCCTGGGTCCATAAACTTCTGTTCGTTTATTTAATTTTTTTTGTTTGTTTGTTTGACTTTACGGTTTGTGTCTTTCTCATGGTAATGAGAAAGATTAATATTATTTCTCCCCAGTTGTGAGAGAATCTGGGGGGAGTTCATAACTCTTTTATCTGTCTAAAATTGTATGTTTCCATGATGGTTTGGCAGTGAGACTGCCATTGTACCCTCTTTCCCCGGTGGTGAGAGGACTGGGGGGGGAAGGGATTATACAGGAACCTGTTATTCATTTTTGTTTAAATTTGTATTTTATTTTAATTTTATATTTATTTTTGTTTATTATTTAGTAGGATTGCTAGTTTAGGTTAGTTTGAATATTTTGTGAGGCTGGGTTTTGTTTTGTTTTTGTTTAATGGGATTATTTGATAATTTTTATTGTTATAAGATTGTGTTTTTGTGTTTTAGTGTTTATTATTTAGTTAGGTAGCGACATGTGCTGGCCTTTATTCCCCACGGTGGTGCGCTATTCATCCTCCTCTCTTCGCACCCTCCGCCCCTTTTATACTCCTCCCTTACAATTTGATATCTATCAGCATTGTAGAGCACTAGGGATTGCTTGTGGGAGAGTGAGGAGGGTGGGGGTACACGAACAGGGGAGGATGAATGAGCGGGACCATCATATCAGGGTCATTAAGTCCAGAAAGTGCCCTGGGGTGAAATGGAACCCAGATCGGGGTTCACCTTGTCTGGTATCCATACCCAAGGGTACTACTTATTTCAGTAGGCAGATAGGCCCGACAACCTCCAAGGTTTGTCCAACTCGGGTGGTGTTATGCAAAGCCAGGTCTGTTAGGAATAAGACTGCCATTATTGCCGATCTTGTTGGCTCAGCTGACCTGGCTTGCATCACCCGAGACCTGGCTGGATGAAAATTCTAGCCCTATAGTGGAGGCCATGACTCCGGCCAGGTATTCGGTGATACACCGCCCGAGATTGGACCGCAGGGGAGGGGGGGGTTGCAGTCTGTTTTAAGACTGAATTGGGCCTCACAAATGTAGTAGTAGGTGAGGCTGAGTCCTTTGAGTGTACAGTTGTAGCAGGTGTAGATGTTCGAATCATTCTCATCTACCATCCACCCGGAGATGGGAAACATTTCCTACAGGAAGTAGCAGACTTCCTCATTGACATGTCGTTTGAGTCGCCCAGATTGATTTTGCTGGGTGACTTCAACATCTGGGTTGACGACGAACTCTCACAATTTGGTAACTACTTCCTCCAATTAATGTCTTCTTTGGGCCTTACACAGGTAGTTTCCCACTGCTACGCACAAATCTGGACACTCTCTGGACTTAGTCTTCCTTCTAGGGATTGATGCATCCGGCATGGAGGTGGAACCAGTCGCTTGGTCTGACCACTACACTGTGAGGTTCAATTTTTGCACCCCCCTTAGAAGGCCATCCCCTGTGAAGATGGTCAGGTACCGCCCATTACAGAATGTTACTTCACAAGGCCTAGCGGCGGTCCTTGACCTATCATCCCCCGCGTTGGTGAGCAGTAATCCAGAGGCACTGGTGTTGGCCTATAATGAGACCATCACAGCTGCCCTGGATTCTATTGCTCCTGTTCGTGAGCGCCCTCTATCCCTTCATCCCAGGGCCCCTTGGTTTGATGGGACTCTGAGGGAGATGCGGAGACAAGGGCAAAGGTTAGAGCGTTGTTGGTGCAAGTCCGCCCTTGAAGCCGACCACCTTAGATTGATAGAACACTATGCTAGCTATCAATCTGCATTCACCCATAAGAAGGCAGAATTCCTGTCCAGGGAGATTTCAGTTGCTCAGAATCGACTGGCTCAGCTGTTCGAACTGTAGATAGACTGTGCAACCCAGTCTGTCTGCAAGTTCGGAAAGTCTTTTCGCAAATAGAATGTGACGAGCTAGCTCGATACTTTGCAACTAAGGTGGCTGACATCAGGGCGGACTTGTGTCTGACAACCACTAAGGGTGATGTTGTAGGAGTGTGTGAGAACACAGTGCCTCGATTCTCTTGGAGTTCCTTTTGTCGACCTGAGTTCGTGGATATTATGAGGATCATCCATAGTGTGCACCCTACAAGCTGTGGCCTGGACCCTGGACCGATTACCCTAATTTTGGGTTGTGCTGATATCATTGGTCCAGTTTTGGTGCAAATAGTCTGGTGCTCCTTGGAGTCAGGTGAGTTTCCTAACTCCCTGAAAGAGGCGGTGGTGACACCTCTCTTGAAGAAAGCTTCCTTGGACCCAGACTGTTTTTCAAATTACAGACCTATCTCTAACCTTCCCTTTATTGGGAAGGTTATTGAGAAGGTTGTGGCTGCCCAACTGGATGACCATTTAACCATCCATAGTATCTATGAATCCTTCCAGTCTGGTTTCCATAAAAGACATAGCACCGAGACTGCGTTGGTTCAGGTGCTTAATGATCTTCTGAGGGCGAGGGATCAAAAGAGACGTTCCATCTTGGTTCTCCTTGATCTCTCTTCAGCTTTTGACACTGTCGATCACGTGGTGTTGTTAGCATGCCTGAGGCAAATCTGTGGAATGTCAGGAACCGTTCTTCAATGGCTCACTTCATTCCTTACTGGGAGATCACTAAGAGTTGTGTCAGGGATGTTTTCCTCTGGCCCAGTCTCTTTGTTGTGTGGAGTGCCTCAGGGTTCTGTGCTGTCACCCATGTTATTTGCAGTGTATATGCTGCCCCTCAGAAACATTATAAGACGGTATGGGCTGAGATTTCACTGCTATGCAGATGATACCCAGCTATACCTGTCTTTCGCACCGGACCAGGATGGAGATCTCTCAGTGATTAACAACTGTCTGGGGGAAATCCAAGACTGAATGGATTCTAGTTGGTTAAAGTTGAACTTGGAGAAGACTGAGGTTTTGGTGGTGGACCGAGGTGGTCAGATTGAGAGGTCGCATACTGGCGTGCCTTCTGGAATTTTTCTTGGTGGCGTGTCACTACCCACCTCTGAACGGGTGCGTAACCTTGGGGTGATCCTAGACGATAGGCTGACTTTTCAATCTCAGGTGTCAGCCATCATCAGGACTTCCTTTTACCATCTTAGGAATATTGCCAGGGTTAAGCACATTGTTCCGTCTTACTCTTTGCCAATGTTGGTCCACACCTTTGTGTCCTCGTGCCTAGACTACTGCAACGCCCTTTACTTTGGGCTTTCTGGGGTTGAAATCCATCACCTACAGCTGGTGCAGAATGCTGCACCCCTGGTTTTGACTGGGACAAGTAGGTTCTGTTATATCACTCCGGTGCTGCGCGAACAGCATTGGCTTCCTATACGGTGGCGGATCACCTTCAAAGTCATTTTATTGACTTTTAAAGCCCTTCGTGATCAGGGTCCGTCCTATCTGAAAGACCTACTGGTCTCTTACAGCCCTGGCCGATCGCTCTGCTCAGCCGACATGGGGTTGTTGGAGATTCCAAGAGTGAGTTTAAAATCTTCAGGCAGCAGAAGTATTTTCTCATGCTGCACCCACTCTTTGGAATTCTCTACCATGCCGGTTACGGGAGTGCACCTCCGTGGAGATATTTAAGAAAGACCTGAAATCATATTTATGGAAAATGTCCTTCTCGGATAGTTAAGTTAATTGTAATATGATTGTAATTTTATTGCAATTTATTATGTTTTTATGATGTAGTTTTATATGTTTTGAAGTCTTGTACTGAAATTTGAATTTATGATTTTAACTTGTTCAGCGCCTTGATATATTGAAAGGCTCTATATAAATAAAATTATTATTATTATTATTATTATTATTATTATTATTATATTAAAGCAGTCAGCAAACAGCCTTACAAAAGAACCCAGAGCAAATGCACTAAGGCATGGGTTACCCTAGAGGGTATTGGCCATACAACCAAATTTTAAAGAAAACACAAATTGCACATAGCCTAATAATGCAAAGCATCATGGGAAGCATTTGCAAATGCCCATGAAATAATTTGGACTGGCTCAAATTTAAGCAAAATTGCATGGTGCCAGAAGGCCTCACAATGTGTTCAGCAAAGGCTGAGAACAGCAGACACAGACACATGTTTCATCCTCATTTGGACTCATCAGTGTGCCATCTCAGCTCAGGGAGAGGGAGCCAGCCACCCTTAAGGGGATCATATTTGTTTGGGTCATGGAGGACCCAAAGTAGAGAGAGAGAAGAGAACTACAAAAGTACCCCAGAGCAAATGCACTGAGGTATAGACTCTGAAGTATATCATCTTTTTAATCATGCTTATTGCCTGACCTAATTTAAAATACATTTGATAATGGTTGCTTTCTGCAGATATGCAAGCTTACATCTGATTATGAGAATGGCATTTCAGATGTGTCACTGCCAGATCCAATACAGCTCAGGCTGCAGTGGGCTTGACTGTGACAGCCCAATCTTCGGCCAAGTCAGTCATGAAACAATTTCCTGGTTTTCTGGGTAGAAGCTTTGTGTCAATGACAGGAAGGAGCAGCTCCTGTCCAAACCAGCTGTATCCTTTCATCTGCATGACACCACCCAGCAGTGAGCTAAGTGGTGTCATTATCAGATTGCTGTCATCCTCCTCCCAAAACTGTAAAAACATTTCCACCATCTGCCATGTATGTTGAAAATTTGGAGTCAAAATATTAAAAACAATATTAAAAACCAACAAAGTTATGAATGTGCATTGTCATTTTTCAACACTCGCCCATAGCTTTCGTAACTTTCAGTATTCTGACCCCAAATTTTCAGCATACTTATTTTTTCACACTGACTCTTGAACATGACAGGTGCCATTTTTATGTTGCTTGCACGCATGTGCAAGAAACATAGTGCCATCATCAGAGTTTTTGGAGGTGTGGCACCCGTCTTCCAATTCAGTCAATGTGTTTGCAGGCACGGCCCCAGTTCCCCAATCACTGCTGCAGCTGTCTATGGCAGCAGTTGAAAATGCAGTGGCATACAGTTGAAAGGAGGCTCTGCTTCAGTGAGCAGAGCTCCCTACACATGAACACAAGCATGCATATTGCGTGCTGATGCGTCCCTCCCCCCACGCACACTGTCACGGCTGATGGGGTGCTCAATCCCCGTCAGCTCCCCCCCTCCACAAAAGCTGTCCAGGTGCCACACTGGGAGCCCACCCCAGCGTGACAAAAAACTGTCATAGCCGACGGGGTGCCCAATCCCCATCGGCTCCATGGCTGCACACCCCCCCAAAAGCTTTCCAGGTGCCACACTGAGAGCCCACCCCAGCATGGCAAAGCTTGTTATGGCCGACGGGGGGGTGCCCAATCCCCTGTCAGCTCCACACCCTCTCCAAAGCATCCAGGTGCCGTGCTGGGAGCCCACCCCAGGGTGGCAAAATGTGTTATAGCCGACGGGGGTGCCCAATCCCTGGTCGGCTCCAGCCCCCAAACAGCCTTTCATCTGCCATGCTGGGAGCCCACCCCAGCATGGCAAATGTCCCTCATCATCTTAGTAAAAAATAAACCTGCAAATAAAAACTGTCATTTGGCTTCTCCTGCCCCCTCCACAACCTCGCCCACCACTGTGCATTGCCTCCCCACCCCCACCCATACTTACCTCCGGACCATGGCACGATGATCTTTGGTGGACCGGGAATACGTCTGCACTCTTCAAAGCCGACGGTAAACTGAGGAAATGCCGGTAAGCTGTATAATGCAATAGATAGGGTTTTTTCAACTTTGCTGCATATCTCAGGCATTTTTGGGAATTTCAGCACCAAATTTTCAACATGGGGTTTTTGGGACCCCTCCTCATGAATTCTGTCACTGTCATGGCGTTAATCGGGCCCGAAGGATGATTTCACGGTCACTGTGTGAAATGACCTTTTGGGACTGATCAACAAAACGACAGTGGCAGTGTTCATGAGGTGGGCTCTCAAAAAGCCTATGTTGCAAATTTGGTGAAAAAATTCCAAAAAATGACTGTTTTATGAGCGTGCATTGCGCAGTTCCTACGCACGAGTAAGTTCATGAATTTTTAATATTTTCACTCCAGATTTTCAACATTGCCATTTTACCATACCTCCTTATGAGCAGTACAGCTGTCATTTTTCACGTATCACCTAAAATGTCTTTCCATGCATGTAGCACACAATGGCGCATTCGGTGTGCTCAATCAATGTTTGGGACAGATTAAAAAAATCATAGTGACACTGTTCAGGAGCAGAGGTCTTAAAATGGCTATGTTGAAAATTTGGTGAAAAAATTCCCAAACATTACTGTTTTACAAGGATTTGTTGCGCTGATCCTATGCACGCTCATAAGTTCACAAATTTTCAATATTTTCACTCCAGATTTTCAACATTGCCATTTTACCACACACCTCATATGAGCAGTACACCTGTCATTTCAAATCTCTAAGCGGACATGTTTCCACCCACGTAGTTCTCTGATAAGGCGCAGTTGGTGTGCAAAATCAATGTATGGGACACATTATGAAAATCACAGTGACACTGTTCATAAGCAGAGGTCTTAAAATGGCTATTTTGAAAATTTGGTGAAAAAATTCCTAAAATGACTGTTTTACGAGCGTGCATTGCGCAGTTCCTACACGCGCTCATAAGTTCGCAAATTTTTCATATTTGCACTCCAGATTTTCAACATTGCCATTTTACCATACCTCCTTATGAGCAGTATAGCTGTCATTTTTCACATGTCACTCAAAATGTGTTTCCATGCATGTAGCGCACAATGGCGATTCGGTGTGCGCAATCAATGTTTGGGACAGATTAAGAAAATCACAGTGACACTGTTCATGAGCAGAGGTCTTAAAATGGCTATGTTGAAAATTTGGTGAAAAAATTCCCTTCAGACATTCTGCAGTGTTACTAATGAAGACATTGAACAGGACTGGCCCCAGGACCGATCCCTGTAGCACCCCACTGGTCACCCCCTCTCCCTAGACTGCACCCCATTTACCACCACTCTCTGCCTCCTGTCTGTTAGCCAGTTTCTAACCCAGTTTACCACCCTTTCCCCCATGCCCAGCCTACCCAGCTAGTTTATCAGCCTCCTATATGGGATGGTGTCAAAGGCTTTGCTGAAATCAAAGGTAAGCATTGTCCACTGCCCCACCCTGATTCACTTCCTTTGTCACCCAGTCAAAGAAATCAACCAGATTTGTCTGACATGATGTCCCCACTGTGAATCCATGTTGTTTATGGTCCTGGGCTCTGATGGCTTCTAGATGCCCCACTATCCTTTCTTTAAGCAATGTCTCCATGATCTTCCCCACTACTGAGGTGAAGCTGAACGGCCTATTGTTCCCTGCCTCCTCCCTGTTGCCGGACTTGTGTAGAGGGATCACATGTGCCCTCCTCCAATTCACTCGTGTTGAATGACTCAGTGAACATGGCTGCCAGAGGTACTGCTGTCTCCCTTCGCGGTTCTCTTAATATCCTTGGGCATATGCCACCTGGTTCCATCGCTTAGTCCATCTTCAATTTAGTGAGCTCCTGCAGGACTCTTTTGCCTTTGAATCAACTACTGTCCACCTCTTCACCCCCTCGGCAACTGCTGTACTGCTGTGGCCCTTGGCCCTCCCACTCTTCTGTGAATACTGAATGGAAAGACACAGTGGCTGTCTTGGGAGGAAGGCATGGAACTATCACTTCCAAATACCTAAACAGCACATACAAGCAAGCAACATTTGGCATTGACAAATGCTTGTTTATATCCTGGCCAAAATGTGTTTTCACTTTTGTGGTGTGAAATTATGTTTCGGCCAGTCTTTTATAAATTACACCTGTTATGTTCAGATAGCAGGGTCTTTAAAAGACTATGTTGAAAACTTGGGGTCAAAATGTCACAAAACAATGAAGTTATGAACAAACACTGAAATTTTTTCAGTGTTTGCTCATATCATTGTGATGTGTGCAGATTTTGTCCCCTGTTTTCAACATAGCCCTGTTGTTGCCCAACTCATGAACAAGCCAGATGTTATTTTTCAAATCTCAGAAGAAACACGTTTTCACATTTGCTTCTCGTAGTCACCTTTTAAATGGGATTTTTTTTAAATCCCACCTGCCACAATCATGAGGACATAAAAAGACAGTTTTGAAAATTTGAGGTCAGAATGTCAAAAAACAACAACACAGTAATGAGGAAACATTGAATTTTTTCCATGTTTACTCAAAACTTCATGACTCTTGCAGACTTTGGCAGCAACTGTGCATGTAACCCTTTTATTACCTCACCTAATGAACAAGACAAATGCCGTTTTTCAAATCCCATTTGAAACATGTTTTCACAGTCCCTCTGTAACACCACCTTCTGAACAGGATTTAAAAAAAATCCTCGTCTTGATCATAAGATGGGGTCATAAAAAGACCATGTTGAAAATATGGGATCAAAATGTGAAAAAACAATTAAGTTATGAAGAAACATTGAATTGTTCCAGTCTTTACTCATAACTTTATTTTTGCAGATTTTAGCCTCAGATATTCAACATATCCCTTGTGTTACCTAACCTCATGAACATGACAGGTGTCATTTTTCAAATCACCTCTAAAACATGCCTTTGCAGTCATACTGCAAAATCACCTTTCAGATGGGAGTTTAAAAAATTCCACTTATCTTGATCACAACATTTTGTCATAAAAAGACTATGTTGGCAATCTGGGGTCAAATGCCAGAGCCCACTGAAAATGAAATATTGCCTCTCATCTGGCCTACCCTGGGTTAGTACAGTCTAAATATGTGTAAATGCAGGACAACACTGAAAATGTGATACTACGTCTTACGCAATCTATCATGGGTAAATATATAGTAAAAATGTGTAATAGCAGAACCCTAGTACTGAAGAACCCCCACTGAATTATGCATCTATGCTGCTTTACCCTGGGAGCACATTAACGTGCAGCATTGATTCTGTACAAAGCCTCCTGCTGACCCTTTAACAAACCTGTAATTAACAATGCATATTTTTATTATTTGAAAACAGTTGAATCAGGTGACGGCAACCCTTACAACTAGTTTCAACTTAGGTCATTGTGACCAAAATATCTGGTTATCTTTAGTCATGGTGGAGCATGGCGCTGGGCAGTACTGTCGCAGGAGTGTTAGATGGGCATTGCCAGGCCATGACGCTAGTGCAGGTAAGGTAATTCAGTGGTGATGAGCAATTTGTGAAAGTTAAATTCCACAAGTGGAATTCTAGTGGCATTACCCATTTTGCGCTCATGAATTCTTGAGCAAATTTTGCAAATTAGTAAAGCATCCACAATACATTTTCACCTACTAAGCCAGATTTATCCAGCTTAATTTGATTCCAGGACATGTTTACATTGGGTTACGCATGTCAAATCTTGAGTGCATACCTGCAATAGCAGTGGAGCTATAAACATCCAAATATTTTGAAAATGTTCACACACTTTGACAAATAATTATTGCAAAATTTTGAACTCTTGTAACTTACAATTTATGCAATCAAATCTCTCTCTTTTTTTAGCAGTTTCTAAAGCCCTTCCAAGAAAGCATGCATATATATTTTCAGGTATCTAGCTCCAAAGGTGGCCAAGTTGTATGCACAGAAATATATTCAAAAATGTAATAAATTGCCAGACATTGAACCCTTATAACTTCCCTGCCCCTCATCTAAATGTCATGAAACTTAGAAAGATAGTAATATAGACTTTGATGGCAGATAAGGACTGCTTGACCCACCTAGTCTTATTTCCCTACCTACCTACTGGGTAAGCTGCAGATCCTAGTTAACCAACAGCCTACTTCTTCCTACCCCCCACCAGAACTGCCTTATGTCTATCCCATGCATTGTTGAATTCCCCCACTGTTTATGACCCCATGACTGCCTCAGGAAGGCCATTCCATGCATTCACCACCCTCTCTGTGAAAAAATACTTCCTCACATTGCCCCTGAGCCGTCCCCCCTCTATCTTCAGATTGTGTCCCCTTGTTCTTGCACATCTTTTTTTCTGAAAGATGCTACCCTCTTGGACTTTGTTGATTCCCTTGAGATAATTGAAAGTTTCTATCATGTCCCCCATATCTCTCCTTTCCTCAAGGGTATACATATTAAGCTCCTTTAGTCTTTCTTCATATTCTTCTGTTGCAGACCCTGCACTATTTTAGATGCCCTTCTGTGGACTGTCACCATTCTGTCTATGTCCTTGTGGAGATGGGGTCTCCAGAATTGCACGATCTACTCCAGATGGTGTCTCACCAACTGCCTGTACAGCAGGATAACAACTTTTGTTTTCTATTGGTGATGCCTCTCCCTAAACATCCCGGTATCCACCCAGCCATCCTTACTGCCATCTCACATTGCTTGCTTACCTTTAGGTCATCTGATATGACTGCCCCCCCCGGTCCCATTTCATTTTTATTATTGCTAGTACCCCCCCCATTGTGTAATCTTCCCCTAGGGTTTTGTTTCCCAAGTGTATTACTTTGCACTTCTTTGCTTTGAATCTAAGCTGTCATACTTTTGACCATTCCTCCAACCTTGCCAAGTCCCTTTTCATCTTTTCCACACCCCTTGTGTATCAACCCTGTTGAAGATCCTTGTGTCGTCTACAAAGAAGTATACTTTTCTTTCCAGTCCCTATGCAATGTCACTTATAAAGACGTTAAAAAAGGACCGGACCCAGTACTGAACTCTTTGGTACCCCACTAGTAATCTCCCTTTCTTCAGAGTGGACTCTGTTTACTATTACCCTATGTGTCCTGTTGTCCACCCAATTTTTTACCAAGGTTACCACCCTGGGACAAACTCCCTGGCTGGCAAATTTGTTTATTAATCTTTTGTGTGGGACTGTGTCAAATGTCTTGTTAAAGTCTAAGTAGGCCATGTCCACAGCCCCTCCCTGGTCTATTACTTTGATCACCCAGTCAAAGAAATCTATTAGATTTGTCTGACATGAACTTCCCATTGTGAATCCATGCTGTCTTGGGTCCTGTGCTCCACTGGCCTCTAGGTACTCAACAGTTCTTTCTTTCAGAAGTGATTCCATCATTTCCCCTACCACTGAGGTCAAGCTAACAGATCTGTAGTTTCCTGCCCCTGCTTTGCTTCCACTTTTGTGAAGGGGAATCATGTTCACCCTCCTCCAGTCATTAGGTACCACACCATCCTCCAATGATTTGTTAAAAAGGGTAGTCAGTGGTGTCACTAGTTCTCTCCTTAGTTCTTTTAGAATTATGAGGTGAATCCTGTCAGGCCCCATTGCTTTGTCCACCTTCAGTTTCAGTTCTTTCAGAACCCTTTTATCTGCAAAAGGACTGGTATCAACCACCCTATTCAGAGTGCTTTCTATTGATTGGATTGTGTACCTCCCCCGCCTTCTCTTTTGTGAATACTGAGCAGAAGTATTCTTTCAGTATCCCTGCTTTTTCATGGTCCCTCTTTGCCCACCCTCCCCTTTATTAAGCCTCATTATCCCTCTCTTGATCTTTCATCACTCCCTAATGGACCTATAAAAGGTTTTATCACCCTTCTTAACTGAGTTGGCCATCTTTTCCTCGGTTTGGGCCTTTGCTATTCTGACTGCCTTCCCCATTTCCTTCTGCTTTAACTGGTACAGTTCTCTGTCCTGTCCCTTCTGTGTTTCCTTATTCTTCCTGAATGCTATCTTTTCTCCCTAACCTTCCCTGCCACCTCTTTTGAGAACCATAGTGTTTTTTTTCTTTTGTTTTGATTTGTTTATTTGCTTCAGACAAAGGCTTGTTGCCTCTGTGATGGCTGTTTTGATGTTTCCCCATTTTTCTTCCACCCCTCCTTCTTGCCTGTTGGCTAGTGCTTTTCTGAGGCACTCTCCCATTTTGACTAAGTCAGCCCTCCTAAAGTCCAGTACACTAATTTTTGTATGGCTTGACTCTGCGGCTGTGTTTATCGTGAACCACACTGTTTGGTGGTCATTTGTTCTCAGATGGCTACCCACTTCTGGATCTGAGATCCTCTCTCTGGCCCCATTTGAGAGTATCAGGTCTAAGATTGTTCCCTCCTGAGTGGGATCCAACACTAGCAGCTTCAGGCATGTCCCCTGTAGGGCATCAAGAAAGACCCTGCTCATGGTTGTGGCTGCAGCAAAGGTGATCCAGTTAACATCTGGCATATTCAGGTCCCCATCAACAATATCTCCCCTTTTTCTGCCATCCTGATGATGCCTTCTATCATTTCCTTATCCATTTCCTCCCCCTGAGACAGAGGTCTGTATACAACCCCCATGCAGATTGTGATGCCATTTCCAGTCTCCATGGTGACCCACAGTGCTGCCCCCATCCCTGTTAATTCTTTAGTTCCATTGCTTTGATCCCTTACCTTACTTAGAGAGCTACTCCTCCTCCTCTTCTACCCTCCCTGTCCCTCCTATAGATTGTGTACCCTGGTATGTTAACATCCTAGTCATGGTTCTCTGTGTACCATGTTTCTGTGACTGCCATGATATCCAGGCATTCATCTTCAATTAAGGCCACCAGTTCAGGGAGCTTGTTACCTAGACTACGGGCATTGGAACTCATTACCCTCCATTTTTTGATGGCCTTACCCCTTTTTGCACCATCCCTGTCCTTACTGCCTTTGCCTTTTTCTCCATTTAGCCCTGCCCTTCTCCCTATTGACTTCTTCATTTTGGTGTTTACCTCACAACTACCCTGATTTTTTTGGGGGGGCTGGATTTCCCTGCTCCTTTTCAGTGCCTCCCCCTTGGCTAATTTAAATGCTTGCCAATGAAGTATTTAAACCTATCATATAGGACCCTGTTCCTCTCCTGGACAGATGCAGACCATCGTACCAGTATAGGCCTGCATCCCTTCAGGTGGACTCCCAGTCTCCAAAGAAGCCAAAACCTTGAGCTCTGCAACAGTTTTTCAACTTCTGATTGAATCCGATGGTGCATAGCACCCTAGCCTCACACATGCCATGGACAGGCAGCACCTTCAAGAAGGTTGCCATGTGTGCTACTTGTCTAAGGCCCCTTCCCAACTCCACAAACTCCTCCTGCACTGCTCTGATCCCTTTCCCAGGCAGGTAATTTGGCCCTAGGTGAACAATGACATTCAGCTCTCTCCCCCATGCAGCTGCTCCTGCGATCCTGAGGATTCGATCCCTGTACCTCCAAGCCATGGTGCTAGGTATGCACCCTCCCTCCCCCAGTTCTACCCTCCTAACAGTGGAGTTACACACCAGGAGTTGTTTTCTTCCCCTGTGGGGTCTCATGCCACCCTCCTATGGGTCTACTTTGTGGAGGTTCCCAGCATCCTCCTTGGTCTCCACTGTGGGTGCCTCCATAGAGGAACCACACTCTGTTAGAATGGCGTATGAATTGTGGAGAGGTACCACTGGAGGGATGCACCTCTGTTACACCACCCTCACCCTCCATGAGCCCACTATGATCCAACCACTCATCTTTCTTGGCAACCTATGAGGCAGCAGCAGTGGCCCTGGTAGTCCCTGGGTTGGAGAGGAGGTCTCCCGAATCTTGGCCAACTCAGCCTAGAGATGAACAATCTCTTCCCTCAGCTGAGAGAGGTGCCTGCAGATGGAACCACACTACATCCTCCAGAATGTCTCCAGGAAGACTGCCACTCCACAGCCACTGCACTGTGCCACTCCCATCATGTCTTATTTGTGGCCCCTGAACTTGGGGTCTGTTTACAGCTATTATGCATACCACATTTCAGATTTCTATATGTAAGACTGAGCAAGTTATGACCAATTTAAAAAAGTTTGTAAAATTCTGCAAAATTATGTGAACTTCACAGATGTTCATGAAAATTCTGCAAAATTAGAATTTTGCCCTACACAATATGCTAATTCTTATTAATTGATGTCCCCCCTTTCCTTGGTCTTTACTGAAAATTGTGTCAAAAACTGACCTCCTCTCTCGCCTGATTCATTTTCTGGTCATACCTGAGTAGGTCCTGTTGAGGGATTGCCCTTACTACCTCCCTGACTTTGTCTATCACTGTGCACCATCCCTGCTATTTCCACCATACCTCCTATTTATAAACCAAGACTGCATCCCTTCTGACCTGGTTTCAAAGGTGGTGTTCTCAGAGCAGTTCCCCTTAACACCAAGGAACTGTGACTTAGGGATAATGTTGATGGTGTGGTGCAGGTGAACCTGAAGAAGGGACCTGTGGGGTCCTGAAAAGTTGTGCACTATGCCACTTCTGTACAAGGCATATGGGGGTCCAATAAAAGGTATCAAACTGTAAAGCAACTCCTGTTCTCAAAGACAAGTATGGCTATAGTACACCCATAATACAAGCGGAATCTGTACTATATGTAAATGAAGTATTCAGAATACTTTTTTGGAATACTGCAGTATTCTGAATATTATAGTCATGTTACTACACTGAGTGACACAAACTATGATAAGAATGCTTCAAGCAGTGTGCATGGCTCAAAATTCCATACAATTCATAGCAACCACACTTTACAATGCTCTGCCGATTTCTGTTATTAATTGTTCAAATAGTCCTTCTTTCAAGATTTTACTCAAGAACTGCTTTCTTCCTAACACTGAATATAAATGTTTTAATTGAAGTTTCTTTAATAATGTTGTTTATGTATTGGTTTTATTATGTTATGTTTCTGTATAAGTATATTGCAATGTTTTGTGTAACTGAACACCAATGAAAATGGTCATTTTTGCTCACAGGCTATTCAGTATAAAACTAAAACAAACAAACAAACAAATAAGTAAACAAAGCAATGTCAGTGGCTTAGCAGGTTGCATGCTCACCTCTGAGACCAGAAAATCAGAAGGTCATGAGATCTATCCCCACACCAGAACATGGGGTAAATCCAAATACTGACACTGTAGTACAGCATGGGGGGATGTTGTTGTACTCCTGAATTGCCGTCTTTCAGATGAGACTTAAAACTAAAGTCATTTTTGCCTGTTCTGGATATTGTACACATGGACATTAAAGATCCCATGGCCCTTCACAAAAAGATTAGGGGACTTTTTATTAATAAAATTAAAATATAAATCAAAATATACAAATCATACAATTCCCCTGATACATTTTTACAAATATTCTAGATAGTGCAATCAGAACACCAATATTCAACTAATTTCTACAGTTTCGTACATATCTTCACCATCTTAATCACTTATTTTCTATTCCATTCTATTGTAAGAAGTGAATACTTTTACTCCGTAATGAACTCAGCCCATTTTTGTAAGCAGTTGTCCGTCTTGTGCATACACCCTTTGTAGGGCAACTACAACATTCTTAATAATTTCTCAATGACAGGCATATTTTTTTGCAATACAAAGGAGCATCTACCTTGCCATACATGGTACATTAAAACTGCACCAATAATTTGTAGGGTGACAATATTATATTGTTTCCACTTTTTTGAAAATAAACCCAATACTAATTTTGAGTAAGTAAGATTAAGGAATTTACCCAGTGCCCTGGTCAGATTTCCCCCATTCAATACAAATACCACCTACAGCTTAGCCTGAGTCAATATGTCAGTGTGCATCTGTGTCTCCAGTATTGCCTAGCTCTCCTTTCCCAGTCAGTAAAACTAAAGAAACACTGCAGACTCGATTCTCATACAAGCTAGCATGCCACAAACCCTGAGTGTGCTGAACACATAGCGCATGGAACTTATGACATTCCGTGGCTGGCAATTGGAATTCTTAATCTCTTGTGCCATGTGTTACCCATTAGACCAGGTTTTCCTGGTCTAACTGTGTGAATCTTTTTATGGGGTTTGTGCCAAATATTTGGTGCAAGCCACCATAAAGGAGGTACTTTGTCACAAATGCATTCGACTTTTGTGAATCTGGCACATGGTGCAGCAACGTGTTCAGGCAGTGCAAGGTTTGACACAGGGCTTGTAAAAGCCTTGCATCAACCTTTGAGAATTAAGTCATGTTTGTGCAACAGAAAGTGATGAGGTACTCACCTTAATAATCTTTTCCAGCACATGGATACATTTTGGTATCCAATGATATGGGAGAAGCAAGTTGAGTGACTCGAAATGAGCGAGTCAGTTTGCACGCCCGCATAAAGAGCGACTATGAAAAGATAGTGAGGGGTATGAATAGCGAGGTAGGAGGAACAGAATAGTGAAGGATAGGGAGGTTAGCGATTGTAGAGGAAATAGGCTAAATATGGAAATTGATCAGGCCGCTGCTGAGCTCACCGCCTGGTGTGTTGGTTATGGGCACTGCCTATGGAGCACATGGACCAGGGTTCAGGACTATTTTATTGTGCTGAGCTCCAATTCCTTTCCCGTTCCCCCGAGGTTGTTCCCCATAAGGTTACCTCTTCTTGTGTTTTCCTCCCTCCCTCTGCCCCCAGGTTTTCCCCTAATTGTTTAACCAGGAGAGACACACTAAGTTGAAAGCTTGTTTACAGGTGCAACCTAGGAGCACAGGGAAGTTAAGTGACTTGCTCAGGGTCACACAGTATGCAAGTGGGGGCAGTGGGATTCAAACCCAGGTCTCCAGGTTTGTAGTTCAGAGCCTTAAATCACTGTGCTACTGCCTCCCTGATTATATTTAGTTAGGAGGTGTGGGGGCATAGCTTAAAACATTTCTGTATATGGTCCGCTGTATAGGGGATGGCATCATATTGTCGCTCTTATTGTATTTGGTGTAGTGCTGATCGCTGATTTTGTTTTGGCGATTAGCACTCACTCATGTATCAGTCACATTTAAACTTCCCTCTTATCACATGGAACCACAGATTTTAGGCGCATTGGCAGCATTCTGTGTTTTTTTCCAGCTCAAAGTTACCTATAACAGAAAATGAACTGGGCTGTATTCCAACTAGTTAACATTAACCCTCAGACTGCCAATAGAGTTAGAATGTATTGGTGTTCTGGACTGATATATCAGTCCATGGCCCAGCAAGGGTTAAATATATGGGGAAAAAACACTTTATTTCAAAGCCTCGCATTTTCTTCCTACAGAAATCTTTGCAGACCAAACAGAAATGTCCCTAGCTCACATCCACCCAACCCTTGTTACCTACATACTTAATGCTCTGTCTGAATTGTTTTCAGTTCTCTTTCCAGAATGTATTACTTGTATCTTGCTTTTACTGTGTGTTTGTGTTCACTGTGTCTGCTCTTGCTGTATTATTCCACACTCTGTCTCCTCCCCTCCACACTTGAAAACGAGCTCTGTTTCAGTGTGGCCATGCCTGCCACCAAACTGTAACTAAATAAAGGAAATAATTGTAACAAATAAATAAATAAGCAAGTTGATCTACAGTCTCACCTCATTTGTGCAATTAACTCATGGCCATTAACCCAACCAACAGAACAATTAAACTGCCTCCTCAGTTCCAGGGCTTGAGCCCCAAAAATTATTTATTCATGGCCAAGGCTGAATTAAATCTGTGGAGTAAATCATAAACATTTTGAAGGTGCATACAGTTTGCTCAAAGCCATCTTGGACAGCAGAATGTGGCACCATTTCCTTCCACTTGACTACATACAGTACAATATAGGTTGCTTGAGAGTAACATCTTGTTCTCTCAAAAAACAGCCACAATAACTCTGTTACTCACTGGCTCATGACTCTGGCAGCCTGAAATTCCTTTCACTTAATGAGCCATCCTCATCAGCAGCAGGTCTGATACCCTGTGAGGTCAAACCGAGGTCAAACACAGTGTCAGAGGCATCCAGGGAAAGCAATGGGAGGTGACAGCTTACTATGTGAAGACACCCACGATCCCTGACTCTGGACGTTATGCTGACACACTGGAGAGTATTCGAATCCCCCCTGAAGGCAAGTCTGATTTAATTTGATTCAGTTGCAATGTTCTGTCAGTTCCTGACAATGTTTTTCTGCTGCATATGAAGGCAGAAGGGTTTTGTTTGCAGGTCTCCTCAGGTGCACTCAGTAGGAGATATGAAAATTAAAAATAAATTCTTATGAAGTCCTAAACCTTAAGTGCAGGAAATAAGGGAGTTAGACACTATGCTCCCTCTGAAGAGTTGGGAATTATTCACTTTTACTGCCATATAGGTATGCAGTTTATTCGTTACAATCAACCATACACTGTTATTGAGTTTACGGCTACATAGTGAGGGCTGTGCTGACACCTTGCAAATAGAAGAGGAGAGGAAAAAAGGGTGTCTGAAAGGGTGTGAATGGCAGGGGTGTGCAAGTAATGAATAGTATTGCCTGAATACCACGAATAATAGGCAATTTGTTACTTGGGAAGAAAAACAAATAATCAGCATTATCTGGGGTGATTTGGTGGAAGTTCAAGATCTCCTGAGGCTTCCTGTCCAATCGGAGGCCACTTTGGAAGCTCACTGAAGGTAGTCATGTAAGCCAGCATTCATAGAAGCTTTAAACAGGACAGACAGATGACTTGAGCTGCTGCAGAGAATGAATCTACTTCCAGAATCTATCCACTTGGCAAAACAAGACAAAAATAAGAAATTTTAACATGTTATGTTCCCTCTCTAAATACCAAACTAGAAAGGGTCATTTGTAATAGCTGTATGGGTGGAGTCCTGCAGACATTTTGCTAGGATAGCATCCCAGATTGTCATAAATGGGGCTGTCTCAACTGACCTAACGCGTATCGCTGACTGCCTTAATAAGACTTTCACAGATTTAAGTGCTGTCCTTCCTGCCCACTTTTTTGACCCGGTTGCCACACCCACTCTTACTCCCACTTCCAGGCCACAATTCCACTTCCAAATGATCCCACCACATGATGCCAAATCTTTCTTATTAAGGTCCCTTGCCTCTCAGAACCCAAGTAGTGACCCTCTTGACTCCAAAATACTCCGCCTCACGCTAGATGTCATGCTTATCCCCCTCACGCTTATCATAAATAAATCCTTATGCCTAGGCCAATTCCCGGAGGCCTGGAAGCATGCTGAAATAACCCCCATCCACAAGTCTGGGGACCGTACTCTGCCTAACAACTACAGGCCCATCTCCATCCTCCCCCTTATCCAAAGCTTTAGAAAAATCGTAAACACACAGCTCACGGAATACCTTTCTAAATACAACCTTCTATGTCCGAACAACATGGGTTTCGTCCTGGCCATAGCACATCCACTGCCCTCCTGGAATTCTCCCATCACATACACTCTGCACTTGACAATGGTCAGCTTGCAGGGGCGGTTTTCATAGACCTTACCAAGGCCTTTGACACGGTGTGCCACCCCCTGCTATTACACTCCCTGAGCAAACTGGGCCTCTCATCCAACCCCCTTAAGTGGTTCACAAGATACCTTCACAACAGGACCCAAAGAGTCAAGCTAAATGGAACCTTCTCCTCCAACCTACCCGTACTCTCTGGGGTCCCTCAAGGCTCCATCCTTGGACTGACCCTTTCAGCCTATTCCTGAACACCCTCCTAGTTCCTGTTCCAGCAAAATACTACTCTATGCAGACACGCTGTAATTCTAGCTACTCACGGACCCTCTCCTCTCCAAGTCATATTACAAAGCGCTTCCTTCAAACCTAAAATGGTTCAATAACCATCGTCTAGTCCTTAACCTAAAGAAAACAAAGTCCATGCTATTCTCACATCGGCAAAACAGCGCCAAGGACTTTCCCTCACATCACCACCAGCATGCCCTCCCAATTGAACTAGTAACATCCTATAAGTACCTGGGCATCACCTTTGACTCGGCCTTACTTTCCATGCCACCTCAAAGCCTTGTCATCTGCCATGAACTCCAGGATCGGGCTTCTCTACACACAAGACTGCCTCCCTGAAACCACCTTAAAACCAGCCATCGCCTCGCCAGTATTTATCGCTGGCTGACTCGGGCTCCCAATCTCACGCTGCTGCTGACACCAGTGCTTATCTAAAGTCAGACCGCTATTAACAAAGCCTGTAGGCTCCTTACCAGTGCCCACAGCAGAACCCACACCTGTCTGCTATACTCCACCACAAATATACTCACTCTTGAGGAAAGACTGAAATATCAAACCTGCCTGCTGGCCAAAAGTCCATGTCAGGCCTTTGCCCTCCTGGGGTCTCTGGACCCTTGCAGTTGGCTACCAGATCCCTGCCCACCCGCAAGTCCTCCACTGCCACCTTCATTGTTCCCAGGGCCAGGACCTCTCGCTGCCAAAGGTCCTTCCATCACTTGGCCCCGCATTGGTTCAACTCCCTTCCTGAATCTATGTCCAAGATCCCGGGGACTGGCCACTTCAAAACCACCCTCCGTAAGCATATTATTGACAGCCGATGCTGTAAATGCCTGTAGCTACCTAAACTGGTCCCGCCCTACTACATAATTTGTCTAAGACTAGCTGTTAGTTGTGTGATGTATCTATTGCTTTGTTACAATGCGTGTAACTCTACACATGTTTGTACCAGTATAGCTGCTGCCTGTAATTTCCAAGTGTGTTTATGTATCTTCACCCGTATGTTCACCCCGTCTCAAACTCACTTAATTGTTGTCTCCCCCCCCATATGACGAGGTACCTTTATAAACGAGTCCATGACTCAAAGGTTGTAAAACTGATTTCTCCAATAAATAAATAAATAAATGGTGAAAAGGGGCTCTGGAAGTATGTGACCAGATATGTCAGCTCTGTGCTTCTACAGTCCTGTGGTCCTGTGTCCACAGTGCTGCTGTCTGTGCTGGTGGGTTAGATCCCCACTGCCCCTTCCCTCAGTGGGCCGCACAACCCCCTGCCCCGTGGGGGCAGTATTTTGTTTCTGCCCATCGCTTCCACAGTTGTGGGTGAAACAAAAGAGCCCACTGTGTCCAAGATGGCCACCTTGACCTTTTTGTGCATGTGCGAGTATCACACATGCACACTTTGGTCACGGCGCCATCATGGGCATGGTGGGCTCTTTCTCGTGCATGCACAGTGATTATTGGTCACTGTGCATGTGTGAGTACCACACAAATATGATGCCAGTCACAGCAGGAGCTTCCAGTATCTTTCACTAGGACTCACCACACTGAAGCAGACATGTTGGCTTTGACCAGAGTTTGCTTACACTATAGGGTGAACATTAGGCTTTTAAGAAAGGGAAATAGAATGCTTGTTCAGTGTTTGCCAAGACAGAGGCAGGCAGGTCCCCAACAGGACACATTGCAGTGTAGTGAATTTTAAAGTCTAACAGCTTAAAGGAGTAAGGAAGGTTTGTGAAGGTTTATTTTGATTAGGAAATTAGTGTTTTTGTAACAGTTGTCTGAAACTAAGAGCAAGGCAAGTAGTTTAAATGAAGTGTTAGCTGTTAGGGGCATTTTTTTCTATTGCTGTTTATGGCTTGGTTTGTGTCCAAGGAAACATTTAAATTATATAATTTTCTTCTGAGAATTTGGTCAGGTTTGTTTATAGTGAGTGATACTTGTCAGCTCAGCATTGCTGCAGTAACTTGAGTGACTTGATTTCATAATAAATATAATTTACATTTAATATCAGAAGTCTTCCTGTGAAGAATCCAGGCTTGGGTCCTCCACAGGGGTGTAGTGCTGGGGGGTCAGGAGGGAGTGGTGCCCCCTTTCTTCATTTTGAGAGGGGCGTCACTCCCTTACTTCTGATAACAAACAGCTGTACCAGCCTGTACTGCTCAGTGGCTGGCAATCACAACACAGTTCTATTGTTTTTCTTCCCAGCTGTTTGCTAAGCCTGCAGTTCATCACCTCCACAGCATTGGCAACTTACCCCATTAATCCTAATAGCTGCCTTTAAAGTCTCAACCATCCATTGCTTAACCTGATACAAAAGCACTACACAGGGTACAATGAGTGAACGTACTTGTCCTAAATTAAGTATATCCCCTCACTCTATCAGTGCTGTCTCACTCAAGTATGTGCTCAACTTAAATGGGTAGTTTGATACCTTTTATTGGACCAACAAATAATTTTTACAAAATGTTTTAGCTTTCAGACTACACAGAGTCCTTCATCGGAAACATGGCAGTTAAGGAATGATAACACTTGAAAAGCTCAGAACAGAATTAGTAAAACTCTTCACATCTGGACATGGACATCTTATCTGATAATAAGATTTATGGCATAGCATGTAGGCATAGGCTGTAACCAGAGAACAGACAGACACATATACAGGCCTCGCTCTCTCTCTCTCTCTCTCTCTCTCTCTCTCTCTCTCTATCTATCTCCCTCTTAATTAGGTGCAACTTACAAATTCTAACAAAATACACTGAATCTGACAGCAAAAGTCTGAAACAAACAAGGGGTGTAGGGGAGAGAGAGTGTGTGTGTGTGTGTGTGTGTGTGTGGTCAGCGGAGGAGTATGTCTGTGTGTATAAAGATGAGAAGAAAACAAGAGTTAGAGTTTAGATTAAGGTAATGGATCATAAAACCAAGGTCCATATTAATACCACAAATAGATTCAGCAACATGGCATTTGAGGAATGATAACACTTGAAAAGCGCAGAACAGAATTAGTCAAGTAGCACTCACAACATGACAATGGGCTCTCTGGATCATCCACCCTTTTACTTTTGTTGAGTGATGAGGATGGATGTTCTTAGATTGCTTCGTACTTTGCCTGATAAGTTTGGAGATTGTGGTGGGGGCTTGGATGCCCATTTTGTTAAATTGGTTTCTCCTCATGCGGCATGTCCTTTGTCAAGAGTTTTTAATTTGTGTTTGACTACTGGTAGTTTTCATAAAGCTTGGAAATGTGCTTGTGCAGTGCCTGTCCCTAAGAAATCTGAGCCGTGCTTGCTGAGGAATTAAAGCCTATATCTATTTTAAATCCACTGAGTAAAATTCTGGAGAAATTGGTCTCTAATCAGATTACCCATTATTTAGAGATTTATGAACTAATGTGACCACAATAGCACGGCTTCAAAAAGTATCATGGGACTGGCACTGCTCTGGTCAGATTCACCAACACCATCCTTGGAGGATTTGATCAGGGAGTTATGATGGGGCAGTGTTTGTGGATATGACCAGAGCGTTTGATCTGACTAATCATTCTCTTTTAAAGGCCAAACTTTTTGATTTGGGATTTTCTTCAGGTGTTATTAATTGATTTGCAGACTGTCTTCTAGACCATACACAGGTGGTCTCTATAAACTCAGTTCAATCTGAGGCATGTCAACTTAAATGTGGAGCACCTCAGGGGTCCATATTGGTGCCCCTGTTATTCCCCCTGTTTGTTAACCAACTTCCATCTTTGTGTGCTTTGTGTGATACGCTATTATATGCTGATAACTTGATTGTTTATTATCTATCTAAGGATGGGGATCCACTTGTAGCTCAAATGGAAATGGAAATGGCATTTCAAAATATTTGTCAGTGGTTTGTTCAAAATACTATGGTTTTGAATGCAAGAAAAAACAAAACAATGCTCTTTGGTACACCTTCTATGCTTAGAAGTAATTCCAGTTTTCAGATACATGATTTGTCTGGTACCATTATTGAATGGGCATCTGAATTTAGATATCTTGTCTTCATACTGGATTCAAGTTTGACTTTGTTATCTTAAGTGACTTAAGTAAGCTGCACATTCAACAGCAAACTTGGTATATTTTATAAGTTATGAAAATGTTTTTCATTACCAACTTGGCAAACTATTGCGAATGGTTCTATACTACCACATCTAGATTATAATGCAAGTCTTTACTATAATCTTGGGACTAAGGAAAGTAATATTTTAAAAATAGTGTATCATAATATTTGTCGATTTGTTCTGGCCTCTTCTTGTCATTTACATCACTATTTATTATATTCTTGTCTGGGGTGGTTATCTCCTAGTAGTAAATTAGCTTTTTTTTTTCTGGATGTCAAATATTTAAAGCAATACATAATTGCCATTACTATCCACTGCAGGATCTTGTTAAAGTTTGAAGCACTTGATTGGGACTTATATCCACTGCCGGTACTTTACTTACAATTTCTCTATGTAAATCAAAAAGGGATCTCATGCTTTCTCCAATGCTGCTCCAGTCTTCTGGAACAACCTTCCTAGTAATTCACACAGTTCAATGTAATTTATTATATTTAAATCTATATTGAAAGAGTACCTGTCTTGTCTGGATGAATGTAAATGCATTTATTAATGCTACTGAGTTGAATATACCTGTAAATATTAATTGTTGTTATGCAAATCATTTTTGTAAATGAGATTATTTGATTATATGTATTTGGCTGGGCCTGAAAAAGGGTATTTATTTGCCCAGTGCTCTTATCTTGTGTTAACAAATAAATGAAATGAGTAACACCCTTCACATATGGACTGGACATCTTATCTGCACATTTGATAAGGCATAGGCTGAAACCAGAAAGCAGGCCAGTCCTGGGGAACTTGGTGATGTCTCACTTTCAGGCATGGCTGTTTGTCCTCTACTCCCACCCAGTCTCGTCATGAGCACTGCAATCATTTTCAGTAACAGAGAGAGAGTTAGAAGCAACCACAGGGCCCACTTTATTTTTTTATTTTTATTTATTCAACTCTAGGATTACAAATACCTTTGAGCAAGAACTGCTAGCTTACAAAGGTTCCAGTCCACATCAACAGATGGAAGGATAACAAACAAGCAATGGCAGGCAATATTACAAAATTTCAAAAAACACAATACAGTATTTCATGAAGAGAGGCAAAAGTAGCAAGGTTAAAGAGCAGTTGCTTAGTAAAGGTTCATATCTTAAAGAATGAAGATTTGGGGCCTTTAGACACCTCTGCAATCATTCATTTTGCTTTTATTTGTTTATTTACTTCATTTTCCATCTTTTTATTTGTATTTTGCCAAGTGCTAGTGAAAAAAAAAGTCCAATGGAGTCCCCGTGTGATGATGTCAGAAAACCCTTACTAGCCAGCCTGCCAGTGTATTTCAAAGGGAAACTACAACTTCTCTACTTTTTAGATATTTCTTTCAGACTGACCTATAGGTGGAGCTGTAAGCAGACGCAGCCTGCCCCAATCAAAGCAAACCAAATGATTGGAGAGGCGTCTAAAGGCCCCAAATCTTTGTTCTTTAAGATATGCACCTTTATTAAGCACCTGCTATTTAAGAGGAAGGAGGGGGCCAGAAATACAGGGCACAGCCTCAGACTGCAAGGAAAAAGATACAGGGGTAATGTGAGAGGGTGTTTCTTCACAGATAGGGTGATAGAGCCCTGGAATAGACTGTCAGATGGAGTCATGGGGGTTAAATCAGTGGAAGTATTCAATCGGGCATGGGACAGGCATATGGCACTGCATACTGGGGGAAGGGTGGGAGCTGGCAGGGAAGGGGAGGTGTAGGGGGAAAAATGGGACAGACCAGATGGGCCAGTGTATTCATTTTCTGCTGTCAAGATTCTATGCTTCAATCAGAGACTTTAAGTTATTATGACTCATATCCTGGAGATTACTGGAAATATGCATACCCAGATATGTAATTTATTTATTTAGTTATTTATTTAAAGTTTCTGAATTACAACCTTTGAGTCAGAGACTCCTTTGCAAAGGCTCCATGTCAGGGCAAACAGACAATGACAACAAATAAGTAGTATTAAGGTACAAAGGTGATTACAGGAAGACAGGAGACATTAATCCAAGCTTGGGTAGATTACAGTTTGGGATTGCTTTTGCTGCCCAAGTTAGATTGTGTAACCCCTAGATGGTGCTATCCCAGGGGCTACTACCCCTGCCTGATTTGCCACTAACAGGTTGAGGGGCCTGGATCCAATGGCGGGTGCCTCCACCCAGAGGTCAGGGTTTACAATAGTTAAACTAACTTGGTCACAGCCCTCTGGGACACTGCAACCCCCCTTTCTTCCCACTAGTGGCCCACACAATACATCAGAATTACCTTTACAGTATACACTTACCCCCAGGACTGGTTCCGGCACTGGGACCTCCTGAGAAATAAGATACAGTGCAACAATCACAGTACAGTACTTTAACATAGACAAATACCTCAGGCAGTATAACTTTGCTGAAACAAGCAGCTCTGATTTATTTAGGGGGATATAACAAGGACAGGGGGAAATCAGGTTAATTAGCTTATCACTCTACTCATCTACCTATGGCTCTGTGCACAGGCCTATCCCTATCAGTTACTGTCCCTGGGTACCCAAGCCCCAGTGGCCAGTCCAAACCGTGGCAGCTGGTAGGGCCCTTTCACAGAGAAAAGGAGAATTAAACAGTCAGCAGTACAGTAATTCCATTTGGATTTAATGTGGCAATTCAACAGGCAGCGACCCTGAATTAGTACTCACGACCTCCAAATAAGATAGGGTCCTTCAATGTCAGCAGGGCTACTCTTGAGCTCCAAGAGACTCTCCTCACATTTATATGGTAAACAGTCACAGGCAAAAGTCACTTAATGGCAGCAGGATTCACTTGAGGTACACAAACCTCTTCACACATTTATATGGTAAAAGAAAGCACTATACCAGGCAGGCTGCATCTGTATCCCGATCGAATTACTGCACAATACCAGGAGAACACACAGCAGATTCAGTTCCTGACAGACCGAGTGCAATTTTCAGCAATTCCTCCAGTCTTCTACAGGGTGAGCCTGGTTTCTACTCTTCAGATATCCTTTGATTCTCTTCACAGGACGGATTCAGTCTAACAAGCTGCAGACGGAACTCTGGACCTTACACATGTTTTTGACTAAAACTTTGCACTGAAGGAGCACAGGGTTCCTTCCCCTTCACTGCCAAAGCTCAACTGAAACTCCCAACAGACAAAACCGGGCACTTCCTTTGAGTTCCTCCCAGTTCTTGACTGGATTGGCTGTCCTCACAATAGACTGCTGCTGTTGGTCCAAAAAGCGAAGTCTAAACTACATCTCCAGAGTCACTGCCCATACAATCCTCTTGTGGCTGGCTCAGATTATGAGTCCAAGTTCTGATTCGTCCAAGGCACCATTTTAGAGCTAGCTTACCCCACACTGATTGGTCCAGTTCAGCAGTTCAAAACCAGAATGGGGAACTAGGCAGACACAGTTCTGACTGCAAAGAAAGCAGGTTAGACAAACTGTAATTTCATTATTACTGTAAATGATTTCTGGCAAACAGTTACATCTTTCAGATAGGTTCCCTTTGCACCTAGTGACTGCAAAAATGGAGTGAATTGGCAGCAGCTCGAGTGGTACTCAAACAGAGAAGCACACAGTTCCCCATACAAACTAATTATGTCTGCAAGCAGACAGCTCTTAAAGAGACAGTACCAGAGGTTCTAAAAACACTCACTGATAAATGGCTTAAACGCCAAACACTATTCAGGCTTGGAGTATTCAAGCAAGCTCCTGGAAGTCTTTTGGAACCCCATTTGCAGTGGGGTTACAATTGATATTTCACAATATAAGAACTAGAATACTTTGCAGAAGCATTGTACATTTTGTAGTTGAAGACCTCGTCTTCAGGTTGGATGAACAAAGAACAAGATTACTTTGCAGAAGCATTGTACATTTTGCAGTCAAAGACCTTGTCACAGGTAGGATAAACAAAGAAAAACTTGAGTACTTTCCAGACAATAGATGGAAGGATAACAAACAAGCAGTGGCAGGCAATATTACAAAATTTCGAAAAACACAATACAGTATTTCAGACTGACCTATAGGTGGAGATGTAAGCAGACGCAGCCTGCTGGGTACAATTTAATCCACTTTTGTGCTATTGAGACCCAGCTAGGGTCTTAGAAACATAGAAACATAGAATTTGATGGCAGATAAGGACCGCTTGGCCCACCTAGTCTGCCCTTTTCCCTACCTGATGGATAAGCTGCAGATTCTAGTTAATCAACAGCTTACTTCCTACTACCCCCCACTAGAATTGCCTTATGCCTGTCCCATGCATTCTTAAATTCTCCCACTTTTCCTGACTCCACAACCTCCACAACCTCCTCAGGAAGGCTGTTCCATGCATCCACAACCCTCTCTGTGAAAAAATACTTTCTAACATTACCTCTGAGCCATCCCCCTCTATCTTCAAATTGTGCCCCCTTGTTCTTGCACATCTCTTCTTCTGAAAGATACTACCCTATTGTACTTTGTTGGTTATATATATTAAGCTACTTTAGTCTCTCTTCATATGTCTTCTGGTGCAGATCCTGCACCATTTTGGTTGCCCTCCTCTGAACAGCCTCCACTCTGTCTATGTCTTTGATGAGATGGGGTCTCCAGAATTGCACGCAATACTCCAGATGGGGTCTCACTAACTGTCTGTACAGAGTGATAACAACTTCTTGTTTTCTACTGCTGATGCCTGTCCCAATGCATCCCATTATCCCCCCAGCCCTCCTTACTGCCTTCTCACATTGCTTGCCCACCTTTAGGTCATCTGATATAATTACTGCTAGGCCTCTTTTGATTTTTGTTGTTGTTATTAACTCACCCTCCCCTTGTGTACTCTTCCCCTGGGTTTTTGTTTCCCAGATGCATTACCTTGCACTTCTTTGCATTGAATCTGAGCAGCCACATATTTGACCATTCCTCCAACCTTGCTGAGTCCCTTTTCATTCTTTCCACCCCACCTTGTGTATCAAACATGTTGCAGATCTTTGTGTCATCTGCAAAGAGACATACCTTTCCTTTCAGGTGCTCTCCAAAGTCACTTATAAAGACATTAAAGAGGACCGGCCCCAGTACTGAACCCTGTGGTACCCCACTAGTTACCCTTCTTTCTTCACTGTGGACTCCGTTTACTATTACCCTTTGCATCCTGTTATCCAGGCTACCACCTTGGGACCCACTCCAAGGCTGGCTAACTTGTATATTAATTTTTTGTGTGAGACTGTGTCAAATGCCTTGCTAAAATCTAGGTAGGCCATATCCACAGCCCCTCTCTGGTCTACTACTTTGGTCACCCAGTCAAAGAAATCTATTAGTGTCATCTGACATGACCTTCCTGCTGTGAAACCATGCTGCCTTGGGTCCTGTGCCCCACTGGCCACTAGGTACTCAACAATTCTTTCCTTCAGAAGTGATTCCATCATTTTCCCTACCACTGAAGTCAAACTAACTGGTCTGTAGTTTTCTGCCTCTGCCCTACTCCCACTTTTGTGAAGTGGAATCACATTTGCCCTCTTCCAGTCCACAGGTACCACCCCATCCTCCCATGATTTGTTAAAGAGAGTAGTCAGTGGTGTTACTAGTTCTACCCTTAGTTCTTTTAGAATTCTTGGGTGAATCCCATCAGGCCCCATTGCTTTGTCCACCCTCAGTTTCAAGAGTTCTTTCAAAACCCTTTCTTCTGTGAATGGACTGGTATAGACCCCCCCCCCCATTCAGAGTTTTTCTCTTGTTTGGTTTCGGTACCTCCCCCTCCTTTTCCATTGTGAATGCTGAGCAGAAATATTTGTTCAGTATCCCTGCTTTTTTGCTGTTACCCTCTTCCCACATTCCCTTCCCTTTATTAAGTCTCTGTATACCTTCCTTGGTCTTTCTTCACTCCCTAATGTATCTATAAAATGTTTTATTCCCCTTCTTAACAGAGTTGGTTATCTTTTCCTCAGTTTGTGACTTTGCTATTCTGACTGCCTTCCCTGCCTCCTTCTGCTTTAACTGATAAGTTCTCTGTCCTGCTCCTTCTGTGTTTCCTTATATTTCCTGAATGTTATACTTTTCTCCTTAACCATCCCTGCCACCTCTTTTGAGAACCATAGTGGTTTTTTCCTTTCTTTTTGTTTTGTTGATTTGCTTCACACAAAGGCTTGTTGCCTCTGTGATGGCTGTTTTGATTATTCCCCATTGTTCCTCCACCCCTCCTTCTTGCCCATTTGCTAGTGCTTTTCTGAGGCACACTCTCATTTTCCCAAAGTCAGCCTTCCTAAAGTCCAATACTCATGTTTTTGTATGGCTTGACTCTATGGCTGTGTTTATTGTGAACCACACTGTTTAGTGGTCACTTGTTCCCAGATGGCTATCCACTTCTAAATCTGAGATCCTTTCTCCTTCCTCATTTGAGAGTACCAGGTCTAAGATTGCTCCTTCCCTAGTGTGTTCCAATACTAGCCGTCTGAGGGATGACCCCTGTAGGGCATCAAGAATGGCCCTGCTCTTGGATGTGCCTGCAGCAAAGGTACTCCAGTTAACATTTGGCATATTCAGGTCTCCCATCAATAATATCTCCCCTTTTTCTGCCATTTTAAGGATACCTTCTATCATTTTCTTGTCCATTTCCTCCCCCTGAGATGGGGGTCTGTACACAACCCCAGTGCGGATTCTGGTGCCATTTCCTGTCTCCAGGGTGACCCATAGTGACTCATCAACTTCCTGTTTGCTCTTTAGTTCTGTTGCTTTAATCCCTTCTTTATAAAGGGTTAATAATTCAGTTGTATTCCAGTTAACCTGAAGTCTAGAGATGGAACTAAAAGGACTCTATCATGCCACATGCTTTTGGTAAGGAGGATTCCACCCACCCTAACTACATTTGGTTTGAACTTGCCCTTGGGTCCAGAAAACCCAAATGTAGAGCTGAAGTCCTGGGTTTCAGAAGGGTGGACTTCAACAGGGTTAGAGAGCTGGTCAGGGAAATGTTAGTTGGGGTGGACAATACTGGGGAGTGAAAGAGAGATGGGGCAGTTAAAGGAGCAATTCTCAAGGCATCTAAGTTATACCTGAGAATGGTAACCAAAAGTAACAGGTTCAAGAGACTGTTATGGTTCTTGGCAAAAGTCCAGGAAGCAGTGAGGCAAAAAAAAAGCCTTCTACAAGTATAAAGAAAAGCAGTGGGAGGAAGAAAGGGGGAGAATGCATACTGAAGAATATGGAGGCAAAGAAGGTGGTTAGGGAGGCAAAAGCAGACATAGAGCTGCGTTTTGCAGAAGGGGTGAAGAGTGGAGAAAAACAGTTCTTCCAATTTATTAGGGGAAAAAAGGAATAAAGGAGGGTGAATCATAAGGTTTGGAGAGGAGTTAGTTTGATAGAGGAGGCTGAGCAAAAGGCCACTGTCCTTAATGATTACTTTAACTCAATTTTCACTAAGGATAATGGTGGACCCTTGCCAGAGAGTGGCATCAAAGTGGCCACTAAGGAGGATCCACAGAAGAGGCAGTGAATATTCACAAGCAAAAGGATTTAGAAAGGGTTGGCAATAGCTGGCCCAGTGGCATGGAGGGCTGAGGCATCATTGCCTTACCTCTTGCCTCTCCGGGGACCAGTGTTCATGGTGAGAGCAGGACATGGGGGGTAAGCCAGGGAAGAAGAGGACTGAGTGGCCCTAGGACAGCGCTCCTCCTCTGGGGAAGATGGGGGACAATGGTCGGTGTTAGCCTGGCCCCTAGTGGAGACTAGGGGCTGGTACACCAAAGCTGGGAAGAAGGGAGGCAGACGCCGATGCTCCATAAAGGGAGCATGCATGGCATCATCATTGGTATCCCTTGCATGCCTCCCCTCTGCAGGGAAGAAAACAGGGTAGAAAATCTTACAGTGGTTGGATGGTGGTGGGCACTCACGGGCCCCGCCCCTGACCAGTTGGGATTGCCAGCCCAAAAACCAGATCATTTGAGCAGCAGAGGTTGAGAGCATCTCCCCATCAACCCCACCTGAGAGTGCAAGTCCTGGGAGCAGACTAAGGCTGTGCGAGTCCTGGTGGACATCAGGGGACGAGGCTGGGGTACCCACCTGAATATGGGCCGCTGTAAGTGGAAGAGCATAAACAGAGTATAAAAAAAAAACACAAAGAAAGGGTTGGCAGCACTAAAGATAGATATGGCCCTAGAATCAGATGGGTTGCATCCAAACTTATTCAGGGAGCTGGCAGCAGAACTGACTGAATCCCTTGCAGGTCTATTCAACAGCTCTCTGAGGACAAGGGTAGTTCTGAAGGATAGGTGTGTGGCAGAAGTATTTATGCTCCAGGAGCGGGGGGGGACATGAAATATACAGGGAACTACAGACTTGTCAATCTTACCTCTATTGTAGCAAAGCTCATGGAGCCACTGGTCAAAGAGGACCTCGTGGAGTACTTAGAAAGCAATGGGCTCCAGGATAGTAAACAGCACAGATTCATGGCTGGCAGGGCATTTCAGACTAACCTGATACTATAGGTTTCTTTGAATGGGTGACAAGGGAATTGAATAGGGACCACATTGTGGAGTTGACTTCAGCAAGGTTTTTGACTCAGTGCCTCACAGATGCTTGCTGAAGTAGATGGAAAATCTGAGTGCAGCTAAGGCCATAGTAAACTGGTAGGTAACTGGCTAAAGGGGAGGCAGCAGAGAATTTTAGTCAACTGGATCAAGGCAGCAGAGAGGGTTGTCATGAGTGGGGGTACCACGGAAATATGTTTTGGGACTAGTCCTCTTCAACATGTTCATTAGCGACATTGGTGAGGGTATCCGGTGCAGGCTGTGTCTCTTTGCAGATGACACTAACCTCTGTGGGAGGGTGGATTACAATGAGGGAATCAGGGAAATGCAGAGTGATGTACAAAAGCTAGACGATGATGGAAGATTTGGCCATTGAAATTTAATGCCAAAAAGTGCAAGGTAATGCACCTAAGATACAAGAACCCCAAGACAGAGTACTGCATGGGTGGGGTGAGACTTAGCACTATGGTTTAGAAATGGGACTTTGGCGTTATCATCAGTGACTTCCTAAAACAATCAAGTTAGTGCAACAGTGCAACAAGGCATATAGCAAAGTGAGTAGGATGTTGGGATGTATTGGGAGGAGTACTGATAGCAGAAGGAAGGAAGTAATACTTCACCCACATAGATCCCTAGTGAGGCCACACCTGGAGTACTGTGCCCAGATCTGGAGTCCTTACCTCAAGAAGGATAGAGATAGGCTGGAGAAAGAGCAACGCAGGGTAACAAAAAGGATTCAGGGCCAACAGTGCAGGTTCTATAAGGAGCAGCTCAAGGCACTGAACAGGTACAATAGTAGCCACAGATATGGCCAGATATTTCCATTTATTTCACGAAATTTTCTTAAGAATTTCTCTCTGCTGCCCCTACTGTGTAAATGGAGAAAGCAAGATATTTCTCTAGAAATATCACAGAAATTTCAGGAAATATCTGGCCATGTCTTTGGCTGTGACTTGTACTCACTGGAGACCACAAAAGAGAGGGGAGCTATGGTAAAAACCTTCAAGTTCCTAAAAGGAATTAACAAGGTGAACTGCAGGGAAATATTTAGCTTGAATGTTAGTTCATGGTCACTTGGACATGAATGGAAACTGATACAAGGAAGGCTCAGAAGAGACATGATGAAGTATTATTTTACAGAAAAGGTGGTGGAACTGTGGAACTGTCTACCTGACAAAGTGGTGGGTGCTAAAACTGTTGGTGGGTTCAATCACAATTCAGATAGAATGAAGGGTATAGTGGTTGATCAGGGCAGCAGATGCTGGGAGGGGAAGAGGGAGAAGCATGGGGAAGGATAAGACCCTGGAGGGACAGTAAGTCCCAGGATTAAATATGGAACTCAGGCAGACTGGATGGACTGTCAGTCTTTTTCTGCCATCATTATCTATGTTTCTACATAACATCACTTGATACAGGATGTCAGTACCAGATGGATTAATCATATTTGGTGTTGTCTAGACCAGTGGTTCTCAACTGGTGAGGCTAGCCTCCCAAGGGAGGCCCCAAACTCTTCTAGTGGAGGCCCAGTCAAGTCTCAGAATGTACAGTATTTACATTTTGGATGTTTTGTGTGAATGGATGACGCAAACTAAATTTGAATAATGGCAGGTGAATTTATTTACTTAAGCACAAATTGCTGACTAGGAAAGGCCCATTGAGCTAAAGCTTGTTTCTAGGTGTGTATTTATATGTATATTGGTGACTGGGAAAGACACACTGAGTCAAGGCCTGTTTCTACAGCAGGTGTTATATGTAAACTGGTGACTGGGAAAGGCACAGTGAGTCAATGCTTGTTTTCAGGTGTGCCCTGGGATAAGTGTACAGTTTAAGGCTCTGAGCTACAAACCTGGATACCTGGGTTTGAATCCCACAGCCCCCACTTGCATACTGTGTGACCCTGAGCAAGTGACTTAACTTCCTTGTGCTCCCAGGTCACACCTGTAAACAAGCGTCAGCTGAGCATGTCTCTCCTGTTTCAAAAAAAAAAAAAAAAAAGAAGCACACACTTCATGACATGGCAATCTAGTTCAACATGGGGGAAGTCCTAGCATGTCATGAATGGTCACTGGTTGATGCCATGGTGAGAGTACCTGGACCATTTGAGAGGAGCACCCATGATCTAAGAGCGTCCACTGCACTCTGAGTCAGGGGATCCTAGCAGTGAATATACTGAAAGCATCAATGTAGAGATATGTAGAGGAAACAGGGACACTCCAGATGGGGAAGCTGTGCTCAGTGAGCAGCTGCAAGCTGAATGGGATACAAGGTTTGCAAAAGTGCTATATAGTCGCAGCCACATTTTTGCAACCATGCTGGATCCCAGTTCAAATGTGAAATCCTTCAAGTGGCTATGGATAGCCACAGAGTGATTCATTTTTGACAAGAGCTGTGTGTTGAGGTAACTGGTTGCATGTGGGGACTGGTGCCACTGACAGCTGGTGCAGAAGGTCATGACAGAGAGGGAATTCCATCTGGCGGGTCTGATTCCACTACTCAAGATGGGGAAGAAATATCTGTGACTGACAGTGGCATTGATGGAAGTGAGTGGGCACTGTTCAGCACATCCTCATGCCAAAAGCAACAGAAGAAGACATAGTCACTGCCTTTTTCTGCTGAAAATATCTTGAATGACTATTTTGTAGGGTCTCTTGAGCCATTTCAGGTTGATCCATTAGGATCCTGAGTGCAAAAGATGCATTCATCTCCTCACTTGGCTTAACTGGGTGCAAAATACATCAGCTGCTCCCTTAAGAGTGTGAGAGGATGTTTAGCACAGCTGGTGATGTTGTTGAGCCTTATCGTTCAGCATTATAACCCTGAACATGTCTGACAGGGTCTTGGACTTCAGGAAGGCTGACTTTAATAAGGTAGGAGAAATTCTGGAAGGACATCTTGCTGGCATCAGAAAGGAGATGCAGGTGGAGCAGAAATGGACCATTAATTAGGGAGGGACAGGTCAGTACTGAATGTACCAAAATCAAAAGCAAGAACTCTAAGACCAAAAAGCTCAGTTGGTTCAGAAAGGAAGTGGCAAATGCAATAAAGGAAGAGAAGGTCGCCTTCCAGAAGGTCAAATGTATTCAGAATGAGGAGGATAGAGAGGACTACTGTGCTAAATCAAGGGGTGTGAGCAGAGTGGTTAGATAGACAAAGGCTACAAAGGAAATACAGCTGGCACAGGGACTAAATCTGGTGAGAAGGACTTCCTCAAATACATAAAGGATGAGACGGATGTTAAAGATGAGATTGTCAGGTTAAACCAGGAGGGCAGTTGGGCAGAAGGAAGTAAAGAGAAAGCAGAAGTGCTTAACAAGTACTTCTGCTCCATCTTCACTAGGGAAAAGAATAGACCAGTGCCGCAAGGAAGCAGAGGGGGTGGGGATGGGGAAGGGGAGCAATCGTGGACAGAGTAATAGAATTAGGCAGGTTGCAAATGGGCCTAAATGCACTGAAGGCAGACAAGTCCCCAGGACCAGACTTTGTGTACCCAAGGGTAGTAAGGGAACTTGTGGAGGTGCTGGTGGATCCCCTGGCAGACCTGTTTACCACCTCTCTGGAGTCTGGGAGTGTGCCTCAGGACTGGGGAACTGCACATGTGGTGTCTCTCCATTACAGCAGTCAAAGAGATGAACCAGGGAATTACAGGCTGGTTAGTCTGACCTCAATAGTGGGGAAACTGATGGAAACAATCCTGAAGGAAAGACTGCAAAATAAGAGGCACCATTTTTTTTTCAGCTTTGGGTGAACCCCCCTATTACAGCAGCTCCTCACTAGGGCAAATAACCCCCGTGGCACAAGAACTTCATTCAATCCCACTTTCTTGTCCCTTTCTGCCATACTGCCCAAGCCCAGCAAGCATTTATGTTTAGAGCACCTAATTTGCTAAACAATCTCCTCTTTGACCTCCAATATGAATCTAAATTAGGACCCTGCAAAAACAAACTTCAGCTACCCCTTTCCAAACTCAGCAGCTGTGACTGCCCCACCTAACTTAATTTGGGGTTATACCATTTCCAACACATACCAACCCTCATGTCTTTGCTCCTATGACTTCCTAGCTGTCTTTGACAAGGTCATCTATTCTGACTGCTCATACCAAATAGTATAACCTGTAACCCTGTAATGTCTCTTGTACTTATGAAGCACTTACTTTGTGTTATGTTTATTGTTAATTCATTCAGTCTTCTGTACCAGGGAAATGTCTTTTGTCTTTCATTCATATATGATGTGTAGCCTTTGTAAAAGAGTCGCTAGCTCAAAGGTATTGTAATTCCAAGATTTTATTAAATAAATAAATAAAATGTTATTTATTTATTTAAACAATTGGTAACTGGGAAAAGCACACTGAGCAGGGGCTCATTTCTAAGTGTGACCCGGGGGAGGGGAACAAGTACACAAACATTTTGAGAGTGATAGACTGCTTGTAGATGCTATTACATTAGGTGTATACAAGTCTACAAAATAGTAGTGAAGAGGTATCAGGTATAAGTACAACAGTGTTAGGTAAGGTATTTACAACAGCAAGAGGCACTCAGCAGCAGCTTACACAGCAGTATGTACATCAGTATTTACAAAATTCATATATCAGTATGTTAATTTGTATTTACAAGGTTACTTGGTGATACACAGAGTCCTTAGCTGAGAGGAGTAGGCGTGGCACTTGATTGACAGGAGCACAAAGGGGGTGGCAGTTGGCAAAGCTGCTGTTTAATAGAATAATGTGAGGGGGAGTTTCTGATGGGAGGGTGGAGTTTGTTCCACAGGCAGGGGAGCCTATAGGAGAAGGTGGATTTACTACCTGAGGAAGATTGCTGGGGCAGTGTGAAGGATCTAGAGTCCTTGGACTGCAGACCATAAGGAGAGTGTGAGGCCATGGAAAGATGGTCTGATAGGCAGGAGGGTAGCAAGTTGAACCAGTATTTGGATATAAGATTAAAAGAGTGGATGTAGCATTGATGGGAAAGAAATGCTATGCCTAGGGTGGCATAGAGGGAGCAGTGGTGTGTTCTGAGGGGGAGTTTGTGGTGAAGTGGCAGAATGCATTCAGGAGGATGTCAAATCTGGATATGGTTGTTGTCAGAGCAGTACTGTAAACCACGTCCGCATAATCAAAGATGGGAGTGATCATTTTGGATAGGATTTCATGTCGGACTGGCAGTTGGAGACAGTCTCTGTTCCAGTTGAGCATATCTAGTTTAGGACATAGTTTAGAGGTAATAGCTTCAATGTGATTCAAGAAAGTCACATGAGGTTCCAGCCATACACCAAGGTATTTGTATTTTGTGACTGTATCCAGCGGTGTCCCATCCAGTGAGGTGATGGGAGGGGGTGGAGGGGCTCTGCTTAGTTTTTGTACCATACCAAATGTCATAGGCACTGTTTTTGAGGTGTTTATTCTCAGTTGGTTGTTTTTGAACCAGCACTGAATGTTGTGGTAATCATTCTGGAGGGTTGCTTGAATGTCAACTAAAACAGGACAAGAGGTGAAAAGAATCACATCATCAGCATACATATGTATGCGGGAACTAGTGCAAGCTGAAGGGAGGTCATTTATGAATAAAGAAAATAGGATGGGGCCAAGAACAGATCTTTGAGGTACACCCACGAGAATAGGGAGTGGGAAAGAAGTGGAGTCAGCCACTTCGACTGATAGGAGCCCGTTGTTTAGGTAGGAATTAAACCACTGGACTGTGATGGGGGCTAGTCCTGCAGCCTCAAGTTTTTCCAGGAGAAAGGGGTGGGAGACTGAGTCGAAGGCCTTTGCCAGGTCTACGAACATGGCTGATGTTAGATGGCCTTTGTCTGAGGCAGTGTGGATGTGATTGGTGATACACATCAGTGAGGAGACTGTGAAGTGTTGTTTTCTGAATCCTGATTGGTAGGTGGGAAAAGGAGTTTGGTAGCTGTGAGGTACTACATTAGCCTGGTTTGGACAAGAGATTCTTGTACTTTGGCAAGAGCTGGAAGGAGGGAGAGTGACCTGTAATTACCAGGCACTGAGGGGTCACCGCTTTTGTGAAGGGGAATTACACATGCTGATTTCCAGGTTTCAGGTACCATGCCTGATGTTAAATAAAGATTTAGGAAGTGGGTTAGTGGCTTGGCAATTACTGGAGCCGATTTGAGCAGGAGATTTGGGTGGATCCCATTGGGACTGGACTTGGAGATATTTAGTGAGTGGAAGGCGAGGAGGACCTCTTGCTCAGAGAAGGGTGGGAATAGGAAAGTGTTCTTGCAGGCATAAGAGGGGTGGGGGTTTGTTTGGAGGAGGAAGGGAGGTCATCTGGGATGGCACAGGAGGTGAAGAATTTATTTAAGGTGTCATCAATGCTGATAGGGTTGGTGACTGGTAGGCCATTTTGCTTAAGGGCTAGAATGTTGGATTGAGCAGGGCAATCAATAAGGGTGTACACTACTTTCCAGAAGCTGGATGGATATGCATCGTGCAGCTGAGATCTGAAATAATCAGCTTAAGCTAGCCTTATGGCCTTAGTGAAGGCATTGCTGAGGGAGTTATAGACTTTCCTGGCTTGCGGGGTAAGTTGCAATTTGGAAAGGGACCAGGACTTGTCACGGGCTTTACATTGGGCAAGGAGAGGTGCCGAGATCCAAGAATTGTGGTGCTTCTTTACCCTCAATTTTTTTTCAAAGGGACGTAGGAGTCCCAGAGTTTTGTAAATAAGTGCAGAAACTGGGTTAGGGTAGAGTACACGTTCGATGCAGAATAAACCTGCTGCCAGTCAGCATGTCTAAGGTTGTCCAGGAGTAAATTGGTATCTAGTGTGCTTAGGGGGTGTATTTTTATGTATTTCGAGGCTGATTTGGGTAGTTAGATTTTTCTAGTGCAGTATGTGACACAGTGGTCAATTAAAGCATTTGCAAGTACACGCAATTAGGTCATTCTGTGAGGGTGAGAGGAGAGGATCCAGTCAATTAGTAAATGGCTTTGGGAGTGGGGGTTGTATCGGGTGGGTTCTGTGATCAGCTGGATAAGATTGAGTGACTCTGTTTTTGAGATGTGGGCTTTGGAGGAGGGGCAAACTAGCCCGTGTTGTAGTCGCCCAGTAGTATCAGCTCACCTTTTGTGGCTAAAGGGGGTATGGTGGCTAGACAAGAAATAAGTGAGTCATGGGCTAGTTGGGGAGAGGCATAGATGACCCCTATAAATATTGGGAATGTGGCGGGTGGAATGAGTTGTGTGAGGCTAAGCTTGTGGGAGCCATGGCATGATTCTCTTTTGGCAACTGAGTAGGATAGAGGATGCTTTACATAGATCCCCACTCCTCCACCTCTCTTGCTGTAGTCTTGTCATTGCAGTGTGTAGTCAGGGAGACTAAGTGAGGAGTCAGGGGTCCTAGCGGATAGCCAAGTTTCCGTTAGGCAGTGAATGTCAGTGGAATGTTCTATCATTTAGCATTTAACTTGTCAAGTTTGGGCAGGAGGCTGATGCTCATGTGGGTGATGGAGAGGCCTTTGTGAGAGATTAGTGGCTGGGGTATCAGCTATGGTCCCGGGTTAGATTTGATGTCCCATAGCATAGCCAGAGGAATTACCAGCAGGAATGTGAGGTCATACTGCTGCTGTACAGATCACTGGTAAGACTGTACCTGGAGTACAGTGTGCAGTATTGGTGCCCTTATCTTATCTTAAGAAGGATTTTAACTTACTGAAGACAGTCCAGAGAAGGGTGACAAAGATGATTCAGGGCCAGCAGAGCAACACCTATGAAGAGACTCAAGGTGCTCAACATGTACTCCCTTGAGGACAGAAGGGAAAGTAGGGGATATGATTAAGACCTTCAAATATAGTAGTTTAAAGGCATTAACAGGGTGAATATGGAGGGCCTCTTCAATCTGAGTGTAAACAAGTTCACTGGGGGTATAGCCTAAAGCTGGTAGAGAGAAAATTCAAGAGAGAGAGAGAAAGAGAGAGATGAGGAGGTGCTTTTTCACTGAAAGAGTGTTGGCCAAATAGAGTGACTTGACAGAGTTGGTGCTCTTCCTGAAAACAGTGGATAGCTTCCAGAAAGAATGGGACAGAAAGAACTTGTGGCCAAAGAACTAGAGGAGGGGGCTCTAGTGGACATAGTAGCCTGCCCTCCTAAAACAGCTGAGACACATTTTGGGAGGAAAGGTGATCAGAGCAGCCGGGCATTTGGCAGATTGCCAATTGGCACTGGATCACACCCCAGCTCTCTGAGCCACCATTCAGGGACCATCAGGAAGTGGCCACCAGGGCTTTAAAAACCCTGTTGCAAGAAGAAACACCTGTACTTGCAGCCAAAGAACTAGAGGAGGGGGCTGTATGCGACGCAGTAGCCCTCCCTCCTAAAAGAGCTGAGACACACTTCGGGAGAAGCTGCGATCAGAGCAGCAGGGGCGTTCAGTGAAGAGCCAGTCAGCACCACGATCATGCCCCCAGCCCTCTGAGCCACCAATCAAAGACTTTCAGGAACATTCTTCAGCCCTTGAGGGATTCATATGGAATAACCCACCAAGCAGCCCTCTGTACTGAGGCCCCCACATTAAGGACACACGTGAGAAGGACAGTGGTCTGCCCACCGGAGTCAGCCCAACAAGGCAGCTGACAGCCACACACTCTGCTCCACAGCAATGGGTGAGTAAAACAGGCAAAGAGGAAGTTGGAAAGCAGGAGGTCTGCAAGGGAAGGCTGGGGTGGGCTAGAAGCAGGAGTGGGTGACAAGCTCTAACTAGAGAAGGGGTGCAAAAGCTAGCAAGGAGGTAGTAGGGAAGTAGGATTAAAGCAGGCAAGAAGGAAGCAGGCAAGTAGGAGGTCTGCAATGAAAGACTGGGGTAGACTAGAAGCAGGAGTGGGTGAAAAGTCCTATCTAGGGTAGGGGTGCAAAAGAAATTTTGTAAAAACCAAAAGATACTTTATCCAGGTCAGGAGCTTGGGGACAAGAGTTTTCAAAGGGTTTCGAAACAGAAAATATAACAGGAATGGTGCAGTGCAGTGCAGTGCAGTGACTGTGGAGCAATAGTTTTCAAGGAGACTTTCCAGAGATTGCAGTGCTGCCCCATCTGCATGCAGCTTTCTGGGCTGAGGGGGGAGGTTGCTCGTTTCTGGGCCAAGTTGGCTAGGATTCAGGGGCCTCCTCCCCCACCCAGGGACCACCAAGTCCTCCACCACTGTCTCAAAGGGTGCCAAGGAGGAGGAGGAGGAGGAGGAGGAGCTGCTGGACTACAGTGGGTTTAGGAAGGGTGAGGGTAGTGGGTAAGATGCACATCCCCCTTCGTTACCACTACATTAGTCATATGCCGCCCTGGCGAGGCAGGACTTTCCCATGAAGGCACCCGTAGTAGTGACCAGGAAGGATGTGGGGGAACCCTTTGTGCTGGTGTCACTAGTGAGGGTGGCAGAGGACCACAGAGGAGGAAGAAGCAAATCCTGATGGGGACTCCATTGTAAGGGGGCTATATCTGGGGTGGGAAGGGAGGGGTAGGGAGGTTAGGTGCTCACCTGGTGCCATGTCTTGGAGTGATGGAAAGCAGATCCTGAGGATTGTTAGGCCAGCAGGATGGGATAGAGCGAGCTAGAGACTAATGACCTGGCTATGGATGAGGTTAGAATAGTGCAGGAAGGGTTCTGGGAGTTGGGGAGGAGTCTTAGGCAAGTAACATGCTCATTGACCTTTTCTGAGGTCTATGATGGGGGGAGGATAGGGTGCTCTGTTCCCAGGAGTTTCAACCAATGGTTGAAGGAGTGGTGCAGAGGGGAAGGATTCAGCTACATTATGGACTGGGGTCCTTCTGGGAGGGATAAAGGCCTATACAGGGGAGATGGCCTCTATCCATCCAGAAGAGGAAACCAGGTCCTCAATGAGCAGTTTAAATGTTATTAACGAGCATTTAAACTAGCTGAGGGGGGGGTGGCAGTAGGAAGCAAAGAGACATAAATTGCCCTCCACCCCCCTACAAGTGGAAGCAGTCAGTAGGGAGAACCTGAAGGGAGACAAATCCCCAAGGGTACCTGATAGCAAGAAAAACAAAATTGTAGAAATGAAGAGCGAGAGGAATGGGGACAGAGGAGATAAGGAGAAAGAGTAAAAGGGAAAAGGGAGGCCTGACAAGTAGGATGATAGCAGAATTTGGAAGGCCATGTGCATAAATGCTTGAAGTCTGGGAAATTAAATCCCGGACCTAGTGGCCACTATGGCAGAGGCTGACCTGGATATCATCGCCATTACTGAGTCATGAATGGATGCAATGAGAACCATAACTGGGACATAACGATACCAAGCTACACTTTGTTCAGGAAGGACAGGGTGGGTAAGGAAGGGAGAGGGTTGGCTGTTTAAGTGAGGGATAGCATAAAAGGCACAGAGATACAGGGATTACAGGAAGGGGCAGAGGTACTGTGGTTCATGCTAGAGGTGGGGAAGGGAGCTGCTATTCAAACTGGCATGATCTACAGACCTTCAGTATGGGGGGGTGATGGATAAGGATCTGGTGGAAGCCATCCAAAAGATGACAAATAAGGGAGGAAGTGCTGCTGGTGGGGGACTTCAATTTGCTAGGTGTAGATTGAAGCATCCCAGGCACAGTTTCAGCCAGGATCAGGGACATCCTGGACTCCCTACAGGGGGCATTCCTCGGGCAACTAGTAAAGGAGCCCACTCATGGGAAGGCAATATTTGACCTTGTACTCTCTAACGGGGACAGTGTTTCAGACCTCACGGTGGGAGGCCACCTGGGGACCAGTGATCACCATATGGTGTGATTCAATATAAGAACTTTGGCAGAAGCGAACCACACAAAGGCGAGGTCCTGGACTTCAGGAGGGCTGATTTAAAAAAAAAGGGGAAATGCCTCAGGGATGTCCTGGTAGGGGACAGAACTTCGGTGGACTGGAGGAACAATGGGCAAAACTAAAAGCAGGGATAGTGACGGCAACAAACCTATGTGTCAGGGAAGTAAACAAAAGCAAGAGAAAAGGAGACCACTAAGCTTCTTGAAAGAGGTGGCTTGGAAGGTAAGGACAAGAAAGTTAGCATTCAGGAGGTATAAGGAGACACAGAGGGAGGAGGATAGGGAGGTATAGCAGAGGGAGGTAAGGAAAGCAGTCAGGAATGCAAACATGTGAATGGAGGAGAAAATAGCTCATGCAATAAAGGAAGGGGAACAAGACATTTTCCAGGTATGCACGTGAAAGGAGAAAGACCAGAGGAGGGACTGTGAGGCAGGAGGGATGTGTGGAAGGGCACAAAGAAAACGCAGACATTCTGAACAAATACTTTAGTGTTCATGGAGGAAAGGGAAGGATAGGGGCCATATATAAGTATCAGGGACATCAAAGGAATGGAGGTGGACACTATAGTCCATTTACAGAGGAACAAGACCTGAAGGCACTCGAGAATCTGAAAGTGGACAAGACAATGGGCCTGGACAGGATACACCCAAGGATATTGAGGGAGCTCAGAGGGGTGCTGGCTGCACCTCTGACAGTCCTGTTCAACCACTCACTGGAAACAGGAGTGGTGCTGGAGGACTGAAGGAGGGCAGATGTAGTCCCACTTCACAAAAGTGGGAGAAGGGAGGAGGCTGGCAATTACAGTCTGCTGTCAGCCTGACTTCTGTGATGGGGAAATTAATGGAATCATTACTGAAGGAAAGGATAGTGGAATATCTTGAATCCAGTGGTTTACAAGATCCGAAGCAGCATGGATTCACTGGAGGGAGGTCATGTCATAAAATCTGATAGATTTCTGTGACTGGGTGACCAGGGAAGTAGATTAGGGTGGAGTGTTGGATGTGGCCTACCTAGATTTTAGTAAGGCCTTCAACACTGTTCCACATGGTAGACTCATGAACATGCTGGGCAGCCTGAGAGTGGGTCCAAAGATGGTAAACTGGGTAAGATATTGGTTGGGGGATACACTGCAGAGGGTGGTGGTAAACAGAGCTCACTCCGAGGAAGGGAGGGTGACCAGTGGGGTGCCACAAAGATCCATTCTAGGACCAGTCCTCTAATATCTTTATTAGTGACATTGCAGTAGGGCTAGAAGGAAAGGTATACCTTTTTGCAGATGATGCTATGATCTGCAATAGGGTAGACATGCTGGGGAGGGGCTGAGTGACTAGGGATCTAAGAAAGCTTGAGGAGTGGTCAAAAGTGTAGCAATTAAGTTTCAATGTGAAGAAGTGCAACATCATGCACTTGGGATGTAGACACCCAAGAGCAGAGTACAAAATTGGGGGAGTGATACTGGCATCCACCAAAAAGGAAAGGGACCTGGGGGTAATCATATCTATAACTTAAAGATGGCCAAACAAATAGTTGAGGTATGTATTTTACATTGCAATCCATCCCAGCTTTATTGTATTAATTTCTTATTTAAGTTTATCTTCAGATTGGAATATTTTATGTTATTGTATTTCTGTCCTTGTTTGCCTTTTTATATGTGTCAATAAAAAATCAAAGTTTAACAAAAGAAAGGTAGCCAAACAATATGACAAGGCAGCAGAGGTGGCCAAACAATATGACAAGGCAGCGGGGAGAGCCAGTGGGATGCTAGGATGTATAGGGAGAGGTATCAACAGCTGGAAGAGGGAAGTGGTGATACCACTGCATAAATCATTAGTGAGACCACACCCAGAATACTGTGTCCTGTTCTAGAGACCACATCTCTGGAAGGACATAGAGTAGAGGCGATCCAGATGAGGACAACTAAAATGATGCAGTGTCTTCATCATAAGCCCTATGAGGAGAGACTGAAGAACCTCATTATGTACACACTGGAGGAAAGAAGGGATGGGGATATGATAGAGACTTTCAAATACCTCAATAGGTATAAATAAGGTCCGAGAGGGAAGCCTTTTTCAGAGAAAAAGATGCTCAAGAACAAAGGGCCATGCTATGAGGTTGGAGGGGGATAGGCTCAGGGGAATCAATGAAAGTACTTCTTCACAGAAAGAGTGGTGGATGCATGGAACAGCCTTCCAGTGGAGGTGGTTGGAGCAAAAACTGTAGTGGGATTCAAGAAAGTATGGGATAGGCATAAGGGAACCTTATTGGTAAGGAAGGGGGGAAGGATAAGCCAGAGATCAAGTAGGGTCTGCGGTGTTACAGTAGTTAGGGAAAAATGGGCAGACTAGGTGGGTCAAGCGGTCCTTATCTACATCAATTTCTATATTTCTGTGTTTCTATGAAAGTTGCTGTTGGATGAGGGGGACTTTGGGGGGACATGGGGGAATTGGCGAGGGGGCAGGTCCCTCTGTAGACACAGGGGGAACCTGCACACATTCGAGCAGACTAGATAGACCATAAGGACTTTATCTGTTGACATATTCATATGTTTGTATGCATGTTCTTAACACCTTGTTTCCACCAAACTTAACGTGCCATAACTTGGGTATAAATACCAGTTACCCCCATGAAAATAGAAATATAGTCTCTCTGTTTTTGCTGTTTTTCTTCATACAATTAAAGTTGCATATTTCCCCTCATGCCTCCTTCCTACATTGTTTAATGCATGCACCATCATTATAATACAATTAAATACATTGGGCTGGATTCTCACAGGTGATGCAGGACTTTCGTCAAGCCCTACATCAAACCCTGTTGTTGGCCCAGCTATGCTAACACCTCCGCCGCAAACTGCACCCAATTTTAGTAGGTCAGGCACAGTTATACTTTATCCGCTTTAGGGCAGCTTGTGCCAAATATTTGGCACAAGCCTTTTAAAAAGGGTACCCAGGATTGCCACAAGCTAGGCCAGAAAACGTTAGTCTAGCTTGCGGCAGTTAACGCACGGGATAGAAAATCCCTATCACTGCCCAGCAGAAAACCGCAAGCCCCATGAGCCACATGTTTGGTGCACCTTGGGCTTGTAGCATTTGCAGCCCTTTCAAAATCCAGCCCATTAACTAACTTTTCCTGAACCAGATATAACTTCTGTTCTTGTTGTTTTAATTCACGTTACTGTCATGTGTCTTAGAAACAGCAAGAATACTGAAAAAAAAAATGACTATAATAACACCAAGGTAAATTAAAACCCAGTGAGTGCTAATAACTTGATTCGCATGTTATGGCATCATAACAATGAGGTTGTGAAACTGGGTACTCTGCACTGTGCACCACTTACAGTACCACTCACCTTATGCATCAAGCCTACAAAAACAATGTTCCCCAAATCTTCTTGTTTCCCAGATCCCAGATCGTCCCAATGTTTTGCAGACACGGCTTGTTAAGGAGTCTGTTATTGCTGCTTTCATCATGTTGCTGTCCCTTTCTTGCTTGCAATTATTTATCTCACAAATAAAAAAAGGCTGTCTGCTCTTATTGCTCTTTTATTATCCTTTCATTTTGTTTTCTGTTTTATACATCTACTTTGCTCAGCTGCCACACGGCATCAAGCTTATGCTAGGGCACTGTAGCAGTCCCAGAGGGGTAAACTGCCTGTGCCCCACTTCTCAAGAGAAGAGCCATCCATGGGATGCTCGATCCTCTCTCTCCTGGCTGGCCCCTGAGCAATCACGGTCCATTTGGAAAGTCAGTTCATCAGAGTCGTTAGCAGTTCTGACGGGATTGTAGTGCTACAGGGTTTGATCTTTCTTTTTATTTTAAGAAACCAAAACATTTTTTTTTATCTATTATTTTTCCCTCCTGTTGCCCACCAAGGATGTACCCTCTAATCAGATAGGAATGTACCCTGCCCTGTAATTAGACAGCAATAGGATATACAGTACCTTGTTCAGGCTCTATCAGCCATCATTCAGACAGCAGGGAGGTTTTATTCAGTCAAAGGCCCATTACACCACACAGTGCCTGTCCAGGTTAGTTCCTCCTGAACCTGACCCATCAGGGCGAGAGGGGGCACACAGTCAAAACATTTTGACTGTGCCATGTTGACTCCTGCAAGAAGGCCAACTTGTCTTGTTATAAAAAATGTTCTGTGAGGCTTTGCCCTTGAGCCTTCCTTAAAAATGAAATAAAAGGATGTAAAAAAAGAGCCATGAATGTAAGCAGCCTTCCTATTTCTTTATTTATGGGATAAATACATTATTACAAGTAAGAAAGGCATAAAAATGGTGACAATGGTAAAAACACTCCAGTAAACAAGCTTTATCATCAAAACATTGGGGTTAATAAGTGTGGTTTTGAAGGGACACTGTCAACCACCTTAGGTTTCAAAGTGTCCCTAGTTTAAAAAACAAATAAACACATGTTATGATTGTTCATATTTTGGAGAGACTGTTGTTGTAGCTGGGAGTCTGAGTCTGATTCCTTTTTTATTTTAAACAGTGGAAAACAGACTGCCCACCATGCTGGTGTTACTACACAAAAACATGTTTGTTTGCATTCCTTGATCAACTCCCACTGCATCTTTGCTGGACATGGAAATGCCCCTATCATAGTCTAGCCACTCATTATGCAGTAGGAGGAGAGGACACAATCCATCATCAGTATCCTCACTGCTTCGGGGTGTTCCTGTTTTGGAAGTATGCAATAAGAGTAAAGCAAGGATCTGACACAACACAAAGTTGGATAACACCATACCACTTGTGTGTATTTCAGTTCTACAAAAAAAGAATGCAGATAAAAGAACCAGCATCATCAATGAATTTTAAAGAAGGTAAGAAATCATAAAATGTGGGTTTCTAACTAGAAACAATATGGTGCAAAGAAGGTTGACAGTGTCCCTTTGATGGAAAAAAAATGAACAACTTGAATATCGGAAATGTTCTGTATTTTTTGGCTTTGTGCATATTCCTCCTCTGTTGGCAACTTCCACCCTATATCTCTCCTTCCTACCTTATCCAAAGTATAAGAACACATAGTTCTATCTGAACTCTTCCCCTTCCTTGACTTCTCTTCCTTCACCCCTTTCCAGTCTGGTTTTCATAAACTTCACTCCACCACCTCGTCTCTCCTATGGCTCACTGACTTTATCCTTACTGGCATGGACCAAGGCCACCTCACAGCTGCCATCTTTGTTGATCTAGTGAAAGCTTTCGACACTGTCTCCCACCATTTTCTCCTTGGTAAACTCAAGGCAGCGGGTCTCACAAACTCAGCAACTAATTGGTTCTGCTTCTATCTGCAAGGAAGATCTCAATCTGTGAAAACTGGTGATTCCTTGTCCCCCCCTCCCTATGCATACTGGCATACCCCAAGGCTCTGTCCTTGGCCCATTGCTCTTCTCAATATTCTTCAATGACCTTCCCTCAGCCAGCTCATCTGTTACCATCCACATATATGCTGATGACATGGTCCTGTTTGCATCTGGGTCTTCTGCCTTAGAATTCTCATTCAGGTTTCAACTTGATTTTGACACTGTTCACTGTTCACTGTTCAGGTCAGATCAGTTATCCCTAAATGCTAAAAAAGTGGTCGCCATGTGCTTTGGCACTAGGCAGAGGCTTTCTAGGCTCTCCTCCCATCCAACCTTCCACACCCTAGATGGGGTACAGTTGACGACGTACCCTCCATTAAATACCTTAATATCTGGCTTGACCAGCACCTTGGCTTTTCTCAACACGTAGATGCCATCGCCCAAAAAATCTCCCCCCATGCTAGGTGCCCTTTATAGGAACAAAAACTACATTCCTTTACCTGCTCACCGGGATCTCATTTCTAAGATGATACTCCCCAGCTTTGATTATGGTGACATTGTCTATGGTGCTGCACCTTAGTCCACTTTGGCCAAACTGGATCCCCTCTTCCACTCTTTCTGCTGAATTTTTCTTGGCCTGCCCTCCCTCATACTCTCCACTGTTCTCTATACTCTTCTCTCTCTCTCCCCCCCTTGACAGATCGCCACCCAACCTACTGTACTTCCTTCATTGTTAAATTCTGTCTGGCCTCTCTCCCCTCTTATCTCAGTTCTCTGCTCTCCCCATGCATCACTCCTCTTACTCTCTCCTCATAACTCAAGTTATCACTTCCTTTTGCTCCCTTCTCATAAATCCCTTGTAGGACAGAATGACTTTGCTTAATACATTCCTAATACCTGGCACTCTCTTCCCCTAACAATTTGCTCTGCCACCTCCAAATGCTCTCTTTTCTTGCTACTCCAAGTCCACACCTTCCCCACCTGCAATTGCCCATAATTTAATGTCCTGCCTCATCCTTTTCTCTTTCCCATCCAATACCATACACTCACCCTCTCCTTCTAATATCATCCTCATTCGAACCCTCTCCCTCTCTATCTGGGTAAGTTTATGAAATGTGGGTACCAATGTGCTCAATACTTTGTATGTTGATTTAAAAAAAATTAACAACAGCCACTGCAGTCATGATAAGTAAATTTAAAAGGTAGCCACAAGTACAGATACATTTCATAGTTTGGGAACCAAGGTGCACCCATTTTATTTTTATTCCATGTCCAGCTCCAAAATGTCACAGATTTTCCCTAGCAAAATGTGACATGCAAACCACAGAACATTCCATTGCTTCTATGAAGACTTTATTTTATTGATTTATTTATTTAGTCAGTTTTTGTTGACCAGGTATGTGCACTAGACAAATCCTGCCTATTTTCAGGCACGACCCAGGGGAGGGGTACACAGATGAATGACAACTGACCTTGAACCAGATTAAGCTGTTGATGATATTTTTAGTGAATGGGGGGGAAATTTGGCCAGGGCACCGAGGAAATTCCCCTACTCACCAGTAGGGGAAATTTTGGCCAACTGCTAAGATGGCCACTCCAGTGGGTCCAGGAGAAAGGTATGTTGTTACAGAGGCAGGGGAGAAAGCATCCTCCTCTGCCCCTTTTTTTACCTGAGGCAGAACAAACAGAATTGCCAGAAATTGCTGCTATAGCACTTACAGAGGTGTATTTTGATTCAGATATGGACTGGTCACAGCAAGAGAAAGAAATCATCATAGACTCACAGGTACCAACCACATTGAATATGTCAGCTGTTATTTTGGAGAAGGAGTGTAAGCTTATGGAACAGTCAGAAACTGAATTAAATGTTAAGCAAAGGGAAGCACTGCAGGCTGAGCTGTCAGCACTGCAAACCACCCCACAGACAGCTAAACCCATGGACTCACCTGAACAGCTGAATGGTGACATGACCGTGCTTCAGATGGCTGAAAATCTATAAAAGAGTGTACCTGGAGCAGATTCTGTTATGACTGACAGCCTACAGCAAACTGAGGTTGTGCGCCAAAAGCTGCAAGCATCCCCGAAATAAAAAAATTTAAAAGTTCCCAAAAGTTGACAGCTTGGCATCCGTCACCCGCCCGGTCCATCTTGTGCAAGCAAGTTCATTCAGGCAAACACTTGCAGCTCTGGTAATGCTGAAGTTAATCAGCTAACAAAATCTGGCAAAACAATCGAGATTTTAACTGAAGGAGACAAAAAGCAGAGCACAAATTCTAATGAAGCTCCCCACGCATGCTATGCTGAAAAAGCCTAGTAACCTGCTCACCTGCTCACGCTTTGGAAGGAGCAGGATGGAAGCAAACAAACAAGGGACAGTGGATTTCAGATCCCAATGATACAGAAGTACAAAGATACAGAGAGCAATCCATACAGAAACAGGTACTTACCAACAGTTCTAACAATTGCAATAATAATGCAGTCTCTGACATTTTTGGGGAATAAGAGCACAAATATATTACAGGCAGAAAGAGTTATGGTCCCCAACGCAATGGCACTAGTGGAATCTGACTCTCAGCAAGCATCTAGATCAAATAATACTACCAAAAACTTGAACTTGGCAGAAAATTGGTTGGGTCTTTCAGACTCTTTATTACAAGACCCTGCTAGATGGACTTGGCACAACCCTATCTTTCGGCTAGCCAATTTGTTCCTGAATAAGACTGAGTCAGCTCCAAGGAAAAATGCAGTTTGGTTGGTATTCAATGGAGGGCTTCAAACCCCCCTTATAGGTTATACATTGCAAAAAATTTGTTAAAAGGTTCAATGAGATTTTTTCCATCCGAAATCTTTGCCCTTATACATTTAGGCAATGGTAATTTTGATGTTAGTTTTAAAACTGTCTCAAGCTTAGACAGTTTTTGGGTGTAATAACAAACCCTGAAAAACACACCCATTTGGATCCTATACATAGCTACACCCCTTACTAAGCCAGCCATAAAACATATAACCATCATGTTTCGAAATGAAGGGGCTAACGTAGAAGATATCCTTTTCTAGCTTTGTCAGAGATGCAAAGTCTTAGACAGACCAAATCCCATTTTAGACAGTGAACAAATACGGAATGGTGGGTGGAAGATTAAGGTCAGACTATATTCTACTAACAATGCTCTGGTTCACTTACCAAGTACATTCTACCTAGGCAAAGACAGAGGGGTATTATTCTACATTGGTCAGCCAAAATCCTGCTTCAAGTGTGGATCTAGAACACATCTGAGTTCAGCCTGTGACACCCTGAGATGTGGTCACTGTCTAGATTATGGGCACACTTCACTGAACTCTGTCAACCTGTTAAAATGCCATTTTTGTGAGAACACAGGGCACAGCTATGGTAAATGCCCTGGGCATCTCACAACTGGGAGGGTTGCCCCTCACATGAAGGGTTAATTAACATAGCACAGCAGATCCAAGCCCAGAGAGCTGAGCATTCAGATACTTCAACAGCAGTCGTAGCAGATTTGTCACCCAGTTCCACCTCCCCTGTTGGTAATGTCTTGGTGGAAAATTTGGTTATCAGTAACTCTGTTCCCCTTGTTCAGCCTGATGCTCCTTCAGCTGTGGAAAGTCCAGCTGAGACAACCAATCCAATAGTCCAGCCACAGAATCCAGCTGAAAAGGCTAAAGAGACAGATATGCCCCCCCCCCAGTCAGGACCAGCCGTTTAAAAAAGTTACTGCTAAAAAAAGGAATAGGGTAGGTAAAACCTTGGTTGGCAAATCTAAAAATGGTAGTAATCCTGCAGAATCCTAGAAGTCAGGAAACAAATTTGTTTCTTTATTTTCAGACAGACAGGAAGAGGAGTCTGAGGAATCAGATTCCTCTTTTATGACCTCCACCACCCCTGATGTTACTTCAGATTTGAAAGGGGGGGAGATGATTACATTGCTCCCAGAACTAGGTGCAGAAGGATTCTTAAAACCCCTTGATGATTATTCTGAAGTTATTCCTCTCTCTTATTACTCTAATGAACTCCCTTACTATATCTACTATTAATGTTAATGGCATTAAGAGAGATATACAAAAATGGTTACAATAACAGGGGGTTTTCTAGGAGTTAAAAATGATATAATTTGTTTATAGGACACCAGACTCAAGACTCTACTTGAAGTACTGCAAGCCACCAAATATTGGAGCAGAGGCCCATCTTTTTGGTCAAAAGGGGAGGAACTTTGTGACAGGGTGGGAATCTTATTTACTAACCCAGATATTAAGATACCTAGATTAGTGGACATTGCACCAGGTAGGGCTCTGCTCTTGGGTATTTCAATACACACTGAAAGATTTAGGGTCAGAAATATATATGCCCCACAGACCAAGGCACTTCGGATATCCTTGTTTAAACTAGTCCAGCCCTATTTGCATACCTCTAGACTAGTGATTTGGACTGGAGACTTTAACTGTGGCACAGATAAGGCAGATAGAGGTAGCAAAACTGATAAAATATTTTGTGATACCACGGTTCTTAAAAATATCTTATCCACAGCAAATTTAAAAGATTCATATAGGCAACTTCACCCTACAGGAGGTAATAACATTTTTAAAGGTCCTCTCTCCACAAGCATATATTTTGTATTTATTTATTTAATTTTAGAGCTGACAGACATTAAATTACAAGCTCATGAATTTTCAGACCATGGATCTCTCACGGTCTGTGTTCACAGGATACAATCCCCGAGGTGTAAAAAGAATCCATGGAGATTAAACAGTTATTTATTATTAGATGCGAAAATTAAAACAGCTTGGAAAGTAGAGTGGCAGGCTAGATTATCAGTAATAGAAATGTACAACCTGGTGGGATGACACGAAGCAGGGGTGGAAAGAATTTTTTCAAGTCAAAGCTAAAAAGAAGGCAAACAAAGACTATCTTACATATCTACAACTTTGAAGCCGGTTACAGAAATTGATATCTCTTTCAGAAACTAATAAATTGAATTATACACCTCAAATTTCTGTTATTAAAAAACAAATGTTAAATACTCAGTATAATAGAGCTAAATCACTTGAGCAAGAAATTATATTTGGGACCACCTTGAAAAAGGGATTTATGGATCCCTTTAAAGAATGTAAAAATAGAATAGATCATAGAATAATAACTAAAATTAGCACAGAGTCTGGTCAATCAATTTCCTCACCCGAGGGTATACTGGACCAAGTAAACAAATATCTGAAAACCTTAATAGGTAAGACCCCAGAAATCACAACTGATAATTTACAAAGCTTGAATCTCCCACAAGTACAAATAGAAGATAGGGCTTTTTTATCCTCCCCAATATCTACTGCAGAAATCAAACTGACTATTTCCACACTCAAAAATGAGTCTGCACCGGGTATGGATGGGATTGGTGCAGAACTTTATAAAACTTTTGTTGAGGAAATTACACCTGCACTTGAAATAGTTTTTAATAGTATGTTGGGTGAGGATGGTCTTTCACAGATCATGAATCAGGCCTTTCTAATTTTATGATACAAAAAAGGAGCATGTGATGACCTCAGTAATTGGAGACCTCTGAGCTGGCTTAATACCGACTTAAAAATCTTAAGCAAAATTTTGTTGAAAAGACTATCTCAAGAAGCAGATTATTTAATTTGCCCTTTCCAAACCTGTGCATCACCAAAAAGGTACCAATATGACAACCTCATCATGCTCAGGGAAATTTTCTACAAAGCCTCAAAAGAAAATGTGCAGGGTTACATTTTAGGTATAGACCAAGAGAAAGTTTTTGATCAAATATCCCATGAGTTCCTATTTCAAAATCTTAAGGCTTTTGGTATCTCAGAGGTTTTTATTAATTGGGTAAAACGTATGTATAGGAATGCCATTTCCATTCCAAATATTAATGGATGGATAGGGAGAGAAGTGAGAACAAGAAGAGGAGTTAGACAGGGGTATCCCCTCAGCCCCTGCTCTATGTGTTTTGTATTGACATCTTGTTAAGAAAAATAGAGCAAAACGACTTAATACAAGGGGCCATGGGCAGCCCAAATTCCACACCAGTAAAAGCTCTTGCTTACACAGATGACTTAGTGCTATGTCTAGCTCCATCCACTAACATAGAGGCACTGATGAGAACTTATATGAAATTTGCTCAATGCTCAGGCTCTAAAATTAATTATGATAAAAGTACAGGGATAGTGCTGAGGAGTACCCCATATCTGAAGGTGGTTCAGTGGCTGGCATATGTATTACAAGAGGAGCAATAACAACATTAGGGATAGTGTTTGTGGGAGAAGATACGGGTAGGCAGAACTGGGACTTGTGTATGCAGAAAGCCAATAGGCTAGTAGGTTATTGGAAAGGGCAGCAATTATCTAAAAAGAAAAGAGTACTAGTTATTAAGACACTGTTGATAGCAGTGTTCCTATACTTGAGTTATATCCCCCCCCACAGGCTTTATTCGCGTCACTATACAGCATATTTTTTCAGGCCTTGTGGGGGAGTCGTCTGAATCCAATAAAAAGATAAATTACTTGTAAAAGAATCCAGGAAGGGGGTTTATGTATGGTAAATCCAGTGGCATTCTTCAGTAGCGTACATTGTGCATATAATTATGAAAATGCACTGAAGCCTGGATTTTAAATATGGAAGGAATGTGTTCTAGGTTGGCTGAGGCCTTGCTCAGCAGCCTGGATACAAGGTAAAACTAGCTTACTTCACAGAGTTCCAAGTATTAGAGGATATGGGCTGGAACAAATGAAAAATATGATTAAATGGGGGATCACAAGTCAACTGATACAATTCTTTGACAGGAAAAGTCTATATACACAGATTATTCAAAAAAAAGGAAGGAAAATATACAGCTCCCAGAGTGTCCTCAAGACAGAGTATAGTATAATTTTAATATGTTAGCTCTCAAAGGACTCCCAGAATGTGTATGGGATACAGTCTGGCTGGGGTTATACGGTAGACTGAATGTTAGAAAAAATAATAAACACAAACAAATACAGGATAGGTACTGTTTCAGACAATCATGTATACAGATACCAGAATCTCAGGCACATCTTTTCCGGGAATGTGCACATGTGTACCCATTCTGGGTACATATTGCAAAATCATGGGGGGAACCACTGTTTAACCTATTAACATATCCAATGTTAATGTATGGTGTATTAAGGGGGAGTGGGGAAAATATCATGCTGAAACTTTATACATTGCATTTGCAATTATTAGATATTACATATGCCAATCAAGATGTGTATGGATTACTCAGCAAAGACATGTCAGTCATATAGAGAATCTCAGGAACATCCAAGTATCTATTCAGAAAGTATGGAGCACTGATTGTAAAAAAGACAGAGATGAAAAAGTAAAATTGTTATGGGCTAACTGTGAACAGTGGACAAAAACGCCATGAATTATTGATGTGTAAATGTTACTTTTTAGTTTATTTTTTGTTATTTTTTTGTTTAAAGTTGTGATGAAATTGTGATATTTGATTGTTATGTTTTCTCTGAAGTCCTAACTTAATAAAAAATTCCCCTACTCTTTTAGAGAAGTGCCATGGAATCTTTAACAACCACCTGAACTACCACCAGAATGGGCAGATGGGACCTCAATTTAATGTCTCATCTGAAAGACAGCACCTCAGGAGTGCAGCACCCCCTCATGTTGCACTTCAGTGTCAGTGCTGGGGTTTTAACCCAAGTACCTGGTGTGGGGATAGAACCCATAGCCTTCTGATCTCCCAGCCTTAGAGGCGAGTGTGCTACCTGCTGAGCCACTGACAGCAAATTTATGTTGAAAATTGCCTCAGGTGTTTTGTTAATGAAAACATTTTCACTCTAGTTTTTCAATGCATATAAAATTTCTGGTTCACTCAAAGTTTTGCGTGGCATGTGCAACTGTGGTGTCCAAGCAAATTGCATTTTTTACATGTTCTCAAATTTTCAGCAAAAGCATTCAGCTTTTTTTGAGTGGGTGATTTTCTTTTGGGATGGGGGCTTAAAAGTACTGCAGGACATTGGTTAGAAAGAGAGGTGTAGGCAATGCTTTTTATTAACTTAAACAGTTGTGTGGTGTCCCCTGTTGCACGTGCAGTGTTTGGTGTCCCCATTGCACACGCAACACTGAAGGTGCTTTTCTCTCACATCTGATATGGAGTTATCCTGCAACATAGTCCCTTTTTCACTCTTGGATCATAGTGTCTTGAAATGCTTAGTAAAATAAAGTAAAAAGAAAAGCAACATTTTTTTCAAGTTAAACACCTGTTGTGTCCACTGTTGCACGTGCAACGTTTGGTGTCCCCGTTGCACACGCAACACTGAAGGTGATTTTTCTCAAATCCCTGCTAGGGAGTTATCTCATAATCTGGTTTCTTTTTGACTTTTCAGTCATAGTGTCTTGACAAACTTATTAAAATTGATCTATTGTGGATTTGAAAAATTGACCCTCATGTCACACTTTGGTAACCCCTTTTCATGAACTTACTCATCTCCCCCTCCTCTCCCCTCCACTATGACATTAACAATATTCCCACTATTCCTACATCCTCTTCCTCTTCCCCACTTCCTTCTCTGCTTTCCTCCTTATCCTATTCCAATCACTTGTCCCCTCCACTCCTCTATACTTTATTCCTAACCCTAATCCATCCCCCTTCTTCTTCTTTACCTCTGCCCATTATCCTCTCCCTTCCTCCTTTCTCCCTCTCCTTTCTCTCTTCCCTTCCCTTCCACTTTTTCCTCCCTCAGTTTTCTCTCTAGCTGCTCCCCCCCACTGCCCGTCCTGTTTATGACTATGTCCTACCCTGTCCTGTTACTGACATTGCAGCCTGCAAGTGCTGGGTAACTGCCCACTCCTTAATAGTCAATCTGCTTGTTTAATTATGCCAAAATGTTATTGTATATACTGTAGATTGCTATAACTTTTGTTTTATCAGATTACTGCACTTTTTACTGTTTTTATGTACTCATTCCCTCCCCATTCCCTCAGGACACACCTGGAAATGAGCTTTATGGCTCAGTATGTCTTTCCTGGTAAATCTCTTTAAATAAATAAATTGCAGCTGCTGACTGAGTGGCCTTTCTCTACGCTAGTACCCTAATAAGATGTTCTTTATCATTATGCCAAAATAAGGAAGATTTGCACCAGGGTTGTGACTGTTTCTTGGTTGCAGAGCAGAAAAAGTCCTGGCCTGGTAGCACAACTATTTTTTCATTTCACTTTTAGGGGAAAAAACACACTTTCCTAGCAATTTTCCTGAGACACACTGGCATTTTAAATTATGACACAGAAGTGTGAAAAAATGCACCATCTCCTCTAGCTTAGAATTTAGAAACGGAACAAATCTGTCAAGATTTCAGTTTTTTTGGCTAATTTTAACAAGTAGATGGAAGTAGCTTGCTGTTTCACAATAAATAATCATGAGTAAGAAAGGGAAAGCAAAATGATAACAACAGTAACACTCTCCTAAACAAGCCTTATCAGCCAGGGTGTGATGGATTGCTTTTGTTTGCAGAGCAGAAACAGGCTTAGTATTAAGGGCAAAAAACTCTCCTGGCAGTTCTCCTGAGAAACATTGAAAATGATCACACAAAAGTGTGACAACAAATATTACCCTCTCTAGCTTGGGATTTAGAGAGGGGCAAGAACTGTCAAGCTTTCTGATTTTTGTTTAGTTTTAACAAGTGGATGGAAAGAGATTCTTTCACTGCAGCAGCTCAAGTTACCTGTCTCTCCTCTGCATGAAGGTTCTGCAAGTGGGCTTCCAAAGTGGCCTCTGATTGGACAGGAAGTCACAGGAGTTCTTGTAGTCTCAAAGCCAGTTCCAGCAGCTGAATAATGAAGAACAAATAATGAATAACTGGGACCCTTGAATACGAATGTTTGGTGAATATTCAAAATAAGGTATTCACACACCCCTAGTGACTGGATACTGAATGCATCCCATAATGTTTGCTCCAAACCCCACCCAGTGCAGTTGAAGCACGTAATAAGCTTGATTCTCAAAGGGCCCTTAGATTGCCACCAGCTGTGGCAAAAGGCAGCTTGCAGCAATGGTCGATGTGCCAGGGACCCTGTGCCTGATTTTCTGTTGGGTAGGGTCCTGGTGTCTAAGTCCCGAAGTTTGTGGCATTGGTGGCTATGCAGCAAAGAAATAGTGCGCCTTGGGGGGGATCGCTGCAAGCCGTAGGACAGCTGTACAGCACTCCAGAATGGGTGGCAATAGTGTTACGACATGCAGAACATTGGGCAGTGGACATGTGTAACTGTTGTACCAGCACACCTGTAATATACATTATCGTCATGGTGATGACATGACAGTACATATAGATGCTCTTGACAGTGATGAAATGTACCTACATGCATTGCCTGAAACACTTGTAATTACTGTCAATTAGTTGTCCCGGCAATTATGGATGCTAATATGTGCTGATACAACATATATATGAATGGCAGTGTGTGTAGCAAATGTGCTGTACCACCCCTTGGAGGTAGCACAGGGGCATCCATGGGTGGAGCATGGACCCTGGCTGGTCTAAGGGGTGTTTGGTTCTGGCAGCACCATACTCCTTAGAGAATATGGGAAAAGGAGATGTGACTTTGCCCTGGTGCACAGCACCTTGCACCATGCAACACCCCTTTTTGTGCCACAAGGACAGCACAAGACCCCATTGGCTTGTGCAGCCTGCATTTGAGAATTGCTAGCAGTGCAAGTCCAGGCACAAGCCACACCTTTCCCCATTCTTTCCATCGGAAGCTCCTTGCATCAGTAAGGAAGCTCTGAGAATCGGGCCCAATGAGTATGCATGTATGATTCGGTACCCTTCCCTTCTCTATCATGAATCAGTGTGAGATCTCTCTCTCTCTCTCTCTCTCTCTCTCTCTCTCTCTCTCTCTCTCTCTCTCTCTCTCCTCCCACCTACACTTTTTATTCCCTGATCTGGCTCTCTGCTTAAACCTTGCTGCCTGTACTAGGAGTGGAAAGCTATGCCAGAAAAAGAAAATCCCTTCTGCTCCCTCCTCCCTCTGCCTGCTCTCCTGTCCCCACCCTCTACTCCAGTCCCACAGTGAACACCTCTCCACTCATTCCTTCTGCATGCTCTCCAACCCCAACCTTCCATCCTGGTCACTCCCTGCATGCTGTGACACCAGAGTGCCCTCTCCCAGTGCTGCCAAAAAACAGACGGACTCTGGGGTGCTCAATACCCAATGTCAGAACCTTGAAACATCCATTGCAGTCTTTTGGAAGCCAGTAACAAAAAAAAGGCCCTCAAATTTTCTGCTCCCTCCCCAACACCCTCTGGATCCCCACCCCACCCCATGATCCCCTGTCCCAGCCCACAATTCCACACACCAAAACAGCAGGAATGTCTACGCTTACTGGTGCTGATCCTGGTGCAGCTGACGGGAAGTGCTAACTTCCCAAACAAGTCCAAAACAAAACAAAATACAGTGCACTCGAAAGGTGCTCTTCGAAGAAGATTTATTTAATTCACCAAAATACCAACACTGACCAGAATTGCCTGCTAGATGCCCCAGTGCTTCACCATTGAGGCTTTCTCTGTAGCGAAGTGCTGGGATGTCTAACTGGCAGTTCAGTTTGGTGTTGGTATTTTGGTGAATTAAATAAAGCTTCTTCAAGGAGCTCCTTTCAAGGGTGTTGTGTTTTGTTTTGTTTTGTTTTGAACCATCCCACACACATCTGCATCCCTCATTAACCTATCTGGCAAACTTCTCTGATGACCAGAATGTCCTGTTTCTTCCAACACTGACTGCGAACTGATTGAAAACAAAGGTACATTTAATTCATTACTTTTTAATGTGTTCTCAACTTTTACTCATAACTTTGTCATTTTTGTTTATATATTTTTGCCCAAAATTTTCAACATGGCCATTTTTGAACCCCATCTCATGAACCAGGTAAGTGACATTTTTCAAATCCCCTCCAAAATGTGTTTTTGCAGTCACTCTGTGAAATCACGTTTAAGATTGGATTTCAAAAATGTAACCTACCTGGCTCATGAGGTGGGGTCACAAAAAGACTATGTTGAAAGTTTGGGGTCAAATATGTAGAAAAACAACTAAATTATGAGGAAACATTGCATTTTTTTCAATGTTTACTCATAGCTTTGTGATATTTGCAGATTTTAGGCCCACATTTTTAACATAGCCCTCTTGTCACCCAACCACGTGGACATGACAGGTGTCATTTTTGAAATCCCCTCCAAAGCATGTTTTTGCAGTTGCTCCATGAAATCACAGTGCAGATCAGATTTGAACAACTTTGTGATTTTGCAGATTTTGATCCCAAATGTGCAACATAGCCCACTTCTTATCCCACCTGATAAACATGACAGGTGTAATTTTTTCAGATTGCCCTTCAAAACATGTTTTTGCTGTTGCTCTGCAAAATTACCTTTCAGAAAAGATTTGAAAACTTCCACCTGTCTTGATCACAAGGTGGGGTCATAATAAGACTATGGGCCCCATATTCAGAGCCAGCCAAGCACACTGCCAGCTTTGACAAATATTCAGACAGCGTACTCCAACCCGAGTGCCCTACCTGTCAGTACATGGTGACTATATGCTGCACTGTCACAGCCTCAGACAGAACTTGCGGCACTAACCCAATTACTGTCACACTAAATGTTTCAATATGGGGGTTCATTTTGGAAATTTAGGGTTAAAATGTCAAAAATAAATGAAGCTTTGAAGAAACATTGAATTTTCATTTACTCATAGCTTTCTGATTATAGCACATTTAATCAAATAAACAAACAAAACTCCCACTGCGTATTCTCATGCTACCAGCCTCCATGATCATCCCTCAACTATCCCGGGTAAATACATTATAAAAATATGTGAAAGCAGGATCCTCACTGAAAATGAGGTATTGCATATTTACAGTGCTACCATGGGTAAATACACTGTAACAATGTGTAAAAGCAGGACTCCACTGAAAACAAGATTTTACATCTCAGCTGGACTATCCTAGGTATATACATTGCAAAACTGGGTAAAAGCAGACCTTACTGAAAATGAGATATAGTGGCTCTACAATGCCAGTTTGATAACACTTTTGTTGACTGGCATCACATCGACAGGATTTATGTCGACTGCAAGTTGCGGTCGACATAAATCCCATTTGTCTCCTGGTCCTATTTTTTCATTGGGGCTTTGCCCCCCGAACCCCCCATGTAGGGGGCCCTGTCCCCTGCACTGCGTGTACTCCAGTCAGAGCTGATTTGGGGAGGGGGTGCAGGATCAGGAGACAGTGTGCTTCTGTGTCAGGCACACCAACACAGGGATCTGTCGGCAACCTGTCAATTTTGTTGATGGGTTGGTAGGTCGCTGTGTTTGTGTCGCTGTTGGGGGGGGCATACCAGATATAGCACCTCTGCTGTACCCTACTGAAAACAAGGTGTTTCATCTAATCTGGCCTATTCTGTGTAACTAGAGCATAAAAATGGCTAAAAGCAGTACCCTACTGAAAAGAACATACTGCATCTCAGTTGGTCTATCTTTTATTTATTTATTTATTTGAGTCTTGGATTACAATACCTTTGAACCAGAGGTTCTTTTCCAAAGGTTCTACATGAGCAAAGTTGATAACAAGGTAACAGAAATACAAATAATTGGACACACATTCAATATAGACAATAAGTACACATAGGCATGTTGGCGGCACTCTAAATCAATATATACTAAAAATAACGTAGATTACAATAACATAGATTAAACTAGGACCATAAGTACAATTAAGGCAAATTTGAAGCAGTTACATCAGTACACTCTGAAGTTAACAGCAATGAAAACAAGTCAAGGTGAGACAGACTATACCAGGAGGGTAAATATCAGGAACAGCATGGAGACATTAGCAGCCAAAGGCAGGCATTGAGGGAGGTGGCGGGGGTAAGTGAATGTGAGTAGGATGGGAGAGGGGAGGTAAGTTGTCATAGGAAATAGTAATAAGCATCATGGAGGTGGGGTGGGGGTAGAAGAGATGGGGCAAATGTCCAGTAGTGGGTGGGGGCAAGGCTACAGTGGGAGAGGTTGTGGCAGGGATGTAAGAGTGGTAATAGGGAAGGGAGATGGGTGAAAGGAAGGAAGGGGTTAGTGGATGAGAGGAGGGGGTGAGAAGAAGAGGGTGAGAGGAGGGAGTGGGGTAGAGGATGGGATGATGGGGTGGAGAAGTGGGTGGGAGGATGGGGAGGGAAGAGGTGGTGAGGGTGAGAGGAGGGGGAGGAGGTTGCAAATGTGAGAAAAGGACAGGGCTATAAATGGTTTTGAGGAGGGGGAGGGGAGTGTAAGTAGGGAGAGAGGTAGCCTAGAGGCAGCAGTCACAGGAACTGAGTGCAGAGAGGTGCTGTCTAAGTTTCCTCCCAGATATTCAATGAAAGGTTATTTAGCCAGCTGGACACCCAATATGAGAAGGATCGCTGAGCCTGGGAGGTGCAACAAAAAGGAATGTGGTATACCTGCTTTGATATGTTCCGAGGTAAGTGAGGGTTATTCCCAGGCATTAAGTATTTCTGAGCAGCAAGGGGGGGGACTGACCTAGACTAATTCTTTTTTTCTAGGAGGCAGGTCTGGTAGTTAATTCTGTCCTTCAGGTTTAGTCAGCTAGACTGTGTGCATTCAGATTACAGGCATGTGTTAATGTATGCACTCCAGTAATCAGTCTGCAAACCTTGTTAAGTGCTGTGCAGATCCTTTTAAGTGTGGATAAATATACTGTAAAAATAGGTGAAAGCAGGACCCCACTGAAAATGAGATATAGCATCTCCTCAATACTATCCTGGGTAAATACAGTGTACAAATATATAAAATCAGGACCCCATTGAAAACAATATATTACATCTCAGCTGGGCTATCCCGGGTAAATACATTTCAAAAATGGTTAACATGAGGATCCCATTGAAAATGAGATATTGCCTGTCAGCTGTGCTATCTTGGTTAAATACATTGCAAAAAGATATTACTTCTCAGCAAACATATCCTGGGAAAACAGATTGAAAAACTGGGTAAATGCAGGACTGGAAATGAAATATTGCATTATTGCTGTTGTATCTTGGGTGGGGCAGTGTCAACATGTGTCAAACCAGCACTCTTACTGAAATGAGATACTTAATCTCAGTTCATGTAAATGGGGTAAATACATTGAAAAGATGGGTAAAAGCAGGACCCCACAGAAAATCAGATGTTGCATCTCAGCTGGGCTGTCACACGTATAGAGATTGTTTATTGTTCTCCATACACAACAAGGCTGTGTCTGAATTGAGAGGTTGCTGTGGGATCCAAGAGCTTGTGAGCAGACATGTTGTGAAGTTTCACTTTGCTGGCAAAGTTGCAAAATTCACCTTCATGAATGGCTTTGCAATTTCATTTCATTTCATTTTTATTTTGTTAATCGGGTAAGTGAACTGGAACAAGTCCATTTTCAGGCTCCACCAGAACAAAAAGAAGCAGCAATACTGTACATACAGAACAAACACTGCAATTCAATAAAAATACATTACATACAAGTACAAAAATTAGCCCACTTCATTGCTTTGCCACTTCGCATAGAGTTTTCCTGGGGAATTGGCACTTTTTCAGGTAAAATCAGGTGAAGTTAAGGTGAACATAAGGTGAAGTTAATGGGAGGTTAAGATGAAGCTGCAACTTCACCAGCCAATTTGCATAATTTCTCCTGAAAAAGAGCTACTTCGCCTGTCACGAACTACACAAAGTCAGCACTTCATACTTGCTGATTTGGCAAACTTTGCGAATTATTTCATAAAGCAAAGTTTGCCAGTTTCACACATCTCTACTCATGAGCACAGATAGAGGTCTCTGGTTGCCATGGCTTCCTCGAGATTCAGACCCAGCCTTGTCTGTGTATGGAGAGCCATACGCTATCTTTTATAGTGTATGGCACCCAACTACACAGAAATTCTTAGTCTTTCCTATGACTGCTTATCTGTGAGACTCCTTGAATGCCACACACAAGTGGAAGAGCAATGTAAATTAAAAAACATGGCTATTACAATCCCCAGCGCTGCCTGCTCTCTGTGTCATGCATGATTACTGCACCTAACAAGAAATGAAATGTTAATCAGAAATAATGTTGATACTCTATTTTATAAGGAGCAATCCAAACATGATGGCAAAAATCTACTGTAATATTTATGATGTGGTACATTAATGTATTAGGGTATGCTGGTGGTAATACTACATGGGTATGATTTTATAGCACTTTTTCACTTTAAATAGCACAGCTTGAAACTTGTTATATAAGCAGTCTTATGTTAAAAGGCACCATCCTTTGATAAAGCCTTATTTCAAGGTGAAACATAAGGACTTTTCTGCTCTCTGCTGCTGTGGCAACTCTGTATGTACATTTATGCACTGATTAAAAAAAAGGGAAGTTTTGATTGGAACTAGTGTGGGCTCCCTTCTCATATGGTACCGGAGGTGAGTGCCGTAACTTCATTTGTACCACGGTCATGTATGTGCTAGCATCAGTAATCAGAGCCACAGTTTTAAAAAGGCAGCCTCGCAGGACCATTCGATTCTGTTGTGCTGCAGTAGTAACGTACCCAGTGCAGCACAACAGTATGATGATGTCGCTAATGCAGCACAACAAGGAAATTCCAGTAATGGATTTCCATCAGCAGCAAAAATCTACCATATACTATACCGAGGATTGTTTATGAGCAATCATACACAACAATGCTGTTTTCTGATCGAGAGGTTTCTGTGGTAACAAGAGACCTCGAGAATGCAGCTAGAGAGGTCTTATTACCACGGAAACCTTGAGAACAAAAAACAATCCTGTAAGTGTATGGTTGCCCATACACAATCTTTAATAGTATATGGGGCAACCATTATTTTGCTCCTCTGTCTAAAGAAAGGCCCTTAATAACTTGAAAATTGACTTACAGTGGTGTTCACTTCCTGGTCAGCTCTCACCACCGTGTCCCACTTCATCGCACATGGGCCAAGATGTTCTATGTTGTTGTGCTGCACTAGTGATGTAGCTAGTGCAGCACAACAACAACATGATGCAGCCAGTGCACCACAACAAGCTGATTCCACTAACTGATTTCTATCATTAATCACATTCCACCATACACTATATATACACTGTACAAATTGATAAAAAAGCAAGACCTCACTGAAAACAAGATGCTGCATTTCAGCTAGGCTATCCTGGAACTGGCAATTCTAATTAATCTCCCAGTGATTGTCCTGTCTCTAGTACTAACCCCTCTATAGAAATATAGAAACATAGAATTTGACAGCAGATAAGGACCGCTTGGCCCACCTAGGCTGCCCATTTCCCTACTTAATGGATAAGCTGCAGATCCTAGTTAACCAATAACCTACTTCCACCTACCCCCCCACTAAAATTGCCTTTTGTCTCTCCCATGCATTCTTGAATTCCCTCACTGTTTTTGATTCAATGACCTCCTCAGGAAGGCCATTTCATGCATCCACAACCCTTTGTGTGAAAAAATACTTCCTCACATTACCTCTGAGCCATCCCCCCTCTATCTTCAAATTGTGCCCCCTTGTTCTTGCACATCTCTTTTCCTGAAAGATGCTACCCTCTTGGACTTTGTTGATTATCTTGAGGTACTTGAAAGTTTCTATTATGTCCCCCCTCTCCTTCCTTTCCTCAAGGGTATACATATTAAGCTCCTTTAGTCTCTATTCATATGCCTTCTGGTGCAGACCCTGCACCATTTTAGTTGCCCTCCTCTGCACAGTCTCCATCCTGTTTATGTCCTTGTGAAGATGGGATCTCCAGAACTGCATGCAGTACTCCAGATGGGGTCTCACCAACTGTCTGTACAGAGGGATAACAATGTCTTGTTTCCTATTGGTGATGCCTCTCCCTGTGCATCCCAGTATCAACTCCGCCCCTTACTGCCTTCTCACATTGCTTGCCCACCTTTAGGTCATCTGATATGACTACCCCCAGGTCCCTTTCCATTTTTGTTGTTGTTAGTATCTCACCCCCCTCTCCATTGTGTACTCTTCCCCCTGAGTTTTTGTTTCCCAGGTGCATTACTTTGCACTACTTTGTGTTGAATCTAAGCTACCATACATTTGACCATTCCTCCAACCTTGCCAAGTCCCTTCTCATCCTTTCCAATCCACCTTGTGTATCAATCCTGTTGCAGATCTTTGTGTCATCTGCAAAGAGGCATACCTTTCCTTCCAGTCCCTCCGCAATGTCACTTATAAAGACATTAAAGAGGACCGGTCCCAGTACTGAAGGCTGTGGTACCCCGCTAGTAACCCCCTCACTGATCCTTCAATAACAATATTGTGCCTGGTGTCTGCTTGCACACCGCCTCCTATCTGTCTTGCTGCCAATATCACTAGTATCCAGTGGTACCCCTAACACGCACTGCACCCTAAACATCACCCCAGTGCCAGAATACCACTGGGATGTATTCTCTACTGATCTTCACAGCCAGACATCATCTGCTACATGGAAGTCCTGTATCACTATACAGCAACTACAATAATGCAGTACTTGGTAGAACTCTAACCAATGTCCATTGTGTATGCACAACTCTTGTATGACTACGTGTGTGTGTGTTTGTGTGTCTGTATGTGTGCATGTGTGTCTGTGTGTGCACATGCACATGTGGCTATGTGTGTGTGTGTGCACATGTGTGGCAGTAATGGGTTTAGGGTGAACTGTATCTCCAGAGCCAACTGCAACTGCCTCTTTTTTTTTTGTTGTTGTATTATTTCTCCGGCCTTACCTCCTTGGCAGGGGTGGTCCTATGGTTCCCCTTGGTCCAGTCGACCACAGCGGCACTGCACCGGGTGCCGTGCCTGAGTTCACCACCTCATTCTGTCACCCTTCATGGCTGAATCATGGAAGACCCTCAAGGAGTCAGGGCTTCAGAGGGAGCACACTGGGAGCATCTGGTGCAGCGCCGGGGCAGACCATCATGAACACCAGAGTATTCAGCCATTTTTCCTTGTTCTGGACCCCCCCCCTTCCTCAGCGTGGGCATGCAGTGACATCAATGACGCTGCAGTTCCTACATCCACACACTGCAAGTCAGGCATCAGTCTGCGCCAATTGATCAGCTGTACCACGGCATGTACCAACCCCCAACCACTGCCAGGAGCCAGTGTAACCATGGTTGTCCCTCCCCACCCTCCCCAGAGGAGGAGGAGGAGGACAGACCCTGAAATGCTCAATCCTCCTCCCCCTGGCTGACCCTCTGACTCTCGAGGTTGTTCCCAACCCAGAGTTGTTGTTGTTGCGTCCAGCACCTCAACCCTCAGTGCCACCGGGTCGGCTCATCAGCAGCAGCAACTGCTTCTACATTATCTTCACCTTTAAGTTTTTTTTCCTACTGTTGTGATGTTAAGTCTGGAATTTCAATATCATAATAATGTAACAAATAAATTAAAACCCAGCTCACCCTTTAATTCTGTATCGTTTATCAGGTTACTGTATTAGCAACCATTTTGGCTCTGACCAGAACTTGCTGATTTTTTATAATTACTTCTGCACTGCAGCATTCCAGCCACCATACCTGACTTGGTTTGATCTTAATGTTTTATCATGATGTCTGATATTATTTATTTTATTGGTTTTATTATGATGTGTTATTCTGATCTGATTTTATAATTTGTTCTGTGCCTTGATTTTTGAAAGGTGCATTAAAAATAAAGATTATTGTTATTATTACTATACCTCTCTACTGCCCCTGATATTCAGGGACATCTGATTGTGCTTCAAGATTTCCCTCTGCCCCTGCTGAAAGTTGGGTTTCTGTTACTGAAGTGGGGAATGTGAGCACCAACTAATGTTGAACATTCCATTTACAGATGTGTTCTTCTTCACAAAATGCATTTTACACTAAACATCTTATTTTACTGTCTCTCTAAGTGGAGATCATCAATATTAAAGCTGTGTCCTTGATTTGGGTCCTTTGTCCCTAGTTTATTTAAGCCTTGTCCCCGATTTACTGTATGAGGCAGAAGGTTGAGCATTATGCCATCCATCACTAATTTTTCCTTTGTTGAACTGAATCATACTTTCATTTTCACTTCTGTGTCACTTCCATCATGGATCCCTGTGGCACCTTGTGCATTACAATGCACTGTTCTATTTTTATTACATCAATCTGTAATAATATTCTTTGTGAAAAACTGTGTTAATGCACCAGTTAGGGTTCAGATTAAAGCAACAAAAGTAGGGAAATGTGGTGTTAGGGTTTCCAGTGCTAACTCCCCACCCCCACCACCAAGCAGCAAAAGGAAAAAACATTAGGGTTTTCACAGTCCTGACTCTTGGCAAATCAGGGGTTCTCAACCCTAACACTTACCCCATTCCCTGAACACAAAAGGTGAGATATAATCTGATTTTCTTAAGCCAGGGCCTACAGATTGTTGGCAACATGAGGAGAGACAGTTTTGTACGTTTGGAGACTATATCATAATGGAGTGAGCATTAGGGTTGAGAACCCCAAGGAAGACCCTTAGTCCTGATTTGCCACGACTTAGGAGAGCCAAAACCATAATTATTTTTGTTTTGCTGCTTGGTGGGGAGGGGAGTTAGGATAAGAAACCTTAACACCACATTTCCATACTTTTGTTGCTTTAATTGAAACCCTAACAGGTGCTTTAATGCAGATTTTTGCAAAGAATGTCCTTACTTTTTGAGATAGTAGAATCATATCCCAATTCTTACATTTACTTGCTGAGTTTATTTGTTTGGTTTGTTTAAAACCATTACAAACATCATTATTCAACAAACATTACAATGAGCTCGATATATGCACAATATAAATATTAATAAATCCTAATCCAAAAAAAAAAAGTCTGCAATAATTAAATTCTATTAATTAATTAATTAATTACATCAAGACACTTGATTGTTCTAACTCTCATAATACATAAGAGCCTTTATAATGATATAATACCTAACAGCCAATGCATCCGTGACCATGTATCCATAATTAATTGTTACACATCTTCTAGTGATTTACTTACATTCCATACTAACTAACCAGGCCAGTCTGACCTGTAAATAAGGTAGCTCAAAACAATGCCAAAAATCCAGGAAAAAATATTCTCTCCTAAACGCATTGCATATTACCAAGAACCCACTGTTCAGATTTTTGTGGTATAGTACTTTACCAAGTAGGCTATTGTGTCTCAACAGGATTTCACCAGATTTTAATTCCTACTATAAGCCATTAGGTTGTTGCTCTTTATGTTCCACCAACAACTGCCTATTTTTATATCTATTTAGATTCCTAGCAATCAATTGAACCTGAGCACACCCAATATCAGCAAAAACGGAGAATACCAAAAATAGTCCTGTCCCATCCTGCACTACTATGACTGCTGGTCATTCCCACATCCCATACTTTGCATACTGGGCATATGTGTCTGGCACCTGCAGTGCTTTGCAGAAGGCATCTCACCCAATCTCCAACAAAATTTCATGAATGGCCCTGGAAAAGGAAAAGATGCTTCTCAGTAGAATCTACATCAACCTTACAACAGTTTAGATTACATAAAAATGTGGTAATTTGACTAAAATAAGACCTGTTAAGCTTAATCTGCAATAATAAAAAACACTTAAATTAACATACTGTATATAAAAATAATTTGAAGTGTTTTAGGTAATGGCTCCTCAGTCATACCCCTTTCTAAATAATAGGCTAAATGCACCAGAAGCAAATACAAATTAAAAGTAGAAAATGTAAATGTCACAGTTAGATACTCAGTGTTCACTGGACAATGTCATTTTAAGACCTGTAAGAAGAGTTTCTAACTGTAGAAAAATAAAATAAAACATTCTGCAAAAATGCTCATATGTGGCAACGAAACACGAAGGTACTGTCTCAGACCCTTAGTTTGCCAAAAGCAAGGCCAGGTCATTCATTCCATCCTCAAACCTGGCATTTCTTAGGTTCACAAGTCGGTCTTTAGCAGGAAAAAGGAAAAAAGTACCTGTGAAAGATAAAACAAATCTACCTGCAACTATCGCTTGACAGCATTCTTGTAGTCTGCGCTTTTGCCAACAAAGATAACTTTTATTCAAATCTCCTATGAACTGCTAAATCAGTTTTGTCTTCCCATTCCTTTCCTTGGTCCTTGTATAGGCACTAAAATACTGCTCTGATTCAGTTTCTTATTCCCCGATTCCAGGATCTTGGCCATGGATTCAGCTTTGACAGGTCAGTTGTGTGCCTTATCCTTTTCCTTGTCACCCATTTATTCTGGCTCTCCATTCTCAGCTGCAGCAAACTGGAGAAAAGAGAAAGAAAAGAATGCTATTCTAAGTGCAGCATTAATCTCCACCATGACAGCCCCTCCCCCCAGGCAACAATAGCATACCTTCCATAAATAAAATTCATGCCTGTCTGTCGGATTGCTTCTCCGTCAGTTCCAATGCCATCAGCAAAAATCCACAGCATCCATCGCTCAAAGCCTTGCTATTAAGCATTTTAGTTTTAATGATTTTACAAAGCAGCAATAGCATGGCAGAAGTCCATCAGATGCCAAAATCCAATGGTCGGCTGAAACAGACACTCCTCGGCGTAAAGACTGTTAACTTTTTTTAAACTCTAAAAAGAGAACTTATTCAAGAACTAAAATTTAAAATACTAGAAGTTTCATTCAAAACAACTTTGATAAGGGATTCTAACCCAAAATTACAGGGATACCACAGGGAGTGGAGCAGCAGTGCAGCCATCTTGCTGCTTCACCCCAAGACCCCTGGGTGATCCAAGTATCCTAATTTACACAGGTCCCTTTGGGGCCTGCATGAAGAAATCCATCTAACTGCGGAAGTGTAGGCCCTTCTGAGCCCTGCATCTCTGTGCCTCCATTGATGTACACATCCTCCTGGTCCTGTACTTCCATTCCTCCAGGAAATCAATTTATCTGCTTTGTTGTAATGGATTTTAAAATCCCCACTAATTCTGTGTCACCAAAATGTCATTCTGTGCCAGAGGTAAAAATACACAAATTGGCCAGGACTTGAAAAATGAAAGCTGTCTCATTCACGAGGTGTTGAGAAAGAATGGCTGTGTTGAAAATTTTGGGTAAAAATATTTACTGTAAAATTACCAAAGTTATGAGTGAGCATTGACAAATTTCAACATACGCTTATAACATTGCCATTTTTATATATTTTAACTCCAGATTTTCAACATAGCCTTCTTATTACCACCCCTAATGAAAACAGGCAGTGAAAATGTTCAAATTCCTCCAAAAGGTGATTTTGCAAAGTGACCACAAACCATCTTTTGGGCCAGATTCCCTTATTTCCATCACCACTGCTCATGAGGTGGGACTCCAAAAAGACCATATTGAAAATTTTTGGTTAAGATATTCAAAGATGAATATCTAGCTATGCATCAAACTTCAAAACTCCTTTGAAATACTTTAAACTGCACTTACCTTATATTCTCACATTGCAATTGCCAATTCCAGTAGAGAGACACCTCTTTGATTGGAGAGTGGATCTATGTCATGGGACCTCTTCAGATAAGTGAGGGTATGTGGGGGGGGGTACTGAGTGGGTGGCCATGGTGGGGTGGAAGGAGTGCTTGGGGTTCAAATCACCGATGGGCTGTTTTCTTTTTTGCAAGCTAAAATGAAGAAAAAAAACAGATCAATGAGGGATGGTTTTCTTTATTACTGAGTAACAGCAGCTGACACTAGGGACTGGGCACATCAGTGTCAGCAGGATCTCTGGCAGCACCAGGATGGTGGGCACCCTGGTGCTGCCACCCATAATGGGCGGGGCAACTTGCTTAACCTAAGCTCTTTCAAGGGAAAAGTAATTAAAATCAGATAATATATGTCCCTGTTCCTTAAAATATAAGGAATGTAGGGAAAAACATAATGAGAAAAAAAGGAAAAGAAGGGAAAAATGTCTACTCAAACAGTAAAGTACAGTAGCAAATAGAAAACATAGTATCACAAAAACTGGTGTAACACAAAATGTTAGATTTGCCAAGGAAACTGAAAGGGCAGAGAAAGAGACTTACGTAACTGTTGTTGATTGTGGTAAGGAACAGGAGTAGGTAATAACAGAAGAACAGTCTGCTAAACAACAGGAAAGGGCCTGTGCAGATGAAGATAGGATATACCAGCAACAAACAGGAGAATGTCCAGCGCAATGGCAGTCATCATCCAATACTATAACTCCAGACAAAATGTTGTAGTCTTGGGAAAGGAATGGTGCACAGATATAGAAGGACTATATAGAAAATGATATGAATCACAAGCTTCCATGATAGAATGTATAAACTATCTACTTACAGCTGAACTGGAAATTAATATCTCCAGCTGTAATCTACTGGAGGCTTTTAGAGTGGAAATGAATGGAGATTCTAATAGAGTATTACTCATTTGTAGCAGTAAAGAAGGTCTCTGTAATCTTTGTTATAAACAAAATAAGTTGAGGAAACTTGGCCACCTAGGAAGCATGCAGATGAAAGGAAATTTTGCATCACTTATTGATTATGCCATATATCTTTGTTTGATCTGAGAAAATACATAAGGCTAACTGGTTGAGGTAGCCTTATGTAAGTTGAGAGAGCAGAAAGTGATAATTTTTCACTATTTTTGTAAAGGAAGGCAGAGATTACTAAACTGGAATTGAGGAAAAAATAATGAGCGGATGGAAAGTTTTAATAAGAGAAAGATAGTCTGGGACAATATAGACAAGCATTTGTCAATGCCGAATGTTGCTTGCTTGTATGTGCTGTTTAGGTATTTGGAAGTGACAGTTTCATGCCTTCCTCCCAAGACATCCACTGTGTCTTTCCGTTCAGTATTCACAGAAGAGTGGGAGGGGCAAGGGCCACAGCAGTACAGCAGTTGCCAAGGGGGTGAAGAGGTGGACAATAGTCCATTCAAAGGCAAAAGAGTCCTGCAGGAGCTCACTAAATTGAAGGTAGACAAAGCGATGGAACCAGATGGCATACGCCCAAGGATATTAACAGAACTGCGAAGGGAGATAGCAGCACCTCTGGCAGCCATGTTCACTGAGTCATTCAACTTGAGTGAATTGGAGGAGGGCACATGTGGTCCCTCTACACAAGTCTGGCAGCAGGGAGGAGGCAGGGAATAATAGGCCATTCAGCCTCACCTCAGTAGTGGGGAAGATCATGGAGACATTGCTTAAAGAAGGATAGTGGGGCATCTAGATGCCATCGGAACCCAGGACCATAGACAACATGGATTCACAGTGGGGACATCATATCAGATAAATCTGGTTGATTTATTTGACTGGGTGACAAAGGAAGTGAATCGGGTGGGGCAGTGACAACGCTTACCTTGATTTCAGCAAAGCCTTTGACACCATCCCAAGGAGGCTGATAAACTAGCTGGGTAGGCTGGACATGGGGAAAGGGTGGTAAACTGCTAGAAACTGGCTAACAGAAAGGAGGCAGAGAGTGGCGGTAAATGGTATGCAGTCTAGGGAGAGGGGCCACCAGTGGGGTGCTGCAGGATCGGTCCTGGGGCCAGTTCTGTTCAATGTCTTCATTAGTAATATTGCAGAACATCTGAAGGAATTTTTTCACCAAATTTTCAACATAGCCATTTTAAAGACCTCTGCTCATGAACAGTGTCACTGTGATTTTCTTAATTTGTCCGATACATTGATTTCAAGACACCAACTGCACCATTGTGCGCTACATGGGTGGGAAACACGCTTTGGGTGAGATGTGAAAATGCCAGCTGTACTACTCATAAGAAGGTGTGATAAATGGCAATGTTGGAAATCTGGAGGAAAATATTGAAAATTACGACCTTACGAAAGTCCCAGAGGAACTGCGCAACGCACGTCAGAAAACAGTCATTTTAGGAATTTTTTCACCAGATTTTCAACATAGCCATTTTAAGACCTCTGCTTATGAACAGTGCCACTGTGATTTTCTTAATTTGTCCCAGTACATTGATTTCAACACCGACTCGCCATTCTGGCGCCATATGGGCAGAAACACATTTTGGGTGAGAGTGAAAATGACAGCTATACTACTCATAAGAAGGTGTGGTAAATGACAATGTTGAAAATCTGGTGTGAAAATATTGAAATTCGCGAACTTATGAGCTCATGAGGAACCGCGCAACGACAAATAAACAGTCATTTTTGAATTTTGACCTAATTTTCAATAGGTTTACCTCTTCTCATGAATGATATCACTGTCATGGCATTATTCAGGCCAAAGGCTGATTTTGCAGTCACCGCGCAGACACTGCGCAAATCACCTTCGAGCCTGAATAACGCCATGACAGTGACATTATTCGTGAGAAGGGTCCCAAAACTCCATGTTGAAAATTTGGTGCTAAAATTCCAAAATGCCTAAGATATGCAACAAGTTGAAACCCCTATCTAGCCCATTATACAGCTTACCGCATTTCCTCTGGTTTGGGGGTCGGTTTTGAAGAGTGCAGACGTGTTCCCGGTCCACCGAAGATCATCGCACTGGAGTCCGGAGGTAAGTATGGGGTGAGGGGGTGTGGAGGCTGGTGCGCAGTGGGTGGGTGCGAGTTGTGGGGTTGGGAGACAACAAGGAACTTTTTTCTTTACAGGTTGAAATAAAACAAAAGAGCGACGTGGGACGCTTGCCATGCTGGGGTGGGCTCCCAGCGTGGCACAAGGACTTGGGGTCGCTCAGCCAACGGGGATTGGGCACCCGTCGCCTAAAGAATAGTTTGCCACGCTGGTTGGGCTCCCAGCGTGGCACCTACTACTGGGGGAGGACAGCAAGCTGATGGGGATTGGGCACCCCGTCGGCTATATGATTACTTGCCACGCGGTGGGCACCCAGTGTGGCATTTTGAAGCCTTGGGGGAAGAGCAGGGGAATGCAGCACAGCCGGCGGGGATTGGGCGCCCGTCGGCTAAACGCGATGAAGTGCGCTGCGCCTACATGGGTGTCTTGGCGTGTGTTGGGGGTGAGCTGCGCGTGAGCAGGTGATATCTTATCACTGCTCACTCAAGCATAGCTCCTCTCTTTCAATCAGAGTACACTGCATTTTGGAGCGTGTCACAGACAGCTCCAAAATGCATTGGCTTACAGGGGCCGCGCCAGCCAGCACACTGACTGAATTGGAGGAGGAGGAGGTGACACACCTCCGAAATCTCCGATGATGGCACTATGTTTCTTGCACATGCGTGCAAGCAACATAAAAAGGAATAAAATGGTAGAAATGTTAATGGAGATAAGTAGGCCACTAAGAGAGGCAATTTTGAACAGTGCAGATACTCAGAACATTTTTGTGTACTTTAATGCTCTGATGGAATTGTGTATACCGTATTGTTATAAACAAACCAAATCCAGGACCACAGATAGAGGATAGTTTGATAAGGAGTGCAATAGACCAAAAGAATGTAACTATTAAAGTCAGGATTGCTAAAAAAAAAAAAATCACATAAATTCTTCGGTTCGTCAGCTTAATGAAGCCTGAATAGAATACAATAATGTCCTAACCTTTAGAAAAATCTGATGTCAGATGCAAATCTGGTGAAAACTGATGGAGGCAATCTCAAACAGTGGGTGCTATGCATGATACGGGTGGAGGTATGCGAAAAGGTCTCATACCCTGCCCGCGTAGCTGTGCACCCGCAGACAGGTGCACACATGCCTGTATTCACAACCAGCACCCACCTGACTGCAGCTCCTTCACCCTCCCAGTGCACAGGACTCTACAAGGTGGCCAGGGGCGGAGTCGTAGTCCTGACCAGGCATCCAATGGGATGCCCGTTCCCGGACCCACAGTTGATCCCTCTCACAGTGAAGCATGGGGCCAGGGTGGTGCATGCTTACCACAGGCACCCAGACCATGCAGCATGTACCCTATGGCCAGTCTGCCCCGCCCTTGTCTTCCAGTGCCCCCTGGCACACTGACAGACCCCAGTGTGTGGACCTTGCCCCTAGCCCGCAACCCCACAACAGCAGCTGTGTTCTGCCCCACTCTGGCTATACCCCCCATGCCCCCATAGGAGGACTGTGCCACTGTCTGGCCACCTCACAACCAGTACCATAACGTTTGGGTGACGTTGATCTGGTGCTGTGTCAGGCACTCACCCATCCCACTGCCCCTGCCCTCTCTGTCTGCCTAGTGGGCAGGGGCAGCATTGAGAGCCCTGCCCTGGTCACCCTGCATTGAGGGTGCTGACCATGGGGGTGCACAGTGGGTTACAGCATGGTCTGTTCTGGTGTAGCCTGCACCCTACTGTGGCACCCGGCGTGCAGCATATCGTGGCATCATGCGTGCTGCATAGTGCTGGCATGCCCTCAGCCCACACTGCACCCATGCCAGGTGTGTTGCTGTTCATGCTGCTGAGGAATTGGGCATGTAACTGCTGTGTGCCCCCTTTATGAATGCCATGCAGGTACCCCTATGTGGCATTCATTCGTATGATACTAACGTGTCAGGTTTCCATGGGTGTGTTGGCATCATGCCTAGGGCCCACAGATAGTAAAGCATTTGGGAGATTAGTGGCCAGTGGAATGAATAATTGACAAGATAAAACAGATGTCTTCATTGAGGTGTAATAGGCAAGGCCACTGTTTTTCTGTTTTATCAGAAAATCTGGTAACATTCTGGAATTTGGGCTGCCTGAAGACCAGTAAAAACAAAGATTTCATGGAATCTGTCATTTTATATCAGATCAGTAAATCTACAAAACTTTTTTCTTTATTTTAGTTCCTTCTTGTACTATTTTCAATTTGCTTTATTTAATGCTCTGTATATTAAGCCTTCTTTAATTCTGATTATTCATGGACGTACTAAAAGAATGATAGCAGAATCCTGGTAAAATCCAGAAATTAGAGTAACAATCACCGGTACAATTCTGGAATCTGGTCTTGAAAACAGAATTTCATTGTTTTAATCACTGTAAATCAGTGGCCTTGGTAACAGGCCTTGGCAGGCCTACACCTCACTATTCTTTTATAGATAGTTTCAACAGAACGGGCCATAACAAAGAAAAATAAAGTAATTATTACAGAAGAAGAAGTTAAAGCACTAAAAGCAGCAATCTCCTATTAACTGGAATAAAGCACCTGGCCCAGATGAAGTGCCCATGAATCTATTTAAGACTGACATGGATTTTCTAAACACCAGTTTTAGTAACTTTGTTTAATATTGTTATCATTCAATAACAAAATACCTGAATCCTGGAAAGGAGCAATATTTTTTTCCAGTGATTCAGAAAGGGCCATTATCAAACCCAGAAATGTATAGACCCATAGGTCTTCTAAACTTGGTAGTTAAGCCATTTGCTAGAGCACTAAGCTTTAAACTCCAAACTTATTTGGACCATTATATAATCTAATTTCTGACTTAGCAGTAGTTTATTTTCAAAAGATGGGTCCACTACCTTACAACATTTTGTTGTTTTACAACATTTATTAGAAAAATATATTTTAATTAGATCTCAAACAATGTATTTAGCCTTTATAAATTTTAGAAAGACTTTTCATTCTATAAGCAGGAATATATTAGGGGCTAAGATAAGAGACATAGAAGATGATCATTCTTTTATAAATATCAATAATAACTTACATTTAGAAAATTGGTGCATGCAAAGTGCACTATGATAACCTAGGTAATCTGACAGATAAAAATACATATTAAAGGTGTAAAACTGGGTTGTGTATTACCACCTATTCCCTATAATATTTACAATAATGATCTGCTTAAAACTCTGCATAATCATTAGTGTAGTTGTCCCAAAAATGGGCAGCGTTGCTATTCACTTTTAGCCTATGCAGATGATATTGTCTTCATTTTTTAACACAACACAGGCTTCATGCACAATTGAACAGATTACCAGAGTCATCTAAGAAGATATATTTATCAATTAATGCTGAAAAAAGTAAAATCATAATTGTTAACAACAATAAGGCATCAAACAAAAAGATTTCCATTTTCAAAATTGATAAAAAATGGAAGTTATTAACAACTACACTTACATGGGGTGTCACATTTAATAACGCATTTACCTGGTCTCATCAAATTAATGATATAGGAAAAAAAGTCAAACAATCAGCAGGAGATATTTTAAGATTTAATAGCATGTACGTGGGTAATATTATTGAACAAGACCTCAAAGTAGCACAAGCTAAAGTGAGAACACACTGTTTACAGTATATGGTATGGAAATATGGGGCTATGACTGTAATAAAAGAACAGAGAGCTCTTTTGATCAGTTTTATAAGAAACTTACTGAAAGTTCATCTTCGATCCTAGGATACAGTGTTAGACTGCAACTTGGGCAAGCACCAGTGAAAACACTGGCCGAATGGAGAATGTTAAACTTCTGGCTATAGTTACAAAATTCCTCAAGTATTGCAAGATCTTGCCTAGAGGAAAAAAATACATATTTAACCAAGAAGTGTGAATTCCCTTTGTTAGCCTTTATTATAATATGACTTGATCATATTGGGTGGGGAGGTTTATGGATACAAGGAGAACAAAACAGTTTGCTACATGTAACATATACTGTAGTTCTGTCTTGAAAATTAGAATTTGGAAATAGGCAAGATTTATTAATAAACTACATAACATATACAATAATGGATGGAGAAGTGTGCTTAATGAGAAATTAATGGTTGCCCGAGGTGTGGGATGCTACATATACTCCGAGGGGGAAGACCGAGAGGTTTATTAAAGCATCCCACACTGAGGGCACCCATTAATTTCGAATTTAATCACACTTCCCCATCTTTTATTATTTATAATTGCTGGTCAGCAATTTATTTCCAGCTTTCCTGTAGTGTCTGTGACTCCTTGACTTTCACCCAGACATGCACGCGCACACACACACACAGACACACTTTGTCTCCATGTTTTTGTTTTTTTCTTTTCTATAGTTTTAGCTTTTTGTATTTTTTTTACTTACAGTCTCTAACTGCTGTTGCGATGATTGTGCAGTTCCCAATCGTCTCGTGCTGCATCTCTGTGTGGAGCGATGGTCCGTTTCATTTTAGAGCAGGATCAACCAGATAGCAGAGAAAAAAAGGAAACAGGCAAGATCAACCCAATAGTTTTAATACCGTAGATCTCTGTGGAGTTCAAGGACAGTGTGGTGGGTTCTGGCAGCTCCTCGGTAAGCAAGAGATGGAGACGCCATTTTTTTTGGAGTGTTAAGCTCACCCATGGATGACACATTAGCCAATGACAGTATGTGTTTCCTTTAACTGACTCGACTTGTGCTCGCTGTTATAACCCGTGGGTTATAACAGCAAATTATAACTGGGTCAGTCAATGAAAAAAATTGCTGACCAGTTATTATAATGAATTTCATTCTATTCGCACATCCCCAGCATATGAAAAGTTGAGAAAAAAAGTGGATAGGGACTATTCTCAAAAATAGATTTTGAGAAAAAGTGGAGTTGATCACATATTTATTTATTTTTTTCCAAAGAAGGAAAAGTTTTACTCAGACTAGGATATTTTTGAAGGATGTATTAAGTTTAAAGAGAATAGAAGTATCACAGTACAAGAATGATGATCAGGGGTTTCAGTGTTAGACTTTTTACCATATTTTTCTTTCTTCCCTCCCTCTCTTTTCTCATTCAGTGTCTAATTAATATTTAAAGAAGTAAAATTCTTTTATGAAAAATTATATTTATGTTGTATTTATGATAAATCTTGAGTTATTGTCTCTTCTTATTTTGTATGATTATTGTAATGCCTATTTCATGTTAAGGGTCTGATGTGTTAAAGATAATATAGCTTTGTGGAGACAACTGGTCAAAATCCATTTTAAGCTCACTAGATGAACATCTTTCAGTTTTTATTGGAGATTACCCATAAGCTAAATGTTTTAGGGAATGTAGGTATCCAGACCCAAACCCTTATATTGGGTTTACATGCTTTCTGATATTAACTGTCAGTAGAAAGCACTGGCTTATGGACTCAGATCATTACATTCTATCTATTTGGGAAGCCAGCCCTCTATATGCACATGCTCTGTTTGAGAATTAATGTATGGTTGTACCTTGTATGATGACATTTATGGTGTATACTGTGTCTTATGATATGTACTTTGTAGTTGATACTTTTAAAATGTTATGTAACTGACTTGTAATAAGTTTGTAATAGCCTACAGCTAAACAAATAAAGATCTCTCTCTGTCTCTCTCTCTCTCTCTCTTTCTCTACGCAGGAGGGAGCTGTGTGATATATGATTTGCATATGCGGGTGCTGTTTGACCTTGAGTAACTTCATGACTGCTGTAAGCCATGAGTAATGTGTCTGATGTCAAATAACATGAGTATACATCAGTCATGTATCACACAAGCTCCTCATTGCATATTTCCTTTATGCAATAGGGTTATTTATGATAGTGCATGGAGATTTCGTTTTAAAATGTTCAGTTTTTTAAAGATATTTAAAAGGACGTTTTGGTGATTTAACTTGTGTACCTCTGCTTTACTGCAAGGTTGCTAGGTGGTTGCTAGGGCTGCATCAGCATCCAATGCTCTTGGTACCCCAGATGTATATTGTGACTGGTGGTTAGGATTTTTTTTTAATAATTAATTGCAAAAAATGGTGGTGCTTCTAAACGAGCAGGCAGGACTCTGTTCCATGCTTGCAGTTTCCCAACCATAACTGGTATCTGTTAATGAAATAATTAAAGCATGAAAAAAATGGTTTTGTTTTATTTTATGTAGGCTTTTCTGTGCAAGTTTGCAATGTGAAGTTGGGCACACATGCATGTGTTGATTGTGGCAGTTCGAGAGCAAGTGAGCCTGCACTTTTAGTTTTTGATAGGGATTATTTTTTTAAAACTGCAGTGCAGCCATTTAGAGGGCAGCAGAGTGGAAAAGAAAAAGCTATGGTTTTATCATGGCTTTTCAATTTGCTTTTGTCAGTTACTAGGGAGACAGGCATTTGCGTAAAGGGGCAGGAAAACAGAAGAGAATGACAAAGCTTCGGGTGACATGGCAGTTCGTTTGGGTAGAAGAGACGAGATAAAAATGGAGGTATCTGCGGAAGAAAATACTTTTCCATTTTTTTCCTGTGACAGACTTTGAGGCATGTATGCTGGCAGAATGGGAGACAGTGTTGTGCTAGCAGCAGTTGTGCATGGAGTGTGAGCCCAGACTGGGAAGTTGTAGACTGCTAAACTGCAGGCAGTACAGTAAAAGTAGTATGTAGAGCCAGTGGGTGACAGGCAGGTGGGGCGCGTACCAGGTCATAATGTCATATGCTTAATAGCATATGACATTATAGCAAACCCATACTAGCACTGTCTAGAACAGTGAATGGTACAATACCGTGTATAATGCTGTACATGGTATTGCACCATTCACACACTCCCAGACAGAGGATAAGACCTCTGCTGGGAGTGGGTTCCACTGAGCAGCTGCTGTGGCTCACTGGACAGAGCCACAGCAGCAGGAACCCAGGCACTGCGTCTGGGACTGGGTTTGATTCCTGGTCCCAGAAATTTTATTTTTTTACAGACTTTGTGCGCTTCCCAAGTTGGACCCCCCTCCCCCGGAGTTCAGAATCTTTACTGGGGGGGGGACCAGGGGACGCAGTTATGCTGCATGGCATAAATTGTGCTGTAGTGACAGCGCGATTTAGCCATACAGCATAATGTCTTGTGATATTATGACCCCGTGCCAGTGGGGCGTAGGCCATGACATATCCTCTATATACATTAACAGGCCATGATGAGTCTACTGTGGGCTAGATATTCAAAAGTGCACCTGGCAATGGCGCAAGTGGTGTCTCCATGCAATTGAGTTGCTCTGGAGCAAAAAAAGGGATATATTCAAAAGAGATGTGCCATGGCACATCTTGTCTAAATATATCAAAAAGTGCCTGCAGTACTAATACAATGTGCTGGCACATCCCCCAGATAGGTCTGAATACCAGCAATGAGAAATGTGCTAGTGCATCAGAGATACACCGTGTGCAAATTCCTGATATTCAGACACAAATATGCAAATGGAGCCATAATGCATGCAAGGCACAAATGGGTCCATTTGAATGTCAGTACAGCTCCATTTGCATGAGTTCTGCAGGGCCCGCCAGCAGAATGCACCTGGCACCCTGCACAGCATGCGGCGCTGTCACAGGAAGTCCAGTGGTACCCACCTCCCCACCTGTAACCCCGATCGCTGTACAAAAAAGTTAATAAGTGCCCTGTTAGTCCACTGGCAGCCTTCACCCCCCCACCCACACAGGACCCCCAGCCCATCCAGCACCCCCCCAGTCATTGGTGGGCAATAAACCACAGCGTGCCTCTGTGGCTGCCCGCTGAATGACAGCTTACAGTATCTGCTGCAAACACTTTGGTCCACACTGTGGACCAATGGGCTTGCAGTGCATACTGTAATAAGCATTCACAACTTATGAATGAATGACTTCATTCATGAAGTTGTGAATGCATGTTACGGGATGCACTGCAAACCATTGGTCACATTATGTGTGTTTGCAACGAATACTATGGCATACCATCGATGAGCGGCGAGCAATGGTGGGTTGCTATACCGATGACCGAAGGCTTCAACCAGCTGAGGAATTCATAATGAGTGAGGTAAGAGGTGCCGCTGGTTTCAGGCGATGAATCAGTTTTCATGTTGGTCCGGGATAATGGGCGGGGGATCACTGGACCACCACTGGATCTTTATATTTTTATGGAGATCGGGGGTTATGGGCAGGAGGGGAACCAGTGGACCACCAGGGAAAGGATCTTTACATTTTTATGGTGGATGGGGTTATGGGCGGGGATGAGGGAACCAGTAGACCACCAGGGACAGGATCTTTACATTTTTATGGTGGATGGGGTTATGGGCGGGGATGAGGGAACCAGTAAACCACCACGGAAAGGATCTTTACATTTTTATGGTGGATGGGGTTATGGGCGGGGATGAGGAACCAGTAGACCACCAGGGAAAGGATCTTTACATTTTATGGTGGATGGGGTTATGGGCGGGGATGAGAACCAGTAGACCACCAGGAAAGGATCTTTACATTTTTATGGTGGATGGGGTTATGGGCGGGGATGAGGGAACCAGTAGACCACCAGGGAAAGGATCTTTACATTTTTATGGTGGATGGGGTTATGGGCGGGGATGAGGGAACCAGTAGAATACCAGGGAATGGTTCTTTATGTTTTTACAATGATCAGGCTTACGGGCGGGGAGGTGGGAACCAATGGACCACCAAGGAATGGATCTTTATATTTTTATGGTGATCAGGGTTATGGGCAGGGAGGGGGCACCACTAGACTACCAGGACATACAATGGGAAATTGTGCACGGTGTTCGGGGGAGGTGCCACCCACGGATGGTGGCTGCTGTGTTGCACCCTGCACTACAACAGCCTGCCTGTTGGTGGCAACCAGTTAAGCCTATTTTTACGGGCTCAACTTTGTGCCCATTTATGCGGCACATCTCTAGGATGTGCCAGCAGTTGTACTGCACATCCCGGGCTAAATATCGAGATGTGCCGCATATTCAGGGGCACACCCCCTGGAGTTGCACTGCATACATTATCTTCGTGCCGCGACACATTGGGAATTTTGCAGCGCAATTCCTCCTTTTGAATATAGCCCCAGGGCACATTTCTGGCATTGCGCCAGTGTAACTCATTTGTGTCAGGCACAACCCCTTTGACTATCGAACACCATGTGTATAAATGCAAGATGTTTGACATCTATACACATAGTAGCTCAGATACATGGATTTATCACACTCCATTTATGTCCAGTCCTATTGCACAAACACACACACACGCACACACACACACACACACACACAAATCATGAATCTATATTCATAGATTCTGTCAGCATATAAGGACCACTTAGTTCACCTAGCCTGCACATAAAAATCCCCTTTAATAGTGCTACCCAAGCCACTACTGAGGGGCTGTTTCCCACCCTCTTCCATTATCCAAGATTACCATGTGCCTATCTCATGCACACTTAAAACCTGTGACTGTATTTGCCTCCACTGGGAGGCTGTTCCAGTAATTCACTACCCTTTCCGTGAAGAAGAAGAACTTCTTCACATCACCCCGATCCTCCCCCCCCCCCAACTTCATATTGTGACCCATAGTCTTAGAACATCCTTTTCTCTGGAAAATACTCTCCTCCTGTACCTTGTTTATTCCCTTGATATATTTGAATGTCTCTATCATATCCCCCTGTCTCCTACTGTTTTTCATGAAGTACAAGTTTAGTTCCTTAAGCCTCTCCTCATAGGTGTTCGGAAGCAGGCCCTGCACCATCTTGGCTGCTCTCCTCTGCACCGGCTCCATCCTTTCCCTGTCCTTTCGAAGGTGGGGTCTCCAGAACTGCACACAGTACTCGAGGTGCAGCCTCACAAATGAAGTATATAGGGGAAATATTACCTCCCTCCTTCTGCTGGTGATACCCCCTCCCTATGCATCCAAACATTTTGTTTGCTTTTCCCATTGCCTTTGCACACTGCTTTACCACCTTTAGGTCATCGGTAATGACAACCCCCAGGTCTCTCTCACTCCTTGTGATCTCTAGTATCTCTCCCCCAAGTGTGTATTCTGCCCACTGTTTCCTGTGCCCCAAGTGCATAACTCTGCACTTCTTTGCACTGAATCATAGCTGCCACCTCCTTGACAACTCTTTCAATTTTTCTAGGTCCTCCTTCATCATTTCCACCCCGCCCGTGTGTCCCCCCTGTTGCAAATCTTTGTGTCATCCGCAAACAGGCATACCCTCACTCCCAGTACCTTTGCCATATCACTAATGTAGATATTGAAGAGTACAAGGCCCAACACTGATCCCTGTAGTACTCTGCTAGTCATGTTCCCATTCCTGTCGTGTACCTCATTAACCATCACTCTTTGGCTCCTACCCCAAGATAATTTTCCATCCAATTTACGATTTTAGGCCCCACCCCCAGGATGTTCAGTTTAGTTACCAGCCTTTTATGATGGATGGTCTTGAAGGCCTTGCTGAAATATAGATAGGCCATTTCCTCCACCCTGCCCTGGCCCACTACCCTGGTTACACATTGAAGAACTCTTATCAGGTTGGTCAGATAGGACCTCCCCCTGTGAACCCATGCTGTCTCTGGTCCTTCAGTCTGCTGGTCTCAAAGTATTCTCCAGTTCTTTCCTTTAGAAGTGATTCCATTATCTTGCCAACTACTGAAATCAGGCTGACTGGCCTGTAATTTCTGGGCTCCACCCTACTACCCTCCTTGTGGAGTGGGATGACATCAGCCCTCTTCCAGTCCACCAGCACCTTTTCAGTCTCCAGAGATTGATTGAACAGGGCAGCCAGAGGCTCTGCCAGTACCTCTCTGAGCTCCCTCAGCAGCCTGCGGTGCACTGCATCAGTGTCCATGGCCTTGTCCCCCCTTAACTTGGACAATTCCCTTAGGACCCTATCCACAGTGAAGGGGCTAGTGTCTATTTCTGTACCATTTATGCACTTGTTATGTACTGTATTTCAGGTCCATTTTCTACCCCCTCCTCCATGAAGACAGAAAGGAAGGATTTATTCAGTATGTCGGCGTTTTGGCCATCCTCCTCCACGGAGGCCCCTCCTTCCCCCAGTAGCCTGATTACCCCATCACCTGGCCTTCCTCTCTTCACCTGGCCTGCCTCCTTTCCCCAATGTATCTGAATAATGTTTTATCTCCACTCTTGATCGACTTAGCTATCCTTTCCTCTGTTACCACTTTTGCCCTCCTTACTTTCTTCCCTGCCTCCTTTTGCCTCTCCTGGTAAGTTCTCCTATCCTTTTCCTTCTGTGTTTTTTTTTTGCACTGTCTGAAGGCTGTTTTATTTGCCCTCACCCTTTCTGCCACCTATCGAGTAAACCAAAGTGGCCACCCCCTTCTCCTGCCTTTGCTGACTTGTCTGACACAGAGTCTTGCAACTGTTTCAATTCCCCCTTTTATTGCCACCCACTGTTCTTCTGTGCCTCCTAGTTCCTGTAACTCTGCCAGGGCATCCCGGAGGCATACCACCATTTTTTCAAAATCGGCCCTCCTGAAGTCCAAAACCCTCGTTCTCATGTTACTTGACTGTACTCCAGTCTTAATACTAAACCGCACTGCCCAATGGTCACTGTTCCCAAGATGGTCCTCCTCAGTGACATTGGTCACATTGTCCCCATTTGTCAGCACTAGGTCCAGTGTTAACCCCTACCAAGTGGGTTCCCTTATTAGTCGTTTGAGTAACACCCAATACAGGGAGTCCAGGATGTCCCTGCTCCTAGTTGTTGTATACTGAATCATGACTAATTATGCTTTTTAAAGTATTCCCAAATGTGGTATACTAAGTTTAAACCTTACAGGATGCCATAGCAATCTTGCTTCAGTTCCATGACAGATAAAAAAATAGATGACCTCCAAATTTCAGTGACAGTAAAACATCTTTCTCTAGGTTTTGTAATACAAAGAGCAATTAGTTAATATCAGTGGTCAGTTCTCTCCAAGAGCAAACAATCTCTTCAACGTGCAGCCCCAGGTTGGGAACAGTCATCAATATGCAAAGTAATGCTTAACCTTATATATGCTGCCTGCCTAAATTAACTGTAGCAGAATACAGGAATAAGACTCAGACTACCAAGACTGTCTTAAAATCAACTGATATTTCAGTTCATCCTCAGCATAACCGCACGTGCCTATGAGAGCCTTGATTGGCAGCTGGGGTCTTGACTTTACTTCTAGGTAAAGCTGAACTGCTGCTATCCTGTGTAGGTTCAGTTGTCAATCAATCACTCCCCCAAGCAGCGTGACCTTGAGTCATGCATAAAGCATTAGAAAGGAAGAGAGGTTAAAGGGTCTCTATTTAGCAGAGTGTAGTTTTCCCCAGAGCATCAGACAATGGAGGAAGCTGGCCTAGGACTTGCTCTATTTATTTCATGCATTGTGCTCACCCTTTTGCCAGCAAGGTGGTTTAATACACTAGTGGGGTGACAGGTTGACTCCCAGCACCCAGAAGCTGACAGGTTGATCCCCAACAGTCAAGTCTGGAATCAAAACTGCAACCACCTACTGGATTTGATATTCTGGGACTGTTCCTATACAGTAGATTGTAAAAGCAATCTAGATTTCATTAATGAGGCATACAGTATGTCACTGGCTTACACTTTCTTATTTTTCAGAAAAAAATATATTTTTTATACAATTTATGATGCCATTTCTATAACAGTTTGAAGGCAGGCATTATAATGGTTTCGGCAGAGCTTCAGTCAGTATAAGTCTACTTGCTGATAGCAAAGTAAGGGTTTATTCACTGATGCAAGGCAATTAGTTTTATTAGCTGAGCTTTTTATCTATGGTGATAGAGCATGCTATAATTAACTAATGGTGTGAGAATAATGGCAGGTAAATATTTACCAAATATTAGTAAACTGCTACAAATCTCAGTTTGCAGCCCCCAGGTAGCCAGGGCTAGTTTCATATCCACCCCTGACTCCTCTGTCATTTTCTGCCCTGCCCCTGTACCATGCCACCCATATCTTAATATAATCCTAGCCACCCACCAGTCCTGCATCCAATATAGTCATTTCATACTGCCAACCTCCCCAACCAGAGCCTTCTAGTCCCATATAATCACTGGGGCAGTGGTTCCTGTAAATGCCTTCCCCTAAACCCTAACCATGATTGAGAGGCAATAAGTCCAGGGCCCAGTAAGCCCACTTTACCTCAGCTGACCTTCACCAGGCTCCCTTTTCACCAAGCACCATCTTTTTAAAGAGCTCTGCCTCCCTAGCCCAACCCTTGAGTCCCATTTTATAATAATCAATGCGCCCAACAGTCTTCATCCCCAAGTCCCAATCCATGACTGGGAGGGAAAAAGGGAAATCTTGTTGGCACAGTCAGACTATCAGACTATCCCCTTTCTGCAGTATCACTAGCTGCTACTGAGGTAAATGGGTAGTGGGGGGGAACAGTCTAAGATACCTAGCATCAAAGAGCGATGTTACTGTGGGTAAACAGTAATAGACAATTGTTTTGGAGCTCATCGATGTACTGTAATAAATGTATAAACTCCAAGACAATCCACTATTGTACTTATTGATGCTAAAGTAGAGTCAACCAGGATGCAATGTTCTTATCATAGTTCTGCCAGTGACATGCTGCAGAATGCTACTGAAACAGATTGTAATCCAATGGCAAGTACTCCACTTTATCATGCAGGAAAGTGTGCCATATTTATCACAGAGCATAACTTCCTGGCTGACTTCACTGTATATAGGTTGCCTCTCCACACAGGACCCTCAGAGGCTATCAGTGGAGCTACAGGGGAGAGTATGACTGTGCATTCACAATTTGACATTTAACCTCCTACCATGATGGATATTTATTTATTTATTTGAAAATTGGTGACTGGGAAAGGCACACTGAGACGAGGCTCATTGCCAGGTGTGACCCGGGGGATGGGAACGGGGGAAACAAAATACATAGCACAGACGCAATTCACATTTACAGTAAAGTGCAATCAGAATAACATGATGAATACAGGTATAAGTGCAGCATGAATAAGGAAGACAAAAAAGCAAAAACAATTAAGTGTCTCAGCCACACCTGCGCTGGGGTAGAATAGCAACTGCAGGTGCACTGTTGGGGAGAGGGAAAACAGGAGCAAGGGGGAAGGTAAAGAATTTCAGCAGATACCTGAGGGAGCCAGAGGAGGCAGTAAAGTGGAGGGATGTGGGAAGCTGGTTCCAAAGTGTGGGAAGGCAATAGAAAAGGCTGATTACCCAGCAGAGGAATGGGGATGAGGAATGGTGAAGGTGTGAGGATCCTTGGAGTTGAGGGAGTAGGAAACAAAAGGGGATGAGGGAGAAGAGTGATGAAAGGTAAGAGGGAAGGGATCCAAAGCAGTATTTGGATGTGAAGGAAACTTAGTGATCTGATGACATGAGGGTAGGGTGAGAATGGATAAGGACTAAAGTGAGCAATGATGAGTATGGGGCGGGGGAGTTGATAGCAAAGTGACAAAAGGAGTTGCACAGGGTGTCCAGTCTGGCCAGGGAGGTGGAGGGGGTGGTGTTATAGACCATGTCCACATAGTCAAAGACTGGGAGCACCATTTTGGTAACAAGCTCTTTGGGCAGACCTGCAGAGACAAGCAATCTTTATTGTGGTACAAGTCACCACATTTAGAGCAGAGTGTGGCATGGATGGTGTCACTTCTAGAGGGAAGACTTCTAAGGTGGAGAAGATTGGCAGAGTAGTGAATCTGACCAGTTTCTTGCTGGAAGGGAGCCATCTAAGGTGGAGAAGATGGACAGAGAAGTGAGTTTGACCAGTTTCTGGCTGGTGTTAAAGGTCATGGATACAGGTTTTTTTGTGTGTTGACCTGGAGTTGGTTAGATTGGAACCAGCACAGGACATTGTGGCTATCTTGCTGGAGCAGACCTTCCACAACTGTAGTAGAGGGACTCAAGGTGTAGATGACTGTGTCATCTGCATACATGTGAATATGCAAGTTGACAGAGGCAGACTTGAAGGTCATTAAAAAAAATGGAGACAAGTATGGGACCCAAGATGGAGCCCTGTGAGACCCCAGCCTCTATGGGAAAAGGGAGTGACAGGGTATTACCAATCTATACTGACTGTAGATGGCCTGTGAGGTAAGAGCGGAACCAATCAACAGTGGGAGCTGAGAGGAGAGCAGAACTCAATTTTTCCAGGAGGAGTGGGTGGAACACAGAATCAATAGCTTTGGTCAGAATGATGAAGATTTTATTATTATTATTTATTTATTTAGTTTTTGTTAACCGGGTAAGTGCACTAGACAAATTCTGCCAATTTTCAGGCACGACCGGGGATACAGATGAATGTCAACTGACTTTGAACCAGATTAAGCTGTTGGTGGTATTTTTAGCAAATGGGGAGAAATTTGGCCAGGGCACCGGGGAAATTCCCCTACTCACCAATAGGGAGACCCTTTGGCCATTGGAGGATGTCTGAGTCAGTTGCTGAGCTGACGAGTGAGATGATGGAGGGTCAGCAGGTTGTGGAGTCTGTCTCCTCCTTGGCGCCAGATTTGCTTGAGCATGAGATTTTCCTCGATGCTGCAGCGATTTCTCCCATGGAAGGTACTATGAATCTTAGATTGTCTGAGTCTGGTGCAGATTATGTTCCATCGCAGGATTCTTCTGACCCAACTGTGGCTGAGTCCTGTAAATGGGAAGAAGCGCAGCTGACCCTATATCAACTTCTGCTTATTGAGGAGACCAAACATTTACGTAGAAAGCAGGAACTTTTGGTCCGGTTTCACTCCCATGCTCTGGAGACTGAGGGGAGGCTTGGCTCTGACGCTGAACTGGCAGTGGCTGATGTTGCTATGGACACCAATACTCAGCCTGCGCATGCCACACCACATACATTTTTTTACGATGGCAAGGATCAGCATTCGGCTACTGTTTTTTCCTTTTCGTCCTCTTTGGCCCCACCGCAACTGGACCGCATTACCAAAAATGGCATTCCTAGTAAGTTTTGTTGGGCCAGTTCACCTATGCCAGAGGGAGGTCAGTGGTCTGTCAAAAGCTCCCTTGCAGTGGCGGGCTGGGTTTGCTCTCCTGATATGCAAAGCTGGATTTCTGGATTTTCACCTATTAAAATCCCTGGGGTTTCCCTGTCCCCTACTAACTTGCCTCCCACAGTAAGTACTGATGTTCTTTCCAGCTCTGACTGGCCAATTTCCACTGTGCAGTCATTACCTCAAAGTCCTTCTGTGGCCCAGTACCCAGCCCCTGCTTTATCTCCTTTATGTTTAACCCCTGATTTGGAGTTGACCCAGCACCCAGTCCTTACTACAGCTCTTGCTGAAGGACCTCCTGACTTTCCACAGGACACTCTTGGAGATGGCATGAGTGACACTTCTGATTTTTCAGGCATTCCTAAGAACATTCCTGCAATGGTTAGGAATGGGCCTGTGGTACAGGACAGAACTTTGCCCCCACCAAACACACCCCAGAATCAGAGGACTTATGCTTCTGTCTTCCAACAGACTACTTATCCCGCTAAACATCATAATGTGGTTAGGCTTATTTATAAAGGGGGTTTATATACCTTTCCTGATTGTGTTTAAGTTGGGAAAACTGTTTTGAAGGAGTGCTTGCAACTCACTGTGTCTGAACTGTATGCTTTGATCCATGTATCTGGGGAAAACATCTTTGATAGTAGCTTTACATTAGGGAGTGGTCTAGACAGATTTTGGGCCCGTTACCACCAGAAGAAAAATACTCCTCTCTGGTCCTGCTTTGAGGTTGTTCCCTTGATCAGGCCTGCCCATAAAACAATCACGGTCCTGTTTCGAAATGAGGGTGTTGGTGTCACTGATCTCCTTTATTGGCTAAAATAATGCTGTACAGCTACTGGTCATCCAGAGGCCATTTTTGACTCTAAAGGTATTTCGACAGGAGGTTAGCGTTTCAGAGTTATCTTGAGATCTGATGATGCAGGCTTTCAACATTTGCCCAATAGTTTCTTTTTAGTCAGGGATAGGGGTGTTCTCTTCTATCCTGAACAGCCTAAAACCTGTTACAAGCGTGGTCAAGTGGGACACATTAGCAGCATTTGTGATCACCAAAAATGTTATTTTTGTCATGAATCGGGTCATACCAGTATGCACTGCAGTAACTCGATACGTTGTAATCTGTGTGGCGCTACTGGTCATGCCTATGCTTCCTGCCTTGAAGTGGTGCACAGAAAACCGGCTTCTGCTGATCTGGAGGAACAACAGCTCTTAGTGACTACTGCACAGAGGGAGTTTAATAAATGACAAGCCACTGAGATGACACTTGGTGTGCTCCCTCGGCATGAACCTGCCTCTCGGGTGGGTGTCGGGGGTCTCCCGGTATCACAGGGTGCTCTTTCTATCGCTCGTGCTGCACTGGAACCCACTGTCCCCCCCCATCCCCCCTCCACCCCATCCCCCTTCCCCTTCCACCTCCCTTTCCAATTGGTACCACTGTTAACCCACAATCAGCGAAGGAACCTACTCTGGGGACTTTACCTGATACGTCCTAGGTTGTTATGCCCCCTCCTCAACCAGTTGCTGAACCTCAGGGTGGGAAAATGATCACCAGAAAGCACCACTCTGGGTCCTTACCACTACCTAAGGCTCCCAAGGCTACCTCTACTACTATCACCAATAGATATCAGGTACTGGAGGATGATGTGGTCTCTGAAGCTGAGTCGGCTACTTCATCTGCAGATTCTCATTCACAGGATCTTGTGGGTGATGTGGTGCCTATGAGCACTCTGGCTTCTGGTCCAAAACCTACCCCTAAGAGAGGCAGGGTTAAGAGAAAAAAGAAAAGTTAACTTCTTAACTGCCTCTTTATATGTCTTTGCTTTCTTCCCTGCTTTTCCTGACTTCTAATGTTAATAGTATTCAGCAGGTCAAGAAGCGAGGTGCAGTTTTTCATCTTCTCTGCTCTCGCCTCCCAGGTATTTTTTTATTGCAGGACACAAGGCTCCATACCATTCCTGATGCTGCAAGGGCTACAAGACAATGGACTTCTGGAGTTTCCTATTGGTCTCTCAGCATAGACAGTTGCTCTGGCATTGGTATTCTGTTCTACCACCTTCACCCAACTGTTCTGAAACTGTTGGATTTGATTCCTGGCCATGCCCTTTTATTGGATTTCATATTCAAAATGTTTCTTTTCGTGTCATTTCTTTTTATGCCCCACAATCTAAAGCCAAGCGTACAGCTATGTTTCACCTCATTACTCCGTAGCTACATGTGGCTCATCATGTCATCTGGGGAGGGGATTTTAATTGTGGGACCAGTAAGCTGGATAGGGGGTCCTTGACAACAGCTGGGAAAGTTTTGGGGGATATGACTGCTCTTTGCTCTATTACACATCTGGCTGGGTTGAAGGATGCTTTTTTGATACACTCTGGGAAACGAGAACAAACTATTTGTAAGGGGAATTTGTGTACTAGAATAGATTTTATGTTCATTTCCAAAACGCTTCTAGTTGCTCGTACTTCTGTAGAGCCAGTGGAATATTCGGATCACTGTTCTTTAACTCTACTTTTGGGTAGTCCAGTGGCTCCTTTTGGCCCTAGATATTGGAAATTGAATTCTACGCTTTTGGAGCAGGCCTCCTTTCTCCAACAAATTGTTTATTTTTTGCATTGTAAAAAAAACAAGCTTTGACCTTTATGAGAATCCTCTCTTATTGTGAATGGAGACTAAATCTGAGTTCTGGACATAATTTATTAGGACTGGCAAACACATTCGATCTTCCGCTTATGTGGATTATCTGAATGACCGTAAGCACTTGCAACATTTAATTTCCTGCTCTTATTCCACTAAACATGTATCCTCGGACCAGATTTCTCTTATCAAATCTAAAATGTTATTCTGTCACTCCACTCAAAGTGAAGGTATGCGCCTCAAACAACAATACTGTACTTCTGGTGCTTTTCATGAAGTTTGCCCCCTACTTCATAATCAGATGCATCTTGGCCACAGGTTGATGGTGCTCAGGGACCCTGAAGATGTACTCCATACCTCTAACCCTCACCTTCTTAGTATTGTCATGGACTATGCTGTTTCCTTATTTGGTTGCTCTTATCCAGTACAGCCTGATTTCGATCCTTTTTTTCGGGAGCTTCCCCTTCCTTCGGCCCCTCCTGACCTGCTTGGAGTTCTGTCTAACCCCTTAACTGTTTCCAAGATTTCGGACACTATTAGCACTTTAGCCACCAAAAAATCACCAGGTCCTGATGGTCTCCCCTCTGAATTGTTTTCAATATTGGGACGTGAAATTCCTGTGGAACTTACTACTGTTTTAACTATCTTTTGCAGCACCAAGACGTTCCTTTGGAAATGGCTACTGGTGTGCTGATCTTTTTAATTAAGAAAGGGGAGAAGACTGATATTACGAATTGGAGACCTATTAGTCTTCTAAATACCGACTTTAATTTACTGGATAAAATTTTAAATAATAGACTTTTGACTGTAGCTCCATATTTAATTTCCCCTGCCCAATCTTGTACCGTCCGTGTGGGGTCCATAATGGAACCCCTGCTTTTGTTGCGTGAAGTATTTGACTGTCTTAATACCTCACCGCTGGGGGGGTGCTGCTTTCTTTGGACCAAAAACAGGCCTTTGACAATATCAGCCATTCCTTTTTGTGGTATACCTTGGCCCGGTATGGTATTCTCCATTCCTTTGTTGCTTGGTTATGGATGTTATATAAAACTGCTACTGTCAAACCCTGTGTTAACAGCAATTTGGCACCTTATATCCCCATACAGATGGGTGTTCAACAGGGCTGTCCCCTTAGCCCGTTATTATATGTTTTCTCCATTGACCCACTTCTGCACCTTCTTAATTCGACCCTGGACATACTTCCAATCAGCTTACCCAGTCAACTGGTCCAGTATACAGCCCTTGCTTATGCTGATGATTTGATCATTTTAACAAAGGATGTTGTTTTGGCAGAAACAGCCATTCTTCACTACCATGACTTTGGCTCTCTTTCAGGGACATAATGTACTCAAAAGTAAGGAGAGACTCTTTGGGACCCCCTCTCCGCATACTGTGGCAGGAATCCCAATTACTGTTGAAGATTTCCATATTTTGGGGATTTATTTTGGAAGTTCTCAGATGAACAGTGTTAACTGGGATGAGAAGATACAACTTGGAATTGCTTTGTTACATTCTTGGAACAAGCAGAAAATGTTCTTTTGGAAAAAGATAAACCTCATTAAGGTTTTTCTTCTACCAATTTTTATTTTTCTTAGTGCTCTTTTTCCTGTGCCCAAATCTAGAGAAGCCGCTGTCTATAGTCTTTTTTTTTCCAATCTTTTTGGGGCAGCAGGCTGAATACTATTCATCGCAATGTTCTTTATTTACCCTTGACCAAAGGGTGCCAGAACATGGTGAACCCTGTTTTTTTTTTTCTGCCAATTTCTTTATGCTAATTTGAGGCCCCTGCTGCTTTCCTCCTCTAGATTCTGGTGTATGTGTTTTTCACATTCCATTTCCCAGTGGTATTTGGCATGGGTGGTCAGACCCGACAAATCAGGCACTTTGCCCCCCCCTTTGACTTATCTTCTGGATGTTTTTGTTAAACTCTGGCTGTGGGGTATTACCCATGCAATGGTGTTGATTAAAACTAAAAAACAACTTTATTTTCAAGTTCTCCTGATGCATATCCAGGACGTTGACCCTTTCCCCAAGTGTCCACAGCAGTTCTGTGTGGTCTTGCTGCACTGTCTTTTGGACAATAGAATACCCGATAAAATGAAGGATTTCCATTGGTTGACTTGTCATGAGTGCTTAAATGTTGAGGCTAATCAAAAGTATAAACAGGTCATGGAACAGAATTGTTCTAGTCCCTTATGCATCCTTCAACCTAAGACTATTGATCACCTGTATTTTGCTTGTACTTATTTTGTGTTTTTTGGAATTTGTTGTATGCTATGACAAACATGCCTGTTTTCCACCATGTTTCTTATCCCAGGCTGATGTATGGGGATTACCCTCGTTCCCGGTTGAAATGGGACAGAAGCACTTTGAATGTTATTTTTGTTGTCATAAAATGGTATGTGTGGAATTCTAGGTGCCTCTTTACCTTGCAGCAACTTCAAATGTCTCATACTGAACTTTATGGTAAGATCTTGTATGAATTACAGATGATTTATTTTTCTGAAATGAAACTTTTGGATCGGTCTTGATTGCTACAACTTTGGAGAAATTTGCCTTGTAGTATGGACACAGAGGTACCTGTCACATGAATGCTGCTTTTGGACTCTGGCATTTCTTGTATACTTTTGTTTGGCACTTTGGGTTTCTTTTCCTGTATATATACGGTTTATTCCTTTGTTTGGTTTGTATGATTGTTTAATAAACACTTCCCCTACTCTTTTCGAGAAGTGCCATAGGATCTTTAACATACCTGCACTACCACCAGAACAGGCAGATGGGACCTCGGTTTAATGTCTCATCCGAAATACGGCACCTCAGGAGTGCAGCACCCCACCCTTATACTGCACTGCAGTGTTGGGATATTAACCCAAGTGTCTGGTGTGGGGATAGAACCCACAGCCTTCTGATCTCCTGGCCTCAGAGGCAAGTGTGCTACCTGCTGGCTCACTGACAATGATAAAGATGGCAGCTGTGATGTGTCCTTCATCCATCTCTGAGAAGATAGAGTCAGTTACATGCAGCAAAGAGGAGACAGTGGAGTGATGTTCCTAGAAGTCAGGCTGGAATTAAATCTAAACTTGGCCCCTACAAATCTAAACTTTGTTACCACCTAGCAACACTTAGTGGGTGTGATTGTAACTTCTAAATTACACAAGCCAACTCCTGTCTTCTTTCTGTTCATTATAGCACTTACAGTCTCTCCTGTCCAACTGCCTTGTTATTTACCCCTCTCCTCTACATTCCACTCTGCCTTCATCCTCCATTCCATTCCTCATCCGTTTCCCACCTCCGCCCCTCCTAATCTGCTTCCTCCCCTTCTCTCTCCATATCCTTCCACTCCAAAACCCCATAGAATTTTCCCCATCCAGCAAACCAATGACAAGGCCCTATGGCTGCTTCCATTTTCTCCACCTATTCTCCCTTATACCTTCCTCACCTACTCAGCACTCTCTCAGCACCCAGCCTCCATTGCTACCAGTTTCTCTCTCCATAGTAAGCTACCTTTTCATTTTGTTTGCCCCTCGCAACGTACTTAATGCTTAATGTGATTGAATTTTGTAATTTTAGTTACAAAACAGTTGAACATCATTTCTGTATCCAATGTAATTTTGTAACCACTCTCTGTATTGTTTTTCTGTATTTGCATTGTTTGCTGTTGACGTGGAACCTTTGTAAACAAGCTTATAGCTCAAAGGTATTAATATGAGAATTGAATAAATAAATGAAATAAAATAAATAAATTAGGAGAGGAAATAGGTGAAGGACAGGAAATTGGAGAGTCTGGCAAAGACAAGTTAAAATTTCTCTTGCAGCTTAGCAGGAGAGGGTAGGAGGGAGATGATCAGTAGTTACCAGGGGAGCAAGAGGGCCCCCCTTTATGAAGTGGAACAACTCTGGACAACTTCCAAGACTGAGGAACAGCACTGAGGGAGAAGAGGAGGCTGAGTAGGTGAGTCAGAAGAGATGCCATGCAGGGGTGGAGATGTGGAGGAGTTTAGAATCCAGCCTGTTAGGACTCGACTTGGACAGGTTGATGGAGAAAATGGCAGTTAGAGTCTCCTGGGTACTAATGGTTGGGAAAGGAAACCTCAGGATGGAAGGAGAGGGGAGGAGAGGGAGCATGTGATGGAGTGGAGGAGGCAGGAGGGTTAGTGGAAGGGACAGCACAAGTGGTAAAGAACTCACTGAAGTGAGCAGAGACAGATGAGGGATCAGAGACAGGTAAACAATTTACCAGAAAGATGGCAGGGGGGGTGTGTGGACTGGATGGGAGGGTCAAAAAGGGAGGCAATTACCTTCGAGAACTTACATGGGGCATTAAGGTTGTTCTGAAGGCTGACCTTGAATTAATGCAATTTTGTAGCCTGTGCAGGAGTTTCTACTATTCCTATATAAGAGGAGGTCAGGAAGGGAGTGTGATAATTTGTAGCATGCCCAGGTGAGAGGGACTTGTACTGGGCAATGATTCTGGGGGCAATCCAGGGGTGGTGATGAGTTTTTACCCTGAATTTTCTAAGTGGGGTGTGCTTTCCCGAAACCGAACAGAATTTATAGTGAAACATAGAAGGCAATATCAATATCAGTGGCAGAGAGGATGGCTGTACAATCTGTTTCAGCAAGGTCACTCAGGAGAGCACTGGAGTTGAGCGACCAAAGGGACTTGGTCCAGATGTATTTTGGGGTGGAAGGTGGATGATGGATTTTCCTGATGCAGAATGACATGCAATGGTCTGTGAAAGCATTCAGCAAGATATCTGCTGCAACAATGCGGTGGGGGTGCAGGGAGAGTACCCAGTCCAACAAGGAAGGGTTGTGGAAGTGGGAGTTCAGTGGGTTCAGTTATAATCTGCGAAAGATTAACGAAACTCAGCCTTGTGAATGGTCAGCCTGTAGGCTAGGGAGAGTCAACTGATATTGAAATCCCCTAGTAGGATGAATTCACAAGTAGAGAAATGAATGGTAGCGGCAGAGAGGGGATCAACCAGAGTGGAGGTAGAGATTTTGGGTGAGGCGTAAAAAACCTGAAAAAAAAATGGGCATAGCAGAGAGGAATGGCAGCCTGACAAGAAGAAACTCTTGGGAAGAGGGTGCATCCTATCTGATAGCCATGGCTCAGATGAAGCTCAGATGGACATAGATGGCAAATCCACCAATGTGTTTTCCCCTGTTCTGCCTGAAGAGATGATAGGAAGGGTCAGGCCAGAGTCTAAAATCCTGAAGGAGAAAAATGATTCAGAGATAGCGCTGGGGAGGTGAAGACTGTAGAGTCTGTTAGTTACCATATTATGGGACTGGGGGTGGGTAGGTTAAGGAGATGGGGGCTTTGAAAAAGGAGTTTTGTGGGCCAGCAAGGTTAAACCACACTACTGGGCACTGGACCTATTGTCAACCCTTCATGTTTGGATCAGAAATCAAAAGAGGTGTGAAGACATTTGCAAGGCTGTTTGCCCAAAAATAATATGCGAATGGGGAAGTGGCAGTTGGGCTGGGGAGGTTGGTGGCTTTGATAAGATGTTGTCAGGTGGGGGAGGGACTTGAATGTGGCCAGTTGTTTTTTTTTTTTAATTTATAGGAAGAAATGAGAGGGGTGCTTGGTACAGACATGCAACTAGCCTAGACCACCTGGCATTTTTTATATGTTAATTTTTATTTTTAGAAGTATGAGTCAAATTAGAGCTTTGTACAATTTAAATTTCACCAGCAAAAGTTGGGCAAGATAAAGATTCCACTTCCATGAGCTTTTGTAAAATTTCTGTGACATTTTTGTGAACTTTAACCAAAAATTAGTTTTCTTTTTTTTTTCCAGTTAATCTTAAACCCACTTGTTCAACTTTCACCACATCTAGCACGATAGATGTCCTGACCTAAACCAAATTTGTATGAGTGCAAATTTTCAAATCTCTAGCTGTAAAATTGGCAGATTTTTAAACAGCTGAATTTTGCAAGTAACAAAACTGCAAGACTGGGGCTGTGGCCTAGCTGGGGACCATAATAGAGGTCTGAGCTCAGAGCTCCACAACATTCAGCTCCTAATCCAAAGCATTCTTTGTCTAAAAAAAACATGAAACAAGATTCTACATTGGCAAGGCAGTGGAATAGTGTCCCTAACAAAAGTGGCAAAGAGATCATTACAAATAGACTATAAAATCACAAAAGACATCCCACAGAAGATGGATTTGCATACATTGCTAAATGGACAATTTGTGGTTGGGGCTTGCAATAGATACGACTCTAGCAGACTCCTTTCCTGTTTACAGTATGCAGGTGCCAACACAGAAATTGACTAGAAATCTGCCATATGAAATGTGGTCTGAGTGAGAGTGGGCTTTGAAAATCTAAATGCCCAGCTCTCACATATCCAGACCACTATGAACTGACTCAGTGAAACTACGGAGGGGCACCACAAAAGATTAGAGGAGCTGGAGTCCTGGATCAGTAAACAGGAAGAACACATCACAGAAATACAAAGAGTGCTGAATCAGGAACAAAAAAATTGAGGAACTGTACAATGTCCTACATGATCATGAAAATCATGAACGCTGAACAAATGTGGGGATGATTCGGTTGCCGGAATATGTGAAAAGCCCAGACCCTCTTAAATGCCTGGTTACCACAGATATTAGGTGTGGCTGGATCAGGGCCAGCAACTTGAAGTACAAAGACACCACCAGTTACTGGGGAAGAAGCAAACCACATATGAGAAGACGTGGCATTTATTTTATAACCTTTTTGGAATACTCCAGCCGGCAACTAGTTCTACAAGCTGCTCGGAAACAGTGCCCTATAAAAGTGAATGGTGCTGTGGTGGGCTTTTATGCTGATTACAGTTGTAAGCTGCAGAGGAAAGGACATGAGTTCCTAGAGCTGTAAACAAAAACGACTGCACCATTTAAATTGTCAGTTCACCCATGTATATCCACCACTCTCATCATACACTGGTAGGGACAGCAGCCTAAGGTCTGTACAGACCTGGACATGACCATGGCATATTTAGACACACAGGAGGTGGCATGGGTAGGTCAATCAGGGCTCCAGAGGGTGAGCCAAGCTACTTGAGAGTGTCTGCCAGCATACACATTCAACATGCAGTGAATATGGGGTGTGGGGGCCTCGAGACAGGGAACACAATTCTCCTAAGACTTATTATATTAATTTAATAAGAGCACACTATACCAATTTAAAAACTAAGCAGTGTAGGGAGAAAATCATAGTACTCTGAGCAAACTGAACCACAGTAGGCATTGGTTAACATGGACATAGAGATCCCGGTGAGGACAGCAAGGCTGAACCATGGTTCAACCACAGGTTGACCATAGTCAGCCATGCTTTTGACCATGTTTGGATATGGTTGGCCATGGTTGTGAAATGGCACAACAGGCAGCCATGGTCATCTATGGCCAGAACATGCCTTTGGAAAATACCATGGTCAGCCATTGTCAAGTATAGTGAAAACATGACCTCGAAAGGTTAAATAAATGTAGCCATCCATGGTCAACAGTAGATAATACTAGTCCTTACAGGGATGAATAACTATAGCCATCAATGGTTAGATTCAGATGTTTTTTTCATAATTAAACAAATTTCTTCACAACTCAGGTTATTTCATTTTTTTTCAACAACCTTAACATTCAGCAATGAATGCATACTATCCACACATACTTTTGGAATACCCATTGCTGCAGCTGTTCTTCTTTCTAATGGAGTCGCTCCTCATTCGTAACTCATACAATGGCTTAACCACTATTTATACCACCATAGAGCTAAACATTTTTATTTTGTGCTGAGTGCTCATAGTCAAGGCCACTGTTTTTCATTTTTTACCGGAAAATCCGGTAAAATTCTGGAATTAAGGTTGCCTGAAAACCGGAAAAAAATGAAGATTTCATGGAATCTGGCATTTTCTATCAGATCAGTAAATCTATAAAAAAGTGTGTTTTTCTTTTAATTTCTTCCTGTACTATTTTCAGTTTGCTTTATTTAATGCTCTGTGTATTAAGCCTTCTTTAATTCTGATTATTTATGCACATACTAAAAGAATGATAACAGAATCCCGGTAAAATCCGGAAATTAGAGTAACAATCACCGGTGAAATTCCGGAATCTTAAGTCTTGAAAATGGAATTTAATTGTTTTAATCACCGTAAATCAGTGGCCTTGCTCATAGTAAGTTTGAGGTAATTAATTGCTTTGTGTATACCATATTTTTTCTTCATAAATTAAAAAAAAGTTAGAGTGTGATTATTTATTTGAGCTTAAAGTGTCAAATTCTGCATTCTGATATGCAAATAAATTATGCAAATGTGGTTGACATTCAATATTCTTCTGACCATGGACAAACCATGGTCAAACATGAATGAATCATGGTTTACCATGGTGTGTCCAGAACATTCAAAAAAGTTACTGAGAAAGACCATAATATATAGATGATATCAACAAATCAGAAATTCATTGGCAATGTTCTTCATTTTAAACGTAATAAAGTATTACAATTAATGTGCTCAGTTAGTTAAGTCAATGGATGCAGAATAATCATGGTCAAGCATGTTCAATGGTTGATTATAGTCTGACCATGCTAGAGTGACAATGGTTATTAACTATGGCCATTAACCACAGCCAAAGCATGGTCAGAACATGATCAACCATTTTCAACCATGGTTGAACAAGGTACAATGGTCATATCCTCACTGGGAGAGGGCTGGCTGGTGGACCTGGGTGATCCTCCATGCCTAAATAACAATGGGATGCAAGGAGGATGCCACCGTGGTGAGAAAGGGGGCCCCAGACTAATGCTGGCACCTCTAGTAATAAAACAGCAATTTAAGTGCACCAAATAGCCCATGCAGGAGGATCCCCCGCCCCCCCCTCAGGTTTTCATTTCACCCTCTAATTTTTATGGTGGACTTTTTTTTATTACCAGGTTGGGGGTGCCAGGTCTGCCCCAGTTTTGTTGGACTACCTGGGAACTGGGGCATAAATGACAACAGCCCCCATACTTGCATTGTAGTTTTTGTTTATGTAGCTTTTTTCCCTGAAGCTGACTAGAGGAGAGCTACTTTGTTCCATCTCTGCTTCCCCCCACAACCAGCCACCACCAGCCTGGACTCACCTGATGCAGTGACCCCCACAGTTTGCCCCCCCATGCTGGGGACAGGAAGAGAACAGCCATTTTCTCCCCACCTGGGCAGACATATCGAGTGTGGATCCAATCGTGGGCAAGCAGAACTTCATGGAGTGTCAAAGACTCCATGTTTCCTGTTTCCACTTTTCTCTCTATGACCTCTGCCATGGTGGCATGTGAGTGCGCGTGCATGGAGGTGTGCACACGCCACAGAACTGTGGCCCCTCCCTACTTATTGCTTGATCACCGGCACTATCCACAAGCCTCCACCTGGGGGCAGCCAAGGGCAGAGATGGCATGACTCTCTACCCTGGGAGAGGAGAGCAGTCCTCCAGACTCTCAGTCCTCTCCCCCCTTGGCTGATCCCCAGTGACACAAGCTCATTCCCTGAACTTGGGTCACCAGTGTGGCAGGAGGTAAGTGCACAGAGCCTCAGCCCTCCACACCACCAGGCCAGCATTTACATTTGCATTGCTAAGCTTCATTTACAGTTTGAACTTTTATTTGCAAAAAGTTGTTTTTGTGAATCTGTTATCCTTTTATAATTAATGATGACCCTATTTATCAGCTTGATTACAAGTACTGTCAAATGCCATAATAACCCAAAACCAGGCTATTATGACATCTCTCAAAACTTTCTGCCATTAGTAGAGTCATTTGTAGCACATCACCTTATTGGCCCTTACTCTGTGTGTGGGCAGGCCAAACACATCTACAAACATGGCACCTACAATTTTCCGTTACTGAGGATGAGTGCTGCTCACCCAAAGTAATCGCTTGCCTCTCGCCCTCCTCACATGTAAGTTCTTATTTTTTTTAACTATCTGGTTGATCCTGCCTTTGCAAAAATTGAAAATGAGCTTTGCTCAAATGAGTGTATTTTATTCCTTATCTTATGAATAACAAGATCTAATACTACTACTACTACTATAACAGAAAGCTATCTGGTTGATCCTGCTGTTGTTGCGCTTCGGTCAGTGTTTTGGTCCGACTAGCGTGATCACGATCTCCAATGTGATTGACAAGATTTTTCTTATGGTCACCACTCAGCAGTAGCATTTTTTTTTTAAAAAGCAAGAAGAAATGTCCTTACTGGACAGTATGTGTGTGTGTGTGTGTGTGTGTGTGTGTGTGTGTGTGCTGGCAGTATGACAGAACTGTGTTGGCATTCACTCCCGGCACCAGTAATTATAAAAAATTAAGGATAGGAAAGTGTGTGCTTTAGGATCTTTTTTATACACCCTTGGTGTGTGATGACCTCATAGATCTCTCAAACTTCGCCCTTGAAGTTTATGGGTCATCATTAACCCTTGGTGTATAAAAAAATCCATAACACACACTTGCCTATCCATTATTCTTTATTTAAAAGACACAGGATGGACTTGTTTTCAAAAATGATATCTTTATACAGCATAATTGTGTACTGGAGGCAGGTTGGGTTCACAGGCTCCTTCCATGGTAGTAACGTGGGATATGTGGACCCATCCAGGTCTCGGAACCAAGGAGGGAAAGATATGAGAAGCCAAGAGTTTGCTGCTGTTTCAGTGTTCTGTGGTTTAATTCATTTTTGGAGGGTGGTAGAATCTGTTAGAGACAGTTGTTTGACTTGAAAGGAAAGAGATGGCTTTGGAGGTTCAAGGGTATTTCCAGATGTAGATGGGAAGTACTGTGTTACAAGAACAGGGTTGTTTTAAGGTTCAATGGATTTCTTTATTTCCATTTTCTTTTAAAACCAAAAAGCAGCAACTATCTATTTTCATTATCTGTGTGACTGGGGGCAGGGAAGCAGGCCTGGTGGGATGCATGGGGAAGCTCGCCATACCTGAAGCTATTAAAAAAAAAGGAATTGATTTACAGATCCTATCTTGGAATGTCAACAAACTGAAAACTGTAATTATGAGGAAAATGGTGTGGACATATATGAAAAAAAAATAAGTGGGGGGCATACTGCTAATGTCTGAAATGCACATGGTTAGGGAGGAGCCTGACAGGCTGGGGAAGGAATGGGGATACCTTAGGGTGCCATGTATTACTTCAAAGGTAAGAGATTCATAAACAGTGTGCAGATCCCCAGGGCAGTATATAATTACTGAGGCAGAGATTGGGGGGCTTAGCCTACATAGTGGCAGTGGTGCACAGACCGAATTAAGATAATTGGGGCTTTTTCTATCAACTTTCTCTCACACTGTTAGATTTCTTGTATCCTTTAATAACAGGTAGGGTTTCAGTGTCCATGGGATGCAGTATTTAGACCACTCTGTACCATCCAAAAGCACCTCCCTGAAGTGCAGCAGCTCTTTGAACCCTAGCAGAGGAGTGGGGGTGATAGTAGTGTGGCAGTTTCTCCACCTGGATACCCAGGTATTCACCTTCTCATATGCACATCTCCTCCATTTCTGAATAGACATGTGTCTAATGGGCATGCTGCAAACAGTGTTGGCAGCAGGGTATGATCCAATATTACACTCAGACCATGTTCCCTTTCTGCTTACATGATCTGGGAGAGGGGAGTCTCCTCCCACTAAGCCGTGGTGACTGGACACCTATGTCCTGCTGGATCCAGATTTTACAAGCCAGATGGGCATAGCACTGCAAGACTTCCTCACCCACAGTAAAGAAGGAGATGCCAGAAAGGCAGTGCAATTGGAGGTGCTAAAGGCTTATGCCAGAGGTGTTTCCATCTCAGTAGCAGCCAGGCCAAAGAGCTGGATATTACTAAGAGAGTTCTACAGAATCTCTGGAGATGTACCATGCCAGCCCAGCCCCAACTGCAAACCCTACAGGATCTTCTGTCATGAAAGGATAGCTAAATCGGTTAATTTTGACAAAAATTGAGCTAAACCTTCTGTTATGCCAGACCAACAATTACTTTGATGGAGACAATTGGGGGGGGGATGGCCCTCCTGGCAGCTTTAGAAGAAGGAGGTGGATAAGGCCATAGCTAAAATCCAGACACAGAGAGGACAATGTACTACAAACCAGGAAGATATAGGGGTGGCATTCCAAGACTTCTATAACACCCTATACACCATAGAGGTTGCAAATGCCATCCCAGAACCCCAGGACAAAAAATACAAGGACAGGTTGAGTGAGCTAAATATACTCACCAGAGTAGATGAGGGATCGGGGGGATGTGATTGGGACCTTTAAATACTTCAAGGGGATAAACAATTCAGGTATAGAAGGGGTATTTAAGTTGAGGAGGGGGAGGGACACAAGAGGGCATGGTCTCAGATTGAAGAGGGAAGATTTAAGAGAGATATAAGGAGACATTTTTTCACAGACAGAGTGGTGGCTAAATGGAACTCTGTACCTGAGGAGGTGGTATCCTGTAAGATGGTGGGCAGTTTTAAAAGGGTATGGGACAGCGTGAGAGGGGGGCTAATGGTGAGGGAGGAGGGGGAGGGTGGGGCAGCTGCAATGTGAGGGTGCTGGCAGCACATTCGAGTAGACTTGATAGACCATGAGGCCCATTTCTACTGTCAGAAATGTATGTTCATATGAATGAGGTTCTGCATACAATACCTCCGTTAAGTAAGTAAGCATTTATTTGTAATGCACCAAATCCCTGAGGCTCTGGGTGCCTTACAAGGTAAAAACAGGACAAAAACAACAATACATATTACAATAAAATTAACTGGGTCAGTAAAAATCAACAAAATAATAGGTGACAATTGATATACTAACTAACTGTAGTGCAAAAGGGAGATTATGAATAAAGACCCCCACATTGGAGGAAGTATCCCAGGCAGTTCCATCTCTGATCAGTGGAAAAGCATTGAGGCCACATGGGCTCTCGGTTGTATTCTTCAACAGTTCTGGTGGACCCTTGAGCATCCAGTGAATGCTATGATAGTTAAGTCATTGTAGTGGGGTTCACTGCCACCATTCCAGTACATTGCCACTATCACAGTCCTTCCAAAATCAGGAAAAGATCCAGTGTGTTGCACCTCCTATTACCCAATTTTACTCCTCAATGCAGGCCATGAGGTGTTCAGAAAGATACTGTAATGTGAGACTGGAAAGGACTCTCCAAGGACTGGTCCACTTGGATGGGGAGGGGTTCTGAAAGGTAGGCATGCTTGGACCAACAACCATAGTTAATGTGATGTGGACTTGCATGGGCAAGAGGGCTGCTCAGCCAGGTCTCTTGACACTGGATGCCAAGAAGGCCCTTGACTGGGTCGAGTGGCCCTTCTAGTTTGCCACCATGGAAAAATGTGGAACTGTCCCCCATTTCCAGACTTGGCTAGGTGAACTGTACAAAGCCCCACAAGCACAAGTGTTAACAATTGGGAGATTTTCCCCCCATTCTGTCTGAGCAGGGGCATGTGACAGGGTTGCCTCCATCCCCTTTACTCTACGCACCTACAATAGAACTACTAGCCATTGCAATCCGGTGGTAACACAGGGACATTGAGTGCCTGTGAGTGGGGAATGCTCATCATAAAATATCATTTTTTCCTGACAATAACCTGCTTTATTTAGCAGACTCTCATCTGATTCTGGGGGCCCTCACATTCCTCTTTTAGCTGTATGTAACTAGTAACACCACTGACTACCCTTTTTAATAAATCATGGGAGGATGGTGTGGTACCTGAGGACTGAAGGAGGGCAGATGTGATTCCCCTTCACAAAAGTGGGGGCAAGACAGAGGCAGGAAACTACAGACCTATCAATTTGACCTCAGTGGCAGGGAAAATTATGGAATCACTTCTGAAGGAAAGAATTGTTGAGTACCATGAGACCAGTGGGGCATAGGACCCAAGGCAGCATGGATTCACAGCAGGAAGATCATGTCAAACAAATCGAATTGATTTCATTGACTGGGTGACCAAAGTAGTAGACCAGGGAGGGGCCGTGGACATGGCCTGTCTAGACTTTAGCAAGATATTTGACACAGTCCCGCATAAAAGATTAATAAACAAATTAGGCAGCCTGGGAGTGGGTCCCAGGGTGGTAGCCTGGGTAAACACTGGCAGGACAACAGTACACAGAGGGTAATAGTAAATGGAGTCCACAATGAAGAAATGGGGGGTTACTAGTGGGGTACCACAAGATTCAGTACTGGGGCCAGTCATTTTTAATGTCATCATAAGTGACATTGCAGAGGGACTGGAAGGAAAAGTATGTCTCTTTGCAGATGACACAAAGATCTGCAACATGGTTGATATGCAAGGTGGGATGGAAAGGATGAAAAGGGACTTGGCAAGGTTGGAGGAATGGTCAAATGTATGGCAGCTTAGATTCAATGCAAAGAAGTGCAAAGTAATGCACCTGGAAAACAAAACCCAAGGGAAGAATACACAATGGGGAGTTAGATACTGACAACAACAAAAATGGAAAGGGACCTGGGGGTAGTCATATCATAAGACCTAAAGGTGGGCCAGCAATGTAAGAAGGCATTAAGGAGGGCTGGGGGGATGCTGGGATGCATAGGGAGAGGCAACATCAGTAGGGAACAAGACATTGTTATCCATCTGTAAAAACAGATGGTGAGACCCCATCTGGAGTACTGCATGCAGTTCTGGAGGCCCCATCTTTGCAAGGACATAAACAGGATGGAGACTGTGCAGAGAAGGGCAACTAAAATGGTACAGGGTCTGCACCAGAAGGCATATGAAGAGAGACTAAAGGAGCTTAATATGTATACCCTCGAGGAAAGGAGGGAGAGGAGGGACATGATAGAAACTTTCAAGTACCACAAGGTAATCAACAAAGTCCAAGAGGGCAGCATCTTTCAGAAAAAGAGATGTGCAAGAACAAGGGGGCACAATTTGAAGATAGAGGGGGGACAGCTCAGAGATAATGTAAGGAAGTATTTCTTCACAGAGAGGGTTGTAGATGCATTGAACAGCCTTCCTGAGGAGGTCATAGAGTCAAAAACAGTGGGGGAATTCAAAAATGTATGGGACAGACATAAGGCAATTCTACTGGGGAGTAGGAGGAAGTAGGCTGTTGGTTAACTAGGATCTACAGCTTATCCATTAGGTAGGGAAATGGGCAGACTAAGTGGGCCAAGCGTCCTTATCTGCCATCAGATTCTATGTTTCTATGGACCAATCTCTGGACATAAAATCAGTTGTTCAAATGTGTGTGGTTACCACTTGGGGCCTCAGACCCGCTCTTCCATGTTTCAGGGACTCTACTCAATCTCATACTCCAGTTTAAGTAACATGGGGTAATCCTCCCAGAAAACTCGCCATTCTGTGGAATGCTAACTACCACCTCCTGCTAGTGAAACTCAAAAAGAACTGTGAGAGAAGGTGCTCGCTGCTCCTAACCCTTAATGGGCAGGACCATTTCTATTAAAACATGTCTCCTACTGAGATGCATATATTTATTCTACGGGCCCAATCCTGAAATGCATGGCACAACTTGTGGGTGTCTGCAAGTTGCACCATGCAGCACTATGCCGAGCACTCTGCACTGTATTCCAGGACAAGCAGAGTCCCTGGCACCTCTGCTTTTGACTAGCACCAAAGGCATGGTACACCAGGCCTGGGTGCCGCAAGTTATGGCACACATTCTACTGCCCTTAAGCCCTCCCCACAGTGGAATGCAATGGCATGCACCTGGGGGCATTGGGATGGCTGGTCAATTAGCACATGCGCTGGGGAGGCAGCAATGGAACCAGACCCCAGGGGTCCCTGAAGTTTGGGGATGGGGTGGCATGACAGAGCGGGGGGAGGCATGGGGAGCACAGCAGTGTATATTCTGCAGTGCTGTGGGGGGGCATCTGTCGCTGTGGCAGGACGGATGCCCCATAGACCACCTCCTGGCTGGTCTAACCCCGCTATGCCATTCCCTGTTCTGGAATGGTGTAAGTGGGTTACGGCAGCCACCCTTTTGGAATAGGGTGCAGTTGCTGCCATAACCCACCCTTGCGCCATGCTACTGTGGGTTATGGACATAGTGGGTGGTGTAATCCACATTTGTCGCAACCCACATATGGCATGGCACAAGGCACCTTTTGGAATTGCAAATGGCGTTATGTCTGGTGTAAGGTGCGATTTGTGCCATCAGCATCAGCGTAAATCGCCTTGCACCAGACGTAACACCTTTTGGAATCGGGCCCTTAGTATTCCCAGTTCATGTGCCCATGAAATTCTTTAATAGTATTAAAGGATGCCTCACTTCACTACTATGTGTGGGGAAGAGGGCAAGGATGCAACAGGACATCCTACATAAACCTGTGAAGGAGGGAGTCCTCAGCCTGCTTAACTTGTACTACTACTACTATCGGGTAAACAGATGGCCTTCCTGTGGGACACCCAACTGGAAGAGTAGACCCAACTGGTTTGGATAGGTATGGAAGAGAAATCTATCTCTGGTAGGATTCTATCATCGCTGTTAGCACCATTTCTGCACACTGGTGTAATTAAACAAATTACTAACCCTTTTCTGAGATTAACATCAAGAACATGGCTCATGACTCAGAAACTTATTGAAAACCAAAAAGGATTGTCACCAGTAAAATCCCTGAGTATATGACTATGGGGACAGAGAGAGACAAGCATTTGTCAGTGCCGAATGTTGTCTCTCTGGCATTGGCATTGGTAGTGCAGGAGTTAGAGATGCATAATAGGAATGGCAGTGAAGTATTGAACTGACACCAAGCCTACCCCCACCCTGCAGAAACTGACAGGTATTGGGGTGTGCCTTTGGGGCGTCAGCTATAACGCACATGCCATTTTATCTCACCCTACCCTGTAGACACTGACAAGTGTCGTGGTGTGCTTTGGGGTCTTTGGGCCTTATACTTACCCCATTCCACAAGGAAATACGCTGAGGTGGGTGCAGTATAGGAGAATGGGGTGAACTTTAGGGCCGAACACCCCAAGGCACACCTCAATGCCTGTTACTGGCTGCAGGGTGGGGGTGAAATGGCATGAACATTACAGCCAATTATCCCAAGTCACCCCCCTGTTACCTGCAGTCTCTACAGGGTGGAGTGTTACAGTTGAAAACCCTAATGTTATAGGTGTTTGTTGGTATTGTCATTCCAAATTTTCAACATGGGCTTTTTGTGACCACAGCTCATGAAGAGCGGCACAATCAGTGTGTTAGCCAAAAGTTGATGTTGCACAGTGGCTATACCATTTGGCGACACAGGGACAAAAACACATTTTAGGCAGGGTGTGAAAAATGACAACTTTATTGTTCGTGAGGAGGTGTAAAAAAATGGCAACATTGAAAATATGGAGTGAAAATATGAAAAATTGGTGAAGTCATGAGCATGCATAGAAACTGAGCAACACACGTCCGTAACCCAATTATTTTTTGGATTTTTTCAGCCAGATTTTCAACATAGATATTTTGGGACCTCCCCTCATCAACAGTGGTGCTGTGATTTTGTTAATCTGTCCCAAAAGTTGATTTCCCACAGCGACCATGCTATTGTGCGCCACAGGTGTGGAAACACATTTTGGGCAGGCTATGAAAAATGACAGCTGTACTGTTCATAAGGAGGTGTGAAAAATTGCCAGTGCTGAAAATCTGGGATGAAAATATTGCAAATTTACAAAGTTCAAAGGGTACATGGAAACTGCGCAATGCACGCTTGTAACAGTCATTTTATGGACGTTCATCACTGAATTTTCAACATAGGCATTTTAAGACCTCTGTTCACGAACAGTGTCACTGTCATTTTCTCAAACTGTCCCAAAAACTGATTTCACACAGCGACCGTGGTATTCTGCGCCAGATGTGCGAAAACACATTTCAGCCAGGATATGGAAAATTACAGCTATGATGTTCATAAGGAGGTGTGGAAAAATGCCAATTTTGAAAATCTGGAGTGAAAATATTACAAATTCATGAAGTTATGAGCCTGCATGGAAACTGCACAAGGCATGCTCATAAAACAGGCATTTTTGGATTTTTCACCAAATCTGCAACATAGACTTTTTGAGAGCCCCCCATGAACAGTGGCACTGTTGTTTTATTAATCAGTCCAGAAAGGTGATTCTGTGCAGTGACCGTGAAATCACCTTTCGGGACTGAATAACTCCATGACAGTGACTGGATTCATGAGGAGGGGTCCCAATAACCCCATGTTGAAAATTTTGTGCCAAACTTCCCCAAAATGCCCGAGATGTGCACCAAAGTTGAAAAAACCCTATTTATGCCATTATACAGCTTACCAGCATTTCTTCAGTTCGCGGTTGGCTTTGAAGAGTGCAGACGTGTTCCTGGTCCATTGTAGATCATCGTGCTGTGCTCTGGAGGTAAGTATGGGGTAAGGGGTGTGGGGATGCAAGGTGCACAGAGGGTGGTGTGGGTTAGGGAGGGCCACGGAGTTGACGAGGGACGTTTCTGCTTTGAGGTTTGAAAAAAAAAAACATTTCGGAAGGTTTTCTTTTACATGAGTCATTTAGGCACGCTAGGGTGGGCTCCCAGCATGCCACATGAGTGTTGTTTTTTGGGGGGGTCTGTAGCTGACAGGGGATTGGGCACCCCCATCAGCACACAACAAATGGGGGGCATTATGTTGATGGGGAGTGGGCTCCCCCGTCGGCAAATGAAACCGGGAAAGGGGGACATGATGCTGAGGGGGATTAGGCACCCCCTTAGCACACACTTTAAATGGGAGGAGGGGTTGCATTATGTCAATGGGGAGTGGGCACCCCCATCAGCAAATGTTCTGGGTTGGGACATGCCAACAGGGGAGATTAGGTGCCCCTGAAGTCTGGTCTCTGTGCGGCGGCAGTAAGCGCTGCCATGTTAATGGAAGGGCTTCACCAGGAAAGGCACATAGGGAGGGTGTGTTTTGGTGCCACTGCATGATGAGCTAGGCTGTCATTGCAAAGGACCTTTTCTTAGTTGTGCTCACCACATTATGTATTCCTGATGTGGTGTCGGCATGCTGGCTTATTGGGGAATGAGGGACGCACCTACTGATGCATGCCCTGCATTCGCCACCAGTGACCGGGTGGTTTCCAAATCTGCTACTAATGGAATATGTTGGCCGTGCAAGTGTGAGCCAACGTAAAAATTGGGTCCATGAGTAAAATTCTTTCCTATGGGCTACTAAAGGATTGGAGAGAGTTGCAAACCTCTATGAAGGGGGAAATCTTGTGTTCTTACCAACAAGTATTTACAAAATATAATTTAACCCCATCAGATTTCTTTGCATATTTGAGGTTAGAAACATAGAAACATAGAATTTGATGGCAGATAAGGACCTCTTGGCCCACCTATTCTGCCCATTTTCCTACCTAACAGATACGCTGCAGATCTTAGTTAACCAACAGCTTACTTCCTCCTACCCCCCACTAGGACTGCCTTATGTCTGTCCCATGCATTGTTGAATTCCCCCACTGTTCTTGACTCCACAACCTCCTCAGGGAGGCTGTTCTATGCATCCACAACCTCTCCATGAAAAAATACTTCCTCACATTACCTCTGAGCCATCCCCTCTCTATCTTCAAATTGTGCCCCCTTGTTCTTGCACATCTCTTTTTCTGAAAGATGCTGCCCTCTTGGACTTTGTTGATTCCCTTGAGGTACTTGAAAGTTTCTATCATGTCCCTTCTCTCCCTTCTTCCTCAAGGGTATACATATTAAGCTCCTTTAGTTTTTCTTAGTATGTCTTCTGGTGCAAACCCTGCACCATTTTGGTTGCCATCCTCTGGACAGCCTCCACTCTATGTCTTTGCGGAGATGGGGTCTCCAGAACTGCACATAGTACTCCAGGTGGGGTCTCACCAACTGTCTGTACAGAGGGATAACAACTTCCTGTTTTCTACTATTGATGCCTCTCCCTATTCATCCCAGTATCCCCAGCCTTCCTTACTGCCTTCTCACATTGCTTACCCACCTTTTGGTCATCTGATATAATTACCCCCAGGTCCCTTTCCATTTTTACTGTTGTCAGTATCTCACCCCCCATTGTGTACTCTTTCCCTGGGTTTTTGTTTCCCAGGTGCATTACTTTGCACGTCTTTGCATTCAATCTGAGCTGCCATACATTTGACCATTTCTGCAACCTTGTCAAGTCCCTTCTCATCCTATCCACTCCATCTTGTGTATCAACCCTGTTGCAGATCTTTCTGTCGTCTACAAAGAGACATACTTTTCCTTCCAGTTCCTCCGCAATGTCACTTATAAAGACATTAAAAAGGACCGGTCCCAGTACTGAACCCTGCGGTACCCCATTAGTAATCCTCCTTTCTTCACTGTGGACTCCATTTACTACTACCCTTTGTGTCCTGTTGTCTAGCCAATTTTTTATCCAGGCTACCATCTTGGGACCCACTCCAAGGCTAACTTGTGTATTAATCTTTTGTGAGGGACTGTATCAAATGCCTTGCTAAACTCTAGGTAGGCCATGTCCACAGCCCCTTCCTGGTCTACTACTTTGGTCATCCAGTCAAAGAAATCTATTAGATTCATCTGACACGACCTTCCCTTCATGAATCCATGCTGCCTTGAGTCCTGTGCCCCACTGGCCTCTAGGTACTCAACAATTATTTCCTTCAGAAGTGACTGCATCATTTTCCCTACCACTGAGGTCAAACTAACTGGTCTGTAGTTTTCTGCCTCTGTCCTACTCCCACTTTTGTGAAGAGGAATCACATCCACCCTTCTCCAGTCCTCATGTACCACCCCATCTTCCCATGATTTGTTAAAGAGAGTAGTCAGTGGTGTCGCTAGTTCTACCCTTAGTTCTTTTAGAATTCTTGGGTGAATCCCATCAGGCCCCATTGCTTTGTCCACCTTCAATTTTATTAGTTCTTTCAGAACCCTTTCTTCTGTAAATGGACTGGTATCTACCCCTCATCTTCAGAGAATTTCTCTTGTTTGGTTTAGGTACCTCCCCCTCCTCTTCCTTTATGAATACTGAGCAGAAATATTTGTTCAGTATCCCTGCTTTTTCACTGTCACCCTCTACCCACGTTCCCTCCCCTTTATTAAGCCTCAGCATCCCTCCTTTGGTCTTTCTTCACTCTCTAATGTACCTATAAAAGGTATTATCCCCTTCTTAACAGAGTTGGCTATCCTTTCCTCGGTTTGGTCCTTTGCTATTCTGGCTGCCTTCCCAGCCTCTTTCTGCTTTAACTGATAAAGTTCTCTGTCCTGCTCCTTCTGTGTTTCCTTATATTTCCTGAATGCTATCTTTTTCTTCTTAACCTTCCCTGCCACCTCTTTTGAGAACCATAGCATTTTTTTCCTTCATTGTGTTTTATTGATTTGCTTTACACAAAGGCTTGTTGCCTCTGTGATGGCTGTTTTGATTACTCCCCATTGTTCCTCCACCCCTCCTTCTTGCCTGTTTGCTAGTGCTTTTCTCAGGCACTCTCTCATGTTCCCAAAGTCAGCCCTCCTAAAGTCCAAAACTCTTGCTTTTGCATTGCTTGATTGTGTGGCTATGTTTATCGTGAACCACACTGTTTGGTGGTCATTTGTTCCCAGATGGCCACCCACTTCTAAATCTGAGATTCTTTCTCCGTCCCCATTTGAGAGTACCAGGTCTAAGATTGCTCCCTCCCGAGTGGGTTCCAGTACTAACTGTCTGAGGCATGCCCCTTGTAGGGCATCAAGAATGACCCTGCTCCTGGATGTACCTGCAGCAAAGATGCTCTAGTTAACATCTGGCATATTCAGGTCCCCCATCAACAATATCTCTCCTTTTTCTGCCATTTTAAGGATGCCTTCTATAATTTCCTTGTCCATTCCCTCCCCCTGAGATGGGGGTCTGTATACAACCCCATGTGGATTGTGGTGCCATTTCCTGTCTCCAGGGTGACCCAGAGTGCCTCATCTGCTCCCTGTTTACTCTTTAGTTCTGTTGCTTTGATCCCTTCCTTTACATAGAAAGCTACTCCTCCTCCTCCTCCTCTTTTACCCCCCCGTCCCTCCTGTAGATTGTGTATCCTGGTATGTTGACATCCCAGTCATGGTTCTCTGTGTACCATGTTTCCGTGACTGCCACAATATCCAGGCAACCCTCTTCCATCAAGGCCACTAGTTCAGGGAGCTTATTACACAGACTATGGGCATTGGCACTCATCACCCTCCACTTTTTGATGGCCTTACCCCTTTTAGCCCCATTTCTGTCCTTACTGCCTTTGCTTTTTTTTTACATTTACCTATGTCCTGCTCCCTAATGACTTCTCTACCTTGGTGTTTACCTCACTAATTACTGTATTTTGTGGGGGAAGGCTGGGATTTCCCTGATCCTTTTCAGTGCCTCCGCCCTTGGCTAGTTTAAATGCTTGCCAATGAAGATTTAAACCTCTCACCTAGGATCCTGGTTCCCCCCCGGACAGATGCATGCCATTGCACCAGTATAGGTATGCATCCCTCCAGGTGGCTCCCCAGTCCCCAATGAAGCCAAAACCCTGAGCTCCACACCAGTTTTTCAACCATTCATTGAATTCCTGGTGAGGAGCAATTTAAGATCAACTCACATAGACAGTATACAATTCGGTAGTTGCCATCAGACAAGCGCTACTTGTCTAAGGCCCCTCCCAACTCTACAAACTCCTCTTGCACTGCTCTGATCCATTCCTAGCCAGGTCATTTGTCCCTAGGTGGACAATGACATCCAGCTCACTTCCTCGTGCAGCTGCTCCCATGATCCTGAGGATTCGCTTCCTGTCCCTCCAAACCATGGCACCAGGCAGGCATCTTACCTCCCTCTTCCCTTCCTCCCCCATTTCTACCCCCTAATGATTGAGTCCCCCACCAGGAGTTGTTTCCTTCCCCTGTGGGGTCCCATGCCACTGTCCTGTGGGTCTCCTTTGTGAAGGTTCCCAGCATCCTCCTTGGTCTCCACTGCAGGTGCCTCCATAGAGGAACCACTATCCACTACAAATGCATATGAATTGTGAAAAGGTACAGCTGGAGGGATGCAACCCTGTTCCACCACCCTCTCCCACCCTGAGCCCACCCTGGTTCAGCCTCTCCAGAATATCTTATCACTGAACCAAAGCTTACATAGCACCACACAGTGCTCCCCGTAGAGGAAATGCTGCTTCAACAAAACACACTATACAGGCCTATTATCCTGTTTTACTCTCTGATGGTGGAAACCAGACAGACACAGCTGCACTGCTCCCTGACTCAATGTGTTACAGACCCCGGGCTCCAGGATGGTATACGAGACATCTGGAAAATCGCAGCATGGGTGCTACAACACTGTTCAATGAACAACAGACTGAGACAAACATACTTTAATTTTATGCATAGAATGAATCACACACCATACCTAGCTAATAGTTTTGAGTGGAATGCTGAAATCCACCAGCGGAATTAGTGCAGAATTACCATTTCACCAAAAGAATTATTGTCAGAATTTCACTGGTCATTCTGTGGAATTCCTCCTGCTGTGATTCATGGAATTATCTTCCATGGAACAACATTTTCCCACATAAAAATCATTCCGCAACCATTTCCACAAAATATATTACAACTCATGGAATTTAATTCCACGGTAATGTAGTGGAAAACCTGTTCAGCATTTTTCCACCATAGAATTCTGCAATTCCACTTCTGGTGAAATTCAGTGGCAATTTGGTGGAATTTCACAAAAGCCTGCAAAATTCTGTTCCACTGGAATCTGAAAATTCTGCACATCACTACTAGTTAATAAAATTGATAATACTAAACCTGAGACCTACCCTAAATGTGTAGTAAACATAGAAACATAGACTCTGACGGAAGATTAGGACCATATGGCCCATCCAGTCTGCCCATTTCTCTATTCAGCATAACAGCTTTAATCCTATTTGATCTGTGGCTTGCCTGCTCTGCCCAACTGCAGGGTGCCCCTATGCTTATGCCATGCACTCTTGAACCCTCAAATTGTTTTTGCTCCCACCACCTCTGCTGGAAGGTTGTTCCATGGATCCACCTCCCTTTCTGTATAAAAATACTTCCTAACATTCCCCCTAAGCCTTCCTCCCTCCAGCCTCATTCTGTGTCCTCTTGTCCTTCTGCAATGCTTCCTCTGAAATATGTTTCCCTCCTGTACCCTGTTTAAGTTGCTAAGGTACTTGAATGTCTCAAGCTTGGAGTCACCAAACAGGATTTGCTTCCTCCTCCTGTGTTTTCTCCTTACAGTTGCCCTCAGGGCTCCATCATGGATGACCCGCTTATCCCCCTTGGTGTCCACTTCTGGAGATGCCTTGTGACCTTTCTGCTCTGCCAAGATGACATATGAATTATGAAGTGGCACTGACTGGGTGAAGTGCCTCCACCCCACCTCCCTCACCCTTCCTGAGCCCACTATAGTCCATCTATCCTTCCTACTTGGCAACCTCTGGGACAGTGGTGGTTGATATGGTGGTCCCTGTGGGGGGGAAGGGAGTCCACCTGGATCCTTGACAGCTCTACTTGGAGTCCTGCAACCTCCGCCCTCGACACAGAGAGATGTCTGCAGATAGGGCAGCACCGCAGTATCCAGAAGGTCTTCCTGAATACTGTTGTCCCAGATCCATTGCATTGTACGACACCCATCATCTTCCTTTGCCTAACCTTTCACTTCCTGCCATTTTCTTCCCCCTGTGTCCTTTGTTCTTTATCCTTCAATGTGCACACCTTTGATTTGATGCTACTATTCCCTACTATACCTTGACTAGGTCCCCTGCAAATGAGTTTTTTTCTCTCTCGCTTTCTCTCACACAAAATTGTTTTGTCTAACCCCTCAAAATGATTATGAACTCTAGTTGCTTTGAGTAGCTGTACTCAACTCTTGTGATATCGATGCATACACCCAGAAACAATTTCAATAATCCGCTGCCCTGCAAATCTTGCCAACTCTCAGACAACTGAACTCTCAGACAACTTCCAAATAGAATACCAATGACAAAAGAGGAGTAAAAACATTTGATTTGCTGCAGGTAGGCTTAATCCCCCTTATGCCCCTCCTGCTCCACAGCCCCTGCTATTCCCTGTACTTTGTTGCTATCAATCAGACTTAAAAGGACATTTAATAAAGAGCATAGGTGAGGGTGGGAGGGTGGGTCAATATCCCAGCAAATTGATATCACCCACTGTAAATTCAAATAAACAGCAACTAAAAACAGCAAAAATAGCTTTTTCACACCCTTTCCTACTCTGAGGTGATCACGTCCGTCAGCAAGCTGTACTCCTCTGCTCCCTCTGATTGCTCGCTTCTGACCGTTAGCCCCCTTAGCAGCTATTTAAACTCTCTGGCTTGGTAGGCTTTCAAATGAGCCCCTTTTGTTCTAATTGTGTGGAGGATAGATGGGAGCTACACTCTGGCCTGAGATGAGTACACTAACTATATAGTTCAACAAGAGAAAATCAACTCAACCCCAAGTAGTACTGTAGTAACAAAAATCCCAGCAGAAAAAATCCCAGCAAACAGATATCAGCCCCCGTAAATTCAAATACACAGCAACTACTCTCTCCAGCCTGAGCAGCAAATAGGTATCAGCTCCAGTAAATTCAAATAAACAGCAACTACTCTCTCTGGCCTGAGACGAGTACAAAAATCCCAGCAAATAGATATCAGCCTTAGTAAATTCAAATAAATAGCAAATAAAAACAGCAAAAAGAGCTTTTTCAGATACTTCCCTGCTCTGAGTTGATCGCGTCCATTGGCGAGCTCCTCTGCTCCCTCTGACTGCTAAAGGTGGGTGCTTTTATGCACGGTGCCTGGCCCTGTCCTAAAATCCAGCCATACTGTGCTGAAGTGGTGCAGGTACTGCTGAACACACTGAGGCACCAATTTGTGCCTGGCCCTGAACAAGTACTCCTGAGGGGTAGGGGTAACTCTTATATGGATACCATATATGATGATCCCATTTTGTTGTCTGATATAACAACAGGTAAAAAGAGGCTAGCCCAACACTGAATGTCAGACAGCCCACCAAATATAGCACACTGGGTTAACACTCTTAGAAAAGATGAGACTAGAGAAGACTTGGTATACAATTTGGAATGTATATTACAAGTATGAAAGGTTTTGGAGCCCCCTCTAAAAAGCACTGTCAGAAGATTGGTTTCCAGGCTAGAAGCCTGAGGGTAATAGAAATGAGGGATGGACAGGACAAGAGACTTACCATATATATGTCATCTATACTTAAAATCATCCATTAATCTTATCTATATTCTATATAGAAATGTAATGTGGGCGGTGGTATCCATGGCGTGGACCTCTGCAAGGCTGAGCACCTTTATTTATTTAGTTTTTGTTTACTGGGTAAGGTGCACTAGGCAAACATTTTCCTATTTTCAGGCAGGTGCCAGCAGAGTACAATCAGTTAGACCACTACAGTGTAAACAGTGGTTGTGAGGCAGTATAGCGCAGTGGTTTAAGGCTCTGAGCTGTGAATCTGGTGATATCCAGCAGACCAGACCGGGGTTTGAATCCCAGAGCTTCCACTTGCATACTGTATGATCCTGAACAAGTCATTTAACTTCCCTGTGTTCCCAGGTCGCTCCTTTAAAAAAGCTTTCAGCTTAGTGTGCTACTCCTGGTTAAACAACTAAAAAAAAAAAAATATGCTAGCATCATAATAACCAGATCTTCTGTAACTCCACATCTACACTACATGTGTGGAAACTATAAGAACATTTATGTATTGCATGGTTGTTTAATAAAAACATTTTATAAAAACAGTAAACTACAGGATTTGTGAGCCCCTGTGACTAAAACTGGACAATGGAATGTCACCAATTTTGGTAGGTTCATAGACCCCAAAGATGAGCCTGTGTGTCTGTCAACTTTCTATTCTCCTGCTTAAAGGCTAGTTAAGATATAAGCAACAACAACGGCAAAATAACAGATGTGCTTAAAGTTGAATTTCATTCATGTGTGTGTACATTGTGGAATTTTATAATAATGTTCTGGAAACAATAGCATCTGCAACCACTGGGACGGGGTATTTATTTATTTTTTTAGGTCTGGCGACAGGTGATTCGTGTGGAAGGAGGGACCGCAAGCCACCAGGGATAGTTGATGTACTTTTGGGGTGGGTGGGGGGAAGGACCACTAGTCACCAGAGCTTTTTTGCAGCAACTGGGGGGGTGGCAATCACGGCAGAATTTCCATGGAAGTTCGGAAATGGATTTCAGAACTTCTGCAGAAGCAAAAGTCAGACTTTTGCTTGAATTCTACACACATAATTTTTTTTCCACACATGGCTAGTGATAGTAGCCTATAGGGACTCTTGGGAGACTATAATATCACTCCTACTTTCGCATAGACACTGGAGGTAATGCATTTTCAGACTAACGTACACATCTGATATATTTGTCATTGGGGAAATCCCCCTGGTATAAAAAACAATTATATAAATTGTGGGGTAACCATGCTTAGGGAGTTATATCTGGATATGTCATTAGGATTTGCTTGATCATGGGGTATCTGGGGATGTTAAGGATTAGGGCCATGGGGGGACGCTTCTTATCTTGTCATGACAGTATTTAAAGTCTAGAAAGGGTTGCCAACATTTCTTAAATCTAGTAACAGAACTTCCAGCAAAGCTAGACATCCTTTTGAAGGTGACTACCTGACTCAAACAGAGTATGAATTACTGGAAGGAGGGACATACTGTGGAAGGAGTCTCTTTGCCTGAGCTGCTGCCACTGTTACCCATTGTGCTTTGGGTTCATGTTTAGGGAATCCATCTGGAATTCAGCCCAGGAGGAGAAGAGGGGGATTAACATTCGGCTTGGGCACCACAGGGCCAATTCCAAGACAAATGGCGTAACTTGCATGTGGTTTCAAGTTACACCATTTGCCAAGGACCCTATGCTGCATTCCAAGCGTGGCAGGGTCCCGGCACTTGCGACATGCAGAATATGCCATGCGTGAGCTACCACCACATGAATGGCATATCACAGCTTCATGTTGCAACTCACAGCCAGTGACAGGTGGCCCCCCTGAAGCCCCCCCTGCCCCAGACCACCTTGGCACACACCAGGGGGCATGGGGGGCAGGACATATGGAACAGGCATCTGGAGGGGTGCACCAGAAATGGTCCTCCAGGAATCCCAGACAATCGAGGGGGTTGGAGGCAGGGGTATGCTTGAAGGAGTTTGGGGGACTTTATAGTGCCATTGCCACAGCGCTGCATGGTGGCATCTGATGGTGCCAGCCATTGGATGCCACTTTGGACAGCTCTGAGCTGTCATAATTCTGGTACACCACTGCATCTCTCAGAATCACAAGTGCAGGTTATGGCAGCTGCCCTCCTAGAATTGGGCTAAGTTGCTGTCATAACCTGCACTTGCGCCAGGTGTTGCAGGCTGCAGTGTAAAGGGTGGTGTAACCCATGGTTGTCACAGCCTGCACCCACCATGGTGCAACCCGCCACTTAGAATATCAGTTGGCATAATGCATGGCTTAAGTCGCGGGGTATGCCATGGAGATTGGCGTATCTTGTCTTATACCAGTGTAGCTCATCTTGGAATCTGGCCCCACTTGATTATACATCTTGAAGACCTCCTCCCAGAAGGATGCAATCTTGGGGCATGCCCACATAATGTGGTACAAGTGAGTATTCTTCTAGCCACATCTCCAACAGGAATCATCCTGAAGAAGACCTATTCCCTGCAGTTTGGATGGGGTATGGTACCACATAAACATCTTCTGGTTCGTAATCAATCTAGTCCTACTGTCCTGACACGATTGGTGTATTTGAGCCCAGCAGTTAGATCATTGTGAAGTAGAAATTACCATATTTATTTCTTTCTTCCACTGGGCTTTGTATGATAACATGGGATCAGGAAGGGTATCTTTGAGGTTGCCATATATCTTACTGGCCCTACCTTTGTGTAGCTTTATCCAGGTCAGTGCCTGAGGTGAGCCTGGGGAGAGGGTGACTTTGGATGTTGAGACTGTACTAAGTTTAATAACATCCTGGATTTGTAAATTTATTTATTTATTTAGTTTTTTGTTAACTGGGTAGGTATACTAGACAGCATAGCTGCCTATTTTCAGGTACAGCTGGGGAAATTACAACAAAGGGTATGTTGACAATAGTAGATACAAGAAAACATCATGGGAACAATATCCCCAGAAATGCTCAGGAGGGAGCTTATATCATTCTCTGAGGGTTGTAAAGGTGTCTATTGTGTTGGAACCCAGGAGTAACAGGTCTTGGATCAATCTGATGCCCATTTTCCCAACTTTTCCATTGGATCTTGGCTTTGCCTATCTTCATGGCCTGGTTGTTCCAAAGTGGGGTGAATGTCCAGTGAGTGAGGGATGCCTGCATTATTTTGTTTTTACTTTTTTCCAGTATTGCATCACTATTAAAATGGGTGCATGTAAGGTTCCGGGGGGCTCTTCATTGAGTACAACCAAACTGCTGGTGAGGCGGCTCCTCCATATAAGGCTTCTAAATGAAGTTAAGCTGGCGAATTGAACTGTATTGGGAAGAACCCCTGGACCAGGTGTGCTATGATGAAGGCCATGTGGTACACCTGGAACCAAGGTAGGCCCCATCCTCTTCTACTCCAGTGCTGCCTGAGCTTTTGACCGCTAAAATGGGGAAGGGTACCTTCCTATAGAAACCATCCCACAATGGTATTCATTTTGTGAAACCGTTTTGGGATACCTGTGTTGGAAGATGGATCAGTAGGTAAAGTAGTCGAGGAGCTACCATCACTTTTATAGAATCTATTTTCCCAGCCAGGGAAAGGTGGAAGACCTTCCAGTGGTCCAGGTCACTTTTTAGGAAGTTATTAATGTTGTAAAGTTTAAGTTAATCATTTTTTGGAGGTTGTTGTGGAGAATCACTCCAAGGTACACAATGCCATCAGGGGTCCATTTGAGTTCTAAGGAAGTAAAGCTTTGTTTAGAACACATATTATTCAATGGCATTACCTCTGTCTTGGACTGATTCACCTTTAGGCCTGACACCTCAGCAAAATGAGATAGGATGTACAGGATTGTACGAATGGCTTGAGGGGTGTATGCCATGATGATCAGAAGATCAACTGCATGCAGGAAGGTTTTGAAAGTGTTGTTCCCTACTTGTATCCCAGACATGCCTTATGCCCCCCTCAGGGCTATAGCTAGGGGGTTTGATTGTGAGGATGAACAGCAGGGGGGACAGTGGGTACCCCTGCTTTGTCCCTTTTTGTAGAGCAAAGGCAGTCGACCTGGTGCGATTCATAAGGACCGAGGCCATAGGTGATGAGTACATGAGGTTAACCCAAGCTCTGTACTTGGGGCCTATTCCATTTTATCCAGTGTGGCCATCAGGTAGGGCCATTCAACAGAGTTGAATGCCTTTTCGAAATCTACCACTAGGGCTGCTAATAGTAGAAGGGTATTTTGGGTGTGTTGTATATGGGAGATCAGTGCTCTGTGATGGTCAAATCCCAATCTCCCTTTGACAAATCTGGCCTGATCTGGATGTACAATGCCACTGAGATGTTTGTCTAGGTGCTCTTCCAGTGTCTTGGCAAGGATCTTAGAATCCACATTAATGAGCGAAATGGGGCGATACTTCCCTGGTGCTGTCAGGCCTTTCCACTTCTTCAGAAGCACAGTTATGACCACCTCATGTATTGTGGTGGGGGGGGGGGTCCTTTAGTGAGTGAGTCTGTAAACACCCATCTAAATTAAGCAGAGATCTCAGTAATGAGCACCTGATAAAATCCAAAGGGGACGCCATCCCCTCTGGGAGCTTTGTGTGGGTTCATATTTTGGATGGCTTTTAGAATTTCATTGTCTGTAATAGGGTCCTCTGGGGAGGCCACCATTTGTGGTGGAATCTGAGGGATAGGCAGTGCAGACAGGAAGGCATCTATTATAGAAGGAACTGGAGGGGCAAAAGAAGAATACAGATGTTCATAAAACCATGCCTTTGATTTATTTATGCCCTCCTGGGAGCTGATTAGAGCACCAGAGGCATCCTTTAATGCCCTGATAGTTCTGGCAGATTTCCTGCTTTGGAGTCGGTATGCCAGGAGTTTCTCAGATTTTTCTCCCCCTTCCCAGTATGAATGATGTAAAAAAATGTTGTAGGTGCCGTATTGGTCCAGTATGAATGATGTAACCTTCTGAGTGCCAGCTCAGCTTTCTTAGTGAGGTACGCGTTGAGCTGGACAAGAGTGCTGTTTAACTGGGCTAGTAAGGTGGGAGGTGGGGGCTTTGAGCTGTGAGACTTGTACTGTGCCTCCAGCCTGTTTATTTGCTTGTTCCAAAGCAGCTTGCTCTGCTTCTCTTTTTTTTTCATCTTCCAGAGGCATATGCTATAATACACCCATGGATGGCAGTTTTAAAGGCTTCCCATAGGGTGGAGTCAGAGATATCCCCAGAATCATTAATTTGCCAATAATCAGCTTTATTTGCTTTGACCCATTGCAGGAATTGTTGATCCTCTAGTAATAAGGGGTCCAGCAGCTAGGTCGAGGATTGAATTTGGTTTGCACCCAGCCTCAGCTGGAGTTCTAAGGGGTCATGAGCCAAAATTATAATGGGGTGGGACTGTACCAGGAATACTTTTTCATTACACGTGTGAGTAAGGAGCTACAAGTCTATTCTGCTTGACGAGCCATGCACAACTGAGAAATATGCATAGTCGCTTAATCTGTCCTGTGCTGAAATTGGTCAAGTATTGATTGACTTCATGGAAAAAAGTGGAATCATCACTATTGGGAGCGTAGAGATTTAGCATTATCAGTAGCTCATCTGGAGTCTGTACCGCAGGCATTATCCACCAGACCTCTTTATCACCTTTTGTCCGTGTTACCATCCATCCTAAATCTTTGTGTAGTAATACAGAGACCTCCCTTTTACTGGAGGTGGCAACACTATGCATGTCTTCTCCCACTCAGCCAGTTTTGAGTTTTCTTGCCTCAGAGGAGGACAGCTTTGTTACCTGAATGAATGCCACTTGGGGTCTCAACTTTTTTAAATAAGACAAAACCTTTTTACGATTGATTGGGGAGTTGAGACTCCACACATTTCAACTTACTTAGGTACCCTTACAGGTTCCTGTGGCTGACTATCCTGGCACTCACCTGCCCTGGCACAATTGCTCAACAGGTGCAGTGTCAACACAGCAATACCTGAAGGGATAAGGTAGTGGATGTGATGGAATGCTACCTTACCCCTTCTGCCATACGGGAAAGGATGGCTGGATGGGGCTGCTGGCCAAGCTACTCCAATGGTGTGGAGGGGTAAACCACCGATAGCTGGGCCAGCGTGATCTGTGTGACCTGGGTTCTGATCTGGGTCACGTCATTTTACACTCTGCACCCCCATAACTACTTAATATTTTACTCCGGGGTCCACTCCCCCTCAGAGTTAGATATTTAAGTTAAGGGGGCTTGGGGGTGTGGAGCCCATCGCATTGTACACTTCATTCATTGTGGGATGCCAGACATTGTAGTGTCGGGCATCCGATCTGCTCGGGGCTGTGGAATTCGGGCCCATAAACTCGGTATCCTGAGCATCAGGATTCTGAGTTTAGGGCTAACATAATATATCCGTTACAAAGCTAGTCTCCATTTAAGGCCTAGTATTTAGAATAGTAGATGGATAATGGCCAATATAGTGCCCTAGGCCTTGGTTTGTAAGATACCTGGGCTATCTCTAACCCTTCATGCCCACATCCCATAGGACACTGAACCCCCCCCCCCCATCATGGTTACCACCTTTGGTCTTACAACTTATGCACTAAAACCATAACAACAACAGTAAAAATAGCAGAACACTGTGTATCCTTGTTTTCTCTCCATAAGGTACATACCCACACTCCCTTTCCCTTCCCTGAACAAAGACTGGCCATCACATATTGCATTGGCCAACCTGTGGCCCAGATGCTTGCGATTGTCACCAGAGGGTCTATTCAGTCCAGATTTGACCATGTGGTCTGTGCTTGTCAAAAGTTTATCTCACCCTTCCAGAGAGTATCTTTCATACCCTCCTTTGTAGGAATGGGTACCCCAACTGGAGATACTAAGTCATCTGGACTGGTCCTTCCTGTCTCAACTGCTTATAGAAACCACAGCTGATATATGTAGGAAGGGATGCAATTCATCTGATGGGTGGAACTTAGCAACCTTGGTGGGTATCCTTGTATGGTATGTTTGCCAGTTAACCCTTAGTTGGCTGCACATTATCAGACCAAGCATGGCCCCCATACTCTCTGATCCCATTCCCGAGACCCTTACTCATTGAGCAACCGAACCCAAAAATGAAACCGGTATATGGGGTCCTTTGGGTGTCGAGGCAGAGTTATTGGCCACTACTTTTTGTTTAAATACATAAATTCCTGCCAGACGCTGCCATTTCAAAACATAAAAAAATGCAGCTAGCTGTAGCTGAAGAGGTGATGGGTTTTATGTGACAGCCTGAGATTGTGGGCGGGTACCTGCTCACCTTCATATGGATTTGTACTGCCCACTGAATGTGGGGGGCACAAACTAAGCTGACCTCAGTCGGGCCCAAACCCTAGCTGTAACTTTTATTTGGGGCTAGATGGAGAAGCATGAGGGGGAGAAAGATACTAGGGTGGCAAACCGCCTTCTGGATTTAAACCCTATACAGGGCAATTTCCCCTTTCAAATCCCCATTCAATGTCCATCTTCCAAGATTATTTACTGATTATGTTCCATCAGTCCACGAGACATACAAGGTCCTCATGCTTAGGGGTGACCTTGTGGGACAGAGCATATGATTAAGTAGTGTAGCAGTTGCCCCCCCCCCGAAGCAAGATCTGCCATTTCCCCTTGGTAGTTTATATCCCACAGCATCAGCTCTGCTAGTTAATCTATGCTGGGATCAGACTCCCCGATTCAGGGTTTAGAGGGGTGGCAAAAACTGAACAATTTCTAACTAATATGTATACCCTTGAGGAAAGGAGGGATAAGGGGGACATGGTAGAAATTTTCAAGTACCTCAAGAGAATCAACCAAGTCCAAGAGGGTAGCATCTTTCAGAAAAAGAGATGTGCAAGAACAACGGGACACAATTTGAAGATAGAGTGGGGACGGCTTAGGGGCAATGCGAGGAAGTATTTTTTTCACAGACAGAGTGGTGGATGCATGGAATGGCCTTCCTGAGAAGGTTGTGAGGTCAAAAATAGTGGGGGAATTCAAGAATGCATGGGACAGACATAAGGTAATTCTGGTGGGTGGTAGGAAGAAATAGGCTGTTGGTTAACTAGGATCTGCATCTTATCCAATAAATAGGGAAATGGGCAGACAAGGTGGGTCAAGCAGTCCTTATCTGCCATCAAAGTCTATATTTCTATGTTTCTAATGTTGACTCTGGTCTCCCTTGTCTGTACTGTCCCGGGTCGTGCCTGAATATAGGCAACATTGTTGTCTAGTATACTTACCCGGTAAACAAAAACCAAATAAATATGTAGGCCCCTATCGTTTGCAGTTATACACAATCAAGAGGGGCACCCTGAGATCGGATTAGCAGTTTACCATTCAGACCTGTACCCATCGGACCTACACGCATTTCCCAGGGCCCCCTTCAAGATGACTTCATACAGGCACTGGCCTACTGTTCAGTCGACTAAACCCTGGGGGAAATACCTGCTTCAAGTCCTTCAGAGCTAAGCACAGTTCAGAGGCAAGAAAAACATCAGTCCACCACCTTTTCTCCACTTGTTAGTGGACTGCTCAGTCACAAAGTTGTCAAATGTTCTTCTCTGGTTGTGGAGATCAGGGAAGTTGACCGAATCTGGGCTACTCTTTCGTCATACAGTTTGGAATGGCCTGTTTCAGAACTCTCAGGCGGGGAAGCTTGTGCTTGCTCATCCGAGGCCCCAGCAAGTGGAGAAAAGTCCCCTAGTAAGTCACTAAGGACTACAGATTTGTTCTGGGGATCCACTGGGCCGATCTGTGAGATGAGTTTGCATTGTGGCTCCTGCTGTGACTCTGAGTGCAGAATGTGGGGATTTGTCAAGATGTTTCCCCTCCTCCATCCTCCTCCTGTTATGTCGCCAGCTCTTCAAGGCCGGAATCCAGAGAACAGTATCCATTGCAAGAGAAGGAGACTGAAATGGGGCTTTCTTGTGGTCCTGAGCATGGGGCTGGTTAGATTTGTACACTGGTTTGGGTACATGATGTTGGCTTCATGGTCCGCCTGGCAGGGAAGAGGCCACAAGTCTGCCCCAGTGCAGTTGGGGGCCTGGGATACTAGAAAATGTTTGGTCTCCTCCAGCGTGTCAAAGGAGTGGTGGGAGCCTTGAAAACTGATTCAGAGGGTGGCAGGGTATCTTAGCACATGCCCCAAACCAGCTCCATGCATGCCCTGTGGGCCATAGTAGAGGCCCATCTCTGTTCGGAAAGTTCTTGAGAATAATCCACAAATATTGTATTTTATGTCCTTTCCAAATAAGGTTCCATTTTTCTTTGGCAGCTGTAAGTATTTCCTCCCTGTCTCTGTAGCAGAGGAAGCAGGCCAATATGGGTCTCAGTTGAGTCCTGGGAGGTGGCTTGGATGCAATAGAGAGATTTGCGCAATCGATTTCTATCGGGCCCTCCCATGATCGAGACAAAAGCCCTGGTAGTACTGACTGAAGAAAGGAGATTGTGTGGGGTCCTTCACAGTCCTCAAGAACACCACAAATCTGAGATTGTTCCTGCGGCTGCATTTTTTCCAGATCCTCGACCCGCTGCTACAGGAATTTAATTGTGTTGTCTTGTTCCCTGATGTGAGCCTCCCATTTTTGTGTTTTATCTCTGATGTCTGATATTTGTTGTTCATTGACATTAGTACGGTGAGACAGCAAAATTATGTGGGGCGGTTATTTTCCAATTTGCCAATCTGTGCCATAAGTTGTGTAAACATCCCCTTTATTTCTTGCAGGTTGGTGTCTCCCATTGGAGGATCCTGTAACTCCATCTTGAGGATGTGCAGGTCAGAAGGCCCAGGACTCATGGCCAAGTTTCAAACCCCAGGCTGAGAGGAATCGATCCAAGTGTCGGCTCCAAAATGTGATCAGCAGAAGTAGTAAGTCCTGTAGTTTTTGGTCTTACCCTTACTTGTACAGTTTGGGTAGAACTATGTAGGAAATTGTAGGATTATGTCTCTGGAATAGCAGGGCAGTAAATTCAAGCAGCCATTTTTTTAGAAGGCAAGCCATGCCCCCCCGCAAACATGTTTTTTAAGTAATTTGCAGAATGAGGCTAGGGAGACCACTAGCATGATTCAGATATGCACTTTTATATATTGTTCCTCAAATGTATTAGTTTTTTAGATTATAGGAAACTGAGGAGAAACAGCATGTTCAGGGAAGGGGGGAGAGCTAGAGAGAGAGAGAGAGAGAGAGAAAAGGAGAATGTTTGTGATCATGTGGACAGCTGAGCTGATAGTCAGTGTCAGTAAGGCTGAAACTTACATAAAAGAGAGAGTGTGTGAAAGGCACCAGTTCCTTTCTCAAGTCAGCATTTCCAGACATTGCTTAATGTCTGGGAGAATGACAGAACTTGCTTTTGGAATTAGCCCCATAGAGACCCATGCACTAAATAAAAGGAACATGGATATTCTGTCACTGTCAAATGCTGAAATGGATGTCAGTGCTCAACTTGCTGATATCTTGCTGTGAGTGAAATACACAATAAACACAGAAAGGCATCTTCCTTGTATGGTTCTTTATGCGAAAACAAAGATGAACACTGTTTTTGTTGACTGAGACAAGGCACAGTTATATGTGAAAACACATTCTCAGTTTCTCCTCTCTACATATTAACCCTTGCTGTGCCATGTACTGATATATCAGTTCAGAATTCCTATATGTTCTAACTCTGTTGGCAACCTAATGGTTAACAGCAGCACCCCATGGTGCTCTGCTTAACAAATAGTGTGTGGGGTCACATTGTAGTGAACAGGGGAAGCAGATAGATTTTCAGGAAGTTGTGCTTTGATTCTCCACTCCCTCATAAGAACAAAACCTGTGCAGTATTATCAATTCAGACCCCCTTTTTCTGATGACAGCAATATGTCTACATGGCTCCGCACATCCAGCCATAAAACACAGGGAAAAATGACATTTTCTGTATATGTTTCTATGGTACCGTTTATGTGGGCATATCACCCTTCTTAAAATACAACACACATGCCTGTCGCAGTATCATGGCTGCAGTGTAACACAGAACAAGTTGGCCCAGCAGACCATGGTGCACACATTGCTTGCAGCACAGAAGCTGCGACACGTGTGCAGGACGAAACACGGGTTCATGTCTTCGTTAGCACCCTTTGCAAACTGTGTGAGAGGCCTTTGGCACCATGCAATTCCTGCTTAAAGTTGGACCAGCATAACATTCTGTGGTGATTTGCATATGCAGCCCATGATGCTTTGCATTGTGGGGCATGTGTGATTTTGTATTTTCTTGAAACTTGGCTTCCCAGCCAAATGCCCTTTGGGGTAACCTCCTTGCCTCAGTGTTTTACGCATAGAGGTTCTTTGTCTTTTAAATAGTTTTTTATTTTAATGGGTTCACCACAATATATCCCAGGCACACTGCCTTAGGGGTAGCTGGTCCATTCCACTGGGGTGTCAAACAGATGAGGCATACTGATGAGTCCTGGTAGGACGAAACATGTGTCTATGTCTTCTGTTAGCACCCTTTGCAAACTGTGTGAGAGGCCTTTCGGCACCATGCAATTCTGCTTAAAGTTGGACCAGCATAACATTCTGTGGTGATTTGCATATGCAGCCCATGATGCTTTGCATTGTGGGGGCATGTGTGATTTTGTATTTTCTTGAAACTTGGCTTCCCAGCCAAATGCCCTTTGGGGTAACCCTTGCCTCAGTGTTTGCGCACAGAGGTTCTTTGTCTTTTAAATGTTTTTTTATTTTAATGGGTTCACCACAATATATCCCAGGCACCTGCCTTGGGGTAGCTGGTCCATTCCACTGGGGTGTCAAACAGACAGGGCATACAGTGAGTCCTGGTAGGGACCGAAACACGTGTCTATGTCTTCTGTTAGCACCCTTTGCAAACTGTGTGAGAGGCCTTTTGGCACCATGCAATTCTGCTTAAAGTTGGACCAGCATAACATTCTGTGGTGATTTGCATATGCAGCCCATGATGCTTTGCATTGAGGGGGCATGTGTGATTTTGTATTTTCTTGAAACTTGGCTTCCCAGCCAAATGCCCTTTGGGGTAACCCTTGCCTCAGTGTTTACGCATAGAGGTTCTTTGTCTTTTATATCATTCTCTTGTCTGTCACTGCTTTTTGTTATAAGGCATTTTTTTCCCTATCAAGAAATTATTAAATGTTGGTAGCTAGTGCTGTGCTGTTCAAGTCCCCCTCTCTGACAGTATGTGTCAATCACAGCGAGTCGACACAAGTGCTCAGGCTCATTATATACATTTTTCACTTCTTGAAATGTTCTCCCAAACAAGAAATTATGACATGGTGGTAATGTAGTGCTGATGATACTGCTACAAACATGGTACTGTGCTCCAAGAAGTTTCCTCAACTACTGTACCACAATAAATTCTTCTGATTGCTTGATGCTGCTACAACAAGGTCCTGCACTGTGTCTCGGTCCCCACACCACAGTTCTTGTAACGCACTTTAAGGAAAATTGTGAGAAAACCCTAACATACCTAAATTCTGCACTCCCAGAATTTTTATGAACTACCAGAATAACTACTTCAGACTGCTGGATGCTGCTACAAGTTGCTGCACTGTGTCTCAGTCCCCCATCACAGTTCTTGTAATGCACTGTAAGGAAATTGTGAGAAAAGTGCAACATACTTAAATTCTGTAATCCCAGAATTTTTCTGAACTACTAGAATGAATACTTCAGGCTGCTGGATGCTGCTACATCAAGGTGTTGTGTCGTATCTCAGTCCACACACCACAGTTCTTGTAATGCACTTTACACAACCATACTACCTCTCTGCAAGAAGGCACCTACAGCCCAGGTGCCATGGGGCATCGCTCTGGCTGGAGCTTTGTCAAGAGGTGGGTACCTGGAGTTTGAGTCCACCTTTTATACTCATTAAGACCAGGCTGATCAATCATGTGATGCACCTTTATAGGAAATGAAAGGTCCCCAACTGTTGAGTAAATGGTGGGACTTGAACATGCTAACATCACTGTACTACTAAAAAAAAACACATGTAACTAACTCAAAAAGATGTTTGGTTCAATCAAAGCAAATGATACAATAAATCATCACTTGATTTTATCTGTAAATAATAATCAAAAATCTTCTGTCACCATTTGAGAATACTTTATGGTGCACACACCATGGCATATTCTTACTAGATAGTCAGCAGTTGTGTGTCCAGGGAAAACCTCCGGTCCAGCCATGTGAGCCTACTGCTTAGTGGTTAGAGCACTGGGTTGATATCCTGGGGGCCTGAGTTCAATTCCCAGTAGGTCACATTATTTCTTTCTCACTACAATTTGTGATTTAAATTGCTTAGCAGTGGTAGTACTGCACTGAAAACAGCAGGATGTCATCTAGATACTGTGTGGGTAATTAATTCATGCATGATTAAATAGTAATGAACAAAATGTTAAATATGATAAATAGAAAGAAAAAGAACTGGAGGCAATCAGAGATGGGAACTACTCCAGCTATGCCATATTTGACCACAAATGGGAGAAGGGTATTCAAACAGAGAATCTGCACTCTCCACCTGCTCTATGCATGTCTCAGTGGAAAGACTCAGAAGGAAAGAGCCAAGGAAATGGGATAAAAAAACAGAAGCATTAGATATCATTTATAATGATAAAAACTTATCCATATCCAGATGAATCCAAATTGGGCATATCAAATGGAAACAAAAATCACAATATCAGAAGGCCTCAAGGGGACATATAAGGCTGGGTTCAACAGAGAACTTGACTGCCTTGATTAAATAACTTGATTAAATTACTCCCTTCTCTTTTATTTTTCTCTCCTCCTCTTTTCTCACCACATTATTCTTGACAAAGGCATATGTGAGGCTCTCTCTCTCACTATTGACTGCTCCTCTTCTCTCCCCTTACTCTCTCAATTAGTATATTCTCTTTTGAGACTTTTTTCCCATTATCTATTGTTGTTTTGTTTAAGAAAAATATATATATTTTTTTCCCTGTTCTGTACTTATTTTTTATATTTTAAGTTAATGTGTTATTTCTCCTTGCCTGTGACAATATCCAACTGATTTGCCATGCTTTGTAACTACACTTGTATTGTACTCAATTGACGTGGAACCTTTGTAAAAGAGCCTTTGGCTCAAAGGTATTAATTCTTAGAACAAATAAATAAATAAATAAAACTTGTTGATTGAATGGGGTAAACTGTTTGAACCAAAATCATCACTTTGTCCTTTGAGTCACAATCTAGTTATAAATACCTACAAAAAAGTAGTCTTATCTGAAGTTGAAAATATACTAAGAGAAAATGAGGGTAATTATTACCATAACCTACATCCTACAGCAAAAAGGTATTGAATGAATTGAAAGACATACCTGATAGCATAATCAAGCAGGTGGGCAAAGGGGAAATATGCCATGGTGTGTACACTATTAAGTGTTTTCAAGTGATGACAGAGGATTTTTTGGTTGTTATTTATACATGAAATCAAATAATGATTTATTGTGTCATTGAATCTAACTGAATGAAACTGGCCTTTGAGATAGTTACATGTGTATTTTTTTAGTAGTACATTGCTCACAGTGGTGGTAGCAAGTTCATGTTCCATAGTTTACTTAACAGTAGTGCTTTGTGGAATGCAGAATTCTGCCAGCAAAATTAACACATAATGACCATTCTGTCAGTGGAATTTTCACCAGAATTTTGCTGGTTCTTCTGCAGAATTCTGCTTGCTGCAATCCACAGAATAATATTCAGCAGAATGGCATCTTTTTGTGGAAAATCATTCCACAACCATTTCCATGTAAAATATTGAGATCTACAGAATAATATTCCACAGAACAGCATTTTTGCCAAGGAAAATCATTCTGCAAATATTTTTGCAGGAAATATTGAGATCCGCAGAATATAATGTCATGGTAATGTTGCAGAAAAACTCATTCCAAATTTTTCTTCCATGGAATTCTACCATTCAGTTTCTGGCAAAATTCTGCAGAATTTCAGCAGAATTTTGAAATTTCATGAAATTTTGTTCCACTGTAATTTGAGAATTCCACACAGCACTACTCAACACCTTGGAGACCTTTTATTTCCTGTAAAGGTGCAAAATATAACTGATCAGCCTGATCTAAGTGAGTATAAAAGGTGAATTATGGAATGGGTTGAAAGAATGATGGCTCCTGATTGGCCAAGAGCTGCTTTCAACCTGGCCATTATCCTAGCACAATGGCCTGGGTGAAAGTAGCTCCTGGCAAAATGGACTCTTCACCTGCCATTACTAAATACTGCTACATTCAGCTCATACAAAATACTGTAACAACAATACTCAGGCCCCCCATAATAAAAACAGAAGGGGTCCAGCTCCAGTGCTGATATTTTCACTGCTCTACTCTCACTTTCAAGGCAAATGTATCTTAAACAGGTTTCTTCATTTTTAGCACACTTTACTACTCACCAGCACCACTATGTGGCTCCATCTATTGACTGCATGAAAACCAGATTGACCGGAAGAAAACTTTAACTCCCCCAAAAAAATAGTCATGCTTACTATGTAATCTTGCTTGTCCTCGCACAACATATACCTGACACAGCAATTCCAATCTCCCCACTGAGTCCTGTTCTCAAACAGCTCTCTGATACTGTGTTTTTTTTAAATTGATTCTTGTGACCACGACCGATGCAGCTGGCAGCCGCAATTTAAATCTACACCTCTCCTATGCTCACACTTCCAGTTACACCAGCAGCTTTTACTCGGTTGGTAATCGCAAATAAAAAAAAATCACAGAGGCTCAAACACTTGCCACCAGTTTCAACAGCCTGTCCAATTTTCAGCAAACTGCAGCTCCCAGAAACCTTCCTGCCACCAACTGTGAAGCCACCTTTGTCCTCAGTCTCCTGACTGCTGCTTATACTCGGGCTGGCACAATATTTTCTTTTTTAAAGTAACTCTTGCTATATCCTATGTTTTACAAATTTGAAACACACACAGAGGTTTTTTTTTATTATTTCTTAACAGTATTGGGATCCATTTCATAATCACAATAAGGCACTCCAGGAGGGTCATTATGGTGGGCTTAACAACCCTTCTTGGGTGGTGGAAGCACTCGGCTTCACCTCGTGACATCACCCACCCAAGGTGGGCTGTTATTCCAACATAATGCCCCACCACCCTGTTGTGCCTTATTGCTTAACTAAAACTCTAGATACCACCTCCTGACAAAACTCCATCCAGAGTGAAGTACCAGCACACCTGGACTGTAGGTGTCTTTTTGCAATGAGGCAGTATGGTTGTGTAATATCACAATCAATTTATCAGCTGCATCTTTAATGGGTCTGACCTTTTTTTAACCCATATCGCTGCCACAAGTTTGGAGTGCTACAGTATTTTTGCTTGCCTTTGCTTTAGGAAACCACACTAGTAATAGGAGAGGGTGTTTGGTGAATAGAGGAAGTCAGTAAGCCTACAGTAAAACAACAAGTTTCTCTTGCAGCTTTACAAGAGATGGGAGGAGGGAGATAGAACAGATGTTGCCAGGGAAGGAGACGGTCAGCCCCTTTATTAAGCAGGATAACTTTGGCAATGTTCTAAGACTAAGGTATAATACAAAGGAGGAGAGGTAGAGCAGGTAAGTAAGAGGAGAGGCAATGGCAGGAGTTGAAAGGTGGAGATGTTTAGAATCCAGCTCATCAGCGCTAGATTTAGAAAGGTTGAGCAAGGAATGGGCTAGTAAGGTTTGTTGAATAGTAACAGGTGTTTAGCCAGGAAAGGCACACTAAGCCAAAGCTTGTTTCCAGGTGTGACCTGGGAGCACAAGGAAGTTAAGTGACTTGCTCAGGATCACACAGTATGCAGGTGGGGGCTGTGGGATTCAAACCCAGGTCTCCAGATTTGCGGCTCAGTGCCCTTAACCACTGCCCTATACTAACTCCTCTGTGTGTAATGAAAATCCAGGGGGTAATGAGGCAGGGATGAAGGTGGAGCATGGAGGAGAGGAGAGGAGAGGAGAGGAGAGGAGAGGAGCTAGAAGGCATGGGAGAGGAGAGAACCCAAGTACAGTAACAGAAAACTTGCTGACATGAGAAGCTACAGAGAGAATGTCAGAGACAGGTGAATCATTAACCATGAGGACTGGAGAAGCAGATTGCAGATAGGGACAAAAAGGGAGTGAATCATCTTCCAGAATTTGGCTAAGGTTGTTCTGGAGGTTGGCCTTCAAATTGAGGGATTTGGCAGCATGAACAGCCTCTGTACAATAATTTATAAGTGCTCTATGTGAGATAAGGCCAGACATGGAATGAAAATTTGTAATGAGCCCGTGCATTATCACAGGACTTACATTGATGTGTAAGTTCAAAAGTAATTCAGGGGTGGTGGGATGATTTAATCCTGAACTTTCTGAGAGGGGCATGCTTGTCCCAGACAAAGGAGAATTTGGAATGGAACAGAGAGAGGGCCACATCAATGTTAGGGGTAGAAAGGATTGCTGTCCAGCCACTTGCAGTAAGGTTGCTCAGGAGAGCACTGATATCGAGTGACTGGAGGGACCTAGACCAGATGTATTTGGGAAGAAGGGAGGGTGCTGCGCTTTCCTGACACAGAATTTCATACGATAGTCACTGAAGGTGTCTGGCAAAATACCTGTCACAACAATGCAGTGGGGGTGGGAAGCGATAATCCAGTCCAGAAAGGTGTGATTAGGGGAGTAAGGATTGAGCTGTGTTGGAGCAGTAATGTGATGGGAAAGATTAAGAGACTCAATCCTGAAGGAGATTGGCCTTGAAGCTGGGGAGAGCCAATTAAATTTAAAGTCCCCAAGGAGGATGAGTTCACCAGAGGAGTGTGAAGTAATGACAGTGAGAGAGTCAACTAGTGAGGAGGTTGAAAGTTTAGGTGAAACATAAAAAAACAATGAAAATGGGTACAGTAACTAGAAAGAAAAGCTTGGTAAGGAGAAATATTTCCCAATATTTCTAAAGAGATTCTTTCTGGTGGCCCTTTAGTGGTACTGCAGGCAGGGAACTTCTCTAGTGATACCACAAAAATTTTCGGAAATACAGTATGTAACCATGTCTTTGGCAGCACCTGCAGCAGTGTCTCATCTGGAGAGGTTCCTTAGGGTAATGACTCTGCGGGAAACCTTTGGTAGATGGACTTTGTTTAAGCAGTACAAGGGAGAATGGTCACTGATTGAGTCAATTGATACTGCAGATAGCTGTATCCTAGCTCGTCTGTTGGATTGCAGTCAGTCAGTCAGGGTATGTTGTCCCCGTTCAACAGAGGGTCTTGTTGGAGTAGAGATAAGCTGGGTCAGATTCAGCTGGCTAACTACTGCTTCATAGGACTGGGTACTCATACCTAGCCAATCAAGGTTAATATCACCTCAAGATTAATCCCTCATCATTGCCAAACTTTGGGCTAACCTGGTTGATTAGGTAGGTGAAGCCAGACATACCACATTTAGGAGAATTGTAAGTGCAAACCAAACAAAGCTTTTTATTTAAGTACAGTATCTCAGGATCTGACTGGGCCAACATCTTGATTGCTTGGTGCACATTGATGCCATACCCCATAAATTCCACCCCAAGCTTGGTGCACAGTGCAAGAACAAAGTGACTATATGGCTTCCTGCCCACTGAGAGATGGTTTTAAAGATGATTCTCCCTATTTTTTGACTATGGTGACATAGCTTACAGTGGAGCTCCCAAATCCTCCCTTGCGAAATTGGACTCCCTCTTTCGCTCTTTTTGTTATTTTGCCCTAGACTGTCCCCTTCATACCCACCACTGCTGTCTAATTAGTTTATAACTAGGTAGGGAGCATGCAGAGTCGGATTAGAAGGTTTAAGTGGGATTTAAAGTTCCTGAGAATATCTGGTGAGTAATTGTCAACCCAGGCTTCAAGCTCTACCATGTTTGCTATAAAGCTTCAAATATTGAGCTGAACAATTTTTATACACTTTTTGGTTATGCCAGATGGGAGATCTACCATGGGAAGGGGGCACTGGACCAGGGTTATGCTCCAGAAAAGCTTATTTGCCAGCCAATTAGCTGTAAGCACCCAGTATGTGCTACAATTTACATGATTTACAATAAGCAGGAAGTAACCATGTAACATTACTTAATTGTATGCTGGACATCAAGACATTTGAAAGAGTAATATCTGTGAAAGAGTTAAGTAAGTTGAGATCAGCAGGGAAGTTATCAACAATACTGAGCACTGATAGTAGGATGAGCCCTGAAGAGACAAGAGAGATCCCTGGAGACATGACAGAGTAGACTCAGTACAGCAATGCATACAATGTAACTAAACTTACAGCTGAGAACTACTCCTATCACAAATACAGGCACACCTGAGAGAGTCATAGTTAGAGGACACTTTAACCAAACAACCAGGAAGTCCAACTGGCCTCCTACAGCCCAACTCACTGTGTTGTGAGAGACACCAAATGTCAAAGTCACAAGCTGCCATGAGAGTGGTGGTTCTTGGGCGACAGGGCCATTCCAGACCTCACAACCTAATTGTCCCACCACTGGAATCTTGGCCTGGCCCCAGTTAGGCCTGAATGCCGCTGCTGCTAGAGACCTGTTAACCCAACTGGCTATTGGGTCTGTGCTGCTCACTGTCACTAAACAAAGAATAAAGCAGGAGGTTTCGTGCAAGTGCCCTCCTGCAGCCAGATTAGCTGTGTGGTGCGAGGCACCAAAGTTCGATGACACAAGTACTCCTTGGATTGGAGATTGCTGGGGGTGAAGGCCATCCAAAATTCTCCTGACCCAATTGTCATGCCACTGAAATTCAGTCCTGGCCATGGTTGGGCATGAATGCTGCCACTCCTAGGAACTGATTAGCCTGACTGGCTACAGTACCGGTGTTTCTCAGTGACTGAAAGCAGAGAATGAGCTAGGGAATTTTATGAAAACCATATACCCAGTGTCTAAGGATAACTTTTTGCTTTAATGAAAATAACATATAAAACCTGATCAGGACTTGCAGTACAATCAACGAAAGCAATCTCTCCAAGTGTAAAAATTTGAACTGTAATGCCACTTAGTAGTTTGACATTGCCATTAGAGATGCAGCGAAGATTAACTTTGCTAGCATAGCAGAGGCGAAGTGGCCCATTCCACCTTGACATACAGCTACATGAAATGCCCATTGAAATGCAGTACTTCACCACTTCACATCATAATGACTTTGCATTATAATGATTCTGCGTTACTTCGCTTCATTTTCTTTTAAAGGATTCCTAAACAACATTTTGACAACAAATTATTCAAACATCTGACCTCAAACAGGACTAAAGGAAAGGTTGCTGAATTCATTGATGCTAAAATTACATTTATATAAGCTACTTAAATGTGGTTCCAAAGCATTTGAAAAACGTAAAATCAGTCTTCCAATTTCAAAAAACCTGCCTTACCTGCTTCTTAAAATGGCCACCAAATGTGTTATGTGATGACATCATTAGAGCCAAAGTCAGAGAGCTATATGGCTCTCTATAGTGCTAACTAGTTATTTTTTCCCCATTGTATAGTATTGCTTTGCCAAAATTGTCAAAACCATGTGCATTATTTCGATCAATATGTATGTTAGGCTATGGTTCTGTTCATTTTGTTTACTTCAACATGCTGAAATTGTGTTTTAATCCAACTGACTTTCTCTTTGGCAAACCACAGTGCAGTACAAATCTTGAATAACCTGGGTGGTCTAGTGGTTATGGAGGATCCAATGCTACAATGGAGCGGGGGGTGCTGGCAGTGTGTTCATACTTAATATGCCCTTTTTAACATTTTTATGAACCCTTTATATTGTTTGCTATTATGCTTTTCTAGTATGTTTTTGACTGAAACTACAAGCATAATCCATATTTTTGAATGTAAACATTTGTACAATCAATACATCAGACTTCTTCAACAAAGTGAAATGCAGCAGCAGCAAGCAAATATTTTACAATGGGGGGGTTACAGCTGCACCCTTCACCACCCCATAGATCCACCACTTGTTTGTAGCAAAGTTCTTCTGTAGTCCAATGCCAGAGTTCATACTTTATTGGAAATCAAAAATATGCTCGTCTTGTCTTCTCTTCTTTATCCATGGGAAATAATAATAATAAGAATCAGTATTTATATAGTGTTTTCATACACATTGTATCCCAAAGTGCTTTACAAGCAATGCTAGACTGGTAGTGACGTGACTGAATGGGTAGTGGCAGCCAATTCACACATTAATACCCACACACAGCCTTGGAAAATTGCATGAACTGGTTTTGTGGGAAGGGGAATGTTGGCCAAGACAATAGGGTCAGGTAGTGGTCATGGTGCTGGCAGCCCACATCTTATTTCTTACAGTGATCTGCTCATATTTCACCCCTTCTGTCTTCCCCCTTCCCTGAATATACCAGTAGCTTGCAGGGCTGGCCTTCTCAGTCCCCCTCTGGTATTCATTCTCACTACCTCTCCCCACACCAAAAACTGGTGAGCTCATCACCTTTGTGCATCATGAATGTAGGTAGGACAGTCCCCAGGTTTTTTGACATATCCAAAATAAACAAATATTTTCAGTAAGTCAGGCTGATAGCAGCAGGGAACAAGGGGAATTATAGGCTTTCCTATCCTTGAAAGATCTAGGCTACTTTTCATTAGGAACTACTAATTAGGCCGGTTACGGGAATGCTCCTCCGTGGAGATTTTCAAGAAGGAATTGAAAACACATCTGTGGAGAATGGCCTTCTTGGAAGGTTAAATGTATTGTAAAGTGTGTGAAATTTTATTGTAATTTATTATGTTTTTATGATATATTTTATAATGTTTTATGGTTTTGATGTTTGTATTGTATGCTGAAGTTTTTATTAACTTGTTCAGCGCCTTGATATAGTGAAAGGCGCTATACAAATAAAATTATTATTATTATTATTATTACATGATGGGTGTGCATATCATTATGCATGTCATTTAATAATGCCTAATCACAGGTGGATTAGATCTTATATGGGTAGGAATGCCTGTTTCCCCTTGTGCCCTGCTTCTATTAGCCTGGCTTACCAGAATATCATGTTTATTATTAATATGTAAAAATGACACGGGCAACTGTACTAACCACATTCATGATGCAGAAGGGTAGTGAGCTCACCAGTTTCTGGTGTGGGGAGCAGAAGAAAAGAATGAATGCCAGAGAGGGACTGAAGAGGCCATTCCAGCTGGGTACAGCTATATTCAGGTTAGGGGAAGACAGGAAGGGGGATGTTTAGCAGATCATTGTGAGATCTGAAATGTAGGGACTCCCAGCACCATGATCACTACCTGACTGTGAATGAGAGCAGCCAGCAATGACAAATACTCAGTGGCAGGGCTGCACTTAAAGTGTTACTTGAATTCAGTGTAGGGAGATTACCCTCATGTGGGGGGGAGGTGTTGACATTTGTTAGGACAGTATTGAGGGAGCTGTGTATAGATCATTCAAGATTTAGAAGGGTGGTGGCCAACCAGCTCAGATTGTGGATTAGGGCACTAAAAAGTACTGGAGAAGATTTGCAGGGAACTGTCCTGTGGGATTCTGCAAATCAAAGGTAAAGGGGTAGACTGATACTGCAAATCTGGTGGATTCGCTCAAGGCATTAGTATGCCTCTCCTGCTAATAATATTGTTATCCATAGTAAGTACAGCTCTTATGAGGGCATGAACAGCAGTTTTTCTGGTGAGTCCTGAGGTTTATTGCTCGGCCCTCCATGAAGACCCAATTGTTGGTTAATGAGGCAGGACAAAAACACAACAGGGGAACTGTACATACTGCCTTCACTGTGCAGAATGGTGGTGGTGATCCACTCAATATTTACTGTGGGAGAAGAAGTCAAACACTGAAAAAGTGGACTTAAGTGTGATTTAGGAGGTATTTTTTAACAGTAAAACAAAATGGTTATATTAAATGCACGGTGAAAATAGAAAATAGAGTTAAAAATCGAAATGGTTTTCAAATTTTTTAACAGTGCCAACTGATGATCCATATCGGTGTAGGTATGCACAACTCTCTAAGGTACACAATTACAGTCTGAGGTGTGATAATTCTCTTCATGAGACCGCAAGCTCATATGCAGCCCCAGGCAGTACTAAGGACATGGTATGCGTCATGGGGTGTTCAACAGAAGCCAGGCTAGGTGCAGGGGGTTCACTTTGAAAAAGAATGCAAGAGAAGCTTTTTTTGTGGATTAACAAGAATGCATGAGTTTTGGAATTGGACCAGACCCGTACTTTGCTGTGTGACCCTGAGCAAGTCACTTAACTTCCTCAGGCTGCCAGGCCACATCTGTAAACAGGGTTTCAGCATAGTGTGTCTCTCCTGGTTAACAACAATAATTCAGGGCATCACATAACCGCTAGATCATCAGGTATTTGAAGTGTTGTTTTCTTCTGCAGTTTACCAAAGAGAAATTCAGCTAGATTGCAAAACATTTTCGGCAAGTTAAAGTAAATAAAACAAGCATTTGTCAATGCCGAATGTTTGCTTGCTGGCATTGGCATTGGTAGTGTAGAAGTTACAGAGCTGCATAACAGAAATGGCAGTGAAGTATTGAACTGAAGCCAACCCCACCACCACCCTACAGAGAGTGACAGGCATTGGGGTGTGCCTTTGGGTTGTCAGGCATAACGGCCATGCCATTTCACCACACCTACCCTGCAGACACTGACAAGTGTCACGTGTGCCTGGGGTCTTTGGCCCTTATGCACACCCATTCATCAGGAAATACGGTTGAGATGGGTGCGGTATAGGAGAATGGTGTGAACTTTGGGGCCGAAGAGTCCAAGGCATACCTCGATGCCTCTCACTGGCTGCAGGGTGTGGAATGGTATGAGCATGACAGGCAAGAATCCCAAGTCACACCCCTGATGCCTATCATTCTCTACAGGGTAGGGTGTTATGGTTGGAAACCCTAATACCTCAGGCATTCGTTGGTATTTTCACTCCAAATTTTCAACATTTTTTTGTGACCCCACCTCATGAACAGTGGCAATATCAGTTTGTCAGCCGAAAGCTGCTTATGCACAGCGACTATGGCATTTAGCACCACAGGTGTAAAAACATTCCGAACAGGATGTAAAAAATGACAGCTGTACTGTTCATGGGGAGATGTAAAAAAATGGCAATGTTGCAAATCTGCAGTAAAACTTAAAAAAACTGGTGAAGTCACGAGTGTACATAGAAACTGTGCAACGCACACCCGTAATGTAATTAGTTTGGGGATTTTTTACAGCAGATTGTCAACACAGGCATTTTGGGACCTCCGATCATTACAGTGTCACTGTGATTTTCTTTATCTGTCCCGAACAACGATTTCCCACAGCGACCACGCATCTGTGCGCTGAAAGTGTGAAAACACATTTCGGCCATGTTGTGAAAAATGACAGCTGTACTGTTCATAAGGAAGTGTGGAAAAATGCCACTGGTGAAAATCTGGACTGAAAATATTAAAAAGTCATGAACTTACAAGGGTGTGTGGAAACTGCGCAATGCTCACTCGTAACACAGTCATTTTATGGACTTTTGTCACCAAATTTTCAACATAGCCATTTTAAAACCTCTGCTCATGAACAGTATAACTGTGATTTTCTTAATCTGTCTGAAACATTGCTTTCGCACACCGACTGCACCATTGTGCGCTACATGTGCGGAAACACATTTTGGGCGACATGTGAAAAATGGCAGCTGTACTGTTCATAATGAAGTGTAATAAAATGCAATGTGGAAAATCTGGAGTGAAAATACAGACAATTCGCAAACTTACGAGCGTGCGTAGGGACTGCTCAATGCACGCTCGTAAAACAGACATTTCTAGGAATTTTTTCACCAAATTTCCAACATAGCGATTTTAAGACCTCTGCTCATGAACAGTATCACTGTGATTTTCTTAATGTGTCCCATACATTGATTTCACACACCGACTGCGCCATTGAGCGCTACATGGGCGGAAACACGTTTTGGGCAAGATGTGAAAAATGGCAGCTGCACTGCTCTTAAAGAAGTGTAATAAAATGGCAATGTTGAAAATCTGGAGTGAAAATATTGAAAATTCGCAAACTTACGAGCGTTCGTAGGAACGCTGTGCAACTGCAGCTGATAAAACAGTCATTTGGGAATTTTCCCTCCAAATTTTCAACATAGGCTTTTGAGAGTCCACCTTATGAACAGTGGCAGTGTCATTTCATTATCAGCATCCTAAAGGTGATTTCGCCTACGATCATGTAAATCATCCTTCGGGACGATTAATGCCATGACAGTGAGATCATTCATGAGAAGGGGTCCCAAAACCCATGTTGAAAATCTGGTGCAGAAATTCCAAAAATCCAGATATGCAGCAAAGTTGAAAAACCCTATCTATCCCATTATACAGCTTACGGCATTTCCTCAGTTCGCGGTCGGCTTTGAAGAGTGCAGACGTGTTCCCGGTCCACAGAAGATCATGTCGCTGGAGTCAGAGGTAGTATGGGGTGAAGAGGGGTGTGAGGAGGCAGGGTGCACAGTGGGTGGAGTGCGGGTGGGGGCAGAGACAGCGAGGACCATTTTGAGTTTCATTTTTTTTAAATGACAATGGCGCGGGATGTTTACCACGCTGGGGTGGGCTCCCAGCGTGGCACAAGGATGGCTGGTGGGGGCATGGAGCCAGCGGGTTGGGCACCCCATCGGTGATAACATGTGTTGCCACGCTGGGGTGGGCTCCCAGCATGGCACCCTGTATTCTTGGGGGGGACCAGTGGAGCCGACGGGGGATTGGGCACCCCCATCGGCTATACAATGTGTAGCCACGCTGGGGTGGGCACCCAGCATGGCATATAGAAGTCTGTTTTGAGGGGGGGTGCAGCACAACTGACGGGGGATTGGGCACCCCCTTTGGCTACACAGTGTGTGTGGGGGGGCGAGCACGCAGTATGCGTGCGTGTGTGTGTGTAGGGGGAGCGCACATGAGCAGATGATATCTTATCGCTGCTCACTGAAGCGTAGCTCCCCCTTTCAACTGTACTCCACTGCATTTTGGACTGCTGTCAAAGACAGCTCCAGCAGGCATTGGAGAACTACGGCCGCACCTGCAAACATACTGCCTGAATTGGAAGAGGGCTGCCACACCTCCAAAAACTCAGATGATGGCACTATGTTTCTTGCACATGCGTGCAAGCAAACATAATGAACAAAATCATAGCCTAACATGTGTACTGATCAAACTAATCCACATGTTAACACGTGGTGCTGATCATTCTGGTAAAACAATTCAAAACAAAGAGAGAAAGAAGAACTAGTTGGCCTATAGGAATCTATATTGGTATCTGGCTCTGGCTCTGATGATGTCATCATGACTCATCACTTAACACAGTTGGAAGACATCTTAGGGAGAAGGCAAGACTGTTTTTCATAAGTGAAAGGCTGATGTTTACATTTTTCAAAAGCTATGAAACTGCATTTATGTTCTTTACATAAATGCAGTTTTAGCATAAATATAAACAGTAGCCTTTACTTTAACTCACTATGAAGCCAGATTTTGGAGTTTGCAGTTTTAAAAAACTGCTTGTTTAGGTATCCTTTAAAGGTGGAGTGAGTGAGCATTGTGACAGCCCACAGATCACATGGCTCACAGTCTGCAGATCACGTGCTTCAGCCAGGAAATTAATCATGCAAGAGAGTGAAAGACTTTCACTTTTGCCTTACCTAGTGTAGGAAAAAGAGCTGTGTTTGAGAGGAGACAGAGAAAGCAAAAAATATAAACCCCGCTTTGAGAGAAGACAGATAGCTAAAAATATACAATCCGTGTCTGAACTGGAGCACCTTCCAGGCTACTGGTCCCCTCCCAGGAGCAGGAGGTAATGGTACCATGGAAGCACCACCTCCGGTGGCACTTACCAGTGCCCCCCTCATCAGTGCCACCAACTGCCATGGCCCCTGCGCCAGTGACTCAGCAGAAAGTGAGGGATGAGCTGCAGCAGTCACAGCCACAGCAGCAGCAGCAGCAGGTTCCCCAACCCTGGCCCCCACTGAGAACCAGCAGCAGCTGGCAACAACATCTGGGACCACCCCCCCTGCCTGTGTCCAGTCCTTCCCACAGCTCATTTGTGTGGGAGTTCTTCACTACACTGCCTGCGGATACCAGTGTAGTGAAGTGCAATCTGTGTGGTGTGGTAAAGTGGTGAACTGTGGCCCCAAGGGAAGTCATCTGGGCACAGGTGGTCAGTGCACCAGCCTATACAACCACCACCATGCGGATGTACTGTGTGGGTCTGCACCTGGGTTGCCCTGCCTTGCATATCAGAACAAGTGAAACAAGAAAAAGGTTTTGCTGGCACTGGCTACTTACAGTAAAGAGGCATTTAAGGAGGCAGTCCTTTCATTCATTTGTGTCCCACTTTTGCCTGCAAAAGGAAGTCAGACAGTTAGATTCAAAGTGCGTTGAACAGTGCTATGCTTGGAAGCCATTACATATTGTTTCTGGTGCACTTTTAAAACTCAAGCGTAGCACTGTTCAACACACTTTGAATCTAACCATCTGACTTCCTATAGCGGGCCAAGGTGGGACACACATGAACGAAAGGACTGCCTCCTTAAATGCCTCTTTACTGTGAGTAGCCAGTGCCAGCATAACTTTTTCTTGTACAACCACTACCATGTAGATTGGCAGGTCAAGCTTGCCGAACAGGGCAGGAATGTGCCTACTGGCCCTGCTGGGCAACAGGTGGCAGCACGGCCTCCACCTACACGTGGTGTCAAGCGGGAGCGGGCCATGAAGCAAGTGGCTGCTTCACAACCTGCAAGGGATGGTGGCAACCCTGCACAAATACCTGACACACATGCCGATTTGGGCCTGATATGGAGTGAGTTGGACCATATGAACCACTGGATTGACAACGTGGAGCAGTGGTTGGAGCGCATGGAGGTGCACCAACTCCAAATAATGGGCATGCTTCAACTGCTGCTCTCACACCATAACACTGATAATTAGTTTTTGTTTGTCATAGCACCCACCACCCTCTCCATGAAAAAATATTTCCTGGCATTGCCCCTGATCCATCTCCCCTCAGTCTTCAAATGTTGCCCCCTTGTTCATGCACGTCTCTTTTTCTGAAAGATGCTACCCTCTTGTACGTTGTTGATTCCCTTTTGGTACTTGATAGTTTCTATCATGCCCCCCCTTTCCTTGTGGTTATACATATTAAGTTTTAGACTTCAGAACATTTGGAAAACCAGTAAAACTGTCAAGGGTTGAACTTGGGACAATACTCATGCCATCAGCAACTTCACTACCACCAGTGGGAACAGCAGCATCTCCAACTATGATTGAAGCTACTGATTGTGCTGTGAAAAACATAGTCAGAGAAATCCCTTTACTGGCATCAACTATGCACTTCTGCTGCATACTACTGTACCATGCTCATGGCCACTCTTACCACTGGCAGCAGTGCCATGACCAGAAGCATCTTTGCATGCACGTCTCTTTACAGACATTTTTTGGGATTACACAGAAAATTCACAACAAATTGAGATTTCTGAAATTTGGGGTGGAAGGGAAGCTAAAAAACAACTGTGGCTTACAGATGCAGATTGGGCACTAAACAGATGCAAATGCACAGACGCATATTGCACACTATATAGAAGATAATGTATGAGCATCAGTTAACGACAACGCTGTAGTCATTTCAAGAGGTTACCATGGCAACTGTGTAAACCTTGAGAGTGAAGCTCAAGAAGTTTACTGTTGCCTGGTAAAATTGAGAAGTGAATTCAGCGATGTTGTTAACTGATGCCCATACATTGTCTTGTATAGTGTGTGGGCTCAGTACACCAAGTATTCACTGCTAGAGGCTTATGTTTTGTTTTAAAAAAAAAACATGCTTTCAAACACTGACTCCTGACTCCCCCCCCTCAATGAGTCACAGTCAGTCCCGGTCCCTCTCCCAGTCTCACAGACAACACATTTAAACAGGGCTCCAGTTTTATAGGGAAAAATATGATCTGATTTCCCTTACTTTGTCTGTCGTTCCTCGCTTTTGGGTTCATTGCTTACTGCAGCGGCCATTTCCCAGAAATGTGGAGAACTTAAGTGCATGCATACATGTGTTCCATGCTGTTGTACCATCGATGTGACATCCTCAAGATGGTACAACAACATGTTGACGTCACATCGATGGTGCAACAGCATTGTGTTTCCATTGATTTTTATACACAACAGCCCTCTCCCATACACTAGAAAGAGATGCAGCCACACAGGCACAAAAACACCTTAACCAGTAGTCACACAAATCCAAGACTGGAAAAAAATTACACCTTTTGCGGGTTGGAGGGCACTGCAGTAGCAGTCCACTAGCTACATAGAAGGAAGCAGTAAAAAAATATTGCAGACAGATAACCGATTCAGAGCACGGCAACTACTATGTGGCACAATAAAATGTGTCTGACTTGATGGCACAGACTCACAGACACACACACACTACAGGTAATGTGCAAAAAATTTAACAGTGCAGTACACTATATAAACAAATCTTTTAAACAGAATGAAAATATGCACTGCACCACAACAAACAGAATATAATTATCAAAAATGACTTCAAGTATTACTGTGTGTACATACACGCACAAATACTAACACACACTACTAGTACAAAAGAGTTAGAAAGACTGGCTTTCTCATGTGAATCTCACTCCACCACAGATACGCCCCCTCTCCCAAAGCACACTTCAACAGTGTCTGTCAGTACACAGGCTGAATGTTCTAAATTAACATTCAAAGTGCACACAAAAACAATCAACACTCAATAATCTAAGCACAGGAGGGTTTCCTACAGTTGATGTACTAAATTTTGCAAAATTCGCCTCAAATTGCAATAAACAGGTGAAGCAAAGCGAAGCCCATTACAATCAATGGTACTTCATGTTAAAATTCAGGGGAAGGCTGTACTATAAGGTGAAGTAGTGCAAAGTCAATTGTAAACAATGCACTTCACGTTCAAATTTATAGGCGGAGTAATTTGCTTTGCATTGCGGAACACTACGCGGATTGGGGGATAATATGCAAAATGCTCCTTGTAGTGAACTGGGAGCACTTTGCCCACCTCTAATTACCATATGGATGACATTCCCATAACAAAAAGGAGTGTAAGAGACCCTACAACTTTATTCATGTATTGAAAACTTTGAAGATTACTGTACCTTTGACCATAATTGCTCATTTACAAAGGTTCCACGTCAAATACATAGTCACCAAAACATTACAAGTACAATAAGCATTTCCAGAGGAAATACAGTCAAGTCATGTTCAAAATACTTAAGACAGAACAACAACATACAATTTTTAAAAAAGAAATCCATGCAGATTATTGCATAAAAAGTCACAGGATATGTACGGAGAGAAACAGAATAAAACAGTTTAATGGTTACAATTGCAATGGACTGCAAGGGCAGACCACAAAGATCTCTTAAACTGATTAATCTTGAGAGATTCTGCAGAGTACCAGGCAGTTTGTTTAACCAGTTAGCAGCCCTGACAGCAAAAGACAGCTTGCCCAGCCGAGTTCACCAGAGAGGAGGCTCAAGGGCATTCCTGATCATGTTCCTGATGTTGCATTGGTTAGAGATGTTGTGGAAGCAATTTGCTAAAGCAGGGGGTGTTAGGCCCAAGACTGCCTTTTTGTCTAGCAAACCAGTCTGGAGCTTTATTTTGTAGGGTAAAGGTAGCCAGTTAGTGAGTGCGTAAATGGTACAACAATGAGTGTGGTTATCTGCACCAAGTACATAAGCGGCATGCCTTATTGCAGATGAACTTTGACCCAGCCATGGCCAGGACTGAATTTCAGTGGCATGGCAGTGCTGGACACGAGAATTTAGAGCCCCAAATCATTAAGATGGGTGCGCCTTTCCTTGCCCTCCCAGTTGCCCGCATTTTTAACACATCCCTCATCACTGGATCTATCCCAGACCTCTGGAAGCTTGCACGGGTTGTGCCTGTATTTAAACAAGGCAATCCAAAACTCCTTGAAAATTACCAGCCTATAGCCTTTCTATCTGCTTTCAGCAAGTTATTAGAAAAGGTGTTTCATCCCAACTCTCTGACTATCGTCAGAAGTATGACCTCCTAACCTGGGCACAGCATGACTTTCAAAAGTCTCATCAGAGATAAGGGTTGCTGAAGATCAGGGTAAACTTATAGAAGCTATCTTCATTGACCTCTCAAAGGCCTTTGATCTTGTAGACTATACTCTTCTGTGTTCTAAACTTCATACTCTTGGTTTGTCTTCCCCGACCCTAGCATTGTATACTGACTACCTTAAAGGAAGCCAGCAACTTGTCAAATTTAATTGTTTTTTTCTGTGCCTACTACTGTTAAGACTGGGATATCTTTAGGGTCTGTTCTGGAACCTAGCCTTTTTTCACTGTTTGTCAATGATCTACCCTTGGTACCAGCTCTTTGTGAAGCAACCTTATATGCAGATGACCTAATGCTCCTAATCAACTCCAAGGATGTTAGCATTTTTAACTCTCACTTTCAGACTGACTTTGGATGAATACAAAGCTGGCTCCTGGCCAGTAAGTTAGCCTTAAACCTCAAAAGGACTCAGGCTTTGCTATTCGGATCCCAGGCAAAAATCAATGCATGCCTGTGCCACTGAAAGTCGATAGTGATAATTAGTCCCCCTTGAGGGTTGTTGATTCCCTAAAATATCTGGGAGTCACCCTTGATCCACAGCTTTATTTCTCCCTGCACATTAGAAATGTGAGTAAGGCAACAAATAGAAAACTGGGCTTGGGCTACAGAGCAAAGAGCTGTCTCACATTCGCAGCCCTGGTTAAGGGTATACTTCTCCCTACACTTTGCTATGGGCTCATAACCTTCTCTAATGCCTCAAAAACCAGTCTGTCAAAATGGGATGTAGTTTATTATAATATTTACCGTTTTGCCCTCTCTGCTCACTGACTTACTCATCATTGTGAGTTTTATGACAAGCTGGAGTGGCTCTCTCAGGGGAATCATCGTATGTATGTGCTGGGCTGCTTCACTGACAGAACTGTCAGAACTGCCACCCCACCAGTTCTAGCAGAACTACATACGCTTGCTAACTCAACTTACCTACTCAGGTCAACTGACTCATCTCTCTCTCTCTCTCTCTTCCTTGTCCCAAAAACCAGAACACTCATGGGTGATCAGCTTTTGCTATGAGTGCTCCTCGGATCTGGGATTCCCTTCCTGCATTTGTTTGAAGTGCCACATCTCATCATAGCTTTAAAAATACCCTCTGGAATCATTTAAGGCTCATCACAGCCTTTCACTGCACCTAAAGCAATGTGTTCCCCATTTTTATGTTTGCTTGCACGCATGTGCAAGAAACATAGTGCCTTCATCGGAGATTTCGGAGGTGTGTCACCTCCTCCTCCAATTCAGGCACTGTGCTGGCAGGCGCGGCCCCTGTAAGCCAATGCATTTTGGAGCTGTCTATGACATGCTCCAAAATGCAGTGGCATACAGTTGAAAGGGGGAGCTACGCTTGAGTGAGCAGCGATAAGAAGCTGCTCACGTGCAGCTCCCCTCCCAGCTGCAGGCGTGCACGCCCCCCGCATGCAGTGTATAGCCGACGGGGTGCCCAATCCCCGTTGGCTGAACTGCGTCTGTCTCCTCCCCCTTCCCTCCCAATAGTTGATGCCATGCTGGGAGCCCACCCCAGCATGGCAATCCATCATGTTGCCAATGGGGTGCCGATCCCCGTCGGCTGAAACGCCCCCTCCCAAAGTCCTTGTGCCCACGCTGGTACCCCAGCGTGGCAAGCAATCTACGTTTTTTTTAATTTTTTGCGGCCAGGGGTGCCCAATCCCCGTCGGCTGACACCCCAGAGTCCTTGTGCCATGCTGGGAGCCCACTCCAGCATGGCAAGCGTCCGACGTTTTTTTTGTTTTAACCTGTAAACAAAACGGTCCACGGCTGCTTCCGAACCCTCCCACAACCCGCACCCACCCACTGTGCACCCAGCCTCCCACACCCCTCACCCCATACTTACCTCCGGACTCCAGCGCGACGATCTTCGGTGGACCGGGAACACGTCTGCACTCTTCAAAGCCGACCGCGAACTGAGGAAATGCCGGTAAGCTGTATAATGGGCTAGATAGGAGGGGTTCAACTTTATTGCATATCTCAGGCATTTTTGGGAATTTTTGCACCAAATTTTCAACATGGGGTTTTTGGGACCCCTTCTCATGAATGATGTCACTGTCATGGCGTTATTCGGGCTCGAAGGGTGATTTCGCGCAGTGACTGCGAAATCACCCTTTGGGACTGAATACCACCATGACAGTGACATCATTCATGAGAAGGGGCCCAAAACCCCATGTTGAAAATTTGGTGCCAAAATTCCAAAAAATGACTGTTTAACGAGCGTGCGTTGCGCAGTTCCTACGCAGGCTCGTAAGTTCGCGAAATTTCAATATTTTCACTCCAGATTTTCAACATTGCCATTTCACCACACCATCTTATGAGTAGTACAGCTGTCATTTTTCACATCTCACCCAAAATGTGTTTCCGCCCTTGTAGCGCAGAATGGCGCTGTCGGTGTGCGAAATCAATGTACGGGACAAATTAAGAAAATCACAGTGACACTGTTCATGAGCAGAGGTCTTGAAATGGCTATATTGAAAATTTGGTGAAAAAATTCCTAAAAATGACTGTTTTACGAACATGCGTTGCGCAGTTCCTACGCACACGCTCATAGGTTTGCGAATTTTCAATATTTCCACTCCAGATTTTCAACATTGCCATTTTTCCACACCTTCTTATGAGTAGAACAGCTGTCATTTTTCACATCCTGCCCAAAACGTGTTTCCGCCCATGTAGCGCTCAATGGCGCAGTCGGTGTGCAAACTCAATGTATGGGACACATTAACAAAACCACAGTGACACTGTTCATGAGCAGAGGTCTTAAAATGGCTATGTTGAAACCTTGGTGAAAAAATGCCTAAAATGACTTTTACGAGCGTGCGTTGCACAGTTCCTATGCATGCTCATAAGTTTGCGAATTTAATATTTTCACTCTAGATTTTCAACATGCCCATTTTATTAAACTTCCTTATGAACAGTACAGCTGCAATTTTTCATATGTCACCCAAAATATGTTATCGCACATGTAGCGCACAATGGTGCTGTTGGTGTGCGAAAGCAATGTTTAGGACAGATTAAGAAAATCACAGTTACACTGTTCATGAGCAGAGGTCTTAAAATGGCTATGTTGAAAATTTGGTGACAAAAGTCCATAAAATGACTGTGTTACGAGTGAGCATTGTGCAGTTTCCATGCAACCTCATTAGTTCATGACTTTGTAATATTTTCAGTCCAGATTTTCACTAGTGGCATTTTCAACACTTCCTTATGAACAGTACAGCTGCCATTTTCACAACATGGCGAGTGTGTTTTCACACTTTCAGTGCAGAGATGCGTGGTCGCTGTGGGAAATCATTGTTCAGCACAGATAAAGAAAATCACAGTGACACTGTTCATGATCGGAGGCACGAAAATGCCTGAGTTGACAATCTGCTATAAAATATCCCCAACCTACTTATATAGAGATGTGTGCAGTTTCACAGTTTCTATATACGCTCGTGACTTCACCATTTTTTAAATATTTTACTACATTTGCAACATAGCCATTTTACACCTCCCCATGAAAGAGTACAGCTGTCATTTTTACAGCCTGTTAGAATATTTTGCACCTGTGGTGCTAAATCCCGTAGTCACTGTGCATAAGCAGCTTTCGGCTACCAAACTGATATTCCCCCTGTTCATGAGGTGGGGTCACAAAACAAACATGTTGAAAATTTGGAGTTAAAATACCAACGAATGCCTGAGGTATTAGGCTTTTCAACTAAATCGCCCAACCCTATAGAGAATGACAGGAATCAGGGGTGTGACTTGGGATTCTTGCCTGTGATGCTCATACCATTCCACACCCTGCAGTCACTGAGAGGCATCGAGGTATGCCTTGGACTCTTCGACCCCAAACTTCACCCCATTCTCCTATATACGCACCCATCTCACGTATTTCTAATGAAATGGGAGATTAGCATAAAGACCAAAGACCCCAAGGAACACGTCCGCGCTTGTCGGTCTCTGCAGAGTGGTGTGGTGAAATGGCGTGGCCGTTATGCCTGATGACCCAAATGCACACCCCAATGCCTGTCACTCTCTGCAGGGTGGTGGTGGGGTTGGCTTCAGTTCAATACTTCACTGCCATTCCTATTATGCAGCTCTGTAACTTCTACACTACCACTGCCAATGCCAGTAAGCAAACATTCGGCATTGACAAATGCTTGTTAACTATGATAGCACTTTACTGTTCCTGTATGGTTGCTGGCTGAGGCTGGCCTGAGTGTTTTCCTTAGTTTGTGCATAAATGCTGAATTTGACTGCTACACTATTATATTGAGACAATCTCTACATATTTACCTTATACTGTCTAAGCTTGCTCTAGTGTTGTACCCGGCATTGTTATATATCCCTTGAAATCTTATTCAATCCTGTGTAAACCTTGTCTTCTGTCTGCATATTCCATGTAATTCTCCCGGGTCACACCTGAAAATAGGCATATGTTTGTCTAGTGTGTTTACCTGGTCAACAAAAGCTAAATAAATAAACTTTCCCCTGTTTAACACCGTGTCACAGGTAGCTGTGTAGACACACACATTTCAAGCACAAGTGTGAATGTAACTCTCCACAGCCCCATCAGACCAATTCTCTAAGCACTAAAGTATATTACACTCCCTTATATATGCATTAGGGTGTATTCACTGACATGCCTGGTACAAAAGGTGTTTCATCCCATATGCTGCATGCATGACAAGAGCTATTGGCTCTTCCCTAACAGTAAGAGATAATGTTGGTATGCCCCATTGGGTTACTGATTTAAGAAATGTTGAAATGCGTTACTGGATCATTAGTGTTATGAAAGGTCAGAGTCTTTTTTCCTGTCATACAAGTGCACTCCTTAATGAATGTGCCTTTTGAGACTTTGAAGAAGAAAGTGCATTTCTTTTGTGCACAAGACTTTTAACCATATGTACAGACTCCTAATATTAAAACATAAAAACATATAGGGTTCTGTGCACTATTGGGTGTGGTTCACACCAGAAAAGCTATGGACTGAGATTTATTTATTTATTTATGTTTTGTTTAGTTTTTGTTGACCGGGTAAGTGCACTAGACAAATCCTGCCTATTTTCAGGCATGACCCGGGGAAGGGGGATACAGATGAATGCCAACTGACCTTGAACCAGATTAAGCTGTTGGTAGTATTTTTAGTGAATGAGGGAAATTTGGCCAGGACACCAGGGAAATTCCCCTACTCTGCATCCTGTGAGCAGGGGGGACCCATTTTCCTGTGGGGCCAAGACGGCAGAGGAGGAGGAGGAGGAGGTTGTGTGTTAAGTGGAAGAGAAGGCCTCACCTTTCAATGCATCACAAGAGGAGGCCCTTCAAGAGGGTGAAATCGAAGCAGAACAAGAAGAGATTTATCATGAAGCAGTGGGATTTTCAGAGGATGATCATCGCAGTGAGCATTTTATTTTCCAAACTCAATCTGTTGTTAAAAGAGAAGATGCTGTAATTACTGTACCTGGACTCCCTGTAACTTTAAACAAAATAAGCTTTCAGAATGTAAAAATCTCTCATGAGGCAAACCTATTACCTGATAAAAATGATGTCTTCTCAGGAATTGATTATGTCAGTAAAATGGAGAGTCAAAGGCCTAACATAAGCCTGCAATCAGCAGGATTGTCTAACACTGTTGACTCAGTTATAGCAACTGAAAAAGATGTGGAAACTAATAAAAAGGCTGGCAGGAGTATCGTACAAGACAGTGAGCGCCTAAAGCTTTCATTGCCTAAAAATGTGATTTCACAGAAAAATATTCCTCAAATGGCAGGGGAAAGAGTTGATTATGTCAGTAAAATGGATAGTCAAAGGCCTAAAATAAGCCTACAATTAGCAGGCGTGTCTAACACTGCTGACTCAGTTACAGCAACTGAAAAAGACTTGGAAACTCATGAAAAGGCTGGCAGGAGTATCACACAAGACAGCAAGTGCCTAAAGCCTTCATTACCTAAAAATGTAATTTCACAGAAAAATATTCCTCAAATAGCAGGGGAAATTCTGAAAAAAGGATCTACGAACCCTCTGAGTGTCAACAGTACCACTTTTGGAGGACAGCCATAATTGACAAAACAAGCTGGCTTTGTGTTAAAAATATCGGTACAGCGAGACCTGCCTTTAACAGCTGACAGCGCTGTTATCTATCAGAAGCAACAAGCAAGAGTGACAGAATTTTGTTTTACTCAGCGAGATAAATCTTTAACTCAGACTACTGATGTTTCTTCTATTGCATTGCCTAAAGATCTGCAGTCACAGATCCTGGATGTAAGAGTGGAGCCTAAAGATAAACAGAAACTTGCGAATTCACCGCTTCATGATGGAAACTGGTCACCACATAAAGCGATCTTAGAGGCGGGCTGGCAGATGACAGCTTCAGGATCCTGGACACCAGACCCATTATGGGTCCCTCCTTTAATTTAACGTCTACTCCAGACTGGAAACCAAATACTAAGGATAAGCACATTGTTAACATTGCCCCAGAAGTTAATATAAGTGAAAGTACAAAGGGGGAATCCAAGGTTCTATTAAACTCAGCTGTTCTTAAAAATGATACAATAAATTCAGAAGGTGGTCAAGAGCAGTCTAGTTTAAAAGTAGATCCTAGTGAAAGGAAAAGTGTGCTTCTCTGTCTGGGTCCACAGAAACCTTTAATGTCTGATCTTTTTTCACATTCAAAAAGAGAAGCCGCACTAATGAGAAATGCGGTGTGTATTCACTATAAAGGGGGATTGACTGAGCACCCAAATAGGTATTATGTAGGAAAATGCTTAATTAAAGATTCCCTCTACCTTTACTCTACTCTTTACTTTACTCTTTGCATTCATCAACATCTCAGGGGAAGATAACTACGATATTAGCTTCCGAACATCCTATGTCTTAAACCTCTTCTGGGAATGCTATAATCAGGTTAAATTCTCCCCCTTATGGACTCCCTTTTTAGTAATCCCCCTTACAAAGCCTCGGATTAAATTTGTCACATTTATGTTTAGGAATGATGGAGTCCATGTGGAGGACATAACTTATTGGTTGGGACAAAAGTGTGAGATATTGAGTGAACCTGAACCAATTTCTAGATACTGAACAATTTTGGATGGGAGGGTGGAAGTACAAAGTTAAATTATGACAAATGGACACAGGAATAGAACATATTCCCAATTCCTTCCTGTTAGGCAGGGATGGGGGGGTTGTTTTTATGGGGTCAGCCAAGAGCCTGCTACAAATGTGGTTCTAGAACTCATTTATCAAGTATTTGTGATCAGCCACGGTGCGATAATTGTGGAGAAATAGGCCATGTAACTATGCAATGCATGAATCATACTAAATGTGACCTTTGTGAAGGGTTTGGACATGTTTTTCAAGAATGCTCCATAGCGGCAAAGAATAAAGCTTCTTGCATAAGCCCAGATCTATTGATTCAGCAGGCCCAGGAGGCCTCTTCTAAACAGGAGAAAGCCACTGAAAGTATGGATGTAATCCAACTGCAGGATGTTATGAGTAACACGAAAACTACTAAACCCCCCACTCCCCATAATTGATTTAGTAAAAGATGTTACTGTGGATAAAAAAAATGATCAGGTGGTAAATAAAACAGAATTGAGAGAAGGTTCTATCAATCCAGAGGTTCTTATTCCTGCTTCTTATAGTGAACCTGAGAAATCTGATAAGTCTGACAATCCCCATACTGAAAATGTTCTACTCTCTCCTTTACCACCAAGGAGATCTTCTCGGAATCAGAGACCAAAATCCTCTCCCTCAACTACTAGTATTGAAACACAGAATTCTTATGCAGCATTATTTACTAACTGGGGTGATTCAGAAATGGATATAGTGGACTCTGATTCTCAGAAGTCAGTGCCGGAAACTGGTGGCTTAACTGCAGAAGAATATAAGGGAAAAAAGAAGAAAAAAAGGAAAAAATAAAATAGTGTGGTTTTAGTCACTTCATGATCATGGTAGCACACAAATGGGGGTCTTTGAATACTCATAGTATTCTGAATAATATTAAACGTCAAGCACTGTTTCAGTTTATTCATGAGAACAAAATCTCAGTATGTTTTTTACTAGAAACATGGATGTTTTCCTTAGTACAAATTTCTACTTTTTAAAGGGATTGTGCATGGGACCATTATTGGTCTTTGGAAGGGATAATGCAGATGGAGTGGCATTTTGTTTAATTCTTTTCTTTTTCATTAGATAAATTGATAGATCTAATACCAAGAAGGGTATTGATTCTGGATGGAAAATGGGATACTTGGGACTGTAGATTTATTAACTTATATAACCCTCAAACAAAATCAGAAAGAATTAATTGCATGAAAGCAATACAGCCATATTTAATCACATCAAGAAGAATCCTTTGGGGGTGGGGATTTCAACTGTAGTTTGATAGAAAAAGGGCTCACCAATAAAAACATTTACTGTGATTCGCATTTATTAGAGGTAATAATTAAAACCTCAGAGCTCATAGGCTTTCCAGACCTAGTTTTACCTATGTGAAAGGAAAATATAAAAACACTATTGATTATCTATTTATTTCAGCTGAAATCCCTTTTGGAAATTTTCAAATAATATCAGTTGAATTTTCAGACCACTTATTATTACTTTATTCATTTGGTAATTTAACTTCAGTACCAAAATGATCACTTCGATGGAAACTAAATACCTCTATACTAGGTAATAGTTTTGTGAAATTTTTTTTTTAATTCAACACTCTTTATTAAATTTAACAACAGCAAATCAATAGCAGTTATGTCCTTGTTCCAGAACTTTTAAACATCAAAAAAAAAAAACCAACCCCCCAAGGACCTACACTAAACCAATAAGTATCCATTAACCAAATATTAAAACTAAAAAACATAAACAAACTGATTCTTCCCTCCCTCCCCTCCCCTCCCAATCTTGTGGCGCATATCAAACTGTCACTAGATGCTCCAGGTACCAGAAACTAAGTAGCTGCTTATAAAGCATCCTGTATATAGTCCATTAAATTCACTGGTGGCACGTAAAGCAGAGGGGAAGCATACTTAGGGCAGAGGGGCCCGCAGCTTGTTATTTTACCTAATGCCTCCTTAATAACAAGGCATCTAATTTCCCCCATTTTTTCCTATAGGAGGATAAACGTCTGTTCACCTGTGCTATGAGGTTCTCCATTCGCAGGGCAAAGGTCATCTCATGTAACCATTCGTATAAGTTAATTGAGTGGTCCTTCAATATCTAAGTACTAATTTTTGACTGCCATGGATATTAATGCCATGTGATATCTCTTCTCCTTCACCTGTATCTCGAATAATCTCCCAAAATACAGATTTTAGGGGAAAAGAAACTGTAATCCCAATAGGGGTCTAATAGGGTTTCTATCTGAGCCCAGAGGATACCGACTGACAAGACCAAAAATATACAAGGAGAGCCCTCTTCCTTATCACATCTAAGACACCTTGTTGAAGGTAGCGTTTCATCTTTGCCAGCCTAATCGGGTGTAATAAAGATTATTCAAAATACAATACTGTGTAATTCTGTATCTATCTTGCGTGTGATAAATATATAAGTTCTTCCAAATGTTCTGCCAATCAGTATCTCCATCGGGGTTGAGACCTCTCCAAATACTGGGGCAAGGGATCGGTGGGATTTCTGGGAGTTTATGTAATAAGCTATACAACTCTGAGACACTATGTGGCTTATTGACAATCACACTGACCTGAGAAAAGAGATTTGCAAGAGGTGAGCTTTTATTAACATTCCCGAACTTACTAATCAGGAGATGTCACAGTTGGTATGCTTTGAATGCCATTTTGGTTGGCCATTGAAATTTATCTAGGATCTCCTTCGTATCCAAGATGCAATCAGGCGAATAAAATCATTTACACTGAGTTCGATATCAGTGGCAGCCACTTTTCAGTTATCACTGACTTGCCTATCACGAAGGTTGGGGTTGAGACATATAGGTTGTGAGAAATCTCCAGTTTGAGAGATTTTAGAGTGCTTAAATATTTGAAATACCACCTTCAAAGAAATTCCGAGAGGTAAGGATCGAAATAACCTGGGGATCTGTTTGCTTGACCCATAAAATAGAGCCTTCAGATCTATACTATGAGATTTCATGAGATCTTGTTCTATTTGAAGCCATAATGGTTTGTACCCTTGAGAAGACTGAGAATCAGCATTGGATAACCATTTCCCACATTTGCTGAGGTGTGAGGCCCAATAATAATATAAAAAGTTAGGAAGACGGAGTCCTCCATGTTCCTTGGGTTGGGAGAGCTTACTATAAGATTTCCTAATAGATTTATTATTCCAAAGGAAAGTACTTATTCCAGAGTGAATATCCTTGAAGTAAGATTGGGGGATCAACAAATTTAACATATTCAAGGGGTATAAGATTCTGGGTAACACATTCATTTTAATAGTGTTAATCCTGCCCCACAACGATAGAGGTAACTTTAGACCACCTAACTAAATCCTGCTGGATATCCACCAGAGGTCATCTAAATTTAGCTTTCTCGTCATTGATGAGCCAAAGAGATGTGTATCCCTAAATATTTAATGGAACGGTGGTCCACTTCATTCGAATTCGAGAAAATCCGCACTGTAGGTAAAATGATTGAGAGGAAATATTTCAGTTTTATTAATATTAAGTTTATAGTTAGAGTATACACTAAGCGCCTCAATCTTACCTAATGCTGCCTCCAGCGATGGAGACAGGATTGGACAAGTGTGAAAGTAGATCATCTGCAGAACACTGAGATTTTAGAAGTACTATCGGTGACTGGGATACCCGATATTGATGGTGAAGAGTTTAATGATCTAAGAAGGGACTCAAGATACAAATTAAATAAGAAAGGGGATAGGGGCAGCCCTGCCTCGCACCAGTAGGTTAAGAAAGGCGTCTGACATGACCCCATTACAATACAACCCTGGCTTTGGTGAAACATATAGAGCTTGTATCCATGTGATAAACAATGGTGGAAAGCCCATAGCTAGTAAAGTGGCCCAGAGAAAAGTCCAGTCGACCCTATCGAGACGCTTTTTCATGGGGCCGGGGATACTAAGATCATCGGGATGGAGATGCCTGGGCCGTGAATAAGCAGATAGATACTGCAATTACGGTGGTGATCGACTGGGGATCTATTTTGCAACAAATCTGATCTGTTCAGGGCTAATTAGAGATAGCCATACCTGTTCAATCCTTTTGGCTAATATTTTTGCTAAGATCTTAATATCACAGTTTAATAACGAGGTGGGATGATAACTAGAGGGGAGATGTGAGGGCTTGCCTGGTTTGAGAAGAAGAAGAATAATGGCCTCTAAGAGAGTGGGGTCTTGAGCACCCCCGGCTAATAAGTATTGATATAGACAATGTAAGCCCGGTACTAAATCACTAGCAAATAATTTGTAAAAATTTGGAGAGAGCCGATCGGGCCCTAGACCTGTCAGGGGCAGACTTTTTTAATGGGTCAAATCTCCTGGGTAGATATAGGAGAAGTTAACAGCAACTGTTGGTCAGGGTCTAACGAAGGTAGGGAAAGAGTTGCAAGGTAGTTAAGCATTTCGTCCATGGAGGGAGAAGGACTACCTCTATTATAGAGTGATGAGAAATAGATTCTGAGCACCGAAATTACTTCCCTCGGGTTAGTTTTAATCTCCCCCTTGGAATCCTCTATTGAGTTGATGGCCCTAGAGGCTTCTAGTTTTCTTAATCTCAGAGCTAGTAAGTGACTAGCTTTCTCTCCGGACTCTATGTACTTTGCACGAGATCTCAAAATGGCAAACTCAGTCTTTTCCTGCAATAACATGGAATACTGATTCCTCAGGGATAGGAGAGTTTCCAGTGTATCCATTGTAGAGGATACAGAGAGAGATTGTTCTATCCTTCTGATCTGAGTGAGGAGTGAGAGGGCCTTCGCCTCCGCCTTCCTTTTGCGTATAGTGGCTAGGCGAATAAACTCGCCCCTCAAATAGCACTTCAACGCACACCATTCATGATCTGCCCTATTCACTGAACCTTGATTAACAAGATAGAAACTCTGGATCATTTCGATATCCTTTTACTAATATATTCTTCCTTCGAAGTTGATTATTTAGTCTCCATAATGGATCCTCTTGATATTGGTATCCATGTGAGCCATCAGACGGGCATGGTCCGATACTGCCATAAACTCTATACCCGCTACCCATACTTTGCAGTAACAAATTACTAACTAAAATATAGTCAGTCTAGTCCATATGTTGTGTACAGCAAATAGAATGTGAATTCCACGACGTCAGTTCAGTGATCTCCACGGGTCACAGAGACCAAATGTTTCCCTAAAGTCTGCCAGTGCCCTTTGGGCAGCTGACGGAGGTTTGAGTGCAGGGTTGGATCTATCTAAGTCTTGGGTGGGAGGTAGATTCCAATCTCCTCCAAGTATTACTGGGAGGGATAGGAAATCTTGTAACTTCTCTAAAAGGCTGGCAAAGAAGGTTGGATGCCCCCCAACTGGGCTGTAGATACTCCCTAGTAAGACCTCAGTGTAATTTAACATGCCCCTAACTAAGGTATACCTGCCTCTGGGGTCCGATATAGTCGTAATAGCTTGAAAGGTCACTGACCGGTGGATAAGGAATCGCTGTGCCCGGCTTTGGATGAGTCACCCGAGGCAAAAAATCTCCCAATACCTCATCTCCATAAGCCAGCTGCTTCATTCAAGTAGATGTGTCTCTTAGTATAAAGGAGACCTTAAACGCCAGATGTTCAATGTCTTAATATCTGCATTCTTTTTAGCGCGCTGCAGGCCCTTTCACATTCCATGTAATAAACTTAATGTAATTGGGTGCCATTTACCCTCGGCCAGCCTGATGTTGCTTCCCCGGTACCTAGGAATATATGCACCACCATCCCCTTATTTAAACCAAGTTTCACCCACGAAAAATAGGTCGATAATTCCCCAAATAAAAATTGAAGAAGCATAGTCCTTCCGTGATAATACCCTTCCCTTCCCTTGTGTCCGACAATAACCGTAGGTCCTTCTTGTATCAGATTGGAGTAAAAGTGAAAGTCCCCTTTCCTTATATAGTTAGCTCCTAAAAAACTAATTACCTGCCCCCTTCCCCTCCTCCCCCCACCAATAATGTAGTAAACAATATATAGACCTATTGTAGTTTTCCAAAAAATCCTGGCCCTTATCCCCCCGATGGAGAGAGTAACAGTGCCCTATAAAATATTTTAACAGCAAATATAGACCAGTATTGAGCAGTACCAAAATTTTTTCCCCAAATATTTCCCCATATTGTTGGCTTGGTCCTACCCAAATGAAATACTAATAGTTACTATAAAATAGGCCAGGTATAATTGCCCTAAACTCCAGCGCGCATGGCTAGACATGCCGGGTTCAATTCAGTGCTCCACCCCCACCCATCATGAGGTCCGGCTCTGCAAATCAGCCAAAAAAAAAAGGTGGGCAAGGGGAGGGGGAGGAGGGGAGGATTCTATAGAGGAGGAAGGATGGGAGGAAGCAAACTGAAATTAATATATATTTCTTGCACTGTTCTTCCATGATAGCCCATCTTCTCCGTCATCTTCTAGATATTCCTTGTTGCCCGATGAGGTAACTTGGGCCATACTGGTCCTCAGCTAGGAAAATAAGCCAGAGTCCTCGGTCACTCAAGGGAACCTATAGTCCGCCATTTGCGATTCCTCTGGGACTGTATATATGGGACACCCAGACAGTGGTATGCTTTATTATGCGCCCCCCAGAAATGCAGGCTCACAACAGGAATACCCATCCAGGGCTATATAGTTTTCCTCCCCTGCCAGGCCATCAGAACCACCAACGAATCCTCGCTCCATCGGAGGGGGAGCAAATCACTCCAGAAAAGGAAAGAAGGAGAGAAATAAATGCCGAGCCCTCTCTCGCTGCCCAATAGGAACTGGGAAAGGCCCTTCAGTCCCAGAAACACAACAAAACAGCCTTCACTCGGTGAGTAAAACGGCAACAATATTAATTCTCCTGAGCCAGAAGAAAGACCACAATAAGGGCCATTAACTTCAGCCTCCTAACAGATCATGGGGCTTTAAATAGTGAGGGTAGTAGACTGGATAAGTCCTCCTGAGCTTAAGATACTGAATCATAACTGTGCCACTTGCCTTTCAGTGAGACTTGCAGCCGAGCAGGATAAGCCATCCTGAACTTGATGTTCGCAGCGATTAATTTAGATACAACGGGATGAAATGTGGCTCTACGCTGCCTTGTTTCCAGTGGGAGGTCTTGCGTTATCCGAAGCCTTTTCCCTTCCCAAGAGATGGAGTGTAGCTCCTTAATCTTCACCAGGATATGCTGCCGCTCCAGATAGTTAAGTAATCTAATTATTATTGGCCTGGGAGGGGCTGGGGGTTCCGGTTTGGGCTGTAGCGACCTATGGGCCCTCTCAATAATATATGTTGGGTTATGTAGGATGGGCCCACCACCTTATTCAGCAAGGCCTGGATGAACGTGATGCAGGACGAGCCCTCCTCTCCCTCAGGCATCCCATGAATTAATACATTGTTCCTACAGGAACGGCCCTCTAGGTCTTCTGCCTTTTGCTGCAGCTTATTAATTAATTGTTTCATTCTCACAATGTCAGGATCCAGCTTATTCCTCCAAGCTTCAAGTGAGATGGAGCGAGTCTCATTGTCTGAAACTCTTTGTTTCAGATGGGAGACCTCTCCTCTTATGTTTTTCAATTCAGTGGTTATCTCCAACAATGCCTCCTTAAGAGGCTGCATCTCCTCAAGGAACCTATCCTCCGATAGCGGGTTGGAAGCGGGCAGAGCCGAGATTTGTGGCATCGAGGAGGAGTGAGCTTGTTGTTTGGCCTTCTTGGCCTGTTTCTCGGGGGTGACTGGCGAGGTTCGTTTGGGGAGCGCGGGTTTCATTTCGGTGTCCATCCCACCGATACCGCGCGTGTAGCGCCACTGATTCCACCCCTTTACCTTCCTCGTTGCTTCACACAGCAGGTAAAAATGAAAAAAGATCGTGGACTGCAGTAAATATTTAATTAATAGACAAATTAGCAGAGGCAGGGCGAGAGCACCGGAGCAGTCCCGCTATCACGCTACGCTCATCACGTGATCAGTTTTATGAAATTTGCAGTGTCACAACTTTTAAAAGGAAGACTGTCGGTTGCATTTTTATATACTGATATGGGAGAATGGTGGAGGGAAACTAAAGCAGACTTAAGTAGGTGGTTTAAGAAATATGGATCCGCTCAAAAAACCAATAATTTTTTTACATATTTAAAGCTAAGACAATTACAGTTTCTAATATCAAAGGTTATACCTCCAGGTATGACTACTCTGACCAAATAGAGAATCTTAAATTCAAGATGAAACAAGTACAATGCTATAGGGCAAGAACATTACAGGCCCTGTTCTCGAATAATACTCAAAAATTAAAAATAGGAGACCCTTTCAAAATGTGTAAGAACTTAAAAGAAACTACTCATATGGAATTCTTAGTATCAGAAGGCAAAAAAGTGGTATCCAAAGCAGAGATTAATTCCATTATAGAATCTCAGCATGAAACACTGAACCCTTCTTCTCCAATTAAGATAGAAAATGTCAGAACTTATCTAGACTCAATTAATTTTTCTCCTTCACAAAAAAAAAGATAAACCATTACTGGAACCCTTTTTAGAATCAGATGTTGAAAATATAATCCAGAATCTCAAAGAAGGAGTTTCTCCAGGTATAGATGGTCTTCCTTATGCATTATATAAAACTTTTCAAAAATAATTTTCAGCCTGCTTATTTTTAGTTTTTCAATACATTATGATGAGTACAATAGTGCCTTCTGAGTTTACAGATGGCCTAATTATACACATGTATAAATCAGGAGATAAAGGGGACATAAGAAATCGGAGGACCATAACAATTTTGAACTCAGATTATAAAATATTCACAATGTTATTAAATAACAGAATGAAAATTTCTGTAGAAAAAATAATGTCACCTTTCCAATATTGTAGTATTCCTAACAGAAGAATACAATCAGCCTTTATGATTATTAGAGACGTTATTGAGTACCTTTCATTAGAAGGAAAAACTGGGTATCTGATATATGCCGACCTGGAGGAGGCTTTTGATAGGGTTAATCACACTTACTTATTTCAGGTTTTGCGTTTTTTTGGATTTCCACAACGGATTGTCAATATTATTAAATCCTTATATACCTCAGCTACAGTGTTTCCCTTTATTAAAGGAAGTAAAACTAAAGGGTTTACACTAAAATCAGGAGTTCCTCAGGGATGTCCACAAAGCCCTCAGTTATATGTTTTATCATTAGAACCACTCATTCGATCTTTGACGGTAATACCTAAGTGGATAGGAATTGGTAGAGATCATCCTAATTCTCATCTTCATAGTCAAGCATATGTAGATGATGTATGTATATTTTGCAAAAATTATGAATCTCTGCAGATTTTCCTAGCAGAATTTAAATTATTTGCAGCAGTGTCTAATGCTAAAATGAATCTACTCAAAACTAGAGGTTTGATTATGTGGGCTGGATGTCATCAGGCATTTCAGCATAACAAAAATATATTATCTTCAGAACCCCTAAATATATTAGGTATTTCTTTTGGCCCTCAAAACCCTCCTGAAAAAAAATTGGGACAATGCATTAGTTAAAATAGAACTTAAAGTTTCAAGATGGAAAAGTTATAAATTCTCCAAAGCTAAACGTATACAAATCATCTAATAGTTTATTATTCCCTGTTTGCAATATGTGGCTATGCTTTTCCCTCTTCCTACACAGTATGAGACCAGACTTTATAGTAATTTTTTTCAACTATTGTAGGGTAATAGATTAAATCCAGTAAAGAGATGTTTTACTTATCTAAACATCACTAAAGGAGGATTAGGTATGATTGATCCCATACTTTTTTTATTCCCTTTTTTTACTCAATCTATAAAACAATTAATCCTAAAACCAGAGAGTAGAGAAAATATTTGGACTTCATTAGTACTAGGTCGATACTTTAAAGCTTGGGTTAATCTAGCCCCTAAATTAAATCCCTATATACATACTCCAATATATTTTAAACCAGCAATTCAAAAACTATACAAGTGGAAAATCACTAAACAAACCACTGTTTCTAATACAGTGAAAACCCTATACAAAGTGATTACGAATTCAATTTACCCTATTGAACCTAGTTTTAAAAATTGTCCTCCAAGACAAAACTCTTATATACTAGACCAGTTGAATAATGATAGGGTACCTGCCTTTATGTGGGAAACACAATGGTTGATAATGTATGGGAGATTAAACATAAGAGGCTCAGCCAAATACAAGGTAAAAGAAGAAAGGAATTGTCCTTATCCAGAATGCATTAACCAAGAAGAAACTAAGGAGCATTTTTTCAACACTGTTCTTATGTAACGAAATTATGGGTATATGCTGCCAAAAAGTGGGATTTGTCATGGCTGAAATGTATGAATTATGATATTCTGGTTTTAGGTATATATCCCCCAAGCATGGCCCATCTTAGTAAAAATACTCCAGGAGTATTTTTTGGATGTTTGCATTTTTTTATGGCAGGTGAGGTGTCAATGGGTTATTTATCAAAAAAGGGTTCTATATGAGGGGTTTTGCCAAATGGTAGCTAAGGAAATGTATAACATGTATCTCAAAGATATCCAAATGTATAACTGAAGTAAAGTATTAAAATGGTGGAAAGGATTTACCCATATAATTAAATTTAAATAATAGGTTTTTGCTTGATCCACACAATATGAATACTTATAAGCTTTTTTTATTTCCTTTGATGTTTCTATAAAAGATCTCTGTATTTGATTGTATTATGATATTACTGTGAGTTTGTTTTCTTTTCAGTTATACTGTATATTTATTTTATTTTGTCAATAAAAACTCCCCTATTCTTTTCAATAAGTGCCATGGGATCTTTAACATCCACCTGAACTACCACCAATCCAGGCAGCTGGGACCTTAGTTTAATGTCTCATCCGGAAGAAGGCACCTCAGAAGTGCAGCACCCCTCTCATGCTGCACTACAGTGTCAGTACTGGGATATTAACCCAAGTGCCAGATGTGGGAATGGAATCCACAGCCCTCTGATTTCCCAGCCTCAGAGACAAGTGTGCTACCTACTGAGCCACTGACACTGCAATAAATAGCTGCAAGCTGTGCACCTGGACCAAAAGAAATGCATGGGCCAGCATTCATTGCCCCCCCCTTGCAGACCCTTCCCTTAAGCAAAAAACAACATAATGGGGGGTGGCCTGTGGGGCAGAGTCAGTGAGGATACTTACTTTTTAATAGGAAGCCTGGATTCAGACCTACAGTGGAAGAAATGTCCTTGGGAATATGGAAGTCTTCAGAAACCACTGCTGAATCCTTTTGTCATGGCTTAGAGAATAGAGAATTAGTAGCAATTAGTCAAGGGTCTCTCAGCCTTCCATTCCTAGGAGATGCTCTAGATACATCTTGAGGCTACATGTCAGGGCCATATAGGCTCAAGAACATGCTATGCTCCAGGATATGCAGCACTTATGGCTGCCTTTCCCCAGCATAGTAGGCCATGCAAGGCTGATACACACCCTATGCAGTGAGTACCCTGCTCTGTGATTTTTCATAAATGCATATGCAGGGTAGCCACACGTCCACCCCACTCCACCCCTACCTCTACCAGTTGTGCAAGTGTGCAGGATCTGGCATGGTCGGAAATTTACTTAGTTATAGGGATGTGGGATTTGGGCCATACATCAGTGTCACTTAGCCCTATGCACTGTGTATTGCAAGGTATACATCCAGTTCAGATTCATGCATAAAGCTCATACAACTTGTTCAAAAATGCTCAGATCTTGACATCTGTAAAATGCCTATTGTTCTAGTGTCCAGATATTCTACGTTAGGCTCGAAGGTATCTGCTAAAGAAGAAAATCTGTACAGAGTCACAAAGTAAGATGCAAAGTCCAGTTTGCTGCTGTCACACAGGTGGAGCCCAGCTGTTTTCTCCTCTAAAATGTTGCACTCCTATCTCCCACCACCCTGCATTGTACGCTATAGCTGTCAGCAGCCTCGCCAGAATGCAACTTCTGCTGTGGCTGGTAGAGGAAGCCTCCAGGGCTCTACAACAGGGGCCTCTGATGCTGCAGAAGCACCTCACCACCCCATCCAGCCAATGAGACTCTGTCACTGGCAACACTTGCAGTTCACTGGCTGCCCAGTTGCCAACATCGTGGGTTCATTCCCAAGCCCCAGTTGCCGGTATTGGAGCACATTCTGCAACCCATGAAGCCATCGGAGGTGGGGCTTACTGCTCATTATAAAGCAGCAGTGTTTGCTAGTCAGCAAAAAAAATGTATTATATAGTTTTTATCATTAACATATTTAATCAGAAGTATGTAGATTTTATTAACACTAGCAATTTTGAAAATCACCTTCCCTTGAAACTATTTTTCTTCTGAGTTTATATACTGAATTCCTACTGTTGATGTATTACTAGGGTGTCAGCACATATTTCTGATGGTAAACAGCAGAGCACCACATCAAAATGTTTAATTTATTCACAATCGATTTCACCAGAGAGTTGGGACACTTCTGAAAACTGTAAAACCTCATTTTTCAGTTCTGGAAGGAACTACAGAGAAATGAAAACTGGGTGTATTGGTGATTTATGGAAAATAGAGCAAAAAGGATGTTCCACTCTTATGTTTTTTTAAAAAAAAAATATGTTTTGTGGCTTCTGCCATATTTTCATCAGAATACACAGACAGTGACAACTTACATTTTTCAACTTGACCTCCAGATGAGCTCGGAAGCTGGTCATTCTCAGCAGTAAATTAACACAAGCATGCAGTCAGTAATGACAGTATAAAGGGGATAAGAATATCTGCTGCTACATTCCTAACTGCAAGCTTTACAAAGCTCTGCAGGATTGACTCTTTGAAGGTGTAGCTCAAGTTGAGAAATGTAAGTTAGCATCACTTATGTGTTCTGATGAAGCGGCAGCAAACATCATTAAACATCAATGTTGATTGGTTGAAAGCAATACAATAAAAAAGTGTCTGTTTTTTTTACAAAATATAGGAACGGAACCTTTTCTTTGCTGCCTTTTCTGATTTGTGACTGTCCATAGAAGGATCCTCTGAACATACCTGTTTTGCTGACCATAGGGCATCCTAGGATAGGTACACTGTTTTTGTAGTGATGTTTGTGCCAGAAAGACATAATTACTAAAATAACTACATGATGAAATTTGTTCCCAATAAAAAGTACTGCTGCTTTAAAGTCCAAGTCTTGCAGTCACATTAGTTAGGCTAGTAGGTACATCATAGGTGGCTATCAGCCTAATTTTTAAGATTAGGGCATTGGCCCTTTAACTTTTTTTCAGGTAAATTGTCAGTTTTACTTTAGTTGAAGCAGCTTACAGCTCTGGCAATGCACATTCAAGAAATCAGTATTTTTTGTTGCAGCTTGTGTGTTTTTTTTTCCCGTCTTGAATTCATCTTCAATAGATTTGTCTGTGCATATGAACCCCATAAAGACTCATCCTTTTAAAATCCACACCTGCCTTTAATATTCCATACCTACTGACTCCCGAGAACCATGCAAGAGGGAAAATGAACTACAATTATGTCATAAAATATGAAAACCTTCACCTGGTAAAAAAACAACAGCAAATCATTAAGGAAACTAGAAATCCAAAATAATTTGCAATAGTCTTTTTAAATATGCCTGAAACAAAACAGATTGAGCCTGCGTCTTCAGTTTACAAATTATAGGGGGAGCATTCAAGTCCAAGATTTCATCTCCATCAGCAACATCTGTTTTCTTGGATTTTTGAGTAGGCCGTTGAATCAATATTGTATAATACCTAAAATGGTGATTGCAAATTACTTTCTTCTGGAAGTTCCAAAGACATTACCACAGTACATGTGCACTGGTACAGCAGGTGCCTTATTTAGGAATGCTTATGCCAGGCAAGTGGAATAACTGACTGGAAGTAAGGTACTAAGGCTTGATCCACAGAGTACAACACACCCATTGAGGGGTGTCTACATTGGCCAGAGGTGTGCAGAGGTCGTGCCCTGCAGATACGGTGACCCCCATGTATCCCCAGTCCTGACTGCGTGGCTCCATTGCCTCCAGTCTCATGCCTTACACACTGCTATGTGCCCAGTTGGGTTGGTGGTGAGCAAGGGGGTAAGAGAATGTATGTGCCTCATCCTGGAAGAATACTCCACGCTGTGGAAGGCCAGCAGAGGGGGTACAGTCTAAGCAGCATGAGGAGCTATGTCTATAACCCCCTTCTGCTTGACTGCAGTATTCTCCTTGGGGACCAAATTTTCCTACTCTCTACCTGTCCCCAGCTCTCTGTGCAGGTCAGGAGGGCTAAGGGTAATTCTGCTGCTGGCCAGTTAAACAAGTGAATCAGTAGGTGTCCTGACAGGGTGTGGTCATCCTTGGAGGACTAGCATATCCCATAGTCTCCCTGCTCTGTGTGGAAGGAGGGATTATTTTCAGTGTTGACCCATGCATCCAACTGGTTGCCCTGTGTTAGCACAGCTGTGCCCTCTTGCCACCCCCCTGCCCTTACATGCTGCTCTGCTGTCCATTGTGACAGGCATCTGGGAGGGGCACTCCATAGCTGGGATACACATAGATCATGCATATCGCAGGGTTCAGTACTGGGTCCAGTCCTTTTTTAATGTCTTTATAAGTGACATTGCAGAGGGACTGGAAGGAACAGTATGCCTCTTTGCAGATGACACAAAGATCTGCAACAGGGTTGATACACAAGGAGGTGTGGAAAGGATGAGAAGGGACTTGGCAAGGTTGGAAGAATGGTCAGAAGTATGGCAGCTTGGATTTAATGCAAAGAAGTACAAAATAATGCACTTGGGAAACAAAAACCCAGGGGAAGATTATACAATGAGGGGGGAGGTAGTAAGAACAACAAAAATGGAAAGGGACCTGGGGGTAATCATATCAGATGACCTTAAGGTTGGCAAGCAATGTGAGAAGGTGGTAGGGAAGGCTGGGGGGATACTGGGATGTATAGGGAGAGGCATCACCAGCAGAAAACAGGAAGTTGTTATCCCCCTGTACAGACAATTGGTGAGACCCCATCTGGAGTACTGCATCCAGTTCTGGAGACCCCATCTCCGCAAGAACATAGACAGAATGGAGGCAGTTCAGAGGAGGGTAACTAAAATGGTGCAGGGTCTGCAACAGAAGCCATACGAGGAGAGACTAAAGGAGCTTAATATGTATACCCTTGAGGAAGGAAGGGAGAAGGGAGACATGATAGAAATGTTTAAGTACCTCAGTGGAATCAACAAGAGGGTAGCATTTTTCAGAAAAAGAGATGTGCAAGAACAAGGGGACACAATTTGAAGATAGAGGGGTGGCAGCTCAGGGGCAATGTGAGGAAGATTTTTTTCAGAGAGAGGCTGGTGGACGCATGGAATAGCCTTCCTGAGGAGTTGTGGGGTCTAAAACTGTGGGAGAATTCAAGAATGCATGGGACAGACATACGGCAATCTTTGTGGGGGATAGGAAGAAATAGGCTGTTGGTTAAATAGGATCTGCAGCTTATCCTCTAGGTAGGGAAATGGGCAGACTAGGTGGGCCAAGTGGTCCTTATCTGCCATCAAAGTCTATGTTTCTATATATCCCAGCCTCTTCTGTGGTTCAAGTCCTAAGTAAGTTTGTACTGAAGAAGGGTAGGGGAAGAGTACTGTCCAAGCATGTTAGATTGATCAGAATATTTGTGTAATGTAGGTTTGCCTGTGCACTATCTCTGACCCTGTTAGATGGACTACCACCCTTTTGAAGTACTATAAAGACACATAACACTCTGAGGAGCGTTTCACATGTAGAGGTGCCTCACAAATGTTGTCCCCTTAGACAAAAGGAACCTGAGTGGAGAAGCTCAAAAATTAGTTGAATACAATCTTCAAAACATTTACTTTCTGTTCAGCCAAAATAAAAGACACCTGTAACTGTCATTAAGTCTCTTCCTTCCCCATGTGTGCCATAATTATCCACTGGTAAGGTATAATTGATTTGTCATATTAACTGCTTTCCCTTCCCCTTCTACTCCTGGCTTTATCTTTGCTTACGCTCCACTGCCACTCTATCAAATCACTCCTCCCCCCCCATATCAGTTGTAGACTGTTGTTTGTTCTAGCGGCCAAAATACTGTATATGTATTGCACACACCAGTCATCATGTTTCATTTATCAGTATGCAACCTGTAAGTCGCTTCCCTGTCTCATATCAATGTTTACCACCTACGGTCACCCTATGTGGTACCCTTGTATGTATATCCAGCCTGTATCATGTAACGTGCATTTCATGTATATACTGTTATTACCTATCTGTGTTTGTACTTTAAGTGTTTATGTCACAGGACCTCCTTGTGAATGAGCTTGCTCAATGGAATTTTCCTGCAATAAACTTGAACTTGAATTTTCCATTTCCATAAGCAGAGAGGGAATGCAATCAATGATGAACATAGAGTATTCAGTACCTTACAGAGAAGCAGAATCACCATCAATGTCCAAATCACAGTAGGATTATTATTCATTTGGTTTCCTTTAATTTCATTTTTATTTTATACTGAAAGGCTTGTGAGCAAAATGCTTGTTTTCACAAGCATCCCATTACAAAAACATATAACTACATACACATAATGCAAAATTATTTACAAGGAAAATATAACAATAATATAATTAGTTAAAACATTTGTAATAGATTTGTCAAGAAAATGACCTTTTAAAGGCAGGGAGTTTTGTACAATTAACAATAGGATTTGGCAATTTATTGTAAAGTTTTATAGCCATAAATGCAGATTAATTTTATTCCAATGTAGTGTGGAAAAGTGGGACATGAAAGGAATGTCTACTGTGAAGACTTTTTGAGATGGCATTAGATAATATAGGGAACAACTTAGCAATGCTATTTGGTGAATGATCCAAATGTATTTTATGGAGAATTAGAAAATGGGCTTTTTATTTCCTGGCATCTGATTGGCTAGTACCCTTGCGGGGGGGGGTACATTAACTTTCAATAGATGCCCAGGAAACAGAAAGTACCAGTCTTCAGTGCCCCTTTACCTACCAAGTATTGTAGTGCCCACCCTGCTTCCTAATTGGCTGAACATCTCACTTCAATTTTAAAAACTCTGCCATTTTGTTCCCTCGCTTAGCAAGAGAGAGACCCCCACCACCATCAGTCCTCCCGGTACACTCCTTCCTGACTTTAATAGCTGCCTGCTAACTACATTTGTTTGTTTTTTGTTTGTTTTTTTTAGTTCTGTTTTTCTAACTCTGCAGTACTCATCTTGTCCCGTGCCCCCGATTCCCGACAGCATTAGTGTGAAGTGTCAGTGACTCTCACTCAGCTGATGACACTCTCGCTCCTCCTTCCTCCAACCGGTTGCCCGCTCTGTTCTGGAATGAAAGGATTTTGAATTTGTAGCACTGCACACGTCTCCAGTACTGTCACCACCCATCTTCTCTCATGGCCTGCAATTCCCGATACTGTTAGTGTGAACGATCAGGTCAGACAGTGACAGTCGCACAGCTGACTGCACTCTCGCTCCTGCCTCCTCTGGTCGGTTGCCCTGCTCTGTTCTGATAATGAAGTGCCTTCTAATTCGTAGCGTTGCATACCTGTTCAATATCATAGCCCCCAACTAGTCTTTTAAAAAAAGTCACTTTTACTCATCCATGGCGCATCTGCTATCCAGCTCTGATGCCCACATGTGCCCTCCCAACGCAGGCTCCTAACTGACAAACGTTAGGATTCCAACGGACACTGTAAAAAATGCATTTCGATAAAGCAAACCAAAAGCGTACTCAGTGGCAAAAAATTTATGTAGGGACTGCTGAGCAGAGTGGGCCCTCTACAGCTGGACTTCCTACGAATTTCAGTAACTGCTTCGGAGGGGGGATCTATCCTCCTACAGAAATGTGGCAAGACACAGAAAACTACATTTTTGTAAAATAAACAGCATATCTTCTCGCAGATGTGGTGGAGCAGTGTGTGTGTGTGTGTGTGTGTGTAGGGTGGGAGAAGATCAGAATAGCTCTGTGGGGGGGTAGAAACAACACATGGAACAGCACAGAAAAGTAGGGACTACTTTACAGCAGGACAACGTTAACCTCATGTAACTACATTTTTTAATTTCTTTTTTAATTTATTTTAAATCCCACATACAAATGACACAGATGGCCCATTTTCTAAGTGCAATAATAACCTCCAGGGTGGGCGGTTTGGGCAATACTGGACCTTCCAGGGGCTATCAGGTCCTCCACCTGTGGCGTCGGGCTTCATTACGCCCCTGGGCAGTCCGGTATTGCCCAATACTGCCCACCCTGTTAGGTATTATTGCTTGCATAACAGTGATCTGAATTTGAGTCCATCATCCAGGGAAAAACAACCAAAGGACCTATAGAAGTCACAATGGTATGTCCTTCTTGGAAGTCCAGAAGTAAAGCAAATAATGTTGTGATTAGAAGATTTAAGCTTGCTAAACAACCTCTCTGTTGTATACAAATAGATTATGGAGCAATAGTCAATAAGAGAAAACAAGAAACTATGCATCAATAAAATCCTAGTTTCTGATGGTAAAAACTGATTTAGGCAGTACATCATCCCCAGCCTCTGTTTAAGTTTAACAATTAAATTAACAATATGTGATTCAAAGGACATATGACAGTCTAGGGTTACACCAACATATTTGAAAACTGACACAGTCTATCAAATTACCATCATTGTCAGAGAGAGCACACTTTGTGGCAATGGCTTTTCTAGGACTTGAAAAGATCATCAATTTTGTTTTAAGTGACTTAAGCACCCATCTATGAGTGATAAACCAGGTGTGGAGTTTAGTGTTGTGCGAAACTGTGGAATTTCATTCCGCAAAATATTTCACGAAATTCGCACATTTTGTGAAATATTTTGAGGGTATGAAATGTGAAATTCCGCTGACAATATGCAAAATTTTGCCCACAAAATGCGGAATTTCACCACTTGTGGGTGAAATTCCACCACTTGCTGGCGAAAGTCCACATTTTGCAGTTGTAATTTCACATTTCACACCCGTGAAATATTTCACAGAATGTGCAAAATATTTCATGCTGCAAAATTCACAATTTCACCAGAATTTCACCCGCGAAATAAAATGTTGCTGCATCTCTAGTGGAGTTTGCCAAAATCCTTTTTAAAGTTTTTTCCCCCAAGATTGGAATTTTATTGTCAGTACAAAACAGTACAGCATCTTCGGTGCATAAGATTAATTCCATATTGTGACAGATATCCATAAGGGAATTATTATAATATTGTATTATTATTTTTTGATGCTTTCTCAGGCAAAGTCTGCACAAGCATCAGAAGATTTTGGGGTTAGGGGAATGGTAAATGGGTATTTTTTGTGACATGATGTTAGAACCATGGAATGTCACAAGTTGTAAATTCATGTTTCCATAAATATGTTAATACTGAATGTCACCTTTGTTAAATAATGTCAATACTACACATCTGTATTATCTGTAATAATATATGTGGAACCATTACTGGTCTGTTGCTGATACAGTGATATGTTGAAATATTTATATATGCGTGTGTAGGTATGTGTATATATATATATAAAAATCACACACATAGACATATATATATATAATACATATATGATGATTTCACCATGCCGTCACTGACTATATCTCATATAATGGAGGCAGACTGATTACATCACATAAAAATATGAGGTTTTAATACCACTGCAATATAATTAATGCACTAACAATAATTAGTGTGGGCAAAATGTACATCTATATTAAAATGTTTCTGTTGCTAATTACTGTTGTTATGTCAATATATTGCAGTGGTATAGTAACCCCATATATTGATGTGCTATAATCAGTTTGCCGCCATTTTAGTGATGGTATATTTATGTGTAGTCACACATTTACAGTATCATTATTGCAGGTTGCAACATATTTCTAGTGTGTCAATGTATTAGACCAGGGGTTCTCAAATGGTGAGGCCAGCCTTCCTGGGGAGGCCCCAACCTGTTCCAAGGGAGGCTCAAGCAGGTCTAAGTACTGTATTCAAGTGTTGAGTTTTATATATTTTATGTAAAGAGATGAAGTGAACTGAAAGAGGATAATAGTAGGTGAATTGTATGTGTTTATTTACTAATAGGTGACAAGGGAAGGTGAATGAGCCAAGTCACATTTCAGGTGTACCTGGGGAAGGGTAGGGAGTGATTACATTTCAAAAGGTAACTGCAAAACAATCAAGAAATACACAATGAACAATAGTGCAAACAAATATGAACAATAAATAATGAGTGGTGGTAATTGATCAATTTGTAGACTGATGGCAGAACAGCCCAAATACAAAGGTTAGGCATAGAAGTGCTAAGAGCAATAGCAGGAAGGAGCAAAGTAATCCCAGAGAAGTTGCTTAGGAGCAGGGAAGGAGGGGGAGAGGCAAAGTATGTAGAAAGGTTATTTCATATAGAGAGAAAGCATTCTGACCCATGAAGGTACTGCAACAAGGGGTAACAATGGTTCAGGAATGAAAATAGCGGACCAAGTAGGCTGGCCTGTGGGGGGGGGGGGACTTACAATAAGCTGAATAATAATATTTGTTTATTTTATGTATTTGTTATTCAGATAACAACTTTGAGCACAGGAGCTCTTTTTCAAAAGTCTCACATCAGTATAAGACAAAGAGCTGATGTGAGCCAAGTACTCAGAGGGGGTTCAATTTATTCATGGTGTACTGCACACGTACAATATGTTATTTTTCTTTGGGGAGGCCTAAGATTATTTCAGTTTTTGGGGAGGCTTAAAATCTTTTCCATGGATTTGGGGAGGCTCACTGTGACAAAGTCGAAGAACTATTGTATTAGACAAACTTAAATAAATGCTTACTGTTTTGATATGTGTTATGGTGAACTCAGTACAGTTGAGCTCTATTTGAGTATGACTGATGTTACCTTTGCATCAGAAGTTAATTTTGTGGTATTCCATCATGTAGAGCCACAAGCCTTTTTTTCTAGTTACAGTATGATCTTCAGCATGAAGGACAGGATAATTTTCCCATGGTGGAAACCCCATGAGATCCATGGCTTATGTCACCATCCCTCCTGGTTTAACAAGTTTTTTTAAATTAGTTTCACTTATGGTAGGAACACCAATGTACTGCTTCAGTTAGAGGATGAAATGATCTTTCTGTCTGTTTCGTAAGTGACTTCTACCCTCCCAAAAGGTGCTACAAGATGTGGCCATTGAAGTTGTGCTCAGAAGACAACACCCAGTAAAGAAAGAATGACAGGGTTGCTAAATGAATCCCAAGGGGAAGGGAAAAACTTACGTTACAGCTGTTTGAGGTCTGGTATCCCTGTTACTCTCCTCTGAAAAATAAAGCCCATATGTGGAATCACCAAAGGTAATCTCTTGAGGGGGGAATCCTGATTAAACAGAGTCAATGAAGGATAGGTAAATGCTGAGGCATGAGCCTTAGATGTTTGAACAAGTGCCCAATAGTTGTTGGGACAATTGCCCCATTGTCATTAGGGCATATGGCCTAATACCTGGGGTAGTGCCTGATTAAGAAGGTATGGTAATAAGAATGAAGAGGATGTAGCCCAATATGAGTAGGATTGTATGAGTACAAATCCCTGAAAACAAATCCTAGATGATCATCTGGTCAAACCAGTGGGAAGTCAAAATATGGAGAAGCAGAGGATTGAAGGCCCACCATTTTAGGAGGCTCAAGCACAGCCAGGGCAGCTGGCAGCCATGGCAAGCCCCTGAGTATGAGAAGTCGAATTGCACAGAGGGAGCAATAAGCTGGCTTGACAAGGCTAGCAGGGTCACAGCAGATCTCCAAGAAAAGAACAGCAGATATCCAGTATCCTGGAGGCATGGGCATAGGAATCTGGAGGAAGAGGCCCAAAATCTAAAATGATGACCCATGGTCGATGTCCTGTGAAGTCAGTGAAAATAAAAACATGATGGGAAAATGTCTGCCGACAATACAGCAAGGCACAAAGGGTGATGGGGAAACACAGTGATCGCTGAAATGGCGACCTACAGTTTTCACCCCACCCCAAGTTGTACCTGCCCTGGAATTTAAAATAAGGGGGTGGGGGTTAAGCCCACTGCAGTGAGGTGCTGGGGCGAAGCCCCATGCAGAAACATCCTATCACCATTTCAGCGATCACTGTGTATCTGGTGATGTGTGAAATTAGGAAATTTCGTTATGCCAAATATTTTTTTAAATTTGAGCAAAGGTTTGTCATTTCAGACTAAATTGGGATTTCACAGTGAAATTGTGTGTTCCACAGGAGAAATTATGCAGCTTCACACCCGGCAAAAAATGTTGTGGAATGGCGGAATTTCATGAAATGTTTTGCATGGCAAAACTGCCGGTTTTGCAGCAATTTTGCAGATGAAATTTAATTTCGCAACATCTTTATGTGTATACCAGTCTGAATTTGCGCCTTGCTGTATTGCAGGCAGCCATTTGCCCCATCGCAATTTTGCATTTGCTTACTTGAAGTGGAACCCCTATGGTGAAGGCAACAAAGAGCCAAGGCAAGACATCCAAAAGGAGAGGGAAAGGAACTTCAAATCAATGCAGCAAGTATGGGGGTATGACTGGATAGTTAAGACAAGTTGAAGAAAGGTCAGGGTTATCCAATACAAGATAACAAAGAGAGAGAAGAGCTCCAATTCAAAACAGCAGATTGAGAAGAGGAAATTGACCCTTTGTGAGATTTGGCAGCAATCAGAGGGGATAGGGAGACATCCAAACAAGGGAGCAAGTGAAGGAAGCAGCAAGGCCCTTGGTAGTAGCAGGCAACAAGTAGAAATGGGGTAAGCCTCGGGGAGAAAGAAACTAGTGGAGGAAAGAAAGGGTCCTATGTGGCAAAGCAACAAGTGCAGGGGGGGCCGTCAATACATTTCTGCAAACAAAGAACAACTTTTGTATCCAAGCAGCACCTGGACTAACACTAGAACATCATCAGAAAGTGGAACAACAGTATGAGGAGAGCTAGGAAAAGGCAGTACCATGTTCTCAGATGGATTAGACTTGTTCTTGTGTGCCTAGTGATTTTCTTGTTGCCGATCTGACAATTTTGTCCCAGATATAAATAGAATAAGCAGACGCAAAAAAAAATCTAGTCTGTCAAATGGGAAGTCTCACCTCCAACAAATGATTTATTTCACCTCGCCTGAGCTACAGAGTTCTTAACTATAAATAAAAGTGCCTTCATCCGTCAAGGTAAGATGACCTTTAAAATGATAAGCAGTGGGAAGACATTTGAAATAAGAGCCAAACGTCTATATTAAAGTATGGTTCACTGTTCAGGGCTAATAGTGTTCTGAGCAGTCCAGCTCCTTGTCCAGGCTTCCCCTAATTGACTCTCAAAGACAGACGTTCATGAATAATATCCATATAGGTCAAGTCAATAAAAAGTACTTTGGTTCCTCATGGCTCTCCATCTAATAGGTCAAGTCAATAAGAAGTACTTTGGTTCCTCATGGCTCTCCATCTAGGGCAGTTGGGGACATATGAGTGGGAGTCAGGCTTCTACTGTACACACTATGGAAATCTTGGTATCTGCTATATATGTTGTGGGAGTAATACTGCCTGCAATAATATGTCGGTGAAAGGTTGCAAGTAGCTACAGCGACATGGGCAGAATATCATTACGGAAATATTGCGACCCTCTGTCGCTGTACGTAGAGATGGAGAAGGAATGAAGGAGTTGGTGCAGTGCCTGGTTGAGCTGCTCATGTGGTGTAGTGGCTAAGGTGCTAGTACCTGGAACAGAGAAGATAGGGGGACCAGGGTTTGGTTCTCTGTCTCCCAGTATTGGAGAATTTTTTTTTTTTTATAAAGAAACTTCCCCCCTCCTGAGTTTCTCCTCATCCCTGAGATCCACATCCCCTTGGAGTTGCTTATATTTATTTGGGAGGAGGTGGGGTCATTTTGGTGTTTGTACCGATCTGTGTTTTTGATTGACCATATTTATGTTTGCAGTGTTTTGTGTGCCATGATGTTATTGTATACAAGGTTATCACCTAGAACCAGAAATCTTACAACCAACTTGGAAAATGTTGTGTATCTGTGCGTGCATATGTGTATGTGTATACATGTGCGAATGTGGCTGTGTGTACATTACTTCACATGTGTGCGTCTGCGTGTGCTTATGTTTGTGCATGTGCATGCATGCATGTTTGAGTGTGTACATGTGTTTGAATGTTTGAATATATGTCTGCGCATGTGGGTGTACATATTTACATGTGGGTATGTGTACATTAATGTATGTGTGTGCATCCGTATGGGTTTATGTGTGTACATGTGCATGCATGTATATGTTTGAGTGTATGTCTGCATGCATGTCCGTGTGTGTGTGTATGTGTACATTCATTTTTGTGTACACAACTCTGTGTGCATGTGTGTATGTGCGCGTGTGTATGTGTCTGCATGCACGTGTCTCCATTTGTGTATGTGTGTGTGTACTAAACTTATTGTCTGTCCTTATGTTTTCTCCTGGCCCCTCCTCCTTATCACTGCCACAGCATGAGTGCAGTTGCTCAAATACTGCATTGACTAACAGTTCACCTGGTGGTTAAGTAAGCAGTAAGGCATGAGAGGATGTTGACTGTCTGGCATTGTAATATGCTGATATGTCCAAATTCTGGTATCACTTATGGTGAAGCCTTCTCAAGTCATTTGTGTGCCAGAAATGCTCAGCTTTGCTTCACAGTTCTCTCACTCAAAACAAAAACTCTTTTTATTAATAACAGGTATTTTCTTTGCTTTCATAAATCATGACATCATTTTAAGCCCATTGGGATTGTTTATTTCAAAACATTCCAAACACTCATAACAATAAGATATGCCAGAACTGTACATATCAACACACAGAAGTAACTGGTAACAAGCATGTTGTCTCACTGGCACTCGTAGTGCAGGAGTTAGAGATGCATAATAGGAATGGCAGTGAAGTATTGAATTGATGCCAACCCCACCCCCACCCTGCAGAGACTGGCAGGCATTGGGGTGTGCCTTTGGGTCATCAGCTATAACTCCTATGCCATTTAACCTCACCCTACCCTGTAGATACTGACAAGTGTTGTGGTGTGCTTTGGGGTCTTTGGACCTTATACTTACCCAATTCCATAAGAAAATATGCTGAGAAGGATGCAGTATAGGAGAATGGGGTGAACTTCAGGTCCGAACACTTCAAGGCACACCTTGATGCCTGTCACTGGCTACAGGGTGGGGGTGGAATGGCATGAGCATTACAGCCAATGATCCCAAGTCACACCCCTGACACCTGTCAGTCTCTACAGGGTGGGATGTTACAGTTAGAAACCCTAATGCCATAGGCGTTTGTTGGTATTTTCACTCCAAATTTTCAATATGGGCTTCTTGTGACCCCACCTCATGAACAGTGGCATTATCACTTTGTTAGCCAAAGGGTGGTTTTGCACAGTGACTATGCCATTTGGCAACACAGGCATGAAAACACATTTTGAGCAGGATGTGAAAAATGACAACTGTGTTCACGAGGAGGTGTAAAAAAAATGGCAACGTTGAAAATCTGGAGTGAAAATGTGAAAAATTGGTGAAGTCATGAGCAGGCACAGAAACTGTGCAACACACGTCTGTATCCCAATTATTTTTGGGATTTTTTTAACCACATTTTCAACATAGGCATTTTGGGACCTCCCCTCATGAACAGTGGCACTGTGATTTTGTTAATCTATCCCAAAAGTTGATTTCCCACAGCGACCACACCATTGTGCACCACAGGTGCGAAAACACACGTTGGGCAGGATGTGAGAAATGACAGCTGTACTTTTCATAAGGAGGTGTGACAAAATGCCAGTGTTGAAAATCTGGCATACAAATATTGCAAATTTGCGAAGTTACAAGGGTGAATGGAAACTGAGCAACTCACGCTTGTAACACAGTCATTTTATAAACTTTTGTCACCAGATTTTCAACATAGGCATTTTGGGACCTCTGCTCATAAACAGTGTCACCATCATTTTCTCAAACTGTCCTGAAAACTGATTTCACACGGCAACCATGCTATTCTGCGTTGGAAGTGCGAAAACACATTTCGGCCAGGATATGGAAAATGACAGCTGTACTGTTCATAAGGAGGTACAGAAAAATGCCAATTTTGAAAATCTGGAGTGAAAATACTCAAATTCACGATGTTACGAGCGAGCGTGGAAACTGCGCAATGCACGCTTGTAAAACTACCATTTTTTAAATTTTTTCCCCAAAATTTGCAACATAGGCTTCTTAAGAGCCCCCCTCATGAACAGTGGCACTGTCATTTCATTAATCAGTCCCAAAAGGTGATTCCATGCAGTGACCACAAAATCACCTTTCGGGACCGAATAACACCATGAGAGTGACTGAATTCATGAGGAGGGGTCCCAATAAACCCATGTTGAAAATGTGGTGCCAGAATTCCCCAAAATGCCCAAGACATGCACCAAAGTTGAAAAAACCCTATTTATGCCATTATACAGCTTACCAGCATTACTTCAGTTTGCGGTCGACTTTGAAGAGTGCAGATGTGTTCCACAGATCACCGAAGATCATTGCGCCATGCTCTGGAGGTAAGTATGGGGTGAGGGGTGTGTGGGGAGGCAGGGTGGCAGAGGGTGGGCACAGGTTAGGGGAGGGTCACCAGAGTCGACGAAGGACCGTTTTCTGGTTTGCAAGTTTTAAAAAAAAACATTGTGGGATGGTTTTTGTTTTACAGGTGCATTTGGCACGCTGGGGTGGACTCCCAGCGTGCCACCTGACTGTAGTTTTTGGAGGGGTGCTGTAGCCAATGGTGGATTGGGCACACCCACTGGCACATACCAAAAAGGGGGGGCAAGAGCCAAGGGGGATTGGGCACCTCCTTGGCACACAACAAAAGCAGTGGGGTCATTATGCCAACAGAGAGTAGGCTCCCCCATCAGCAAAATAAATGGGGAAGGGGGGACTGAAGCCAACAGGTATTGGGTTCCCCCATCAGCAAAGAAAGACTATTGGGGGGGTGCATGATGCCAAGGGGGATTGGGCACCCCCTCAGCATATACTTTAAATGGGAGGGGGGCATTATGCTGACAGGGACTGGGCTCCCCCATCAGTAAATGAAGTGGGTTGGGGCACTCTGCATGGCGGCAGTCAGTGCCGCCATGTTTATTAAACTGATTCACAAGGAAAGGCACACTGCTGCATGATGAGTTTAGCTCTCATTGCAGTGGACATTTTCTTAGATCTGGTGGCCAGTTTATGTGTTGCTGATGTCAGCACCTGCAGCTGCCTTATTGGGGAATGAGAGACGCACATACTGATGTGTGCCCTGCATTCGCCCACAGTGACCGCACCTCCAAATCTGCCAACATAAAAAGTAGTCCTTCCCCATATGCCAGACCTCTTTCTTATATATACATTCAACAGAATGCAATTGTGGCTCAAATCATACTGTTATATCAGCTGATCACTTTTGTGAATGATCGTGTGATCAGGTGATACATTAGCGTAGCGTAAGGCAAGCTCCAAGTGGAGTTCTATTCTGAAAACGATGGCCAGCTGTGGAGGTGGAATGGCTGTGTTACACACCCACTGTGGGATAAGTTCAATCAGACTGTGGTGCCACTGCCATAAGAGGGTAAAGGTGGATATGGCTGCCTAATGCCTGCAGTGGGTGGGGGGAATAGTTGACCAGTGATCAGGTGGTCAGTGAGTGATATGAGTCACAAGTGCAGTTCTATATCAAAAAACGGAGGCAAGCCATGGAGGCGGGAGGGCTGTGCAGGTCATTCACGATGGGATCAATTAGATATTCTGGAGTGTAATTCCCATTGGGGAGGGGGATATGGGTGCCTACGATGGGTGTGGGAATGGGGATTTTTTTTAATTTCTAATGCAATGGCAGGGTATCAGAAGAAAGTGGAGAAAATAAACATGAGACAAACTTTTTTTATGTAAGCCCCCCCAATCCTGGTATCTAGGGGTATTCAGATGGTAAAAGGTGGGGGGTGTAATACAAGCCAGAAAGCACAGTCCTTGGAAATGGAAATATGCTCATTACTTGGTTCTTTAAATGGCAGTGAGATGGCCTCACTAGATGAGGAGCAGTCTGTCTTCTAAGATTTCAGGGATGAACTGCAGGGGGCAATGTTTGTGAGCAGGCACAAATGCACACTTCAAATTGATTAAATTCAGTGTCCACTTTGGAATCAAAAGTGCAAAACAGATTTAATGAACAAGAAAGTTAACAAATCGCTCCATGAAGAATGGGGTAAGCATACATGGTGGGACACTTCACAGGCAGGAATCTGCCATTCCTTCTGTAACAATCTCTTTGGTTAACAGCTTGATTTTTTGCATGCAGACACTCCCTTGAGCCAAAAAGGCTACATTCCTGGCAGCAGCAATATGGTGAGCCAAAACAGGCCACACTTAATGATATTTCATATGCAGAAGCACTCTTAATTCATACGAACATATGAAAAATGCCAACTGATACAGGCTGTAGGGTCTAACGAGTCTGTTCGAATGTGCAGCTATCAGTGTTTTATATTGCAGCTGCCCTTCCCCCCATTCATATTCATAACCCTTCTTTTCACTCTAAACTTTAAACAGGCATTTGCTTACTCTTTGTTCTCTAAATCTCAACCAAAACTTCAACTGAGGTAGGATTATCACAGCACGAGATGTTTCTACTGACCCAATCCCATTTCCGAACTTAGCCTTTCTGCAAACTTTCTCCATGTGGGGGAGGGAGGGTTACCATACATGGAGCACTTTCTTTACTTCAAGGTGTTACACATTCAAAAATAGGTGTTCTTTTAGTAAGAAAAGAACTACCAGAGACCTCCCAGACATCCAATCACTTTCTGTTCTCCCCTGCAGAGAGCTGCACAATCCTCTACCTACAGAGACCCACAGGCACTATCCGTTCATGCAGCAATTTCAGTTTCTGGACTGTCTTCACCTACGGGACTACTGCTTGTGCCACATGGAGCACCCGGATGGTCTGCCACCCCACCAGGGTCCCAACCAACCATTTCCCAGATGGACGTTTACCTGCCTCCACAGGCTGCACCCCCTCAGAGGACAAACACTGTAGCAGCCACCAGCTAGGGGAAAAGGGGTAGAGCTGCAACCACTATGGCCTCAACAGTCCAGGCTGCCACCTCTGAACTGCACCCCAGGCCCAATCTGCCAGAGCAGGGCCACTCACAGGACACACTCTGACCCCCAGGATACACTCACCCATGGGTGAGATTACTTTGAAATACAGGGCCCCATTGGAGTGTAACCTATCAAGGTGCTGGAGATCACCTGGCAGGCCTCCATTCAGCTTGTTTCTCAGGCTCCAACTCCCAAACTGCACTGACAGACCCCGAACATGTGCATCACTGCTCCCCTTCTGTACTGCCTGAACTGAACCTCCCCCCGACACCTCTCTCTTCCGCTGCTCCTCAGGATCTTCCCTCTGCAAATGGTGCCAAACCCTCTCTTTTATACCCCTAGGGGATGGAGCTTCCTGCCTGCAGCAAGCAGGCCCAACATCCCAGACCTACCGGCACCATCACTCTCTCTCTCTCTCTCTCTCTCAATCTGTCTCTCTGCCTAGCAACACAGATTTTAACTAGTAAGCTCCCAGAGGGTGCTTACACTTTCCCCCATTCAAAATGTTCACCTCCTGGAGAATACCTATAAGACAGCACCACTGACCCCCTAGAGGAGAGACATGACCACTGTCCCTACTCCCAAGAGTCAGGGCACATAACTGGTTGCACTGCCTAGGTGGTAGAAATTCATACACTTAGACCCATCATTAACATGCACTCTTAACATGTTTACTACATTTTACTGGGGCTAATCTGCCAACCCACCCACTAGTTCCCTCGGACAGATTGCCAGGTAATGTAGCGGTGGCGTCCCTCCCCCCACTTACACTAGAAACTTCCTAAAACATCCGATTACCAAAGTAATAAGAGGTGCTGCTGCCAGGAATGGGTCCCATAATTTTCCATTCCCCCAAATTTGCATATCCTGAACATTTGAAAGTACAGATTTAGTAAGATTCCTTAAACTACACAACATGAGCTAGTTTATTGCAGTAAAATTAAGCAACAATAAACATGTTCTGATTCACACAATCACCCAGCCTTGCACACTCAGACTGCCATCCATTTACTCTCCAACTCACATTACCCACAGGCAACTTCAGACACACAAATCAGCTACACTTCTAACTCCTGAATGATAAACATTTCATCTTAATGATATTTTTTCTCCTTCAAAATACTGAAAATGAATGTTAGTTAGAATAAAAAATGTAATGGTTTAGGCAGCTGAGGAGTCAAACCCCTAAAACATTTTAAAATACAAAACAGTAACTATAAGGGACTACTGATCTCACTCGGCCTCCAACGTTGGAATTCCAAGTTGGTCAATACTGCTTTTCCCTAAGGCTCAGCAAGCATTGGGAGATGGGGGCAGATTTTAAACAGTTTCTGCTTCTTAATGTCTGACTTATCCCCCCCCCGGACATGACAGCACTAAGATGAAATGCCCTAAGCAAAATACAGCTTGGTACACTCCTCACCCAAGGCATCTTCACATATAGCATAAAAATATTTGGTTCTTTGGCCTTCCACATCCTGGACCATCACAAAAGTTTTAAACAGAGTCACTCCAGTTCTCACTGAAGAAAGATACATTTGCCTCACTCTCTTGATGGCTTTTTGCTCATGGCCTCCCAGATCAATAGCACTTCCACAGCTCTTTAACTTGACTTTGTCCAAAGCAGCCTGGAACACCCAGTCCTCTCTTTTCTCCTCAGTCACATCCCAAATCCTCTCATTCACATATGGATACTTTTCTCCAGGGTATTCTTTCTTGATTCGATGAAAACCCAGTGCTCACCCTGTGACCAGTCATGGATGCTGTGCATGCTGGTTCTGGGGCAGTACCCTTTAATAACCAATTACTCGAGGTGTACCTTAAGTAGTGGGGGTCAGTGGGATGGAGCGTGTCCATGTTCTTCCTTCACTGAATACAGACCTGACACAGATGAGGCATGTTTTCTGGGAACCTCTTGATGGGGAAACAGTAAGGTTTAGGGATGTCCCATTCCCACAACTGATCATCAAAAGTATAAAACTTGTACTGCACATCAGGTGGAGGGGGTACAGTTTACTCCTAGTCTTCTCCTGCACTGGAGCCTCCCTCAGAGATAATTTCTTCCACTTCCACATCAGGGTGGTGGATAACTGGGGTCTCCACAGCAATTAAGTGGGGTCCTCTGGATCACTTCATGGTTCCTGCTGGCGAGGGGTGTGGGCCCATTACAGGGAACTCTGCTGGCTTGGTCCTACATGCTACCCATGGCCTTTCCCTCTGCCATGGGGAGGGTCAGGCGCTGCTGGGGGAGAAAGTCCGGGCAGACTGCTAGCACCTCTCCCCATGGGCTACTTCACTGGCAGAAGCCCCCACCTCCCACCAGTTTTCCAGACTAGAGGAGGCAGCACTCACCAAATCATATGTGGTAGCCAAACTCCAAATGAGCTGGTATTTAATAGCAGGCTGAGATGGAAAAACAGCGCCACTGCCTGCACAGTCCAAGCACATTGGCAAAACCTTTACCACACCACCAGAATGGTGGCAGATCATGTACTTCTCTTGCATTCCTTCCTTTTGGGCTAAGTCCCAAAGCCACAAGAGTAAAGATGCTGGCACAAGAACCATCCAGTTGGCCTCTCCTGTTACTCCAGCCATGATGGCATTTGCAAACATTTTCAGATGGAAAGTTAACTTATTTGTAAGAGTCCAGCTATAAACAGGCTTTTCTCCCAATGACACACATGGTGTAGTTCACTTGGAGCTCAGCAAAGATGCGCTTCCTACTCCATGCAACGTGACCCCAGGTCCCAGCTTGGCTGCCTCCAGCCAATCAACAGTGGATCCAAAAATATGCACAAATTAAGTGGATGCCAAACAGTTCAAGTTGAAAAATCACTGCTTTGAAGTGTGATGTTGTACAAGTTCAAAATGGCGCCTGCACAGTTTGTAAACTCCCATGCAGCTCCTCAAGAGTCATTCCAGGCACAAACATGCTCCGAAAAGCATCTCTTTAAATCCAGGATGAGCCCCACATTTGTAAGCCCCCAACTCCTGGTGTTTACCGGTATCATTACTTGGTTCTTTAAATGGCAGCGAGATGGTTTCACTAGATGAGGAGCAGTCTCTCTTCTAAGATTTCAGGGATGAACTGCCGGGGGCAATGTTTATGAGCAGGCACAAATGCGCACTTCAGATTGATTAAATTCAATGTCCACTTTGGAATCAAAAGTGCAAAACAGATTTAATGAACAAGAAAGTTAACAAATCACTCCATGGAGCATGGGGTAAGCATACAAGGTGGGACACTTCACAGGCAGAAATCTGCCATTCCTTCTGCAACAATCTCTTTGGTTGGCAGATTGATTTTTTGCATGCAGACACTCCCTTGAGCCAAAAGGGCTACATTCCTGGCAGCAGCAATATGGAGAGCCGAAACAGGCCACACTTAATGATATTTCATATGCAGAAGCACTCTTAAATCGTATCCCTTCTTTTCACGCTAAACTTTAAAAAGGCATTTGCTTACTTTTCGTTTTCTGAGTCTCAACCAAAACTTCAGCTGAGGTAGGATTATAACAGCATGAGATGTTTCTATTGCCTCAATCCCATTTCCAAACTTAACCTTTCTTCAAACTTTCTCCACCAGGGGAAGGTTACCATACATGGAGCACTTTCTTTACTTCAAGGTCTTACACATTCAAAATAGGTGTTCTTTTAGCAAGAACAGAACCATCAAAGACCTTCTGGACATCCAATAACTGATGCCACATACCTTTTGTTCTCCCCTGCAGAGAGCTGCACACTCCTGGCCCTACAGAGACCTAAATCTCCCCTGCAGAGTGCTGCACACTCCTGGACCTACAGAGACCGAGATGCAATATCTGCTCATGCAGTGATTTCAATTTCTGGACTGCCTTCACCCAGGGGACTGCTGCTTGTGCACCATGGAGCACCCGGATGATCTGCCACCCTACCGGGGTCCAAACCAATCATTCCCCACATGGATCTCTCCCTGCCTCTGTAGGCTAGATGCCCTGGGAGCCCAAACACTGTAGTGGCCACTGGACAAAGGAAAAGGGGTAGAGTTGCCACCACTATGGCCTCAACAATCCAGGCTGCCACTTCTGAACTGTGCCCCAGGCCCAATCAGCCAGACCAGCCCTGCTCACAGGACACACTCTGACCCCCATGATGCACTTGCCTATGGGCAAGATTACTTTGAAATCCAGGGCTCCATCAATGCTTACCATACCATGGTGCCAAAGATCACTTGGCAGGCCTCCATTCAGCTTGCTTCTCGGGTTCCAGCTCCCAAACTGCACTGACAGGCCCTGAACTTGTGCTCAACTACTCCCCTTCTCTACTACCGAACTGTTGCTTATCCATATGCGGGTTTTCAAGGGAGGAGGGCTGGGGAGGTGAACAACCCAACCTGGCCTCACTGTGGCCTTCCAGCCAAACTTGCGGGCCAAACCCCCCAACTACTCTCTCTTCCTCTACTCCTCTGTATCTCCCCTCTGCAAATGGTGCCAAACCCTCTCTTTTATACCCCTAGTGGATGGGGCCCCCTGTCAGCAGCAAGCAGGTCAAACATCCCAGAACTACTGGCACCATTGAGCTCTCTCTCTGCCTAGTTACACAAATTTTAACTAGTAAGCTCCCAGAGGGTGCTTACATTTATTTATTAAATTATACTTTGCTGAGATGGGGGAACATCATTGACGGTGCTGGGGGAGGGGGGTATAGACACTGACTGGCCTGTTCTGCCTCAGTAAGAAACGCAAACTGTGTAGCAGCTGTCAGCTTCAGGCATGATGCCAGCCTGGCATTTGCTTTTTTTTCAACCCTGGGGCAAATAACAAATGCCAGAATACTGAATACTCAAATGTTAGGGGTGCAAATATTAAAAATTTGGTGGAATAGCTGAAAAAAGTATTTGTACAGCCCTAAAAAGTACCATGATTTAAAGCTGTGAACAGGATTTCATTTTTAAAATATTTTTATGAGTATCAGGAGGGGATCATGAGAGCAAAGATAGTTTTAATTATTATTCATCTTTTTAAATGTAAAGGTGTTTTTACTATTTAGCACCTCATTGAAGGTTTCTTTGGAGTAAAGGTGGCAGATATATCTATGATGGCAATCTGGGATGAATAAAGTGGGCCATGAATTCTGTATGTGATGTGCCCAAATGCCAAATCCCGTTGTGTAAACATGTGCATTTCTATGAGGTTAACATAAGTTTTGGAAATTGTTTGGCCAATCAGAATGTAGATTTCTGACCCATTTTACAAGCCTTTTCCAGGATTGATTTCCTCCAGAGCAAACATTCACTGAGACTTTTGGATTAACTCCACACTTATTTATCTTGGTGTAGGTACACCCTCCCCTCACTAGGGTTGTTACCTGCTTGGCTCTTGGGGGAAGGATACACAAAACATTTATATTTTAACCTGGCAACTGAGGTGTGCCATGGCACTGGGGGACCTGCACAGTTATGATAGGGTGTAAGTATAAAGGAATGTCCTCACCTTTAGCTATTTGTTGTGTAGTATGTTTTGTTCTATCACAAGATGTTTTAAACCAACAAATATTTTCCTCACTGGGGGCTGCAGGTGCAGAAGGCACAAATGGTACAAAGTCCAGAGTAATGTACACAAAGTCCAATGGGTACCCTAATTATGGGTCAGGCAAGTCTCTATGTCCATCCCTTGTCTTGGATCAGAGCCAGGACAGAGAATGCCCTCACTAAACTTGATCAATTTTGGGTTCACCAAAAACACATTTTTTCCTCAAAGGCAGAAACTGTTTAGGGACAGCTTATGTCCTTTATATGAAAAGAACAATTAGTCAATGTAATGGTAGATCTTTAAAGGGGACTTGTCATCAGTGGGGTTTCTTAATGTCTGAAAGACCATAAAAAGCTAATTTGAGTGAGCCAGTGTGTTTATCTGTGAGTCTTTGCAATCCAGAGTTATTCATATGTAAATCAGTGTGTAATTAAGGGCTGGTGGCATCCATATGCTTTAGGCTCCTGACAGGAAATTATGTCACTGAGGATCTTGGCCCTCCACCGACTGTAGGTTAAATAGGAAATTGTATGTTTTTTTAAGTGTGTCTTAAGGTATTATTAAAACTCTTTCTACATGTAACCCCCCTGCAAATGGGGGTTTCCAAAAGTCTTCTAGGAGCTGGCTATGTGCCCCCAGCCTGAATGGTGTTCGGCATTTAAGCCGTTTATCTGTGAGTGCTTTTAGAGCCCCTAGTACTGTCTCTTTAACAGCTGCTTGCTCGCAGGCTAAATTAGTTTGAATGAGGGGACTGTGTATTTAATGCTCGCATCCCGCCCGAGCTGATATCTGTTCACTCCGTTTCTGCAGTCACTAAAAGCGCAGAGGGAGCCCGCCTGAAAGATGTAACTGTTTGCCTGAAATCATTTAGAGCATTAGTAAAATTGCAATTTGTCTAACCTGCCTTTATTGCAGCTGGGACTCTCTGTGTTGTGTTTGTGCAAGTGGAGACCTTGGCCCTAATGTGTCCCCCACTGGACTGTATGATGGGGTTCCTCTACTAATTTGGACTAATGCACATATGTTTGGACAGTTGGCGCAGTTGTATTATGAAAAACAGGAATCCAGGACTGGTAGAGCTTTAAGAATTTTGGCCTTGATCAAGAAGGCCTATGATGCCCAGAGAGATGCTGGAAAAGTGGAACCAGAGGAACTGGTTGGAATTGTTTTGAAAAAGGATCCTGAGTCTCTGATCCTGGTGCCAAATTCCCAGTATACCTTACAGGGAGAAGTCCATATCAAAAAGGATTTCAAGAATAAAATACTAATGCTGGATGCACCGGGCGATGGAAAATTGCCAGAAGGACTGCTGGTCAAGCCAAGTATTTTGCCTGCCAGAGCCCACGCTTATGCCAGAAGGGTAATGGTTCAAGTTCATAATGTGTCTGATAGAGAGATTCAAGTGAATAGAGGTTGCACCCTGGCCATGTACATTGTGCAGACACTGCAGTGCTACCCAGTAACAAGAGTTCGAGGAAGAATGATGGCGCAACGCCCAACTTGTTTGCTTTTGGTGACTCCCCGTTGCCAGCTGAATGGAAAGTGAGGATCAGTGAGAAGCTTGCTCAGAGAGACCAGGTGTTTTCTTTAAAGGAATGGGACATAGGATATGTGCAAATAGCTGAGCACCATATCCGACTGCATGATGAAAGGCCATTTCGTGAGAGGTCTCGATGCCTGGCCCCTGCTGACATAGATGATGTGAGACAGCATCTGCAAGAGATGCTTGCTGCTGGTGTAATACAAGAATCCAGAAGCCCATATGCTTTCCCTATCATGATAGTGAGAAAAAAGAATGGGACAGTAAGGATGCAGGTGAATTATTGTACTTTGAACTGGTGGACTATCCCTGATCAGTATACAATGCCCCGCATTCAGGATGCTCTAGACTGCCTGAACGGTAGCAAGTAGTTCTCTGTGCTGGATCTTCGCAGTGGGTATTACCAGATCCCGATGGACCCAGAAGACTGTGAGAAGACAGCCTTTATCTGCCTGCTTGGTTTCTATGAGTTCATGAGGATGCCTCAGGAGATTTCAGGTGCCCTAGCCACTTTTCAACGACTGATGGAGCGTGCAGTGGGGGACATGAACTTAATAGAGTGCCTGGTGTACTTGGATGATGTTATTGTGTTTGGCAGCTCACTGGAGGAACATGAGAGTAGATTATTCAAGGTGTTGGACCGAATGGAAAACTTTGGCTTGAAACTGTCTATCGATAAATGTCAGTTCTTTCAAACGTCTGTAAAGTACGTGGGACACATCGTCTCCACCGAGGGAATAGAGACAGACCCAAGTAAAGTTGAGGCCTTGACCACCTGACCACAGCCCCACAATCTAAAAGAACTGCAAAGATTCCTGGGATTCTGTGGCTACTATCGCTGTTTCATCAAGGACTATTCAAGAGTGATCCGTCCTTTACTTAACCTTCTCAAGGTTACCCTCCTACCCACAAAAAATACAAGAGGTCAACTTCACCTGAGACTGAGAGAGTGTATTTCCACCCTAATGAAGTTTTTGGGGCACGATGGACACTTGATTGTGAAGCTGCTTTTCATGAGATTATATATCAACTTACCCCCGCTCCTGTCCTGGCCTATGCAGATCCAGCAAAACCTTATTATGTACTACACACTGATGCTAGCTTGCAAGGTTTGGAGGCTGTGTTGTACCAGGAGCACGAGAATGGTCTGAGGCCAGTGGCCTTTGCCAGCAGAAGCCTGACCCTTCCGAAAAGAACTATCCTGTACATAAGTTAGAGTTCCTAGCTTTGAAGTGGCCCATTGTGGACAAATTCCATGAGTACTTGTATAGGGCTAAGATACTAGTAAAAACTGACAATAATCCCTTGACCTACTGTATGTGCAGACTTCAGCTAAGTTGGATGCTGCTGGCCATAGGTGGCTTTCTGCATTATCTACATACGACTATGCTGTTGAATACAGAACAGGCCTGAACCACATAGATGCCGATGCTCTCTCTCTCTCTCGGAGGCCTGTTTCCTGAAATGACTGAGTCAGACTGTCAGAACCTGATATTCAAGCACTCTGTCAGAAGTTTGACAGGGAGGAACAAATGTCCCGGACGCAGTGGACTGTCTGGTTGATTGCTTGGGGCCCTCTGAGAGTTGCATACCTGCTGCTTATTGCCACTTTTCTGCATTAGACTTTGGTGCACTACCTCAGCTGGACAATGACAGTATTCAGTGGGCTCAATCCCAAGATCCTATGATAAAATCAGCTTTAGAAGCCCTCTATGCAGGGAAAGATGTATCCAAGTTACATTCCACTGATTTAAGAACTGCATTGCTGTACAAGGAAGGTCCTAAGTTGAAGCTGATTAATCGACTGTTATACCGAGAAACAGTAGACAAAGAGGGACAAATAGACAAACAACAGTTAGTTTTGCCCACTGCCTTTCGAGAACTAGTACTGAGGTCCCTACACAACCACATGGATCTCCTTGGTATAGACAGAACACTTGACTTGGTGAGATACAGATTCTACTGGCCTAAGATGGGGGCTGATGTTCAGCAGCACATTCAAACTTGTAGTCACTGTTTACAGAGGAAAGCCTTGCTCCAGAGGGCTTCCCCCCTTGTTAACATCACCACCAGTGCCCCCATGGAGCTGGTCTGTATTGACTTCCTGAGTTTGGAGCCAGATCAAAAAAATATTAGTAATGCGCTGGTGGTCACTGACCATTTTATGAGATATGCCCAAGCTTTCCCCATCAAGGACTAGAAGGCCTCCACTGTGGCAAAAGTGCTAATAGAAAACTTTTTTGTTCACTATGGGGCTCCACAAAGAATCCATTCAGATCAAGGGAGAGACTTTGAGAGTCGTTTGATCAATGAGATGCTTTCTCTGTGGGGAGTGCGAAAACCCAGAACTACTCCTTACCACCCCCAAGGGGATCCACAGCCTGAACGTTTTAACCGCACTCTGCTGGACATGCTGGGTGCCCTCCACCCAAAAGACAAGCCCAGATGGAGCCAACAAATTAGCACCCTGGTACATGCCTGCATCTGCACCAAAAGTGATGCCACTGGATTCTCCCCCTACCACCTGATGTTTGGAAGAGAAGCCCGACTACCAGTAGATATTTGTTCTGGAGTTTCCCCTGATGGGGTTTGAGCATATAACTATTTACAGTATGTGCAAAAGTTAAAGACCCAGCTAAATCATGCATACCAACTGGCTCAAACCATGGCTGCCAAAATAAATCTAGCCAACAAAGAAAGGTATGATAAAAAGGTGAAAGCACAGGAACTCCAGGAGGGAGATCGGGTATTGCTAAGAAATCTGGGACTGCATGGCTAACACATGATTGCGGACAGGTGGCACCATCTCCCTCACATTGCGGTAGGAAAACTAGGTGATCTGCCTGTGTACGAAGTAAGGCCTGAGAATAATTCAAAAGATGTTAAGACAATGCATAGAAATCATTTACTGCCCATTGGACAAATCTTGATTGAGTCTGAGCCCCCAGAAAGTGCTCCCTCTGGACCAGTGACCTGAGCTGCTGCTAAGCAAAAGCAAAAAAAGTCTGCACCTACAGATGCTGAGTTAAAGTGTTCTCCACAGCAAGTCCCAGCCGAAGATGACTGTCAGTCCATGTCAGAGGAAAGTGAGTGCAACTTTAGGTACTACCCTTCTTATGAACTGAGTCAAATTTTTTCAAGGCAACCCCCTAATCAATTATGGAGATGAAGCTGGGCCTTCTGGACTGTCTAAGCCCCCAGCTTTGTCCCTGGAGCAAATGCTCTCAGAAAGTGAGGTGCAGAGTATTAAGTCAGATGACATGGACTCACTGTGCATGGCGGAACTGTATGAACTTTCAGAGGAGGAAAATAATGAAATGGGACAGACTGGTGACATACCAGAACAAGAGGAGTATTTTGAGTGTCCTGATGATTCACTGCCAGTGTCAGAAAACTCTCCATGTAAGCTAAGTATTACTACTGCAGAAATTGCAAATCCTGGAACTGAAAGTGCCCCAAGTTCTAGCCTCTCTACCCCGAAGGCCATTCTCATGGCCAGTACAGACACTGCAGAAAGTGAGGGTAAAAGCGCAGAGACTGTGACAGTTCCCCCTAGAAGGACTGGTCGAGCTGTGAAGCCTGTAGTGCACTTAAGCTTTGATTCCCCTGGGAGGCCTGTAGATTTGCCTCTCAATGTAGTCCATAAGGGTGTGTATGTGTCCCTGAGCTCATTGCCCAAACTGAGCATAGGTGCTAACTCTAGATTACATGTCCTGCCCTCTAGGTATGGTGCCCCTGCCCCATCCAGCCATGAGGTAACCGATAGGGAAGGGCCCCCTCCCTCCAGGTTTCATGTGCAGGAAGTAATGACCTGATTTCAAAATTTTTGTATGTGTAATGTTGTATAACCGGTAGTAGACTGTGTAATACAGTATAAGTGTACGTAACAAAGGTTTAATATGCTGACTGTTGTTTAAAAGGGATGCAGGTTTAAACTGTTCTGCTCCAAAGTGTTATGAGGGTACCTATTTGATGTGGATGCCAAATTTTTTCAGGCCAGGAAGGGTGTAACCCCCCCCCGGCAAAGGGGGTTCCCAAAAGTCTTCTAGGAGCTGGCTGCTCCCAGCCTGAATGGTGTTCAGCATTTAAGCCGTTTATCTGTGAGTACTTTTAGAGCCTCTAGTATTGTTTCTTTAAGAGCTGCCTGCTCGCAGGCTAAATTAGTTTGAATGAGGGAACTGTATATTTAATGCTCGAATCCTACCCTAGCTGCCGTCTGATCGCTCCATTTCTGCAGTCGCTAAAAGCGCAGAGGGAGCCCCCCTGAAAGATGTAACTGTTTGCCTGAAATCATTTAGAGCATTAGTAAAATTGCAGTTTGTCTAACCTGCCTTTATTGCAGCTGGGACTCTCTGTGTGTGTTGCCCCTCCATTTTGGACCTGAACTGCTAATCTGGGCCAATTGAGTTAGGGGAGCCCTAAAATGGAGACTGTCTGAACCAACCAGAACTTGGACCCTCTCCTGGAGCCTGCTTAAAAAGGGAGTGTATGGCAGGTGCTTCTGGGAGCTGTAGTTTGGACCTTGACACCTTTTTACACCAACAGAGGGAGCCCTGCAGTGATTGACAGCCAAATCCACCAACTGAACTTGTGTGGAGCCTAAGGGAAATGCTCTGAACTGTTTCTGGAGGGCCAGATGCAAGTTGACTGTGAGAAGAAAAGGAGCTCTATTCTGCTGCTGCATGCAGTTTGCATGGGAAGTGCTTGTAAGGTCCTGAAGTCAGCCTGTAGCCATTAGCGAGTGCTCATCAGACTGAATCTGAGTTGTGGAGAAAAAGGAAGACATGTGCAGATCCAGGCTCGCCCGTAGAAGACCGAAGATTTGCAGAAGTGTGATTAGCCTGTTGGGGACTTTGTTGCTGCATGTGATCTTGGGTTTTGCAGTATTTGTGATCGAGATTGAGAAGCAGCTGCCTGGTATAGTAATTTCCTTTACATATAAATATATCTAGTGCTTGTAGGGGATCGTGATTACTGTTTCCCCTTGTTCTGTGAGTTGTAAGCTGAAGCTGGAAGCTTAACTCAAAGCCAATTGGACTGAATCCATCTGCTATCCAAAAGCAGTTAGGCCCTGCCACAATGGTCTTATCTCCATGCCCTGCCCATCCTGGCCATCCAGAGCCACCTCTTCAATTCAGCTCTTGGCTTGGGGTTTGTGAGTACAAATCGGGGTAACTCCCTGCACCTTCATTTAATCAAAGTGTGTCAACTGATTGCTGTGTGTTCTTCTGTTTGTGGGCTGAACCATCCGGCTCTGGATTACAATTTGTTTGTGCATATATTTTCTTTCTAAAGGGCCCTATCCAGCTGCACCAGCCAACCAACCCCCGGGCAACGGACCTGGCTAGCCCCCCACCATCCTGGGTATCCAGAGTGTGACTTTTTGGACCCTATAATCCTGAACAGTACTGTGAATTGAATATTGCCAATCAACCTGATTTCCCCCTCCCATGTTCTAGTCCCCTGAATAAACCAGATTTGTTATTGTTGAACTTTATACTGTCTGAGGTGTTAGTACCTATAGAACCAGCATTGCAATCTGTGTTTGTGTATGTTGCTTAACCTTTGTTTTACAGGGGGGTCCTCAGAGACGTGCTGCGGAATCCATCTAGAGGGTAAGTGGTATCTATATGTGTAAACTGTGTTCACATGTGAGGTATTGGGAAGGTAACTCCCGTGAACTGTGTGGGCCACTGGTGGGAACAAAGGGGGGGGGTCACAGTGTCCCAGAAGGCTGTGCCCAAGCTGGTGTAACCACTATCAACCCTGACCTCTGGGTGGAGGCACCCGTCATAGAACCTAGGCCCCTCAACCTGTCAGTAGCCAAGCAGGCAGGGGTAGTAGCCCTTGGGATAGCACCACCTAGGGGTTACATACATTTCTAATAATTGTTTTATATATTGAAACTAGTTATCAACCTTATCAACCTTAAATTTCAAACTGTTAGTAAAAATAATCCATCTTTAGGATTGCTTTAACCTCTAGGCTATACTGCCAGATGATCATTAAAAACTACACATCTCAATGCTGACTCTGTGGTGTCAACAGATATTGGGGCCCCGTACTGTATCAGGAATTCTAAATCCTGGCTGTGTTCATATCAGTGCAGAGTTCTGGGGCTGCCACAGCACCAACTTCTGTCTTATTCCATTCCCTCTCTTATAGCCTTTTCTCTTACAATTTTGGGTGTGAACTCAGGTTTACAACATGCAAATGTGGCTACATACCTACTTGCCTGGCATTATGGGTCCAGCCTTGAAATGTGTAGTTTTTGATTAACAGCTGGTAGTGCAACCTGGAGGTTAAAGCAAAGAGCTGTGAACAAGCTTCATTCATCCAGCAGAATGGGGTTTGATTCCAACATGCTCTTCTTGTATATTGTGTGACCAGAGTAAGTCACTTTACCTCCCTGTGCTCAAAAAACACATCCAGAAAAAAGCTGTAGCTGTGTGCCTTTCCTCGACAAAGACAGTAAAAATCTGAGCATGTGTTATGATTCTGAAAATATTATGCTTTTTCTATCCAGATTTGACTTGAAAAGAAAACAAAATAAGACACAATTAATTGTTTATTATTTGCAAAAACATAGATGGACAACATTGTTTAAAAAAAGCATAAACTGAACTGCATTATTAAAATATAGAATAATATATGGGTATGTGTGTGTAACCACAATTTTACACACACCAAAGGTGTGGGATGCTACATTAATCCCGATGGCAAAGTCCAAGTGGTTTATACAAGCATTCCACACTAAGGGTGTTTGTAAAATTCTGTTTTTTACACCCACCCACCTATATACTATTTTATTTAATTAATGGTGATAATTGTTTCCCCTTTCAGCACAGTTCAGTTAATGCAGCACTTTTGCCAGAGATACACACACACACACACACACAGCACACACACACACACACACACACACACACACACACACACACACACACACACACACAGCTTGCCTCTCCCTTTGTTTTGTTTTTTTCTTTCTTTTTTTACATTACAGTGGGACTAGCACTCTGGAAAGTTGTGGTCTGTCGGCATAGCTGTGAAGCGTAAGACACGCTCGAAGAGTATGGGCGGCAGGATCAACCAGATTAATTTTTTTTCTTTAAGGTAGAAAATCACATTCTATCTAAAGTATTCCAGTAAGAAACTGTTATACTTTTATCTTCATCAAAAGAAATAAAACACTCTTTTAATAATGCATTTCAGGTTATGCATGTTTTAAGTGTGTTGTCCATCTACGTGTTTTTGCAATTAATGAACAAGTAATGGCATTCTATTTTTTTCTTTTTAAGCCAAATCTAGATAGAAAGAGCATAATATTTTCAGAATCATAACACTTGCTCAGATTGTTTTTACTGTCTTTGTCCAGGAAAGGCACATAGCTACAGCTTGTTCCTGGGCGTGTTTTGGAAGCACAGGGAAGTTAAGTGACTTGCTCTGGCTTGTTCACAGCTCTTTGCTTTAACATTTAGGCTGTACTGCTAGCTGATAATAAAAAACTTCACATTTCAAGGATGGCTCCATGATGCTAGGCCAGTAGAGATTTTGCGAAATAAAATTTTGCCCGTGAACTTTCCGTGAAATCAGCAATTTCACCACATGAAACATTTTGTGAAAGTCTGCCATTCCGTGAAATTTTTTGCCGGGTGTGAAATTTCACCTGTAAAATGTGAAATGTTGCCATGAAATTCAAAGTGTTGCCAAATTTTGTCACATTTTGACCACATTTTGCGACTTCACGGGCAAAATTTTGCATTTTGTGTGTGAAATTTCACATTTTGAGGGCAAAGTTTTGCATTTCGCCAATGGAATTTCACATTTCACACCCGCAAAAGTTTTCATGAAATGTGCAAATTTCACAAAATATTTAATGTAATGAAACGTTCTAATATTGTGCATCTCTATAAGCCAGTGAGTACATAGCTACATTTGCATCTTGTAGACCTGAGTTCATGCCCACAATGGTAAGAGAAAAGGCTGTAAGAGAGGGAATGGAAAAAAAGACAGAAGTTGGTGCTATGGCAGCCCCAGAAATCTGGTCTGACATGAACATAGTCAGGGTTTAGAAATCCTGATATGGGGTCCCAATACCTGTTGGTACCACAGAGCCAGCCTTGAGATGTGAAGTTTTTGATGATCAGCTGGCAGTATAGCCTAGAGGTTAAAGCAACCCTAAAGATGGACTATTTTCACTAACAGTTTGAAATGTAAAGGTGACAACTCACTAGTTTCAGTGCACTTAAAAAACAAGTATTGTAAATGTAGAAAGTGTTGTAATAACAGCTTAAAACACACTCAATAAAACAGACAATTTCCTGTTTGACCTACAGTCAATGGAGGGCCAAGATCCTAGGTGACATCACTTCCTGTCAGGAGCCTAAAACATATGGCTGCCCCCAGCCCTTAATTACAGACTGATTCTCATATGAATAACTCTGGACTGCAAAGACTTACAGATAAACACAAAGGCTCACTCAAATTAGTTGTTTATGGTCTTTCAGATATTAAGAAACTCTGCTGATGACAGTTTCCCCTTTAACAGAATCATCTTCTTTAGGCCATCCATTTGGAACTGTAAGCCGTCCGTCTCAGGGCCAGTCAGAAACTTTTGCTAGCGAGGGGCTGCCCATGATGACATGTGGCATCAGTGCCTATAAAATGTGGTGGCCCTATTGCTCCTCAGTTCCCTGTCAGAGACAAGCTTAGAGGGCCTCTCACTGTGAGGAGATAGGATATCAGATCAGTGCCAGGCGCACAAGGAGAGAGTTGGGGCTGGGAAATAATGTACATAAGGCACTTATGGATATCTCCAGACAAGGCAGTGGACAAACTGCCCGCAAATACCTCAGAAACAAAGGGGGGAAAGGTAGGTGGGTGCACTGTGCCCCAATGGAGTAGAGTCTCTTGAAGATCTACTGTTATGGTAAATAACCACTACTCTGTTTTAACTCACACTCCCCCTTGTACCCTGATGTGTCCCATCTCAGGCAGATAATCCCTCTAATTCCTGGCACATGCCATACCTCGAGGCTTTACTGGGGCTACTACTCTATCTCCCCTACAACTCACCACCCTGTACTCTATCTTCTGTTGCCACCTTCCTCCTGAACTGACTCCTCTTATCCTCCTAACAGACCCTAGTGTAGGCAATTACAGTTTCCCCGGGTACTCATTCTGCCTGTTTACCTAACTACTATTTGTTCATAAAATTTGTCTTATTTATGTGTTGTTACTGAATTTACAATATTACCTGTATAACTGTACTTGTTTTATGTCTGTTCTCTGTTTGTCCTAATGCTGACAGGGAACCTATGGAATAAAATTATTCTCAATGGTGTCTCCTAGATCACAATAAATAAATAAATAAATAACTGTTCTGTCTTCATCAAGGATGTCTCCTTCATTGTGACACAAATTTGGAATGATTTTCGAGCAGCACACATGGTACCCAGGGAGGATGGCAGAGCCTGACATGCAATCAGGACAGAAGGCCTTGCAAAACAGCAAGATCAAAGCCAGCAAGTCTCCTAGAGATGATGTATAGACTTTAGTGCTTATATATCAGCAGCTGAAATATTCTGAAAGCGGACAACAGAAGTGGTAATACCATGTGTAGAGTGGCCTCACACAGCACCAGGAAGTTCTTTACTATATCTCGTATAACAAAGCTCAATACAGTGAGCCAGCCATTGGACAGGCACTGTTTAGTCACGGAGCACCCTTTTTCCAGGGGCAAATTAGATAAAGAACTGAGAGGTCTTTCTGCAGTCCTTAGTGTGATTGAAATAGAAATGCAGTAATCTATACATCCATACATAGCTGCCAGCAGATTAGGCCTAACAGTCTATCTCATCTGCCCAGGATGCAGTTCACAATTATGTTTCTGCTGCAGCCCCCCTTCCTTTTTTGTCCATTTCTCCCCTGCCCACTCCCCAGAAATACCCTGCTGTTCACTCCCCCCCAACCTCTAGCTTGCCCATGTACCTGTCCCATCCCTTCTTGAATCATCCCACTGATTTCATAGTCATCAACTCCCAGGGTAGCGCATTCCAAGTAGAGGTGTTGTGAAGTTAAACTTTGCCTGCGAAGTTCACGTAAATTGCAGAAAATTCATGCTTCACGGAATTTGCAGTTTTCGGAACACTTTGAAACATTGATTCGCACAATTTACATGAAATTTTCAACCAAATGTGTCTTTTTATAATGTGAAGCATGAATTTTGTGGGCTGAGTGCGAAATTCGTGGGCAAAATTTTGCACTCTGCAGCAAAATCCATGAAATTCGTGTCCACAAATTTCATGAAATTGCTCCGTGAATTCAACGAAATGTGTGAATTAACTTGCAGAACGAATTTTGTAGACTTTGCAAACCTTTAATTCCAAGGTGCCACCACAGTCTCAGTGAAGTAGTGTCTCCTAATCTCCCCTCTGTACCTCCCCCTCCTCATCTCCCCTCTGTACCTCCCCCTACTATTTTAAGGCTATGGCCCCTCGTGTTCCCCTCTGCCTTCAGTTTGAACAGACCCTTCAGTGTTTGTCCTATTGATCCCCTTCACATATTTGAAGGCCTCTTTCATGTGCCACCATCCTTTCCGTCTTCCAGGGAGTACATGTTTAGCTTCCTAAGTTTCCCTTCATAGGACATTTCCCCCAGCTCTCAGATCATATTAGTGTCTCTTCTCTGGACTCTCTCCAACAGGGTAATGTCCTTTAAGTGAGGATGCCAGAACTATACAGCAGTACTCCAGGTGCAGTCTCACTAATGAATTGTACAGAGGCAGTATGACCTCCATTTTCCTTGATGTTATCCCTCTGGCAATACACCCAAGCATTTATTTGCCTTAGCTGCTGCTCTCCTGCACTGTTCTGAGTTGTTCATTCTGAGGTCTATTACCACCCCAGGTCTTTTTCCTCCTTGGAGCTCATCAGCTGTTCTCCCCCTAATGATTCAGTAGTTATACCTAGAGATGCAGCGCATTTAAAATCCACTGGCAAAGTGAATGTGAAGTGGCCACTTTGCGTTCACACTTCGCTATGCAGAGTGCCCCATAGGAAAGGCTCACCTCACCTTGTTATTATTACTTCGTGTTGTCATTCCACCTTAAACACAAAGTAAGGCAGAGTAACAACAATACTGGCAGCATCCCACCCACACAGTCACCAGAATTAATGTGCATCCCCAAAGTGATTCTGTATTGTGTCCAGAAAGCTCTACAGTGCTGATGAAGTGAAATGAGAGTGTAACAAGAAATGCAAATTCTCTCAGAATTAATGGTGTACTCAGTCATGCGTGCAGTGGTCTAGTCTCACACAGAGTCACCACAATTAATGTGCATCCCCAAAGTGATACTGTCTTGTGTCCAGAAAATTCCCCAGTGCTGACGGAGTGAAATGAGAGCGTAACAAGAAATGCAGTCTCCCAGAACTAATGGTGCCATTCAAACGCACAGACAGATTAAGATTGCGCTGCACACACAAGGGATACATACAAAAAGGCATAACACCTAACCAGTGCTCACAAGACACAAATCCAGATCTGGAAAGGAATACATTTTGCCAGTTGGGGGATGAGTACACAGCAGTAACAATCCACTACCAGTAAAGATACCACAAAGCAGTATAAAAAATTCACGCACGTGTGGTGGGTAGCAGGTTCAAACTGCTGCAATTACTCTGTAACACAATAAAAGGTGTCTGATTGAATGCCATGCATCGCACACACACTCACAAGCACACTCAAGTAATGCGTAGCAAATTGAAAACCTTTAGTAGTATAACCAAATGTTTTAAACAGACAAATTGTACACTGCTGCACCACAACAATCAGCAAAAAAAGTCAAGAATTACTGAAAATATTACTGTGTGTACATTAACACAGTTATACAAGAAAAATATAACCAAAACAGAAAGACTGCCTTTTTCGCCCAGTTAATCTAACTACACCACAAATACACCCCTCCCCCAAAGCACACTTCACACTATACAGACTGACTGTTCTAAATTAACATTCAAAATCCACACCCAACAATAAACACTCTATGAGCACAGAAGGGTTTCCTACAATCGATGTACTAAATTTTGAGCAAAAAATATTACTCAAAAAGGCATTTTAAACAGCTTTTAGAGGTTTTCAATCACAGATCTCTGAGAGCAAACTGTCTCCAGCTGCCGCTGCACACACACACTACCCAGGCAAGAACTGAGGCTGTGCTGAACAATCTAGAGCCCATTCGACCTGCAATCCCATGAATAACTGCAGAATTTCATTTGGAGCTCAATTACAGGGCCAAGTGAGGTGAATTACATTGATTTCAATGTACTTCACCTTAAAATTGGTGGAGAAGTGGTTTGGGGAAGGCAGAATAACGCAAAGTCATTGGTTTCAATGGACTTCACGTTTTTCATTATGAAGCGCAGTACTCCGCTTCACATAGTGGAGTTCTTCGACGATTCCACATTACTCAGTGAATCACTTCACGGAGCAAATTGGGGCCACTTCACCCACCACTACTTACAGTACTGTAACTCACATGCTGTACAGGAAGGAATGCGAATGCCTATGGCTGTACTCCCCGATGAGCTGTAGCATAAAACTCCCCTACTTAAAAATGCTTATTAATGAGTACAATGGTGGAGTGGTGAAGCCTGGAGAGATACTACAAAACGTGCTTACAATACATCCAAGTAACTAGTAAAACAAGCATTTGTCAATGCCAAATGTTGTCTTGCTGGCATTGGCATTGGTAGTGCAGGAGTTAGAGAGATGCATAATAGGCATGGCAGTGAAGTACTGAACTGATGCCAACCCACCCCCACCCTGCAGAGACTGACAGGCATTGGGGTGTCCCTTTGGGTGCTTGGCAGTGCAGTGCGGGAAAACATTTTGGGCAGAATGTGAAAAATGACAGCTGCACAGTTTATAAGGAGGCATAAAAAAATGCCAGTGTTGAAAATGGGGCATGTAAATATAGCAAATTTGCGAAGTTACAAGAGTACGTGGGAAATATGCAACGCATGCTTGCAACACTGCCATTTTATGGGTGTTCGGCACCAAATTTTCAACACAGGCATTTTAGCACCTCTGCTCATGTACAGCGTCACTGTTATTTCCTCAAAGTGTCCCAAGAAGTGATTTTGCACAGTGACCACGCTATTCTGCGCCGGAAGTGCAAAAACACATTTTGGACAGGATATGTGAAATGACAGCTGTACTGTTCATCAAGAGGTGCAGAAAAATGGCAATGGTGAAAATCCAGAGTGAAAATATCAGAAATGCACGACGGTACGAAGTGTGCATGCAATCTGCCAACGCACGCTCGTAACACAGTCATTTTATGGAATATCATCACCAAATTTTCAACATAGGCATTTTAGAACCTCTGCTCATGAACTGTGTCATTGTCATTCTCATAATCTGGCCCAAACTCTGATTTCCCACAGCCACTGCGCTATTGTGCGCCAGAAGTGCGGAAACACATTTCGGGCAGGATGTGGAAAATGACAGCTGCACTGTTCACAAGGAGGTGTACAAAAATGACAATGCTGAAAATCTGGCATTAAAATATTGCGAATTCATGAAGTTACGAGCCTGCATAGCAACTGCGCAATGCACACTCGTAAAACAGGCATTTGCTGGATTTTTTCCACCAAATTTGGAACATAGGCTTTTTGAGAGGCCACCTCATGAACACTGGCACTGTCATTTTGTTGCTGGGTCCCGAAAGGTGATTTCGTGCAGAGACTGCAAAATTACCCTTCGGGCCCGAATAACGCCATGACAGTGACAACATTCATGAGAAGGGGTCCCAAAAACCCCATGTTGAAAATTTTGTGCAAAAATTCAAAAAAATGCCTGAGATATGCAGAAAAGTTGAAAAAACCCTATATATCCCATTATACAGCTTACCAGCATTTCCTCAGTTCGCGGTCGGCTTTGAAGAGTGCAGACGTGTTCCCGGTCCACCGAAGATCATCGCGCCAGACTCCGGAGGTAAGTATGGGGTGAGGTGGGGTGAGGGTGTGTGGGGAGGCAGGGTGCACAGTGGGTGGGTGCGGGTGAGGGGCAAGAGACTACGAGGGATCTTTTTTTATTATAGGGAAGAAAAAAAAAAGAACATTGCGGTACAGTTTTTTTTTTTCAGGGGACTTGGCACACTGGAGTGGGCTCCCAGCCTGCCACCTAACTGATTTTTTGGGGTTGCTGCAGCCGACAGGGATTGGGCACCCTCGTTGGCAGACAATGGGGGCTTAGGGATGAATTTATGCCGGCAGGATTGGGCACCTCCGCGGCACACAATGACAGCGGGGCAAGAGCCGAGGGGATTGGGCACCTCTCAGCATATAAGAAATGGGGCAGATTTATGCCAATGGGGTGGGCTCCCCATTGACATGCAATGAAATTGGGGGCAAGAACCGAGGGCATATAGGAAATGGGGGAGCTGCTGTATGCCGGCGAGTGGGCTCCCCGTCGGCAAATTGTGACCATAGTAAGCCAGCTGGGGGATTGGGCACCCCCGAGGTCGGCCGTTGGGCGGCCGCCCACCATGCTGCTAATGTGGCGAGCACGCAGGAAGGGTCCACTGCGTCTGATGAGCTTTGCTTGGCTTGCAATGGACCTTTCCTTAGATGTGCTTACCACATTAGCATGCATGGTGTGGTGCCGCTGATTGGGGAATGAGGGACACACCTACTGATGCGTGGCCTGCATTCTCCCAACAGCGGCTGCACCTCCAAGGCTGCACTAACGCAAGATATCGACTTGCGCGCAAGCGCGGCCAGCCTACATAAAAATTTATGTTGTGATTCATGACGTGATTGTGAGTCATGATTTGTGACCGCATTTGTGACCGTGATGATGAAGAATGTGATTCGGTGTCGATGGTGTGAGATAACCAATATGGAACTGTATTGGTAATGCGGATGCCTACAGCTGTACTTCCCCGATAAGCTGTAGCACAAACTCCCTGACTTAAAAACGCTCATTAATGAGTACAATGGTGGGATTTTGAAGCCTGGAGAGATACTACAAAACATGCTTACAATACATCCAAGTAACTAGTTAAAAAATTAGTGTTGTGGTTCATGACATGATTGTGAATCGTGATTTGTGACTGCATTTGTGACCGTGATGATGAAGAACCTGATTTGTATCACGAGTGACTCGTGATGATGGTCCTGACTTAAAAACGCATATTAATGAGTACAATGTTCATGCAGAATTATGCAGCACACCTGTCCAGTACTCTGAAGGGAAGCCAAAGTAGCAACTGTGACTTAAGTTACAGATGGAGATTGGGCGTTAAAGAGATGCAAATGCACAGATAGATTAAGATTGCGCTGCACACTGAAGAGATGCAGATGTAAAGGCACAACACCTAATCAATCCTCACCATCAGAAATTCAAATCTGGGAAAGAATACCTTGCGGTTGGCGGGCCACGGGTGGGGGGGGGGCAGTGTACTGCACTGCTGCAGTAACAGTCACTAGTACTAGTACCAGTAAAGATACTACAAAGAAGTACAAAAATCACACAGCTGCAGTGGATAGCAGGTTCACATTGCTGAAATTATTATGTGGCACAATAAAAGGTGTCTTATTTGATGACACGTATCACACACACACTAAGTAATGCATAGCAAATTGAAAACCTTCAGTAATATAACCACATATTTTAAACAAACTAAAATTATACACTGCTGCACCACAACAATCAGCAAAAAAATTGCAAGAATTATTGAAAATATTACTGTGTGTACATTAACCCAGTTATACAATAAAAATATCACCAAAACAGAAAGCAGTCTTTTTCTCCAACTTAATCTACCTACACCACAGATACGCCCCTCCCACAAAGCACACTTCCATTGTCTCTCAGTACACAGACTGAATGTTGTACATTAACATTCAAAATCCACACACAAACAATAAATGCTCGATGATATGAGCACAGGAGGGTATCCTATAATCGATGAACTAAAGTTTCAGCAAAAAACTACTCAAAAAGGCTTTTGTAACAGCTTTTAGAAGATTTGAATCACAGAGAGCAGATCAGATTGTCTCCTACAGCTTCCTACACACACTATCCCAAACTGAGGCTGTGCAGAACACTGTAGAGCCCATGTGACCTAAAATCCCATGAATCACTGAAAAATTTGCCTTTGGAGCTTAAAAACAAGGTGAAGTGAGGTGAAGTACATTGTTTTCAATGTACTTCGCCTTAAGAATTGGTGGAGTAGTGGTTTTGGAAGGCGGAGTAATTATTTATTTATTTATTATTTGTTAAATTTTGTTAACCGGGTAAGCCCTCTGGGCCCCAGAGGCCCCTTTTCAGGGGCGACCCGGCAAAGTCACTGTTTTCAATGGACTTCACGTTACCCATTATAATGCAAAGTACTCTGCTTCGCATTGAGGAGCACTCCGCGAATTCGCCTTCACTCCGTGAATCACTTCGTGGAGCGAATTGGGGGCCACTTCGCCCATCTCTAGTTATACCCAGGGTTCCTAACTCCAAAATGTAGAATGCTACAGTTCCAAGCATTAAACCCCAGCTGCTAAGTGTGTGCTTATCTTTCAAGCCTCAGCAAGTCTTCCTGAAATGCTCACCTCCTCTCCTCACCGTCCACCTCTGCTTCCAACTTGGAATCATCGACGAACAGGCTCATTTTGCTACTAACTTCCTTTCCGATATCCACAATGAAAGCATTGAACAGGATTGGGCCTAACACCAATCCTTGGGGGACCACTCTGATGACCCTTCTGGGAGTCAAGGCCTCTCCCCCTACCACCACCACCCTCTGCTGCCAGTTATTAAGCCAGTTAGCAATCCAACCCACCATTTTTCCCCCACCCCTAGGTTCCTTAGCTTACATATTAGCCTTCCATGTGAGGCTGAGTCAAACACCTTGCTGAAGTCCAGATGCATAATATCATCTGGCCTTCCACCATCCAGGGATCTTGTCACCCAATCGAAGAATTTGACTAGACTGGTTTGACACAATCTCCCCCCGATAAACCCATGTTGACTTTCATCCTGAAAGACATTTGCCTCCAGGAACTCCGCCATCCTTTCCTTCAAGGCAGTCTCCATCAGTTTCCCCATTATGGATGTCAGGCTGACTGGTCAGTAATTTCCCGATTCATCCTGAGGGCGGCTCTCCAGTCCAGAGGAACACATCCTGATTGGAGGGAGGAATTAAATAGTTCCATCGTTGAAGCAGCCAGAACATCCACCAGCTCCTTTAGAACTCTGGGGTGGATCCCGTCTGGGCCTGATGCTTTATCAGTCCTCAGGGACGTGAGAGCCTCCCTCACCCTCTCCACCTGGATCTTACCATCTGCGACTGCCCCTCCATCCCCAGCTGCTATCCTGCCTCCCCCTGTGGTAATTGTCCATCCCTTTCACTTTTAAAGACTGAGCAGAAGTACTCATTAAGCACTTCAGCCTGCTCTACCATCCCCTCTGCCCAACTCCCCTCCCTATTCAACATGTTTATCTGCCCCCACCCTTCTTTCCCTCCCTGATCCCCTGTGCTAACCTAAACTCCTTCAATGCCTTGGCCACTTTTACCATCCTAGTGCTTTCCTTGGAGATCTTGTGGTACTCCTCCCTGTCTGTCTCCCTACGAACCACTTGTACCTTCTAAAGGCCATACATTTTTCCCGCACCCTCTCCTGCAACTCCCTGGTCCACCAACAAGGTTTTCTAGCCCTAGCCTTCTCATGATGGGATTTTGTGCAGGCTTTCATAGCCTCCAGAAGGCCCAGTTTCAGTATCTCCCACTGACTCTCTGTGCACATCCCCAGCCTGATTTTCTCTAATGTCTGATTCAAAGGGAAGTGTCTGAATGTCTGATTCAAGTGAAATCAAAGACCACTTTTGGTAGAAAGCATGAATTGGTTTGCAAGGATACTTCTTCCTTGTGGGAAATCATGTAACAGGGTTTATTCATCAGAGCCTGAAGCTCAGAAATCCTATGAGCAAAAGTTATAGCAGCCAAAAACAGCATCTTCCATGAAAGGAAATGCATCTTACAAGTTGCAGCACACTCAAATGCAGCAAGAGTCACCTTTTCCAGTATGAAATTGAGGTCCCAAGGCAGGATCTGTTTACAAATAAATGGAGGCATGTGCAGGATATCCTTTAGGAATGTATGGGACACTTCCAGCGGTGTCACTGTGGTGAGCACCCATCAGTAGGGCATGGAAATATAAAACAGAAGCCAGGCACACTTTAAATGATGAGTACTGGAAAAAGGAGTCAGACAGAGACAGGAGGAAGGCCAGTACAGTATTGACAGGACATGTAAGTGGATTCTCTGAATAGGAAGCACACCACATGGAGAAGCACTTCCATTTTAAAGAATAGGTGTGTCTCATGCAAGGCTTTCTAGATGCAAGCAAGACATTAGCCACTTAGGGTGAAACCCCAAAACAGGCAATGGCTACATCTTCAGGAGCCATGCTTGCAGATGTAGGGACCATAGATCCAGATAGACAAGAGATCCCCTGTCCTATGACAGCAGCCCACAACAAAGGGGGAGCTGAATAGGAGGCTTCACTGCCAGATCCTGCAGAAGTTAAAATCAGATCTGGTGAGGCCACAAGGGGGCCACCAGTATTAGGGTGGCATTCTCTGCCTTCAGCTTAAGCAGAACCCTCTGAATGAGAGGGATCAGAGGGAATGCATAAAGGAACCTACTTTTCCAGGAGAGGGGCAACATGTCTTGCCAAAATACTCCAAGCCCTGGAGCAAGCAAGCAAGCAAGCAGAAATGCAGCAGTTTTGCATTGTGTGGGGATGCACAAAGGTCCAACTCTGGATGACCCCATCTTGTGAAGAGGTCTTTTACCAAGGAGGTCAGCAGTTCCCATTCATGTACCAAAAACTGGGACTGGCTTAGTCTGTTGGCCATGATGTTTTGGGAAGCTGGGAGAAACATGGTTGATAGATGAAGTCCCTGAAATATCATCCAGTACCACACTCCCATTGCTTCCCTGCACAGGGGGTAACAGTAAGGTCCCCCTTGCTTGTTTATGTAGTGCATTACACTGACATTTTCTGTCCTGATCAGTAAGGTACTGGGGTTGAGGTTTTCCATAAAGGCTTGGAGACCAAGCAGAACACCCCTTATCTCCAGAACATTGAAGTGGAGATCTGAATCCAGGTCAGTCCATGACCCTTGGGTCTGAAAGGAACCCAGATGGGCACCCCAGCCTGACCCCTAGGCATCCATTGTGAGGATCTGCACTGGAATCAGGAAGAATGGAATGCCCTGCAACAGGTGCTGGTGATCCAGAGCACTGCAGAGAGAGGATGTGATGAGGACCATTTATTTCAGTTCTTTCATAAGTTGATCCCATTGCACTGGAAGAATACATTGCAATATGTGCATATGTAGGAGGGCAAAGGAAACCATCACTGTGGCAGCAGCCATAAGTCCCAGGAGTGATAGCATTGTCTTAGTTGAGATGTAATGACTTCTGTGTACAGAATCTGCCGGGCCAGGGCAATAAGGGCCTCCACCCTGTTTACAAGCAGGAAGGCACTGCCCACAGCTGTGTCCAGCATCACACAATATATTGGAGGTTTTAACAAGGGACTGGTATGGATTTCAGTACATTTACCATAACACCCAGTTCCTCGAACAATTGTTTTGTTCTGGACAATGAGTACTGAACCTTTTTTAGGATGGGGCTTTTAGGAGCAATTCATCCAGATATGGGAAGAGAAAGACCTTCCCTCCAAAACGCTGCTGCCACAACCACAAAGCATTTGGTAAGTACCTGCGGTGCTGAGGATAAGCCATAGGGCAATCCTCAGAACTGATAATGGCTACCCTCCAGCATAAAGGGGAGGTACTGTCTGTGGCATTTTTGAATCTTGATATGAATGTAAGTGTCCTTCATGTCCAGGGCACAGAACCAATCCTCCTTTTTTGCAGCAAGGGGAGGAGAGGCCTAAGCGACACCATTTGAAATATTTTGCATTCAGTGGACCAGTTTAGGGCTCTCAGGTCTACTACAGGATACAGATCTCCTGTGCACTTGGAAACCAGGAAGTATCTGTAATAGAACATTTTGTTTCTTTCTTGGGGAGGAACAGTTTGATTGCTGTCTTGTGAATTAGTGACTGAATGTCTTTTCTCAGAAAGGAAAGTGACCTGAAAGATAATGAAAATGAGGTGGTGGATGAGCTGGAGGGGTGGACAGCAACTTCAGAGCATGCCCCTTTTCCACTATTTCCAGCACCCACTCATCTGTTGTGCTCTCCATCCATTTCTACAGATGAAAAGGCAATAGTGGAGGAGGCAAAACTTAACAGAAGGTACCAGGGGTGGCAGGGCCACCTTGACAGATACCTTTGTATGGGCACCAGAGGTGGGCAGAACCAGAAGGAGATCACCTCCATGACCATGGGATTGCTGGAGATAGCTATGGCCACCACAGGTCATGGACTGGCCTATGAAAAGAGTCTCTACAACACCTATTGGCAGGCCAAGGACTCAGGGATTTAATTGACCTTAAAGTCATCTTGAATGACAGATGCTCCTGGACAGCATTTTTAACATGAATCATGAACAGCTTGGAGCTCCTTCAAGGGGCTTTCAGTGCAGCCTGTTGAACATCAGTGGCAAATCTAGCTACTCTTAGCCAGGAATTTCTCCAGACATTTGCTGGAAGCAGAACCCTGGCAGAAGCATCAGAGGCATTATATGCAAATTGTAACAGGTGCTTTCTGGTATCTATACCCACTGAAGAAGTTTTACGTAATTCAGCCATTGCAGGACAATTAGGCAAAGCCTGAATAGCTGACATAACAGATTTCCACAGGCTATTCTGATATTTAATCATGTAGGCCTGGTAATTTGCAATTCTTAGGTTCAGTGATGCAGAGGAATATGTTCATTTGCCCAAAGAATCTAGCCTTCTGGATTCTTTGTCAGGAGTCAAACTACTTATGTGACTAGGGACCCTAAAGTGATCATGAACAGCCATGATAACCACCGAATCAGTTTCAGACTGTGAAGCATAGTTAGGCTCAACAGACAATGCTGAGTACTGTTTATCAGCCTTCCTAGGCACTGCGAGGTATTAGGCCTAAGCCAGGTAGCAAGGGTAGCATCCTCTAATGCAAGATATACTGGAGGCACTGCAATAGGTGATGCAGCAGTAACCTCCAAGAATGCCATTAAATTTATTTTACTGGCATCTTCTTCTTCACTCTCAAAACCTATGACTTCCGGGATTTGAATGAACAAAGGCTGGAATGAAGGATCTTGAGGAGGAGACCTGGGGTTATGTATCACAGAGTCCTCATTACATGACAAGAGGGTGGAACTGGAAGGTTACTCCCCTTTATAGGGATGTTCATCCCTCTCTTCATCCTCCAAATCTTCCTCCATATTAAGGAGATCAGGATTATAATCCACCTTGTCATCTGGTATCATGGCATGGGTAATCAATGGAACTGGCAACTAAAATGGTGGCTGCAATACAAGAAAAAGTGGTGTGCTTCTAGATCCTACCAATGACAGTGGTACAGATGGGAGAGATCCAGTCATCAGGATATTAGTTATAGCCATTGCAAGCAATGTTAACAGGCATCAGACTAATTCTGAGAATGACGCATCACAACCTGGGAATCAATGGTGCCCATTAAATGGTCCAGGATGTCTGACATTGATGGAATAGAACCTGATGCTGGAGGCTGCATACTGTCCATAGTAGATATGGCAGTGCCACAGCCAGGCCCCAACCTTGGTGTCTCAATGACTGTCAAGGGGACCATAGTCTGCACTGCTGGAGCAGACAATAGTGATAACTTATCCTCCTTTTATGGAAACCTTGACCTCATCAATGAAGTAGGATTTTTATCTCTATGATTGTGCTAATGGTTAGAGGAGGAGGGTTTTGACAACAACTTGTGTTTGTCTTTTCCCTTATTTGAAGCCTTTGAAATTCACGGCAGCAACAGCATCGCTGGATGCCAGGGAGTATTTTTCCCCGCAGTAGTCAGGCATGACAGAGAAGCTGGCTTGGTGCCAACAGCCTTGGCTTGAACTTCCATGGATTTTATGGTGATGAAGGTTTCCACAGCCTTATTATGGCGTCTCCTTGTGGCCTGGTTAAATACCTGGCAGATCTTTCAGACCCTTATTGTGGGACAGGCCCTAAGAGCAAACACAAACAGTGTGGGTGTTGTTCTTGAAGATCTTGTGACCACAGGTACAAAACCTAAATAAAGGTTCTTTCAAAGGTGGCATGCAGGGACAAAGTTAACAAGACCTGTTAAATCAGAAAAATAATAAAAGAGAAGAAACAACAGAGTTGTCTCTCTGCACGTCTGATGAGACGTTGATGATGGAAGAAAGAACTAAGGAGTAATGTGGTCATCCACATTTTTGGGGCGCTGGCATTAAATGTCATCATGGGCAGCCCTCAGCTGACAAAAGTTTCTGAGTGGCCCTAATGCCGATGGCTTACAGTTCCACAGGTATGGCCCAATGGAGGAGATATCCTTGACGAAGGTCACACTTTACTTTTTCTCCTCAGAGACAGAAACTTGTTATGGCCAGATGATGTCCTTTACTTGAAAACACACTTTATGGTGACATACAAAATACTTTATAGTGAGAGAGCCATTCCCCATCTTCTGATCAGAGAGGTAGTATCACATTTCTCAGTAAGGGTGATCCACTCCATCACACAAACAAGATGCTGTGCACTCATACCTAGCTTTCAGTGGCTCCACATACATAAAGGCACTCAGGTTGCATTTCCAATTTGCTGCATTTATTTAAAGTAAAATTCACAGTACATTCCAAAACTTTTTTCAGGTAAATGCAGGGAGCCTCTGATACATACCACCTACGCCGCTGCTTTGACTGACTGGTATTCCTCAGGGGGTGTCCTGGATTTATCACAAACAAAGTTTTGGAAGGCACTGATTTGCACTTTGTGACTTACACTATAAATAAATGCAGCAACCTGGAAATACAACCTGAGTACCTTTCTCTATGTCGAACCACTGAATGCTAGATACAAGTGCACAGCTTCTTTTTTGTGTCTGAGTAAGGTTGGGTACTGAGCAGTGTACCACCTTCCCTGCACCACTTGCTCGAGCAAGTTCCTTGTGATCCACTCTGTCACCTACAGAAACTGTTATATTTCAAACAACTTGTCCTACAAACTAGAGTTTAGTCCCTCTAAAACCCACACAGGCGTTCCCACTGGCACAATCTTGGGGGAGCAAGTACAGTGCAGCATCACAGAAAAGTGTCTTACAGTTAAGAGAAGTTTCTCCTACATTTCACTCATGCTTCCTGTGACCAGATGTCTTTAAAATCCTTCACCCTACATTTACGTATGCAACAGGAGGAGGCCACTGCCACAACTCAATGCTCAGCTACTCTGGGACCAAAGTAGGGACTGAAACATGGGAGGAGAGCGTTAGTGCCTCTCCTGATGCTCTCCTCAGTTAGACTAACTCAACACTCTGTGTGAGCAACTGACACTCCCTGCAACATTTCACTATGGCTTATGCTGCTGCATGGCCCCTCCCACTTGGAACCTCTGTCTAGATGATTGGCAGGGGTTTCGGGGAGACATGAACATTAACCCTTTGCTGCCAAGTCTGATTAAAAACAAAAACCATTACATTACACAGGGTTGTAGAAACCCAAGGGGCACAGGGGTTAGATTGGTATCCATACTTGTCTCTTTTAATTTGATAGACTAGCATGCAAGGTCAAATAATGGTGGTGTTGCAGAGCAAGCAGCCATGATGGCAGGTACCAGTAATTGCATGGTACATGCAGTAATTCTAGAACACTACTTGTCAGTGTCATTTCTGGTGATCTGATGAAATGGTCTACAAGGAGAAGTAGTCAAGTAATCATGGAAGAGGTTACGATGTGCTTATTGAGCACAGTTAGTGTATGGTGGTAAACAGAGAGCTTAAAATAATAAAATAAAACAAATAAAACAGTCAAGATACACAGGAAGAAATCACTCACCAACAAATTCAGGCAGACCATGCACTCCCGAATTGCTGTACTAGATACAAAGGAACCTTTTATTTATTAGTAAATTTTTGACCAGAAAAGGCACACTGGGCAGTTTGATTTCAGTTGCTTTATGGGGAAGAGGGCTAGACTGTTGTATTAACAGGGGAAATGTTGACCAGGAGACTAAGGAAAATCCACTACTCTTATAAGTGCCATGAAATCTTTGTGTTCACTTGGGACAGCGAGCAGAGATGGGCAGAAGCGACCTCGGTTCAGCAACTCATCTGAAGAACAGCATTAGAGCTGTGCAGAATTCTGCTGATCGAATGTGTGCAGAATGGCAATTCTGGTTCTGAAATGCTTTTTTGGAATTTTTTTTTTAATTCTGCAAAATGCCAGAAAGCATTTTAATGTAAACCATTGAATATTGTTCCATGGTTTGCATAAACAGTGGAATATAGTTCTGCAATTAACATTTCACTTTTAAAATTTCAGAATTTCACTTCTGATAGAACTTCCTGGCATTAGACAGGGTTTTCAAAGTTTAGCAGCATGCATAAATGATAAGTGCTGTAATATAGATGCCGATGATGTGTTGTACTGTTATAATGTTGTGTTATTGCGGTGTGTGGTATTTGGGTGTGTTGAATAGAAACTTACATAGAAAGATAAAGCTTCCCCTCCCTTGAGGCCAGATGCCTTGCTAATTGTGTTTCCTTTATATCTTAATTCTGGTTTGGTTCCATCCCCTTCTGCATTTCTTCCTTCCTCAATGGCCTCCCCATTACCTTTTACTTCCTTTGCAACTCTGGTTCTCACGCTTTCACACTACCCCAGTGAAATACTCTGCTGGCCAAGCTGCCTTTTCCTTCCCTTTCCCCAAATATTGGCATTTTCTCCCCCTTACCATTAACACTGCCCCTTCCCTCCTATGATAAACTGGTCTTTCCCAGACTCAACCTGTGCCACAGTTACCAGCTTTCTCAGATCTTCAGTAGCTGTCACCACTCAGCAAGGACACTCTCTCTGGGTATCTCTAGGTCTGAATCCATCAAAAGTCACGGTTCACACAGTACAATGCTCCTTGCTCAACGTCAAATGACCACCCATCTCTGTCACAGCTTAGAACTCCTTACTGTATAAATAAATTAAGGTAATGGTGTCATTCTCTTCAGAGGCAAAAATATAGTTTTTATCAGTTATAACTCAGTTTGTTGTACCTCAAAGGACTCAGTCACAGAAGCATGAAGCATATAGAAATAATATTTGTAATGCTTCAACATATTTACACATATAATACAGGATACTTCATAGAATCAATGGTGAACAATTATTCCAACAGAAACTAAAAGAAAATGTTTGAATAGTAGGTAGCACACAGAAAAAAAAACTATCTCAATCTTTATTTAGTAATAGTAGGATAGCTTACCACTCAAGACACCCTGGAAAATCAGACAGTCTTAAATCTTAGATGGTAGCTGTCTGCAGTACTGAGCCTGACTGACTTGCTCTTCATAAAACTTAGGTTACAAGTGTCCCAAAAAGCAGTCTCCTCCCCATCCTCAGCAGACATGCTCTATGACATCACAACCAGGCCAGTTCCTTTGTCCTGAGAGCTTGGTCCACTTAAAAAAACTGATCTGATTGGGGCTCTGGAATTCATTTATACAAATATATCTGCTTTTTGTTCCAAGTCATGTCCAACCCTGCAGGGATGTCTGTTGAAAGACATGAAAATACATTTTCCCCTTTAACGTTCTCTCATAAATTGTCCAGGGGCCAGTTGGTCTATTTTATCAGAGACCCTGATAAACAATCTTGACTTTTCCCAGGAATATCACTTTGTCCATGCAGTTGCTAAACTGTAACTGATACCCATACAGAAAGAAGTAAATAAAACAAAATACAGTAGCAGGTATACATGGCAAATTATTACACCTCCCCTCACTAACTCTTTCCTCTGTAAGTTTACTAACTCCTGCAGTTGCCTCTGATACTGGCCCCTGGGCTGCAGCCCTCTACTTCTGCTCCCTTGACACCTTGCACTACACTTGTACAGTCCCCCTAACACCCTCCTAAATCATTACCCCCACCATTCACTCTGCATTGCTGTTTTCAGTTTGCAAATGTAGTTAGCCTTCTGCATTTTCTTATACCATAGTGTAGGTTACTTGCACTGAATCTTTGACTTTTCACAACTGTTATATGTGATGCTTATTTACCTGTTTGTATTTTTGTATTATTGTACTTGGTATATCTCATTGTCCTACGTCTGAAACAAATAAATAAATAAATAAACGCATACATACAATGCTGTTCTGTTGTTGTGGAGTTGTGTTGTGTTGTGTTGTAATGTTAAAATTATGTGTTGCTATGTCTGATTGTGCGGTATACCTGGTCTGTTGTTGCAGTGTAATGTGTTGTTTTCCTTGGTTTTGTGTTACAGTGTTGTGGTGTGTTGTGCTCTGCTGCTGAGTGTCATGGTGGTTTGGTTTGGTGTGCTATGTTATGTTGCTGCATTGTGTTGTGTTGCTGTACAGTGTTGTGGTATTGTGTAGTGGTGCTGCAGTGTGTGTTACACTGGGACTGTGTTGTAAGAGAGTGGTATGTTTTATTACATAGGAACTGACAGATGAAAATGACAGGAAGATATTGAGTTTGGCAGAATGAGACAGAGATTGACAGCAAAGGACTGAGACTGACAGCAACAGATTTAGATTGAGGTACACACATGAAGGTTGGCAGCAAGAGATTATGATTGGCAGAGATGAAAACTGACAGCAAGACATTGAGAATATCAGAGATGAAGACTGAAATCAAGCGGCTGAGATGAACTGGCACAAATGAAGGCCGAGAACAAGAAGGTGCGAATGGCAGAAATGAAGACTGACGCAAGAGATTGACAGACAGACATAAAGACTTATAGCAACAGATACTGTATAGATTGATCAAGAAAGACAGCCTGGCAGCATGGTAGTAGATTTTACTTGCTACACTGGTGAGAGGGTTTCAGAAACAGACCTAGGTCACCTGGGGCAAAGCTGTGGAAGAGTGGATTGAGTGTCCTTAGGACAACTTTTCTACTTCAGAGAATGGGAGTTCTGCAGCACCACTGGTTGACTGACACCCAGCAGAGGATGGATTTTACCACAATTTGGAGCTTCAGAATGGGGGGATCTCATGGCAGATACGCATGTACCTTGCATGTGCAAGCCCATGCATGTCACTGTATGTCAGAACCTGTGGAAGAAACTGTAGTCCAAATAAAAACTGCTGCTCAAGCTGGATGATGCCAGGCCCTTGCAGGCTCAACACCACTGACCAGTCTCCCCAGCTACTGGGTCCTGTTCCCTGGGGTATGGGCCTACCTTGGGGACACTATCATGAGAGGTAAATGATGAGAGTAAGAAGCTGGGGTTAAGTCTTGGGGATGGTGGATGACTGGGCTGGGATGGTGGGGTTGGCTGAACAAGGGCTGAGCTGGAGTAAGGAGATAAAAGCTTGGCTAGAAAAAAAGATTGTTTGAAACAGATGAGAGATGGACACTAAAAGATTGAGATTGATGAGCACCAGTTTTGAGTGAAATTTGTAAATTTCAGTGGAACGGAATTCTGTGGAATTTTTGGAAACTTCCACTAAATTCTGCAGAATTCTGTCGGTAGCAGAATATGTTTCATGGATTAATAATCTGTGGTTCACATACACTGCAGACCCATTTGCAGCAAGATGTGGAAATGTGTTCTGTGTTTTTGTAATCCATGGTAAATTCTGTGGAATTGAAAAAGAAACTAGGAAAAGCATTTTGTAAACAGAATTATCACTCTGCATGAATTCCAGTAGTGAAAAGTTGCATTTCTCATGGCTCTAATTGGCAAATATGGTGACAGACAGTAAGAGATTTAGATTAATTGTTTCAGTTGGAGACTGACAGCAAGAAACAGACTATCAAACACAGATGAAGATGATGATTAAGATGAAGAGATTGGCTTGCTGTGATGTTAAGATGATTGACAACAAGAATGACAATGACAGCAAGGACCTGAGACAGTCAGTAAGTAATCAAGATTTGGCAAGCAGTGACAAGTAAGACAAAATTTCAGAATGACTAGCATATCTGAAGGTTGACATCAGAGATTCAGCATAATGATTGACAGGGGGTGAAAGACAGAGAGAGGAGAAAATAAGAGAAAGAAATAGAACAAGCATTTGTCAATGCCGAATGTTTGCTTGCTGGCATTGGCATTGGTAGAGTAGAAGTTACAGAGTTGCATAATAGGAATGGCAGTGAAGTATTGAACTGAAGCCAACTCCACCACCACCCTGCAGAGACTGACAGGCATTGGGGTGTGCCTTTGGGTCATCAGGCATAACGGCCATGCCATTTCACCACACCCTACCCTGCAGACACTGACAAGTATCACGGTGTGCCTTGGGGTCTTTGGCCCTTATGAGCACCCCATTCCATCAGGAAATACGGTGAGATGGGTGCGGTATAGGATAATGGGGTGAACTTTGGGGCCGAAGAGTCCAAGGCATACCTCGATGCCTCTCACTGGCTGCTGGGTGTGGAATGGTATGAGCATTACAGGTGAGAATCCCAAATCACACACCTGATGCCTGTCATTCTCTACAGGGTGGGGTGTTATGGTCGGAAACCCTAACGCCTCAGGCATTCATTGGTATTTTCACTCCAGATGTTCAACATGTTTTTTTTGTGACCCCCACCTCATGAACAGTGGCAATATCAGTTTGTTAGCCGAAAGCTGCTTTTGCACAGCGACTACGGCATTTAGCACCACAGGCACTACCACATCTTGCTGCAAAAACACATTCCGAACAGGATGTGAAAAATGACAGCTGTACTGTTCATGGGGAGGTGTAAAAAATGGCAATGTTGCAAATCTTCATTGAAAATATTAAAAAAAATGGTGAAGTCACGAGCGTGCATAGAAACTGTGTAACGCACACCCGTAATGTAATTAGTTTGGGGATTTTTTACAGCAGATTGTCAACACAGGCATTTTGGGACCTCCAATCATGAACAGTATCACTGTGATTTTCTTTATCTGTCCCGAACAATGATTTCCCCACAGTGACCATGCATTTCTGCACTGAAAGTGTGAAAACACATTTCGGCCATGTTGTGAAAAATGACAGCTGTACTGTTCATAAGGAAGTGTGGAAAAATGCCACTGGTGAAAATCTGGACTGAAAATATTACAAAGTCATGAATTTACGAGGGTGCATGGAAACTGCATAATGCTCACTCGTAACGTAGTAATTTTATGGACTTTTGTCACCAAATTTTCAACAAAGCCATTTTAAGACCTCTGCTCATGAACAGTGTAACTGTGATTTTCTTAATCTGTCCCAAACATTGCTTTCGCACACCGACTGCACCATTGTGCGCTACATGTGCAGAAACACATTTTGGGCGAGATGTGAAAAAATGGCAGCTGTACTGCTCATAAGGAAGTGCAATAGAATGGCAATGTTGAAAATCTGGCATGCAAATATAAAAAATTTGCAAACTTACTAGTGTGCGTAGGAACTGCGTAATGTGCGCTCCTAAATCAGTCATTTTTAAGAATTTTGTCACCAAATTTTCAACATAGTCATTTTAACACCTCTGCTCATGAACAGTGTCACTGTGATTTTCTTAATCTGTCCCAAACATTGATTGCGCACACCGACTGCGTCAGTGTGTGCTACATGCACAGAAACTCATTTTGGGCAAGATGTGAAAAATGACAGCTGTACTGCTCATAAGTAGGTGTGGTAAAATGGCAATGTTGAAAATCTGGCATGCAAATATAAAAAAATTTGCTAACTTATGAGCTTGTGTAGGAACTGCGCAACGCACGCTCGTAAAACAGTAATTTTTACAAATTTTTCACCAAATTTGAAACATAGGCTTTTTGAGAGCCCACCTTATGAACACTGGCACTGTTGTTTTGTTAATCAGTCCCAAAAGGTGATTTTGCACAGTGACTGCGAAATCACCCTTTAGGCCTGATTAAAGCTATGACAGTTCAAGAATTCATGAGGAGGGGTCCCAAAAACCCCATGTTGAAAATGTGGTGCCTAAATTCCCAAAAATGCCTGAGATATGCAGTAAAGTTGAAAAAACCCTATTCATTACATTATACAGCTTACTGGCATTTCCTCAGTTCGCGGTCGACTTTGAAGAGTGCAGATGTGTTCTCGGTCCACTGAAGATCATCGCGCAAGCTCCGGAGGTAAGTATGGGGTGAGGGGTGTGGGAGGAGGCAGGGTGCACAGTGGGTGGGCATGGGTGGGCTGGGGAGCTCCGAGGAGCGTTTTCTTGTTTAAAGGTTTGTTTGTTTTAAAGGAAGGCGACGCAGGATGTTTGCCATGCTGGGGTGGGCTCCTAAGCGTGGCGGCTAGAAGGCTGTTTGGGGCTGGAGCTGACGGGGTTGGGCACTGGCCGCTATTCGAACTTGTGCCATGTTGGGTGGGCTCCCCAGCGTGGCACCTGGAAAGCTTTTTGGGGGATATGGAGTCGATGGGATTGGGCACCCCCATCTGCCATGCCAGTATGTGTGTGGGGGCGTGAGCACGCAATATGCGTGCGTGCATGTGGAGAGGGAGAGCTCTGCTCACTGAAGCGGAGCTCTCCCTTTCAGCTGTATGCCACTGCATTTTCAACTGCTGTCATAGACAGCTGGAGCATTGATTGGAGAACTGCAACTGTACCTGCAAACACACTGACTGAATTGGAAGATGCTGACACACCTCCAAAAAACTCGGATGATGGCACTATGTTTCTTGCACATGCGTGCAAGCAAACATAAAAATGGAGAAAAACTGAGAGTGCAAAAGATTGATAGACAACTGTAGACAAAAAATGTCAGGCAAGAGAAAATAGAAATTATGAAATGGATATAAAGCATTTCAGCTACCTGATTGGTTGAGGAGCTCAGAGCCCAGTGCAAAGCACAATAGCAATGGCAGAAAGATTAGCAGTATCACTAACCTATTTATATCAAGTAGAAACAGCTGTATCAATAGACCTCAATTTACTTACTAGCAATGAAAATAAAATGCAGTGTCTGCCATCCACTGGCCAAACATCAAGATTGCAGCTGCTCAGTAGGGCTACTTTTTTGTCATTTTAGTTTTACTTTTTTCTAATTTTATTTAAATTGAAAATGTGCTTAATTACACATTAAAAAAATTATTTATTTACTTATCCTTATGGATTCATTTCATAATTGCAATAAGTTATTCTGGGTTGTGCTTTGTGCTGAGATAACAGCATTTCTTGTGTGGTGGAAGCATTCAGCCTTTGGCCTCCTGCTTTAGTCCACTTGAGGCATGCTGTTATCCCTACACATAGCACACCTTGTCATGTCTTATTGCTTAAATAATGAAAACTACAGCTTTGATGCAAAACTAATGTCAGACTTAAAAAACATAAATCTGGAGTATTGCTGACAGGAATTAGAAAAATCTGTTTTGTGCACATTTCAGGAAACTGCACCAACATCACTTAAATATTGCAGTTTTGGTTAAAATTGCACCTTTCTTAAATAAAAAATCAAGTTTCTAAAAACTGACAGTTAAAAAATTGCACTATTTATGAAAATAGCACATTTTTAAGAACTCACATTTTTTTTCTCAGTCAAGTTTGCAAAGGTCAGGTGTTCATATCACAAAACCACCAACACAGTTGGCATTAATTGGCGCCCTTGGCAGTTTCACATGAGAAGCCAAGGACTGAATGGGCATTGAATCTGAACTAACTTCTCACCTACGTGGTGGTCCATCCATGGAAGGGTTGAGGCACACTGGTGGGGTAGTGTGGGGAAGCTTGCATTGTGATTGCCCATGCTGTACCTGTCATGTGGATGAACAGAGGAATTCCATTTCCAGTGTTGTCAGTAGGACACTTTTCATGACTGAGCACTAACTTCACATGAAGTAAGTGTAATTTGGGGAAAAATATGCTTTTCAAATAAAAAAACAATTGTTGGAACTATACCAGATTTTAGTGCAATTTTGTGAAAATTTGTGAAATGTGAAATCAGCAATTTCACACAATTCCACAGGTGTAACATGCATGTCACATATGTAGTATGCCCAACATGTGCAAGTGTTTGCTGCATGCCACATCTGTGCTTCATGTGTGTCATACACATGCTGTATCTATGCCACATGTTAAATGTGTGTGATGTGCAGTTGGCATGTATGTGATATACATACAGCATACATGCTGCATGTTATATGTATATCAATGTGCTGCATGTATGCCAAACATGTTACATGAAGGTTACATGCATGTGATGTGCCACACATATACCACATGGGTGCCACAAATGTATCATGTGCTGCCTGCTTGTTGAAGATGCACTATGAACATGTAACCTGCCTGTCATGTGAACTGCATGTCGATCATCCCATTTGTCTGTTTATTTATGTATGTGTGTAACAAGCTGTTTAGAGGAATGAGCGTACTCTCCACAATATAAAACAATATCAGTTTACTGAAATATAACAGTTCTGTCCTCCTCTTGGCCACTTCCTTGAACATGTTACATTTCATCAGGAAGGACAGTTAGTTGTGCTACAGTAGTAAGTACTCCATTTTTAGAAAGTTACCCTTTCTAAGAATGAAATCTTACATCAGCTTTTTTTTTTTTTAGGTTTGCCTCTAAGTTTCACAAACAACATTTTTTTCTGAATTATCTATATGAAAAGCAAATTACGTTAAGGTGTCCTTTTGTTATTTAAGTTGTGAAGCATGACATGGTGTGCATCGTGCTGGGATAACAGCATGCCTTGGGTGGGATGATGCATGAAACCAAAAACCAAGTGCTTCCAATATATAAAAAAACAATGATTATCCCAGAAAAAGGCATACCTTGGAGTACCTTATTGCAATTATTAATTAATATATAGGCATTTGACTTAGCAGATCATTCTTTGTTATTAAAAATGCTTTCTCGACTGCAGTTTTCGAATGAGGTCATTAATTGGTTTAGTAGTTATTTGAAAGACAGGGAGCATAAAACAGTGTTAGAGGAACCTTTTCTGATTATCAAAAGATTGATTATGGAGTACCTCTGGGGTCCCTCTTGGGTCCACTGTTCTTTCCCTGTTTTTGAATCATTTGCCTCTTGCTTGTCCATCAGCTCAGACGGCTGATGACACAGTGATTTTTAAACAGGGGAGGGATCTTGAGGATCTAATAAATGTGGTTCCAGGGGACTGATGTTGTTTCATGGTCAAAAAAGGAAAATAAGTACTGATTTTCATATTGTAGGTTGTGGTGGTGAGGTAGTTGAGACTGTTAATGAGTTCAAGTACTGTATGCGGGCGTTACTGTAGCTAGCTAGCTTCCTTATTTATGAAGCTCCTGTTTCTAATTTCATTAAAGGCACTAATCAAAAACTGGGTATGCTGTTTAGAATCAGGAATTCCTTAATGTTGGAGTCCTAAAAAACTTCTGCACTTAGTTATTTGTTTCCAGCTATTGATTATGGAATTGTTTGTTGTTCTTTTTTCAATTGTTTAACTCTGTTCTTTTGGAGAGGGAGTGATGACTAGAATTAAGACACTTTATAATTCCATTTGTCGATTTCTTATGAATCTTCCAGTAAGAACGCATCAGTGTGTTTTATATAATTGAATGAACTGTCTATCCTTTAGGGATTATGTTAAATTTTAAAAGGCAATTTTTGTCCACAAGACTGTTCTGGGGAAAGTATCGGTTTGCACTGAACAACTTTTCTCTTTCAACAAAACAACAATGGGTATAAGGCAATCTCATATTTTTAGTATTAGACCTCCTTTTATGCTTACTTCATTAGGCCAGTGGTCTCTGGTTTATCAGGCTGTTAATATTTATAACTATCTTGCCTTTGAAGTTACTGATTGTAGAGCAATGTCATCATTTAGGCATAAACATTTTGCTCATTTTAAATCACGGTCAGTTTGTGACTGTTTTATATGCATAATTTTATTATTGTACTTGTGAATTGTACAGTATGTGTTAAGGTTTTTTTAAGTTTGTTAAATGTACCTGGCCACCTGTGAAAATAGGCAGTTACTTGCTCACAGGATTTGCCAGTATAATAAAGAAAATTAAATTATTAAATGGGTCCATTATGATTAGTAAAAAAAGGGGCATTTAAATATAAGAAGTGAAAAAAGGAGAGAACAAAAGTAGTCCTATAGAGCTGTTTTAATTTTGTTGTTTAGCCAGTAGATGGCAGATGTTGAATTTAGTTAATTAAAAAAATGAATTGAGGTATTTTGATACTGCTGAGCTTCCTTAATATAAAGAGGTCAATATGGTTACTATCTTTTTCCAGTACTGTTGTTTTTTTTTTGTCTTGTTGATCTTTTTATTGAACAGACAAAAACAAACAACCGAGAACAAGACCCAAATTCATAGAAATGTAAACAATGATGGCAGAAAAAGACAATGATCTGTCCAGTCTGCTTGTGGTTCCCTATCTAACCCGGGACCTGTTGCCCATCCTAGGTCCAAGCCCTTCCCATCCACCACCCTATTCCCCTCCCAGTTTCTGTTGTCCTGAGTAAACACTCTCTCCAACTCTACTTGAAACCATGAATGGTTTTAATGCCCACCATTTCAGATGGAAAACTGTTCCATAGTTTCACAACCCTTTCTGCAAAATAATGCTTCTTTATGTTCTTACTGAACCTCCCTCCTGTCAGTTTCCACTCATGTCCTCATGACCTCAAACTTTTACTCATGCTAAATAATTCCCCACAGTCCATCTTATGTATTCTTTTCAGAAACTTGAAGGTCTCTATCATAACTCCCTTCTCCTTTTTGGTCTTCAGTGAGTACATGTTCAGAGCCTTGAGATGCTCCTTGAAAGACCTGCCCTGTTGGCCTTGAATCATCTTTGCCACCCTTTGCTGCACATCTCAACAACAGTAACAGTCATGTTACAATTATGCTGTGCATCCTAGATCCAAAGTAATGTGGACACTCCCCATTGAGGGTGCCCTCACGTAAAACTTACGTCTTGGATGGTCTTATGAACATTCAACAGAACAATAAAACTTACAAAAAATGAGTGATATGCCAGCCTGGTGGCAAAGAGGGCTCAGGCACTCTGCACCTTACCTTTTCCAATGTCAGTGACCCAGGTTCAGGAATGACTGGAGTCACTGAGGGTCAGCTGGGGGGAGAAAGGATTGAGCATCTGGAGGACAGCTTTCCTCTCTCAGGGTGGGGTGGCTTGCTGTCTTGACCCTTGGCTGCCCCCAGAAGGAGGCCTGGGGGAAGTGCTGGCAACTTCGAGCGACATGAAGGGAAGGACTGCAGTTTTGTAGGCATGCACACCTCCATGTTCATGCATACTTGCCATCATGGCAAGGGAACTAAGGGGAGAAAAGTGGAAAATAGTTGGTGTGGGCTATATGAAGCCATGCCTGCCCACCTCCACCCCATGCCATCGACTGATCATCTGCCCCATCTGGATGTATATCATCAGGTGGTGGAGCCCTCCCCTTCCTTGTGCTGCCATGGGGTGAAAATCCATGGGGGATCTCAAGCATGGTCATCCTGTATGGTGGGTGCTGGGTGAAAGGGGACAGGGACAGGGCTGAAAGCCTCCCAAAATTGATCCTGGTGGGAAAAACCTCTATGGCAAAAAGAACTGAGTGATACAGTTTAACATGGTGCATTAGAATATGTCCTATACAGGAGCTGACAGCTGGGGATCTTCCAGAAATGAAGCCAGCTACATATGTTCTGTGTGAGGTCTGGACGGGGGTAAGTATTGATGGACTAGCAATCTGTGGGGTTAGAGCCTGTAGCATCTCTCAATCTCACATCTGGGAGGGTCAGGGGGACTCTACCCTGAACATTGGAACAGTCTGGGCAATCCAAATGAGGGCCCAGATGGAGTGATAGGAGTTTAAGTACCATCATTGGCATGAGAGAGCCTATCCAGGGCAGCTAGATGTCCTGCTGCATTTAGCCACTCTACAAAGCTAGGAGTTAATTTAGAACACCATTTCACTAGCCAAAGTCTTTTTTTGCTGCTACACTAACTGTCACCAGTCACTGAAGAATGGAAGAGTGTTTCGGCAATTGTTACTATGGAATCCTGAGAAGGAGAAGTTGTGCATCTAGTGAGATGTGAGGTTCAATCGCTGTTGCGCACACTTGCTTAATGCCATTCCAAAATTCTTGAATGGTGGGGCAATTCCATATACTGTGAGTTAAGTGGGTTACTGGCTGAGATCATTTCCAACACTTGTCATCTGACATGAGTCTCAATCTTTTGAGTGCCACAGGGGTTCTATAACACCTCAGGAGCTTTTTATTCTGGACGAGGTGACTGCACTCATCTATTTATTTATTTATTTGATTCTAGGATTACAATTACCTTTGAGCCAAGGCTGTTTTATAAAGGTTCCACATCACATGTTATAGTAGACAACATAAAATTGCAAGAGAAAACATTGAGGTTGAATTAGAGACACAACACAAATCAAAGCTCTATGCTGGGAAGGGGAGTAAGTGATTATATGAAAGAGAAGGGATGGGGAAAAAGAAAAGGTGGTAGCAGGAGGTAAGAGAAGAAACAGGGAGGAGATAGGGAGGAGGGGAGGAGGGGGGATAGTGAGGTGGGGTTGGGGAGGGTGGGAAAGCAGCCAAAGTGGCATTGTCAGGGCATAAGAGCAGGAGAATAGGGCCCTGGGAGGCAAGTGTGAGAGAAGGCCAAGGACCCTGCAACATTGGGCACAGGTGGAAGGGGTGCCAATTAGTTAGCCAAGGCAGTCGCAGGTGCTGGAGGCAATGAGGGTGTTTTGGAGCCTGGATTTGAATGCACCAAGCAAGGTGGTAGAGGTAGTGTCAATAGCAAGACCATTTAGCCAGGTGGGGGCTCTATAGGCAAAAGATCTTTGGCCTTGTGTTGTGCGGCAGTGAGGAATTTGAAACAGCAGTGGCTTTGATCCCCTGGTGATTCTACTGTTGGTTTTTGGTTGAAGGAGGGTACAGACTACTTGGGGAGCAAGCCCCATCTGGATTTTCTTTGCAACAACACAGGTTTGGTACTTTATTCTATTTTCAAGTTGCAGCCAATTTGTTTGAGTGTAGAGGTCACATGTGAGAGTGAGATGTTTAGCACCAGTGATGAGTCGACAGGCCTTGTTTAGGGTGGTAGTTACCCGTCTGAGTGCTGTGGCAGTGGCGGAGCCATAGGTGACGAGGCCATAGTCAATCTGGGAGATGATGGAACTCTGGACAGCAGCTGCTAGGGCTTCTTTGGTTAGGTATCGCCGGAGGCAATAAAGCAGGCCCAGTCTGGAGTTTGCAGCTTTGGCAATGTTATTTATGTGGGCAGCGTAGGATAGGTGGGTATCTAGAGTGATCCCAAGATATTTGAAGGATTGGACCTGATCCAGAGGGCCACCTTGGCTGGTGTTTATGGAGAGATGAAGATGCTTATGTTTGTTATGGGAGCTGGTGATAATCATGGTCTTGGTTTTTTTCTGGTTTAGAATCAACTTATGCTTTTTGAACCAGTTCTCAACCTAGGTGAATCCATGCTGAAGGTTCAGTTGTAGGTGGATTGGGTCCTGATGGGAGGCAAGGATGACTGTGTCATCTGCATACAGTATAATTTGTTGAGCCCAAGAGTCAGGGAGTGTGTTGAGGAACAGGCTGAAAAGTAATGGGCCCAGGATGGCGCTCTGGAGACACCAGAGCGGACCTCTTTAGTATCGGAGAGCACATCCACAATTTTCACACATTGGGACCAGTTTCCAAGGTAGCTTTCAAACAGATTCAGTGGAGAGCCCAGCGTTCTGTAGTTGACCAAGCAGGAGGCGATGGTGGACGGTATCAGAAGCCTTGGTCAGGTCTATAAATATTGCTCCAATTAGAAGACCGTTGTCCAGAGAGTTGTGGATGGCACCAGTGAACTCAAGTAGGACAGTAGCAGTGCTGTGTCCTTTTCTAAAACCATGTTGCTGCTGGCAGAGGATGTTATATTTGCCCAGATAGTCGGTGAGTTGGTCTACTACTATCCATTCCAGGGCCTTAGAGAGAGGTGGAAGGATAGAGATGGGGCGGTAGTTCCCATGTGTGGTCCTATCACCACTTTTATGGATTGGAGTGACAGTAGCTGACTTCCATTTGTCCGGGAACTGGCTGAGAGAGAGGGAGAGATTAAAAATCCTGGTGAGAGGCCCCAGGACTTCCTCAAGTGTGAGAGACAGAAGCTTGAGGTCAAGTGTATCAGCGCTTGCTCTGGTGTTGCAGATGGCTTTGGAGATGTACCTCTGGACTTCATTCCTACTTACTGCTTTGAAGTAGAAGGGGGGTGGTTGAGTGGAGTCTGATATGCGGATAGAAGAGTGTCACCATCGTTGAAAAAATCAGGGGGGAGAATGCTGCTAAGGTCTGTGAAAGCATCGTTGAAGGTGTCAGCAATGAATTTATGGTCCAGTGTGGTACTCCCATTTACTTGGATCATGGTATGGGGCAATTTGGATTGCTTGCAAGTGACATCTTTTATGTTATTCCAGAAAGCTCTCTCATTTCCCCATGAGTCAGTGAGGACTTTCTTGTAGTAGTCCGATTTCTGTTGGCGTGTGGATTTGGTGCAATCATTCCATGCGCTTTTATATTTTTGGATGTCAACTTGCTTCCCGGTGGATCTAGCCAGTTCCCGGAGATGGTCCCTATGTTTTAACTTCTTTATGAGGGCACCAGATAGCTATCGGTTGCAGAGAGATTTAACTTTGCGCTTTTTTAGCAGGGTGTAAATGTTACAGGCTTCATTAAAGATGAGGATGAATTGGTCCAGGGCGGTATTTGTGTCAGTGGCCCTGTGAATGGGAGACCAGTCCTGATGGAGTAGGTGTGTTTTGAGGTGGGTTAGATGACCATGAGGTAGGACTCTGCTGAGGATGATTTTTGGCGGGAGTTTACAGAATTTGTTTGACCAGGTACAGCTGATGGGGGAGTGGTCATTGAGTGAGTTGGGCAGGACGGCGGAGTTTGTGATCCAAGTGGGGTGGCTAGTCAGGATCCAGTCCAGTAGGGTGCTGGTTCTAGTTTTATAGTTCTTTCTGGTTGGGGAGTCCAGCATCTGGGTAAGATTTGCCGATCTGACAGAATCCCAGACAGCTCCCGCCTCAGCTCCCAGCCAGTTTACATTGAAATCACTGAGTAGGATGGTTTCAGAGTCACGTGGTAGAGTTTTGATGAAGTCCAGCACAGTGTGGAGGACAGATCCCTGTTCTTTAGGTGGGATATAAACGGTAACGACTGTGAGGGCTTTATTCTGAGCACCAAGTAGGATTTTGATGTGCAGTAACTGAGCAGAGGATGCCGGTAGGTCCATGTGGACAGGGTGCCCCATAAGATTCTTTTTTAGGTACAGTGCACATCATCCGCCTTTTTTAGACTTATGATCAAGCCTAAAGATATTATAGCCTGGGAGAGAGATTGCTTGATCAGGCACTGGGGGGTGAGCCAGGTTTCTACCACAGCCAAAATATCGGGATGGTGAAAGCTTGCAAAGGCTTGCTGTTGGTCAAGCTTAGATAGTAAACTGCAGATGTTCGGGCATATGATTGAGAGAGTGCCTGTGTGCTTGGTTTGGGGTGGAGACCCTTGCTGACTTCGGGCCTGGGTTGGGGTGAACATTTCCCAATAGTAGCAGGAGGAGCAAGAGTTTCAGGGTGGCCAGGCATAATTCCTTGTGGGAGAGCTTGCAATTTTTTTTTTGTGAAGGAGTATGCTGAGGTGTGGACGCGGAGGTACAGCAGGAGCATTGTAAACTGGGAGGACAGTGGGGACCAGCACACACGTGCAAGAAGATGTAGATTTGTAGTGAGGAGGTGACCCCTATGGGCATGGTTAGCTTTGTGATGAAGAGTGCCAGTGCAGAAATAGGAGCAATTCAGTTTGTAGCTTAGGAGAGGGGAGGGGAAACAGGATTGCAGGAAAAATGGAGCGAAGGGGGAGGGCAAAGTGGAGGAGGAGTAGGTAGAACATAGAGGGGGTAATACGCAAATTTAACAGAGGTAGAAAAAGGCAGCAGGAGCAGCAGCAGGCAGGACAAGCGTAGGAGGAGGAGGAGGGAGGATGGAGTGAGAGAAATGTGGAGAAGACAGGGCCCAATAGGAAGCAAGAAAGGGAGGGACAACACTGAAGGGTGTGGCGAGAGGTCTATTTAATAAAGGTGGGAGGTGGAGGGAGGGGGGATGGGTGAAACAATTCAGCTCAGTGGATCCAAGATATGGCCAGGAGGCGAGCGGCGGAGCGGCAGGTTCCAGAGCCGCGGCCGCACCTTCGGAGGGCAGGTGCAGCCCGGTCAGAGGCTTGGATCTAGAGGAGGGCGGGAGGAGAATGGAGGGAGGAGAAGGGAGAGGTTAATAAGGGAGAAGAGCTAGGACACAGGGGCAGTGACACGGTGGTAAAACAAATCAGAGGGTGGGGAGCAGGCAAGCAAGAGACGGGGGGCAGCAACCAACGACAAGTGCTTAGCATGAAACTTGACCTGGAACCTGGGGGGGGGGAGACGTAGAGTGAGGCAGTAGAAATTCCAGCTAGAGAAAAACACAAAGTGAGGGGAGAAGAAAGAGAGGACTGGGCAGGAGAGGGGAGCGGTTCAGGCCCCAGAGGACAGAGAGGGTCAGAGATATGGAGAAACACAGGAGGGCAATCAAGCAGTTACACAGCACACATTTTCTTATTGGAATCAGCTTTTTAAAAAAGTCACAGTTTTTTTGTTTGTTTTGGAATCGGCTTTGCAGCAAGAAAAACAGAATAACAGTTTGAGATAGGCCCCTGAAAGGCAGCGGCAGTTACAGCTTGAGGAGCGGGCCGAGAGAAAAAATTTGGCTAAAGTCAATGGGCGCAATGGCCCCGAGAAAAGTCAGAGAAGCAGCAGGAGGTGCAGCCAATAAGGGCTCAGTGGAAAAGGCAGGGTCCAATCAGGATTCAGCACGGAGCACGCTGGGCCAATGGCGGCACTCACGGCTTCCCTGGACAGTGGAGGACTTCTTACCCGGCTCAGTGGATCCGAGATACGGCCAGGAGGTGAGCGCCGGAGAGGCAGGTTCCGAACCACGGCCTGCGCCGAGGGCTGGTACAGCCCGGTCAGAGGCTTGGATCTAGAGGAAATACCACCAAACACGGAGTGCCTTGGATCCAATGTTACAGTGCCATTGGACTAAGCATGCTTTATGTGTTTGGTACAAGGTGTGTGACCGTGACTCCTCACTTTTCAGTGTGTGGAGCTCTGTCTCCCATATACAGTACCTTTGAATGGTATGGATTGACTGAGTAAGGCATCCTGGAGCAGGTTACAACAGTAACTAGTTTGACTTTGTGTAATTTGGCAGTGGTGGAGATGAATGCTACAGAGTCCTGTGAGGTCTGCAAATATGCCTTCTGTAACATTGGATCCAAGGCACTCCGGATTTGGTGGTATTTTCAGAAATCTTGCCTTGGTAGGTTGTATTTTTGCTGAAAGGTGCTAAAGGATTCCATCTGGAGTTCAGATGTGGTTATAAGGTCCCTTACTTGTAGTATGCCCTTCTGTGCCCATGGTTTTCAGTAGGAAGAATGCCCTCCCATTTGAAGAGTGTCATTATACCAAATGGGAGCGGACTGAGAAGGCAAGGGTTCAGTGGCAAGAAGTCAATGAACCTTGTACCAGGCAGTTTGGAGGCCCAAATAGTGGAGTGCTCCCTGATTGTAGGGCAAGGTTTCTTATTTAGTATTGAGGCAGTTGGGGGGATTAGGCAATCTCTAGTTCCATAGTGAGCCGTTGTGGGGAAGTAGATTTTGCAGTGACAAGATACTGTACTGTCTGGGAGTTGAGAAAGTCCATATAGCAGCCTTGAAATCATGATAGGCCCCACCTGCCTCTCCCCCAGTCACCTCGCAGTTCTGCTCTGCTGTATCCGGGGGAATTTCCTTCCCACAGGAAATTTACTACTAACCTGTCCAATTTCACAAACCAGGATGTGAGTTTGATGATACGGAGATGTGCCAGCACATCATTAAACTTAGGGGCCATCATCATGTGGAATTCAGCCACCTTACTTGCTAGTAAAAGGTTCAGGAGCTTCCATCTATCTAGCTCCACTTGTCCCACATTCAATGGTGTGGCCTGGTTAAGGGCCACCATTTTTGTTGATTGAATGCTGGATCTTCATACCTAGGTGCGTGATTCTCATGTCTGCCCACTGCAGATCTTTCTCCTGAAACTGTTGTGCATTACAGGAAGCGTGCAGGGGCATGACCTCAGTTGTTGATTGATCTAGAGGCCAGACAATTTAGAAAACTGGTGCAGCAACTGAAGGAGAGGGGTGAGGGAGGTGGTGCCATTGGCCTTCAGTATTAGTAGGTCATCTGCATAAAGAAGAATCATGTAACCCTTGTCCCTTATACAGATGCCTCCCAACTCAGAGGGATTCTGTATGGTTACAGCCAGAGGCTCGATGGCTAACAGGAACAAAAGAGATGAGAGACGGCAACCTTGGTTGGTACCCCGCTACAGTGGGAATAGGGGAAGCGCATTACCCATTAGTCAATACAGAAGCCTTTAGAGACTTATAGAGTAACGTCACCCATTTCAGAAGTTCAGGGTCTACCACAATGTCAGCCATAGGGCCAATTAATAACTCCCATTCCACTGAAACAAAAGCATTTTCAAAGTCCACAACTAGTGCAACTGCAGCAGATGGGTCTTCTGAGTGGCATGATGAGTTTAATCAGGTTGCATAAATGGTTGGTGCTGTAACACCCTTTTTCAAATCTCATCTGCGATGGATGAACTAGTCCATGCAGCGCTGGTTCCAGCCTAGTTGCCAGGACTTTCACTAGGACCTTGGCATCAATGTTAAGGGAAACTGGTCTATAGTTTCCTGGGACTGTGGCATTTTTTCCCTGTTTGGGAAGTACAGTGATGACTGCCTCCCAGAGGATTGGGGGCATACACCCTGTGGCAAATGCCTCTTGGAACATATTAGTCAGCAGTGTACTAAGGCAAGGTCCTCACATAACATTTGGTAGACATCCACCGGGAATCAGTCTCCACTGAGGGCTCTGCCATTCTTCAGAGGTAGGATTGCCGTCTTGACTTCTGATAGTGTGATAGGAGCATCTAAAGTCTCCATCTGCTGACAAGAAATTTTAGTAAAAGGGATTTTTTTTCCAGGAATTCTTGGATGTTCCAAGGGCTAGGAGTGGATGGAGATGCATATAAGGACTGGTAAAAAGTTTGCATGATAGCATTGATATCATCAGTCACAGCGGACAATTTCTGTGGTGTCTTTGAGGCCCAAAATATGTCTTTCTACCTGTTGCTTTCTGATGTGGTAGGACAGTATCTTATTAGCTTTGTCCTTCCCTTCCCAGTACATATGTCACATGCTGAGGGAAAGTTCAGCCTTTGTGGTCAGTAGCTCATTAAGTTTGATTTGGGTGCAGACCATCTTGGCAACCAGATCCGGGTGAGGGAGTGGTAACGTACTGGGACAATTCACTGTATGCTTAACAGTGATGTAAAAATCATACACATCATACAGCATGGTGCACCAGCGCAATACGGTACAAACCCCGCAAGACACAAATGTTGCACGTGGTTTGGTACCATGTTGCACATGGCTGGTGGGGAGGAGTGAGGCCGAGGTCAAGACCTCTGTGGGGGAGATGGTCCACTGAGCAGCCACTGGGGCTCAGAGGGATGAGCTGTGGCAGTGCAGAGCATCTATGCATCTGTGGACCGGGGCTCAAATCCCAGTCCCAGACTTTTGCAAACTGCATTGTGTGTTTTTTTTTTATTTTTTTGCCCCCGACAGTGTTTCTCCACATCCCTGTGTTGACCCCCCTGTAGTTGATTATATTATTTGGGGGGAGGCTGGGGGGCACAGTCCCCTGTAATGGGAGGTGCGGGGGCAGAGCTCCCTGCAGAAAACAAGGAAGTTTGTTGCATTGTGTGCCGAATTTGTTGTCGGCATTCTGTTCAGTGCTGGCAATGTATCACTGTATTTCTAGCGCAGTACATTCTTCTTTATTATGAATAGTGACATAACCCTGTGCCGGGTGGCAAACCTGCTTGTAGGCTTTCTCCAGCTGTTGGGGCTCTTTGTCTAGCAGCTGAGCCTTGGCCTTCCTCTCTTTTGATCTGTGGGTGGCAAAGCTGATGATCTGGGCCCTGAGAGTGGCTTTATAAGCCTCCCATATTGTACCCTTGAAGATTTCACCATTGTCATTAGCTAAGAGGAATACAATCATCTCTGTCTTGATCCAGATTTTGAAGGTGGGGTCTCATAAGAGCAGGGGATCCAGCCTCCATGATTTTGTACAATGGCTCTCGGTGCTCCATAGAACACTAAGTGCTAAAGGGGCATAGTCTAAAATTATGATGGGGTGGCTCTGGACTTCTAGAGTGCTCTGTGCAATTGAAGGAGAGGAGAGCCACATGTCTATTCTGCTGGCTGTGGAGTGGACCGCTGAAAAGCACACTAATCTCTGGTTCTCAGGTGATGGAGTAGATGTCATATGTTCCCTAGATCATGCTCCTCCATCATTTGACCCAGGGCAGCCATAACTTTTATATGGAGTTCAAGAGCCCCCAAACTGCAATCAATGCAGACTTCCATAGTGAGATTAAAATCCCCACAATTAAGAGTGTTGTGGATGGTGCCCTGAACCTGCTTAGCTCCTGACAGAAATTGTGATAAAACAAGAGGTCATCTACACAGGGCCTGTAAACATAGGAAAAACATTATCCACTTCTGCAATCACCCATCTGCCCACCTGGTCCTTTGTGGAGTGTGTTAGGGACCATCTGAGGGTTTTATTTATAAGAATTGACACTCCTCCTTTCTTTTTAGGACCAGTGCTGTGTACCTCCAAGCCCACCCATTCCCACTTTAACTTTACAGCCTCTGCTGTCTAGAGCCATGTCTCTTGCAATAGAATGACCTGGACACAGATTTAAGTGAGCCAAGATTTTCTTACACTTGATAATGGAATTGATGCCCCTCACGTTCCAGGTTATAGCTTGAATATTAGCCATGGCGCCTAAGGGATATGCCAATGTGTATAGGATATTGTGCCATGGTCAGATTGTAAAAGCCCTGTCTCTTACAAAAGGATCCCTGGATTTTTAATAGCTGAGAAAAGAACCCTTTAGCAATCAATGCCCCCATGACCCCTCTCAATTTTACCCTATAGCCCCAGTAGCTATTTCTTGGAGGACCCCTCCCTGCACCCCCTAGTCTTTTTTTTGGTATATAAAGTATATAAACATTTTATTAACCTTAAGGCAACAACTGTACATGTATTACATAATGCATCAATAAACAAGTAGCAGTAACATTCTTTATCTACAAAATACACTAACATCAAAAACTAGCCGAGTAAACTTGAAGTGGTCAGTTGACTATTACGTAACAATTTATAATTTAACATTAACAGTATGAAACATGGTAACATCTTGTAAGAGCCTTTAATCTTCACCCAATTAACTGTTGAAAGTTTTAAAAAACAACTAAAAACGTTCCTTTTTGCCCGAGCATTTGCTGGTACATAATAATTAAGTGTACTGTATGATTGTCTGATTTATTGTTCTGAAATGTGATTTTACTGATTTGACTTATTGTAAAAGCGCCCTGAGCTTGGGAAGGGCGCTTAATATAAATAAAATTTTACTTACTTACTTACCCACTCAAATCAGCAGAGAACCTGTCTATATCTCATTTAAGCAAACATCAATAAAAGAGAACAAAAAATGCTGACCGTTCCATCACCTGTGGAACCATGTTAGGAAGTATTCCCCGACACCCCAAAATGGCAAAACCGAGGTGCCGCATCCCCCTAGTCTATTAAACTCCTGCCTCCCACACCCATTACCCTGCGCTTTTTGCTATTGGGAAGTAGATGAGCCAGTTGGCCTAAGTGCAACACACAGAAAGCGGTGGACATAAACAGCCCCCTACCCACCCATCCATGCTGAACTGCTTACCACCTAGCAAGGAGGAGTCGGTGACCATTGCACAGTTTGCACTGAGGACTACTGCGTGACTCTGACACAATGTCCTATTTAACTGCCAGGATATTTTCCACCCTTTCTGAGCATCCAGGGCCTGAATGGGCTTAGAATGCGGATCCACACTGGAATATGAGGGGTGAGTGAAAGGAAAGGGGGGAGTCCGGGGGTCCCCAGCTCACCTGTCCCCATCAAGCTCTCATTAGTTATCTTGCCCTCTAACCCTCCCCTATGTCCATTCAAAAAGGGTGTGACATTTCCCATGATGGATGGAAGAGGGGGAGTCACAGTGTCTCCGTCACTGAAGCTCAGATGGCAGGAACTGCCGCTATTTTAGTGAGTAATGGAATTTCTGTACCAGCCATTCTGTGTTTCAAACCTACATCACCATCTGGGGGTTGGTTGACAGTATGAATTAGCCTCATCAGCAATCCTGTACTAAGTCCAGAATGCTAACCATATAATTATATACTGGTCAGGGGCCTTTGACCCATAAAAAAACCTGTGCACCATTCTATGTATACTGCTTAACTGGAAGCATTTTACCAAACTAGACAATGTGGTTCGTGCTTGCCTGTCACTAATAAATTAAAATTCCCACTGGTGGGAGTTGCCTGTCACCCCATCATTCAATCCCCCTGATGGGACCAGGTGGAACTTCGACAGATCCTGAGCTACCCACTGAGGGAGTGGGATAATGGGGAAGAACAGTAGTTACTGCAGAGGTTGTAGGGCCACATAGCAGCCTAGTGGGAGACATCATCCCCTTCATGGCCCTGTACATTTGTGAGGGGAGAACCTGCTGTGAGGGAAAGCAGCTGGGCATGACTTCATGGGGGCCCAGATACCACTTAACATCTGTAACTGCTCAAGATAACTAAGTAAGAGGTTGAGAGATACCTGTAAATGCCTTGTGTTAAACCTACTGACCCCCACATCCACTGGCGAGTGGTGACTTCCAGGTTTGTGTAGGCCATTGACTAACAATTGTGAAGGAGGCTCATAAAACTACCTTCAAAAGCAACTAGTTTATCATATTAAAGACAGTTTGGAACATATTGGTATATCTGCTTGTCCCAGAAATATGGAAGACCTTAAAGTGTCCATATCTAGAGAGGCAGGAAAGAAACGTTAGTCAGACAGTTCTTAAAGGATATCAGGGTATAACCCCTTTAAGAGGAAAATCATGTAAAATATTCCTCTACTGTAAAAGATGACCCACCTGATCTCATCACCCTCTGCTCTTGCAATAAATTCAAGTTCACGTTGTTTTTCCCTGCAGAGCTATGTGCGATTAAGTTTAGGTGGGAGGGTGTACTTGTGGAGCTTGCAACATTCTGGCCATGCTGCTGCAAAGTTCTTCAGTGCAGGAGGATTTTTCTGAAGGGGGAAGGCCTATGGTGGTTGCCATGAGGCTTACTGCCTCCGCCCAGTACTTTGGGAGGGTCATCATTGCCTCTGAACCCTGTGTGATTGATAGGAGCTGAGTGAGAGGGGACTGTGGAGTGTTGTCCTGTTGTGCCTGGAGCAGAGGTGCATTTCTGTTGCTGCCCTGCAGTGGGGATGGGGTGTTGGAAGATACTGGTGTCACATCCCCCAGCTGTGGCATCTGCTGTGTGAGTTGGGGTTGGGGGAATCTCTCAGAGTACTGTTGCATTTTGGCCTTAGCTTGTGATTTCTGATCTTTTTTTTTGGCAACTGCCATAATTCGGATTCAGGTGGCGGTCTGAGGTGGGTTCTGTATCTGGGGAGCAGCGTTTCATAGGAGTCAATGGCTGGGATCATGTCCATTCTGTGGGTTAGTTTTTTCTGCCTCCTTTGCTGTCTCATGACCTATACTTGCACCAGTCGGTGTGCAGCTATTGTTTGGAAATGTAGCCTTCAGCCACATCAGGTGATACAAATTCGGTAGCCACTCCATTGCGGATCACATATAATGTTGCTGGATAGAGGCTGCCATGAAAGCTTTTCTGCAGGCTGTCAGAGCCTGTGATAAATCTGACAATATTCTTACCATATGGCCCCTCCACATCAGGGATCCTTTCTATCAAGCCCAGTCCATTATGTGTTCCTTTTCTGTGAACCGAAGGAACTTGGAAAGGACTGAGCAAGGACACTCCCCAGGCTTGGGGGGTTGGGTGTCAATTTCAATATTGCTGGGGCATTGAGGACCCAAGATTATGGGCAGTGCTAGTTGCAGGAACATGTTGCCACTTCCCTTACAGAAATATAGGTGTGCTGTGTACATGCAGAATGCATGCCACATGTTTAATTGTGCAATGTTTGCAAGTGGTTCGCTTACACTAAGTGAACCTAAGTGAACCAGGTCTAAAAAGCACATCAGGTTCGCATGCTGCAATCTTGATGTGTGCAGCAGGTAAGCTGGTGTGAACATCTAAAAATTACATCTGGTTCACATGTTCCACACTTGACATGAGTGCAGCAGTTAAGCTAGTGTGAACATCATTTAAACATCACATCAGGTTCACATGCTGCTTGCTTGCTATGTGTGCAGCAGCTAAGCTGGTGCAAATCTCATCTAAAAAAACACATCAGTTTCTATTTCTTATACTACTGCTGTCAATTAGAGTCATTAAAATACATTTTTATTTGAAATCTCATAAAAATTAGGTAAACTTATTAATTTTGATCCTTTTAAAAGTTATTTAATGGCTTTTAATTTGTTATTAAATCACCATTAATTTGTAAAGTATTGTTTGTTTACTGCATTAAATTCCTAGGATATAGCCAGTTAACATCCCCCATTCTAGATGTACAAAGACGGGCCTCTGTGTTGTGAAGCCTCTCCTTTTTGTTTTGGACCATGCAAATCCCTTATGGATATTTAGTGCTACAAATGTGTTTCTCCATGATTGTTTTATCTCACTTACTTTCCCTTTGTCATTCTGTATTGAGCATATACAGTATGGACATATTCAGCACTCTTTGTGCTACATAGGGTCTTGGAAGTATGCACCATACTTCACATTTTGTCACTGAAATAAGGGACATGGACGCTCAAAATGAAGGACAATGAGGCACTAACCCACATGATGATCAGGACACATCATGAACCATAGAAATACAGTACCTCAGAACACAGTGGAAACAATTGCATTAGCACCTGAGAATTAATTTCTACCATTAAGCAGGTGTGCCATTTAGGTAGGGCAGAGAGGGACAGTTGCCCCCCCCCCATATTTGTGCCTACTATAGGTTATTCTTATGGTGTGGCAATAATTGCATTACATTTGAATTTAATCTTTTGCACAATAAGTGCCCACCTGCCCTATGTGTGCTCATGCTGCAGGTACTTTCCAGACTCGACTGTGTCTCTCCACCTATTAGCAGTAGCACAATCTTATGTGATGTGGATGAGCTCCAGCCAAGAAAAAGCACGAGTCTTGCAAGTGCAACTCTGTCTTTTCCGACACAAAGTAGACTGCACATTACAGCTTGGAAGAGTCAATGAGCACTGAACTCTCAATAGCAGTGTTGTGGCAGCATATTTTTGTTGGTCTACTCTTAGTGAGTCTCTGTCTCCCCTGGTGGCTGAAGGGGCAGAGGGTGAGCTAGAAGCTAAGTCAAGACTAGTAGACTTGGAGCAACGGTGGATGACCAAGAGGGTGGCAGGGATTGCAAGAAGATCTAACAAGGCTGGAGACATGGTCTGACACCAGGCAACTTGGTTTTAATGCCAAAATGCAATGTGCTGCATTTTGAGGCAAAGAAACCAAAAAGGAGCTACCATCTTGGGGTAGGGGGGATGTAGCTAGCTGTGACTGAGGAGGAGAAAGAGCTGGGGGTGCTCATTATAGGAGCAATGAACAACTCAGCACAGTGTAGGAAAGCAGCAGCAGTGGCCAACAAAATGCTGCATTGTATTGCAAGGGGTATAACCTCTAGGTCGGAGGAGGGAGGTGATTCCGCCATTATACAGATCGCTGGTCAGACCCCACCGGGAGTACTGCATTCCGTTTTGGTGCCTTACCTAAAGAAGGACATTAGATTACTGGAAGGGGTGCAATGCAGAGCAACAAAGATTATCCTAGGTCTGGGGGAGTTACCATATGAGATGAGACTGAGGGAGATTAACATGTACTTTCTGGAGGAGAGGAGGGACAGGGGGATATGACTGAGATCTCTAAGTACATGAGAGGGAAAAACAGGACAGGCACAGAGGGACTGTTCAAGGGGAGGGTGGGGAGAGACACTCGGGGTCATGACATGAGATTTGACAGCGGAAGGTTTAGGAGGGAAATGAGGAGGCATTTCTTTACAGAAAGGTGGTAGCAGAATGGACGCACTACCGGCAGGGTGGTAGCCTGTAAAACAGTGGGATGCTTCAAGAGGGGCTGGGATAGTGCCAAAGGAGGGTCATGGGAGGGGGTAGGTGGAGGGCAGCTGCAGAGTAGTGGTGCTAGCTGCAAAACTGAGCAGACTTGATAGACCATATTGCCTTTTTTTGCTGGCAGTTTCATATATTTGGATGTACTAGGCTACCTACTTACTCTACTAGGCTTGCCTTGCAAAAAAAGACAGCACAAACCCACACAGCAGCAAGCTAGTCTTAGCAGCAGTGTGACAGCAGTGTTGGTGGCTTTCATAGGCCTTGATCAGTGCAGTGCAGCAGCAGCCACAGCAGCAACTAAGCAAGAAGCAAGACCCCGGTTGGGTGGGTTCAGTTGGTGAGATGACTTGGTCATGCAAGATGGTCCAGGGAGGTGACCAGAAAAGTGAGAGAAGCCAAGGCTCTGAGGGAGCTGAGATTAGCACAGGGAATTAATGAGGGGAGACTTTTTCAGATACATCAGAGAGAAAAGGAAGAGCAAGAAGACAATAGTGAGGATAAAAAGGGGTGGAGAGTGGACGGAAAAGGGGGAGGAGCAGGCAGAAGCACTGAATGAATACTTTTGCTCAGTGTTCACAGAAGAAAAGGGTGGACCACTACCAGCAGGACCTGGGAGGGTAGGGACAGGGGAGAGGAGGTGACGGATGGAAGAATTGAGGCAAATAGAATCCTAGAGGGACTGAGGGCACTGAAAGTAGACAAGACACAAGGGCTGGATGGTATCCACCCCAGGGTGCTGCGGGAGATGGCTGCGGTATTGGCGGATCCGCTGGCAGATCTGTACAGCACCTCAATGGAGTCGGGATGTGTGCCACTGGACCGGAGGATGGCTCATATAGTACCATTACACAAGATTGGGCCAAGGGATGAACCGGGTAATTATCATCTGGTACGTCTCACCTCCGTAGTGTGCAGACTCATGGAAATGATACTAAAGGAAAGACTGGTGTCGTACCTGGAGGACAATGGTCTCCAGGATGTGAGGCAGCATGGGTTTGTTTCAGGGAAGTCTTGTCAAACCAACCTCATACAATATTACGACTGGGTGACAGGTGAGCTGGATAAGGGTCATGCGGTAGATGTTCTTTACTTGGACTTCAGCAAAGCCTTTGATTCAGTGCCTCATGGGCAGCTTCTGGAGAAGCTAACTGGTGTAGGGGTAGAGGTAAAAATGATAAACTGGATTACAAGCTGGCTGAGTGGCAGGCTGCAATGTGTGGTGGTGAGTGGAGAGCTCTCAACTCCAAGGCTGGTGATGAGTGGGGTGCCATAGGACTCTGTGTTGGGGCCAGTATAGTTTGGGCTCTTCATATCGGACATTGCACATGGGGTGGTGAGCAAGTTAAGTCTGTTCACTGATGACATCAAAATCAGAGCAGTGGTGGATGGAAAGGAGGGATGGAAAAAGCTGCAGGGGGACCTACACAAGCTAGAGGAGTGGTCAGAGAGGTGGCAGCTGGGGTTCAATGCAAGGAAGTGTAAGGTTATGCATTTTGGGGTGAAGAACCCAAGGAGAGAATACTGGCTGGGGGGGTAAGCTGGGGATCACTGAGGAGGAGAAGGACCTGGGGGTAATGATAACAGGGACCATGAACAACACTGCTAAGTGCAGCAGAGTGGCTGCAAAAGTGAACAAAATGCTGGGGTGCATAGCAAGGGTTTTTTTGTCCAGGCAGAGAGAGGTGATCTTGCCCCTCTACAGGTCACTGGTAAGGCCACACTTAGAGAATTGTGTGCAGTTTTGGAGGCCATACCTAAAGCATGATACCAGGCTACTGGAGGGGGTGCAGAGGAGGGCAACAAAGATGATATGTGGAATGGAGGGGAGCGACTATGACAGCAGGCTGGGAGACCTGAATATATACACCCTGGAGGATATAAGGGATGGGGGGACATGATAGAGACATTCAAGTATCTGAGTGGAATCAATAAGGATGGGGCAGATGGGGTCTTTAAGTTAAGAAGAGAAAGGGTCAAAGGGGGGCACAGGCTAAGAATAGAAGGGGGAAGATTTAGGAAGAAAATGAGGAGACACTATTTCACAGAGAGGGTGGTAGCAAAATGGAACGTCCTACCAGAATGGGTGGTATCATGTAAATCTGTGAACAGTTTCAAAAGGGCATGGGATAGGGAGAGTGAGGGTGGGGGAGGTGGGGCCATGGGGGTGGCAGTGGATGACAAAGGGCAGGGGATAGGGCAGCTGCAAACTAGGGGTGTTGGCTGCACACTCAAGCAGACTTATATAGACCAGGTGGACTGTTTTTGCTGGCACATTCGTATGTTCGTATGTTCATATGTTGGGGACCTGTGATTGTCCAGCTTCTGGTGGAAGGGGGGGAGCGGACTGAAAACTGTGCTGGTGGCACACTGTGCCAGGCTGCAGGTTCTGGCCATATGGCTGGGTAAGTAAAAGTAAATGATTTTTTTTTACAGGGGGATCGGGGAAGGAGGAAGGACTGAAATATTGATGTGTTTTTCACATTTCTTCACCTTTGGACTGCTTCATGAGCCATAAGGGATGGGTATTGAATGGAATGGAGTCTGGGAGAAAAATCAGGGCAAAGTTCTTTTGGGGGGGCAGAACTTCAGCCAGGAAAAAAAAATATTATTAACTGGGTGGGTTTAAACCCAAATCTGATGCACTGCTCCGGGGTATATACAGATGAATCTTATACATTTTAATTTTTCCTGATTTACATATCACTTTTCAGTCAAAACAAATAAGTTGCACCTTTTAGAGATGTTACAGACATTCTAGAGCTGTCCCTTGCATTCACAAACAGTTGAGCAGTATGGTATGTACAGACTATTGGAGCCCCACTATAGTCAGGTTTATGCCCCACACCCAGTGAAGCTGACCTCCACATCCCCATGCTCAGGCACATTATGGCAAAGGGAAAAGAAGACTGCAGGGGTGTGCACCATTGAAATAAATGGGGGTATTTTTCTATTACTATTTTATACATTATTGATGGAGAGCTGGAGATTAATGAAGGCCACCACTTGACTAACAGGGGCCTTGTTAGTTGAACAATGGCCTTCATTATTCTCCAGCTCACCATCATAATGTATAAAATAGTAATGAAAATAACTTCTTTCATTTCATGGAGTATGCCCCAGCACTCTGACCTATGGACATCATCTCTTAAAGATTCCTGCCTCTGGCTCCCTAGCACTCAAGTAAGAGACTTTTTACTTATATCCATACTTGGTGGGTTGTCTGTAGCAGCATGGCCATATCCGCTACAGTGTGTGTGCTTGGGGGGGGGGGGAGACTGGCCATGTGGGGGTGTGTTGAGTTATTGCTACTTTTGTGTTTGCACCTTAAAATCTGTTTATGTGGAAGCATTCAAAACTATGGAGAGAAAATAGTAGGAGTACAGGACAGACAGAAGTAATTAAGTGATTTTGTGGGTAAGTTTGTGTATTGGGGTGGGAAAAACCACATGTGTTTCCATTGGTATGTGTGCTACAGTTCACTTGTGAAACAGATGAGGGAAAGAAGAAAACTGAAAAGCATAACAGTGGTTATAAGCATGCCGCATGCATGGAGATGTAGTCAGATACAGTATGTATTGAAGTACAAGCAAGCCATATGTGTACAGACAGTATGGCTTTGTGGTTATAGGCACTGACCTGCAGGTCGGGATACTTGGAGGCATGAAGACGTGGGTTTGAATCTCATCAGCCTGAACTTGTATGTAGTGTGATCCTGAGCAAGTCACTTAACTTTTATGCATGCAGTTATCAATGACCACTTACTTTTTGCACACATGCAACATGCATGCAGTCTTTCCCAATTTAACATAAAAATCATGGTTTTCACATTTGCTTGCTGCACACATGCCATATGCATGCAATCGGTTCCAATGTAACACTTAAATCATACTTGCAGCACACATATCACTTGAATAGTTTTATGTGTGCAGCATGAAAACATTTCATATAATTATTTCTGTAAGGGGCTGCATAAAAAACTCAACTATATTTGTAATTTTTGTAAATTTGGATTTATTCACCAGCATGGTGGTGCTGAGGGTTGAGGCACTGGACGCCACACCTCGTGATGTGCCAGTGACCCGAGTTCAGAAGCGAGCTCGGGTGCCGGGGGTCAGCAGGGGAGGGATTGGATTGAGCATCTGTAAGACTGCTCTCTGATCCAGGGGAGGGCATCTGGGCACCCGTGCCCGGCGACCCCTGGTGGATATCGGGGTGCGCGAAGCAACGGGCAGAATTAATGGAGTGCCCGACGCTGGAAGGGTGGCTGTGCGCCAAGTGTCAGGTGTGTGCCCATGCAGAGGAGGGGGTTGGGAGAACAAGGAAAAACCCGACTTGGAGGGATAGGCGATGGCACCTATCCTCCATGCCCAGCGCAGGGGTTCACCTTGGCCAGCTTCGTCGATCCTCCACCCAGGCCCCACCTGCAAGCCGGAGTCTGTCTTGAAAGGATCTCAAGGTAAGGAGTTGGGTTACTCTCCTGGGAGGGTTAAACCGGGGGTGCTGGCTGCAGAGGGAGAGGAGAGGAGAGAGAAAGCACAGGTTGCAGCGACCCTCAGGCAGGGCGGCTCAAGGATGGGCTGCCTGAGATAGTTCCCTTGAGCTGTGAAGGAGTAAAAGAAAGTTGAAAAAAAAATTTGGATTTATTGAATAATAGTGGATATTTTGGAAAAGGTAAAAAAGTTTTGGGGCCACCATCATCTTGATTGTATATATTTTTCCGCAGAGTGACATAAATATGTTCCTCCATCTTTCTAAATCAGATCTAATCTCCTTTATCAAGCCCCTTACAGAAATATAGGTGTGCTGTGTACATGCAGAATGCATGCCACATGCTTAATTTTGCAATGTTTGCATGTGGTCCGAATACACAAAGTGAACTTAGGTGAACCAGGTCTAAAAAGCAAATCAGGTTCTCATGCTGCAAGCTTGACATATGCACAACAGGTAAGCTGGTGTGAACATCTTCTAAAAATGACACCAGGTTCGTGTTTTACACGCTTGACATGAGCGCAGCAGTTAAGCTTGTGTGAACATCAATTAAACATCGTATCAGGTTCACATGCTACATGCTTGCCATGTGTGCAGCAGCTAAACTGGTACAAATCTCATCTAAAAACACATCAGCATCTATCTTTATACTACTGCTAGCAATTAGAATAATTAAAATACATTTTTATTTGAATTCCCATAAAAATTAGATAAATTCATTAATTCTGATCCTTTTGCAAGTTGTTTAATGGCTTTTGATTTTTGTCATTAAATCGCCATTTATTTGCAAAGTATTGTTTGCTTACTGCATTAAATGCCTACGATATAGCAAGTCAGCATCCCCCATTCCAGATGTACAAAGAGACGCCTCTGTGTTATGAAGCCTATCCTTTTGGTTTTGGACCATGCAAATCCATTATGAATGTTTAGTGTTACAAATGTGTTTCTCCGTGACTGTTTCATTTCATTTACTTTCCCTTTGTCATTCTGTATTGAGCATATACACTAAGGCCATGCTCAGCACTCTGTGTGCTGAGTAGGGTCTTGGAAGCATGCACCATACCTCACATTTTGTCACTGAAATGAGGGACATGGACACTCAAAATGAGGGACAATGAGGGACACTAACCCACATGATAATCAGGACACATCATGAAACATGGAGATACAGTACTTCAGAACACAGTGGAAACCATTGAATTAGCACCTGAGAATGAATAGAAACAAAGAACATAGAAACATAGACTTTGACAGCAGAAAAGGACCACTTGGCCCACCCAGTCTGCCCATTTCCCTACCTATTGGATGAGCTGCAGATCCTAGTTAACCAACAGCCAACTTCCTCCTACCCCCACTAGAATTGCCTTATGTCTGTCCCATGCATTATTGAATTCCCCTACTGTTTTTGACCCCACAACCTCCTCAGAAAAGTTGTTCAATTCATCCACCACCCTCTCCATGAAAACATGCTTCCTCACCATTTTAAAATGTCTACTATTAAGCAGGGGTGCCATTTAGGTAGGGCAGAGGGGGCAGACCCCCCCCCATATTTGTGCCTAGATTGTTCTTATGGTGTGGCAATAATAGCATTAAATTTGGATTTAATCTTTTGCAAACTAAGTGCCCACCTGGCCTGGCCTATGTGTGCTCATGCTGCAAGTGCTCTCCAGACTTGACTGCATCTGTATTGTGTTGTCCACTCTCTCCACCTATTAGCGGTGGCACAATCACGTGATGTGAATGAGCTCCAGCCAAGAAGAGCTCATGAGTCTTGCAAGTGTGACATTGTCTTTCCTGCAAGAGTAGACAGACTGCACATTACATAGAAACATAGACTTTGATGGCAGATAAGGACCGCTTGGCCCACCTAGTATGCCCATTTCCCTTCCAAAAGGATAAGCTGCAGATCCTATTTAACCAACAGCCTATTTCTTCCTACCCCCCCACCCACAAAAATTACCTTATGTCTGTCCCATACATTCTTGAATTCTCCCACAGTTTTAGACCCCACAACCTCCTCAGGAAGGCTGTTCCATGCATCCACCACCCTCTCTGTGAAAAAATACTTCCTCACATTGCACCTGAGCCATCCCCCTCTATCTTCAAATTGTGTCCCCTTGTTCTTGCACATCTCTTTTTTTGAAAGATGCTACCCTCTTGGAATTTGTTGATTCCACTAAGGTACTTAAAAGTTTCTATCATGTCCCCCCTCTCCCTCCTTTCCTCAAGGGTGTACATATTAAGCTCCTTTAGTCTCTCCTCATATGGCTTCTCTTGCAGACCTCGCACCATTTTAGTTGCCCTCCTCTGGACTGCCTCCATCCTCTCTATCAATCAATCAATCAATCAATCAAATCTTTATTTATTCAGGCGATCATCATTGAGCAAGACTCATTTACAAGATGGACCTGATAAGGTCAAGTTTCGAGTTGATGCACAGCAATTACATCAAACACTTATAAGACAGTTACATACAGAAAAAATGATGTTTATAACACAATGATATACAGTGAATTCACATTCTATGTCCTTGTGGAGATGGGGTCTCCAGAACTGGATGCAGTACTCCAGATGGGGCCTCACCAACTGTCTGTACAGAGGGATAACAACTTCCTGTTTTATGCTGGTGATGCCCCTCCCTATGCATCCCAGTATCCCCCCAGCCCTCCCTACTGCCTTCTCACATTGCTTGCCAACCTTAAGGTCATCTGATATGATTACCCCCCGGTCCCTTTCCATTTTTATTGTTGTTACTACCTCTCTCCCCATTGTGTAATCTTCCTCTGGGTTTTTGTTTCCCAGATGCATCATTTTGCACTTCTTTGCATTTAATCCAAGCTGCCATACTTCTGACCATTCCTCCAACCTTGCCATGTCCCTTCTCATCCTTTCCACATCTCCTTGTGCATCAACCCTTTTGCAGATCTTTGTGTCATCTGCAAAGAGGCATACTTTTCCTTCCAGTCCCTCTGCAATGTCACTTATAAAGACATTAAAAGGACTGGACCCAGTACTGAACCCTACGTTGCCCGCTAGTAACCCCTCTTCTTCAGAGTGGACTCCATTTACAATTACCTTCTGTGTCCTGTTGTCCAGCCAATGTTTTACCCAGGCTACCACCCTGGGACCCACTCCCAGGCTGGTTAATTTGACTATTAATCTTTTGTGTGGGACTGTGTCAAATGCCTTGCCAAAGTCTAGGTAGGCTATGTCCACAGCCCCTCCCTGGTCTACTACTTTGGTCACCCAGTCAAAGAAATCAATTAGATTTGTCTGACATGACCTTCCCACTGTGAACCCATGCTGCCTTGTGTCCTGTGCCCCACTGGTCTCTAGGTACTCAACAATTCTTTCCTTCAGAAGTGATTCCATCACTTTCCTGCCACAGAGGTCAAACTGACAAGTCTGTAGTTTCCTGCCTCTTTCTTGTTCCCACTTTTGGGAAGGGGAATCACATCCACCTTTCTCCAGTCCTCAGGTACCACACCATCCTCCCATGATTTGTTAAAAAGGGTAGTCAGTGGTGTCACTAGTTCTCTCCTTAATTCTTTTAGAATTGTGGGGTGAATTCCATCAGGCCCCATTGCTTTGTCCACCTTCAGTTTTAGGAGTTCTTTCAGAACCCCTTCTTCTGTGAAAGGACTGGGATTGACCTCCATATCCAGACTGCTTCTGTTAATTGGATTAGGCACCTCCCCCTTCCCCTCTTTTGTGAATACTGAGCAGAAGTATTAGATCAGTATCCCTGCTTTTCCACGGTCCCTCTCTGCCTACCCACCGTCCATTCTATTCAGCCTCCCAATCCCTCTCTTTGTATTTCTACGCTCCCTGATACACCTATAAAAGGTTTTATCCCCCTTCTTAAACAAGTTGGCTATCTTTTCCTCAGTTTTGGCCTTTGCTATTCTGACTACCTTCCCTGCTTCCTTCTGCCTTAACTGGTACTGTTCTCTATCCTGCTTCTTCTGTGTTTCCTTATACTTCCTAAATGCTATCTTTTTCTCCCTAACCTTCACTGCCACCTCTTTTGAGAACCACAGTAGCTTTTTCTTTCTTTTTGATTTGTTTATTTGCTTCACACAAAGGCTTGTTGCCTCTGTGATGGCAGTTTTGATGTTTCCCCATTGTTGCTCCGCCCCTCCTTCTAGCCTGTTTGCCAATGCTTTTCTAAGGCACTCTCCCATCTTGCCAAAGTCAGCCCTCCTGAAGTCCAGAACCCTCACTTTTGTATGGCTTGACTCTGTAGCTGAGTTTATCATGAACCACACTGTTTGGTGGTCACTTGTTCCCAGATGGCTACCCACTTCTAGATCTGAGATCTTCTCACTGTCCCCATTTGAGAGTATGAGGTCTAAGATTGCTCCCTCACGAGTGGGTTCCAGAACTAGATGTCTGAGGCATGCCACCTGAAGGGCATCGAGAATGGCCCTGCTTTTGGATTTGGCTGCAGCAAAGGTGCTCCAGTTAACATTTGGCATATTAAGGTCCCCCATCAACAGTATCTCCCCTTTCTCTGCCATCCTAAGGATGCCTTCTATCATATCCCTTTCCATTCCCTCCCCCTGACATGGGGGTCAGTATAAAACCCCTGTGCGGATTGTGATGCCATTTCCAGTCTCTAAGGTAACCCACAGTGCCTACTCTCCTTCCTGTTTACTCTTTTGTTCAGTTGCTTTTATCCCTTCCCTTTTATAGAGAGCTACTCCAGCCTCTCTTCTCCCCTCCCCTCTCTGTCTCTCCTGTAGGTTGTGTACCCTGGTATGTTAACATCCCAGTCATAGTTCTCTGTGTACCATGTTTCTATGACTGCTACAATATCCAGGCATCCCTCTTCCATCAAGGCCACAAGTTCAGGGAGCTTGTATCCCAGACTACGGCGTTGGTACTCATTACCCTCCATTTCTTGATGGCCTTACCCCTTTTTGCCCATCCCTGTTCTTACTGCGTTTGTCATTTTCTCCATTTACTCCTGCCCTTCTCCCTATCGACATCTCTATCTTGGTGTTTACCTCACTTAGTACCCTGATTTTTTTTTGGGGGGGGGGCTAGGATTTCCCTGCTCCTCTCTATTGGCTGGTTTAAATGTTTGCCAATGAAGCATTTAAAGTTATCACCTAGGATCCTGGTTCCCCTCCTGGACAGATGCAGACCATCACACCAGTATTGGCCTGCATCCCTCCAGGTGGACCCCCAGTCCCCAATGAAGCCAAATCCCTGAGCTCTGCACCAGTTTTTCAACCACTGATTGAATCGCATGGTGTGGAGCCCCCTAGCCTCACCCATGCCATAGACAGGCAGCACCTCCGAGAAAGTTACCGTGCATGCTACTTGTCTAAGGCCCCCCAACTCCACAAATTCTTCCTACACTGCTCTGATCCCTTTCTTAGCCAGGTCATTTGTCACTAGGTGGACAATGACATCCAGCTTCCTCCCCTGTGCAGCTACTCTGGCGATCCTGAGGATTCGCTCCCTGTGTCTCCAAGCCATGGCATCACACAGGCACTTTACCCCCCAGCTTCCTCCCCCAGTTACTTCCCCCACCAGGAGTTGTTTCCTTCCCCTGTGGGGTCCCATGCCACCCTCCAGTGGGTCTCCTTTGTGGAGGTTCCCAGCATCCTCCTTGGTCTCCACTGTGGGTACCTCCATAGAGGAACCACATTTTGCCAGAATGGCATATGAATTGTGGAGAGGTACAACTGGAGGGATGCACCTCTGTTCCACCACCCTCAACCTCCCTGAGCCCACTGTGGTCCAACCGCTCCTCTTTCTTGGCAACCTCTGAGGCAACGGTAGTGGCTCTGGTGGTTCCTGAGTGGGAGAGAAGGTACCACAAATCCTGGCCAACTCAGCCTGGAGATGAGCAATCTCCTCCTTGAGCCCAGAGAGGTTCCTGCAGATGGGACAACACTGCATCCTCCTGAACGTCTCCCGGAAGACTGCTGCTCCACAGCCACTGCACTGCACCTCTCCCATCATGTCTTATTTCTGGCCCCCTAACTGTTGTTTGGAATACTTACTCTTTCGTCTGTTTTTTTTTCTTCTCCCTACTTACTTACTGCCTCTGTGCCCTTTAAGCTCCTGCTCTTCCTGTTCTGAGACAAGAAGTTCCTATATTTCTCAGTAGTCTCCTTACTTGCTCAGTGTCAGACCTCCAGCACCTAAGGGGGGATGGAGAGCTATTCTTATCCTTCTAGGATGGTGAGTCTTTGGTGGCTCTGTGACCACTCACTTCCTGCTCCCAAACAGGAATTTCCTGTTGTCAGTCAAATCCTGTGCCTATAAAAGTAGAACTGGTTTAGGGTGAGAGGGCAATACAGTCCCAGTAGAGAAGTTTAGTTATACCAGCAGCTCATTCCTCCTGGTGCTCTCTACCTGTACTCTGGCAGAAGCTATCTAGGACAGTGTTCAAATCTGGCTTTAACCTGGCTTCCTTCTAGCTAAGCCACTCCCCCACTTTGCAAATCTTTCTACACTTAGTTAATGGCACAGATAACAATTCCCTTCAGCCACCTGAGACAAGCACCTAGATAACTGCACAGATAACAATTCACTTCAACTAACTGTGACAAACACATTAACTTGTAGGAGTCTGCAAGCACTAAACTCTCAATAGCAGTGTCGTGGCAGCATATTTTTTTTGTGTAATCTTAGTGAATCTCTGTCTTCCCTGGTGGCAGAAGGGACAGAGGGTGAGCTAGAAGCTAACTCAAGACTAGGCTACCTATTTACTCTATTAGGCTCGCCTTGCAAAAAAAAACAGCACAGACCCACACGGCAGCAACCTAGGCTTAGCAGCAGTGGTGATAGCAGTGTGGGTGGCCTTCATAGACCTTGATCAGTGCAGTGCGGCAGCAGCCACAGCAGCAACCAAGCAAGAAGCAAGCAACCCAGGTTGGGTGGGTTCAGTTGGTGAGGTGACTTGGTCATGGACCACGTTGGGGAACTGTGATGGTCGGTTCTCACATCTGGCTTCTGGCAGAAGGAGAGGGGGGGAGCGGACTGAAAACTGGGCTAGTGGCACACTGTGCCAGGCTGCAGGTTCTGGACACATGGCTGGGTAAGTAAAAGTAAATAATTTTTTTTACAGGGTGATTGGGGAAAGAGGAAGGACTGAAATATTGATGTGTTTTTCATGTTTCTTCACCTTTGAGTGGATTCATGACCCATAGGGGATAGGTATTGAATGGCATGGAGTCCGGGAGAAAAATCAGGACAAAGTTATTTTTCGGGGGGGGGGGGCAGAACTTCAGCAAGGAAAAAAACTGGTTAGTAACCTGGAGGGTTTAAACCCAAATCTGATGCACTGCTTCAGGGTATATACAGATGAATCTTATACATTTGAATTTTTTCCTGATTTGCATATCACTTTTCAGTCAAAACAAATAAGTTGTACCTTTTAGAGATATTACAGATATTCTAGAGTTGTTCCTTGCATTCACAGACAGTTGAGGGGTATGGCATACACAGACTATTGGAGCCTCACTATAGTCAGGTTCATGCCCCCCCCCAGTGAAGCTGACCTCCACATCCCCATGCTCAGGCACATTATGACAAAGGGCAAAGGAGACTGCAGGGGTATGCACATTGAGATGAATAGTAGTATTTTTTTATTACCATTTTATACGTTATTGATGGAGAGCTGGAGATTAATGAAGGTCACCACTCGACTAACAAGGGCCTTGTTAGTAGAACAATGGCCTTCATTAGTCTCCAACTCACCATCATAATGTATAAAATAGTAATAAAAATGAACTCCATTCATTTAAAGAGGGTACGCCCCAGCACTCTGACCCATGAGCATTGTCTCTTAAAGATTCCTTCCTTTTGCTCCCTAGTACTCAAGTAAGAAATGTTTTACTTATATCTGTACTTGGTAGGTTGTCTGTAGCAGCATGGCCATGCTCACTACAGTGTGTGTGCATGGGGGGGAACTGGCCATGTGGCTGTGTGTGTGTGTGTGTGTGTGTGTGAATCTATTGCTACTTTTGTGTTTGCACATTAAAGTCTGTTTGTGTGGAAGCATTCAAAACTGTGGAGAAAAAATGGAAGGAGTACAGGAGAGACAGAAGTCATTAAGTGGTTGTGTGGGTAAGTTTGTGTATCGGGGTGGGAAAAAACATGTGTTTCCATTGATATGTGTGCTACAGTTCAACTGTGAAACTGAGATGAGTAAGAGAAGAAAACTGAAAAGCATAACAGTGGCTACAAGCATGCCACATGTGTGCAGATGTATTCAGACACAGTGGGCCAGATATTCAAAAGGGTTGCGCCATGCGCAATAGGGTTGCACCTGCGTAAGTCCAAACTTGCTCCATTCTGCGATATTCAGCAGGAGGCAGTTGCACCACTGAAAACAGGCTGAGCAACAGCGCAATGCAAATGAATGCATGCTGAACTGAAGGGGAGGAACCATGCATAAACTGCACAGCCCGATATTCAGCGGGCCGTGCAGAGTTGTCTGAATTGCAACCCCAACCTGCGCCTGCACAACTTTGAGACAAAAAAAGGACTTAAGTTGAGGCCACCACAGGTGAGCTGCTGCATTGCAGGGAGCAACACAGCAGCTGCCACCTATGGCTGGCCCCCACTCACTCCCTGTGCCCCCCCGCAGCCCAGTCATGGGCAAAACAGTGTAGAATCCCCCACACCCCCACTGGCTGATCGCGGGCATAGTTTAATTCCCCCACCAGCCCGATCGTGGCAGCAATGTAGCTCCCCGAGCGTATCCCTGGTGGTCCAGTGGACCGTAAATCCCGATCGCGGGATGGTAGTCAGTAAACACCCCCAACACATCCCTGGTGGCTAGTGTCCCCACCCACCCACCCATGAGTCACCACCCGCTCCCCCTGGCAGGCGGCGGCGGCAGCATCCCACCCGCCTGCCGCCCGCCGCCCGCAGACTGACTGCCCAGTTAGGTTGCACACTGCGAGTGAGTTATCAAGAGCAGTCATAAGACAGTCCAGCTTTGTGAAACAGAATACATTCATTCACAAAACTGACTGTCTTGACGGTAAGACGCCCATTGGCTCTGCCTGCACCAATGGGGTGTGTAGCCTTATCAGGCAGTCAGTCGGGGGTGGCAGGCGGGTGGGATGCTGCCGCCCGCCGCCGCCAGGGGAGCGGGTGGTGGGGCTTCGTGGGTGGGTGGGGTGGGGACACTAGCCACCAGGATGTGTCGGGGTAAGATTGATGCACCATCCCGCGATCGGGATGTACAGTCCACTGGACCACCAGGGTACCTTCGGGGCCATTGCTGCCCACGACTGGGCTGGTGGGGGAATTAAACTATGCCCACGATCGGGCCAGTGGGGTGGTGGGGGATTCACACTGTTTTGCCCGCGATCGGGCTGCAGGGGCGCCGTGTCCCGATGGCTGCTGCCTGGCAGGGCGCCAGGCGCAAGTCCTCGGGGATCGGCGCACCTGCATGCTAATGGCATGCAAATGGGGCCATAATCAGATGCAAATGGCCCCCGCACCTTGCATGAATTATGGCCCCATTTGCATGTCACCTTTTGAATATCGGGATTTTGCGCATGGCGCAATGGTACTTGCCACCGCAAGTTGAATGCTCCACTCTGACAACTTGCGGTGGCGCAAGTTCCACTGCGCCATGCACAGTGGCTGTGGCTGGGGAGTGATATTCAAAGGAGTTGCTCAAGGGCACAACTCCTTTGAATATCGCTCTGGACGCATCCCAGTGCAACTATTTTGTGCAGCGCAAGGGCTTGCGCCACAAAATAGCACAGTTTGAATATCCGGCCCAGTATGTATTAAAGTACAAGTGAGCCATATCTGCCCAGACGGTATGACTTCGTGGCTAAAGGCACTGAACTGCAAGCCAGGAGACTTGGGGTATGAAGATCTGGGTTTGAATCTCATCAACGCCCACTTGTGTATGGTATGATCCTGAGCAAGTCGCTTAACTAATATGTGTGCAGTTATCAATGACATCTTGCTTTTTGCACATATGCCACGTGCATGCAGTCTTTCCCAATTTAACATTAAAATTATGTTTTCCACACTTGCTTGCTGCATGCATGCTCTAGGCATGCAGTCAGTTTCAATTTAACATTTAAATCATACTTTCAGCACACATCACTTGGGTAGTTTTATGTTCGCAGCATGAAAACATTTCATATAATTATTTCTGTAAGGGTTCTTCCTTCACCACCTTCAGGAAAGCCAACAAATTGAAGGTTATTTTGTTGGATCCTGTTTTCTAGATTATCTATTTTGTCTGATGGGAATAAGATTGCCCAATCTTGATCATGGTAGTCAGATAGCCTGATCTTGATCATGGATGTGGGCTGTCAGACAATCAGTGCGGTCCTCTGTGTCAGCAACCCACTGTTGGGACATGTTTATCTGTTGGGGGATTTGAATAACATTGGCACTGATGCACTGGGAGGAGATCGCGAGTTTGTTGATTTGTTCCATCAGTTGTTGGAACAATGCTTTTATCTTTTCCTGGATCACTAGAGCTGAGCCGCTTGCTGAAGCGCCATCAAGGAGATGGGGCCTGTCACTCATGGAAGCTCTGAGGTAAACTGTCAAATGCTAATTTCACTGTAATCACTGTAGATGGTAATTCACAGGGAACTGGCTTTTTCCTCTGTGGTCGCCAAACTCTGGAACAGTATAGCCCTACCAGTGCGACAGAACCTACTTTATCTGTCGACACCTTTAGAAAACAGTTCCATTCCCAGCTGCTTCAAAGTTACCAATGTGCATGCCCCTAACCTATCTCACCTCTGTCGTGCACCCCTCCTCCTTGTCTATAATACATGCTGCCAAGCTATTTCTCTGTACATGCACTTCTGTACCAAATGTGTTTCCTCTTTACCTAATAGTTATCACCTGAAAAATTACCTTCTGTTGTGCAAACTAAGAATGCAGCCACCTCTATGAATCTAGTACTATTTCTAACTGTACCCTACCTTATTGTCAATATATTATTGTTACTCAGTAAAGTCTACCTTAATACTGTGTACCATTCTACCTCCTGTACCTGATGCCCACCTATACTGGTTTTATACAAAGTCTGCCTTATTTAGTGTTATTCTCTATGAACCCTGTACAATCCTGTCTTGTTTTGTGTTGTTATCCATTATGAACCCTGTATAGTTTTTCCTTGTTAGCTCCTGGATCATGCCTGAAAATAGACAAATGTCTGCTTAGTGCACCCTACCCAGTCACCAAAAACTAACTAAATAAATAAAATATCAGTCTGTGAAGCATTATCAGCCCCATTGAAAAATGCGCTGATCATGAAACTAGGTTGAGCCATTCAGCAGGATTAATTAGGATGTTGAAAGGGGCATTCAGAGTTAGTGATTTAAGCGGTCATCCTGCAAGCTGACAGGCCATGCCTCTTTCCCGTGCTGTTGTGTTGGGATAGCAGCACTGGGTTCCAAGCTCCTCCGCTAATCAGGTTGCTGGAATTTTTATACCTATTTCACAACAGAGCTCACAGCAGTCTCTCTGCGTGCCCATCATATCGCATCCACATTAGCAACAGTTAGTAACTATTGACAGTTAAAAAAGGTCAATGAGAGCACCATTGTCAAGACAGTGAAAAACTGAGACAGGTAACCCCTAGTGCTCTTATCAAAGTCTTACTTATCTTACTTCAAGTGCCAGTTAGTGGAATATGAATACCATCTCACAAATACCTGTTATGGCTTATTTGGCATAAACTGTGTTTTGAAGATAAATTTGTGGCAAAACACAGTTTACAGCCCCCAGGGTGCCCCACCCAATTATTCGTCTTTAACTTCTGTCATACTGTAAATAGGTTTATAAAATGGGTAGGGAAAATCTTGGCCTTTAATTGGCTGAAACAAGTAGGTTGTCCTCCATACCTTTTTGTCTGAACTACCAACAGAAAAAAAAAGTGCCAGTGCCAACCTGCCTCATAACCATGAGCATCAATGGGCAAGTTGTAGAATTGTCAAATTTAAATCAGACACCATTTTGTTCCCAACAAATTAAGAAACAACTACAATAAAATATCACTTACTGTACCGATATTACAGTTCTATATTTCACGAAGGAATATCAGCCACAAGGCTTCTCTAAACAAGATTACATCACCCCCTTGTTTGCAATTTTTTTTTTGCTGTCCTCAGCCCACCAGCTCCCTAGCAAGCCCACATGCTTCATCACTCTCCTTACTTTCACTCACATATTCAAGCTGCATTTCAACAGGAAGGCAGCTGTTTGCTGACATATCCTCACTTGTTCCACAAACACATAACAACAAAGAACTTGTGACCAGCGACATTACAGAATAATGAATATTGCGTTTATTTTTTTTCTGTGTTCTTTTTGCGACCTATAGAACCTGCTCTACACTAATGAGCTGTTACTCCAAGCCACTGGCTCTTCAGTAGATGAGCCACACCTGTGCTTCAGCCTGCCTGCTCATTACCTTACACGCTTTTCTGTTTCAGTGGGCACAGCTGATACCACCAGTTGTTCCTCTCAGCTGCTCTTGAAGTTGCACCACATAATTCACAGGCTTTTTTTTTTTTAACTGGAAGTCTTAGGAAAAACTGAAAGCATGTTTATGGGGCTGGGGGTGGCAGTGAGCAAGCACCTCTCAGTATCATTAAAATAAATGGTGTGCATTGGGGGGGCTAGTGTACAAACTCCTATGAATAAGTGCCAATAGTAAGCAATAATGCATGACAGGTTTTGCAGTATGGGGCTGCACCCTCCCACAGAGGGCCATGGTGGAGGGTCTTATAGCCCCTGGAATGCCAGATACTGTATAGCTCATACTCTCCACCCTGGAATGTATTTTTATGCTTAGAAAATGGCCTTTGCTTTAGAAGGGAGAATATATGAAATGTTTAATAAACTAGAATAAAATGTTTAAATCACTAAAAAAATATGTTTTCAAGCAAAATAGTCCTTGTACTGGCACCTTGCCAGTAGAGGGTGCTGTGCTGAGTAGAGGGTGCTGCTGTGCTGAGTAGAAGGTGCTGCTGTTGTTAAGAACATCTTTTATTGTTTTCTCTCTCCCCCTTCTTGAAAGAGACAGTTTTATTTTCATTTCCTTTTGTTTGTTTGTTTTTTCTTTTTTTTTGTTCCTGGTGTTACTGTGCTACCGGGACCGGAAGACAGAGGAATCATGATGGTACAGCAAACTGGATCGGTCAGCAGTAGAATTTCTATTTAGTGTGCATGAGTGTACAAACAGCATTTAGGAGCATCGGGTGACTTTAGTAATAATCAGGAGGAAGCCCACAATTGGACTAGGTACCATTTTTTCATTTTTTCCTAGCAGTGATGTTATTTTCTATTTGTTTAAAGTGGAAACTCAGCAAATGAAAAATAATTGAGGGGGGGTCACTCCCTAAGTCTCTATATAATAACAAAATGGCAGCTGTTTTATAACTGAGCATTTAATTTGAGATCACTGATTTTTTTTGGGGGGGGCTAAAGGTATGTTGGCACAGGGACTAGTTAATTACTGGTCTCTGCTGCGTGATACCTACCTGAGTGGTTGGTACTCTGAGCCAATCAGGAAGTAAGATTTTTCCTACCCATTTTCTAAGTAAAAATAGGACAACTGTGTGTTTGTGTGTGTGTGTGTGTGTGTGTGTGTGGTGGGGAGGAGGAAGTCAGTGAACAAGCTCTTCCACTGCATATCATAAACAGCAGTTCCTTCTAATAACACCCACTGTACCTGTGGAGTAATTATTTTACATTACCTGCACAAATATTTCGTAAAATTAACATAGTATTAAACTTTTTTTATTTTTAAAGTTTTGACATTTTTTTGAAACCCATTTTATAAGAGCAATAATACACACCTTGGTGTTGGTAGTGCTGACATAAATGCACATTCAGGGACTGAATGCATTTGTCCTGCAGCCGCGCACCTCACTACAGCCCTGGGCATGCATTGATGTCAGCATCATGTCTTATTGCTTACTATAAGCCCCTGCCCCCATCTGACACCATCTTTTAAAAATACCCCCTCACTAACCTAACCCCCAGTCCCTTAATAAACATGGAGCAGTTGTACTCATTAAGAGTTTTCCTCCCTTTGTCACTGATGAGGAGTCACAAAAGGTGGGCAGAAACTGTTAACTGCATACTGGGTATATAAACATGCCAGATTCTCTTGTCAGTAGTCCCTTACCCACCATATTAAGCCAAGCATCATAATTCTGGCATAGCCTCTTGCTCGGTTCAATATCAAATTGGTAAAAGGCCCAAATGATGTAGTCTTCTGCCTGCCCCTCCCCAATCCTCATGTCCATTATAGGAGTGGGGAGTATACTGGAAAATCCCCGTTGCCCAGTCAGCTCACTCCTTGATCTCCTGCAGAGACTCTGTCATCACTTGTCAGCGAAGGTGGGGGTAGAGCCTCCCAAGAATCCATGTCTCCCCTCCAACCCACATGGATTGGTGGTTGGTGGGTGGAACGCAACATCATTTGGGCACAATGGGAATGATAGGGCACAGTTTTTTTACATCTCTATATGTCCTTCTGTTTCCTGTTCAATGTCTATCAAATAGTCTCATATGTTTTTACCTTTGTGTAAAATAAATAGAATAGTAGATGGGAGGCCATCTACAACAAGGCTGTGTTTCCATCAAGGCAGGTGATTACCTCATAGAGACCTCAAGAGCGCAGCTTGAGAGGTCTGGCTGAGGTCATCAACTACCGAGATGGAAACTCAGCCTTGTTGTAGATGATCTCCCATCTACTATTTTTTATAGTATAAAAACAACATCTGTTGGACAGCACCATTACTCATAAAGAAAAAAGAAAGGTGAAATATATTTACAGTGCAGGGTGTCTTGGGGGAGAGTGTCATTCTTCTATTTTATGTAAGGATATAGTCATGCAGCCTTTTATTTTGTTCATTTATTTTCCTGGTCAGCTATAAACTGTTCCCTGTCAGCGTGGATGTTAACACTTACAAGGACTGTCAGCACAGTCATTTTGACAGTTCTGTTCAGAACTGTTTTTTAGAAAAAGGATAGTTTTTCAGACGATTGACTAGCCAGTGCTACATGTGTGTGATATCAGCTTGCCGTTGTACCATCAATCTGACATTCCATCGATGGTACAACAACTGTGGACATCAGCTCAATGGTACGACAAGGTTTAGAAAGTGACAGAAATCCATAGACAACAGATGTCAGATTTCAGCCTTTGTTACTCCACTGAATCCCTCTCTCCAGAGCAGTTGCTGTTCTCTTTTTTCATAGTGGCTGAACATTCTGTAACATCAGTGGCACCATTCCAGGCCAGTTAGATGAGTAACATAGAATGGCATGAGTGATATCATGGAAAGCCTTTAATGTGCAAGCAATAAGACATGACGGGGTGCACAAGGAACAGATTGTACTGCACGCCCAGGGGCAGAGTGCCTTCAGCCCCTGGAAGTGCAGTAAAATCTGTTCCATGCACACCCCCGGAGTGTCTTATTGCACTTATAAAATGATCTACATTTTTTTTAACTATTTACAGTTAGAGAAACATGTTTATATATTGAAAAAACAGATTTACTCATGCAGATTTATGATAAAATAGTCCTTCCACCTACTTTTTTTTTGTTACTATATTTTTTATTAAAAAGATTGGAGTACATCGGTTTATACAGCACACATTATACAGGATTACATTACAAAACCATGATTTCAATACAGATCAGGCTGGCTTCAGATAGACTCTTGTTTGAGTCAAAGCGCTAGGTGTGGTGTTCTGTGTGTTTGGAAGCCTGCAGGTCTTTTTGCATCTTGCATTAAAACTACATTTTTCAGCATTTAACTTTTGTTTGGACCTGCATTTTTGCCGTTATCAGGCTGGAGTGCTTCTTTCTTCTGGATCTGGTTCATTTGTGGGTTGGCAACCCTTAATTAAGCACCTTCCTACGTTCTGTCTGCCGATCGCAGCACATTTGTTTTTAGTTAACTATGAAACAGTCATTTTGTGTCACCTTTAACCTATCTTTGATGCCTCTGGATCAAGGCCAGGAAGCTAAAACCCTTAAAATGACCATTTGCTTTGTGTTTTGTACAGCACTAAGGGAGGACAGGTTAGGGAGTGGGTTAGTACCAATGCACATGTAACAAATGTCAAGTGGGGGAAGGGATGGCAGGATTCCAGTTACTGTGCATTGTTATATGAAGGGATGAGGAGATAATGAGGGTGAGTTGTGTGTGGCTACAGGGTTAACTCTGGTGACCTGGAGAGGGGGAGACTTTTTTTAATTTTTGTGGGGCAATATGAATATTGAATTTCTTGAATCGTACCTGTTAATCATTATTCATATATGAATAGTGAATAACATATAATTTTGTGTTTGTTTTTTTTTAATTAATATTGATTCCTCACAAAGCTCGACAGCCAATGTGTCTAGTCTCAGTGAAGCCGCATCATGGTCATTAACCTTTGCACCCCATTCTTAATTATCTCTGGAACCACATGAAGAACACAGACTATGTATAGCCTGTCAACCAGTCAGGGACACACAAATAACCCATGTAATAACCAAGCAGAATACAATGCTTTTAATGTTTGACATTCCCCTTAGCAAGACACCAACTTTACATTCCATTAACTTGCCTAAGGTTCTTACCTAACTTGAGCAAGAACAGTTTCCACAAATCTGAGCTTTGTTCTGTTGGGTATTTCAGACTCTGACTTTATGCATTTGACAGCAAGACACAAGGCTGATTTCAGGTTTGCTCTGTGTAGATCTTCTGGAAAAACAAATCCCTTTTTCTCAAGTCCTTTATTCTCTCCAAGTTGGCAGCTGCAGCCCAGACCCCTAAGGAGGTTTCCTCTCATTGCTCCTGACTTCTGCCCCCGGAATTGATTGGCTGCTGACTTTTGTTCTCTGTAGCTTTTGTTGTTGCTGGATGTCTATGATATCTGATTCCTCTACCATCTCATTGTGTCACCTAGAGTAATGCTTTTCACCAATCGTTGATTATCACTCTAAAAAAGACATCTAACTTTCTGACTGGCTCCTCAGAAACTAGTCATTCACAAGCAGGGGCCGAGGAATTCTCAGTCCAAAGGCTCAAGTTGTCCTCTGTCTACTGGGATGATAACAAACACACAGAGCTAGTGTTTATAATTGCAGAAGAGTAAGAGAAGCTCACTTTGTTCTGTGTTTATTTGTGTCTCATTCCGGGGCAGATAATTCAATGACCTGCTCCATAATAGGGTTCAGTGGAATGCAGAATTCTGACATCGAAAGTACTGAGGAATGGCAGTTACCCTTACAAAAATGCTTTTTGGAATTTATTTTTAAATTCCACAGAATTCTGAAAAGCATTTCTGTGTGAACAGCAGAATAATTTTCCATGATCACATAATTTGCATAATATTTTTCCACGGATTGCAAAAAAAAAAAAAATCTATGTCAGATATAAAGTGCAGATTATTAATCCGCAAAAAATATTTCACATGTGAAATGACAGATTTATGCTACTGATGTAATTTGAAAATTCTGGTCCAAGCTGGCCCTTCAGCGCTGTGGTGGTGCTACTGCTTCCAATACCAATGACCCAGGTTCAGAAATGAGCCTGAGTCATCAGAGGGCCACCCGAGGAGTTGAGATAAGCATCCCAGAGGACACTGTCCATCTCAGGAAAGGAGGGAGTTGAGACTCAGTAGCACTATCACCAACTGGGTAACCACTGGTGGCGGTGCAGTTGCACCTGAGGAATGGGGCTGGAGGACATTGATGTGTTCCAACACACAAGGCATGCACTGCATGCACGTGCATCAGAAGTCTGGCATTCTAGGGGCAAGGAACATGACAAACATGAAAAATCCCAACCGCTGCAGAAGAACGTCTGCCTTTCACCGTAGGTCCCACTCTGCTGATCAAGGTTTTCTCTGCACTGCACCTAACAAGTCTCCATTAGGGGCTAGAGTTCACCCCAACAATCCTGCCCTGGGGGGCAAGCCAGGGGGAATGGACAAGAGGTAAATCCCGTGGAGGGTGGGTGATGGGAATGGGTGAGTAGGTCAGGATCCATGGGGGACAGTCAGCTACAGGAGGGAAGCACACTAAATAAAAAAAGTCACTATGCCCAAAGAGGTAGACATATCTTCATGGGAGGTCTCTTGAAATACCTGTGTCTTCATTGCTGCTACCAGAATGGCTGTCTAAAGTTACCAAATTCAAGTAGTCATTGAGCAAATAGAAGCACGATATATCTCTTGCCAAAAAGTGAATGTTTATTTTATTGTGGTGGTACGCAAAACTGTATGACAACATCCAGAGACAAATGTTGCTCACTGTTAGTTTCTTAGATGATAGGTAACATATTCATGCAGTTAATAACTAAATAATATTCTAACTTGTCCACACAGAGCAGCCAACCCCAAATAGTGCATTCATGTTAATGGAATTTCCTGTGATTTTTCCATAATATAAAATGTGTTACTAATTGTGGGCTACAATTGTGTAATGACTGATGGATGCCATTAATGGAATATATTGAAATGGTAGAGGGAATACCCATCCTTCAACAGATGACCAATTGAGGGCACATGTAATATGGTTGAATAGTAGATATTCCAATGTTTGGTAAGGCAAAAAAGAAGTTCTTTAAAGAGGTGCGCTGCATTAACTGCAGGTCTATAAGTTAAGAATGTTTATTTTTTATCAAATTTAATCAATGTTATTGAGACCATAATGAATGTATAGAATATTTAACAGAAGTAAAAGTAAAATGAATGACATCTATAGCAATAATTCATATTTATTTATTTAAAATCTTGGTAACTGGGATAGGAACGCTGAGCCAAGGCTCATTTCCAAGTATGACCTGGGGGAACAATATAATCAGGAATATTTAGTGGAACAATATACAATGTATTACAGGTTGCAGAGCTTCCTAGTGGTTGTATAGCTGACTAAGATGGAAACTTACAGCACAAAGAGCATAAAAGATGATTGGATGCTTGACATGGATTTTGAGTCTTACAGTACAACAGATCATACAAGGTGATTGGGTATTAGACATGGATCTTGAAGCACACAGCACAAATTGCAATGCAGTCCTGAGGTAATACATGGTACTAAGCTAGTGACTGGAGGATCCTGGCTATACACATGCAGTGGTGGACAGGGAGGGTAGGTTGGGAGAGCAGGGAACAGCCCTCAGGAGGGTACAGTTAAGGGGAAGGATGTAGATGTACAGAAACAAGGGGGGGGAGCAGGCTGCAGTACAAGGTCGGGGGAGGATGAAGGAGTCAGATATGATGTTTGAAAGAGAGGAGAGGAGAGGAGAGTAGAGGAGTTGTGGAGATGAGGGGGGAGGTGGCTCCAGAGTGAAGGGAGCCTGTAAGAGAAGGCAGCCTGCCCGGTAGTAGTGCGGAGGTGAGGGAGGGAGAAAGAGCAAGGTCCCTGGAACATAATGCATAGGAGGAAGGTGTAGCTGGAGACAGCTTGGAAGAGAAGTATGGGGGAAGGAGATCCAACCAATATTTTGCAATGAGGGTTAGGGAATGAGTAGATCGCTTGTGGGAAGGGGGGATGAGAGAAAGGAGAGGAGTCTGCAATGGTAACTGTGAGGGGGTGGCATTCATAGCAAAATGACAGAATGAGTTCAGGAGTGTGTCTAGCTTGGAAAGTGAAGAAGAGGGAGCGGGCCTATAGACAACATTGCTATAGTCAAATATTGGTAGAATCATTTTTTGAACTAATTCACGACAAATAGGGAGGGAGAGGCAATCCTTTTTTGGGTAGAGTACACCCAGTTTAGGTTGGAATTTAGAGCAGATAGAGTTGATGTGGACAGAATAGTATAGATAGTTGTACAGCCAGACCCCAAGATATTTAAATGCTGATACATAATCTAGAGAGGTGCCATCAAATGTGGTAAACACCAGTGGGTATAGGGTTCTGGCTAATTTTTGAGCAGTGCCAAAATTCATAGTGACGTGTCTTTTCAGTGGCATAGCTGCAAGGGTGCAGGGGGTGCAGTTGCACTCGGGCCCATAAGGTTTGAGGGGCCCAAATCATAATTTTGATGTTTATTCAAAACCAGGGGGCCCTATAACCATACCTTTGCACCAAGGCCCTCTGGGTATCTGCTATGACACTGGGTCTTTTTTGTGTTAACCTTTAGGTGATTGGCTTGGAACTATGAGAGAACTTTATCAAGGTCTTGCTGGAGTGGGGCATGAACACTGGAAGTGGAGGGCCCTGAGTCAAATAAGATGGAGTCATCCACATTCATGTGGATGAGGGAGTTGGAGCACACAGTAGGGAGATCATTTATAAATATTGAAAAAAAAGGAAGGGCACAGGATGGATCCTTGAGGGACACCAGCATGGTGAAGGAGAGGAGGGGGTATGGAGTTTCTCACCTGGACTGTTTGTTGCTTATCATAAAGATAACAGGAGAACCATTCCACCTGGGGGGGCAGCCCTATGGAGTGCATCTAGTTGAGCAGGATAGGGAGGGAAGGAGACAGGGTCAAACGCTTTTGCCAGGTCCACAAAAATCATGGCTGTTATGTGTCCCTTGTCCAAAGCAATTAAAATATGATTGGTGACCCATAGAAGGTATGTTATGGTAGAGTGGTGTCCTCTAAATCTGGATTGGAAGGGGGAAGGCAGCTGGAGGAGAATAGGAACTCAGACAGCCTGGTGTGTGCAAGGGATTCCTGCAATTTGGCAAGGACAGGAAGAAGGGAGATGTCTGAAGTTACCCAGGATAAAGGGATCTCCTCCTTTATGGAGGGCAGTACTTTTGTAACCTTCCATGCTTGAGATACCATGCAGGAAGAAAAGGAGAGATTCAGAATGTGCGCTAAGGGAGTGGAGATTGAAGGTGTGGAAAGGTGGAGAAGACTTTGTGTGTATACTATCTGGGCTAGGTTTATTTGAGTTGAGGGCATTTAGAGTACAGAGAACCTCTTGTGGGGAAACAGGTGAAAAGTGGAATCTATTGTTTGATCTTGGAGGGGGCAGGGGTGGAAGGGGGAGAGGGTTGAGGAGGGCACAGGTAGTAAAAAATGTATTAAACATTTAAGCTGCAGAGGGTGGGTCAGAGATTGTTAACCCATTTAGCTTCAGAGCTGGGGGGGGGGACTGGGCTGGGAGGTTGATTAGGAAATGGACCACCTTCCAGAAAGAGGCAGGAGACTGGGAGTTCTCATTTAAGTGTCTTTTAAAGTATTCAGACTTAGCGAGTCTGGTTTCCATTGTACAGGTGTTTCTGCGAGATTTATACACCTGCCAGTATTGAGGGGAGTTAGAAGATTTATATCAAGATCAGGCCTGGTAACAAGATTTGTACAGGGAAATGAGCTGTGTAGTAATCCAGAAAAGGTGACACCTCCTGACTCTGGCTCTTACCATAGGGGCATGAATATCCCAGACCTGAGTGAGAAAGCATGCAGCCAACCATCACAAAATGTGAACTTGAGGCCTGAATTTACACTCCCCTGATGTGTTTGCAGACGCGAGACCAGGTAAAAACCCATAAATATCAGCTTTACAGTGAATATTCTAAATTATGGGATACAGTTTCATCCACTAGGATCAAGCACTCTGTGAAGTTTCAGTTTACGCTGTGAAAAAATTGGAGTAATTGCCATTGGATTACATTGAGCTCCTAGGGTTGGATTCACAAAACGTCACAAAGCACAGCGCAAAAGTTTGTGTTGCACCTTGCATTTGCCCATGTGTCAAATGTTGCTATTCTCAGTCAGATAGTGCACCATGCTATCCAACTGTGAATAGGGCCAGGTGGAGTCAGCTATACCCCAATACCGCTATTACTAAACCCACTAGCGGTCCCCTGACATGCAGCCAGGAGTATGGCTCCACAATGAATAGTGCAGGTGCACTATTTCCAGTTCACTAAAGCAACCATGTAAGTGAGCCCATTGGGCATGCAAGGTGCTATGTGGCCATTTACATGATCATTATGGGCCTATTTACATAGGCTGTAGCGAGTTTAGTGTGCCCCCCATCCACTGTCCCAGAGGAAGCCCTGAGCCAGTACGTGTACCAACCTCCCTAGTGCTAGTGGCCTGATAGACAAACAGTAAGTATCCCTAGTGCTAATGTTTCCTATTGCGATCACTGATTGCTGGACTGATTGTAAAAATACAAGTTTTCCTGGTGGTAGTGGTTCCGCTCCTCCGATCACTGATAACCAGAATGATAGGAAAAAAAGTTTCCCTGGTGGTATTGCTCCCTGCTCACCTTGAATGCCGATTGCCTGACTGATAGAAAAAAAATGTTCCCTGGTGGCAGTGGTCCCTCCCTTGCACATGCCCAATGTGTATAGACATATTCTCTGTGTCCAGTGGTCCTCCCCCACCCACACCCATGCCCAATCTAGAAGTTATATTCCCTGGTGTCCAGTGTTCCCCCTACCCTGATCCCCCATAATAGTAAGGAAAACCATCCCCCTGGTCCAGTGCTTAACCCCATCCCCGTGCCCTATACAATAATGTGATACCATTTCCCTGGTGTCTAGCAGACCCCCCACCCCATCAGGTAGTGCCCTATAACCCTGCTACCCAATTGCTACCCTAAGCTGGGGTATCCAAACTGCCTTCATATCTCAAAGACACCACACAGGTATTGGGGATCCTAGATGACTAACAAGTAGAGGAGGAGGATTGATTGTTAGTTTCCCTTGATATTGAAGCACTCTATACTAATATACCCCATGCTGAAGACCTGCAAGTGCTTAGGTTCTGGTTGGAGTCTGATATCGATTTCGTACCTGGGTTAATATATTTTCTCTGTGAATGTGCCTGGCTGGTTCTACAGCTCAATGTCTTTCTGAATCAGGATCTGTTCTACCTACAGGTTAAAGGTACAGCTATGGGGGCAATGTTTGCCCCCAGTTATGCCAAACTTTATCTTGGTTACTGGGAGAAAGAAAGTTTATAGCCCCAAGACCAAACTTTTTTTCCCATAGGATGGCTCTCTGGAGGTGCTTCATAGACAACATATTTATGGTATGGAGTGCTGACAGAGCTGGGCTGGATGACTTTAATGGAGAGTACCAACCGTAACTTGATATTCACCATGAATGCAAGCCCCACAGAGGTGTGCTTCCTGGATTTGTCCATTAGCAAGAAAGGTGATGGTACAGTAAAGACAAATCTGTACAGAAAATCCACAGATGGGAACACCCTCTTATTCGCAACCAGGTGTCACCACAGGCATATAATTAACAACAAATCTAAGTCCCAGTACATCAGAGCCCAAAGAAACTGTAGTAGTGAAGATGACTATTTGAGACTGAGTAGAGACATGAGAGTAAGATTCCAGCAGAGGGCTTACAGGCCAGAAATTCTGAACCAGGCAGAAAACACAGTTAACGTCATGGACAGAAGTGAGCTACTGTACTCAAGCAGAGAGTCCATGGCCCGGTCATAGAGTCATGTCTTAATTTTGTTAGCACGTATGGTAGCAAATCCACAGCCATTCGAAACATTATTTCATGGAACTGGGGCATTATTGGTTCTGATCCATCGATACTTAAGAACTTCTGCTACACCCCACACAGATTCAGCTATAAAAGGGCCAAGAATTTATCTGACATCCTGACACATAGTCCTTAACCCTCTACAGAAAAACCTCACACTTGGCTACCTAGTTTGTCCAAGGGTAACTATAAATGTGGCTGATGTAAATATTGTACAGTTGTGGAGAAAACAATACAAATAATACATTTCACCAGCAGTAATGCAACAAAACATTTGACATTAGGAGTTTTATCAATTGTGACTCCACACATGCTGTATATCCAGTTTGGTGTAACTGTAGTGTATTCTATATAGGGAAGACATCCAGAATACTGAAACTCAGAATTGGGGAACACATGAGGGTGATTGTAAAGGGAGATATAAGCAATGCCCTGGCTATTCATGTGAAGGAATCCCCTGTAACAGAATGTCAGGATTTTAAGTTCTGTGGCACTGAGAAGGTGTCGTTAGGCAAGGGGGGAAGGGACTTAGAGGCTTTACTCTTACAGAGGGAAGTATTGTGGATTTTCCAGCTGGGAGGCTACACTCCATTGGGACTCAATGACAGACTAGATGTAATGCCACTGATTAAAAGGAAAATGAAAATTTGATATATATGTTTGTGCTATACCATGCACCCTTAACTCATTCACACCACAAAAGCTTTTTGAGACTTGCACTACTTGTGCCCTGTATATTCCTAGCACTGCATCCTGGGCCTTTCTAATCAAAATCAAGCCATGATCAGCATGCCACAAACAAACGTGAATACCTCTTGAACCGTAAGTGCTACACACAAATTATGAGTGGTTAAGTTGTTCAGCACAACATTACCTTTCCAATGGTGCTATGCAATCAATTGTAATTAATTCAATTTTTATTTTATACTAGCTGAAATACCAAACAACTGTGTTTTTTTTCAGATTTTTTTCAAGCTGCTTAGGTAAGGCTTGAGAGACAAATGTCAGCCTTGCACACTATACCTCAAACAAATGTGACTAACTCCTAAAGTATATGTGATAGACACAACGTATCAGCAGCAAAATAGTTCAGCAAAATATTTATTTATTTTATTTTTGTTGACCGGGTGAGTGCACTAGACAAATCCTGCCTATTTTCAGGCACAACCTGGGGGAGGGGGATACAGATGAATGCCAACTGACCTTGAACCAGATTAAGCTGTTGGTGGTATTTTTCATGAATGGAGAAAATTTGGCCATTGCACAGGGGAAATTCCCCTGCTCTTTTCGAGAAGTGCCATGAGATCGTTAACATCCACCTGAACTACCACCAGAACAGGCAGATGGGACCTCAGTTTAATGTCTCATCCGAAAGACAGCACCTCAGGAGTGCAGGACCCCACTCATGCTGCACTACAGTGTCAGTATTGGGATATTAACCCAAGTGCCTCATGTGGAGATAGAACCCACAGCCTACTGATCTCCCGGCTTCAGAGGCGAGCGTGCTACCTGCTGAGCCACTGACACTGCTTCAATTGCCTATTCAATATTACCTTTCTAACGGTGCTATGCAATCAATTGTAATCAATTTAATTTTTATTTTATACTAGCTGAAATACCAAACAACTGTGGGATTGTTTTCAGATTTATTCAAGGTGTTTAGGTGAGGCTTTAGAGACAAATGTCAGCAATGCACACCATATCTCAAACAAATGTGAATAACTCCTAAAGTATATGTGATAGACACAAGTATCAGCAGCAAATGGTTCAGCACAAAAGTACATTTGTAATGGTACTATGTAATCAATTCTAAGCAATTCAGTTTGTTTAATATTTAGGTAAAAACCTGCTGACTTCCTCAGATGTTTCCAGGCCTGAGTGAAAGTCAGCCGAGTATGTCTGCAGTCGTTATTGGGCTAAGTGACTATGCTTTCATATGCCACCTACAGGTGTATCTAGGCCTGAATGAGTTAAAGCATGATTCATGAATGTTTTTCTAATCTCTTCTATTTTCTGTCGCAGGTTCCATTATGTGGCTTTTTATCACTATGTCCTTATGAGTGAAAGACAATGGCCAGCTGTAGGGGGTGGAAGGTATTATACTCAGCACAAGTGAAGGCCCATGGACTGTATCCATTAGCTGCTTAAATATTAAAATGTGATATGAAGTGCTAATAAGTTTACTGCAAATGTGATGATGGAATGTGTACCTACTCTTTTGACTATGAGGTTTTAATTGTGGTATTAATGGATTTTCTTGATACTTTTTTATGATTGATTTGTTGTATTACATTCAGCTGTACACTGCACCTTTAAATTTACAACTCCACATGTTTGACTACTTGCACCTTTAAAAGACCCTTGGCTCCCTGGACCAGTATCCCTTGAATAAAGCCTTTGGGTGAAACCAGGTCAGGAGTGTGTCCTGCTATGGTTTTTCACCACCAAGGTATTTTTGTAATTTTTGTGTATATAACAAACTTGTCTGCTATTGTACTGAACCCTGGAGCCGGTATTTTTGCTTGCTCAGTGACGTGTTTTTTTACCAGGCAGTGGAGTGTTGGAGTGGAGCAGCAGCTTTCTGCTTGCTACTCACTGAACATATGCATTCTTCAGGGTAACTGATTAGACTCTGTATTCACCTGCAAATACCTAGGTCACCTCTTGGATCAACACCTTGACTATTCTGGGCATGTAACGCATGTGGTAACCAAGAGCTTTGCTAAATTTGAAGCCCTCTACATGGTAAAGAGCTGCCTGCCACCAACTAGCAGGAAGCAGGTGACTGAGTGCACAGTCTTACCTCTGTTGGACTATGGGGATGTTGTCTACTCTGGAACATCCCCATTGCTCTAACTAAACTATCCGCTCTGTTTAACACCCCCATGCAGATTTGCACTGGCCTGCCCTGTCTGTACCCACCGTTGTTCCCTGTACAATGATCTGGGGTGGGCCTCACCTCCTGTGAGACACTTGCTGCTCTGGTGGGCACCAAATTGTGGGCCAGCAAATTGCCCTTCTACTTCTTTAACCACATTACCCCTCCTCCAACCCAATCTACTCACTGAGGTCAGTGGAAGATTACTGGCTGCTTATCCTAGACTGCTGACACAATCTTGGGAAAGTCTCCATCAGCTATAGTCTCCCTAGTATTTGATATACCCTCCCTGCCATGATCAGCCCTTCACCAAGCTTCCAAGCGGCCAAACCCTTGATCAAAGCTTACTACAACTCCCCAAAGTCCTGCCATAACTGCACCAAACACTCCCTAGACCTACCCCCTTGAGATGGAAAATTAGTGCATGGTGCTGCTCACCCCTTTACAGTCCCTGGTGCCTAGGTATGCATAATTGGTACATGAGGTAACCTCAGTACTCAGTCTCCTCCAACGGCTCAATAGCTATGCATTATGATCACAGTTATAAGCATAATTCACTGTGTTTTTGTGCTTGTGACTTCCCTTGCACCCATACAGGGGTTTCGTTCTAGTTGTGCCATCTTGCTCTTTGTGCAGTTTGTATCTCCTTGTAAAATGTATACTGTATTTCAGCTGTGTTTGTATGTGTTCCTTGTTAATGCCTGTGCTCCTCTTCCTCACTCAGGTCATGACTGGAAACAAGTCTACTGGGCTCTGTTTGACTCCCTGGTAAAATATGTGTTAAATAAATAAACAAATGCAATAAATAAACCAATACATACATAATTAATTAATTAGTTGTCGGCTTCAACTCTTTATGCTTGTGTGAATGACACCCTAAAACACTTAGTGGCTGGATTCCAGAAAGTAGCTAAGAAGCATTCCCCCATTACGGAGAGGCACATAAGGGTGGCTACAGTTAAAAGGTTAGTCAGAGACTTACTTTCTTTGGTAAAGCGAATAAGACATGGGAAGTTTATAAGAAATCTGGCTCAAATCAGGACTGGCAAGCCAATGGGCACTTGAGAATTAAATGCAGTATGAAATTAGCTAGTGAAAAACTGGGCAAAGTGTCACTTCACTGGCACTTCACCACTGGTGTATCACTTCTCATAGTTTCACCATGCAGAGTTCATGGGCATTCAAACTATGATGGCATCTGACTATGAAAGTGTCTCTTTAAGAGATTTGCTAAATGTCGCTCTGTAAGTAAGTGGCAGTGAAAGGATTCAAACCTGGGTCTCCTGGTTTCACAGCTCTGGACTTTAATTTCTCAGCTACATTCCCTCAGACAGACTCAGTGTAACATTAAACATCGGTCACTCCATCAGCTTTTGCTCTCTCAAGTCTATGATGTGAATTGCCGTTGTTTCGTGGGCTTTTGTGTTATAGAAATCCTGGCTGAGCCTTGACACAGATACCATTCAGCAATGAGAAATTCTTTTGATGTTTGTGAGCTGAACAACTGGAAGAAATCTTATCCCAGTTCCCCATGTGGTATTGCTGAATGTACTGTAGAAAATAGAATGCCATCTGGCTCCTCTGCTTCCTAGATTTGATGATGCTGTGGGCTGAAGGAAAATAAAGGATCTGTGTGACTGGCTCAATATGTAACAATCTGATTTATAGCTCAGGTCATCACAGGGAGGTGGACAAAAGGTAGAGGACCATGAGTTAAGTCTGTCAACCAACTTCCCATCAAGAAGCTCAGCAACTGCCCTGTAAGAAACTTCAGAGCTGCCACATCAATTTTATCTATCTGTCTGTCTGTCTGTCTGTCTATCTATCGACAGTATCTATTGACAGTGTCTGTTGACAGTATTTATCTCTCTATCTATAGACAGTATCTATTGACAGTATCTATCTATCAATAGACAGTATCTATCTACTGACAGTATCTATCTATCAACCGCATCTATTGGCGGTATCTATCTATCTATCTATCTATCTATCTATCTATCTATCTATCAACAGTATCTATTTACAGTATCTAACTATTGACAGTATTGATCTCTTTATTTATAGACAATACCTATTGTCAGTATCTATCTATCTATCTATCTATCTATCTATCTATCTATCTATCTATCTATCTATCTATCTATCTATCTGTCTATTGACAGTATCTAACTATTGACAGTAATGATCTCTCTATTTATAGACAATACCTATTGTCAGTATCTATCTATTTATCTATCGATCTTTGAAAAACAGGTTGAAATTATGGCTTGATACCACTAATAACTGTACCTGTAATTTAACTTAAATGTAAGTCTTGATCAAGTATGTTTTTTTCCTATTAATGTATTTTATTAAGTGTTGTGAAGTTATACTATGTGTATTGTAAAGTCTATCTATAAATGTGTTTTTTATGTAAAACTTGTCGTTTGTCAAAATGGGCAGTAATACTCATCTTGCTTACAAGCATAAAACAAGTATTTGTCAATGCTGGATGTTTGCTTGCTGGCATTGGCATTGGTAGTGTAGGAGTTAGAGAGATGCATAATAGGAATGGCAGTGAAGTATTGAACTGAAGCCAACCCCACCACCACCCTGCAGAGACTGACAGGCGTTGGGGTGTACCGCGCTGAGTCAAAAGGCACTTCAGCCGCCATTTCACCACACCCTACCCTGCAGTCACAGACAAGTGTCACGGTGTGCCTTGGCGTCTTTGGGACTTATGCTCACCTCATTCCATAAGGAAATATGGTGAGATGGGTGCAGTACAGGAGAATGGGGTGAACTTTTGGGCCAAAGAGTCCAAGGCACACCTTGATGCCTGTCACTGGCTTCAGGGTGTGGGTGGGGGTGTAATGGCTTAAGCATTACAGGCGACAATCCCAAGTCACACCCCTTATGCCTGTCAGTCTCTACAGGGTGGGCGTTATGTTTGGAAACCCTAACACCCCGGGCATTCGCTGGTATTTTCACTCCAAATTTTCAACATGGGTTTTTTGTGACCCCCACCTCATGAACAGTGGCAATATCAGTTCGTTAGCCGAAAGCTGATTTTGCACAGTGACTACGCCATTTGTCACCACAGGTGCAAAAACACATTTCGAACAGGATGTGAAAATTGACAGCTTTACTGTTCATGGGGAGGAGTAAAAAAGGGCAATGTTGAAAATCTGGAGTGAAAATATAAAAAAAAAATGGTAAAGTCATGAGCATGCAGAGAAACTGCGCAACACACACCTGTAATGTAATTAGTTTGGGGATTTTTTACAGCACATTGTCAACACAGGCATTTTGGGACCTCCGCTCATGAACAGTGTCACTGTGATTTTCATCTGTCCCGAACACTGATTTCCCTTTCAGGTATATTGTGCACTGCATGCACGAAAACACTTTTTGGACGAGGTGTGAAAAACGACAGCCATACTGCTCATAAGGAGGTGTTGCAAAATGGCAATCTGGAAAATCTGGAGTGAAAATATTAAAAATTCATGAAGTTACGCACATGCGTAGGAACTGCGCAATGCACGCTCGTAAAACAGTCATTTTTGGGAATTTTTTCACCAGATTTTAAACATAGGGTTTTGGGGGGCCTACCTCATGAACTGTGACACTGTCATTTCATTGCTCAGTACTAAAAGGTGGTTCCACACAGTGACCACAAAATCACCTTTCGGGACTGAATAACAAAATGACAGTGACTGAGTTCATGAGGTGGGGCCCCAAGAACCCCATGTTGAAAATTTGGTGAACAATTCCCCAAAATGGCTGAGATATGCACCAAAGATGAAAAAAAAAACTTTTATGCCATTATACAGCTTACGGCATTTCTTTAATGTGCGATTGATTTTGAAAGTGCAGACATGTTCCCCGTCCACGAAGATCATCACGCTGGGCTCGGAGGTAAGTATTGGGTCGGGGGTATGGGGAGGTGGGTGCACAGAGGTGAGCAGGGTTGGGGAGGGGCAAGACAGGTGATGAGGACCGGTTTTTTTTCACAGTTTTTTTTCTTATTAGGAAAAAATGTGGGACTTTTGCCATGCTGGGTTGGGCTCCCAGCATTGCAGCTGGAAAGTTATTTTGGGGAGAGCCTTGGAGCCAATGGGAGATTGGGCGCCTCTGTCAGCCATACCGACTTTTGCCATGTTGGGGTGGGCTCCCAACGTGGCACCTAGAAGTCTGTTTTTTTTGGGGGGGGGCTACAGTGGAGCCAATGGGGGATTAGGCATCCCCATCAGCCATAAGAACTTTTGCCACACTGGGGTGGGCTCCGAGTGTGGCACCTAAAAATCTGTTTGGGGGCAAAGTGGAGCCGATGGTGGATGGGGCACCTCCATCCCAGTCTTAGAGTGTGCGGTGGGGGCAGCGTGGTGCGCTGGGTGAGCTCCCCAGCATGCTATTTAGTGTTCAGGGGGGACAATGAACTGTCTATAACAGTTCAGATGCAGTGCTGACATAAGTGTAGGCAATTTGGCAGTATGCAAATTGACTGCATGTTACCACCGCTGATTGTGGCAGTGTTTTCCTTGGAACTGTATGCCACTGCATCTGAACAGCTGTCATTGACATTCATTGGCACGGTGCAACAGCACCTGCAAAAGGGAGAAAGGCATTGGAAGTGGTGGAGGCACACTTATGAAAACTTGTATGGTGGCACTATGTTTCTTGCACATGCGTGCAAGCAAACAAAAATAATGAAAATGAAATGAAATAACTGTCTGTCTTTCTGTCTATCTATCTATCTATCTATCTATCTATCTATCTATCTATCTATCTATCTATCTATCTATATCTATTGACAGTATCTGACAGTCTCTATCTGTCTAGCTATCTGTTTGTCTGTCTGTCTGTCTATCTATCTATCTATCTATCTATCTATCTATCTATCTATCTATCTATCTATCTATCTATCTATCTATCTCTCCATCTGTTGTAAACATCAGATTACCTCTGAGCAAAGTGCCCATTTACAAAGGTTCCACACCAGACTGTACAAGGACACAAAAGGCAATACAAGCACTGTAAGCAATTACAGAGAAATGTAGTTGAATCAGACACATACGAGTAGAAAGGGGGGAAAGGAAATTGTTTAACCAGGAAAGGCACACTCAGGGAAGTAACCAGCCTTTAAAAAAGTATATGCACAAGGCTGAAAAATGAGAACTACGGGCCAGTAGTCTGGGGCCGCCTAGGCCCCCAGGAAATGTTGGAATTCTTGTGCATTCTGATGCATTTAAGGGGCATTATTTGAAACAGAATTTGCTGTCCAGCTATCCTATTCTCAATGCCCAGTAAGTTACACCTTTAGCCCCCTCTCAAGAGTCCCCACAGTCGGGTATGTAGTTTGAACCACTCTACCCATATCCAAGCCTCCTGCTCCAGTGCAAGGTCCTTAGCCCACCCTGAGCCTAGCAAATTGCACCAAGGTCCCCTTTTTAGAATCCCTGGCCCTCCCCCCAGAACAGCAAGTTAGTCTTCAGCCCCCCCAGCACAGCATTTTGCTCTTTCACCCAGCCCAGCAAGTTGCCCCAGCCCAGTTTCTCAGATTCCCTGGCTCTCCCCCAGCAAACCATGTTATTTATTTATTTAACAGACTTTAGGATTACAACCTTTGAGTCAGGGACTCATTTACAAAGGCTTTGCATCAGAAAAAACAAATACAAACACTTAATTCATATAGACATAGAATGGCAGCTAAAGGTTACAGTTTTTTTTAGTTATACAGTATTGCAGAATCAAGATCAGCTATACATTACATTGAACGTGTTACCCGAGAGCTGTATTTTACAGTTTTCAAGAGAACAATAAGTTTGCTGATAGAGGGAGGGAGTAACAGGTTCGATATTTACAGTGAACTAGAGAATTAGACAGATATCTTGTGAGTGCAGCCAAAGGAGGCATTGTTAATAGGTAATGTTTGGTAGCCCTATCGGTAGGAGCTCAGTGGCGGGCTGGTCCCATAAGATGATAGATAGATGACCCGGCACTAGCTGGTACATTGACAGCACCATGAAGCAAGAATGTGCTCTTTGAGGGCTGACTTGAAAGGTCCTAATTTGGAGATGGAGGAGACGTCGGAGGGGAGTTTGTTGTACCGGACTGGGGCCCTGTGTGGGAATGACCTTTGGGCTAAGGAGGTTCTAACCCTTAGGATGGACCACACCTGTCGGTTGGCAGTGCAGGTGTTCACCGAGGTGTGGGAGGATAGGAGAGAGGTAGAAACCCCCAAGAGGGCAAGCCCCAGGTGTATTTTCTGTGTGAGGGACATGTTTGATAAAATTGCCTTTCATCCAGGGTGAGGAGATTTGTCAGGGCATATAGGGTACAAGTATGGGTACGCTTGTCTGCCCTGGAGAGGAGTCTACACACTTTGTTTATGGCCAGGAGAATTTTATTAAGGGCTTTGTGGTCAGCAGCCAAGTAGGTAGTAAGCCCATAATCAACTAGGGAGAGGACTGAGGAGGTGACAGCCAGATTAAGGGTTTCCTGAAGTAGGCAATCTTTGTGCTGATACGATAGGCCTATACGGACATTTATGGCAGATGATAGACTGTAAATGTTTGAATGGACGGAGAGACTGGAATCAAATGTAAGGCCCAGGTATTTATATGTATGGACCTGTTCTAGAAGAAGGAGAGAGTGGGAGAGGATTGTTAGCTGTGAATTCTTGGCCTTATTCTGTAGGTGGGCAAAAAGCATGGTCTTTCTTTTTTACATTGACCACAAGTCTTTGGTCTATGGACCAGTTTTCAATCTGGTTAAATGCGTGTTGGAGGGAGGACTGCAATACTGTGGGATCTGGGTGCGAAGCAAAAAGAACCGTGTCGTCCGCATAGAGTAGTAGGTTGCTGGAGCAGAAATTGGGCAAGGTGGATGCTGAATAATAGAGGGGCAAGGATGGAGTCCTGGGGAACCCCAGAGCAGACTGGCAGGGTGGTTGAGAGGGTATTGTTTATTTTGACACATTGTGATCTAGCTGTGAGGTAACTGGTAAACCAGGAGATGGTTTCTTGGGACAGACCTTTGTGGTGGAGTGTGCTTAAGAGTAAGGGGTGGGAGACTGAATCAAAGACCTTTGACAGGTCGATGAAGACAGCTCCAGCTTGGTGTTTTCTCTCCAGGGCAGAGTGAATAAAATTGGAGAACTCAGTAAGAGCTGCAGTTTTACTGTGCCCAGATCTGAAGCAATGCTGCTCCCAGCAAAGTAGGTTATGAGCAAGCAGGTACACAGTGAGTTGGGTGGCTATAATTTTTTCGAGGTCTTTCAAGAGTGGTGGGAGAATGGATATGGGACGGTAGTTATTGGGGGAGGTGCTGTCACCATGCTTCAGTATTGGGGTGACTGTGGCAGTCTTCCAGGCTGCCAGGAACTGCACCAGACTTAGAGAGCAGTTAATGAGGTCAGTCAGTGGGGAGAGGACTGTATCTAGTACTAGATGTAGGATTCTCATATCAAAAGAATCTTTGCAATAGCAAGAGCCACTGAGTGCTTTAATGAGATAAGGCCTTGCCTCATTTGTAGAGATCACCGTGAGATGGAAGGGGGATGCTGGGTGTTATGGGGCAGGGTTGCAGGCGTGGGGTCGAAGAAGGTTTTGGGGAGTACTGCACCCATCAATGGCATTCAACTTCCAAGCCCAACCCAGCCATCAGGTTACTGCCTAGCCCCCTGGCCTCAACCAGACACCCCACTTAATGCTCTTCACTAAACAGGTACTAAACTCATGAACTGAAACATGACACCCCACAAAATGCTCTACGCTAAACAGGGACTGAACTCGTGAACTGAAACATAACACCCCTTTCTCCCACAGAAGCAAACTCAAACACATTATTATGCATCCCACAGCATTTTTCTGTCCCTTTCCAACCTCACTACATTAAGCATTTGGAAAGGGATAGGGATGTGGGGCAGACACCAAGGAGTGGTTGCAGGAGGACAAGGAGGTAGCTATTACACTGACTACCTTTACCTTACCTTGTTGCTCTGTGAGAGCCCAGCTCAGGTGTTATTGTTGGTTGGTCTAACTCCCTCCCTCCCAATAGCACAGGCCACAGCCGACAGTAATGCTGACTAACTGAGCCATGTGAAATGTCAGACAGTTGGCTGGTTCCACGATTACATGGGCAGTACAGTACAGTCCAAACCATTGACTCTGAGCTATTGACTCCCCTGTCCTCACAGCCACACAGTTTTGAGCCCCAGTCCAAGACTCTGTATTTTAGTGTCTGACTGCTAGTGCTGACTCCCATGCGCTGAGCACTCTCACCATACCTCTCAACTGTCCCTGATTTTCAGGGTTGTCCCTGATTTTGACTCCAAATTTTACTCTGTTCCTCCTAAAATTTGTGTTTCCGTGGATAAACAGTGGGGATTGTAAGCACAAAATAATGCCAAACATTAAATTTACAGATATGTTCTTCTTTAGAAAATGCATTTTGCACTAAGCCCCATATTCTACTAGCTTTCTGGGTGGATATCTTAAATTTTAAAGATGTGTCCCTGATTTTGGACCTTTGTCCCTGAATTTTTCATGCCTTGTCCCTGATTTATGAGGCAGGAGGTTGAGAGGTATGACTCTCACACATGCATAGCACCTGACTGCAAGTGCCGACTCCCACATGATGAGCCCTCACTCGCATGCACACACCTATCCCTAACCCATGATTGTGCCGTGGGATGGGTGTGGCCTGTGACCATAGTAGGACTGACTGGGATGGTTCAGGCTGGCTATCACTCAGGAGATCAGATGATAAATGACAGCATTGGCCGGAAGTTCAGCCATGAGAGCATGCCTCTATTTCTGGACCTGATCCAAGTCAGCACCACCTTTAGTTGATGGGGAAAAACACAAAAAAAAAAAAACAAGAAGAAGATTGTCATTTTTTTTAAATGCCAGCAACGGTTTTTGGCTGGCTGCTCTGTACCAAGGTAACAATTTTTTTGAACACCTGTGCATATGGTAAGTATGCTTAGTTATGCCACTGGGCACACTTAGGCGAAGCTTGTTTCCACGTGTGACCAGGGAACACAAGGAAGTTAAGTGACTTGCTCAAGGTCACACAGTATGTAAGTTGGGGCTGTGGAATATTAAACAAAATAGTAGCAAATTACATACAGAACTGCTTAAATAAGGCAGATCATTGTGCAAAAGGTCACAGGATAAGTACAAAAGAAAAATGAGTTTAAGAGTTAGCGGTTACAACTGCACTGGACACAAAGGGCGGACCATAGAGATCTCTTCAAATGATTAATCTTGAGTAGATTCAACAGGCTTTCACACAGTTCATTAAGCCACTTTGCGGCCCTAACAGAAAAGGACCACTTGCCCAGCAGAGCACGCTGGAAAGGAGGTTCTAGGGCAGTCCTTGCCTTGCTCCTGGTGTTGTAGCAGTAGAAAACATTATGGAAGCAGTTAAGGCAGGGGGACTGAGACCCCTGATTGCTTTTTTGGCTAGCAGACAGGTCTGTAGCTTTATTCTGTTAGATAGTGGAAGACAGTTAATGTATAGAGGGTGCACGTATGAGTGCAGTTATCTGCACCAAGTACAAAGTGATATGCCTTATTACAGATCAGCTGCACTCTGTTTAGCACCATGTCACAGGCAGCCACAAATACATGGATACCATAATCAAGTGAGAGGATGGGACTGGCCACTATAAGGCATCTAGCTTCCACAGTTAGGTTGTTCTGGTACAGAGCACCCAGTCTTCTGTTGACTATGCCACTAGATTGCCAACATGGAGGAGACAAATGATATGGTGTCATTCAGGGTTTTACCAAGGTATTTAAAGATCTCCACCTGCTCAAGATGTTGTCTCAGGCCATTCTGGATGACAAAGGGTAGAGCTTTTCTTTTCTGTGGGAGGCTAGTAAATAACATGGGGCTTGATTTTCAAACACTAACACAGGGCTTGCATCAAACCCTGCCCTTGGTGCAGTTGCGCCGAACACCTTTGCCTGCAACTGCACCCAATTTTGGTAGGTTGGGCATAGTTGCAACACTTTACCCTATTTACTGCAGCTTGTGCCAAATATTTGGCACAAGCTCCATAAAAAGGGTGCCTGGGATTGCTGCAAGCTAGAACAGAAAAAGCTGGTCTAGCGTGTGGCAACTGGTGCACGGGATCAAAAATCCTACTCACCGCCGGCCCGGTGGCGCTGAGGGCTGAGGCGCTGGATGCCACACCTCGCGCTGCGCTGGCGACCCAGGTTTGGGAACGAACTCGGGTAGCTGGGGTCGGCAGGGGGGAGGGAGGATCGAGCGTCCCAACGGATGCTCTCCTTCCTCAGGGGTGGGAACCAAGAATGCATCTGCATTCTACATCTCCTTCTTAGCTGGTGGAAGCACCGACAATTGAAGGATGGAAGCGGCTCCGTTCGTCAGAGTCAGGGTGGGAGGGCGTCGACTGCGCATGAGGGTTGAATGCGTCATGCGCCGCCACCACTCGAGATGTGCGTCCTGGCTGCGTGTCCCAGAGGGTAGGGGAAACCAGGGAGAAAAGGGAAAACACCTCTCGGTAAAGCCCTAGATGATAGCCTCTCTGTACCATCCAGGACCACCAGAAGAGGGACAGACCCCACTGTGCAGGGGGAGAGAAGGAGACACTCTAGGGGCAGATCCCCCCGAGGTGGAAATGGAGGTTGAGAGGAAGGAAGGAGAGGGCTCCGAGAGCAGGAAGGCGGAAATAAAGAAATAAAGAAAAAAAAAAAAATCCTACTCACCGGCCAGGAGAATGTGGCAAGCCACATACGTCATATGTTCGGAACACCCAGGGCTTGTGGCATTCGGGGCCATTTAAACATTGAGCTGATATGTCTTCGTTTTTTTGTAGTTTAGAACATTTGACATTGTTCTTTTTATTCCAGTCCTTTTTTCTGTATTTTCCACTGCAGTAGCTCCTATTATTTCAGAAAGAACTTAAAACAAGCATTTGTCAATGCCGAATGTTTACTTGCTGGTATTAGCATTTCAAATGTAGGAGGTAGACTGATGCAGAATAGGAATGACAGTGAAGTATGGAAGTCCACGCCAAACCCACCTCCATCTTGTAGAGATGGAGAGGCATTGGGATAATTGCCCATGACGGTCATGCCATGTCACCTCACCTTATTCTGTGGAAAGTGACACGTGTTGAGGTGTGCCTTAGGGTGTTTGATTGTACAGTGACCCCCACACGGACATATGCTGAACGGCAGCATAGGAGAATGGGGTGAAGTAAATAAGAGTCCAAAGTACACCTTGATGGCTGTCAGTGGCTGGGGGTGGGGTGGATGGCATGCGTAGTACAGTCAGCAATCCAGAGGCACAGCCTGATGCCTGTCCATCTATACAGGGTAGGACGTGATGGTTAGAAACCCTGATGCCTCGGGCGTTTGTTGTTTTTTGCAGTACAGATGTTCAACATGACCTTTTTGTGACCCCACCTCATGAAAGCATTTGGGACCTCTTCTCATGAAGAGTGGCAGTGTGATTTTTGTCAATGAGTCCCAAACATTGACTTCCAACAGAGACAGTGACATTCTGTGCCACATGTACGCAAACACAGATTGGGCAGAATGTGAAGAATGGCAGCTGTGCCATCCATAGGAAGGTGTGAAGGGATGGTAATGTTGAAAATCTGTAGTGGGAATATTAAAAACGTTCACACTTCTGAGCATATGTGGAAAGTGTGCAACGTATGCGCATAACACAGTCATTTTATGGACTGTCGTCACTAGATTTTCAACATAGGCATTTTATGACCTATGGTCATGAAGAGTGTCACTGTGACTGTGTTAATGTGTCCTGAACACTGATTTCCCACAGCAACCATGGTATTCTATGCTGGACCAAAAGGATGTGATAAATGACAGCTGTACTGTTCATAAGAAAGTGTGGAAAAATGGCAATGCTGAAAATCTGGAGTGAAAATATTACAAATGTGTGAAGTTATGAGCGTGCATGCAAACTGTGCAACGTATGCTCGCAACACAGTCATGTCTTGGACTTTCCTCACTAAATTTTCAACATAGGCATTTTAGGACCTCTGCTAATGAACAGTGTCAGTGATTGTCGTAATGTGTCCCGAACATGGATTTCACACAGCGACCGCGCTATTCTGCACCGGAAGTACGAAAACACATTTCAGCCAGGATGTGAAAAATGTCAGCTGTTCTGTTCATACGGAGGTGTGAAAAATGAAAATGTTGAAAATGTGGAGTGAAAATATTGCAAATGTGCAAAGTTACGAGTGTGCGTGAAAACTGCGTAACACACGCTCGTAACACAGTCATTTTATGGACTTTTGTGACCAAATTTTCAAGATAGGCATTTTAGCATATCTGCTAATGAACAGTGTCACTGTCATTTTCGTAATGTGTCCCGAAAATGGATTTCCCCTCCACAATCACGTTAATGTGCAGAGGAAGTGCACAATCACATTTCATCTAGGATGTGAGAAATGTCAGCTGTACTGTTCATAAGGAGGTTCATAAAAATGGCAATGTTGAAAATCTGGAGTGAAAATATTGCAAATGTGTGAAGTTACAAGTGTGTGTGGAAACTGCACAATGCATGCTCATAACACAGTCATTTTATAGACTTTACTCACTAAATTGTCAACATAGGCATTTTAGCACCTCTGCTAATGAACAGCATCACTGCCATTTTCGTAATGTGAACCAAACACGGATTTCCCACAGCGACCGTGCTATTCTGCGCCAGAAGTGCGAAGACACATTTTGGCCAGGATGTGAAAAATGGCAGCTATACTGTTCATAAGAAGGTGAGGAAAAATGACAATGTTGACAATGTGGAGTGAAAATATTGCAAATGTGTGAAGTTACGAGCGTGCGTGGAAACTGCACAATGCACGCTCGTAAGACAGTCACTTCATGGACTTTTCTCACCAAATTTTCAACATAGGCATTTTAGCACCTCTGCTAATGAACAGTGTGACTGTGATTGTCATAATGTATCCTGAACATGGATTCCCTACTGCGACCGCGCTATTCTGCGCTGGAAGAATGAAAACACATTTCGGTCAGGATGTGAAAAAATTACAGCTGTTCCATTCATAAGGAGGTGTGAAAAAATGGCAATGTTGGAAATCTGGAGTGAAAATATTGCAAATGTGCGAAGTTATGAGCAAGCATGGAAACTGCGCAATGCAGACTCATAACACAGTAATTTTATGGACTTCGGTCACTACATTTTCAACATAGGCATTTTAGCACCTCTGCTAATAAACAGTGTCACTGTCATTTTCATAATGTGTCCCGAACATGGATTTCCCACAGCAACCACGATACTCTGCGCCAGCAGTGCGTAAATACATTTTGGCCAGGATGTGAAAAATGACAGCTGTACTGTTCATAAGGAGGTGCAGAAAAATGTCAATGCTGACAATCTGGAGTGAAAATATTGCAAATGTGCAAAGTTACAAGCGTGCAGGGAAACTGCGTAATGCATGCTCGTAACACGGTCGTTTTATGGACTTTTCTCACTAAATTTGCAACATAGGCATTTTAGGATCTCTGATAATGAACAGTGTCACTGTGTTTTTTGTAATGTGTTCCAAACATGGATTTCCCACAGTGACCGCGCTATTCTGCGCCGGAAGTACGAACACACATTTAGGCCAGGATGTGAAAAATGACAGCTGTTCTGTTCATAAGGAGGTGCAAATATAATGTCAGTGTTGAAAATCCGGAGGGAAGTATGGGAAAACTGAATTTTGGTTAAATAAGATAAGGGTGAAATTTCTCCTACAGGGGGATGTCCCGGGGCGCCTTTTGGCAGCTAGAATTAAAGAATGGGAGGCCAGTAGCACAGTTCCCTCAATTCTTCATGAAGGGAGGCTAGTGACAGATCCCCAAGAGATGGCAGAAGCTTTTGCTTCATTTTTTGAAGAAATTTACCATTGTGGCGATTGTGGGGGGGAGGAAGAGGTCAAGAATTATCTGGAGGGAGTCCAATTGCCTACACTAGACCCTGTTTTAGCTAGAAGACTTGATGCCCCCATTAGCGCTTCAGAAATTATCGAGGTGGTGCGGTCCTTGCCGCTAGGCAAATCACCAGGGCCCGATGGTCTTACAGCTAAGTTCTATCAAACCCACATTCAGATTATACTCCCTATACTTAAGGATTTTTTTCATACCATTATGAGGGATGGTATTCTTCATTCTCCCTTGTATCAAGCATATGTTACACTGGTACCGAAACCAGATAGATCTAGGAATGAAATGGGAAATTACAGGCCGATAGCCTTAATTAACCAGGATATTAAGATTCTTACTAAGATATTGGCGAATAGAATTATGACCGTGGCCCCTAGCTTGATTAGACAGGAGCAAGTAGGTTTCATGCCAGAGAGAGGAGCAAAAGATGTGGTCAGGAAAATACATCATATTCTTAAATATGCCACGGACTCTCGGTTTCCTCTAGCCTTGATCTCTATCGATGCTGAAAAAGCATTTGATAGAGTCTCGCATCTCTTTCTTTTTGCTACAATGGAGAAAATGGGGTTCCCTTCGGGACTTATTAAAGGCATTAAGAATCTTTATGCGGCGCCCACAGCTAGAATTTTATGTAATGGCTATCTATCGAGGGAATTTCAACTTAAAAATGGAACTCGGCAAGGGTGCCCCCTTTCGCCGATCCTTTTTAATATTTATCTAGAGCCCTATTAAGATCTATTAACAGAGAGGGCAGGGTTCAAGGGACTGAGATTGGAGGACTGGATTTAAAATTCTCAGTTTTATGACGATATATTGCTCCATTTAAGAGATCCAGCAAATAGTTTTGAGGCTGTTAGAGAACTAATAGAACGGTTTCTAGGGTCTCAAATTATAAGCTCAACCTTACTAAGACACAGATTCTTCCCTGACCCGCATGTCTTCAAAGCAGATTTCTCTCCCCTGGGGATACAATGAAATAAGGATAAGTTAAAGTACCTAGGAATTTGGATCACAGCGAATCAAGAATCTGGAGCTGAGGTTAATATGGGGGGAATTGTCTCAGAAATTTCAGAGGACATATTAAGATGGAATAAATTACCTCTGAATTTCACAGCATGATTAGGTATTATTAAAATGAACGTTCTTCCTAGACTATTATACCCGGTCTACTTAGCCCCTTATATTATCACTATTAAGTGGTTCAAATCAATCAGGAAACTGATTTTGGACTTCATGTGGAACGGAAAACCTACTAGGATTAAGTATGGGGTACTGGTTAAACCATATGAGAGGGGAGGAGTCAGGCTGCCTGACCTACAGGCCTATTATGTGGAGAGCCAGTTGGGCTTGGTGGCCCAATGGGCAACTGTATCAGACGAGGGTAGTTATGTACCCGCATGGCTACAAATTGAGAGGAGACTATTAAAGAATATGGGATATTCCCCTGAGTCGTTATTGTATGCTGGGTCCTCTAAAAAAAGATGGGATAAATTGGGGTTGGGGAACCCAATCTGGAAATCTTTAGAGGCTTGGTGTTCTTTTCTCACTCCATCACAGAAAAGATGCCAATTGAAGGCTAAGGATCAACCTGTTTTAGGTAATCCTAATTTGCTTTTAGGGGGTAGGGTTCTAGGGCAGAGGTGGGCAGCATATTTAGAGGGTCTCACCTTGGGTGATATGCTACAAGGGGGAAAGGTAGCTCTGCCGTTACAATGTGAGGAGTTGTCTTATTTCCAGAGGATACAGCTTATGCACTTGATTACAGGAGCCCAGGGGGATTGGGGGGGGTTTGTAGACAGTTTTCTCTCATGGGGAAAACTGAAGGAGGCCTTTCATAGAACTAATCCGCTCTCACAAATCTACAAACTACTTTTAGACTCTGGATCTTTTAGAGATTATACCCCCATTCTTTACTGGGATAAGGTGTTGGCCTCCAAGGTAAAATGGGATTATATATGGAAAGCCATCAGGTACAATGCGATTCCCAAGTATAGAAATTTGCAGTTTTTCTTGGTCCAAAATATTTACTATACCCCTGCAAAACTATATTCTAGGGGTCTGAGACAGACAGATCTATGTTTTCGGTGTGAGACAGAAGTAGGAGATTTGTTGCACATTATGTGGACCTGTTGCAAAATATCTTCCCTATGGAGTGAGATTAGACAAAATATGGACCCCTTGTTGGATTACTCAGGCTATATGACTCCAGAGGTTTGTGTATTAGGGGATTACTCGCAGATTAGCGGAATCACACCGAGATTCCATCTTTCCTTAATGGGGTCAATAGTTAAGGCTTATATAGTCAAACACTGGAAAGATGATCGGATTTATCCTTATGATCAATGGGTGAAGGACCTGTTGGGGGTCTTGGTTAAGATTAGGAAATATTTGATCTCGGAGGGAAGACAAGAGATTTATGACAAAAGATGGGCAATCTTAGAGATAATATATTCTCAGCAAAACTCAGGCTCTAGCACGCGGATCTGTCTGTCGGATATGAGTTAGCAAAGGATTATTGTTCAGAACTATTGTAGTGTTTTGGGAGGAGATTAGCAGGGGACGAGAATTTTTCTTCTTTATTTTTGATGTTCCCCTTAAATAGTAGGCAATCTTAACATATAATTTCTTTAGGCTGGTAAGCTGGATAGGTCTAAGATTGACTTTAACTAGTGAAGGCTACCTGGATCGATGGGTTTCAAGCTAAGGGGTATTCTTTCTCTTTCCCTAAGGGACATGCTGGAAGGTCACCCGGAAGAGACTGTGCTGCTTGGGATTTTTGGGAGTTGAAATGTTTTGGCTGTATGTTAAGGGTCTAGAGGAGTTGTTTATAAGGGAGGTGTAAGTACTTTGGTGAAAGGTTAAATATCCTTGTAAAGGTGTACTTTTAAAAGGGGTGGCAGTCCAGCATGAATGTAAATAGGGATGTACAGTTTACACGACCAGTTTGGGTTGTGTTCGGCTTGTCCGGGTTTGTTTACTGTCTGTATGTTTATTTTCTGTGTTAAAATCCAATAAAATACTTTTTTGAGCAAAAAAAAAAAAGAAAATCCTGGAGGGAAAATATTGCAAATGTGCGAAGTTACGAGTGTACGTAGCAACAGCACAATGCACGCTCGAAAAACAGTCATTTTGGGAATTTTCCCACCAAATTTGCAAAATAGGCTTTTTGAGAGCCCACCTCATGAACACTCATTTTGTTAATCAGTCCCAAAAGGTGATTCCATGCAGTGACGGCAAAATCACCTTTTGAGGCTGATTAACACTATGACAGCAATAGAATTCATGAGGAGGGTCCCAAAACCCCCATGTTGAAAATTTGGTGCCAAAATTCCAAAAAAAGCCTGAGATATGCATCAAAGTTGAAAACACCCTATTTATTCCATTATACAGCTTACTGGCATTTCTCAGTTATGATGGGGCTTGAAGGTGCAGGCGTGTTCCCGGTCCACGAAGTCGTTGCGCCAGATTCCGAAGGTAAGTATGGGTGTGGGGGTGTGGGAGGCAGGGTGCACAGTGGGTGGAGTGCGGGTTGTGGGGGTGGGCAGGGAGACCACAAGGGACTGTTTTCTTTTTATTTACAGGCAAAAAGACATTGCGGGATGGTTTTTTTTTAACAGGGAATTGGCATGCTGGGATGGCCCTCAGCATGCCAACCAACCCTTTGGGGGCAGTTGTAGGTGATGGGATTGGGCACCCCATCAACACAAAAGTGTTGGGTGCAACAGCCGAGGGGATTGGGCAACCCTCGACAGTACTGTCGCTACTCTTTTGGGTGGGGGGACTTATGCCAATGGGGATTGGGCTCCCCCGTCGGCATATCAACCTGGGAGGGGGGAGATAATGCTGACGGAGAGTGGGCTCCCCCATCGGCAACTCAAATCGCACCCAAGAGATGCAAGTCAACGGGGATTGGGGCCCCCGTCGGCAAAAACACGCTGTGTGGAGAGGGGCACTTGCTGCCAAGGGGGATTGGACACCCCCTCGGCACTGGGGCCACATTAATATTGTTTGTGAACAGGGCAGCAACACGCCGCCATGTTCACAAACAATCTTACAGTAGCAACGTTCTGCCCAGCAATGACGGGTCACTCCCTCATTGCAGCAAATCGCTGATGCTGCAATTATGAGGTGGCCCGTGATTCCTGCGGTGAAAACATTACAACTTGGTGCAGCTTCTGGAAGCCAGTGTCATCAGCACACTGTGCCTCCATTGGTGCACCATGGTCAAACCCCAAAATGCTGTGCTCCCTTGGCTGCTAGACTGCCACGCCTCCCTAACCCGCTTCTCTCCTAAGCTGTCACATAATGTTTCTTGCTCATGAGTGCAAGCAAACATAAAAACGAGTTTGTTAAATTTGGGAAAACATTAGAAACCATAATAGTTAGGCAGGAAACATGGGGTGGGTGAATTGGGCATAAGCCATGTGTAGACACTGGGGGGTTCATATAGTTAGGCAGGGAACATGGGGTGGGTGAATTGGGCATAAGCCATGTGAAGACACTGGGGGGGGTCATACTCTTATATCTGTTTTTTTTGGACACAACTACAGACGTCCATCTCAAACGTTAGACCACAAAAAGTTGGTGTACTATTCAGGATAGAAGTCCACATTTGCACCCGCAGAATGGACACAAGTACTGTAATTGCATCCAAAGGTGTAAACTGTAGGAAATGTCTCAGATCCATCTGGATATATGAGAAAGGGATGCAGACATCTGGACACATCCATGTGGATGCATCATGCATCTGAAATATGAACACAAGTGCTGTCTCCAGGTGGCTGAAAATCCCACCTGAGGCCTCTGGGTGGGATCGGATATTACAGGCAGACTAGAGGGACAAATGATCTTTTTCCTGGCTTCAACTTCTATGGTTCTTTAGTTCTATGATGCAGATTACATTTTATGTTGTGTCTGCATTTATCTTGTCATTCTTCTTTGTTGCTAGGTTAATTTGCATGGAAACAGGATCCTTATCCCCTAGGCTCCATCGGCTTCTGCTGCATAAAGGGGACATGACATTTTTGCTCATTGGCACCTGTGTGTAAAGTTCTTATTTACAGAAATGAAATTCATCCATTTGAATTATCTTTATGTAACTGTACCTGAATAAACACTGATGTGAAAAATGGTGTTCTTTATTGTTTTCTTTCATGGACAGCACCTAATTTAGTTCTTTTTATGGCTCTAGTAACTTAAAGTTTTGACTACATCACAGGTTGTGCACCAGAAACTTACCAGGAGCTGTTGACCTAGCAGAACATTGCTCAGAGATCTGTTAAAAAACTTTACAACATGGGTAGGAGAAAATGTGGAATACCATTGGTGGAGTCCCTCTATGTGCCCATGGATTAAGTCAGCATTAATCCACGGTTGAGCAAAGGGACTGTGGAGATCTGCAACAAGCTCTTCTTTGAAGTGTGATGAAAAGTTAAGTGGCAGCCATTAAAAATTCAGAGTAAGCCATCGGGATTCTGGTATCTGTCCTGAACCTTCTGTTTAGTAAAATAAAGGCAGCCTGTCAACACTGAGACCACCTGGTTGTATGTGTGTATGTTCACTGTGTCCCCTTCCCCCACACTCATCACTGGGTACCTCACAATCATTGCTGGGCATCTATGGCTGAATGACAGAGACTGAGAAACTGACAGCAAGCTGGGGATAGCAAGAGAGACAGTGCTGTGTGTTGTGGGGTATTCTTTTCCCAGTCCTCCAGTGCAGAGATCACCAACATTGAAGTGGGAGAGAAACACAGACAGCAAGAGGGAAGTGATGTATACAGAATGTCCCCACTGGAGTGAGACCTGCCACTTAAGTTGTCCGACTGTGTGCCTACCTGTTCCTGCTGTTGTTCCCAGCTGCTGTGGCTCACAGGTATGTTGAAGAAATGTGTGTCAGCTACCCGGCTTGTAGTCTTTGCAATGGCACTGTGAGAGTGAAAGAGACAGATTGTCACGTCCCACTCTGCTGGCCCCCCCGGCCCCAGTCCTGGTCCTTGTCAGTGTGCTGTCTGGCAAGATAGAAAGAGAGAAAGAGAGAGAAAGAGACACAGCAGGTGAGGCACAGTGTAAAGCTCAGTTCCTGCAATCTCCTGTGTGTCTGTGTCTCTCTCTCTCTCTCTTTCTCTCTCTCTCTATAAGTGCAGCATGCAGAGCATGAAAATCACTTTGCCGATATTGAGTCCCCACAATTAGCACTCGCTTCAGTATCTGGGGAGGGAGAGAGATTGAGAGAGACGCGGCAGTGTGACAGCAAAAGGCAGGAGTGTGGAAACTGTTTCTCTCTCTATGTATCTGTGTGTCTCAGTGTGTGTGGTGTTGCAGTCTCTTCTGTATTGAGGTACTTGGAGTGAGTGCTCCTGGCTCTGTTTAGTGTGTGGGGGCACAGTAAAGGTAGTAGGTAATGTACCAGACCATATTATGCACAATAAATGTCACAGATCATGTCAGTAGTTTCTGTGTGACATTTATATGTGCATGACACCAATGTAGTATGCATTATTTGTTAGGGACTATTTCCAAGGTGGCAGAATACAGTACCTTTGTTGCTCTTTAAACAGCAAAAACACTTTTCTAGATATTTTCTTTTGTTGTTTAAGTATAACCAATGTTATAAGTGCAATAACCCACTCCAGGGTGTGGGATTATTGGGGATTATTCAACACCCTGGGTGCTGTGAGGGCACTCGGCCTGTAGCATCATGCCTCACAATGCACCTGGGGTGTTGATTAATCCTCAATAACCCCACACTCTAGCATGTGTTATTGCTTATGTGATGTAGTAAAAACTCCAAATTACTGATTCCATGAAGTGTCCTGTGCAGAATGTTGTCCATGAAAAGAAAGTCATACAAAATAGTTTTTCACATGAACATTTCTTCAGGTACATTTGCATGTGGATCATTTTGGGGGTATGAATATAATTTACGATAAGAGGAATATTGGAAAGAGCTGGTAATAAAAATTAATCATGTCCTTTTCAGTTGTTTGCTCAATTAATAATTTGGGATCAGAAGAATGCAGAATTCTGCCATCGGAATTAGTGTGTAATGGCAATTCTGCATCTAAAATGCTTTTCCAAATTTCTTTTTAAATTCTGTGGAATTTGAAAAAGCATTTCATTGTAAATCTTGAATGAATTTTCCAAGCATCACATAAATCATAGAATATTTTCCTGTGGACCGAAGAAAAATAATCTGTAGTTTATTTAAATTGTGAATTATTACACAGCACTTTTAATAATGCATTTACAAACCTGGACAGTGTCCTTCCACCAAATTTTTTCAACGACCTCCCCTCCAGCTCCTCCCAAGTTACCCCCCCAACTAGAACGTACAACCCCAAAGTTTTTTTTAAGGAGGTCCCACCACAAGTAGCTAGAAAATACATTCAAAAGGACATCGACAAACAAGGGTACAGTGGTGACTCCCTTGACCTGAAACTGCTGGCACAAGTCCTCTATAAAGTCTTAGAACCATTTACAAAGATCTTTAATCTCTCACTTAGATTGGGCCATTTCCCCTCTCTCTGGAAGAAAGCCACTGTCACACCGGTTCACAAAACTGGAGCTAGGATGCTGCACACCAATCACAGACCTATCTCACTCCTCCCCCCACTATCTACAGTAAAGCACTGGAGCGAATAGTGTCGGACCAACTACTTGAATTCCTTGATAAGTATAATGTACAGTGCCCAGAGCAGCATGGCTTCAGAAAAGGGCACAGCACCACCACTGCACTACTGGAATTTACAACCTTCATCCATGCCACGCTTGACAAAGGGAATTGTGGAGGGGCAGTATTTATAGACCTTACCAAGGCATTCGACACAGTTAACCACCCCCTACTGCTCAAGCAACTGTCCTCCATTGGGATCTCCAGCAATGCCTTTCCATGGTTCATCAGCTACCTTGATAATCGGATCCAACCTGTAAGGATTGCAGGGATCTCTTCAGATGAGAAACCGGTCCACTCCGGAGTCCCCCAAGGGTCTATTCTGGGCCTTCTACTCTTCTCCCTCTTCACAACAATCTCCCCAGTGCCTGCCACCAAAAAATATTACTATACGCAGACGATGCAGTCCTGTTTTCCAGCCACTATGACATTACAGTCCTTGAGTCCCAGCTGCAGCTTGACTTCAAGTGCATCGAAGAATGGTTCAATTCTCATAAGCTTGTCCTGAACCACAGCAAGACTAAAGCCATGTCCTTCTGTAACCGATGGAGCAGGCACAACTCTCTATCCCTCACCATCAAGAACCATGCTGGGAACCCACTTGAACATGTCAAGGAGTTCAAGTACCTTGGTATTACCCTGATAGTACCTCTCCTACACTCGGCATATTGACACTGTTGCCAAGACCGCCAATATACTGGATTGGACTACTATATAAACACAAGCACTGTATGCTCAGGATGCCCTTAAACTAGCCATCTACAGTTCTGTCACCTCTATCATTGACTACGTGCCTTTCCATCTATGGCTCTGCTCAACAAGTGCCTCCACAGGATCTCAGTTTCCCTCAACAAAGCCTGTAGACTACTAATGGGTGCAGCCCAACAAACTCACACCTGTGACCTCTATGCACAGGCCAGCTGGCTACCCCTATGCAGCAGAATACAATACCAGACCTGCTTACTTAGCAAAAAGATTCTTCTCAGTCTCATGCCACCTGGTGTTAGCTCACTCCTTACTACCTATAGTGGCACTCAACAAACATGTGGTGCCCAATCTCTAACCTTTCAGGTTCCCAGATGTCGTACCTCCATGGGTCAGCGGTCCTTTATCTATAGAGCTCCTCAATGGTTCAATTCCCTCAATAAAGAAGCACTTTCCTCTACTACACTTGGACCCTTCAAAAGGAATCTCAAACTTTACCTCATCCCTACCACTCAAGTGACTGCTTCTCTGAACAGAGATCTCTCTAAACACCTCCCAGCTCACTCATGTCTCAGAGCCCACCCTTTCCCAGTCTCATTCCCTCTGGCACTGGGCCTTCCTTGTGACTCCTTTCCTGTTTCGCATCTCCACTGGTACAAGACATTTTCCACCACCATCGGACAGTGGCCCATTAGCCTGCTAACTTCATCTCCCGGTCACATGCCTGCAATACTAACTGCCTATGGTGCCCTCTATTTCTTATTGTTACCGCAGCCAGCTGCCTACTCAAGCTGCTCATTATATGAATATTATCTCAAAGTATGTTATAACTGAGTATCTTTATTTTTTCCTTTAGTTGTTTTGGTTGTTTATTATGCATTCTTTTACTACCTCTGTATGTATGTTGACCCTCATCCTTTGACGTGGAACCTTTGTAGATGAGCAGTTTCTACTCAAAGGTATTTGTAATCTGAGAATTTAATAAATAAATAAATAAATAAATAAACATTTCAGGTGTGAAATGTGGGAATTCAGCTACCAACTGAATTTTCTGAAATTCCATGGAATTCCATTCCATAAGAATTTTGAACATTCTGCAAGGCTTTAGTAATGATCCTTCATTTTTTATATGGCAGGGTATAGTTGTGAAATGATTTTGGTATTGAGAACAGAGGACTGTTATTTCAGCAAAGGATTAAACAGCAGAAGCAGATAGACCATTGTAGATATGATCCCATTTCCATGTAAATTAACCCAGTAATGAATGATTAAAGGAACAGAGGTGCACAAAATCTGCAAACTAACAGGTGAATTATCAAGATGTGTGGAATGTGGAATTCCACAGGCAGAACTCATGAGGAATGTCAATTCCACTTCTAGAATTTTCTTTTTGAATTCCAAAGAATTCCAAAAAGCATTACTATGTAAACTGTAGATTAATTTTTCATGGACTGTGAAAAAGAATTCTGCAATTCATGTAAACTGTGGATTACTAATCCATTAAAAGCCTTCGATTTAGAAATGTCTAAATTCCACTACTGAAAGAATTTCATAGATTTAGGTGGAATTGTCCAAAATTCTGTGACATTTTGTTCCATATGAATTTGACAATTTCACACTGTACTAGTGAACTGTGTCTAAATATTATGTATTTAAAATTTTTCACGAAAGTGGCAAACCCACTTTAGTTGCTTCATTTTCATGTATAAATAATATAATGGCAACAATTTTCTGCTGACTGCTCAACAATCCCATGAAATGCAGTAATCCCTATTAGAAATGCAAAGAAGTCTATCATCTGTGCTTTGTGTAGTCATCACAAAGTTTGAAAACTTTGCAGTATTTACAATTTATTAGTCATTATTCACTATCAATATTATTCATTATTCACTATGGATATTATTCATTAATCGCTATTGATGTTTTTCATTATTTGCTATAGATATTATCCTTAATTCACTATGGCTACTCATTATTTGACATGTATACTATTCGTTATAAAATGGTTCTAAAAATCCAATAAACTTAATTGGGTAAAATCAGTCAGGTGACTGTGCATAATACATAATAAGCTATAGTCATTCTGGTTCTAAACTGGACTGAACTTGTTATCAGCCACATCACATAGTTTTGCCACTACACTGAGAGCTGACCTGCCATCACACATGGCTGCCACTTTTACTCATTAAAAACTTTCATCTATGCCCTAAAAATAAAACTACCTTAAATAACAAAAAATAATTAAATGTTGTTACCCTGATCATCACACTCTTCATATATACATAATCAAATCAAAAGAAAATGAAATGCAGTTTACAGTTTTCATTACTAGTGTTTCTTTGCTTCTTTGCTGACAATGTAAACCCTAACTCCTCTTTTTACCTGCTTACCAGGGGAATCTCTGCTGATTACCTTAATACAGATTACATTGAAGTGGTGGCTCTACATGAAGCCTTTGTTATGTTGCTGGAAGCGAAAATTGCTACCAGTGGAATTGCGCAGAATCCTGATTTCCTGTATTGAATGATAAACATTCCATCTATTGATGAAGAGACAAACAAGCATTTGTCAATGCCGAGAGTTTATTGTTGGTATTGCTGTTGTACATGCCTCCCATATGTTTCTCTGTATATTCCTCTGTTTTGTATTTTAAGGGTGGGCATTATGGTTGGAAACCCTAACGCCCCGGGTGTTTGTTAGTATTTTTACTAAAAATGTCCAACATGGGCATTTTGGGACATAACTTCATGAACAGTGCCAGTATCATTTTGTTACTCAATCACAAAAGGTGATTTCATGCAGGGAGTGTGCCAGTCAGTGCCACAGGTGCAAAAACATGTTTTGGGCAGGGTGTGAAAAATGACAGCTGTACTGTTCATGAGGAGGTGTGAAGAAATAGCAATGCTGAAAATCTGGAGTGAAAATATGAAAAAGTGGCAAAGTAACAAGTGTGCGTAGAAACTGTGCAATGCACGCTAGTAATGCAGTCATTTTTTTTGGATGTTTCCACCAAATTTTCAACATGGCCTTTTTGGGACCTCCCCTCATGAACAGTGGCACTGGAATTTTGTTAATCTGCCCCAGAAGTTAATTTTGCATAGCAACCATGCCATTCTGCTCCACAGATGCAAAAACACATTTTGGGAAGGATACAAAAATGACAGCTGTACTGCTCATAATGGGGTGTGAAAAAATGGTAATGTTGGAAATATGGAGTGAAAATCTTAAAAATTGATGATGTTATGACCATGCATAGAAATTGCACAATGGGCGCTTGTAACACAGTCATTTTTGGGAGTTTCTTCACCAAATTTGCGAAAAGGGCTTTTTGGGACCCCACCTCATGAACAGTGGTACTGTTATTTTGCTAATTGGTCCTGAAAGGTGATTCTGCCCAGTGACTGAAAAATCAACTTTCGAGACTGAGAAATGAAATGACAGTGATGGTGTTTATGCGGTGGGGTCCCAAGGACCCTATGTTGAAAATTTGGGACCAAAACTCCCAAAAATGTCTGAGATATCAACCTAAATTGAAAACCCTTCATTCACTGCCATTATAGAACTTATCAGCATTTCTTCAGTTTGCGGTCAGATTCTGAAGAGTGCAGACATGTTCCCGGTCCACTGAAGATCACTGCTGTCTACCTCCGGAGGTAAGTATGGGTGAGGAGGGGGTGCAGGGAGGTTGTCTGCATAGAGGGAGAGGGAGGGTTGGGGGAGGGAGCCAGCGGCAACTACGATGAACCATTTTCTGTCTTTTCAGGTTTAAAACAAAAGATGTCTTGGGTGTGTTTTCTGTTTTTTTGTGGGGAAACAATGGATTTTAGCACACTGAGGTGGACTACCATGTTTGCCAGAGTACTGGGGGATTCAATGCCAACCCGGGGATTGGGCACCCTGAGGTCGGAGGTTATGTGGAGAGGGACGCATCTGACACCAGGAGTGGGCATCTAGGTGTCGGAAAAATAGATTAAATGCTGACCCGGGGATTGGGTACCCCAAGGTCGGTGGTTATGTGTGTGTGTGTGGGGGGGATGCATCTGACACCAAGACTGGGCATCTCAGTGTCAGAAAAACACAGCAGCTGGAGGAGGCAGGCAGGAAAGTGCCTCCTCCCCACCTGTGCAATCAGAGTGTCCTTACAGGAGATGTCACGACACAATTAGCTGTTTACTCTGTGGTGACTTGTAGATGAAAGGAAAAAAATGGCTAGTGATTGGTGTGGCTTTTTCTTGTCAAGTGCAGACCACTGAAGACAAAACAGCATCAGGACCAGCCTGACTGAGGATTGGTGTGATGCTGTTGAGCCCCATGCAGAGCACTCTGCATTGGACGGACAGTGCCACACCCCTCAAAGCCTACTCTCCCAAGGAGTTTGAAGTGCATGCACAAACTCAAAAAGGAACAGGGTGTTTCATTCTCTTAGTGCTTTTCTTTCATTTGCTGTTGTTGATGTTGTTGGTTCACTTTGTTGCCTTAGTGTTTAAGAAAGTTTTATGAAAAAAATGGTTCATTTTGATGTCTTAGTGTTTGTGAAAGATTTTTGAAAACAAAATCAGTAAAATATTATTTTGAAGCAAAAAAGGAACAAGATAAGGAAGGGAGGCACAGGCAGAGCTAGACTGCTTATGAAATTCCCAATGTTCCGTAACAGCACATGCATTTGAATCAGAGATGGGTGTTTTCAGGAGAAATCTAGCCCCAGAACAACCCGGCAGGTTCAACAGTTTTGAATACATTTTCATTAACAAAATTTCTCTAATGGTATGAAATGCAATAAATGTATAAAAATGTGTGCCACGGATGGTTTTCATTGTCTTTTATTTTTTTATCCCCCCAAACCATTAGCAGAATATGGACTATTTTTTGCATTAAAAATTAAAACAGAAATGCCAGCCCAGTAGCATGGAGGGCTGAGGCACTGTGTACTTCACCTTGCAACACACCAGTGACCCGGGACCGGGAATAAGATAGGGTTGCTCGGGGTCAGCCGAGGAAGAAAGGATTGAGCGTCTGTTGAACAGGTCTCCTCTCCTGTGGTATGGTGACATGCTAACTCGGTCCTTGGCTGCTTCCAGGTGGGGGCCTGGGGGTAGTGCCAGAAGCATGAGTGACATTAAAGGGAGGAGCCACAGTTCCATACCATGTGTGCACCTCCATGCGCACAGGCTTACTTTCTGCCATGGTAGGGGACTCAAGGCATGAAAATGTAACAAGCAGTTGTCAATGCCAAATGTTGCTTGCTTATATGTGCTGTTTAGGTATTTGGAAGTGATAGTACCATGCCTAAGAACTGTCATTTCCCCCACCAACATTCACTGTGTCTTTCTATTCAGTATTCACAGAAGAGGGGGAGGGGAAAGGGCCACAGCAGAATAGCAGTTGTGAAGGTGTGAAGAGGTGGACAATAGTCCATTCACAGGCAGAAGAATCCTGCAGGAGGTGACTAAATTGAAGGTGGATAAAGTGATGGGACCAGATGGCATACACCCAAATATATTAAGAGAACTGTGAAGTGAGATAGCAGTACCTCTGGTAGCCATGTTCACTGAGTCATTCAACACAGGGGTGGTACGAGAGAATTGGAGGAGGGCACATGTGGTCCCTCTATACAAATCCAGCAGTAGGGAGGAGGCGGGGTACTATAGGCCGGTCAGCCTCACTTCAGTAGTGGGGAAGATCATGGAGACATTGGTTAAAGAAAGGATAGTGGGGCATCTAGAAGCCTTCAGAGCCCAGGACCATAGGCAACATGGATTCACAGTGGGGAGTTCATGTCAGACAAATCTGGTTGATGTCTTTGACTGGGTGACAAAGGAAGTAAATCAGGGTGGGGCAGTGGACAATACTTAACCTTGATTTAAGCAAAGCCTTTGACAAAGTCCTACGTAGGAGGCTGATATACTAACTGAGTAGGCTGGGCATGGAGAAAGGGTGGTAAACTGGGTTAGAGACTGGGTAACAGACAGGAGGCACAGAGTGGTGGTTAATGGGGTGCAGTCTGGGGAGAGGGAGTGACCAGTGGGGTGCTGCAGGGATTGGTCCTGGGGCCAGTCCTGTTCAATGTCTTCATTGGTGACATTACAGAAGGGAAAGGTCTGCCTGTTAGCAGATGATACCAATATCTGTAAGACAGTGGATACCTCAGAGGGGGTGAAGAAAATGAGGAGGGACCTGGGGAAGCTTGAAAAATTGTCTGATGACTGCCAACTGAAGTTTAATTCAAAAAAGTGCAAAATTATGCACCTGGGACACAGAAACCCTGGGAAAAGGTACAGGACCGGAGGGGGAGTTGCTGACAGTCACAAAGAAGGAAAAGGACCTGGGGGTTCTTATTTCAGATGCCCTGAAAATGTCAAAGTGGTAAGGCAGCTGGGAGGGCCAGTGACATGCTGTGGTGCATAGGTTGGGGTATCAATAGCATAAGAAGAGAGGTAGTGATGCCATTATTTAAAACCATGGTTAGGCCTCACATGCAGTACTGTGTGCAGTTCTGGAGGTCACACCTTCGTAAGGATATTAACAGACTGGAGATGGTCCAGAGAAGGGTGAATGAGATGGTACAGAGCTGCAACACAAGACTTATGAGGAGAAATGAAAGGACCTCAATATGTACTCACTGGAAGAGAGGAGGGAAAGAGGGGATATGATAGAAACATTCAAGTACCTCAAGGGTATAAGTATAACTACTGAGAAGCAGGAGACAGCTGCTGTAGACACATGTGCCAGCTTCTGTGTGATATTCTTTTGTTCTTATAACTCTGCAATCTTCAGTATTTCAGTAATCACATGACCACACTGCCTTCTTTAGGCAACTGTATGTTGGTTGATGCCCGGTGTCAAACGGCAGACAGAGGGCTCACCAGATTGTGTTGCCATTTGAAAAACTTCATAGAGTGTTCTTTTACTGGTAAGCATTTTGGAAAGTTGGTGAAGGTCTAACAATTTTTATTATGATTTTATCTCCTTATGTCTGTCCCCTTTGGTCCCCCCATCCCCACACCCTAACAGTCATCAGTGACCACAGCAGCTGCATTCTTCTTGCCAAGATGGTGGGTGAGCAGCTACCTTCACAGTCTGTGAAGTCTGATGTCTTTCAGTGCCACTCATTGGTCATCTTCCAACACAGGTGAGGCATTGACAGCCCAAAACTAACTCAGGACAAGCAGCTTTCAAAGCGGGAAAGAAATGGAGTGAGCAAGAATCAAGTACTCATTCAGATGTGGCATTGATTTTAAGATCAGCATACTGGTGTGGGCACTGCAAATAGAACCCCAGCTGTTTAAGCAGCCTTATGAAGAGTAAAGTCTTCTTGAAGCACTGGGGTTCCATTTATTGTACTGTAAGAGGGCTGCATCTAATTCAGTAATTTACTGTACCTTACATCTGGATGTATGGTAGGCCCAACTTTAAATAAACACTGCATCTGGATGAACACATGATGCCATAGAAACATAGAATTTGTCAGCAGAAAAGGACCGCTCAGCCCACCCAGTCTGCCCAAGTGTTCTCTACCTACTTGTAACTCCTGCCTGAAAATGTTACTGCATGTCTTATTCTGCCTGTGTCCATCAGACCTCCTTGTGAATGAGCTTTTTCAATGGATTTTTCCTGCAATAAACTTGAACCTACTCCACCTCCATAGCCCTATTGATCTCCGTTGACCCCCTCCTTCCCCTTTTTCTAATATAGCCCTATGTTTATCCCATGCATGCTTTATGCCCCCTACAATTTTAGCTCCTACCACTTCTCCTGGCAGTCTGCTCAAGGCGTCTACCACCCTTTCAGTAAATAAATATTTCTTGACATCTATCCTGACCCCCCTCCCAACTTCACTGTATGTCCCTTGGTTTGGGTGCTCATCCTCATTTGAAGGAAACTCCCCAACTGTACCCTGTTTACCCATGTGAGGTACTTTGTAGGTCTTGCTCATGTCACCTCTCGCCCTCCTCTCTTCCAGAGTGTACATGTTGAGATTCTTCAGCCTTTCCTTGCAGGAATTCCTGTGAAAATGCTGAACCATTTTAGTTCCCCTCCTCTGGAAAACCTCTGCATTATGTCCTTTCTGAAGTGTGGACTCTAAAAATGGACACAGTACTCCAGCTGGGGGTATACCAGGGAGTGATACAACGGCAGCACAGCATCCCTCCTCCTCCTACTGGAGATGCCACTGCTTATGCATCCCAGAATCCAATTTGCCATGCCCAAAGCCTGCCATACTGTACTGCCACCTTGAGGTAATCAGATATAATAACCTAAAGGACCCTTTCATGTCTAGTGAGTATCAGTACCTCTCCCATCCTATACCCAGCATCGGGGTTCCTATGCCCTAGGTACATGATTTTACACTTGTTGGCATTGAACCCCAAGTAAGTAAGAAAATGGAATTGATTTGAATGAATTGCAGGCTTTTAAGCAGCTTTCGGGGAGTGTGTATATGTGTGTGTGTGTGTGTGTGTGTGTTTGGGGGGACCCTGCTACTAAAACTATTTGCTTTTGACTTGGGCCTCAAATCAGGATCACTCCTGTAAACAGATAAAACATGTTTAAGAAAGACTCATAAGAAATGTGATAAAGTCTTTTTACATTAGCCTGGGCTGAATTTGCAGACAGGAGAGATAGAAACATAGAAACATAGGCTTTGACAGCAGATAAGAACCGCTTGGCCCACCTAGTCTGCCCATTTCCCTACCTACAGGATAAGCTGCAGATTCTAGTTAACCAACAACCTATTTCTTCCTAACCCCCACAAGAATTGCCTTATGTCTGTCCCAAGCATTCTTGAATCCTCCCACAGTTTTAGACCCCACAACCTCTTCAGGAAGACTGTTCCATGTGTTCGCCACCCTCTCTGTGAAAAAATACTTCCTCACATTGCCCGAGCTGCCCCCCCCTCTATCTTCAAATTGTGTTCTCTTGTTCTTGCACATCTCTTTTTCTGAAAGATGCTACCTCTTGGACTTTGTTGATTCCACTGAGGTACTTGAAAGTTTCAATCATATCACCCATCTCCCTCCTTTCCTCAAGGGTATACATATTAAGCTCCTTTAGTCTCTCCTCATATGGCTTCTCTTGCAGACCCTGCACCATTTTAGTTGCCCTCCTTCTGACTGCCTCCATCCTGTTTATGTCCTTGCAGAGATGGGGCCTCCAGAACTGGATGCAGTACTCCAGATTGGGTCTTACTAACAGTCTGTACAGAGGGATAACAACTTCCTGTTTTCTGCTGCTGATGCCTCTCCCTATACATCCCAGTATCCCCCCAGCCCTTCCTACTGCCTTCTCACAGTGCTTTCTAACCTTAAGGTCATCTGTTATGATTACCCCCAGGTCCCTTTTAATTTTTTTTGTTGTTACTACCTTCCCCCCTTGTATAATCTTCCCCTGGGTTTTTGTTTCCCTGGTGCATTATTTTGCACTTATTTGCATTGAATCCAGGCTGCCATACTTCTGACAATTCCTCCAACATTGCCAAGTCCCTTCTCATCCTTTCCACACCTCCTTGTGTATCATCCCTGCTGCAGAATTTTGTGTCATTTGCAAAGAGGCATACTTTTCCTTCCAGTCCCACTGCAATGTCATTTATACAGACATTAAAAAGGAGATGCAGTCAGTTCCTAATTAATGACTTTCCCACTGGTCACCTGTGAGCCTCTTATGGGCCAGAGCGTACTACACAAGCATTTGTCAATGCTGAATTGTTGCTTGATGGCATTAGCAGTGGAAATGCAGGAGTTAGACAGATGGGGCCCGATTCTCAAAGCCCTGCTTTGGACGCAAGGTGCCTGTGTTGAACATATATGGTACAAGGTGCACCTTGTGTCCATGACTGCCCTCCGTGTGATTCACAAAGGTGGCCTGCGTTGACCGCAGTCCACCTGCTCCAAACAGGGCTTGCACCTGCAATGCACTGCAGCATGGTGGTAGGGGGACTGCGGCTGTAGCCTGTGATTCACAGACATCAACTGGCGGGAGAAATTGTAAGTGCCTTTAGACCAGCCAGGGCAGGTGTAAGGGGACTTAGACATTCTCCCCTAGGTGACATGCCTGTGTGTGGCACACCATGGGTGATGGTTCACCCACCATACACCCCTAAGTGTGGCCCCATATGTGTGGTCTCTGTCCTAGTGGTCAAATGGCACCCCTCACAGCTCCCCAATGCAACCTATGTACCATGTTGGTACCCCTGTCCTGATGCTTCCCATACTGGAAGCAGCTCCCCCGATGCCTGCCCCATCAGCACTACTACAGCACCAATTTATGGTGATACAGTGCCCACCCATGCCCCAGCAAGTGGTGCCCAAACCCCTTCATACACCAGTCCCAGCTGCTCCCCAGCACCCGGCACATCCCACCACTCACTTCTGTGGCCAGGTGCCAGTTGCACTAAAAATGGTGGGGGGACACCTGCCCACCAGGTTGGGTTCACATGCCTATCACCTAGCTGGGCGGGGGTTCTGTGTTATCTCTGGAGGCCTGTGGTGGACCTGTGCAGTGCACCAGGGGTGTGCCGCAGGGTTCCAGTCAGCGCAAGCATGGGGACTTAGCTGCTGGGACCCCTCCTGTACCTGAATTAGGTGCAGGGTCCATGTTGTACTAGGCATTAGTGCAAGCTGCTGGTTGTCACAGCTTGTGTCAGACGCAGGCCCCTAGGAGAATTGGGCCCATGCAGTATAGGAATGGCAGTGAAGTACTGAACTGACGCCAACCACACCCTCACCCTGCAGAGATGGACAAGCATTGGGGTTTGCCTTCGGGTCATCACCCAATAACAGTCATGACATTTCACCTCACCCTACACTGCAGGCACTGACAAGTGTTGAGGTGTGCCTTGGGTGTTTGGGCTTTACTCATCTCTTTCCATAAGGAAATAAGCTGAAATAGGTGCAGTATAGGAGAATGGTATGAACTCTGGGGCCAAAGAGTCCAAGGCGCACTTCGATGCCTGTCACTTGCTGCAGGGTGTGGGTGGGGGTGGAATGGCATGAGCGTTACTGTCAACAATCTCAAGTCCCATCCCTGATGCCTGTCAGACCCTACAGGGTAGGGCGTTATGGTTGAAAACCCTAACACCCTGGGCGTTGCTTGGTATTTTTACTCCAAGTTTTCAACATGGGCTTTTTGTGATCCCACCACATGAACAGAGGCACTATCAGTTTGTTAGCTGAAAGGTGATTTTGCACAGCGACTGTGCCATTTGGTGCCACAGGTGCGAAAACACATTTTGAACAGGTTGTGAAAAATGACAGCTGTACTGTTCATAAGGAGGTGTAAAAAATGGCAATGTTGAAAACCTGCAATGAAAATATAAAAAAAACTGGTGAAGTCACAAATGTGCATAGAAACTGCGCAACACACATCCGTAATGTAATTAGTTTGGGGATTTTTTACAGCAGATTCTCAACACAGGCATTTTGGGACCTCTGCTCATGAACAGTGTCCCTGTGGTTTTCTTAATATATCCTGAACACTGATTTCCCACAGCAACCGTGCTATTCTGTGCCGGAAGTGCTAAAAAACATTTCAGCCAGGGTGTGAAAAATGGCAGCTGTACTGTTCATAAGGAGGTGTGGAAAAATGCCAATGTTGAAAATCTGGACTGAATAGATTATGAATTTATGAATTTACGAGGGTGTGTGTGGAAATTGCACAATGCACGCTTGTAACACAGTCATTTTATGGACTTTTGTCACCAAATTTTAACATTGCCAGTTTAAGACCTCTGCTCATGAACAGTGTCACCGTGATTTTCTTAATCTGTCCCAAACATTGATTTTGTACACTGACCATGCCACTGTGCGCTACATGTCCAAAAATACATTTTGGGTGATATGTGAAAAATGACAGTTGCATTGTTCATAACGAGGTGTGGTAAAATGGCAATGCTGAAAATCTGGAGTGAAAATATTAAAAATGCTCAACGTTACGAGCATGCGTAGAACCTGCATAATGCACGCTCATAAAGCAGTCATTTTGGGGAATTTGTTCACCAAATTTTCAGCACAGGGTTTTTGGAGACCTACCTCATGAACAGTGTCACTGTGATATTCTTAATCTGTCCTGAACATTGATTTTGCACACTGACCGTGTCATTGTGCACCACATGTGTGAAAACACATTTCAAGCAAGTTGTGAAAAATGGCAGCTGTACTGTTCATAAGAAGGTGTGATAAAGTGGCAATGTTGAAAATCTGGAGTGAAAATGATAAAAATGGTCAAACATACGAGCATGCGTAGAACCTGCATAATGCACGCTCATAAAACAGTCATTTTTGGGAATTTGTTCACCAAATTTTCAACATAGGGTTTTTGGGTTCCTATTTCATGAACTGTGACACTGTGATTTCATTAATTGGTCCTGAATGGTAGTTCCACACAGTGACCGTGAAATCACCTTTCGGGACCGAATAACAAAATGTCAGTGACTGAGCTCATGAGGTGGGGTCACGAGAACCCCATGCTGAAAATTTGGTGAAAAAATTCCCCAAAATGGCTGAGATATGCATCAAAGTTGAAAAAAAAACCTGTTTATGCCATTATACAGCTTACTGGCATTTCTTCAGTTTGCGGTCAGCTTTGATGAGTGTAGACATGTTCCCGGTCCGCCAAAGATCATCACGCCAGGATCCAGAGGTAAGTATGGGGTGAGGGGAGGATGTGGGGAGGCAGGATGCGCAGAGGGTGGGTGCAAGTTGGGGGAGGGCCACCGGACTTGCCGAGAGACTGTTTTCTGGTTTGCAGGTAAAAAAAAAAAAAATTGCAGGATGTTTTTTTCTTTACAGGGGCATTTGGCACACTGGGGTGGGCCCCCAGCATATCACCTGAATGTTTTTTGGGGGCTATACCCGATGGGGGATTGGGCACCCTCATCGGCACATATGGAGTGCTTGGGGGAACAAGAGCTGAGGAGGATTGGGCACCCCCTTGGAACACAAGAAATTGGGGGGGCATTTTGCTGACAGAGAGTGGGCTCCCCCATCAGAGAGATAACGAGGAAAGGGGCATGCCGACAGGGGGATTGGGCACACCTGTTGACACATAGGAAATTGGAAGGGAGCATTATTCCAACGGGGAGTGGGCTACCCCGTTGGCTTTTATTATTTAAATGTTTCACCAGGAAGGCACACTGAATAGTTGGTGGTGGCTTTCCATTGACTTTGTGAGGCCAACAGAGAAGCCATTGCCTGTCGGCATTGAAACACAGCACCATGGAGGTGTGAAATTGACTGCTGCAGTCAGGGAGGCCTTGCGTACAAACAGCTGATTGCGTACTGATGGGGCGCTCCCTGATTGCAGCAGTTCAATTGTTTTGATGTGGTGGCCTGCTTATTAATTGCGGTGATCCACGGCATGCTCCTCTATTGGCCAGGCACAGACTAGCCCCTGAATGGGCTGCTGCCATTCGGCACAACGCAGCCACACATCCACAACCTGCTTGTGAAAAAATGTGACACAATGTGTTTCTTGCACACGCATGCAAGCAACACAAAAATGGCTGCCACATCCTTCATGAATCCTGTCCACCTATCTCTGTTTCATGTCATCACCTGGACAACTGGCCCAGTTCTGGAAGTGACTCTTTGGGTTGGGGGAGGATGGTCCTCCCCTTCCTGGCACTGGCACTGGCACAGGGGGCAATTCATGGGGGACAATGGGCATGGTGAGCCTGGGAGAGGTGAATGATGAACAGAGGATATGGGGACAGGGCTGAAAGCTTGTCTATGTTGACCATAAAGGTAAAAATCTGTATGGAAAAAAAATTTAAATGGAAGTGTAATTCAATGAAAGACCTACTTTTTTCTTTTTAAAGTAATTATTTCTAATTTTTTCTCATTTTAAGCCAGACATTTAAAAGCATTTTATAAGCACAATAAGGCACACCAGGTTATATCCTTATGGTAGTATAATAGCACTTTGGAGGTGCATTTAATGGCACTTAGCAGCACCTTGTGCCTAACAGTGCATCTAAGGCATGCAATTATATCACAGCTACACATACCCTGGCATGTCTTATTGCTTATTCACTATAGATATTATTTATTGTAACATGGCTGAAAAAGATAGACATGATTCCAGCAACTGCACTGGTGCAAACACAACACATGGTACATTGTGAAGCAGGGATTAATCCACTAGTAATACCTGCCTCAGAATGTAGCAGCATTTGCAGTGACAATGGGAGCGAGCAGCGGGAAAAACTGGACATTATTTGCGTTGTGGACATGCTGGCAAAATCGTAAGCGCATTCACCCTCCAATCTGAAGAAAGCCATGGGTAACGCACTGTACAGGAAACTATCACGGCGATGAGCAGCATTTTTCATTGTGTGAGGAAAACTGAGGCAAGTCATACAGTTTTTCATATAGACAGACCCGAAGAAGCATGCTGTGAGTGATGTATGTGTCCGTGAATGGCTAGTAGAGCTATCGGGTATCACTTCTTAGTAAGCAGTGCATTGTGGGGATAGAACAAAGATTTGCTTACCTTCAGATTGGCAATGAAGCAAAATCTCAGGTATGCAAATATTTGTTATCTCTCCAGAATGCAGCAGTTAAGCAGAAATACAAAACAGTGAAACGAGTCTAAACAGCCGTGTAGATCTGAATGAAAGTTATGTTGTCCACTGAGATGTGTCACAAAGTGGTTTTTAATCATTACTTGGAAACCGACAGAAAGTAGCCAGTACAATATTAACAGGAAGTGAAGTTAGAGCATGCACACGCCAGGTAGAGATCGAGATATATTGAAACGTATACAGTAGAACAGCAGTTGAAATTGTAGAAAACAATATCATAAGTTCTTGTTCACTAATATCCCACATACCACTCACTTATAACATAAGGTACTTTGCACTTGTCATGTTACAAGCACATTAAGCCACACCAAAGGTAGCATCTAATGGGGAGTTAATGCATGGTTGGCCCGTTGTAGGCACTCAGCCACAACGGTCCCAACCATGCATTAATTCCTCGTTAGATGCCACCTTTGTCATGGCTTAATGCTTATTTGTTCCCTATGGATATTATTCATTACTGACTATGGATAATACTTATTAGTCATTATTCACTAATATGAATATTAATAATTTTCTACTATGGTTTCATTCACACTTGCCATTCAGAATACACTATGAATATTATTGATTAGTTATTATACATTGGTGTTTATTCACCATGGATATTATTCAGTATTTATTATGGGTATTGTTGTTCATTAATCATAATTCACTATGGATATTATTCATTAGTCATTATTCACTATGGAAATTATTCATTAGTCATTATTTACTATGGATATTATGCATTATTAATATGTACATGAAATCTATTGTAAGCCAATCAAGAAAGAGAAAAAACAACTATGTAATACTGTACAAACTACTGCAACCACTCCCTTAGTCAATTATCCACATTTTAGATATGCCCATGATAGATTATCCGGATTTAAGACATGCCCACAATAGTTTATTCATATTTAAGACACATGCACAATAGTTTATTCAAATCTAGTCCACCAAAAAAAGGTGGAAAAAAGCATTACTGACTTTGTCTACTTCAAGCACCACAGTAATGACGTGGATACATAAAGATATAAGCCCACTTGCTGATCCAGTCTTCCCACCCCAGCCCACCCTACCTAACTACTCTTCACTCTCCCTAGTGGTGGTCCTACCCCTTTATTTTTTCTCCACTTTTTATTGCATATAAATATTTTTTGCATATATGTTAACAAAATCAAGGGTTGCTTTTAAATACATTCATTTCAGCTGGCCTGGAGGCGCAGAGGGTTGAGGTGCTGAACACCATACCTCGCTCCATGCCAGCGACCCGGGTTTGGGAATGAGCCCGGGTCATTGGGGGTTGGCAGGGGAGGACTAGGATTGAGTGTCTGATGACAGCTCTCCTAGTCCAGGGGTAAAGGATGGATGCACACCATGCTCTGGTGGTCCCTGGGGACACCCGGAGGTACTACAGTTGCTCAGGTGACGAGATGGGGGAAGCACAGCAGACATCTGCACTTCAGTGTGTGGACATCATTGCACGTCCATGCTTCCATTGAGGAAAAAAAGAAAATGGCAGCATAGTCCACGGCAGCTTGATGGCCACAGCTTCACCGGCCGACGATGCCTGGATAAGGCGTATGCTGGTAATGGATCCTGGTCAGCCCGGGGGCATAGGGGAGCCCCTTTCAATGGTACAGCTGCATATGCCAGCTGGGCACATCTGCTTCAGGGTCGGAGGTGGAGGAGGAGTGGTGGCTGGATATAGGCAGGACTTTGGCTGTTATGTGAGAAAATCTTAAATGATAAAAAAAAATACATTCATGTCTATATAATAGATCACTTTAATATAGCATAAAAGCACACATTATACAGAATACTATATATACTTTTAGATTCAGTTATCTGAGAAAGCTATAATCCTGCTGTCTCAGAATGTAACTTTGTTGATAAATAAGCAGTAAGGGGAGCCTTTCAAAGTGATTCATAGCTTCGGTGGAATGTGAGGAAGGATTGTATGGATACCTTATAAAAGGCTTCCCTTCCGACACAATTTAACTCATCCATGCCATACATAAAGTTTATGTTACTAGATTACCAACTATCTTAATTCATTAGTAAATGGAGTCCAGATTTGCTTGAATGTTCTCATATGTTCAAGAATTTGATAATGGACTTGTTCAATACAATGGATTGATGTTACGGAGTTTAACCAAATAGTAAATTGTGTGTGTGTGTGTGGGGGGGGGGTAATTGTCTTTTCATTTAATTAATATATGTTTAAATGCAGTAATAATGCCTATATTATCCAGGCTGTGTGCAGTTGTAAAGTGGTCCCCTGTTTCGAAGTAGCATCCATAGGGATCTTGACGAAGTGTTTTGTCAATGGCTTGTGATAGAAAAGAGAGAATTGATTGCCACCTTGATTGTAGGGATGGACATAAGATAAGCATATGTTTGAGTGTGGCATTTGCATTACTATATCTAGGAAACTGAGAAGCAATTGTGGGGTTAATTTTGTTTAAGCGATGTGAGGTGTAATATATAAGGTGTAATAAGTTAAATTGGATTTGTTGCATTTGTGCTGATTTTAGGCCCCATGGTTTAATATTAATAATTTTTTTCCATAATGTTTGAGGAATAGGTTGATTAAGTTTCTCTTCTCATTTTTGTTTTAGTGTATGGCAGGTTAAGGTAACATTAAATAGTATGATTTTATAAAATTGTGAAATAACCATGATCTGTGAGCAGAAAGTCAAGGTTTGTTCAATTTGTTTAATGTTAAATTTGTTTGTTCATATTTATTTTTAAGTATGTGGTCTCTAATTTGTAAAAACCTATAAATTGGGAATTGGGAAGATCATATTTTATTTTTAGGGTTTCAAAATCCATAATTTGATCTACATAAATGAAGTGTCTAACTTCTTTTAAGCCTTTAAAGTACAATATCTTAAAGGCAGAATCAGAACTGGATGGAATGAAGCTGGAGTTAGATATATTGGGGAGTGTGGGGAGAAATGGTCATGAAATCCATTGTAGGCCAATCAAGAAAAAGGAAAAACAGCCATTTAATACTGCACAAGTGGGGGGGGGGGGCCTGGCACCGAGCAAGATGGATGCTTAACTTCAGAGCTCCTCACTAACAGTCAGTATCTAGCATCATCCCCTGCAATCTAAGCCAGAGATACAGTAACATCTTACTCTAAGGAACAAATGTAAGGAGAGATATTACAGCTGTCAGGACAATTATTTTGCATAAGATATCTCTACAATTTACAATATTGCTGTTGATCTGAAAGAGAACCTGCAAGGCCTCATAATGGCTCATTGTGATAAATAACTAAATACACTCAAGAAAATCGAAGAAATGTTCAACAAACTATCTACGGACATGAGCGATCTAAAAACTGCTACCCAATAAAATACACAAATGATGAAAACCATCAATTCCAGACTTGCATTTACAGAAAGTAAAATTCGTCTCAGTGAAGAATCCATACAAGAATTAAAAACAACTATTAGATCTCAAGATCGAATGATTAAAGAACTACAGTTTAAAATCGAAGACTTAGAAAATAGAAATCGAAGAAACAATCTTCGGATATTTGGATTTCCTGAAGGTGTGGAAAACAAGAATACCACAGCATTCTTACAGCGGGAGTTACCACAAATACTTGGCCTCCAAACCGGTAGTGAATTAATAATAGAACAGTCTCACCGTTCCCTAGGCCCAAAACCTTCGGTGGAGCAAAGACCCAGGCCTATAATTGCTAAGTTTTTAAACTATGCAAGTATAGAACTAATTTTACAAAAATCCAGGGAAATCGGTCATCTCAGATGGCAGGATCATGATATATATATTTATAAATATATCGAGACATTTCTAAAGAATTGTCACTGAAACAAAAAGCTTACACTACTGCTGGGCGAGTTATGCAACAAATGGGGCTCCGCTTCACTCTTAGATACCCTGCAACTATGCGGATTTTCATGGAGGACTCTCATAAAGATTTTTATGACCCAGAATCTCTTATGGCTTTTCTGAACTGCTACTCAACAACCCAGCATAATGGCTCTGTGGACTGAAAAGCTCAATTTACAGCCGAATCCCTGATCAACATCAACAATGATAAAATGTACAATATTGGTACCTCAGGGAAAGCTGGTCCTGCTCTGAAATCTCCTGTTGGGCCATCGGAAGGTCAGACCAGCCTTGTTCATAATAAGGCAACTCCTGAAATAGCTCACGTAGCAACACGAAGTTATAGTTCCGAAATATCAGGTGAAAATACCTCTAAATCTGTTGCTGTGGAACCAATTATCCCTAATGTTTCTGTGCAAAATAGATATGCCTTACTTCAGGATTTACCTTCCCCCTGTGATGGATTCACTATAGAATCGGATATGCCAGTAAGAGATGAGGAAAGCCGCGAGCAGATGGATGTCTCCCGGTCGTGTGATAGTGACAGTTCACCTGTTAAACTTAATGAACCCCCGAAGAAAAAACGCTGTGGTAAGAGCAAACATAAAAGAGACTCCACACCTCTAAAGCACTTGAGATAAGGTGCAGGAAATCATTGATATTATTGTGCTATACTTCAGGTGAATCAGCTGTTTGATTCAAGACATCGGGGAAAGCACATCTGGGTCGCTCATACCCGCTACCTTTCAGAGTAGATTTAATTCTTATCTAAGCTGTGCTTTCGGGAGGAACCAAGAAGTAACAAACATAGATGGCTGTATATAAAGATCGTGATAAAGTGGCTGTGGTGGGACTAGAACGTATGATCCATGGCAAGTGATAATAAACTGGTAACCACACTTCGTAAATGGACTCCAAGCAAGCCTGGGGCTGACTTTCTTCCTGCCTTGGCTGATAATATTGTTTTAGTAGGCAAATTGCCTGATGGGTTAGCGTGTTTATATAGACTGCCTTTAAGATTAAAAAAAAAGGCAATTTGTTCTGATATGAATGGCTACTCAAGGTAATTATATGGCAAAGAATCTCAATCTCTCTGGATTTACACCCAGTATAAGATCTCTTCATTATATCAGGGTTCAAGATGGGTTCCTACTTGGAGAACATCTTTATATGTCTCGATCTTGCAAACTTATAAATGATCTTCGGCAAGATAGATGTGCTGAATATCAGCTAATGAAACAAATTGCTGTATAAAAATACACTTTGCTTTGTGTGAGACAGATAATGGACCAACAGACTGGAATATACTAAAATCCTGTGATAGCACATTCTTAATATCCCTGTAATTCGAATGTTTTTTTTTTCTTCTTCCCTTTTCCTTTTTCAATTTTGCTTTCTATTTGACAATATAAAGGTATGGGGAGCACTTTATGGTAGATGAAATAAATAATATATCCATCATAAAATATATGCATCTTCTTTCAATAGCCACCTGATCAAATACATTAACTGCATATTTAGGTTGTGCTGAGCTGCCTCTACATACTGTATATATAAAGCAGGGTTAAACATAACATACTATATACTATATGTATATAGTATCTTGCACACGAATACCATCTAACTCATTATAACTGCATTACTGGATATATGCAGATAAAGGAATTATTTTTTTTTCCCCATACACTTCACTTGTTCTCTCCTTACCAGAGGTGATGCTAGACCTGGTAATGTTTTTGGATTCTATTGCCTCCAACTATACAAGAGTAAGAGAATATAATAAGTGTTATTTTATTTGGGCTTACTTTAAACTTCAGTACAAAGATACTGTTTGGAAAACTCTGACTGAGTCATTGATTTAAGGAGATTTGGATAGTACTTCTCTTTTATTTTCCTTGGTGCTATCCTATTTCCTGACTGATAAGCTACATCCTAGAATATAAAAGGCTGGTCTTGGTCTTTGTTTCTTTTTCTTTTTTTGCGTATTGTTTGGGCTAGTATATTCAGACCGACCTTATCTCCTCTATATCTCCTAGATATCTGTTTTATTTTATTGTTACAAAATTAAGATGTTATATAGTGTTAAGATTACGTTGGTTAGAGAGAGAGCTGCACTGTAGGGAATCAGATAACGGATATATATCAGTCCATGATGCTTTGCATTGTGGGGGCATGTGTGATTTTGTATTTTCTTGAAACTTGGCTTCCCAGCCAAATGCCCTTTGGGGTAACCCTTGCCTCAATGTTTGCACACAGAGGTTCTTTGTCTTTTAAATAGTTTTTTATTTTAATGGGTTCACCACAATATATCCAAGGCACACTGCCTTAAGGGTAGCTGGTCCATTCCACTGGGGTGTCAAACAGATGAGGCATACTGATGAGTCCTGGTAGGACGAAACATGTGTCTATGTCTTCTGTTAGCACCCTTTGCAAACTGTGTGAGAGGCGTTTTGGCACCATGCAATTCTGCTTAAAGTTGGACCAGCATAACATTCTGTGGTGATTTGCATATGCAGTCCATGATGCTTTGCATTGTGGGGGCATGTGATTTTGTATTTTCTTGAAACTTGGCTTCCAACCAAATGCCCTTTAGAGTAACACTGCCTCAGTGTTTTGCGCAGAGAGTTCTTTGTCTTTAAATAGTTTTTATTTTAATGGGTTCACCACAATATATCCAAGGCACACTGCCTTAAGGGTAGCTGGTCCATTCCACTGGGGTGTCAAACAGACGAGGCATACTGATGAGTCTTGGTAGGACGAAACACGTGTCTATGTCTTCTGTTAGCACCCTTTGTAAACTGTGTGAGAGGCCTTTCAGCACCATGCAATTCTGCTTAAAGTTGGACCAGCATAACATTCTGTGGTGATTTGCATATACAGTCCATGATGCTTTGCATTGTGGGGGCATGTGTGATTTTGTATATATCTGTTTGATATATTAACTCAAGGAAATTCTGCCAACACATTTACTATAAGTAACATCTATAATAAGATGTTCTGCATCACAATGTTAAATATAAATGAACATTGTAGTCCCTTGACCTCACATTTATCTCACAACAGATTAATAACTTGATACATGATGGCTAATTTAACATTATGTACATGGAATGTCAAGGGACTTAATGCTCCGAATAAACGTAAACAAGTTCTTAACCATCTTAAGAAACATAAAATACAAATTGCATTATTGCAAGAAACCAAACTATTGGATGCAGATGGTGCTAGATTAAAATGTGATTGGGTCGGTCAGGTGTTCGTGGCCTCAGCCGCATCAAAAAAAGAGGGGTAGCTATATTAATACATAAAAAATTGAAATGGACACCTTCTAATATTCAAAAAGATTCAGAGGGTAGATGGCTTATTTTAACTTTTGATACCCCTTCAGGACCACTTACCATAATTAATGTTTATGCACCAAATTCAGATGACCCACAATTCTTTCAGAAACTAACTCAAATGTTGATTGAATTAAACTTAGTTAACTCTCCTATATTGATCGGAGGGGACTTTAACTTTACCTTAGATGCATACATGGATAGGAGTAATGGTTCACTAGATTGTCACCCTAAAAGTCTGATTATAGTTTCTCAATTAAAGCAGGACTTAGGCCTATCTGACATATGGAGGACCCTCCACCCCAGGGATAGAGATTATACCTTTTATTCTCCTTGCCACCAGATTTATAGTAGAATAGATTATGTGCTAACCTCTCCTGCATTAACAACCAATATAATTGAAGCTGATATACTCCCGTTAATTATATCTGATCATGCCCCAGTCAAACTCTTACTTAATTGGGGTACTCCTCACATAAAATCATCCGCTTGGCGATTAGACCCTTTACTGCTCAAGGATCCAGAATTGTTACCCTGGATTAAAATGCAAATTGAAGAATTTGTTGATATCAATGACCCAAAAGATACCTCTATGGGCACTACATGGGAAGTACTTAAAGCCACACTACGTGGTAAAATAATTAGTTATGCTGCTCACAGGAGGAAGCTTAGGGAACAACAAATTAACAATCTTGAAAATTTACTAAAAATCAAGCAAACACTATATTCAAATAACCCACACCCTGACCCTTCCTCTAGCTTGTGTTATGAAATCTTACAATTACGTATGCAAATCAATGAGCTAATTTCCAGAAAAACAGAAATAGCATTATTAAGAATAAAACAAAAAATCTGGGAAGGAGGGGAGAAAGGAAGTAAAATACTTGCTTACAGACTAAGAATGCAACAAATGGAGTGTCATATAGCCGCTCTAAAAGATCATACAGGGAAAACACAAATTAGTGAATCTGCAATTAACGAAATTATGACATCTTTTTATAAAAAACTGCTCTTCATCTAGTCCAACATCATCTCTTGACATCTCTTCCTTTCTGGATAAACTAGCACTCCCCTGTCTCTCACAGGAAGCGACACATTCCTTAGATACACCTTTCACTATAGAAGAAGTAAAGAAAGCGATCCATTCTCTTAAATCTGGACGATCTCCGGGAGGAGACAGATTTCCTGTTGAGTTTTATAAGCTCCTTGATGAGCAAATATGCCCTTTAATATGTAAGGTTTTTCATGAATCTTTCGGGTCTAGATATCTACCTTTTACTATGACAGAAGCAGTTATTACAATTCTTCCAAAAAAAGACAAGGACACTACTAATCCAGCTAACTACCATCCAATATCTTTACTAAATACAGATGGCAAGATTTTTGCCAAGATTTTGACAAATTGTATGGAACCATATCTTCCCAAATTAATTCACAAATCTCAAGTGGGCTTCGTTAAAGGCAGGATGGGCGCTGATCATCTGCGTTCTCTAATTAACCTTATTCATAAGGCCAAATCACTTAACTCTCCAGCAGTAGCAATTGCAATAGACTTTGAAAAAGCCTTTGATTCTTTGGACTGGAACTTTCTCTATCTGGTATTATCCCGTTTTGGTTTTAGTAAACAATTTTGTTCTTGGATTAAACTTCTTTATACAAAGCCACATGCGAGGGCACTCACTAATTCTAAATTATCACAGTCCTTTATATTAGCAAGGGGTACTAGGCAAGGATGCCCTCTTTCCCCATCTCTTTTTATTTTAGCTCTTGAAACTCTTGCCACCTTTCTCAGACAGAATAATAACATAAAGGCATTTCTATTGGGCATACGCAATATACAACATTGTCATATGCTGATGATATGCTTATTCTGTTAGAAAATTTTAAATTATCAGTGCAACCACTCAATAATATACTCAAACTTTTTCTAAGCTCTCTGGGCTCACAGTTAATTATCAAAAATCTGAAGTATTACCACTAAATAAACATTGTAATCCCCTTATGAATAAACATCTCGGATTTCATTGGTCCCCACAAGGTATCACCTACCTAGGGATTAAAGTATCAGCTGACTTAGATAGAATATGGGAAATAAACCTACGTCCCTTACTAGCAAATGTCAAAACAGACTTGGATAAATGGAAAAATCTAAATCTATCTCTACTTGGTAAAATATCGGTAATTAAAATGAATATTACACCTAGAATTCTTTATCAGTTTGCCTGTATCCCACTTAAAATTTCTCCTCATCTTTTAAACAGTATTGATAAAACTATAGGTAACTTTTTATGGGAAGATCGCATACCAAGGTTTAACCGTATTAAATTACGCTCTCATTGGACTCGTGGCGGCTTTGGGTTACCATGGTATATGGCCTATTTTTGGGCTTTTAGAGCATCACAAACTATTAAGTGGTTTCTTAAACCTAATCATAGTGTACCACTATGGTATGATATGGAAGCATCTTTGTCTCCAGGACATATACCAAACAGTTTTATTTACCTTACATTAATCCCTAAGTTAAAAAAGCATCCCATAATTAATGCATCTATTTACTATTGGTTCAAAATGCATAACTGGCTTAAATCTGACCCTACACCTTTTTCGTTTACTCCAATTTGAGGTAATCCGAAATTACATCTAGAGAACAAACTAATATATTTCAAATCATGGATGTATAAGAATATTTTATTCTTGAACGATATCTTGACTGATAATAGCAATACATTAAATTCTTTCAGTAATCTTCAAATAAAATGGAATGTTCCCAAAAAAGAATTTTGGAAGTACTTACAAATACGAACTGTTATACTCCCCTACATTCAACAAACAAATAGATCGGTTTTAAGTTCTTCATACATTAATATGTGGGTCAACAACCCCTCTGGTTCAGTTAGCAAAATCTATAAACAGATTAGAGATATGTTACCAAACCAATCCCTTCCCGCTAGAAATAGATGGAATCGGATATTAAATGAAAACATATCAGACTTCCATTGGGATAAATGTTGGAAACTCTGTCATGACTCCTTTAAAGATATGCGTAGTAGATTAATTCAATTTAAAATCTTACATTTATGGTATAAAACACCATCTCATCTATATAATATAGGTCTATTACCAAATAATAAGTGCTGGCGATGTAACTCACCAAATGGTGATCTTTTACATATTTTATGGTCATGCAAACCCATTTCTAACTTATGGCAAACCATTCAAAACTTAGCTTCTGAAATTATCGGCCGCAACATCTTACTTGAACCTAAGCTGTGCTTATTAGGAATCATAAATAACAATATGAATCTAACAAAACACCAGCACAAGTGGTTACAGATTTTATTTATGCAAGTCAAGAGACTGATTTTATTGCATTGGAAATCCAATTAACACCTACTCTAACAGACATCTTGAAAAATTTGACTTATATTGCTTCTTTAGAAAGAATTTCATATCTGACATCAGACCGACTCAATGAATATTATTTGTGTTGGCAGGAATATTTAAATTTCCTTCAAACCCATAAGTGATAAGTATCGATAAAATGTTTCCTCTTTTTACTTTTTATTGCTATTAACAGATACATTTTTTGTATGGATTTTGTAGTATAATTAACATCATAAGCAGCTCCTTAGGTTTTATTATAAAATTAGATAACTATGTTAGTCTGACCTATTTTATTTTCCTGTTATTATCCCTCTTTTCTGTAGTACAGTACAGGTCGTTGTGTACATATTGTATGAGGTAATACATAAGATCTTTCTATTAGGAGGTAAAATATTCAGCTATTATATTGATAATGTGACAAAATGTTATGTTGAACATATTGTTATCTGCAATATTCATTATAACATGAAAGTGTAGACCTGCTTAAGGTAACATATGCTGTACTATGTGTTATGGATAACATCTTAATAAACAAATGAACTGCAAAAATACTGCACAAGCTACTGCAAACACTCCCTTAGTCAATTATCCACATTTTAGATGTGCCCATGATAGATTATACAGATTTAAGGCATGCCCACAATAGTGTATTCACATTTAAGACATACCCACAATAGTTCATTAAAATCTAAGCCACCAAAAAAAGGGGGGGAGGCATTACTGACTCTGTCTGCTTCAAGTACCACAGTAATGACATGGATGCAGAAAGATAAAAGCCCACTGGCCTAGCAAGTCTTACCACCCCACCCCACCCTACCTAACTACTCTGCCCTCCCCCAAGTGGTGGTACCACCCCTTTATTTCTTTCTCCCCTTTTCAAACAAATCCCATATTCTTGTCCCATCCCTGCTAGATACCACACTCTGATTCAACCTGTACCACTGCCTCAGGCAGCTCGTTGCACTTGTCTACCACTCTTTCTGTGAAAAAATACTTGCTGATGTTCTTTGTTAATCTCCACCTATAAGTATAAATGAGTTTCCCCTTGCTTGTCCCTGTATTTGAGCTCAAGGATGAAACAAAGTTCCTAGACTCCCCCTATTTATCTCATTCAGGTACTTGTATGACTCAGTCATGTCTCCCCTTTCCCTCCTTTTCTCAAGGGTGTACATGATCAAGTCCTGCATCTTCTCATACAGTATTTCTTGTCCCCAAGTTCTGGTGCCATCTTGGTTTTCCTGTAGTGTACTGCCTCCACTTTGTTGCAGTCTCTCCTCAGGTGTATGCTCCAGGACCTTGGACTGTATCCTCAGGTGTGTACTCCAGCACCTGTGACAGTATTCCAGGTTTTGTCACACCAGTGGCCTGTAGGGTGGGAGGATCACTTCCCAGCTTCTACCGCTTATCCCCCCCTTCCTGTGTATCCCAGAATCCTATTTGACTTATCCAAAGCTCTGTTGCAGTGTGCTGTTGTTTACAGGCTCTCCAATATCATAAACCATAAGTCCTTTTCTTCTGTGATGCTTTCCCGTACCATCTCCCCCATTTCATACTGCTGTAATGGATTCCTTTTCCCAATGTGAATCACCTTTCATTTTTTAGCACCAAAGCTTTTACAAGCTCCCAAGCTTTCCCAGATACTCCCTGAGTTCCCTTATCCCTTCCTCATGCTTATCCTTGCAGGTATTTTTGTGTTATCTGCGAAGAAGCAACTCTTAACTTGATGCCTTCCTCTATGTCACAAACTAAAAAAATTGAAAAGGACTGCTTCCATCTCTGATCCCTGTGGTACTCTTCCTGTTACTTCCCTTATGTCTGAAAACTTCTTATTAACCAGTTTCCTTGGTGTTCTTTTCCTCAGCCAGTTTTCCTCCCAGTTTCCAATTTTTCACTCTGCCTTAAGTCCCAAAGTTCCTTGCCCAGTGTACTGTGGATGTCTGAGTCAAAAGCCTTGCTGAAATCCAAGTGTACTATATAGACTGCCTGTACTCTATTGGCAGCAATGATCACTCAGTTGAAGCCAATCAGATTCATCTGGTAAGACCTCCCCCTTGTCTAGGGTCCTGTAGCTCATTTTTCTCCAAGATGTCCACTACTTCCTCCTTCAGTATACATTCTATAATCTTTCCCGCTACAGATGTCAAGCTGACTGGTCTGTAGTTTCCTGGCACAATCATTCCTTCTGCTCTTGTGTAACATTCACTTATCCAAAGTATACTGGGAATAACTTGTTTGGTGGTTGATTAAATGCCTTGAACATTTAATCACCCATATCAGTCTGTTATTCCTTTGTATACACAACAAACTGCGTGTTATTGCTTACTTCATTATTCACTATGGGTATTATACATTATTATTAAATTGGTACAAAAAATCCAGAAACTTGATAGGCTGAGAAGCCTAAAACCCTATGCTGATAACCCAACACAACAGTACTGGACAAAGTTCACTTCTTTCACTGACCTATTTATATCAGGCAGGCACTGCTGTAACAATCCACCTCAGTTCATTTACTTTTAAAATGTAGCATCTGCCATCTACCGGCCAAACAACTAAATTACAAATGCTAAGTAGTACTATTTTTTTCTCTCCTTTTTTTCAACTATATTTGAATTTTTCACTAATTACATTTTTGTAAATCATTTTCATAATAATCATAATAGACCCATTTTTATCAGAAAAAAGCACTCCCAAGTGTGCTTTGAGTAGGGATAATGGCACTGCATGGGTGCTGGAAGAACCTAGCCTTCTGTCATGTGCCACAACCTACCTGAGGTATGCCACCATTCCACCAAAAAGCACACCCTCTTACACCTTATTTAATTTACAATGTATCTTATTCAGTATTCAATACTGAAATTATTCACTATTCATTATACTCAATGAGTATTATTTGGTACTTATTGACTTGGATATTCAGACTGCACCGGGCAGTTGTGCAAGCCTGGGTGCAGCGCAACTGGGATGCCCCAGGCCAGGACCAGGTGCCCCCCAACTCCCCATGAAATGTCTTTTAAGTCACTTCCTGGAGGTCTAGTGGACCCCCTCTCCCTCCTGTGACCCTGATTGTGGTACAGCACCTTAATATCTTACCCTGGTGATCTAGTGGTTTCCACCCTCCCACCACACAGGACCCTTGCCCACCCCAATCCTCCCATCATTGGCAGGTGGCTGCAACCTGCCTGCATACCGCCTGGCCACTCTCTGAATGACTGGTACAGTATGGGCTGTAAGTACATTGGTCCACAGTGTGGACCAATGGGATTCAGGGCATACTGTACTAGACACGATCCCAAATATGTGAATGACTTAATTTACATGTTTGGAACTGTCTAGTACAGTATGCCCTGCAAGCCTATACTGTACCTGTCATTCTTGATTAACTTGGCGATATCGTGGTGGAGTTGCAGTTGCCCACCCATGATGGGGAAGCTGTGGGCAAGGGTCCTGTGGGTGGGATGGGTGGTGAGTGATACTGGATCACCAGGGTAAGATATTGTGGTGCTGTACCATGATTGGGGACACAGGATGGAGGGGGGCCCACTAGACCACCAGGAATGACTTAAACGACATTTCACAGGGATGCAGGAGTGGCTGGTCCACTAGGCTACCAAGGAATATGCCCTTGGACATATACTAGGGACTCAGGAGGGAGTGGGTACCAGGGTGATGTGGGTGCTTGTGGACGGTGGTCTGAGTGGAAGGGTGGCCACCCATGGCTGGCAGCTGCTGTGTTACACCCTGCAATATAGCAGCCCATCTTTTAGTGGATGGGATTTGTTCCCACTATTCATGGGCTCAAGTCTGAGCCCCCCATGTGGTGCAATGCAGGGTTGCACCAGCATGTGCCTGCATCCCAGGCTGAATATCAGGATGTGCCGTATATGCATGGGCACACCCCCTGCAGCTGTGCCACATAAAATTACATTGTGCCCTGGTGCATCCGGACTTGCGTTGTATCGGGCAGCCCTTTCAATATCCCACCACTATGAAAAACCCCTTTGAATATCTGGGCCATTATGTATAACATTCAATATTCACCATGGATATTATTAATTATACACTATGGATGTTATTCAGTATTTAATATGGTTCATATTATCCATTATGCAGATTATTCATTATTGACAGTTCTTATTAACATTTATTTTTTAGTATAATAGCTGTAATAGCTGTAATGGTAGGCATTAAATTCAGTAACAATCATAGATAGGAGGTTAGAAATGTCTCCTGCTTTTGTCTTGTAGATTATGCAGTCCCAAATATAGTTATTGGCTTGTAATCACCACTACTATATTAGTATCACAACATTCATTATTTTCTAAGTATACTATTTAAATTCACTATGGATTTTATTCATTATTTACTACGTATACTAGTCATTATTCGCTATGAATATTATTCCATATTCACTAAGGATATCATTCAAACCTCAAATAAAAAGGCCTTGTAGAAACCTGAAACATTTCAGCACATTCTGGTTACACTGGTTTCTAAAGAGTCTTGATACAGTTACTCAGAGAGAGAAACACACATCTATGAAAATTTGACATGTTGATATGTGAGCTGCTTGTTTAACACAAGTAGTAAGTTACAGCTGACTTTCATAGCTACACTAGATTAATTCTGTGTCACTTGGCCATTGCAGTAAAAAGAAGCTCCAAACAGATTACCTGGAAAACAAGAATGCTTCTAATGGTTCTGAGAATAAGTGATGTTTAAATAATGTAGCTTTAGGATACAAAATACACAGTCCTGCTATGAATTTATCTGACTACAGTATTTTTAAACTAGACTGTGATGAACCAAAGTAAACATTACCCTGCTTTTGAATTCCAGCCTGTGAAGTACCCAGGCTTTAATATTCATTTCTTTAGATAGACACTGACTCTCACATGTGACAGATTATAAATGGGGTACATGGAAGAAGTTGAAAGAAAATTAGTGTGGAAATAATAAGGGACAGTATTTTCAGAGGAGATAAATGGGCTGCATTGACTACTGAGCTCAGCTTTACCTTGTGGTCCTGCTTTCCTATCCACCAGCTATGAAAGTCAACAAGTAAAATCAGTTCAGGTAGACCTTCATCCATTTAAATGAGAACACCCATAACATAATGTTGCCCCCCCCCCCACCTTGTAATGCTGGCTTGGCCTTTGAAATGGGAGAGACAAAGAAAGAGAAAAAAAGATGGAGATATACTTCAGTGAGGTCAGACCAAATTAATTGATTGTCCCTCATTTCAGTGAGCTTTTCTGAAGTGGTAAGCTAAATGTTTTGTTTTTAAACACTGCAGTCCTTATGAAAAACACATTTCTATCTCCAAACTATCCATAAAAAAGCTTGCAACCTTCTCCTGATGGCATGAAGTCCCTTTATATGGCAAGAGGCACCACACCATCCAGCAGTGACACTCAAGCGTCTTTCCTAGAATACATTCAGTATACCTTGAACTCTAAATAATTCCCTACTAAAGCATACAGCTGTGTCTGTGGTGCGACTGCAGCTGACTTTCCCCAAATTCCAGTCCGATCCTTCAGCATAACCTTGGTTTACATACAGGTGTAGGATTTCCACATAGTCAAGAGACACACTGCAAAAATAGCCCACTCATCATAAGATGATAAGCAGTTAACTATTTATCTATAATCACACAAAGTAAAACCAGTAGTAATAACAATGTTTTGGAGAGAATTTCTCCTTCTTTACAGAAATCTTGTATTAATCTATAAAGTTAGAAAACATATTTTGTGTATTTACATTTATTTATCATATTTATAAAATGTAATGTGCAAACTGGATAAAATTGGTGTTATATACTGTATTCACTTGTATTATGCTCAAATAGAGTACTGTCTCTTTAAGAAGTGAAATTCATACTATTTGACCTATGTAGATATAGAATATATTTAGAGCTCAAGCACAAAAGGTGTACCTATAAAGCATAATCCATTACTTAAATCTATTGTTAAATATGGGGAAATAAGTATATTTTGAATTGACCACTGCATCACCTATGTAGTGATATATATCCATTAGTATATTTTGAATAAACTTTATACACATAACTAAAAAAACACACATTTGTCACTGCCTTATATATTATTCGACTGTCTTCCTTTGGGAAAGAAATCATATGACTTAGGCAATGGCCCATGTTAAATAAATATTTGTGCGTCAGTACATGTAACATAATTAAAATGTTAATCTTGGTTAACCTTGGTTAACATACAGACATGGGACCTCCACCCAGTGTCCCAAACCTTCACTTAGACATCTAATGCTTAACATTTTCCAACCTTTCACTATATGCTGTACCCAACCCACAAACTGTTAAATAAACAAACTCTGGCCAGAGCCGATAAGGCTGCAGCTCAGGAATTGCTGGGTAAAAATATTGTAAATTACCAAAGTTACAAGCCTGCATTTGTAAAATGTAATGTAGACTCATAAATTTGTTGTTTGGTAATATTTTTACACCAAATTTTCAACATAGCTTTGTTATGACCCTGCCTTATGAAGATGAGCAGAGAAAATCTTCAACTCATGGCTTAAAGGTGATTGTTGCACAGGGACTGCAAAATCAACTTTCAGGAAGCAAAAAATAATTTTGCACAGGAGTTGAAAAATGACAGCTCTCCTCTTTAGGCGATCCTGTGTGGGGCAGGCCTTTGGTGCAGGTTCTGCTTCCCGCAAGACGTGAGTTGCCATTCTTACAGCCCTGAAGGTTATCTTCCACCTCCTTCATGAGGTGGTAGACCCTTATGGTCACGACATTCTCCTTCTGGCATTGCTTGACCATCTGGAAATGATGTTGGGTGCCATATATGGTCCTAATACTAATTATCCTCAATTTTTCACTTCCCTGATGCTCCTATTAGCTTCCTGGAGCTAGCTTACGATTCTCCATGGAGGGGATTGGAATATAATTGTAGGTAAAGTCCTGGATAGGTCTGGTAAGGCCCAGCAGGTTTTATTTTGCCTGGGCAGTTGGCTGTCGGTGACCTGATGGACTCCTTGGGCCTGGTAGACCCATGGAGAGCATTGAATCTGTACCGTAGGGAGTATTCATTTCATTCTCTCCCACACAATACCTTCTCTAGGCTAGATTATTTCCTGCTTGGAGTGGAATATCTCCTGGGGGTCCTTTCTTGTTATTACTTGGCTAAAGTTATTTAGGATTACCATCCTGCATATATCCAAATTAACTTAATTCCATCATTAAATAGAGATAAGGTGTAGAGACTTAATAACTAACTGCTTAAACAAGGAGTCCTTATAGAATTCTGTCAATCCTTTATTACCATCTTCATGGAGCCTAACACTCCATCCATGGCCAAGCTCAATCTTGTATGGGGAGCTTGGAAATGTGCCCTACGAGGATAATTAATTTGTTTAGCTACTAAGAGGAAGAAGCAGACCTCGGCTCCTCTCTCTTCCTTATTAGACTGTATACGATCCCTGGAGGGGCACATTTCACAAACGTCTCCACTGTCGAAGTGGGAGCAGCTAGAAGACCTTAGATTTCAATATAACTCCTTATTGGGAGAAAAGGAGGAGCATTTGTTATTGCACTCCAAGGTGAAATATTTTGACCAAGGGGAAAAGGCTGGGAAATTACTGACTCCCCACTTATGCTCCCAAGCCATGGGCAGGATAGTATCTTCGATTTATACTGATTCTGGCCAATTTCTCACTTCACAATGAGATATTGTCAACACTTTTAAATACTTTTATCAATAGGTGTATGCCCCACCTTCCCTCCACTTCAACCCAGACCTTTTTAAAAATTTCTTTCAGGATATAACTCTTCCAGAATTGGCTAATTCACAACTTGCCATGTTACAAGCTCCCTTGACTCTGGAGGAGATCTCTCATGCAATTGATACCTTAGCTCATGATAAATCTCCTGGCCCGGATGGGTGCTCTACTAACTTTTACAAAACATTTAAAGTCCAATTGGCTCCCATTCTTCTGGATACTTTCAATTATATCTTTATAGAAGGCCTCACTGATCTCACTCTCACTGAAGTTACTATAGTGGTTCTCCCCCAAGCCCGTCCGAGATCCCTTGTCAGTTTCCAACTATAGGCCTATATTGCTTATTAATGTGAATCTAAAAATCCTTGCTAAGATATTGGCCTGTAGATTGGGCCAGGTTTGGGACTCACCTCTAAGCAAGGAGCAAGTTGGCTTCGTGAGTGGTAGATTTTCGGCTGACCATCTTAGAAAACTCTCCTATCTTATTTCTGCATCCAGGAACTCATCTATTCCTGCAGTTTTGGTATCCCTGGATGCAGAAAAATATTTTGATAGGGTTTCCTGGGATTACCTGTTTGCCCTTTTACCCTTGTATCATATCCCCCAGGAGTTCATATAATGGATCAAGGTGCTCTACCTCTCCCCGACTGCTCGGATATGTTGTAATGGTGTTTTATCATCTCCGTTTTCTCTTCATCAGGGCACTAGACAGGGCTGCCCCTTATCTCCCTATTTATTTAACCTGGTTCTGGAACCCCTGATCCATAAAATCAATTTCTCCCCACATGTTCAGGGTATTTCACTTGGTCCTGCTGAATACAAATTATCTGTATATGCAGATGATATTCTATTACATGTCTCCTCCCTGCCACATCTCAGCCCGTTGCCCTGCAACTTATTTCTCATTTTGGTGACATTTCCAACTATAAATTGAATCTTGCAAAAACTGAAGTAATGCCACTTGATGGTCATACCCTTAAAATAGAGGTTGAGCACATTGGCCTTGTATGAAAATGAGAAAAACTAAAATATCTTGGGATTCTCCTAAGTACTCCCCCCGCCACCAGATGAAAAAAATTAATCTGGATTCAGTATTGACTTGCATTAAAACAGACTTAGACCATTGGTCTCTGTTACCTCTGTCTTTGTGGGGCTGCCTGAACATTATAAAAAAGAATGTTTTGCCCCGTTTACTATACCCCCTGCAGATGTTTAATTTCACTTTGCCCAAGTCATGGTTTAATCAGGTGCACAGAATCCTTACCTCCTTCCTATGGCATAGTAAAGTGGCCCACTGGGCTTTGTCAAAACTAAACAGGACGGAGGCCTACATGTCCCTAATTTCTTTTTTTACTATTTGGCTATGCATCTTACCAGATTTTCTTGCTGGGTTGGGTCATTAGCAGCAACTCTCTTGGAACCCTATATTCCACACTGGTTGGATATAGAGCATTCCTTGTGTTCCACTCAAGGATTGACTATCCGATCACTCCTTTGCCTCTCCAGGAAAAAAATTCCTCATACATTAAAGGGTACCCCCTTGGAGGCTTCCATCATTGCATACCTACAACTCTGCTCTCTCTCTAATTAAAGTTTGCTCATACAAGGATATATCTCAGCCCCTATTTGGGAATCCTAATTTTCAAATTGCTAGGCAGAGCTTCTCTAAAGGATTTTGGTTAGGTATGGGAGTGGACACAGTGGATGACCTTACTCACAACCAGAAACTTTTATCTTTCCAAGAAGCCTGTTGCCTGTGTCATTGGCACTTTTTGTTTTTGATATTTTCAACTGTTCCATATGCTTTTGCAATTTTTTGGAAATGGTCCATGGTCTAGCCCCCTAAACAGTTTTGTTCTTCCTACTCTTTGCAAGGGTCCTACTTCCCACCATATTTCATATTACTACTGAACCCTGTGGGACCATCTGGTTGCCAGTGAGGGTCCTAGATTTTATTACTGGGACCAAGCTCTTCCAGTCTACACCCCCACAAGAAACTGGGTCCCTATTTGGATGCACTTATATAAATACACCAAGTGAGACAGATACCATTTTTATGCAATTTCAGATCATCCACAACCTTTACTACACTCCAGTTAAATTGCATAGGATGGGTAGACTGCCCTCAGATTTGTGTTACAGGTGTGGTAAAGTACCTGGCACTTTGCTCCATATCTTGTGGTCCTGTGAGACTGTTGTCCCCTTTTGGAACTCAATTCAAGCCCACTTAGATCCCTATTAGGACTGTCTGATGTGTTCTCTCCTGAAATATGCATCCTGGGTGAATATAATGATACCATCACTGGTAACCAGAGGCCTCATATGGCTTTAATCTTGGCCTGTGCAAAGAAGGTTATTATTCAGCATTGGCTGGACTACTGTTCACCCCACTTCCTAGAATATTACAGGGAGATTTTGTTTGCCTTGCAGTCTGAACACCTTAAAGCTAGTATGATGGATAAGATCCATAAATACAACAACAACATCTTGGAACCATTTTATGTTTTGTTAATGGTATAAGTGCTGTTTAATATATCTCAATAATATTTCCCTGTGGACTGGCTTAAATAAGGTTGGATGATTCTGACCCGTGTTCCCCTTGATACACTAACCTTGCACCTCCAGTGGTGGGATAAGTAGGTTTTGTGGGTTGGGTGGGTGGGGGAGGGGTTGGGGTGTGTGGAATATTCATCTTGTTCATGATATGTTCCTGGACCTGAACATGTCTTTTCTTTTTCTCTATATGTATCCCCAGGATTTGGCAATTCCTGCATGTATCATTATCTTTCTGTCTTAATAAAGCTTATTCAATTTGAAAAAAGACAGCTATCACATTCAAGAAGTGCTGCAAAGAAATGGCTATGTTGAAAATTTGGGGAAAAAATATTGAATATTGCCAAACTTACGAGCCTGCATTCTCAAAATGTTAAAGTAGGCTCATAAATTTGTTGTTTTTTAATATTTTTACACCAAATTTCCAACATAGTCTTCCTATTAGCCCATATCATGAACAAGAGCAGAGAAAATTTTCAACTCCTGCTCAAAATGTGGTTTTGCACAAGGACCATGAAATCACCTTTCAGGATGTAAAACAACATTTTGCCAGGATGTGAAAAATGACAGCTGTCACATTCATGAGGTGCTGGAAAGATATGGCTATGTTATAAATTTGCGGTAAAAATATTGAAAATAACCAAAGTTACAAGGCTGTGATTGCAAAATTCAATGTATGCTTATAACATTGTTTTTTTTTAAATATTTTTACAACAAATTTTCAACATAGCCTTCTTATGACCCCACCTCATGAACAAGGGCAGATAAAATTGTTTTCTCCTGCCCAAAAGGCAATTTTTAGGGCAGGGACAGCAAAACCACCTTTCGGGATGTAAAATAAAAAAAAAAAACATTTTGGCCAGGATTTGAAAAATGACCTGTCACATTCATGAGGTGATATAAAGATATGGTTATGTTGTAAATTTATGGTAAACATATTGAAAATTACCAAAGTTATGAGGCTGCATTTGCAAAATTCAATGTAGGTTCATAAATTTGTTGTTTTTTAATATTTTTACACCAGATTTTCAACATGGCCTTCTTATGACCTCGTCTCATCAACACAGACAGAAAAATATTTCGGCTCCTGCCCAAAAAGGTGATTTTGTGCAGGGACTCCCGGGTCGTGCCTGAAAATAGGCAGGTCTGTTGCCTAGCGCACTTACCCGGTTACCAAAAGCTAATAAATAAATCACTTTTCAGGACAGATCTTCTTAATGACAGTGCTGCTGTTCATGAGTTAGGGTCTCAAAGAAGGCATGTTGAAAATTTATTTATTTATCAAGTCTAGGATTACAAATGCCTTTGAGCCATGGCTCTTTTACAAAGGGTCCATGTCAGAGAAATACAAATTATAGGGAACATCAAGACAGGCATTACAACAATGTGGACATTGCAAACAGAGTACAGATTAATACAGTTCAAGGGTAGCATTGTAACAAGGTAGCCAGCGGCATTTGTCAGAGAAAAGACAACAGATAAGAAGTGCCAGAGTCATAGGGAGAGGGAAGGGGGTGGGGGGGAGAAGGAATGTAGGAAGGGTGGCAAGAGGGTGAAAAGTGCAGCATTGGGTATACCGAGATGTGAGGGTAGAATCCAGTGGGGGACAACTAGAGCAGAAAGGGAAGTGGAGAAACAAGGTTAATTTGGGCAGTCACAGGAGCTGTTGGTAGTGAGATAGTCCCGGAGCCTAGTTTTAAACAAACCAATAGTTGGGGCAGAGGAGATGGTTGGGCTGAGGCCATTGAACCAGAGTGGTGCTCAATAAGCAAAAGACCATTGTCCCTGTGAAGTGTGACAGTGGGGGACTTTCAGTAGCTGTAGCGTGGATCTCCTCAGGCACCATTTGTTAATTCGGTGTTGTAACAGAGTTGAGACCCCAGAAGGTGCAAGACCAAGGTAGATTTTTTTGACCATGGAGCAGGTGACAAACTTTATGTGGTTTGATAGTTGGAGCCAGCCGGTCTGAGTGTACAGGTCACATGTGTGGGTGAGACGGTGAGTACCAGTGATGAGCCAACATGCTTTATTTAAGGCAGTTGAGAGGCGTCTAAGGGTTGTGGTTGTGGCCGAGCCATAAATGATGGGACTATAGTCTATTACAGAGATCACAGAGCTCAGCACTGCAACCTTCAAAGCTTCTGGCATGAGGTGTGGTCTGTGTTTGTAGAGGAGACCAAGCCATGTATTAGCAGCTCTAGCTACATTATCTAAATGAAGTCCATAGGAGAGATTAGGGTCAAGCTGAATCCATAAGTATTTGAAGGACACCACCTGATCTAGAGTGTTGCCCTGGGTGGTGGAGATAGCCAAGTGGTGTAGCTTGTGTGGGTTATGAGAGCTGCAGAAGAGCATAGATTTGGTTTTCTTGTCATTGAGGACCAGTTTATGATTAAGAAACCATGTATCTACAGAACTGAAACCAAGTTGAAGGTTGTGTTGAAGAGTTGCAGGATCTTTGTGAGTGGAGAATACAACAGCATCATCGGCATATAGTATGATCTGCTCAGAGCAATGGTAAGGGAGGGAGTTTAAGAAAAGGCTAAAAAGGAGGGGTCCCAGTATGGATCCCTGTGGGACACCCGAGCGAACAGGCAGGGTGTTACAAAGACCGTCCACAATTTATTCTCTCTGTGACCGGTTTTCTAAGTAGCTTTTAAACCATAGAGAAGAGTCAGGTGATAACCCAGCATTCAGTAGTTGGTGTATTAGTAGTCCATGGTGTACTGTATTGAAGGCCTTGGAGAGGTCGACGAAAACCGCCCCTGTGAGAAGGCCATTGTCAAGGGATTTGTGCAAAGCTCCAGTAAACTCAAGAAGAGCTGTGGTGGTGCTGTGACCTTTCCAGAAGCCGTGTTGTTGTGGACAAGGTATATTGTATTTATCCAAGTGGTCGGTAAGTTGATCAGCCACGATGCGCTCAAGTGCCTTAGAGAGTGGGGGCAGTATGGAGATAGGGCGATAATTTGAGTCAATCGTCTTGTCCTCACTTTTATGGACGGGTGTCACGGTGGCTGTTTTCCATAGGTCCAGGAATTTTCCACAGCTGAGAGAGAGGTTTAGGATTTTTGTTAATGGATGAATTACCTCATCGAGGGTGAGCAACAGAAGCTTAAGGTCCAGGGTGTCGCTACTAGATCTAGATTTAGAGATAGCTGCAGTAATATAGCAGTGAGCTTCATTCAGCCTTACCTTCCTGAAGTAGAAGAGGGGATGGTTAGACTGAGGGGCTGAGGTATTTGGGGAGTAGGCCCTGTTTTCAGAAAAAGTCATGGGGTAGAACAGCACTAAGGTCTGAAAAAGCGTGTTAAAGATGTTTCACGATCACCTTGGGGTCAAGGGTTGAGGATCCATCAACCATTAACATGGCCGGAGAGGTTTTGGCTGCTTCCTGTGACATCATTGATATTGTCCCAGAAAGCACAACCATTTCCCCATGTATTGGTGAGAGCGTCTTTGTAATAGGTGGATTTCATTAGCTGTATGGCTTTTGTGCAGGCATTTCATGCTTGTTTGTAATTTTGGATGTCCAGTTGTTTGCCAGTGGCCCTGGCAACTGTCCAGAGGTGATCCCTTAGTTTCAGCTGTGAGAGAAGAGCCGTGGTGACCCATGGGTTAGAGAGAGATTTTGTTTTGTGCCTTTTAGCAGGGGCAAAGAGGTCACAGGCTTTGTTGAAAATTGAGATGTAGTGATCAAGAGCCAAGTTAACATCTGTTGCTTCATAGATGGGTAGCCAGTCTTGTAGAAGCAGGTGTTGTTTGAGATGTGGAAGTTTTCCACGAGGAAGGACTCTGCTAGTGATAATTTTGGGAGGGGGCCTAAGGAATTTGTTAGACCATGCACACATGACTGGGGAGTAGTCACTGAGTGAGTCTGGGAGAATGGTCGTATGAGAAATCCTTGTGGGGTGAGTGGTGAGGACCCAATCCAAGAGGGTACTGGTGCCAGTCTTGTAGTTAATCCTAGTAGGGGAGTTTACCATTTGCGTTAGGTTAGCAGCTGAGATGCAGTCTTTATAGGCACTGGCACTCGATGCTAACCAGTTTATGTTGAAATCCCCTAGTAGAATAAGTTCAGCTTCGGAACGATGAGAGTTGATAAAGTTTAAGACGTCATTGAATCCATGTTTAGGGTTCCTGGCCGGGATGTATATGGAGACAATAGTCAGGGCTTTATGGTTGGGACCTAGGATGATTTTTATTGGCAGAATCTGGGCTGATGCAGAAAGTGATGGAGTTGCTACAGGGTGCCAAGACAGGAAGTCTTTGATATAGATTGCGCAACCACCGCCTTTTTTGGATATCCAGTCCAGCCTGTGGACATTGTAGCCCTGCATTGTTACTGCTGAGTCAGGAACTTTAGGTGTTAGCCAAGTTTCCACCACTGCAAGGATGTCAGGGTTGTGTTGGCATATGAAGGCTTGGAGTGCATCCAGCTTTGGTAGTAGGCTGCAGATATTAATAGTTGCAAGGATAAGGGCACCTGGAGTTTGTGTGTGTCCTGAGCTTCTAGGGCCAGGATTGGGCCATAAATATGTAAAAATGGCCACGTTATGGCTCTAAGTTCAAAACCCCATCAAAATACTTTGAACAGCATACCTGTTTTATCATTTCATGTTCTGGCTTTGAAGAGTGAAGATGTGTCTTTGGTCCAGAAAGGATTACAGCCTTGGACTCCTGATTAGGTAAGTAAGGGATTAAGTGGGTGTGGGGTGTTGGGTGCTGAGTGGGAGGATCAGAAAGGGGTTCAGAAATGGTGCAAAAGACATCGATGGACAGTTTTATTTTTACAGATTAAGAAAAAAAATCAGGACCAAGGATACCAGATTGGGCACCCCCAGTGTCACTGTTATGTTTCTGTGGGGGGAGGGAGAGGTTATGGGCATTGAGAAGGTGGGTCAGGCTTAGGAACAAAAATATAAAACAAAAGAACCGGTATCATAGAAACATAGAAACATAGATTTTGATGGCAGATAAGGACCGCTTAGCCCACCCAGTCTGCCCATTTCCCTACCTATTGGATAAGCTGCAGATCCTAGTTAACCAGCAGCCTACATCACAGGATAATCACAGGATCACAGGATAACATGATCACAACAGTGGGGGAATGGGCACCCCCAGTGTCATTGCTATGTTTCTTGGGGGGGGGTTGGGGACGTAGGTGCTGAGGGAGGGGTGGGTGAGGGAATTTTTATAATAAGAAATTTAAAATAGTTAATCACGGCGGAACATGGACCACTCCACTGTGACCAGGATGGCTGCCATATGCTACTGCGCATATGCGACCACTAGAGCATGTGCAGGAGAGTGTGGTGGCCATTTTGGACATGGCAGAGTGCCATGTGCTGCTATGACTGCCGGCACTGTAAAAAGAGTTCAGTGCTACTTCAGTAGAGACAATATGAGCAGAGGGATTCACGGATGTGGAGATGACTGTGGTGCAATTCCAACTTGTTGTTCATTCACAAGGAATGCACTCAGTCCTTTTCTAACAGCAAGAGGTCTGCAGGGCTCTGCCCCCTGCAGCTCTAAAAGGAGTTATCCTTATACAGTAACTGTTGGTTTCAATAAGTTAACTTACACATTACATATCAGGACTATATATAAAACATGCATGCTACATTCTCTAGCAGAATATTGCTTTCCAAAATGTTAAATTAATCAGTGAAAGTGGAGAACTAAGAGCCTCACTGTAGACATTACAAGAATGCCACACTACATTATTAGCATACCTCAATCCATACCAGAATATGCAACCATTTATGGGGGACTGGAGCACTCCATATATAAATATATATATAAATAAAAAAAATCAGTTATTAAAATGGGTGACCCCGCACCTGATTTCTTTATTATTATTTTTTGTTTTATTTGGGTAGCAGGTCAATTCTCTCCAATCAAGTACAGTACCCGAGCACAGTAGCATGGCATAGCACAGCATAGTACAGTACAGTGCATGCAATTACTAACTGCACATAGTACAACTATAAAACTCATAGACACTCTATTAGTTCAATAAGTACTCTGGGACCGGTTGTGTAGCAGTACAGTACATTAAACAACTAGGGGGTTGTTTAGTCCTCCATTTATACCAGTTAATCTATGTTACTCAGAGCCTGTTCACATTCTGCATTCTGCAGTCTGTAACCCCCCCTTAATATGTGGTGAGATGCTTTACTGCTCTGTACGGACTAGGTGGACCCTTGTTTTTTTTGTGCCATGATTGTTTACTATGTTTCTATGGTACTGATTGATATGCAGTCCTGGCCAAGTGATAGAACCGTGGATGTGGCTGCTGCACTCCTGATTTTGAGAAGATATCCTCTTTATCCTGATAGCGATGAATAAAAACATGTTCTCTAAAACAGAAACTTCACTGTTTTATCTTTCCTAATCGAAACCCTGCCAGTTAATATGGTTACTTAGGCTGACTGTCCTAACAAAATAACTCTGTGAGGATGGGTAATAGGCTGAATCCCTCTACACTGTAGCTATGGGTCTTCCATGTTGTTTAGTCTGGGCACCACTTCCCGAAGTCAAACTTAACTGAACTTGAATGCAAGAGTGAAGTAACTTGTACTTCCCAACAACAACTTGCTCCACACTCCCCTTCTATCTGATTTCTAGGCTCACCTTAAGTGAATAGACTCCAGAAGCTGAAAGCAGCTTCTTCCCTGTCTCTTCTGCTGCAGGAGCACAAGCCACATGTGAATCCTCATTCAGAAGGCTAGGAGTGGAAACAGTGTGACAGCACTTACCTGTGAAAAGAAAGAAACTTACTCACTCTTTCTTTCTTTCTTTCTTTCTTTCTTTCTTTCTTTCTTTCTTTCTTTCTTTCTTCTGTTGACCTAAATTACTTAACATTTTCCTTTTAAATTTACAAGTCTGGGCAGATATCTCTGTTCCCACAATTGGAAATGGAATTGATTTCACAGTATCTCATCTAATGTTTTCAGAAAATACATGTTTAATCTTAGAGGATTATTTGTGACTCTTTGGTCTCACTTTTTTTTTTTCAATTGTTTAACCAGGAGTAGCACACTAATCTGAAAGTGTTATTAACAGGTGCAACCTGGGAGCACTTCCCCACTGTACCCCCCCCCCCCCACAAAGACACACACACACTATCTGACTACTGGGAAATACTTAATAGGTAAATACTTTAATTTTCCTTAACTAACAAGTCATCCTGGATGTGTGCCAGGATGTGTTCCTGACACAGCAGGTAATAGAGCAGACAAGAGAAAGGATAATCTTAGACAGACCTTGTTTTGTCAGATGGTGATCAGGTACGGGAGGTGCGGGTGGAGGATCCCATAGCAGGGAGTGGCTATAGTACAGTATGGTTCTCCCTCGAGTTGGGCAGAGAGGAGACATGTACCACTACCAAGGTCATTGACTCATATACTTTAACAGGGCCAACTTCAGTAGGATGGCTGCAGTACTGGGGCAGCACGTGGACACCATAGGTCCAGACATGGACACCACCCAGAAATTTGATAACCTAAAACTGGGGCTGGTGGAAGCCACAAACTCCTGCACTGTGTGGAAGAGTAAGAAGGCTAGGTCCAATAAACCAAGCTGGTGGACCAAGAAAGGACAGGCAAAGGTGATGGGAAAAAAGGGCAGCCTTTAAAATATATAAGAGGGCCTGCAAAACAGCAGATGAGGAGTACTACATCAGGAGGTCCAGGGAGGTGACCAGGGTGGTAAGGGTAGCCAAGGCTATGAAGGAGCAATGGCTTGCTCAAGGGATTAGAAAGGGTGAAAAAGGGTTCTTTAGATACATTAGGGAGAAAAGTAACTGCAGGGAGCAAATCTTTAGAATTAAGATGGAAGGATGGGTGAAAAAGGGGGCTGAACAAGTAGGGTTATTAAATGTATACTTCTGTTCAATATTTACAAGAGAGAGGGATGGACCTATCCCACAAGAGTGGAACAGTGTAGGAGAAGGCAAGGGAGATAGGATGGTAGATGAGGTGATCCTTCTGCAGAGGGTGCTAGATGGTCTGAGGTCTCTGTGGACAGATAAAGCACCAGGACTAGATGGAATACAGCCAAGAGTAGTGAAGGAACTTGCAGATGTCATGGCAGAGCCTCTAACAGATGCATTCAACACATCCCTTCTATCAGGATGTTTGCCCCCTGGATTGGAGGATGGCACATGTGGTGCCCCTCCACAAAAGTGGCTCTTGGGACGAGTCAGGGAACTATAGGCTGATCAACCTCATGTCAATTGAAGGGAAATTAATGTAGACTATCCTAAAGGAAAGGATGGTGGCATTCTTGGAGGAGAATGGTCTCCTTGATGACTGGTAGCATGGGTTCACCGAAGGAAGGTCTTGTCAGACCCACCTGCTGGACTTTTATGACTGGGTGACTCGGGCACTAGATCGTAGTTGATGTCCTGTATTTGGACTTCAGCAAGGCCTTCGACTCAGTGCCTTACTGGAGACTGATAGGTAAGCTGAAGAGCCTGGGGTGGGGGAAAAGTTGGTCAAATGGATTGGGAGCTGACTGGAAAACAAACAGCAGAGGGTGGTGGTACAGAGGGAACTCTCATCACCCCAGGCAGTCATCAGTGGGGTCCCACAGGGCTGAGTGCTGAGATTGGTGCTATTTAACATCTTTGTAGTGGATATGGCAGTTGGGATTCTGAGACGGATGATCCTGTTTGCCAATGACCCCAAACTGGGAGCTGTGGTGGACAGAGCAGAGCATGGGGGGGTACTGCAGAAGCATTGGGGAGGTGGTCAGACACTTGGCATCTGGGTTTTAATGCTAAGAAGTGCAGGGTTATGCACTTTGGAACCACAAAATCCTGGGTACAGTTACCAACTGGGAGGAGAGCAGTTATTAGCATCCAGGAGAAAAATCTGGGTGTGCTTGTCAAAGGATGTATGAATCACTCAGCGCAGTGTAGGAAAGTGGCAGCAAAGACCAACAGGATGTTGGGGTGCATAGCAAAGGGAATTATTTCAAGGAGTCAGGAGTTGATCCTACCACTGTACAGGTTGCTGGTGAGGCCTCACATGGAGTACTGTGTGCAGTCCTGGTGCCCCTTTTTAAAGAAGGACATCAAACTATTGGAGGGGGGTACAGAGAAGGGCAACCAAGATGTTAAGCGGAATGAGGGAAAAGCCCTATGACGAAAGGTTGTGGGCACTCAATATGTACTTCCTGAAGGAGAGAAGAGACAAGGGTGATATAATAGAGACCTTTAAGTACTTGAAAGACATAAATAGGGTTAGCCCTGATGGCCTGTTTAAGTTTAGGAAGGAAGGAAGGGATCACAAGAGGACACAGACTGAAATTGGAGGGGGGGGATTCAGAAGACAGACGAGGAGGCACTTTTTCATGGAGAGAGTGGTGACAGCATGGAATGCATTGCCTGAGGAACTTATTTTTCAGACATCAGTGGGGGGATTTAAGGGGAGGTGGGGCAAGGTCAAGGGCAGAATCAGAATAGGGGAAGGTGTGGAAGATGGGGTAACTCTGACAGTGTCATCAGCGAGGAAGAGGGAGAGGGGGTTGGGGTGGGCAGCAGCGTCAGTACTCAACACTGAAAGCTGCACACTCGAGCAGACGTGATAGAACGTAAGACATGTAGGCTTCTTTTTATCTTTGTATGTATGTATGTATGTAACTACACAACTGCATTACAATTGCAATGCAGTTGCTGTACATGCAAAATGTGTAACTACAGAGTAATTATGCTTGCAGAATGTAATTAAAGATACCCCACAGTTATATTGATACTGACGCTTTATATAAAGAGTGATCACTTCATAAGTAATACTTTAAACAATGTTGGGTCTATAACGGGGTGACAGTGCCCGGTAAGCCATACAGTACATCAGTGTTGTGATCCATGTTGTAGTCCAGTAGACCCTCCCTAATCAGTTGTGCATTGACTTTGTGTTTTACTTTTTTGTTTGTTCTGGATTGCCTTATTGTTATCTGTGCATTAGTGGTTCTACTCTCATTTACAGCTGGTGGAGTTACAGTGGAGGGAGATTATAACAGTAAGGAAATAAATTCAAGGGAGAAGAGCAAAAAGTATCTCTAAATTACTCTTGTAGCAGGAAGAGCCCCACAAACTGGTCCAAACACTCTCATGGTATAAAACTGTCAAGGATTTTATTTAATTTCCATCAGCAGAATTGCAGAGAGAAAGCCCGTATTTCATACTGCTTTCATTCCAAAGTAGTTTAAAATATTCATGAAGGTTTTCAACACATATCATGAATCAGGAAAACTGTGTGGTTTCAAAATGCAGTTTCTGTTAGGTCAACATCTGTTTAGATGTACATTAGCTTCAAAGAAAATAAGTCAGGTTGGTTTCACTTCAGCTTTAAATAAATCTGCGTAGCAAAATGTGATTTACAGTACAACAGTTCTTATACGGAGAGGTCCCACACCTGGCGGAATGACATTAAGAAAAAGTCCACCTCCAGCTAGAAACTGGATTATAGCAGTAGTGTTTTGTTGTTTTTTTTTATGGGGAAATTTGGGGTCCATTGCATCCCTTTTCATTCCATTTTTCTTTATATAGGTGTTTACCATCTGTTCCACCCCTCGCTGCCCTTCTGACCGCCCCCCCATCCCTGTCACCTCAGTCATGCAAGGACATACCCAGAATTCTTGCCCACTTGCCAGGTGTGGAGCCTGTGGAGGGTCAGTTGTCATCCTCTGCCAGGATTTTTTTCTTCCTTTTCTCTCCCTTTCCATGTTATTGGGGTGCACACACCAGATGTGTGTATGTGGAGGTGCATGCATGTCCACGGAAGTCCTGCAACACCCTCCCTTCCTTGGTGCCCTGCAGACTCACACTGCCCTCAGGCCTCCAGCTGTGGGCAGTCATTCGGCCGGAGTACCAATCCTCCTTCCCTGGGAGAGGAGAGCAGCCCTTCAGATGCTCAATCCTCTCCCTCCCCAGCTGACCCCCGATGGCCTACTCACACCGTGAACACGGGTCACCAGCGTGGCAGGAGGCAAGGCACAGATGCCTCAGCCCTCCATGCTACTGAGCCATTTTAATCCCAATTTAGATTGTATCCCATCAAAACCACACAAACGAAGACAGAGTGGTCAAAACTGCTTCAACATGATCGTGCCAGACAGAAAAGCAAAAGGTAAAAATTACTGACAGCATTTAATCAACAACTTATAGAATACACCATTTGGTACGAGTGTGTGTTTTGGCACACCCAATTTTTGCCTCAGACATTTTTTCCTTGATGGGGTTGTAATCCTGTCTATGCACTTCTTTAATTCACCATATGTTTGACACTGTGGATTGACTGTACTGTCTTTGTGTGATTTTGATGTGCAACTATTTTAGATCTCCTTTTATTTCTGCCTGTTTTCACCCCATTTGAGTCTGCTTTTGTCTTTATTTAGACTTGAAATATTTAAAAGCAGTGCTTCCTTTTTAATAATGCTAGCCTCAGGTTTTTAACAGAATTCTCAGCTGTTTTTGAAAACGGATTGTCCAAATAAAGTCAGGAAGTCGTGTCAGCTGCATGCTAGTTCACTAGAAAAGTGGTGTAAAAGAATAGGAGTTCAAAAACAGATCCAAATACTGACCATGGTGAGCTTCGGGGGAGGGGCAAGGTCAAGGGTAAGGGTAGCCTTGGAGAGGGTGAAGGGACATGAACCACTAAGGCACATGTGCTTTCCAAATCAGCAGAGTCAATAGATTGACATTGTTTTGCTGGCATAATTCTATGATTCTATATTATAAAACCTGGTAATAACAATCCCATTAAAAAATATGTTTCTTTAAATTATTTCAAATCTAAAAAAAGACTTTACTGTACCAGATGCAAAACGGAAATAAGGACCTTTGTGTTGAGGGAAAAAAACGGTGGCCTAAAATGGAATACTAAGGTACAGGGATTTACATTTTCTTTGCATTATGCACTGCTGCTTTAAGTGGCTTAAACATCACACAGAGAGTGAGGAACTCTAGTGTGACCTGAACTCAGGTCTCCTAGTCCCCAAGCCTGTGTGATGCCTAGGCCACACTGACACTGACACTGATCTCTGTGAATTTGAAGTTAGCTAACTGTGAAATTATATTAATGCTAGACCCAGGTCTTAAATGGTTTGTGTCATAGCAGATATTAGAAATAAATTAAAATACATGATGTTTTATTTGTAGCATGTACTAGTCATATAAACTGTGCTTAATAACACAAAATGTTATTCAATGTAACAGATGTAACACTCAAAATTTGTTTTAAATTTTACCTATTTTCTTTGTAAAATATTTTAGCTGATGTGAAAAGTGAGTGGAACTGAGATGACATTTTCTTTCCAGTTTGCTGTCCAAGTGTAGAACAAGTTGGGTGTGGACAGCAGAGCTAGTGTTTTGATCTAAATGAGTCTTTGTTTTCTCCAAAAACAAAAGGACAGAGTTCCTTTCTTCAAAAGACTCTGTTTTTGGTGTAAACTATGGCCAAGCCAAAGGTAGGCAATCGCTGCCAAGCAGATGCCATGATTACAGTAGGACAGAGTATGAATACACACAACCAGTTTGAACTTGTTCTGTGTGGAAGCGGTCCTCACTGTTCAAAGGAAATGTCCAGGGTGTGATGTCAGAGCGATAAGGATGATGATGCAGGCAAGTGAGTTGGACTGCCATAGTTATTTCTGTGTTTTTTCACTCTGCGTAAGTAATTAAGTTAGTGTTGAGACATCAAACTTTTAACATCACGTGTTCAGTTCTGCATATTGTGAAAGATCCCAGTTGGGGAAAACTTCTACTTCTACTTAGAGCTTATGAGAAATAGTGAATGTTATTCTGTGTAATCTCTCAAATGTTTTGTTTTCCATTTCTATAGTGTACTGTATTCCCCATAGTGTCTGCCAGGTATGACAGCAGCCAAAGTTATGCATTGGATCCCCTCGAGGGGGAGGGAAATAGATGAGAAAACTCATCTGATCTTCCACCTAGGCACAAACAACCTTGCAAGGAGCAGCGTGACAGAGGTGCAGGCAAGATTTATGGCACTGGCTAGGTTCTGCAGCTGCTCGGACTTTAAATTCCTGTCCTTCTCATAGGTGCTACCAGTACCAAGGGTCAGCATGGAGGTGAGGCAAAATATTGAGGAGTTCAATGATTGGCTTGCAGGTTGGTGTGCCCAAAAGGTGTATGGTGTGATAGGAGATTGGGGTTCAACATGGAGTGACAAGAGCCTATATGTCCCAGATAGACTGCACCTAAATGGGGAAGGGAAAGCAGTGCTCAAATGCAAACTGGATGATTATGTTGACAGATGCTGCCATTTAAACTAAACAAAGGTGGGAGGTCAGGGGCAAGCTCTGTTGATGAGGCAAGAGGTAGGGGAGAGCAAAAAGCCCTACCCACAAAGCCAGAGGGTAAGGGAGCAAAACATATAGGACAGGAGGAAAGAGGGGAGTGGAGGGTAATGTGTGCAAACGCCAGAAGTCTGGGAAGAAAGATCCCAGATCTAACAGCGAAAATGGTGGAGGAGGGCCTTGACATAGTGGGGGTAACAGAAACATGGTGCCACTAGGAACAGGGATGGGAAATGGAGATACCAGGGAACAAATTGTTCAGGAGGGACAGGAAGGAAAAGAGAGGGGGAAGGGTTGCACTCTATGTAAAAGAGAGTATTAGGGCATCAGAATTGCAGGGTAAGTGGGGAGATGCCGAAGGACTCTGGGTCTCACTGTCGGTGGGGAAGGGGTAGTCAATGCATATGGGGGTGGTGTACAGACCCCCAGCACAGCAAGAATCGGTGGATAGAAGCATGGCTGATGAGTTCATGAGAATGGTGGCAAGGGGGGAAGTGGTGCTAATGGGGATCTGAACCTACCGGACGTAAACTGGAGCACACTTTTGGCTGCTTCAACAAGCAGCAGGGAAATATTGGACTCCCTGCAACTGGACCTCATAAATCAGCTGCTCAGGGAGCCAAACAGGGCAGGAGCTACTCTTGATCTAGTCCTGACAAATGGGAATAGGGTAGGAGATGTGTCGGCGGGGGAACATCTTGTTATGAGAGACCACAACACGGTCAAGTTTAGAATAAGGAATACTGCAGAGGTTCACCAGTCTAGGTTAAAGGTGCTGGATTTCAAGAGGGAAAACTTCAGGAAAATGGGGGAAATAGTGGAGAGGGCTTTGCAAGGGGTGGAGGATTTGACAGAGGTGGAGGCAATGTGGGGGAGGATAAAAGAAGCTACTGGAGGGGCCACTGACATCTGTGCCAAGAGAGTAAGTAAAAATAAGAGAAGGAGGAAACCGCTGTGGTATACTAAGGAAGTAGCAAAAAAGGTAAGGGCAAAAAGTAAAGCATTCAAGAAGTTCAAGAAAACAGGCGGAAGTGGACCGGGTAAAATACCAGGTGAGTCAGAGAGAAGCCGGGTAGAGGTAAGGAGGGCATAGGCACAGACAGAGGAGTGAATAGCTAGGGGGTCAAAAAGGGGATAAGACTTTTGGTATGTAAATGAAAAGAGGAAGACTAGGCAGGGGATTCTCCAGTTAAAAACAAACAAGGGGAAGATGCTACAAAGTGACAGAGAGAAAGCGGACTTGCTGAACAGCTATTTTTGCTCAGTGTTCAATAGGAAGGAAGAAGATGAAGGCAGCAGAGCAGGAAAAGAAATAGCAGGGGAGGGGGAAGAGGCAATGAGGCCATTTCTCGTGGAGAAAATTTTGGAGGAACTAGGCTGCATGAAGGTGGACAAAGTAATGGGGCCGGATGACGTGCACCCAAAGGTGTTAAGGGAACTAAAGGAGGCATTTGCAGTACCTTTGACTGCACTTTTCAATCAGTCCCTAGAGACTGGGGTGGTGCCAGAGGACTGGAGGCAGGCAAATGTGGTCCTGCTGCATAAGGGGGGTGGGAGGGAGGCAGAGGGAAGTTCCAGGCCCGTGAGCTTGACAAGGCAAGCTCATGGAGAAACTAACAAAAGGCAGGATCACCAGCTGCCTGGAGGAAAGTGGCCTGATGAATCCAAGGCAACATGGTTCTACTAGGGGCAGATCTTGTCAAACAAATTTGATAGAGTTTTTTGATGGGGTCACCAAGGAACTGGATCAGGGGAGGGCGGTAGATGTGGTTTATTTGGATTTCAGGAAGGCGTTTGACTCCGTGCCCCACGGGAGGCTGCTGTGTAAAATGTCAGGCCTGGGGTGGGGGCAGAGGCTAGTTAAATGGGTGGGAAACTGGCTGAGGTAAAGGAGGCAGGGGGTCATAATAAATGGGGTGGCATCTGGAGAGGGCAAGGTCACAAGCGGGGTCCCTCAGGGATCAGTGCTGGGGCCCCTACTATTCAATATATTTGTAGGAGACATTGTGAAGGGCCTTGAGGGAGGTGTGAGTATGTTTGCAGATGATATCAAAATCTAGAATAGGGTGGACACCAGGAAGGGGTAGAATGAATGCAGAGAGATTTGGGGGAGGCTTGAGGCATGGTCACTGAGGTGGCAGCTTGCATTCAGTACAGAAAAATGTAAAATCATGCATCTTTGCTACAGAAATCGGAGGGCAGGGTACTGCATGTGGGCAGAGATCTGGAGGAGACGGAACAAGAAAGGTACCTAGGCATCATTATATCAGGGAACCTGAAAGTGGGAAGGCAGTACGGGAGGACAGTGGCTAGGGGGAGTAGAATGCTGGGATGCATCGGAAGGGGGATCACCAGTAGAAATAGGGAGGTCATAGTACCCTTGTACACCCATCTAGTTAGACTGCACTTGGAGTACAGAGTCCAGTTCTGGAGTCCACACCTCAGGAAGGATGTGGGGAGGCTAGAGTGGGTTCAGAGGAGAGTGACAAAGATGATAAAAGGGTTAAGATACCTATCCTATGAAGAAAGGTTGAGAGATCTGAACATGTACTCCCTGAAACAGAGGAGGAAGAGGGGGGACATGATCAAGACCTTCAAGTACCTTAAGGGTATAAACAGGGTGCCAGTGAAGAGCATCTTCCAGATGAAGGGAAATCAGAGGACAAGGGGGAATGGCCTGCAAGTAGAGGGGGGCAGTTCAGGGGTAACATTAGGAAATACTATTTCACAGAGAGAGAGTGGTGGAAAAGTGGAACAGACTCCCAGAGGCAGTCATTGGAGAGGAAACAGTGGAGGGATTCAAAAGGGCATGGGACAACCACAGGGGAGTGTTAAGTGGGGGGCACAAGTCCAAGCAGATAGCTGGACAAATGTGCAGACTTGGTGGGCCTTGTTCAGCCCTTTTCTTCCGTCACACTTCTATGAATATATTACATACTAGCAGAACTTCCTAGTGATTGGATAGCTGGCTAGGATAGGAAACTTACAGTACAAAAGAACATACAAGGTGATTGGGTATTAGACATGGATATTGAATTTTACAGAACAAATAGGAATATACTGTAGTCCTGAAGTTATACATGGTACAAGGCTAATGTTTATTTGTATATTTTTCATTTCATCTTAGATTGGAATAATAGGCCCGTTACATGGCTACTGCTAACAATTTTTAAAAATCTCTTTTCTCGAAGTTACTTTTTGGCATTGCATACTGGATTCATGCTGTGGATGTATTTGGAGGGTGCTGCTAGCACACATTTCTGAAGGGTAAACAGCACAGCACCACACCAAAACATTATTTCATGTATAGTGGGTGTGGCCAATGAGTAGTTATTGTTACAAATTTTAAAAACCCATATCTCAGTTCAGAAATGAAATATAAAGAGGTGGCCCAGTAGTGTGGAGAACTGCGGCACTATGTGCCTTACCTCCTACTATGCCGGCAACCCAGGTAGGGGAACAAACTAGGGCTGCTGGGGTGTTGCTGGGGGAGGAGAGGATTAAGTGGCTGATGGGCAGCTCTCCACTCATGGGGTGGGAAGTCATGCTGTCTCAGTCCTTGGCTGCCATCTGTTGGAGGTTGGGTGGTAGAGCTGAAATTATGAGAGACGTTAAAGGGAGGAGCTGTGGTTCAGTAGTGTGTGTGCACCTCCCTGCAGACATGCTTACATGCCACCGTGACTAGGGAACATGGAGAGAAAACAGAAAAGGGTTGGTGCCAGCTTAATGAAGACATACCTGCCTACCCCCATTCCCACATTGACACCTAGACTACCCATCCTGGTTCTGGATGAGAGACACCTGGTGGGGGAGGACAGCCCTCCCCCTGGGATCCCACCACAGGGGAGAGAATCCATTGGGGAAACTGTGGGCAAGGTGAGTCTGGTGGAAGGGGATGCAGGGCGGGGGAGGCAGGGATAGGGCTGAGAAGCCTGCCCGTGTCAACCATGGGAGAAAAAAACTTGGCAAAAAAAAAAAAAGAAATTAAATATAAAGAAAAATGGATATATTAATGCTTCTGACTGAAATACTCTATTACCAATAAACAACAAAAAACACACTATATGAGGGCATCCCCCCCCCCCAACAAATACTGTTGCTTTAACAGCTCTTATATTAAGACCAGCATGAAGTAACATGCAATAAACACTGCTTTCTGACCTTATGGCATACTGGGGACATCAGTGCTAACTAGACCAGAAAATATAAGCTACGACATGGGGAACATAAAATGAGATATGTCACCATGTAAACAGATTTGGAAACCAGCACAGAAAAAAAAGTGCGTGTGCCGTTCAAGGGCTAGCTGCTACCCCCATATGGCAATCAGACTATCCATGAAAAAAGCTCAAAAGAGATGAACAGGTTAATCTAAAAAGGGGAAAGTGTTTAATTCTTACAAAATAAACAGATTGCTATTGCCATTCCCAGCATTGTGAACCAACTCCCTTACGTATCAAGGCTGCTCTATGTCTTCTTCATGGGCTGATGAAGAGGCACAGCCAGCTTGCTGCATTGGAAATTTAATTCACAGTGCTGCATGTGGCAGTTTCCATCTGTATTATTTGTTACTAGGTATAGGTAAATCCCTTTCTGCCTCTTAGATTTCCCTGCTAGTGTGCAATGACACCTTTTTACTTTTCGTGGACAGACAGGAGAACCGAAATAGACAACACTGATGATAATGCAACATCAGGGATTGCAAAGAGTGCAGAATGAAGTTTAGAAAAAATTTTTTATCATGAACCGTAGCAATAAATATGAGCTTTGTGTGAGCTGATGTTAATGTTCTTGCCATTTGGCATGCTCTCAGTCTTGCTGTGTTTGGTAATACATGCTAACAACAGGCTCCTCACAAGTACAAAGGTCCCTGAAGCTACAGGTTTCAATAGGCAGTCTGTGACATATATAGTGGACACTCCTATTACAGGGATGAAAGCAGAAGGATCTTGCATACAGCAAGTTACACTAGAGAGGCAGTGACTATCCAGGACTCATGGGGAGTGGGTGATATATTTGGGGGTTATCACAGTCTAGTGGTGATTAATGGCAAGGGCGGCTTTCCTTGCTGTGGTCCACTGGCTAAGTAATTGATCACTGGTTCATGACTATCCAGGAAAATACAAATCAATGTTCCGTAGGCTTGTTATAGATGACTGGATGCTCCACAAGGAGACTCTTATAATTAAATTTCAGCTGACTAGACTGTCGTGGTGAAGGGAGAGAGAAGTAGTTTTTCTGCAGAGCTAAACTTTCCACGGGGCTTTCAAAGTGCTGGCACTTCCATCATGAATCCGATGCCCTAAGTCAAAGGGACCCCATACCATTGCACCAGACTCCCATCAGGTTCCTTATTGGCTGGAGCCCTTCAAATACTATTTTATTACATATTACGTGGATCTGTGGTAATTTTGGATTGCAATTATGTAGGAAAAGTCAAACTAAGGTAAATAGAAGTCATGAAGTCCTGCATTAAACCCTGCGCTGCCCCGAACACAATGCCACACAATGCACCCGATTCTCATAGGTCATGTGCATTTGTGACACTGTACCCTTTTTATGGTGGTTTGCACAACATATTTGGTGCAAACCCTGTAAAAAGGTTCAAAGTTAGACCAGCAAAAGCTGGTCTAACTCAAAGCATGTGGCGCACTGTGGCAGTTCTGCATTCCGCTAGTTCCTAGTCCCTAGTGGAGGGATGACTTTACCATCTTCTTCTTCCCACTTTAAATCTGTTGCACAACAGTATCTTTTTGCCCTATTCTTTACCTCTTTCTAGCCCTGGCATAGGTTGGCCATCTACATCAGTTTTTTTTCTCACTCTACATGTCTCTTTCCTACTGCCTTATCTTTTCTATTCCCTACATCCGTCCCTCACCACCATTCCCTGCTAGCATCATGTTCAGGTCCAGCATGCCAGCTGGCAATGAAAACAATTAAGGTGCTTATATAGCATTTCATGCCTGGGTTTCAGTAAAGTGCATCTGTGCCTTTAAATATACTTTGAAGAATGAAGTAAAGTGCAACAGTGCATTTAAATGTTTTTTTTATGAATTGACGTACAGTGATTATTGTATGATTAAAGTGCTGCAGTGCCAGTAGAAACTATGTAGTAAAATGCTGCATAATAAATAAATATGTTAGGGGTTGAAAAATAAGCTGCTGAGTTGCCAAAAAGGTATTGCAGGGCTTTTAAGTAAAGCCAATAATTAAAGGAGTGAAACAGAGTGGCATGTATGAATATAGTTATTTAATTTAGCTACCGCTCTGGTGTATAGTGTTTAAATACATCCTGCATAGAAGCATGACTCATGGTTAAACCAGGTGGCATTTCTTTACTTTCTGCTGCCGCTTAGTATGTTAACAGATCCCCCCCCCATTGACTTTGTTAAAATGTATTCATGTTTCCCAGCTGCTGGCAAAGTAATACATACGCTATGGTGCAAGGGACAGTGATGTTCCTAAAAACCTCAATGAAAATATACAGGGGCTGACCAGAGGGTTTTTCAGTCCCACAGCAGAGCGGCAAGTGTATGTCTTTTTCTTGCAGACAGCTGCTCTGCTGCAACCTAAAGAGCCCTAGAACGTAAAGTGACAGGAATATCCCTATGCAGGAATGTCTATGAAGCATTATGCAGTTAAAGGGTAGCAACCCTCAGAATAAAATAGAGGGCTGCAAGAGAAATACTGTGTTGCTGTTAAGTGTACAAAAGAGTTACTACCCAAGGTAATGTGTTCGGGTAGTAAGCTCCTGGAAACTTAAAAGTAGAAATGCTTGTACAGCAGATTAGAGGAGTCAGTGGCTGAGGAAGCATTTTGACCATTTCGGCTGGTCGCTCCTTGTACTGCATGAAACACTTTTTCCTAGCTTCTTCTATAGCTGACAGTAGGAATAAATGCACTGCAAGTTAGGAAGAGAGCATAATGAATAAATAAGCAGCCCCAATATACATGTCTGTAGCTAATTCATAAAGGAGTACCTGTACATAGTCTTTGGTACTGGTAAGACAGAAGGGCTCTGTAAATCGCGAACTAAAGAAATGCCAGTAAGCTGTATAATGACATAAATAGTTTTTTTCAACTTTGGTGCATATCTCAGGCATTTTGGAGAATTTTGGCACCAAATTTTCAACATGGAGTTTTTGGGACCCCTCCTCGTGAATTCAGTCACTGTCATGGCATTATTCGGTCCCGGAAGGTGATTTTTCTGTCACTGTGTGGAATCACCTTTCAGGACAGAGTAACAAAATGATAGTGTTGCTGTTCATGAGGTGGCCTCCCAAAAAGCCTATGTTGTAAATTTGGTGAAAAAATTCCAAAAAATGACTGTGTTATGAACGTGCCTTGTGCAGTTTCCATGTGCATTCATAACTTCGCCAATTTGTAATATTTTCACTCCAGATTTTCAACATTGGCATTTTTTCATACCTCTTTATGAACAGTGCAGCTGTCATTTTTCACATCCTGGCCGAAATGTGTTTTTGCAGTACTGGTGCAGAATAGCGCGGTCACTGTGGTAAATCAGTGTTCGGGACAGATTATGAAAATCACAGTGGCACTGTTCATGAGCAGAGGTCCCAAAATGCCTATGTTGAAAATTTGGTGAAATAATTCCACTAAATGACTGTTATGAGTGTGCATTGCGCAGTTTCTAGTATGCTTGTAAATTCGAGCATTTTTAATATTTTCACTCAAGATTTTCAACACTGCCATCTCTTCACACATACCTATGAATGGTACAGCTGTTGTTTTTCACATCCTGCCTGAATGGTATTTTCCCACATCTAGCACAGAATGGCATGGTCGCTGTGAGAAATCAACGTTGGGACAGATTAACAAAATCACAGTGCCACTATTCATGAGCAGAGGTCCCAAACACTTTCATGAGGTGGGGGCCACCAAAATGCAGTGTTGCAAATTTCTGGTGCAAATACCAACAAATGGCCGGGGAATTAGGGTTTCTAACCATAATGTCCCACCCTGTGCAGACTGACAGGCATCAAGGGTGTGTCTTTGCATTACTGGCTGTCATGCTCACGCCATGCCATCCTCCCCACACTCAAGCCACTGACAGTCATTGAGGTGTGCCTTGGACTCTTTAGACCCACAGTTCACCCCAATTCTCCTATGCTGCACCCATTTCAGCATATGTCCTTATGAAATGGGGTGACTGTGAAGTCGGACACCCCAAGGCACACCTCGGCACTTGTCGGTGTCTGCAGGATCGGGTGAGGTAAAATGCCATGAGCGCTATGGCTGAATGGGGTGAGCGTAAGGCCCAAGGACCCCAAGGCACAATGCGATATTTGTCGCACTGCAAGGTAGGGTGAGCTGAACTGCTATGAACATTATGGCTGATGCCCAAAAGCACACCTCAGTGCCTGTCAGTCTCTGGAGGTGATGTGGGGTTTGACGTCACTTTCATACTTCACTGCCATTCCTATTAAGCATCTGTTCAACTCCTGCACTACCGATGCCAATGTCAGCAAGACAACATTCGGCATTGACAAATGCTTGTTTTTAAAATCCTTACCCAAAACAAATTTTTGCACTTTAGGCACAAAATGGCTTTTCAGCCAGTATTTTACAAATTACAACTGTCATGTACAGAAGGGTCGGGGTTATGAAAAGACTATATTGAAAATTTCAAGTCAAAATACAAAAAAAGTTCTAAAGAAATGTACAAACTCATTCCTGATATATCATGAACCTTGCTCATACATTTAGCTACTTCAGCTTGCCTGGGATAATAGTACGTGAGAGGCTCTGGTGGGATTTGAACCTGAACTAGCTGGTTTCCAAGCCTGCAGTATAACTGCTAATACTGTCACTCTGTCATATTTTTAAAGCTGCTTAGTGAAGCTTAAAGCAAACAGTAGTGAAAATGAGAGGGAATCTCAGGGAACTTGCTTCCGGGACTGAAATTAAGTCTGACTTAGTTCCAGGAGTACAATGAGGAAGGAATGCTTCTATGTAAAACAGACACCCTAAAAGCTTAAAACTAACCAAATAAAGTGTAAAAATGGAACATGCAGTATAGTGAAGAAACAACCCCAGACTCCTGTTCCATTCAATACTATATCACAGGTGATGGGTTCCCTCAAAGAATCCTTTTCATTTCCAGTGCTGAAAGCAGACTTATTGCTAGCATTCTGCTGGACACAGTCAAAATCAGAAAAGGTGAACTTTGCTGTTTAACCCTTCTGTGGAAAAAAAGTCAGCAGGGTGCTGACCACAGCAGAGCTGGAATGCAATCTGTTGTGTGGTGAGGCTTTGTTAAGCATGGAATTCCACACCTTGCAAAAAGTCATTCTGCTTCAGTAGTGTCGTTCATAGTGCAGTAGAATGAATTTTCATTTTGTTGCAGTAGAGCTGTCATAAGACAGTGAGCTGCCAATCAACTGATTGACAGACACACCACTACAGCTTGCGCTATAGTGAGCGTGTGGTGAGTAGCGCTTTCAAAAGAATAAAGCTAAGTGGACCAAATGGAACAAGCATTTGTCAATGCCGAATGTTGATTGCATGGTTCGTTGAGCTTGCTCACTGCCATGTGTCACTCGCTCGTTCTGTTTCTCCCGGTGCTGCAGGCTTCTCTTTTGCACTGGGCTCCTGCTTGCATTAGCACATTTTTCTGCCCACAAAGAAATCTGCAGCAGTTCTGACAGAGCTCTGTTGAGATGGTCACTCTCCCTCTCTCACTCGCTCATTTTGTTTCTGCTGGCTCTGCAGTCTGCCCTTTTGTACTGGGCTGCCACCTCTGTTGGTGGCTTTTCCTGCCCACAAAGAAATCTGCAGCAGTCCTGACACAGGTCCATTGAGCTAGCTCACTCCCCCTTTCTTGCTCGTTCCGTTTCTACCGGCACTGCAACTGGCATTTTGTACTGGGCTCCTGCCTGTGTTGCTGCCTTTTTCTGCCCACAAAGCAATCCACAGTAGTCACGATAGAGGTCTGTTGAGCTCGCTCACTCCCCCTCTCTCACTCACTTGCTGTGTTTCTCCCAGCACTGCAGGCTGCCCTTTTGTACTGGTCTTCTGCCTGCATTGGCACCTTTTTCTGCCCACAAAGAAATCTGCAGCTTTCCCGATAGAGCTCTGTTGAGGTAGCTCACTCTGCCCGTCTCACTCACTCATTCTGTTTCTCCTGGTGCTGCAGGCTGCCATTTTGTAGTGGTCTCCTGCCTATGTTGGTGCCTTTTTCTGCCCACAAAGAAATCTGCAGCAGTCCTGACAGAGCTCCGTTGAGCTCGCTCACTCCTCCTCTCTCACTCGCTTGTTCCATTTCTGTCTGCGCTGCAGGCTGCCCTTTTGTACTGGGCTCCTGCTTGAATTCCCGCCTTCTTCTGGTCACAAAGAAATCTGCAGCAGTTATGATACAGTTCCATTGAGCTCGCTCACTCACTTCCTCCCCCTCTCTCACTCATTCATTCTGTTAGTCCCACCGCTGCAGGCTGCCCTTTTGTATTGGGCCCCTGCATGCATTGCTGCCTTTTTCTGCCCACAAAGAAATCTGCAGCAGTCCCAACAGAGCTCTGTTGAGTTCACTCACTCCCCCTCTCTCACTCTCTCATTCTGTTTCTCCCACCGCTGCAGGCTTCCTTTGTACTCAGCCCCTGCATGCACTGCTGCTTTTCCTGCCCACAAAGAAATCTGCAGCAGTCCCAACAAAGCTCCATTGAGCTCACTCACTCCTCCCCTCCCTCACTCGCTCATTCTGTGTCCCCGGTGCTGCAGGCTGCTCTTTGTACTGGGCTCCTGCCTGCGTTGTCACCTTTTCCTGCACACAAAGAAATCTGCAGCTGTCCCAACAGAGCTCTGTTGAGCTAGGTCCCCCCCCTCCCCCAGTAGCTTGATCTTAATCTGTCCCAAACACTGATTTCTGACAGTGACTGCAGTATTCTGCACCGGAAGCGCGGAAACACATTTCGACCAGGATGTGAAAAATGACAGCTGTACTGTTCATAAGGAGCTGTGAACAAACGCCAGTGTTGAAAATCTGGCATGAAAATATTACTAATTTGCAAACTTACAAGGGTGCGTGGAACCTGCACAACACACTCTCATAACACAGTCATTTTATAGAGTTTCATCACAAAATTTTCAACATAGGCATTTTAGGACCTCTGCTCATGAACAGTGTCAGTGTGATTTTCTTAATATGCCCCGGAAACTGATTTCCCACAGTGACCACACTATTGTGCACCAGAAGAGAAAAACACATTTCAGCCAGGATGTGAAAAATGACAGCTGCACTGTTCATAAAGAGGTATGGCAAAATGGCAATGCTGCAAATCTGGAGTGAAAATATTGCTAAGTTGCAAAGGTATGAACATACGTGAAAACTGTGCAATGCACATTCGTAACACATTTTACGGACTTTCGTCACCAAATTTTCAACATAGGTATTTTAGGACCTCTGCTAATGAACAGTATCACTGTCATTTTCATAATGTGTCCCGAACATGAATTTCCCACAGTGACCATGCTATTCTGCACCGGAACTGGAAAAACACATTTCAGCCAGGATGTGAAAAATGACAGCTGTACTGTTCATGAGGAGGTGCAGAAGAATGGCAATGCTGAAAATCTGGAGTGGAAATATTCATTTGTGAAGTTATGAGAGTGCGTACAAACTGTGCAACGCACGCTCGTAACACAGTCATTTTATGGAGTATCATTACCAAATTTTCAACATAGGCATTTTAGGACCTCTGCTCATGAACAGTGTCACTGTCATTTTCTTAATCTGTCCTGAACACTGATTTCCCACACCGACTGCACTATTCTGTGCCAGAAGTGCGAAAACACATTTCGGCCAGGATGTGGAAAATGACAACTGTACTGTTCACAAGGAGGTCTGAAAAATGGCAATGTTGAAAATCTGACATGAAAATTTTGCAAATTTGCAAAGTTACGAGTGTGCGTAGCAACTGCACAATGCACGCTCTTAAAACAGTCATTTTGGGATTTTTCAAACCAAATTTGCAGAATAGGCTTTTTGAGAGCCCACCTCATGAGCACTGGCACTGTTGTTTTGTTAATTGGTCCCGAAAGGGGATTCCACACAGTGACCACGAAATCACCTTTCAGAGCCGAATAACGCCATGACAGTGCCAGAAATAATGAGGAGGGGTCACAAAAACCCCATGTTGAAAATTTGGTGCTAAAATTCCCAAAAATGCCTGAGATATGCATCAAAGTTGAAAAAAACCCTATTTATTCTATTATACAGCTTACTGGCATTTCCTCAGTTCATGGTCAGCGTTGAAGAGTGCAGACATGTTTCCGGTCCACTGAAGATTGTCGTGCTGGACTCCAGAGGTAAGTATGGGGTGAGGGTTGTGTGGGGAGCAGGGTGCACAGTGGGTGGGCACGGGTCGTGGGAGGAGGGCAGAGAGACCGCCGAGGGACCGTTTCCTTTTTAACAGGTTAAAAAAAAGACATAGCGGGACTGTTTTTTGATTTTACAGGGGCATGTGGCACTCTGAGGTGGGCTCCCAGCATGCCAACAGAGTCTTTGTTTTGGGGGGACAGCTGTAGCCGATGGGGGATTGGGCACCCCTGTCGGCATACAACAAAAGGAGGGGTGACATTATGCCAATGGGGATTGGGCACCCCATCGGCAGACAACGAAAGTGAGGGGGTTACACAATGCAGACAGGGAGTGAGCTCCCTGTCAGCAACATAAACCTTGGGCCACTGAAGCCGGCGGGGATTGGGGCCCCTGTCGGCAAACAAACACGGTGGGGGGGGCACATGCTGCCGAGGGATATTGGGCACCCCCTCGGCAGGGAGGGGTTAATATTGTTTGTCAACATGGTGGCAAGATGCCTCCATGTTCACAAACAATATCAGTGTTTCAAGGTTCCGCCCTGCAATGACGGATCATTCCCTCATTGCAGCGAATGGCTGAAGCTGCAATGACGAGGCAGCCCCCAATTGCAGCGGCTAATTTTTTACAAGGTTGTGGCATGCTGGCTGAACTAGTGTCTGCAGCAGCATGCCATGGCATTGGGGGAAGCAGGCCAAGCCTTTAAAGGCTGTGGGGACATTGGCCACAACAGTGCCGCGCCTCCACAACCTGCTTCTGGAGAAAGCTGCCACAATATGTTTCTTGTGCATCCATGCAATCAACATAAAGAAGGACTCGTAACATGTTTTTACACCATACACATATATAGAATACTGTATGGAAGCTCAAATATACAACAAGGCTATTCTTTTACCTCATGGTTACCAGGATGAAAAACAGAGCTCTCAAGCTTTGCTCTCGAGGTCCTTGTTGTCCTGGAAACCACGTGGTGAAAGAATAGCCTTGTCATGAATTGCCTTCCATTCATTATTCTATATGTTATAAATTGTGTAGGAATGCATACCATTGTATGCCAGCTTCTTGACCCTCCTCCCATTTCAAGCAGCTTCCACATGAAGCAGTAGCTGAATCTATGCCCTATAAACTTGTTTCCTGTTGTCCAGTAAATGAGGGATTTTTTTTTATTACAATGATACAAGTAAATTACAACTAAGACACACATTATTCTATATCCTTTATCAGGCTAAGGCATTAGCAGGTGTATTGGCTCTGATCAGAGCTTTGTGAAGTGTGACTGTATCAAATTGTGGTGCCAAAAATCAATGTATTGTAGGGGGCAGGGTGTCTAATGATCCCCTGGATATAATTTGAATTTGGCACTAGCAGAGATTCTTATGAAAGAGGGAGAGGTACCTGGTAACACCTAGGCCATATAAATATCTCAATATACCAGCACTCTCTACTCTGAGCTGTTGCTTCCAGGAAGAGTTTTCAGTCATTGTCATTTGGACCTGGCAGCGCATGAAGAGTGAAGCTGTCACTCTTCTTCTTCATGGTTCATGTCGCAATTAGAACATCTACAGAAGAAAAAGAACATCTACTCAACACATTCATTAAAGATCCATTAAAGCTTCTCATCCAGTGTCAATGGTAGCCTGAAGTACTGTATGGATGATTAATTAAAAATGTGTATTTTATTACCCTTTCAATCTATTAAGTGCATAATGCCCATATACCTTGTATGGTTTATTAAATGGGAAAGTGAAGTCCACAAGGCTGTCATACAGTAGGAAGACATTAAAAAAAGAGAACGATTGTTGTGTTTCATGAGCATTTCATGCAGAATATTTTTCTTACTTTGTTTCTAGCTACCCAAACCTTTTGCATGCTTTTTTTTATGTCATAATGGCAAGCTAAGACCACAGGGGCTCTGATGACAGGAAACAGATACAAAACTTAAAAGAATTTAGTTTACCATGCTGTTGTTTAAGTGGTTCGCTGTGGTTCATGTGGACAATTTTTACCTGTTTCTTGTCCAAGTGTACCTTTTGTCTATTTTTTAATATTATAATAACAGAGCTGGTACACAAAGGTCACTGTGATTGGAACTGAAAAAACTATTTTTCCCACTTTTGGTTCACTTTGCCCATGTAAACCAGTGGGCCAATTCTCAAAAGTCAACGCAAGCCGCACCAAAGGTGGATTGCACCACTTGCCAGTGTGCCAGTTACCCTGCACCCGATTCTCTATCAGTTTGGGTGTAAAATGAAAATTATCCCTGGTAGTCTAGGCCCCCCCGGCCCTGATCCCCAAGTGTAAAATGACAATTATCCCTAATAGTCTAGGGTATCCTCCCAGCCCTGATCCCTGAGTGTAAAATGAAAATTATCCTTGGTAGTCTAGGCACCCCGGCCCTGATCCCCAAGTGTAAAAAAAAATTCCCCCTGGTAGTCTATCGGCCCCCCAGTCCCAATCCCCAATCACCATGTAAAATATTAAAATAATGTCCTCAGTAGTCTAGCACCCCCCCAGCCCCAATCCCTAGTGTCCTCAAAACCACTGAAGAGACAGTCCTGGTGGTCTAGTGGTCCCTCCCACCCCAACAGGCAGTGCCCCACCACCCCTGCCCCCATCCCTGAGCCAGTGACTAGCACAGCCCTCTACACACCTCCACAGCTGGCCACTGACTGAGCTAAGTATGCGCTCATTAATAGCTCAGTTGAAAGCCAGCTGGGGTGGAGGTGGGTGGACCACTAGACCACCAGGACTGTCCGTTCAATGGTTTTGGGGACATTGGGGATCAGAGCTAGGGGGGGACATGCTAGACTACTGTGGTCATTATTTTAATATTTTCCATTTTGATCATGTATTGGGACTGGGGGTCCACTAGACTACCAGGAAGAGTTTTCATTTTACACTCGGGGATTGGGGCTGAAGAGCGCCCAAGACTGCCAGGGACAACTGTCCCAGAGGGTTTCTAAGTACTAGACCTTTGTCCTCTGGGAGGGTTTTGTGAATACCAAATGAGGGGATATGGCAGCATGCATCTGCCACAAGCTCCCTAACACCATGTGCAGCCCATTTTGTGGCACAAGGCTAGTGCAAGGCCCATTTGATGCAGGCAGCCTGCGTTTGATGCAGGCTGCTTTTCAGAACAGCTCCAGGAACATTTTAATGTTTGACACAGGCACCTTGCGTCTCTCTAAGGGCTTTGAGAATTGGGCCCAGTATGTTTACTAGATATAAAGGGTTTGCAGACACAAAGAGAACACTGTATCATGCCAGTTCCTCAAGCCCAGTAATTTAACTACTAGAGATGCAGCAAAATAACATTTCACTGGTGAAACTGCGGTGAAATTGGCAATTTTGCTGCACGAACATTTTCCTGAAGTTGCGGTGTAATTTCACAGTTTTTCCCACAATTTTACCTGCCACAAATCCAGCCCAATTATATATCCCTGGTGTTCCCTCACAGTGTCATCAGCACCCACCCAACTCCCCACCATACCCCGATCAGGCCACTGGCACAGCCCTCCACTCTCCTCCATGGCCAGCAGCCCAACTAAGCTTTAATGAATGAGCGTGGCTGATCACCAGCCCAAATTAGTAAAGAACCCCCCCCACAGTTAACTCATCATCCCCTCCATTTCCCAGACCCCTGATCCTTAAATAAATGCCCACTCCCTGGTGTCTAGTGGGCCCCCCGCCCCCACCGCTGGATGAAAGTTTCCAATTTCACACAACACTCTTAGCTACCATATAAACATCTGCTTAAGATATTTAAAGGGACACTGGCAGCTTTTGATTGACTTTCTATCCCTTATTCACAAAACTGCATGCACTCCCTGCAGCCATCTGCATGGCCATATAATGTATATATCCGCACTGGACATCTCAAAATAACATTAGTTTTGATATATAATGCATATATCCACACTGGATATCTCACAATAATATTAGATTTTTAAACTTATAATGAAAACTGTAACCATGATGGTGTACTTTTATCCATGCCCGCCCCAATGTTGACACGAGCAGTGTCCCAGTGTCATAACTTGACTTTCAAATACAGATTTACATGTCATGTACTGCTCATTTCAGGAAAAGAAATTAATCAGTAAATTCAGCTTGCTTTCTAGTATTGAGAACGTTGTTTAACTGATCTGATTTCAAATTGACAAAACCCATCCATGGATGAGCCTACCAGTGCTATTTTTCTCATGTGAGCTTCCTTCAGCAGTGCCGGAGTCCCACAGTGGCAGTACAGCACCCCTTCACTGTGTTGCTGTACTGTCGTTCGCAGTAAAGGTGTTGATGTTCAATCGGCATACCGTTTGCTTTAATGTCGGTCAGCTGCGAATAAGGGCAGTTCACCAGGGTTACAATTTTCATTACAAGTTTAAACAACTAAGGTTATTTTGAGATATATGGTGTGCATATATACATTATATGGCCATGTAGATAGCTGCAGGTAGTGCAGGCACATTTGTGAATAAGGAATAAAAAAGACAGTCAAAAGCTGACAGTGTCCCTTTAAAAGTTGTCATGTGTACTCATAATAATGCTGTTTGTGCTGTTGTTACTGTGCTTAAGAAGGCTCAAACTAACATATCTAGTGTTAATCCCATTCACACCTCATCAGCATTGTTACCTCACTGTATGTGACACCATCAGTTTTGATGTCACAGTCAGTGAGCAGTGGTTAAAAAAGCTGGGGTACAGAACTAGATGTCAAGTCTCCCAGTACTGTGCTGTTCCATAGGTCAGGTGACAAATCTACCAATCAACAAAAAAAAAGATAAAGATACATATAATGTAACACCTTGGTACTTTTCAAGGAAATAATCATTGAAGCAGTGTAATAGCTGTTTAAACCACGGAATATTATTTGTTAAACCTCATTTCACATGCATAAAATTACCTTTGAACCAGGTAAGGTGAGTGTACATTGTGACTCGAGTACCTCTCAACAGACCACTTTGCCCCCCCCCCCCACACACACAAACACGTATTAGCTGGGCTGGCTACAGTCCTGCTTTAAGGGACATTCAAGGCTGTGCTTTATAGTAGTCAGTTTTCAGGGTATTGTGTTTTAAATATACAATTCCTCAGCACCTGTTTTATAATGTGTTTATTTTTGTTAATGTATCTTTGGTTATTTTTGTAGATTGTGCAGCGCCCTGTGCTCTCAGCCTCGGGCACTTAAGAAATGAAATTGCCTTGTCTTGCCAATGTATACACTGTGATGTATATTTGCAGTGCAAACATCTTGTGATACTTTTACCATACACAAATCAAGGATTTCCAAAGGACACTGAGTTGGTAGCACTTGAATGCAGAGTGACATTTGTTTCAATGTTTCATAGAAGCCCCTGGGTAGTTTTCCATGTGACATCACTTTTTGCAAGTTTCCCAATGAGTGAGCATTGCAGCCTTCTTCCTCGAAGCCATGGGATGAAGCCGGGAGTGCAATGAAAGCTGTATTTTTTCATGCTGTTAAAGCAAATGGGGTCTATCATTTTTACAGCTTGACAGAGAGGCCATAAAGCACAAAAGACTGAAATATAATTTTCTTGGAGGCGGCCTGCTGATTCCTTGACATACAGCTGTCTTCTCGCTTATCAATCAAGTTCGCTTTCATTGCCCAGGAACAAAATAAGCACTTCCACTGCTCTGAGAAAACTTGTACTGTGGTGTATTATAGCTGTGTAGTAATGTATGTTCAGAGAGACTCTACAGTAGGTTCATCAGTTCCACCCCCTTCCACTTCACATGCAGGAAGAATAGGTATGTTGTGGAAATCCGAAGTAATTTAAAGTTATTCTGTCTTCATATTCACTGTCTCCAGTAGCAGTTCCTTGCATAGGTTCAACAGCCTAGAAGAGAAGAAGGGTCTCTTAACATGGTATACTATTAGAACAGTGACTGAATTTTGTCACCACAATTAGGGTGCCGCAACAATGGTGACAATAACGGGGCGGTCTTGATTTTAAATCATCCCTCAGTCATGCTGCCCTTTGTGTCCACACAATTTCTTCCCCCTCTAGGGCATGCTCACCCCAGAGGAGGTTATATTTAGTTGTGGGGCATGTGGGGGGTGAAGCCCTCTTTCAAAAGCTGACTGTTTCCTGGGAGGGTCCATTGGTGCTGTAACTCCCAGGAGACATAATGCCTGCCATTGTAATTCTGGCCGGCATGTTGCCTGAACCATAATTGGCATTGGCAACATCTTTTTCACACCAACATGGGTGAATCTCTTAACATAACCCTTTAATTTACTACCACAGAGCTTCATGGTAGGTTCCCACACCCTGCCTGAGGGTAAAAGATCAATCATCTCCATTTGTTCCATCTTGTCCTGCTGGAGGACAACAGATTAAATATTTCCATCTGCCCTATCTTGTCCTTCTGAAGGACAACAGATCAAATATTCCCATCTGTTCCATTTTGTCCTGATGGAGGACAACAGATCAAATATTCCCATCTGCTCAGTCTTGTCCTGATGGAGGACAACAGATCAAATATTCCCATCTGCTCCATCTTGTCCTGATGGAGGACAACAGATCAAATAATCCCCATCTGCTCCATCTTGTCCTGATGGAGGACAACATATCAAATAATCTTCATCTGCTCCATCATGTCCATACACTGGACCATGCAGAAGACTGAGACCCAGTCCCCTTCCAGCCTCGTTTTCTATCAGTTAAACATGGGCCATCAGCCTTTCCTTATAGCTTTTGTTCACTTTATCCTTGGTCATTTTGGTGGTCTAGCATTGTATCCACATGACTTTCTAATTGTCCATTTTGTATTGAGGAGTCCTGAACTGCACGTGGTACTCTGGGCAAGCCTGACCAGGGCCTTGTAAAGGGTCTTTGTTGGCTTTGTTGGTCACCCACCTTTTAATGCAGCCAAGAATTCTACTATGATCTTGACAGCAACCATGCACAGCTTCTCATGCCCAGCCTCTTTTTATGTAGTCAACATATACCATACGATTAGTTTACTTTTGAACTCTGTGATATATAAACTGTGAGATATGGTCAACAAAAACAAAAAGACATTTGTTAGGGTCTGAGATCCTTTTCAAAAAGGGTGTGCATCCCAAATTTTATCTCCTTACCTTAAAAGTCTTTGTAGTTCTACCGGAAGCCTTTGACCTGGCAGACCGCAACCTTCCATGTTTGTATCTCTTTGCCAATGCGATTCTAATCCCATGCTGTGGCCTGGTTTGCCAGTTATCTCTGTGACAGACAATAACTGGTCAAATTGGATATGCCCCTTTTAGAGCTGAGTCCATTTAAGTTTAGTGTCCCCAGGGTCTATCCCTGGCCCCTCCAATTGTCACTCTCTATTATCAGTCCCCCCCGGGTACCTGTCCACTGCAGCACTACCCTTTTATGAGGACACATTGGTAATCCTATTCAGTGCCAAAATTGATGAACATATTAATTCCCATCTTAATGCTGACTTTCATAGCATCCAGTCCTGGCTTACTGGTTACAGATGTGTCCTTAATGCCAAAAGGACCCAGGCAATGCTCTTTGGATCCCCATCTAAAATTAGAACCTGTTCTAAATCTGAACCCTTAGTTATATATACTGTGCTGACAGTTCTTCCTTCACTATTGTACAATCCTTTGAATACCTTGTTTTCACTTTGGACCCACAATTAGAGTTTTTCCTGCATGATCATAATATGTGTAGGACCATAAAAACAATAAATTTGGCATGGTTTACAGAGTCAAGCAAATCCTTACCCCAGCTGCTTGCCTTGGTGTGTTGACTGCGCAATGAAACTTGCATGGCAAAATTCCTCACAGCAACAATCTCAACAGGTTTCAAGATTGTTGCTGTGAGGGACCCGAGAGTGAACTTTCACCCTTTCACCACCTCTGCTATAGGAATACTATTACTCCCTAATGTTAACTATTGGCTTATTCCTCTGACATTTGCTGGTAAATCCATTTTGGCTAAATGGAATACTACCTTAAGTAATATTTACTGGTTTGCTCTATCTGCCATACACCTCCTACGTCATTGTATGCTTTGCAATAAGCTTGGATGGCTGTCCCCTGCAAATAGTCATCTGTCCACCCTTGGTTGCTTTACAGATAAGGTCGTTAGGACTTCCACCCCTAACATGACAGCAAGACTTTAGAAGTATTCATTTCAAATTCACCCTCTTTGGACTAATGAAAGATCACTGCTTAATGTCCCCGAAATCCATACAGTTAATAGCAACCAGGCCTTCATGGTGTGTGCACCTAGGCTCTGGAATTTTCTCCCTTTGCAGGCATGTAGCTGCTTCTCCCACTCACTGTTCAGAAGAACTGTTTCAGAAGAACTGTCTAGGACTATCTGAAGGTTGACTCAGTCTGTAACTGCACTTAACCAAATGACCTGTTTTTATGCCTTCATGGTTACTGTTGCCTGGTTGATCCCTGATAATTTTGTATAGTTAACTTTTGTACAGTTTGTATGCCACATGTAATTTTATGACCCCAATCTGATTTCTTTTGTAAACCATGTTTGACATGTAGGTAGTATTTGATCTGCTATCCTTTATTACCCAGTCTTCACATACCTGTTTATTTCTATTGCTCCTGTGTAATTTTATCTTTGCTGTATCCTGTATGCTTAGTCTACTCGATATGATGTTTTACTGTATATGGTGTGCATTGCTTTCTTAACTTTGTAATCTCCCAAATCAGGGATTAAAGGGTTGTCTTAAATGGTTTTAATGAAAATTAGGTTAATGCGGTAGCACTTTATTCACCTTTTGGTAAAAGATGTGTGATCTGCAAGTCTCATGACAGCAATATCGATGGCACCTTGTTAAGAATATGGTTCCATGAGGAATGCAGTAAGCATTAATATGCAAGTAAATTAATTTAACTATTGAATCCTGTTCAAGCTTATTATGCTACTGCGATTGTAATTAACGTTATATTTAAAGACAAGGACCATAGAAACTATCTCTACCCCCTCCCCCTTCCCCTGACAAACAGGATCATACTAAGGATGGAAAAGAGCAAAAAGGCTGATAAAGCCCATAAACACTTTTGTAAATCTCAGAATGAATAATATGCCAAATTATAATAAGTTAACAGAAAAATTTGTCAAGTCGATATTTAAATTATTTTTTTGTTTTACTAATAATAATGTGTAAAGGTAATTTATTCCAAGGATTTACAGTTCTTAATGTAAAAAAGAACTTCCTGGTGAGATTATTAAACTTCTTCCCATATAACTGGAGTGGATGGCCTCTGGTGTCGTGTAAAGTGTTTTTAAATTCTAGGCTGAGTTCCACCATCAAATATGGGTCCTGGATAATATCAAAAAGAAATAGCAAACCCCTCCTTAATCTTCTATTCTCCAGTGTTGTAAGGTTCAAAATAGTTAGTCTATTCTCATATGATTAATTTCTTAAGCCAGCAATATGCTTGGAGTATTTCCATTGGACCTTTTCTAGTATGGTACATTCTGTTTCTTTGAATGGACACCACAGCTGAGAGGCATGCTCGAGGTGTGGCCTAACGTATGCTCTGAACAAGGACATAAGAACCCTGTTATCTTAGATTCAATATTGCACTTGATTGACCAAATTATTCTATTAGCTTTTTTAACTGATTATTGTATTTGTTTTGAATTACCCAAGTCGTTTGAAAAGATATTCCCTAAATCGTTTTCATCAGTAGTAGAATTAAGTGTTGTATCTCCCAAAGTATAGTGAGTAATTGGATTGGAAGGGCCCACGTGCATTACTTTTCATTTGTAGTTGCTTAATTTCATGCCCCATGTGTTCACTCATGCAATACTTTTATTGAAATCTTTATGTATAGTTGCAGACCGGCTTAAGTTATCACAAGAGCCACTGATTTTGACATTGTCTGTGTATTTTGTTGTAATAGATAGACAATTTTTGGTCATATCAGAAACAAATACTTGAAACAAACAGGGGCCCAGAACAGTCCCCTGTGGGACCCCACTTTTGACCCAATTTGAGTCTGATAAATATCCATTTATCAAGACTCTCTGTGATCTGCCAGTCAGCCAATTACCTATCCAATTTGTAATATGTCTGTTGATATTCAAATTTGTGAGTTTAGCTATTAGTCCCCCAAGTGGCAAGACACCAAAAGCCTTACTGAAGTTGAGATTGATGACATCACAAGGTGTCTTATTGTCTAAGTGATGACTAATTGTTTCATAAAAACATATGAGATTTGTAAGACAACCACATCCCTTTCTAAAGTCATGCTATTCAGGATCCAGAGCATATAAGATAGAAGTGATTATATCTTTGATTAAACTTTCTAAGATTTTACAAATTGGGGAGGTAAGGCTGATGGGTCTATAATTATCACAGTCTAATTTGGGACCTTCTTTATGAATGGGGGTAACATATGCCCTTTTCCAATCCTCAGGGACAAAATTTGAGGAAAGACACCCTTCAAAGAGTAGTTTTAAGGGATGGACAAGGGAGTCCATTAATAGGAACAGTAGGAAAGAGGTAGTGGAGCACGATATATGGAGGAGTTAGTGATAACAGCACAGTCCTTTTTGCAGATATGTAATCAGTAAATAGTATGTGTAAATATTTGTGAGCACTTGAACTTTATTTTGGATTTTGCATGCAATAAAAAGCTGAAAATATCCTTTTTTAAGTGTTTTGCCTTTTTTTTCTAAATCTCCCCAGTGATACCTGAAGATAGCACGTATTTGCCTAGTTTGTTTACCTGGTCAATAAAAGCTAAATAAATACAAGCTGGACATGTTGCAGTGGTAGCTACTGACATCCATAATGACATCTTCATTTATGGATAGCCATGCTTAGATGTGAATCATTCATTTCAATTGCAGGGAGTAAAACCTGTAACTGGATATGGCTGGTTAGTGTGACAGATGATCATGGCTATCATGGTGCAAGTATCTGAAAGACAGAAATTAACATCAAAGTGCCTACGCAACAGTACTGAGTGACGTGGGTCAGCCTTGCTACATGTAGCAAAAGTAGTTAAGTAGAATCACTATGTGAGGTTTTTGAAAACTTTGCTACTCCTATGCCTAGCACAAATACTTCTCAACCACTCCCCATATAAGCAGGACTAGATTCATGGTCCTACTTCCCCACCCAGACTACAATACACCCTTTTTCCCAAGACTGGTCAGTGTAATTTAATAAAGATGTTGTGATCCTGGCACTGTACCAGGACCTGACAGTACGTTTTACACATATTCCTCTCAGCAACCTGACCCCAATTCCCCAAAATACTTTTTAGAATCTTAACCTATGATCCATGATTTCAAAGAGATGGGGCAGTAGTCTGTTAATCACAGATAACTCAGTCATCTCTCCCTCAAGCTGCCACAATGAGTCAAGTCATATATAAAGACTGCAGTACAGTATAGAATAGCACACACTACACCCACATGGTAAGAAAAGGTGGAACAGTTTGCATTAATGATGATCCTTAACAAACTGCTAAGCATCATTAAGGATGTATACCAGTCCATCTCCTTGCTGGTTGTGAGTAGCATGCATTGTATGATACTGTGCTATCTGGATCATAAATGTGTGCATTTAGGTAGTGGGGAGGTGTTGACTAAGTTAACTAGATTTAAAAGACAAGTGTCCACCCCCCAAAAAAAAATCATGGACTGGCAGCCTAGAGGGGAGCCCAACAGTTCTTCAGGATACTTTCAGTGATTCATGGGGGTCGGGTGAGGGAGAGGAAATATATAAAAACATGTTGACAGGTCAGGTCTTGGATTAGTGCTAGGATCCCAGCCTGTTTTTTAAAATTGTACTGCCCAGTCTGGGAAAGAGTGGTGGGGATGGGCAGGGTGGGATCAGACTGTGATGGGGGTGGGGCATGGGATTAGCCCTGGCCACTTTGGAGGTGTTATAGGGGGTGATTTTTTACAATTTGGGGAATAGGGTGGAGGTGAACAAGGTGACACTGCACATTTCATGAAATTTGCCTTGAACTTCATAGCACTACATGATGAAGGTCAAGTGAATACCCCCCACTTTGCTAGCATTTTAAAGACATCACACAGCACTACTACTCAAATGTAACTATAGTGATGCTAGTTTGCCACTATAATATGTATCCATAGAAAGTCTTCATGAAGTTCCTGATGGCTGCACCAACTTCACCAGATATTTTTTCAATAACATATTATGCCCATAATGGAAAGCATCATAGGATATATATACAGTGGCCCGAATATTCAAAGGGGTTGCACCTGGTGCAACCCTGCATTGTGCCCCAGCAGGATATTGGAAAGGCTGCCCGGTGCAGCGCAAATCCCGATGCACCGGGGCACAATGTAATCCTCTGTGGCACAGATGCAGGGGGGGCATGCCCATACATATGTGGCACATCCCAATAGTCAGCCCAGGATGTGAGGCACATATGCTGGCACAACCCTGCAGTGCACCACATAAGGTGGCTCAAAGTTGAGCCCATGCAGAGTAGGAACAACTCCTGGCCACCCACAGGTGGGGTGCAGTATTGCAGGGTGCAACATAGCAGCCCAGCCATGGGTGGCCACACGCTCACCCAGAACACCATCCGCAAGCACACACTGAACCCTGGTGGGCAGGTGGAACCCCCCCTGCCCGTAGCCATGATTGCGTGGTAAATGTTTAATAATAAATTCCTGGTAGTCTAGTGGCCCCCCTGAGTCCCTGATTCCCCGATAATGATAATATATGACTATCCCTGTTAGCTGGTGGTCCCCCATCCCACCTGAGTCCCCGATTCCCCAATATGTGTAAATATGATCATCCCTGGTGGTCTAGTGGAACCCCCCCGCCCATAGCCGCGATCATGGTAAACCTCCATCATTAAATGCCCTGGTGATCCAGTGGCACCCCACCGTCCACACACAGACCCCTTGTCCACCCCACTTCTCCCTGTCATCCGGGTGGCTGCATCTCACTCAGTTACTCAATGACAGGTATGTGAGGCTGTAAGCATATTGGTCCTCAGTGTGGACCAATGGGCTTGCAGGGCATGTCAGTGCTCAGACAGTCCCAAATATGTGAATGACTTCCTTCACATAGTTGGGACTGTTGCACAGTATGCTCCTGCAAGCCCATTGGTCCACACTGGGGACCAATGGACTTACAGCCCATACTGTACCTTCATTCAGCAGGTGGTTGCAGCTGTGGGTGGATGCAGATGCCCACCGATGATGGGGGAGAGGTAGCAAGGGTTCTGTGTGGTGGGAGGGGTGGGGGTACTGGATCACCAGGGCATTTCATTTTTTTTTTTTTTTTTTCAATTCAACTTTATTGAAATTTTAACAATATTAAGGAGTACATCCAGAAGGGGAACAAAATAACAGTGACATTATCTGCCATTAAAAAAAAACAGATCATCAGGATGTAGACTTACCCATCCTCCCCAAAGCCCCCTTCCCCCAACCGCCCACCCTTTACACACACTTAGGTGTAAACTGGCTGGAGAACTAACTACAGATTACAACGGAACAGAAAAAAAAGTGTATAAAGAACCCCAGGTGTTATTGAACTTAGGAAGTTTATACCAAACTTGCAATGGTTCTATCCGCTCTGAGATTAGCTAAGAATTCCTGTAACCATTCGCCATAAGAAATTTCTATGTTATCTTTCCAATGCCTCAGAACTATTTTTTTGACTGAAGCCGAAATCAACACCATATGATATTTCCTGCACCGGACACCAACCCGAGTCATATCCCCTAAAATACAAACCTCAGGGGTAAATAAGTCTTCAAGTCCCAAAAGGGGGTCGAGATTTTTCTTGATAGTCTCCCATAACCCTGTTACTTTTGGGCAGTGCCAAAAGATGTGGAGTAAATCTCCAACCCCTTGCTGACATCTAAAACAAGAAGGTGAGGAGGCCATGCCCCTCTCGACTAATTTTACTGGGGAAAAATAAGAATTATGTAATAGTTTAAGTTGCATTAACCTAAGCCTATCCTGTCTTAGAAAGTTGTGACATGCCCCCCAAATTGTGCCCCAATTAAAAATGTGTTCTGGGAACAATTGCAGCCAATATTGTTTGGGGGCATAAATATTAGGGTGCAACCAGCCAATCAACGTATTATATACATTTGAGATAGCGTGAGCTTTTCCGACCATTGGTATCAACGTTTCCTCAAAGTCGGATAAGCCACAGTCCCCGGACCGGGTACTCAGCTTCCCCACTAGGAGATGGCGAAGCTGAAAAACTTTAAATATCAGGCGCTGAGGGATTTGAAACTTGCTCAAGATATCCTTCGAGGTGAGCAATTTACCCCCATCTTCGAGTAGATCTTTAACCAACACTTTTTCCAATGAAGGTAACCAGGTATCTTGGATAGGTTTACCATCTATTAAAAAGTTAGGATTACCTGTTAATGGTTGAGCCGGGTCCCCAGTATGACAATATTTTAGAAAGGAACATAGTTGTATATGTATTTTAACTGAGGTTTCAATGGGTGACTTACGCAAAGCGGGGGGGAGAGCTTTCAGAGGACAGTATAGCAAGGCCTCAGGTCTGAGGCCGGAGTACACGATTCGGGATACCTCTAAGTTTACCCATAGTGGCATATGGGTGTTAACCTGCAGATCATCCGTTTTTTTAAGCCAGTGAAGATATTTCGACGCATGGCTAGCCCAATAATATAACGCAAAATTGGGGAGTCTCAAACCACCATATGGCTTAGGGGCAGACAGTTTAAAATAGGACAATCTGGGTTTCTTATAATTCCAAATGAAACCGGAAATGATTCTATGCACTCCCTTGAACCATTTAAGTGGAAGCCAAACATTTAGCATACTGATAGGGTAAAATAGTCGAGGAAAAAACATTCATTTTTACCAGATTAATTCTGCCCCAAATAGACAAGGGAATAATCGCCCATCTCCGTAGGTCCGTTTCAATGTCACGCAACACCGGGTCCAAGTTACTCTGCACTAAGCGAGATACATCTCTAGTTAAAGTTAGACCTAGATATCTGATAAGTTTAACATTCCAAGCCAGCCCAAAAGGGGCAATCTCATGCACACTTGTCCTAAAGTTTAAGGGGAAAACCACTGACTTGCTAATATTAAGCTTATAATTGGCAATAGTACTGAACTTATCAATAATATCTAACAAAATTGGAATGGAGGAGGATGGATGTGAGATTTGCAAAAGGAGGTCATCTGCATATGCCAAAACTTTCAATGTGTGCCCCCATATCTGGATACCCTGAATCCTCTGTTCCTGTTTAATCCGTATAATAAGGGGCTCAATGTATAGGTTAAAAAGGAGCGGAGAGAGAGGGCAACCTTGTCTGGTACCTAGGAAAAGTCTAAATAAGGATGAAGTTACTCCATTGCATGTAATTCTTGCTGATGGGAATTTGTAAATAGCTTTGATCCATCCAGAAAATTGTTGGGGAAACCAAAACATTCCATAACTTTTATGAGAAAATTACTATACCCTGTCGAGGCCTTCTCGGCATCCAGAGAGACCAGGACCATGGGCTGATCGGAATCCCTGGAGGCGAGAAGACGTGAGCCAAGACCCTAAGTGGTCTGCAGAAGATCTACCTTTCATAAATCCCACCTGCTCAGGTCCAATTAGGCCAGGAAGGACCTTACTTATTCTATCGGCCAGCAATTTGGTGAGAATTTTAATGTCCTGATTGAGAAGGATATGGGTCTATAATTAGCGACAAGATCTGAGACTTTCCCGGCTTAGGTAAAAGCACAATTAAAGCTTGAAAAGAGAACTATCGGAGGCCTCACCATCCAAAATATATTGAAACAGTCGTAACAAAGAAGGAGTTAATTCCTTTGAGAAAGTTTTATAAAAATTGGCGGAGAGACCATCCGGGCCAGGTGTTCTATCTAAAGGGAGGGACTTAATAACCTGGTCTATTTCTTCTGCAGTGATAGGGGCCAAAAGTTGAAGTTGATCCACTTCGCGCAATAAGGGAAAATTTAAATCCCTTAGAAAGTGATCAATCTTATCATCAGACGGAGGGTCTTTCATGGGTCCATAGATCCCTTTAAAATAGTTTACAAACTCCTTTAAAATATCTTCAGGGAAAGTTTTGATTGGGCCCCCCTCTGAGGATCGAATGGCTGGCACCCACCTGGAAGACTCTAATTGCTTGATTCTTCTGGCTAAAAGTCGGCTGGCCTTCTCTCCTTGGTCTGTGAAAATAGCTCTAGTTCTTATGAATGCCCACTCAGCTTGTTCATTCAGTATTCTGAGATATGAGTCCCTTAACAGAGATAATTCTTGTTTATAGGCCTCTGAGGAGGAATCGGAAAGGCCCCGCTCTTTGTCACGGATTTTGGTTAATAAGTCAGAGATATGACTCAGCCTTTCTTTTTTTCTGCGGGAGGCCAGACCAATCAAAATACCCCGAATAAAAGCTTTAAAAGCCCCCCACTCCATGTCTGGCTTATCGGTGGAATTTAGATTGAAGGAGATAAATTCTGTTATTTGCGCTGAAAGGTACTTAACCAATTTGGGGTCTTTTAATATTTGGTTATTAATTTTCCATCTACTCCCTGGTTTAGGTAGAGATGAGAAAGCAAGAAGGCATTTTACCATGGAGTGATCCGATAATGGTCCGGAAACAATATTTGTGTCTAACACCCCAGCCAGGAGAGTGTTTGAGATTAGGACATAATCTATTCTGGATAGGGTGTTGTGCACTTGTGAGGTAAAAGTAAAGTCCCGTACGGTCGGATGGAACACTCTCCACACATCACACAGACCTAATCCGTCCATCATCTCCCTAACAGCCCTCTGACCCGGGGTTAGTCCTTTTCTAACAGAGCAAGATCTATCCATTGACGGGTCTATGACCAGATTGAGGTCACCGCCCATCACTATAGGCAGATTGCTCCAGGAGGAAAGTAACTCCATAATTTGGACAAAGAAACTCGGGGTATCAGTATTAGGGCCATAAACTGAACCCAAAATAATTTCTAGGGTTAGCAAGGTACCCCTTAAAAAACATACCTCCATACCTATCTTCAACTACTTGAGTCGGAAGAAATGGGACTGACTTTCGTATCATGACCATCACCCCTTTGCTTTGGGAACTACCTTCTGAAGTAAAGACCTGGCCAACTTGAAGTCTGCATAGCTGGCTGCTTTCAGCTTTCAACAAATGGGTCTCTTGCAAAAACATAATATCTGCTTTAACATAATCTAGATGTTTTAGAATCTTATATTGTTTTGATTTATGGCGAAGTCCATGCACATTCCATGTCACCACATTAATATGTCTAGCCATATGGTGAAATGAAATCTAAACCTAAATAAACAAGAGACCAGCCCTGTGCTAATAAACCTAGAAAAGTAAAAAGTGCTGTGCAAAGGGTCCCACCCCCCCACCTCCCAAGACCCCCAAAAACCCCATAACAATAACAAGACCAAAACCCCCACAACCCTTCCACCCCTAACCCACCCGAGCTACCAACGAACATGAAACCAGAACAATGAGAAACTCCACCTCCGCCCCCCCCACCCCTATTGATACATCCATAATCAGGTCCATTCCACAATTAACAAGAACAGTATTATCTTGATCTGACTCTACCCCTCCTTTCCCAAAGTTTGGTTTGATCCATCCCCAAGAACCCAAGTAAACCACCACTTTAAGCTAGCGGAGTTAACAAGAGAAAGAAAGTAATTAATAAGAAACATAAAAGGCAGAGAGCCCTCAGTCTTCCTTAATTGGCTGCCGTTACTTTATGCACAACTATTGTACTAAAACATCTGTAAATAACCCAGTCCTGTCCACAATATTCACCCCACTAGAAAGATCAAGTCTTGTCTATTGAGGGACGCTACCCTCTCTATCGTCGTAGAAGCATCTGCGAGTACCACAAAACCAGAGTGAGGGTAGTAGTCTATGCCTTATCGGGGAGTGTCACTTATAATGACTGGCGGCATCTGTACATCCAGGACATACATTTAAATATAATCAAAATCAGGCATATGCCCCCCTTCTCAGGAGAGAGTCCAAGGTTGTACCCAGCAGCAAAAAAGTAAATAGTCAAAAAGCAGGCGGTAACCAGGAATGCCAAAGGCCCAGATCCGTATAGCTCTCCTATAGGCCGGGGCTTCCCAGGGAACCAGCATTAAGATAAAAGTCCCAATGTCCCTATCAATTGAAAGGATCGTCCCAGCAAACAAAGTATTTAGTGGCTGTCAAGAAGCACCCTCATGGGTTCCGGAACAGATCTGGGAACAGTTGCTTTAGCGCCGATAACGCAGCCTCCACATTTTCAAAAGTGTGCCAGGTTTCATTCGCCAGTACTTGAAATCGGGCTGGGTACCTCATCCGGAATCGAATGTTTGCCGCAATCAGCTTAGTGATAAGCGTGTGAAACGATGCTCTCCTCTGCCGGATAGATAGCGGCAGGTCTTGAACCACCCTTAGTCCTGCACCTTCCCAGGTTATTTCTTTTAATTCTTTGGCTTTATTCAGAAAGTGCTGCCGTTCTAAGTAGTTCAGGAATTTAAAAATGAACGTGCGAGGTGGGGCACCAGTCGGGGGCATAGTTCTCAACGCCCTGTGTGCTCTCTCGATGATATACAATTACCCGAAAGGGGAGGGACCAGCTATTTTTTGTACCAAGCGCTGGGCAATTTTAATCGGCTCCAGACCCTCCTCTCTCTCTGGGAGACCTATAATTACAATGTTGTTGCGGCGGGATTGGCCTTCAAGGTCCTCGACCTTGCTCTCCAGCTTAGCAATCCGTTGCTTCATTGCTGTTAGATCTGGGGCCAGCTTATCCTGCCTGCGTTCCACTGAGATAATGCGAGCCTCCATATCCGTGGTTCTACGAGTCAGGCCTTCGAGGGCGTGGGACACACTTTTAACTTCACTGGCTAGCTCCTTCATTTCGTCCCGAAATGGCTGGAACTCTTTTAAAAAATTCGCTAAGGTAAGCGGCTCTGTTTCGGGGATACCAGGAGCTTGTAGAGTGTGCTGCTGATTACCTGAGGCCCGGGCTTTTTTCAGGGCCTTCTCGGGAGTCGCCGGGGGCGTGTGTCTGGGCAGGGAATCCTTGAAATCAGTTTCCATTTTCCTGCTCCGGATACCAGGTGAGACGTTCTGACACCTTTTAGTACCAAGAAGGGGTTACCAGGACCTGCAAAAAATGTAGTTTTTGAATCGGGTAGAAGGAGCTCTTAGAGGCTGCAACTAGCCCATGCTCTGCATCACGTGATCCCCCCACCAGGGCATTTCATTACGGAGGTTTACCACAAGCACGGCTATGGGTGAAGGGGTTCCACTAGACCACCAGGGACAGTCATATTTACATATATCAGAGAATCAGGGACTTGGGTGGGAGGGGGGACCACTAGACCACCAGGGATGGTCAAGTATTATCATTATCGGGGAAATTGGGTAACCAGAGGTGCCACTAGACTACCCAGGGATTGATTCTTAAACATATACTGTGTAATCACAGCTACAGGGTGGGAGATGCCCTGGGATCCCCACTGCATGCGTCATGCTGTGTAGGGTACCAGGCGCAAGTCACCAGGCTGCCCTGCACAAGACATGTAAATGGGGCCATAATGACATGCAAATGGCTCCATTTACACCTTGCATATATTATTGCCTCATTTGCATGCTCCCTGCTGAATATCACGGGTGAAGCACCTAGCACAACTGCACTGCACTGGAGCATCCCCTGTTCTCATTCATAGGGAAGTTTAGTAATCAAAGAGTGCCATCAAGCGCCCAGCGCGCATTATGTGCTGGCCATGCCATATTCAATGGTGCTGCGCCATAGTGCATTCTCGTTGAATATCACCTGGACCTGGCCCCGGCACATCACAGTTGTGCTGCACCCAGGCTTGTGCCTCTGCCTGGCACAGTCTGAATAGCCAGGCCCCTATATGCAAATCTGCCTAAAAATTAAGGTTGGTTCTGCTTTAAGCAGGAATACATGGTGCTAAAAGGTTTCTCATACAATCTGCAGAAGGTGAGAACAGAAGACACAGACACATCTGTTGTCCTACACAGGTTTATCAGTGTTCCTCCTCTGTGTCTCACCCTAGGTGAAAATGAACCAGTCCTAATGTGGTCTTATGGGTTTGGGTCATGGTGGACCCAAAATAAGAAAGCAAGCTAAAAGGCAAAGAACCTCAGCACAAAAGGACCGAGGTAAGGGTTACCCAAAAAGGACATTGGCAACAAAGCCAGGTTTCCAAGAAATACAAAATCACACATACCCCCATAATGCTAAGCATCATGGGATATATATGCAAATCATCGTTAAAATACAGTCTAGTTCTGCAGAACCCTCTGTGCTTTTGTGTTGAGGTTCTTTGTCTTTTTAGCTTGATTTTTATGTTTGCTTGTGTGTATGCACAAGAAACATTTTGGAACAGTCTGACATTTTAGAGGTTTGTGAGTTTCTGCCAAATGCAGCTGATGCTTTATGGGGCTCATCCCTCAGGCACCAATGAATTGGTGAGCTGTCTATGACAACAGTTTGAGAGAAGCGGTCTTCACTTGAAAGAAAAGTGCCGCTCCAATCAGGGATGATTACGAGTTGATGCTTTGCGGGGCTTGTCCCTTAGGCACCAATGAATCAGTAAGCTGTCAATGACAGCAGTTTGAAAGAGAGGACTTCACTTGAAAGAAATCTGCTACTTGCAGTGGGACCTTATCCCTCCCTCACATCCAGGCACACAGACAAACCTTATCTCTGTTGGCAGCAGCTCACAAGACTCCAGCCATGCTCTTTCAAGTGCACAGTAATGCGCATGCCCAGAGTTACGGTTCTTGTCAGTTCCTGCCACCAAGCACCTTGTTTGTTTGGTGTGCCTTTCCTGGTGAACCATTTCAATAAATAAATAAATGAGCCAAGGAGTGGCTTTCCACATTGGCAGCTCCTGCCACCCACCACACACTTCCTTGAAAGCCAACATCGGGGTGCCCAATCTCCGTGTCGGCATGTATCCCCCCCCCATTAATATGACACTCTGGGAGCCCACCCCAGTGTGCCAAAATAATTTTTTATTTATGTTTCCGACACTGGGATGCCCACTCCCGGTGTCAGATGACCCCCCCTACCCGCCGTAATATTTCAAATGCCAACATCAAGGTGCCCAATTCCCATGTCGGCATGACCCCCACACAATCACAGACACACATACACACACACACACACTATTGTGGCATACTAGGAGCCCACCCCAGTGTGCCAAAATATTTTTGATAACCTGTAAAATAAAGAAAATGGTTCCTCATAGTCTCCTCATTCCCCCAACCCTGCCCTCCCTCTGTAGACCCACCTCTCCATACCCCCCTTACCCCTTACTTACCTCCAGAAGTTGGAAGCAACAATCTTCTATGGACCGGAACGTGTCTGCTCTCTTCAAAGCCGACTGGCAAACTGAAGAAATGATGGTAAGCTGTATAATGGGAATCATTGGGGGGGGTTCAACTTAGGTTGATATCTCAAACATTTTTAGGAATTTTGGCCCCAAATTTTCAACATGTGGTTCTTGGGACCCCAACTCATGAATGCTGTCACTGTCATGTGGTTACTTGGTCCTGAAAGGTGATTTTGTGGTTTCTGCATGGAATCACCTTTTTGGACTGATTAACAAAACAACAGTGCCACTGTTCATGAGGTGGGGTACCGAAAACCCGTGTTGCAAATCTTGTGAAAAAATTCCCAAAGAAATGACTGCATTATGAGCATCCATTGCACAGTTTCTACACACACTCATAACTTCACCAATTTGTTATATTTTCACTCCAGATTTTCAACATTGCCATTTTGTGACACCTCCTTATGAACAGTACAGCTGTCATTTTTCACATCCTGCCTGAAATGTGTTTTTGCACCTGTGGCACAAAATGGCGTGGTTGCTGTGTGAAATTAACTTTCTGGACAGATTAACAAAATCACAGTGGCACTGTTCATGAAAGGAGGTCCCAAAATAAGCATGTTGAAAATCTGGTGAAAAAAATTCCCAAAAATGATCGCGTTACAGGCATGCATTGTGCAGTTTCTATGCATGCTTGTAACTTCACCAATTGTTCATATTTTCATTACAGATTTTCAACATTGCCATTTTTTTGTACCTCCTCATGAACAGTACAGCTGTCTTTTTTCACATCCTGCCCAAAATGTGATTTTGCACCTGTGGTACTGAAAGGTGCAGTCAATGTGCAAAATCAACTTTTGGGATTGAATAACAAAATGATAGTGCCACTGTTCATGAGCTGGGGTCCCAAAAAGCCCATGTTGAAAATTTGGAGTGAAAATACCAACAAACGCCTGAGACGGGGGGTAACTTGGGGTCATTGGCCATAATGCTCATGCCATTCCACCCCCACCCTGCAGCCAGTGACAGTCATTGAGGTGTGCCCTTGGGGTCTTTGGCCCTAATGTTCACCCCATTCTCCTCTACTGCTCTACTGCACCCATCTCGGCTTATTCTCTTATGGAATGGGATGAGCATAAGGGCCAAAGACCCCAAGGCACACTGCAACACCTGTTGGTCTCTGCAGGGTGGAGTGAGGTGGAATGGTGTGAGCGTTATGGCCAATGACCCAAAGGCACACCCCCAAATGCCTGTCAGTCTCTGCAGGGTGTAGTTGGGGGTTGGTGTTAGTTTAATACTTCACTGCCATTCCTATTATGCATCTCTTTAACTCCTGCACTACCAATGCTAATATCAGCAGGCAAACATTCGGCATTAACAAATGCATGTTTTTTTATGTTTTAAACAAACATATAGCCCCTACCCACTGTGCCATAACTCAGTGTTCCTCCTCCCACCACAAAGAATGCTTAATGACAGTTACCCCCATATCTCTCAATTACGCAGCATTAAAACACATAGTACTGGCCTTCATAATTCAGAGCAAATGGCTTGAATGTGTAACACTTTCTTATTATAATGAATAGTATGTCAAAGAATAGTGGACCCCATATGTTTAGTGTTAAGGAATGTTTCTATCAAGTTGGTTAAACTTTTTAATGGTTTGTGTACAAAATGAGCTCTAACATCATAAGGAACATCAGCAAACCTTTACAGAGCAAGGGCAAATTTGAATGCATCAGCTGAGATGTATGAGTACTCTCACCCTGTCACCCTTTTCGTTGAAACCCTCCCTCCTCCCTCCTCCCTCCCTTCCTGGTGAAATTTCCCACTGTTGTATAGTAATAAGATCCCAGCCTCTGACCTCTAAGTTCCCCCACCCCATTATGCTAAAAAATCTTATGCGTGCCTGTAAAAAGAAGACAGCCATCCACTAATGTACCCCTAGGGAGAGATGTTGTAAAGTTTTTTGCCACCATGTTCACAAACAATATTATGAACCCCTAGTGCCAAGGGGGTGCCCAATCCCCCTCAACAGCATGTGCCCCCCCACAACAGTGTGTGTTTGCCAACAGTAGTCCCAGTCCCCATCGGCTTTAGTGCTCCTGCTCTGTACTTTGATGTTGCCAATGGGGGAGGCCACTCCCCGTCTGCATTATGTCCCACCCTCCCAGTTTCATGTGCCGACAGGGGAGCCCACTCCCTGTCAGCATAGTGCCCCCCACAAACACCCAGTAGATTTGTGCCGAGGGGGTGACCAATCCCCCTTGGCTCTTGCACCCCCCATTTTGTGCTGACGGGGGTGCCCGATCCCCATTGGCTACAGCTGCCCACCCCCAAAAAAACTCCATTGGCACACTGAGAGTCCACCCCAGTGTGCAACATGCCTGTGTAAAAAAAAAAATCCCGCAATTTGTTTTGTTTTAATCCTGTGGAAAAAGGAAACGGTCCCTCTCGGTCTCCTTGCCCCCCTCATACAATCCACACCCGCCCACTGCACACCCTGCCTCCCCACACCCCCCCCTCCATACTTACCTCTGGAGTCTGGCGCGATGATCTTCGAAGGACCGGGAACACATCTGCACTTTGCAAAGCCAACCGCAAACTGAGGAAATGCCGGTAAGATGTATCATGGAATAAATAGGGGGTTTCCAACTTTGATGCATATCTCAGGCATTTTTTGGAATTTTGGCACCAAATTATCAACATGGGATTTTTGGGACCCCTCTTCATGAATTCTTCCACTGTCATGGTGTTATCTGGCTCCAAAAAGTGATTTCACAGTCACTGCAAGGAATCCCCTTTCGGGACTGAGCAATGAAATGACAGTGCCAGTGTTCATGAGGTGGGCACTCAAAAAGCCTATGTTGCAAATTTGGTGGAAAAAATCCAAAAAATGACTGTTTTACAAGCGTGCGTTGCACAGTTGCTATGCACGCTCGTAACTTCGCGAATTTGCAATATTTTCAAGCCAGATTTTCAACATTGGCATTTTTTCACACCTTCTTGTGAACAGTACAGCTGTCATTTTTCACATCCTCGCCGAAATGTGTTTTCACTCTTCCAGCGCAGAATAGTGCAGTCGCTGTGGTAAATCAGTGTTTGGGACAGATTAAGAATATGACAATGACACTGTTCCTAAAATGCCTATATTGAAAGTTTGGTAACGATACTCCATAAAATGACTGTTTTAAGAGTGTGCATTGAGCAGTTTGCACGCACGCTCGTATCTTCATGAATTAATAATATTTTCACTCCAGATTTTCAATATTACCATTCTTCTGCACCTTCTTATGAATAGTACAGCTGTCATTTTTTACATCTTGGCCGAAATGTGTTTTCGCAGTTCTGGCACAGAATAGCACGGTCACTGTGGGAAATCTGTGCTCGGGACACATTATGAAAATCACAGTGACACTGTTCATTAGCAGAGGTCCTAAAATGCATATGTTGAAAATTTGGTGATGAAAGTCCATTAAATGAGTGTGTTACGTACGTGCACTGCACAGTTTCCACACACGCTCGTGCCTTCACAACTTTGCAATATTTTCACTCCAGATTTTCAACATTGCCATTTTTCCACACCTCCTTATGAACAGTGCAGTTGTCATTTTTCACATCCTGGCCAAAATGTGCTTTCTGTCTTCCGGCGCACAATAGCGTGGTCACTGTGGGAAATCAGTCTTTGGGACACATTAAGAAAATTACACTGACACTGTTCATGAGCAGAGGTCCTAAAATGCCTATGTTGAAAATTTAGTGATGAAACTCCATAAAATGACTGTGTTACGAGCGTGCGTTGTGCAGTTCCTATGCACCCTTGTAAATTCGCAAATTAGTAATATTTTCACGCCAGATTTTCAACACTGGCATTTTTTCACACCTCCTTATGAGCAGTACAGCTGTCATTTTTCACATCCTGGATGAAATGTGTTTTTGCACTTCCGGCACACAATACCGCAGTCGCTGTCGGGAATGTGTTTGGGACAGATTAGGATTGAGCGAGTGGGGGGGAGTGACTGAGCTCAACTGAGCTCTGTCGGGACTGCTGCAGATTTCTTTGTCAGCAGGAAAAGCCGTCAATGCAGGCAGGGGCATAGTACAAAAGGGCAGCCTGCAGCGCCGGGAGACACAGAACGAGCGAGTGAGGGAGGGGTACTGAGTGAGCTCAGTGGAGCTCTGTTGGGACTGCTGCAGATTTCTTTGTGGGCAGAATAAGGCAGCAATGCATGCAGGGGCCCAGTACAAAAGGCAGTCTGCAGTGGCGAGAGAAACAGAATGAGTGACTGAGAGAGAGGGAGTGAGCGAGGTCAACGGAGCTCTATCGGGACTGTTTCAGATTTCTTTGTGGGCAGAAAAGGACGGTAATGCAGGCAGGAGCCCAGTACAAAAGGGCATCCTGCAGCACCAGGAGAAACAGAATGAGCGAGTGAAACAGGGGAGTGAGCAAGGTCAACGGAGCTCTGTTAGGACAGCTGCAGATTTCTTTGAGGGCAGAAAAAGGAGCCATCACAGGCAGGAGCCCAGTACAAAAGGGCAGCCTGCACCGCTGGGAGAAACACAATGAGTGAGTGAGAGAGGGGGAGTGAACAAGCTCAAAGGAGGTCTATTGTGACTGTTGTGGATTTCTTTGTGGGCAGAAAAATGCGGCAACACAGGCAGGAGAGCAAACTCAACAGAGGTCCATCATGACTGTTGCAGATTTCTTTGTGGGCAGGAAAAGGCGGCAACGCAGGCAAAAGACCAGCCTGCAGCGCGGGCAGAAACAGAATGAGCAAGTGAGAGAGGGGGAGTGAGCAAGCTCAACGGAGCTGTGTTGGGACTGCTGCAGATTTCTTTGCGGCCAGAAAAACCCACCAATGCAGGCAGGAGTCCAGTACAAAAGGGCAGCCTGCAGCAGTGGGAGACACAGAACAAGCGAGTGAGGGAGGGGGAGTGAGTGAGCTCAACAGAGCTCTGTTGGGAATGCTGCGGATTTCTTTGTGGCCAGAAAAAAGGAAGCAATGCACGCAGGGGCCCAGTACAAAAGGGCAGCCTGCAGCGGTGAGAGAAACAGAATGAGCGAGTGAGAGAGGGGGAGTGAGCGGGCTCAACGGAGCTCTATCATAACTGCTGCAGATTTCTTTGTGGGCAGAAGAAGGTGGCAATGCAGGCAGGAGCCCAATACAAAAGGGCAGCCTGCAGCGCAGGCAGAAACAGAACGAGCGAGTGAGAGAGGGGGAGTGAGCAAGGTCAACGGAGCTCTGTCGGGACAGCTGCAGATTTCTTTGAGGGCAGAAAAAGGTGCCAACTCAAGCAGAAGCCCAGTACAAGAGGGCAGCCTGCAGCACCAGGAGACACACAATGAGCGAGTGAGAGGGGGGGGCGTGAGCGAGCTCAATGGAGCTCTGTCAGGACTGCTGCAGATTTCTTTGTGGGCAGAAAAAGCCACCAACACAGGCAGGAGTCCAGTACAAAAGGGCAGCCTGCAGCGCCAGGAGAAACAGAATGAGCAAGTGAGACAGGGGAAGTGAGCGACCTCAAAGGAGCTCTGTCGGGACAGCTATGGATTTCTTTGTGGGCAGAAAAAGGAGCCAATTCAGGCAGAAGCCCAGTACAAAAGGGCAGCCTGCAGCTCCAGGAGAGAGGGGGTGACTGAGTGAGCTCAATGGACCAACACAATCAACATTCAGCATTGACAAATGCTTGTTCTTACTGGCTCATTATAACAACTGCAAGCTTTTGTTTCAGTGTTCACTAGGTATCACTAGTCTTGGAAAATGTAAATAGATAAGGGCACGCTCCTTATCTATTTACTCTTGCAAAAACTAGGATCCTACTGCTCTTATTAGAGAAAAATACTAATTTTACTTTCTATTTTTCTTGTTACCCCCACCCCAGAGCTACACTTCTTCTGGACACTTCTATGTGCCCCCCCAGCGACTGACCTACCTGAATCCCTGGAGGTTCCCCCATGGAGCCATGGTTATACCCCCCAGGCGGGTACAGGGCAGGGCCAGGAAACCCTGATATCTTCTTGGCTCTTCAGGTCCCCCGGTGGTCAGGCAGGCAGTCGCAGTCAGGGCAGGCACTGGAGCTCTGTCTACCCATGCTCCGGCGGTGCTTTTCCCATTTTTCTCCTCTATGTGGTATGAGCCCTGATGTCAAGGCATTAGGCCGACATCCACCAAACAGCTCCCATTGGTCTGTCCTACCAGCTTGCTGTACCTTGGGCCTCTTCCCAGGGTTAGATAAGCCACGGATCCTGTCCCTCCCTCCCCCCTGGAGAAGGTGAGCAGTCCCCGGCCGGCCCTCCAGTGACCCGAGTCCGATCCCAAACCCAGGTTGCCGACGTCGCAAAAGGAAATCCAACCGCTGTGCCGACAGGCCGGAAAATAATTAATTTTCAAGACAGTCATTTCTTAATGCTTCCATAATACTGCTTGTGACTTAGACATATTTATTTTTCATTCAGCAACCAACTTTATCTGCATCATAATTAGTTTTGTACAACAGCTGTTGGCTGAAATCTTTCAGCCGTCAGCTAACTATTCATTTTAGCCCTCATTTGTGCTGCCAGCAAAGACAGCTTCTTTGCTGCTATGACAACACAAGCCTTTTTTTCATTAGGGTGACTTAGGGCTCAGATATGCTTTAACTCCCTACATTCTCTCTTTAGGGAGAACATTTCTTTATTTTTTTACTGTGAGTGGTGCCGGCAACACTTGCTGTAGTGCACAGAAGCACAGAACCACTGGGGGCACTTCTCATTCATTTACTGGGGCTCTCCATCTAGTTTTACTCTGCATAGTCATCCTATTCACTGGGAAACCACACCCAGCAGTTAACGAAACCTTTTTCTACTTTTTCTGGTTATTCCTGCATGATCGTGCGCACGAGTGCCTGCACGATCGATCGACTGTGCGATCATGCGAATGTGCGTACATTCACTGCACAATTGTACCGCTCAGACCCATTTCAGGCATACTGCATGAAACAACAGGGGAATCATTTATCTTTCATTAAAACCCAGTGGTACAGGAGCTGTCTTTATTTTTAAACTGGGGACACAGGCATTTTGGACAAAGTGGGTTAGAAAAGAAAAGAAAAGAAAAGAAGATATCAGGTTTGCCACCCTGATAGGGAAAAGAATGGATAGTCAGAAAAGACAGAAGAAAGGACAGAGAGAAATAGAAAACATTAGGGGATTGCCTGTTTTTAAATCCTCATTCTGGCACACAGTTCATTCATAATTGTATTGATTTTTCACATTTTGATCTCAAATGTTCAACATAGTCTTTTTATGACAGCACTTTATGATCAAGACCGGTAGAATGTTTTAAATCCTGTCTGTAAAGGTGATTTCATCGAGTGTTTGCAAAAACATGTTTTCAGAGGAGATTTGAAAAATGATGCCTGCCATGGGTTCAGTGTGAAAACGGTGATCGCGGAAGGGCAATCGCTGTTTGGGTGAGTGAACATCTCCAAAAATAAATTATGGTGATGTACACTTACAGCGACTATGAAACCGGTGGCTGGTTTTCTATGGTTTGAGGCAGGCTGCAACCCCCCGCACCCCTCTACTTAAGGATTCTCAACTCCATGGCAGTGCATGTCAGGGTGGGGTAAAACTTAAAAAAAAAGAAAACCCGACCCAATGCAAAAAATGATCACACCCCAGAACTGAACCTGGCACCCTCCCAACCCAAGCCTGCCTCCTACCCACCACACCACACGGCCAGCTCAGCAGTCAACCGCCACAGTATACCCCACATACCCTCCCTCCCACCTATCACACGGCATGTTCCACCCCTGTGCGCGTGTATATATAGTGACATCCTGTCGCTGTATTTGCCTACCCCCATACCTAGTCACTACCCTGCCAGGTGGCCCAGAACATAGGTGCCGTGATTGAGTCACCCTTTTGTAAGCACTCAATCCCAGTCGCTGTATTCACTGGATACCCCTGCCATGTTCATGAGGTGGGTAACAAAAGGGCAATGTTGAAAACTGGAGGCCAAAGCCTGCAAAAGTAAAAAAGTTATGCGTAAACATTGGAAAAACATCAACGTTTCTTCAGAACTTTGTTGCTTTTTGACATTTTCCCCTAAATTTTCAAATGTCTTTAATGACCCCACCTTATTTATGATCAAGACAGGTGGAATTTTTAAAATCCCATCCAAAAGGTGATTTTGCAGAGTGACTGCAAAAGCATGTTTCCAAGGGGATTGGAAAAATGATAGCTGCCAACCCACTAGCGCAGTCATACCACTACCACTCGTGAAGCCACTGACCTAGGTTCAGGAATGAGTCTGGGACATTGGAGGGCCAGCCTGGGGGGATGATCACATACCAGAGACACTCTCCTCCAGGGAGGAGGTGGTCAGCATCCCACTGCTCTACTGCCACCTGGGTGGTGACCGGTGGAGGTGCAGGGAAATCGCGATGGACAGCAGGGGCCACTGGAGTGTGCCAATAGATTGGCTGCATCAGGCCACGCTGTCAGACAGTCATGCTGCACTGTCCTGTGGGGGGACAGAAAGAACACAGGAAAAGGGTGCACAGCACTGGACAGATGAGGCACCATTGGTGGACCACACCCACACTAGATCCAAGCTGTGGTGCTCCTGGAGAATACACACACCTTCACCTCCACCTCAGGTGACCAGACAGACTGCCAGGAAGAAATGCTGAAGGAGCTGAAGGCATACCCATCCCCAGAGGGTAAGCTGGGGGAGCAGCACAGAGTTGTGTCTCAGATGGGTGGAGGGACCAGGAATAGCCATACCTGGATCTTGAAAGGGTGGGAAGCATGGCTGGTAGTTGAAGAAGGTCCTTGCCTGTGGCCTAAGAAGGAAAAAATATGTTAGAAAAAAAATTACACATGTCATGTTCATCTGGTGAGGTAGCAACAACACTGCATTGTACAGCTGAGGCCAAAATCTGCTAAAAATCACAAAGTTATGATTAAAATTTGAAAAACTTCAAAGTTACTTTGCAACTTCATTTTTTTTTCCAATTTGGCAGTCTTTTTATGATCCGAGCTTTTGCTCATATCAGGTGGATTTTTTTTAAATCCATCTGAAAAGTGGTTTTGTTGACCAACTATGAAAACATGTTTTGGAGGGGATTTGAAAAATTACATCAGTCATTTTATTTATTTATTTATTTATTGGAGAAATCAGTTTTACAACCTTTGAGTCATGGACTCGTTTACAAAGATACCTCGTCATAAGGGGGGGAGACAACAATTAAGTGAGTTTGAGACAGGGGTGAACATACAGGTGAAAATACATAAACACACTTGGAAATTACAGGCAGCAGCTATACTAGTACAAACATGTGTAAAGGTACACGCATTGTAACAAAGCAATAGATACATCACACAACTAACAGATAGTCTCAGACAAATTATGTAGTGGGCGGGACCGGTTTAGGTAGCTACAGGCATTTACAGCAACGGCTGTCAATAATATGCTTACGGAGGGTAGTTTTGAAGCGGCCAATCCCCGGGATCTTGGAGATAGATTCAGGAAGGGAGTTGAACCAATGCGGAGCCAAGTGATGGAAAGACCTTTGGCAGCGAGAGGTCCTGGCCCTGGGAACAACGAAGGTAGCAGTGGAGGACTTGCGGGTGGGCAGGGACCTAGTAGCCAACTGCAAGGGTCCAGAGGCCCCAGGAGGGCAAAGGCCTGACATGGACTTTTTGGCCAGCAGGCAGGTTTGATATTTCAGTCTTTCCTCAAGAGTGAGTATATTTGTGGTGGAGTATAGCAGACATGTGTGGGTTCTGCTGTGGGCACCGGTAAGGAGCCTACAGGCTTTGTTAATAGCAGTCTGGACTTTAGATAAGGCAGTGGTGTCAGCAGCAGTGTAGATTGGGAGCCCGTAGTCAGCCAGTGATAACACCGATGAGGCGATGGCTAGTTTTAGGGCGGGTTCAGGGAGGCAGTCTTTGTGGCGGTAGAGAAGCCCAATCCTGGAGTTCATGGCAGATGACAAGGCTTTGAGGTGGGCATGGAAAGTAAGGCTGGAGTCAAAGGTGATGCCCAGGTACTTATAGGATGTTACTAGTTCAATTGGGAGGGGCGTGCTGGTGGTGATGTGGAGGGGAAAGTCCTTGGTGCTGTTTTGCCGATGTGAGAATAGCATGGACTTTGTTTTCTTTAGATTAAGGACTAGACGATGGTTATTGAACCATTTCGGTTTGAAGGAAGGCTTTGTAATATGACTTGGAGAGGAGAGGTCCGGGTGAGTAGCTAGAATTACAGTGTCGTCTGCATAGAGTAGTATTTTGCTGGAACAGGAACTGGGAGGGTGTTCAGGAATAGGCTGAAAGGGGTCGGTCAGGATTCCGAGCCTTGGGACAGAGAGTGCTGGGTGGGTTGGAGGAGAAGGTTCCATTTAGCTTGACTCTTTGGGTCCTGTTGTGAAGATAGCTTGTGAACCACTTAAGGGGGTTGGATGAGAGGCCCAGATTGCTCAGGGAGTGTAATAGCAGGGGGTGGCTCACCGTGTCAAAAGCCTTGGAAAGGTCTATGAAAACCGCCCCTGCAAGCTGACCATTGTCAAGTGCGGAGTGTATGTGATGGGAGAATTCCAGGAGGGCAGTGGATGTGCTATGGCCAGGATGAAACCCATGTTGCTCCAGACATAGAAGGTTGTATTTAGAAAGGTATTCCGTGAGCTGTGAGTTTATTATTTTTTCTAAGGCTTTGGATAAGGGGGGGAGGATGGAGATGGGCCTGTAGTTGTTAGGCAGAGTCACGGTCCCCAGACTTGTGGATGGGGTTATTTCAGCATGCTTCCAGGCCTCCGGGAATTGGCCTAGGCTTAAGGATTTATTTATGATAAGCGTGAGGGGGGTAAGCATGACATCTAGCGTGAGGCGGAGTATTTTGGAGTCAAGATGGTCACTACTTGGGTTCTGAGAGGCAAGGGACCTTAATAAGAAAGATTTGGCATCATGTGGTGAGATCATTTGGAAGTGGAATTGTGGCCTGGAAGTGGGAGTATGAGTGGGTGTGGCAACCGGGTCAAAAAAGTGGGCAGGAAGGACAGCACTTAAATCTGTGAAAGTCTTATTAAGGCAATCAGCGATATCGTTAGGTCAGTTGAGACAGCCCCATTTATGACAATCTGGGATGGGGGGAGCGGGCTTTACCATTCAGTTCTTTTATGTTGTCTCAGAAAGCTCTGGACGAGCCCCAGGAAGATGTCAACGCAGCCTGGTAGTATTTAGCTTTTGCCTGCTTGATGGTCCAGGTGCATTGGTTGCGGGCTGCCCTGTAGGCTTGCCTATCGGCCAATCTACCGGAGTCATTAGCTATGTGCCAAAGGTTATCTCTTTTTTTTAGTTGTTGGATCAGTGCAGGGGTTATCCATGCAGCAGACCATTTTTTAACTTGGGAATGCGGAAGGGGGCAAACTGATCACAGGCATGGTTGAAAGCTGTGGTGAGGTAAGTTAGGGCAGAGTTGATGTCAGGTGCGCAGGCCACTGGGGTCCAGTTGATTTGGGTGAGGTGACGTTTGAGGTTGACAAGGCCTCTGGAGAGAAAACAGCATCGTGGGGTCCTGCAGTACCCCGGGCTGAGCGTGGGGGATGACCAAGAGCAGATGATAGGGGAGTGGTCACTGAGTGAGTCTGCAAGGACTTGCACAGATCCTATTTTATGTGGCCGGTTGGAGAGGACTACATCCAGAAGGGAACTAGTTCCTGTTACTTTGTTAAGCCTAGTGGACTGGGTGACCATTTGAGACAGGTCCAAGGGCTGCAAGCTCATTCTTCATATTGTCAGAAGATGGGCTGAGCCAGTTGGTGTTAAGTCGCCAAGATTAGTTGTTCGGCCTTCAGGGGTAGGGTGGATAGGTAGTCAAGAGGAGGTGACCGCAAGATCTTTTTGACGGGGGGTAGGTAAGCCATGAGGTTAGATAAATGGGGCCACGACCTGGGTGGGAGATTTTTAAAGTAATGGCTTGCGCCCGTAGCTAAGCTCGGGGTTGAGAGAGGCGTGACTGAGAGTGAGTCGCACAGGTAGATAACACCCCTCCACGCCTGCCCATCCCATCGGCCCTAAACAGGGAAAACCTGGAAGAGAGACGGCAGAGTCAGGCGTGAGGGGAGAGACAGGTTTCTGCAAGCATGAGAATGTCGGGGGAGTGTTGGGAAACCCAGCACTGGAGGGCAGCAGTTTTCTTAGGGAGACTGCATATATTGATAAAGGCGATTCGGAGGCCTTTGCCTCCGGTAGGTTGAGGCAGGGTTGAGGTGACAGGCCCCGGGTTTGGGTGCACATTGCCGGAGAGCAGGAGCAGCAGAAAAATTAGGCGCCTCGCCAGGTGTTGGTTGCTGGGGGTGGGGTACATACGTGGTCGAGGAGACCTTACCAGGGAGGTGCATGGGATGGGAAGGGAGAATAGAACCGTGGGCGCTAGCGAGAGAGACCACTTGTGATAAAAATCACAATACTGAGAGTAGCACTTAGGTGGTGGGTGGGTGGGGGTAGTGAGGTGATCCAGGTACAGGAGGGATATGGGGGGATGGCCTGGGAGATAGTTGTTGGGCAGTCTGATAGGAGACCAGAGTACTGAGAGTGGAGGGGGGGTGTTTTAGTCGAGGGCAGGTAGAGGGGGGATATAGTGGGGTGGGGAGCAAGTAAAGGCAGGGATAAGAGGAGAGCCAGCATAGCACGGTTTAAGCTAGAGAGTGACATCTCCCAAAGAAGAGCAGAAAGTGAGAGCAGGCTCCCTCTAGTGCTGGAAAAATATAACCAGCAAATGGGAAAGTAGGCTGATTGGTTCTGGCGCGCCTCATGTGACAGAAAATACTTAATATAAGCGACAGCCGACCAAGGGTGGTGGTGGGGGCGGTGGGGAGGCGGGGCTTCTCCGGAGCACTGGCTGGAGAGAACAAAGGTGTGGTGGAGCGGGTGCGCGAGTCTGGAGAAGGCGCCAAAAAAGCACAGCGTCCTCAGGTAGGCTGCCTCCCGACTGAAAAAGCACAGCGTCCTCAGGTAGGCTGGCTCCCGATTGTAGTTGTAGGCCCAAGAATTACCTGCACACTGTGGGGAGGCTGGGAGGGTGATTTCAGGTGGCCCTCACGACCAACGGCTCCTCGGGGGGCCGGGGTGTCCCGGCATCACTGGCAGTGGCGATCTCGGCAGCAGGGAGGGCACTAGAGATGTAGCCCTCGTGACCTCCGGCTCCTCGGTGGGAGGGATTGATCTGCACACTGTGGGGAGGCTGGGAGGGTGATTTCAGGCGGCCCTCACGACCAACGACTCCTCGGGGGGCCGGGGTGTCCCGGCGTCACTGGCAGCAGCGATCTCGGCAGCAGGGAGGGCACTAGAGATGTAGCCCTCGCGACCTCCGGCTCCTCGGTGGGAGGGGGGATTGATCTGTGATGTCATGTTCATGAGGTGGGGTAACGAGATGGCTATGTTCAGAATTTGGGGTCAAAATCTGCAACAATTACAAAGTAATGAGTAAGCATTGACAAATTCTAAGTTTCTTCTTCACTTCATTGTTTGTTGACATTTTGACCCCATATTTTCAGCATAGTCTATTTATGACCCCACCTTGTGATCAAGACAGGTAATTTTTTTTTAATCTTATCCAAAAGTCAATGTTGCAGAGTGACTATGATAACATGTTGCAGAGGGGATTTGATAAATTGCACCTGCCTTGTTCATGAGGTGGGTTAAAAGGCCATGTTGAAAATTTGGGGCAAAAATGTTTAAAAATGACAAAGTTACAAGCAAACATTCAAATGTACTGTAGAACTTGAAATTTTCACTGTCAAATGATTTTTGCTACTTTCGCTGAAGCACCAGTTTGCGTGAAAATAAATTTGTACTAATTGGCACTTCTAGTATTTTTTCCATTAAAGAGAATATGATGATAGTGACTTACCGCTAAAATAAATTTATGCAATTATGGTTGCATTTGTGTTTGTGCTAAATTTACTTTGCATAAAAATAACTAATTTTACAGTGTTAAAATATCATTAATCAAACTTACCTTGTTTTCAATTAGTTCACAATCAGGCTCTGGAGCAGCAAGACATGCTGGTTATCAGAGGAAGACAGGTATGTGAGGGTTGAGGGGTGGGTGGGTGGGAGGTGAGAGAGCAGTTAGGGTGTAGGTTGGGGAGGAAAATATGTCAGTGGATTATTTTATTCACTTCAGGTTGAAAATGACACAAAGAGGATGATATGGGGCATTTTTCTTTGTTGCAGGTACTGACTGGTTTGGCAGCACAGGGGATGGGCACCCCAGTGTTGGATACTTTTGGGCCATCAAAATTACTTTGGGGGTGGGGATGTGAACTGTTTGTTCTGGCAGTGCAACTAGACAAGACCACTGGATTTAGTTTGGGGTGGGGCTTGTCTTTGCCACCAGTGGGTTGGGCACCTGACAACCAAATGTGTGTGGGGGATTGTTGTCGGCAGCGAAGTTGGGCATGTGAGTGCCACAGTGAGTTGGTGGGGTACTTGTGTACACCGCCAGTGGGGTTGGGCACCCAACACTGGACATTTAGACAAGCTGGGACAGATAGGAGTGAGATACCAAGGGCAGGACTGAGCACTCATCACAGGTGTTATTTACAAGCTCAGCTGGCAGGAGGGTTGCTATTTTGCTAGCTAATGAGGGCAATATGAAAGAATGCATCCACACAGTGATAGGTGCTTCTGCATCCTTTCGTATGTGAGAAATTTCTATCCACTGGTCATCTCAGCAGCAGTCTTGTCAGGATTGGGTGTTGAGTCACATACCCCTGCCAGCTCAGCTGCATTTGGCTGCTTACAGCACACACCTCCCTAGCTAGTACATTGCTGTAGCAGCACCAGTATGTCTTGGTTGTGCATGTGTGCAAGCAAACATCAAAAGGTTTGCCAGGGCTTTACCCCACCCTACCACCACCACCATCTAGCTGGGATAGTGCACTGGGAGGCATGAAGACTGCTGTTTGGACAATTACTTTGCTAGATACAGCTTGGGCATCTATTTCAGGACTGTTTCTAGGGGGAAATTAACTTTAAGTTCTCTACTTAGCTCATGTACTGTATTGAGCTGTGCTGAATGTCAAATTCCAGTGGCGGAATTTCTGCACAATGGCAATTTTGTTTCTGAAATGCTTTTCAGAATTTCTTTTTAAAATCCATGGAATTCTGAAAAGCATTTCTATGCAAACTACAGACTAATATTATTCAAATTATGCAATCCACAGGATATTCTGTGGTTTGCAGAAAATGAATCCATGGATGATGTAAACTGCTAAATATAATTCCATGGTTAATATAACCTGCAAATTACTAATTTGTAGTTTTCTCTTTGAAGATTTATTTTCACATTTATTTTTTTTTAAAGTTCTGCTTTCAGAGTTTCAGAATTCTGCTTCCAATAGAATGCCCAAAGATTTGTGGGTATTTCTGAAATTCTGCAGAATTCCAGCAGAAGCGGGATTTAAAAATTCTACAGAGCTCTACCCAAGCAACCGTTTAAGAATTAATTTTTTTTTCTTGATTCTGTGATTATCGTTTCATGTTAAAAATATGTCCTGGGGGGGCCCTGCTGAGCAGCCACACAGTAGGACACACATTTCAGAAGCACCGACTATTATTTTATATTAATTATATTATTGAGACCTATTCTTTGTGTTAGTCTGGCTCTTCCACTTTTGGTATGCCCCTGAGTCCTATCTGCGAGCAAAATGGGGAAAACCAAAGGATCAGCATCTGCCTCTACAGACTTTTTCCAACCACGAGGCAGACGGGACGGTGGGCCTCCTAGAGATGGAGTGACAGGGACCTCCAGTGGTGTGGAGTCTGCAGAGGTGTCCCTGACTACGGTCAATTCTACTCTGCAGCAGCTAGTGCATATGGTCCAGGAATTGGACTGCAAATTTGACATCCTAACACCAAGAGTTGCAGCTCTGGAGACACAAATGGATTTAAATAACCAGTCGATGACCAAGTTGGAACAGAACATAACTAAAACTATGGATACTACCACAAAATTAATTGGTGATAACACCTGGCTGCGTCAACGCATGGAGGTCCTGGAAAACCAGGCCCGCAAATGGAACATTGGAATTCTGGGCCTGCAGGAATTGGCCGAAGGGGATGACCCTTTGGACTTTGCCCATTCTCTCCTACCTGGCATAATTGGTCTTACAGAGGAGGAACTGCCATTATCATTGGAGAAGGCTTACAGGCTTCAACCTCAAAGGGCACAGTAAGGATCCATTGACTCCCGCACGTTTGTGGTGGTCTTTTCTGGCATAGGAGGCAGGGAACATTTGCTGCCCACTGCAAGAAGACGAAGGAAGTTCAAGTATGGCGACTCTGAATTGCAACTTTTTCCTGATTTATCCTTCAGAACCAGGCAACGTTACAAAGCGTTTGATGCAATTCGAGACCGTCTGCGGCAATTTAAAATTCATCAACTTCTGTACCCTGCCAAACTTCGCATATTGTGGAAGGAGAAAACCTACCTATTTAATGATCCGAAAGATGCTGAAAAGATTATGGACATCATCGAGCAGGAGGGGTCTAAGGAGAATGAAGACGCTGATTCAGAAGAAGAGTGACTATCTTTTTTTTTTTTTCGGGTGAAATGGAAAGCAGTAAAGTATAACCACCCTTTCTGGCTTCATTTCGAGGGTTACTGGTTAACGCACTGGTTAAGTATGGGTGGTCTTTAATGTTGGGTTTGTTGCTTTTAAATACAGGGGAGATATTTTACTGAACATTCAAGATCTTGTATGAGGACTCGCTCTGGACTGTTATGCATGACTATGTGCTATTTCTCACAGAAGTAAGGAATATTGTGGATTTACCATAACATTGCAGGTTGCTGTTGTTTCTTTCCTGTATTGCAACTTTGGGACCCAAACGAATGTTTGCTATGTTATTTACATGCCCTCAAAATTAGAAAGGTGGGCTGGGGCATTGCTTTGAGTTTTGGGGTTTAAACTAATGTTCTATATTAAAGGAAGGGCATTTGGGTTTGTCTGTTTTTTCTTATACTGTAAAGGGGATCTCACGTAAACTGGAGCTTATGCTTTATGGGTATCTTTGAAATCCTGCAGAGGGAGCTGAGGGCCTGAGGGCTCACACTCTGGCTGGTTCTTAAAGGGACTGGCTAGGGCTGCATTTATCTCTCTCTCTCAGGGACCATCCTTGTGCTGTAGGCTTTTGAAGCATGAGTTTTTTTGGTAAGTGGTTAATTCCCCCCATGGCTTTATAAGAGGGATAATTCCATTGTAAGATGTGGTTGTATTGTTAATTCTTACTATTGTACCTTGTGCTGAGGACTCGTCTGTGTACTTGTGCTTTTTGTAAAGTGTGTCTTTTTATTTGAAAAGCTCAATAAAAATATAATGCAAAAAACAAACAAAAAATGTCCTATCCAGAGTGTGGAGCAAATGAGTGTTTGTCTCTCAGTTTCAGGTTGGGCCTGATGGCATGGAAACCTTCCGTTAAATATGCAACACTGCTGTCTAAACTCATGTGTGTTAGCAATATTCTTTCTGCAGTTGCAGCAGCCTTGTTGACCAAGAAGCAGCGTTTAGTTTTCAACTGCTTATGCACCTTAAACACACACATGCGTGCACACACACACACACACACTAACACGGAGCAGAAGAGAAGTGTTAGCATTGATAAAATGTCAGAAGGTCCCCTGACCTCTTGTTCTTCCCAATGTGTCAGCAGTAACAACCCTAGTCAGACCATTCCATTAGTAAGCCCCCATCCACAACCTGAGGAAACTAGTTACTACAGGACCAACAAGGGGTAAACTGTTTTGAGGCATTGAACCTGCAGTGAATGAGTGAGTTCAGCCTATGTGCCCAAAGGCCAATACTGTATGTATTCCATGGAAAAACAACATTTGATCAAGGAACATGGAGAAGGAATGCAGAAAAAGGGAAATTGAGTTACCCATATCACCCTTATTAGCAACAGTTGTCTCAGTTTTCATGCCAAGGGAACAAGGGGTCAACATTTCTGTTTAGACTGCTGTAAGATCATCTTGTATGACAAGGATGGTGTGTATCCATCATGGGTATCATTTGCATGCATCCTGACATTTGGCTTTAGATCCCATTTCTGATTCAGGGCTGGGTACCTAACACTGGAGTCCAGTTAGGGTTCCAATTAAGATCCAGTATGTGGACCCTAGGCTAAGACTCATTCACATCACTCATCCCAGTTACTGTTAAAAATACCCCTCCTTTCCTTTTCCTTAACAATCCCCACCCATCCTAACCTCCATGTTCCCCTCCCTTAATCTTCTATGTCTGGGTTGAAGAAGTTGTTAGGGCAGTTTGAGAAACCTGCAATGTAGCAATTTACAATATGCATGTATTACATTAGTTATTTACCCAGGGCAGCTGTCTTACTGTGCTTGTCATGTGGACAAATGACAGATATCTGTGAGCGGTCAATCTCTCAACCTGACATCTTTCATTTGCACTAATACACTGTTGAAAGACATTTAAAGGAGGCCAGCCCAGTGGCATAGAGGGCTGAGGTGCCGGACGTGTCACCTCCTGCCACACCAGCGACCCAGGGTTGGGAACAGACCCAGATCGCTTAGGGGCTGGCAGGATGGGGAAGGATCAAGCATAAACAGAAAGATGTCCTTCCTCAGGGACAGAGGTTGGCGAGTTCTTGCCTGACACCCAGCGGTGACTGGGTGCCAGCACATGCATGCCACCATGCACGGGAAGGGACCCCACGTTCAGGATACCGGGGCCATCTCCAGGGAGAAGCAGCTTGGATATTACATCCATTGCATATCTGTGGGCCCCGGGAGAAAAGAGGAGGAAAAAACCCAGATGGCAGAAGGATGACGACCATTCCCCCACGCAGGCTCTGCACCGGTGACCGGGCACAACTGAATGTCCTGTGGCAGAGGACTGAATGTGCAGGTAAGTCCTGGAGAAGCCATGTGACAGGACTGAGGGGGGGGGTCAGTTAGATGGGGGCTGCCAGAGGCCAAATAAGGAGATAAAATGGTTACAGAAAAAAAAAATTAAAGGGACACTTGCATCAAAATGCCTGAAGATTAAAAAACACATTTTATGATTGATCACATTCTGTAGAAATTATTACTATAAATAATAGTTTGATTCTGATTCTTTTTTCCGTTGAAAAAGTGAAAAACAGACTGCCCACCATACTGGTCTTAGCACACAAAAACATGTTTGCTTGCATTCCCTTGATCCATTCCCACTGCATCTTTCCTGAACTTGGGAACATCCATAATACAGTCTAGCTACTCCTGATGCAGTGGGAGGAGAGGAGCCTACTGAATAATCAGTGATGACATTATTTAGAGGTTTACCTGATGTTTTGGAAGTATGTGATAACAGTACACATGAAACAATACAAGGTTGGGTTGATACCTTTTGAATGCATTACAGTTCTACTAAGAAAAGATGCAGACAAAATGACAAGCAACATCAATTAATTTTAGAGAACACAAGCAATCATAAAATGGGCCACACAAGTGCAGGGTTACGGGCAGACTGGATGGGCCTAGCGGTCCTTATCTGCCAGCAATCTCTATGTTTCTAATGGGGGGTTACCTAGAAATAATATAATGTAAAAAAAGGTTGACAGTGTCCCTTTAATGAGAAACTAAAAAGAAACAAAGCGTTAAGTGGTAAATATTGTACTCTCTTGGACGCTCTGATATATTTAGATATATAGATTGTAATATACACAGAAATGATAAGTAACATATCTTTCACAATGGTATATAGCACCTGCTATTCAACATTATATCATGTCAGCCCTCCACAACATCAAGTAATTATTAACATCAGAAATAATGCATTCTAGAAATGGCAGTTCCTGGGACCCCTTTAGTGCCATGTACAGATATAAGACAATGTGACATGTCAACCCTGTGCATTTAGAAATGCCTTTTTTGTGGGCAACCTATTTGGATGTAATTGTCTCTAAAACCCTGTGGCTTGTGCTGGAATAGGAAGGGTTGAAAGTAGCATGTTTGATAAGTTGGGAAACCTTATTTCACAAAAAAAAGAAAGAGAAAGACAACGAGAGAGTATTCGGCTCACTGTGTTTTAAGATCTCTCTGAAGCATAAATTCTAATTTGTCCACTTTTTTCCCCTTCAATAATTTAGTTTACATGGTCAGATCCCTACTGGGACTTAGGAAGTCTATGATGTTCTGCTTGGGTATCTTACTGTATTTCCCTTTTGGCTGAATCAGCACAGACTGCTCCCAAATTGTATTAGACCTGTTCACAAGATGAAGCCTACAGTGTATTTAAGATTGAAGCTGAGAGGGATTTAAAGCCTGCAGCTTGATGACTGTAAGAGGATTGCTTAACCTTTTTACTTGCATCTCAGACATTTCATTGGACATATAAATAGTACGATATCTTCAGCAATATAATAAAATGATGATTGTTTTAACATTTTCTCTACTTATTTTATCCCTATTTCTTCCTGTCTCTGAAGTAGCATTAGATACAAACATAGATACATAGACATTGTAGGCAGATAAGGGCCTATGGCCCACCCAGTCTGCCCATTTGAGCTTGTAAGTTCGTTTTATGTTTTCCTAGAAGTCTGTTGCCCCTTACCTCTGACCTTCAGAATTCCCTTATGTCTATCCCATGCATTCTTAAATCCCATGATTGTTTCAGCCCCCACCACTTCCTCTCGCATGGTGTTCCACTTGTCCACCACCTGTTCTGTAATGAAATTCTTCTTTGTATTTCCTCTGAATTGCCCTCCCTCCAGCTTCATCCCATGCCCTCCGGTCCTGGAATATCTTTTTTGCTGGAAAATAGTGTATTCCTGCACTCTGTTCCTCCCTGTAAGATACTTGTATGTCTCTGTCATATCCCCTCTCTCCCTCCTCTCCTCCAGGGAGTACATATTCAAGTCCTTCAACCTGTCCTCATAGGACATGTGATGCAATCCATGTACCATATTTGTTGCCCTCCTCTGACCCTTCTCTACCCTGTCTATGTCCTTAAGTTGGTAAGGTCTCCAAAACTGTACACTGTACTCCAGGTGGGGCCTCACTAGTGTCTTGAATAGTGGAATTAAGATTTCCCTTTTCCTGCTGGTGATGCCCCTGCCTATACATCCCAGCATCCGATTTGCTTTACCTGCTTCCTTGTTGCACTGTTTCCCTACCTTGGAGTCATCAGAGATGATAACCCCAAGATCCCTTTCCTGCTTGGTGCATGCTACATCCTCTCCCTCCAACTTATATGTTGTTCCAGGGTTTTCGTGCCATATATGCATTATCTTGCACTTCTTTGCATTGAATTTCAATTGCCACACCCTTAACCATTCTTCAAGAATCTGCAGGTCCCTCTTCATTCTGTCTACACCCTCTGGCGTGTCCACTCTGTTACAAAGCTTTGTGTCATCAGTGTAAAGGGAAATTCTGCATTCTAGGTCCTGCGCAATGTCACTGATGAAGACGTTGAATAGGACCGATCCCAGCACTGATCCCTGTGGTACCCCACTGGTCACTTTAACCTCTGTGGAGTGACAGCCATTTACCACCACCATCTGTGTCCTGCCACACAGCCAATTACCTACCCATCGCATTACTGTCCTTCCCACTCCCATATTCCCCATTTTGTTTAATAGCCTTCTGTGTGGCACAGTGTCAAAGGCCTTGATGAAGTCCAGATAGGCCACGTCCACTGCCCTCCCCTGATTCACCTCCCTTGTCACCCCGTCAAAAAATTCAATGTGGCTGGTCTGACATGATCTCCCCCCAGTGAAACCATGCTGCCTTGGATCCTGTAGTCCGTTGGCAACCAGATGTTCCACCAATCTCTCCTTCAGTAGCACTTCCATGATCTTCCCCAGTACTGAGGTCAGGCTGACTGGTTTGTAGTTCCTCACTTCCTCTTTGTTCCCACTTTTGTATAAGGGGACTAAATCTGCTGTCCTCCAGCCTTTGGGTACCTCCCCTGTTTCCAGTGACTGGCTAAACAGGATTGTCAGAGGTTCAGCTACCACCTCTCTTAGTTCCTTTAGGATCCTGGGGTGCACCCCATCTGGCCCCATTGTTTTATAGACTCTTATTCCTTCCAGTTCCTTTAGGACCCTTTCCCATGTAAAGGGACTTGTGTCCATTTCTGCGCCATTCCCACCCTTTGTACTCCCTTTAGGTCCATTACCCTCCTCTTCCACAGTAAAGACTGAGCAGAAATAGTTGTTCAATATGTCAGCTTTACTGTTGTCATCCTCCACACGGTCCCAATCCTCCCCCTTCAGTCTCACTATCCCTCCCTTTGCCTTTCTTTTTTCACTTATGTACCTGTAAAAGGTTTTGTCCCGTCTACCCACTGAGTTTGTGATGTGCTCTTCTGTTTGAGCTTTGGCTTCCCTTACTGACCTCCCTGCCTTCCTTTGCTTCTCCTGGTACTTCTCCCTATCTCCTTCTGCCTGCATCTTTTTGTACTGCCTGAATGAAATCTTTTTGGCTTTCATTTTCTCCACAACCTCCTTGGAAAACCATAATGGCCTCCTCTTCCTTTTTCCCGTGCTAACCTGCTTAATGCATAATTCTGTTGCTCTTGTAATCCCTGTTTTAAATATTGTCCACTGTTCCTCATCCCCTGATACATGTCCCATTCCCATTAATGCCTCTTTCAAGCATCTCCCCATTTTCCCAAAGTCTGCCCCCTAAAATCCAGGATACATGTTTTTGTGTGGTTTGGTCCTGCTCCTTCTGTGATTTCAAACCACATTGACCAGTAGTCACTGTTCCCCAGGTGCTCCCCCACTGTTACCCCCATCACACTGTCCCAATTTTTGAGCATGAGGTCCAGTATTGCCTTCTGCCGAGTTGGTTCCATGATCAGTTGCTTGAGGAAGACACTTTTAAGGGAGTCCAGGATAAATCTGCTCCTGGTTGATGCTGCTGCTGGGAGGCTCCAGTCCACGTCTGGAATATTGAAGTCTCCAGCCAGCACCACCTCACCCTTGTCTGCCATCCTTTGGATGGCTAGCATCAGCTCCTTATCTGTTTCTTCCTCCTGGGCTGGTGGTCTGTAGACCACCCCCGTGTAGATGGCTGACCCCATTTTCCTTTCCAACTTAACCCACAGTATCTCCCCCCTATTTTGGTCCTTCTGGATCTCTGTGGCCTTTATGCCATCTTTCACATAATGTGCTGCGCCTCCTCCTCCCTTCCTGCCTGCCCAGTCTCTTCTGAATATGTTGTAGCCTGGTATGTCCATCTTCCAGTCATCGTCATCATTATACCAGGTCTCTGTGATGGCCACAATGTCCAGATCCGACTGCACCATGACAGCCTCCAGATCCTCCATCTTGTTGCTAAGGCTCCTAGCATTGGCACACATGGATTTCCATGATTTGAATTCCCTGGACTATTTAACTGTTCTACTCCAGCCTCCTCCCTGGTTGTCCTTTATCCCTGGTTCTCCCTGCTGTCTGCCCTTCTGTTGAATTGTGCCCCCTTTCTGCCTATCCACCTCTTGGGTGCGTATCACCATCTTTTGCACACTGCTTCATAGAGATATCCAGACCTCCTGTTCACTGGTTCCACTGCTGGCTGTGGGGGGTGGGCAATTAGGTACCCTCCTTGCTGGTCTGCCACCCTCCTTGGCTAATTTAAATGCTGGTCCATGTAGCATTCAAACTTATCATTGAGTGCTTGGATTCCCCTTCAGGATGGATGCAGGCCATCAGGTTTGAATAAGCCTCCATCCCTCCAGCATTCCTGCTGTAACCACTGCTCGGCAACATCCACTGGCAGAAGATGGATTACAATATAACAGCTAGTCTCTGCACATTGGAGTTCTGCCAGTGTTGAACAAAATACTTTAGTTCAGTCAAGCAGATGGCCTACTAATGAGCAGTGCTGCACATTTCTAGTACACTTGCAAAATTGCTCAGACTTGCTGATTTTGCATTTGCACAATGTTTGGAAAATTGTGCAAAAATCTGACATAATTTTGCTAAACCTTTTTTATTCAGATAGGACCATTTTCCCTAAATTGCACATTTTAAATCATGTGAGTGCTTATAAATGTGCAATTTCAGTAACAGAGACATTCTCTTTCAAACTGTGCATTTTTACGTTTTCTGTGCACCCTTGCGCAGCGAACTTCTTGCAATAACAGTGGCTTTTGAAGGGTGTGACACTGTCTGTCCAATGCAGAGTGGTATGCAAGGGGCAAGACAGTGCTACACCAACCATGAGCCAGGCTGATTGTGATGCCATTTTGCCTTGATGGGCGGAAACTTTGCCTAGTTGAAAAGAAAAAGGCGAACCAATCATATAGTGGCTTTTTCCTTTTATCTGCAGGACATCGCCCAGCAAACAGCTGTTTGGTGTCCTGATCAGACTGGCTGATGACATCCATAAGAATCCTGAATAATTATCCATTTCAAAGTTTACCACTCGGCACTATCCTCACTCTCAAATTGAAACTGTTACACAGTTAAACTGCACACTGTTAGTGCTTGGATCAGTGGCCACGCTGAAACTACGAGGTCTGCTACTACAGGGAACTAGCAGCTCATAACACAGTAATACTATATTTTGATTAAACCCCCTTTTTGGCACACCTTTTAAAAGTTCATTATACAGTCGCACTGCACACTGCCGGCACTGGGATCTGCGGCAGCACTGAAACATGCTGAAACGGTCCATTCTAATTCTAACAGTGAAAATACATTTTGATAAACCCTTTTTTGGCTCACCTTTTACAAGTTTCTAGTCAATCCTTAAGTGCCATTTGTTTACAGAGGAGCTTTATGGAGGAGCAGTTTTAAGAAAATTGCTGGTACAATTGTGCTGTTACCTGTTCAGAACCATGCCCTTACTCTGCTCCTTGACAGGTTGTGACAGGTTGTGAATAACCCTCTTCAGTGAATTATGAATGACCTCTCCCTGCCTCCCTGTGTCCACTGACCAGTTTATCACTCCCCCCATATTAGTCTTCCACCACTTTAGCAGGCTGAAAGATGTGGCTGACAACATCCATAAGAACCCTGAATAATCATCCATTCCAACGTTTATCACTTGGCACTGTCCTTACTCTCAAAGTGGAGTTATAACATGAGTTGCTTGAAACGTGCAACCCCATTGGTGAAGTCCCTTAGTGTGGCTAAGCTCTGATCACCCATGAAGTGTCGATGGTGGTATAGTGGAGTAATATACAGGAGCACATGATGTGTAGGTAGCAGCAGCAGGTGACAGTTGTAATACGACAGAATAATGATGTTTCCTTCACAGAGCCACTGTTCTACACAATTCCATGTCAGTGGTCCTGCTGTGATAAGTTAGCCTTCACAGGCTCCTGTCTCTGCCCTGAACTGCCACCCCAGTGGCTCTAGGTTTTGCTTGCCCTGCTTGGATACATTCATTACCATGTTGTCCCATGCTTTTGCCTGCAGTCTTTACTGCTTGTGCTCATGTGCTCATGAAATCCTCAGGCCATCCACCTTGAGGTCTGGGGTCTCTTCATCTCACATATTTCAGGATCGCTTGGTTACTTGGGACACCCTGCTACTTCCCACGGGCCACCTTGCTCTGACAGTGCTCATGGCTGCACTGCGATGCATTCCCTAAGGTTCCTTTTCCATGCATCTCTACTTTTCAGTGTAAAATGGTTTGTCTGGAGCTTCACCCTTAGTGTCCTATCTGTGTCCCCAAAGTTTAGCATCCCCCCTTCCCAAATGATTACCAAAGACAGATAGGAAACTGTTGTCCCGCTGAATGGGCTTATTTCAGTGTCCTGCTCCTGAGTCACTGCCAACCATGATACAGGGAGAAAGTGGAAGCAAAACCAGACTGCAGGAAATGTTCTGAAAGGGTGTGCCAAATGGGAAACAGCAAGGGAGGCAGAGGCAGCAAGCTGTGCATGTGCTCCTGTTGTGCAGTTCAGTCTTTGGAGGGAGATACTGACAGAGAGAGAGAGAGAGAGAGAGAGACATAGACAGCATCAGCGAGAAGGCTGTGCTAGGAGCACCATGTTGGGACCCTGCTAAGTAAGTGCCGTGCTTCTGTGTAGTTCTGTTTGTCCTCGCACCATTCAGTGACTGCAGCAGGGGACAGTGGCACAGATGTTTGTGAGGGGGAGGCAGGCATGGGGTCTGTGACTGTGGCTGAAGTCACTGCTGTCTGTAGGGGACCATCTCTGCAGACATATGGAGAGAGGCCCCCCATCCACCTCTCAGCACCGTAATGGCCTGAAGAGAGAAAGTGACAGGAGCCAATCATGGATAATTGTGAGCTGAGTGTGTGTCTGTCTGTGTCTCTGTCATGGTGGTGAAAACTGAGCCTGTCAGTGACATGGAGTATGAGACAGAGAGAGAGAGAGAGAGAGAGGGAGGGAGGGACAGAGAGAGAGAGAGAGAGACAGAGAGAGCGAGAGAGAGAGAGAGAGAGACACTGAGGAGGCACTCTGGGCAAAGTTTTTTTTGTTTTGTCTTTCTGCCACTTGTCTTCTGCAGACAGCAGCATCCTAAGCCCAGTGCACATTCAGACAAACAGAGCTGAGGCAGGACGATCTGCTAAACAGAAGGAAGATAGTTATTTGACTGTTAATGTTGGCAAGATTGTATTAATTATCTCCCAGTGGCAGAAACACAAAACCGTGACTGCTGGGAACTGTAGTCCTGCCCCACCCAGACCTTTTGGCATTAACAAATGTTTGCTAAAGCTGTGATTTTTAAATGTGGTGCAATTTCAACAAAAAAGTCAATTTTAAATACACTGTTATAGTTCAAGAAATTGGACAATATTTCATGGAAATGGCCCAATTTCACAAAAAGTGTGCGAAATGGATTTTCCCAATTTCGCCCAGCAATAATTACATGGTAAAACTTTGCCGTTGTGCATAGAAAAGTAGAAATTAGCAAATGCAGAATGCCACTTGGTCAAGAAGATTGAGACAACAACAAATGAAGTACTAGAAGAAGTCAGAAGGAGAAGGAAGGAAACATATTCAATTCAGTGCTTTAGAGTAACTGGTAATTGGTATTTTTCTTTTAAACTTAGATTGCAGGCTTGTAGTGACACTATACTTTCTTTGTTGTCTTTACTTATAATTGTTTTTGGGCTGTTGAAAATTTAAAACATAGTGGTGGTGTAATTCTGTGCTGTCTTTAATTGCTGCAAAATTTCGCCTCCCCTTCCCCCAACTTTTAATTATATGCCCTGATAAATCTGATTGACAGGAGCTAAACACAGGGTATAGTAAGAGGTGTGAAGTAGAAGGGGCATAAGGGGGAAGAAGCCCACCCTCAGCACAAGTGTTTTGACTCATTTATTTATTTATTGGTTTCTTTTTCCTTAAAAAAAAAAATCTGAGGATCAGTTACAGGATTTTTAGTACTGTAAATTAATAAAAAGAGAACTAAGAGAGTTTCAGTAGCAGACAAGTAGTGGAATTGCAGTATAATGTGGGGAGTGGTGCAATGCAGTGGCTGTGGGGCAGCCATATTCAGGCAGACCTTCTGGACACTGAGGTGCTGCCCTATCTGCATGCATCTCTCTGGACTATGGGATGAGGTAACCAGACTCAGAGCGGAAGTAAACTGGGTCAGGAGTACCATCACCCCTATCCAGGGACCACCCAGTCCAATGCAGCTGCCTCAAAGGATGCCGAGAACGAGGAGCACTTTGATGACAGTGGGCTCAGGGAGGGTTAGAGCAGTCAGGCAGAGGCACATCCCAGATCCTATTTCTCTCAAGAACTCATATGCCACACTGGCAAATGAGGGAAACCAAATAGAGGTACCCAGAGAAGTGGAAGGAAAGGATGTGGAGGTTAGCCAAGGAGGTGACCTCAGTGGGGAAAGCAGTGGACCTCAGAGGAGGAGGAAGCGAATCCTGGTGGGGGACTCCATCGTAAGAGGGATCCAGCTAGGAACACAGGAGGGGGAGGACAGGGAGGTGAGGTGCCTACCAGGTGCCACGGCATGGAGGGATGGAAGGAAGATACTGGGGATCACTGGGAAGGCAAGACGGAGGGTGAGCTGGATGTCATTATCCACCTAGGTACTAATGACTTGGAAAATGGGGAGCCAAAGGAAGTTCAGGAAGAGTTTAGAAAACTGGGAGGGTCTCAAGCAAGTAGCTACTTCTGTCACTTTCTCGAAGTACTACCTGTGAGAGGCAAGGAGAGCTTAGGAGTGCATGCATTAGGAACTTTAACTCATGGTTAAAGAACTGGTGCTGTGAGGAAGGGTTTGGATTCATTGGTGACTAGGGACCCACCTGGAGGGATGAAGGTTTGTTCAAGCCTGACGGCCTGCATCCATCCTGGAGGGGAATTCAAGCACTCAATGATAAGTTTAAATGCTACATTGACAAGCATTTAAACTAGCAATGGGGGTGGCAGGCCAGCAAGGAGGTACCTACTTGCTCACCCCCACAGCTAGCAGTGGAACCAGTGAACCAGAGGAGTGGCTATCTCTTCAAAGCAGTGCAAAAGATGAAGATTAGTGTCCAAAAGGTGGATAAGCAGAAAAGGGCAAAATTCAGCAGAAGGGCAGACAGCAAAGGAGAACCAGGATAAATGACAACCAAGGAAGGGGCTGGAGTAGAACAGTGAAGCAGTCTAGGGAGGTCAAATCATGGAAAGCCATGTGTGCAAATGCCAGGAGCCTTAGCAACAAGATGGAAGATCTGGAGGCTGTCATGGTACAGTCAGACCTGGACAATGTGGCCATCACTGAAACCTGGTGTAATGATAACCATGACTGGGAGATGGCCATACCTGGCTACAACATATTCAGAAGAGACAGATCAGGCAGGAAGGGAGGAGGAGTGGCACTGTATGTGAAAAATGACATAAGGGCCACAGAGATCCAGGAGGAATAAAATGGGGGAGAGATACTGTGGGTAAAGCTGGAAAGGAAAATGGGGCCAGCCATCCGCACAGGTGTGGTCTATAGACCACCAGCCCAGGAGGAAGAAACAGATAGGGAGTGATGCTAGCCATCCAAAGGATGGCAGACAAAGGTGAGGTAGTACTGGTTGGAGACTTCAATATTCCAGGACGTGGACTGGAGCATCCCAGCAGCAGCATCAACTAGGAGCAGATTTATCCTGGACTCCTTCAGGTGCCTTCCTCAAGCAACTGGTCATGGAACCAACTCGGCAGAAGGCAATACTGGACCTTCTGCTCACAAACAGGGACAGTGTGATGGGGGTAACAGTGGGGAGCACCTGGGTAACAGTGACCACCAGTCATTGTGGTTTGAAATCACAGAAAGAGCAGAACCAAACCACACAAAAACACGTATCCTGGATTTTAGGGAGGCAGACTTTGGGAAAATGGGGAGATACTTAAAAGAGGCATTAAGGGGAATGGGACAGGAATCAGGGGTTGAGGAACAGTGGGCAGTATTTAAAATGGGGATTATAAGAACAACAGAATTATGTATTAAGCAGGTTATTAAGAGGAAAAGGAAGAGGAGACCATTATGGTTTTCCAAAGAGGTAGCAAAGAAAGTGAAAGCCAAAAAGATTGCATTCAGGCAATACAAAAAGACACAGGCAGAAGGGGATAGGGAGAAGTACCAGGAGAAACAAAGGGAGGCAGGGAAGTCAGTAAGGGAAGCCAAAGCTCAGACAGAAGAACACATTGCAAAAATCAGTGGTTAAAGGGAACAAAACCTTTTACAGGTACATAAGTGAAAAAAGAAAGACAAAGGGAGGGATAGTGAGACTGAAGGGGGAGGATGGGAGTCGCGTGGAGGATGACAACAGTAAAGCTGACATATTGAACAGGTATTTCTGCTCAGTCTTTACTGAGGGTAATGGGTCTGAAGGGAGTCCAAGGGGTGAGAATGGTGCAGAAATGGACACAAGTCCCTTTACACGAGAAAGGGTCCTGAAGGAACTGGAAGTAATAAGAGTTGACAAAGCAATGGGGCCAGAAGGGGTGCACCCCAGGGTCCTTAAAGAACTAAGGGAGGTGGTGGCTGAACCTCTGGCTATCCTGTTTAGCCAATCACTGGAAACAGGGGAGGTACCCAAAGACTGGAGGACAGCAGATGTAGTCCCCTTACAAAAGTGGGAACAAAGAGGAAGCAGGGAACTACAGACCAGTCAGCCTCACCTCGGTAGTGGGAAAGATCATGGAAGCACTACTGAAGGAGATTGGTGGAACATCTGGTTGTCAATGGACTACAGGACCCAAGGCAGCATGGTTTCACCAGGGGGTGGTCATGTCAGACCAACCTCATTGAATTTTTTGACTAGGGAGGTGGATCAGGGGAGGGCAGTGGACATGGCCTATCTGGACTTCAGCAAGGCCTTTGACACTGTGCCACATAGAAGACTATTACATAAACTGGGGAATATGGGTGTGGGCAGGACAGTAGTGTGGTGGGTAGGTAACTGGCTGGGTGGCAGGACCCAGAGGGTGGTGGTAAATGGTTGTCACTCCACAGAGAAGAGTGACCAGTGGGGGTACCACAGGGATCAGTGCTGGGACCGGTCCTATTCAACATCTTCATCAGTGACATTGCACAGGATCTAGAAGGCAGAATTTCACTGTTCACTGATGACACAAAGCTCTGTAACAGAGTAGACACACCAGAGGGTGTAGACAGAATGAGAAGGACCTGCAGAAACTTGAAGAATGGTCAAGGGTTTGGCAGTTGAAATTCAATGCAAAGAAGTGCAAGATAATGCATATGGGGCACAAAAACCCTGGCACAATATATCAGTTGGGGGGTGAGGATATAGCATGCACCAAGCAGGAAAGGGATCTTGGGGTTGTCATCTCTGATGACCTCAAGGTAGGGAAACAGTGTGACAAGGCATCAGGTAAAGCAAATAGGATGCTGGGATGTATAGGCAGGGGTATCACCAGCAGGAAAAGGGAGGTCATAATTCCGCTATACAAGACACTAGTGAGGCCCCACCTGGAGTACAGTGTACAGTTCTGGAGACCATACATAGGTAAGGACATAGACAAGGTAGAGAAGGTTCAGAGGAGGGCAACAAAGATGGTGCATGGATTGCATCACAAGTCCTATGAAGACAGGTTGAAGGAACTGAACATGTACTCCTGGAGGAGAGGAGGGAGAGGGGTATGATAGAGACATACAAGTATCTTACAGGGAGAAACAGGGTGCAGGAAAACACTATTTTTAAGCGAAAAAGATGTTCCAGGACTAGAGGGCATGGGATGAAGTTGGAGGGAGGACGATTCAGAGGAAACATGAGAAAGAATTTCTTCAGAGAACGGGTGGTGGACAAGTGGAACACCCTGCCAGAGGAAGTGGTGGAGGCTGAAACAATCACAGGATTTAAGAATGCATGGGATAGACATAAAGGAATTCTAGAGGTCAGGGGTAAGGGGAAACGGACTTCTAGGAAAACAAACTGAACTTACAAGCTCAAATGGGCAGACTGGGTGGGCCATAGGCCCTTATCTGCCGACACTGTCTATGTATCTATGTAGAGATTAATTTGCCTTTCAGCAAATTGGAATTTACTCTATTCTGAAAGGTTAGACCTGCTGCCTTCAGAAATCAGGGTATGATGTGTGATTCCTAGCAAGAGCTAAAAGTACATTTGCACAAGTAGATGGGACAGACAATGTAGCTACCAGCAGGTGACCCATTTTCATATCCAGATGAGGGTTCCCCACAGTTTGCCATCCAGGAGTAAGGAGCAAGGATGCAGTAAATTTAAAATTCACCCATCTCAACCAATCAAATTTTATCATAGGCAAAAATGTCTTGAATCTTCATTATCATTCATTCATTCATTCATTCATTCATTCATTCATTTTCATATTACCAAAGAACAGAGTGGATGTCTCTGCACTGGGGAAAGGTTATCTCATTACTGGAATGTTAAATGGATTTTTGGGGGGCACTCAGGCAGCGGAAAGGGAGGTGGATGTCAGATAGGGGTTGGGTGGAGGAATTCCTAGTCATTATTGGGGATGGGTCTGGTGGGGGGGCTGGAGGAGTTGTTTTTGTCATGCAGGTGGGGGACGGGTTGTGTTTACTGAATCGGTTGGTGGCAGCGAACTTCACTGAGAGGCTCACATCAGAGAATGGTGGGGGAATACAAATAGAAGGCTCTAGGTGATGGGGTGATTAGTTATAGCACAGTGGATAGGGGGCTGTGATTAATGTTTAATACAGATTTTATTTTAAGGAAATTAAAGGCACTTCATATAGTTCTTTACAGGCAAAGTGTCACCTTGCCTGGCAAAAAAATATGCATAGCAGCACTTTGCCTGGTGAAAACTATATGAGGGTAAGTACACTCCCCAACTTCACCCACTTTTAGTAAGAAGGACTACTGGCCACAGTACTTACAGACTAGATGACTCAGAATCAGGGTAATCCACTATACTACAGTTTCTCCTTGTGGCCACTTGCACTATGGCCACAAATGTGTGTGTGCATGGAATAAGCTCCGGACAGAAGGGCTGCACTGTGAGATGCAGGCCCTCATGGTTATGCCTTCATTTTTTTTAACATACAGTAGTATGCTTTATTGAAATTTCATTGAACATACAGACAACATACTGTAAAACAGAACATTTCGGGCATGTACAAACATCAACAAAAATTCCTCTCTCTCTCCCCAAGAATTCATTACAGTGGTTTATACATGAAGAACTAGGTGAGCATGATCAGTTTACAGTAAAGCAATAAGGTTATTAATTTTCCTGCTTGCTTTTAGTTATTCTGTTGAATCTGTTACTGAGAGAACTGCATCTAGCATACCCCGTTTGGTTGCATAATGTCTATAATTCTGCCTTAGGGATGCTAGCATCCTTTCCATTCTTAGGGCTTGTAATACTTCTTGGTACCATTTTGAGTAAGATGGCACTGATTGGTCAAGTTAATGCCGGAGGATTAATTTTTTGACTGCCATGTTTATGTCTATCAGTAACATATTGCTCCTTCTATGCCCCACCAACTTATCAGCACCGTGTCAAAATGCAGCAACAAAAAACTGCATGGTCAAAAATGGTGCAGCACGGTCTGAAACAACACTGGATTATATAAACAAACTCCGAGACCACACACGCATTTATGCCCGTGCAGTTTTTGACTGTGCGTATGTGCAGTCAGGGTATTGACCAGATACCAACTTATCTAAGTCCACCCGCAGTATACATATCTGGGTTGTGATACACTCTTCTAAGCCCAGAATGGGGTCCAGATTGTTTTTTATGGCCTGTAAAAGTGGTGTCATTCTGCTGCACTCCTGCAGGATGTGCATGAATGTGCCTACTTCCTCCTGGTATCTTGTGCTAAGGGCAGAGTATAGCTTTTGCCAAGCTGCCAGTCTTGCTGGGATATAGTATATGTAATTTAGTACTGACTTACTTTAGTCTATAGTGGTTGAATTTGGTGAACTGGTATTCATTCTTTTTTTAAATTTAGTAAGCTTTATTGCATTTTCACTTTTACATGTTTGTAAACAAAACAACCTTATACAGGAAGCTAAGGAGTAATAATATACATAACAGATCCTATAATTTCTTATGCGTCTATGGAAGTCAAAGATGAAATTATCTACACACAGAACACTTATATAATGTCTCTACACAACATTTATACTGTATAGTAGATATCAGGCATTGTTTGAGAACCATTAACAATAAAATCCAAGAAGAAAGTAACACCCCCCCACTACCTACCCCCCTCCCATTTCGCCACTAGGAATTAATAAGGTAAAACACAAAAAAACGATTTTGTGTTATATTGGACTGGGGATAATACATATTAAAAAACCAAAAGATGAGTATTTATCTTTAACATCTACAGAGCTCAAGTTAATACAGTCATTAATATGAACCTAAATAACATTAAACGGACAGTCAAGTATGCAAAGGAGCCCATATCTTCTGGTATTTATTACTACATTTAGAGATGTTCACCAGAAGGTGTTCTGCTTGTAAGGCAAAGAGAATTTCTTGATGCCATTCTGTGTATGTAGGGATTTGCTGATCTAGCCAGTGGCGTTGTATACTTTTCTTAGCACAAAGGGATATCAGAGTCATGTGTTTCTGTTGGTTCCCTTTCAGAACATCCCTTGAGTCCCCAAGGATACAAATTTCTGGCTGAAAAGCATTCTGTAGCCCCAGAAGGGGGTCAAGTCTTGAACAGATACATTCCCAGAAAGGGGATACCTTAGCACATTGCCAAAGAATTTGAAGTAGTATACCCCGCTGATACCCACACCTGGTGTTCATATCTGACTGGAGTTTCCCCATATTTTTTAAGTTTTACAGGAGTGTAATATAAGTCTTGTAATACATGAAACTGAAGTAACCTGTAACGGTCCCACCTGACATCCTTGTACAATGTGTTCCAGATTTGTGTCCAGTGAGGGGGCTGTGGGTGTTGGGGGAATAGCCTTGTCCCATACATAGTGAGTGGTATCATCTAACTCCCTAGTTTGAGCATGAAGCTCCTTATAATAAAAGGAGACATAATGAACTGGTATTCATTTTGCCATACCCTCGCCCAATCCACATCTTTGAATTCTTCTCTGTTCCCCCAGTAGGTGCAGGGTTTATCTGTCTTGGAAAACACCAGATTAGTTAATGCTTTACACAGCCCTGATATTGCATGCCTCTCTGTTGCAGTTTGAGTTAGAGTAGCTGCTGTACATTTTGTGCGTTTCTCTCCCACCAGGGTGGACACCATCTGGCTTTGCAAAGTTTATGGGTAATCTGAAGATAAGCGAATGCCTGGGGTGAGGGGATCCCATGTGTTCTTTGAATAGCCATAAAAAAAGCCATAAAAAATGCAAACTCATTCTCTTTGACCATCTGGGGCTCCTGGTAAGGTCACCACAGAGGATGGTTGGGTGAAGCTCAAGCTCCATTTCTGGGACCGACATTAAACCTCACAAAACCAACTTTCTAGACTAATAAGCATATAGCTAAAGAGATGAACAGTGAATGATGCAGATGAGGAAGACAGCATAATGAAAACTCAGTAGCAATGGAAGATGGTGCTGTACGTTGCAGTTCAGAATCGGAAAGTGAGGCCTCCATGACCTCCAGTCAACCTAGATCCAAGCATGGCTCACCAGCTAAAGCATTCAAGAACCAAAACAAAGGTAAAAAACTTGACAATATAATGCAGAAAATTAAATCTTTCCGAGCAGAGATAGCCAAAAACTTTGATTCCCTCAACTTCAAGGTCACTCACCTTGAACAAAGAATGGATGATGTTGATAAACATGAAATGGCTACAGATACCCAAGTAACCACCCTATGAATGGGGGTTCCTAGAAGCCTTCCCGGAATTTGTCTAAGTGCTCCCTGCCTAACTGGCATTCGGCATAATGTTGTTTAAATGTGGGCGCTGTGAGTGCTTTTAGAGCCTCTGGCACTGTCTCTTTAAGAGTTGCCTGCTTGCAGGCTTTATTAGTTTGCCAGGGGGGACTGTGGGTTTATTGCTCGAATCCCACTCGAGCTGCTATTCAAGTCGCTCTGCTTCTGCAGTCACTAAGAGAACAGAGGGAGCCTAATTGAAGGATGTAACTGTTTGCTGGGAAGTATGTAGCGTAACAGTAACAATGTAGTTTGTTTAATCTGCCTTTATTGCAGCTGGGACTCTGTGTATCTGGCCCCACCATTTTGGATCTGAACTACTGAAAAGGGCCAATTGGGAAAGGGGGACCTTAAAATGGTGACCGCTTGAGCCAACCAGAACTTGGACTCCAAGGGGGGAGCCTGCCACCAAGGGGGAGATAAGATAGGTGCTTCTGGAAAGCGTAGTTTGGACGCTGGCGCCTTTTTTGCACCAATAGAGGGCGCATGCTGTGACTGGCAGGAAAAAAGCAGCCTGTGGGGCCGAAAGAAAACTGCCCTGAACTGTCCTGGAGGGGCAGAGTCATTGTTGATTGTGAAGAGAGAAGGAGCTCTGGCTCCTGCGCTGTGAAAGTCTTCGCCCAGGAAGTGTGTGTGGCAGGCCAAGAAGTCGGGTAATAGTATCGCCAGAAGGAGCGGACAAGATCCATGGAGGAGTGCAGACAGAGGAGGCTGTACGTTTACAGCTACCTACCAGGCTCACCCTGTAGAGGACTGGAGAATCTGCTTCAATCGCGCGCTCGGTCTGTCAGGACATGTGAAGCTGCGTCGCTTGGCCCGGTTATTGCAGTGAAAGCGATCTGGAGTATAAAGCAGCTGCCTAGTATGGTACTCCTCTGCTCTTCATATAAATGTGTGGAGAAGTGTTTGGATCTCAGGACAGGTCCTGCAAGTGGTGTGAGAGAGATCTTTCTGCAGGAGTCGTGAGTACTAAATCAGGTTAGCTCCCCTGTCAGATGTTCATTGTGAGGGTAAGATTTGTCTGGCTGCTGTAATGGCTGTACAAACTGAGCCTGCTGGCTCTGCTTAATCAATTTAGGTCTCAAACACTTGTTTTCTTCATCAGGGCCCCAACCAGCTGCACCGAATAGGCTAGCCTTGTATTGCCTGGGTACCCAGAGACAGTGACTTATAGGTTTGGCTTGTGCATAGTGCTATATATATATATATATATATATATATATATATATATATATATATATATATATGTATATACATATTAGAGTGTTAAGCTAATCAACCTGATCTCCCCGCCTTTGTTATTTCCCTTCAATAAATCAGATTTGTTGTTTGCAAGGTATACTGTCTGAACTGAGTGTTTGTGTCCCCCTCTTGTGCATGGGTTGTGGTATTACTGCATCTTATTTTACAGGGGATCTTTCACGTCAAGTTGGCCAATCCCTTCTGGGGGTAAGTGTAAGTCATCACGGTGGTGTGAGAAGCATTCGTGGGCCACTAGTGGAAGGAAAGGGGGGTTGCAGTGACCCAGAGGGCTGTGACCGAGTCATTTTCAACTGTTCCAACCCTGACCTCTGGGTGGAGGCACCCGCCACTGGATCCAGGCCCCTCAACCTGTTGGTGGCAAAGCAGGCAGGGGTAGTAGCCCTTGGGATAGCACCCCTTGGGGGTTACACCCATACAACTGTTCTAGAAGAAGTGGTGATGCAACTATTAGAAACTCAGCAGCAACTTACAGACAAAGTCTTTCTCATAGAAATAATTTGAGAATTTATGGCTTGCCAGAAGGCTCGGAGGGTCAGAAATTAATACCTTTTCTAGAAACCCTGCTACAACAAGCACTATCCCTACCATCAAAGTATGGTATTGGCATTTAGTGGGTACACAGAGAGCTGGGCCCCAAACCAATGGACCCAAGAGCATGTCCCCAATCAGTCATTCTGTACTTCTTGAAATATGCAGTAAAACAAGATGTTCTGCACTGAGCATGGCAGCAAAGGACACTAAATTACAACTCTCACATCCTGTACCAAGAGAATGACTGCCCTCCATCTATAATGATGAGACACGGGGCTTACATTCCTTTGCTGAAAATCCTACGAGTAAACTAACTGAAATGTCATATCCCATGCCCAGCCCAACTTGTGTTGCAGTTTCTGGAAGGCCAGCAAACTTTTACAACTGCCAAAGAAGTAATCAAGGAGCTGCAACAATGAGGACTGCAACCAGCTGCTGATTTATGTAGTTAGTTTTTGTTTACCAGGTAGGCACACTAGGCGATAACATATCTATTTTCAGGTGCAACCCAGGAGAGTACAACCAAAGTACAGACACTGGAGAATACAATATCGTAAGAGCATACATAGTGAGAAGATGCTGTATGGTATAACCACTGATACGAACACATCAGTGAGAAACATAGAATTTGCTGTCAGATAAGGACCACTTGGCACACCATGTCTGCCCATTTTTCCTGACTATAGTGTTATCGCAGATACTACCTGATCTCCAACCTTTCAACCCCACCTTTCCTCTCCCTAAGATTCCCTTATGCCTATCCCATGCATTGCTAAACCCCACCACTGTTTTCATTCTCACCATCTCCGCTGAAAGACTGTTCCAGGAATCCATCACTCTTTCTTTGAAGAAGTAGTTCCTCACATCTCTCCTGAATCTTCTCCCGCAACCCCCAGCTTCTTGTCATGCTCCTTTGTCCTTGAGCACCTTTTTTCTGAAAAATACTTCCCTCTTGTACCTTGTTTACTGCTGTGAGGTATTTAAAGTTCTTCATAATATCCCCCCCCCCTCTTTCAGGGTGTACATATTTAAGCCCTTTAATCTCTCCTCATATGGCTTCTTCTGCAGAACCTGCATCATTTCAGTTGCCTTCCTCTGGACTGCTTCCACTTTGTCTATGTTCCTTCTGAGATGTGGTCTCCAGAACTGGACACAGTACTCTAGGTGGGGTCATACCAGTGATCTATACAGAAGCAACACCACCTCCCTTATTTGCTGGTGATACCTCTTCAAATGCACCCCAGCATCCCACCTGCTTTTCTGCCTTATCTTACAGCCTGGCCACCTTTAGGTTTTCTGATATGATCACCCCCAGGTCTCTTTCCTGCTTGGTGGTCATCAGTGCCACCACTCCCATTTAGTACTCTGCCCCTGGGTTTCTGTGTCCCAAATGCATTATTTTGCATGTTTTCTCATTGAAACCCAGCTGCCATACCCTTGACCACTCCTTGAGCTTTCTCAGGTCACTGATCATCCTTTCCACCCTCCAAGGTTATCCATCCTATAGCAGAGTCTGGTATCATCCAAAAAGGGGTAAACCTTCCCTGCCAGCTCCCCTGCAATGTCACTTATAAAGACTTGAAAGAAGACTGGTCCCAATACTGATCCCTGAGACACCATGCTGGTCACCCTCCCTTCCTCTGAGTGAACTCCGTCTACCACCAACTCTGCCATCTATCACTTAACCAATTTCTTACCCAGTTTTCCACCTTTGGGCCCACTCCTAAGCTACCCAGCTTGATTACTAGTCTCCTATATGGAACAGCGTTGAACACCTTACTGAAATCAAGGTAGGTACATCTACTGCTCCACCCTGATCAAATTTCTCAGTCACACAGTCAAAGAACTCTATCAGAATTGTTTGGCATGACATCCCCCCTTCCCCTGTGAATCCATGCTGCCTTGGGGTCTTGTAACCCACTGAATTCAAGATATTCCACAGTTCTTTCTTTCAGCAGTGATTCCGTTAACATTTCCACCACCAAAGTCAGGCTGACTGGCTTATAATTTCCAGCCTTTTCCCTGCTACCACGTTTGTGAAGTGGGACTACATCTGCTGTCCTCCAGCTCTCTGGAACTACTCCTTTTTCCAATGAGCTGCTAAATGAAGCCATCAGAGGCTCAGCCAGTACCTTCCTGAGCTTGCGCAACACCCTTGGGTCGACTCTGTTTGGCCCCATTGACTTTTCCACTTTCAGATTTGCGAGTCCCTTCAGGACTCTCTCCTCCAAAAATGGACTAGTGTCCACCTCCCTCCCTCCAATGATCCTGTTACATTTTTGTGACATATAAGTATTTGTTCAGGATGTCTGCTTTTTCCCATTCCTCCTCCTCTGCACAGTCTCCCCTTCCTTCTTAAACTTACAATCCCACCACTGGTCTTCCTTATTTTGCTTACATACATAAAAAAAAGTTTTGCCCCCTTTTGTTACTGCCTTGGCTATTTTGGCTTCAGTTTGTGACTTTGTGCTCCTTACTGCTCTCCCTGCTTTCCTCTGCTTCCCTGATTCACCTCTCTATCCTCCTGCCTCTGCATCACCTTATACCTTCTGAATGCTACCCTTAGCTTTTATATTTTCCACCACCTCTTCCCAGACCCATAATGATCTCTTTTTCCTCTTTCTTTTGCTCCCTTACTTGATGTAGAGGTTTGTTGCCTTCACTACAGCTCTTTTCAGTGTCCCCCACTGTTCTTCCACCCACTACCTAGTTCATCCCCCTTCCCAGGTCATACCTAAGGCATTCACTCATCTTTTTAAAATCTGCTCTCCTGAAGTGCAGGACCCTCGCCTTTGTGTCGTTCGATTCCACAGCCATCCTTATACTGAACCATACTAAACAGTGATAGTTGGTCCCTAGATGATCCCTCCCCCAACACCTTGGCATCTACAACACAGTCCCTGTTGATGAGTACCAAGTCCAGTATTGCTTCATCTCAAGAGTATTCACTGACTAGTTGTCTGAGGAATGCCCCCTGCGCGGGGAGTCCAAGATTTCCCTGCTTCTAGATGAAACCACATCTGGGAGGCTCCAATCTACATCCAGCAGATTGAAGTCCCTCACCAACAGCACCCCCCCTCCCTTTTACTGCTTATGGTTTGCATCAGTACCTCTTCTAACTCCTGCCCCTATGCTGGATGTCTGTAGATCACACCAGTGTGAAATGAGGCTCCATCCCCCATCTCTAGGGTAAAGCACAGTATCTCTGACCCCCTTGTATTCCTTGTATCTCCATTGCTTTAATGCCCTCCCTTACATAAAGTACCACACCCCCCTGCTTTCCTTCCTACCCAGTCCTTCCTGAACAGAGTATAGCCTGGTATGGCCATGGTCCAGTCATGGTTTTCAGTGCACCATAACTTGGTAATGGCCACAGTATCCAGGTTGGCTTCTGCCATTGAGGCCTCTAGATCTGGAATCTTATTTCCTAGACTTTTAGATTTTGCACACATGGCTTTCCATGTTTTGTTCCCACTCTGTAACTCCCTTTTTTTCCTTTTTGCTTTCCCACCTCCCCCCCTCTCTATTTAATGCACCTGCTTCCATCCCCCTTCATTTCTTACACCCTGCTTCCCACATTAATTTGTAGGGATTACATTATACTGTTTTTTGGGGCTGGGAAAGAGGGGGAGGGGCTTTTTTAATTTTTATTTTAAATAGGCTGTAAATACAAATGCCTGAATACCCAAATATTCAGGCCAAATATTCAGAAAAAGGTATTTGTACAGCCTTGCAACCTTGTTTACCTACCGTGTTTTTGATGTGTCATGTGACACATATAAGCATATAAATACTGCATTGTGGAATCAATCAATCAATCAAATCTTTATTTCACCAGGCTAAACACCATTGAGAAAAACTCATTTACAAGGTGGACAAGAATCACAAGGCAATACATAAAGAATAAGCAGAAGAAAACATAAGGGCATATAATTACATACAAGTAGCAACATACTAGCAAAAGCAGAATTACACATGAGCAGAGTAGGGTACAGAACTCTCATAATATAAAGATACTTAAGAAACTTTAATGATGTGGGCATAGGGAACCTCACATCTCGGCATTCCGGTAGCTATACAAATCAAAACATATACCTATACCTATAAGTATATAATTGCATACATATATAGACACAAACATACTTGCATACAGATATACAGATACACACACACACACACACATGTGCACACACACACACACACATATGTATACATAATTAACACACTTGCACACTCACCCATAAGCATGTGTACACACACATACGTGCACACATACATACATAAGTATACAAACATGCACATACAAATGTATTCTCATCAGTGCAGCACCACGTAAGTAAGATTAGCAAGGAGTTGTTCTGACAGCAAGTAATATAGTGGAACAATACAACATAATCAGAGAAAGGTACAGAGGGAGTAAGTAGGGACAAAAAGTGGGAGAAGGGTGTCCTTAGTCACTCTGCTAACACATGGAGTGGTCACTAGTACGGGCATTTGCACATTTCTTTGACAGAGTGATCAAGCAGGGTTTTCAAGTTTAAGAGATTTTTGGATGGTGTTCCAAAGGGCGGGGAGGAAGTAGCTTATAGCTGCTTTGCCAAAATGAGATCTGACCCTAGGGACGACAAGAGAAATATAGGATAGGCTTCTCAGTGGGCAACTACCTGCGACACAGCTGGGCAAACAGTCTGTGATATGAGGAAGCATATTGCTAATGGCTCTGTAGGTCCACAAGACAGAGTTCCTTTGTCACCTAAAGCTCAGTGAACACCAACCTACCGCTGCATAGAGGGAGCAGTGATGAGTGGCGTAAGGTGCACCCGTAATGAATCTAAGCGCTCTATGGTAAAATGTGTCAAGTTTGGACAATGCAGTTTGTGGGCCTTGTCAATACAGAAAATCACTGTAATCCAACAGTGACATGAATGTTGACTGGACCAGCCTAGTTTAACTTCCAAAGTAAGCAGGTGCCTAATCCTAAAAAAGGAGACCCAGCCTTTGCCTAAGCTTCTTGGAGAGCTCCTCAATGTGGTCACCGAATGAGAGTTTAGCGTCTATCTACACCCCTAAGTATTTAAACTTGTTGATGTGTTCAAGGGTCTCACCTAGAAATGTTGATAGGTGAGGTGTAATGCTGTGGTTATGTTTAAGAGGACCAGAAGCCGAAGGAGAAAAAAGCATGGTCTTAGGTTTTTTTTGCATTTAGAAGTAACTTTAAATGTAGTAGTTTTTTCTGAAAAAGGTTAAATTCCATCTGGAGTTCTCTGAATGCTAGCTTCGGGGAGGGTCTGTCTATATAAATGACAGTATCATCTGCAAACAAGTGAATGTTTGCCGATGTAATACCTGAATTGATGTTGTTTATATAGATAGCAAATAGAAGAAGTCCTAAAATAGACCCTTGTGGCACTCCTCTTTGCAGTACAGGTCACCTTCAGCCTTGACTTGCTGGTGACACCTAATGAGGTAGTGAGAGAACCAGTTTAGCACTGAACAGTTCAATCCAGTGTTTCTTAGTATGGCTAGCAGCAGGTCATGGTCCACGGTATCGAATGCTTTGCTCAAGTCAAGGAACAAAGCGCAAATATGATTTTTAGAGTCCAAGGTGTTAAACTAGTTATTTGAGACTTTGTCAAGGGCAGATACCATGCTGTGCTGGCCTCTAAATCCAGACTGAAGAGGATTTAGAAGATATCATTCTCCAGGTGCTGCCTGAGTTGTGCGTTGGCGATCATCTCTAAAAGTTTAGAAAGGGTAGGAAGAAAAGATATTGGGCAGTAATTATTTAAATCACCTGGATCCCCAGATTTAAATAGGGGAATTATTTAGGAAGTTTTCCAGACAGTGGGGATCGTGCCTTGTACAAGTGATAAGTTAAAGAGGTGGGTAATTGGTGCTGTTAAAATGTAATATCCATATTTTAAGAATAGTGGCTCAATGTGATCTGTGCCCCCACTTTTCTTCAAATTCACTGTCAAGAGGAGATCCTCTACCTGTTTGAACATAATAGGGCTGAATGAAAAACCAGAATTATACCCAGGATTTAGTGAGACAATGGAATCAGAATTCTTGGTGCACATTTGGGCCCTAAGTTTACTAGCTGGCAAAGTGTCAAACTCCAAACTTGCGGTAGCAAAATGTTCGTTTAGAAGGTCAAGGATCTTGGGCTTATCAGTAAGACACAGACCACAGTGGAAGATTTTATGAGAAAATGCACTAGCAGAGTTATGGCCTTCAATAATTTTTAGTGTTTTCCAGAATTTTGCCACATGATTTGTTGAGTCATTAAGCTCGGGGTGGAAATATCTGGCTTTCTCCACCCTGACCAGCCAAGTGCATTGGTTTCTTGCAATTCTAAAGGAAGTCCAGTCGGCCTGCAGCTTAGTTTTTCTGGCTTTCTTCCACAGTGCATCCCTATGGAGAAGTGCAGCTTTGAGACTAGCAGTGAACCAGGGGCAGGACCTCTTTTTCATGCTCACTTTAACTAACAGTGCGTGTCTGTTGATGGCGTCCAGGACTGAGTTTTGGAATATCTCATAGACGTTCTCTACTTTGGAGGCAAGGTAAAAGTCCTGCCAATTTATGTTCTGAAGTTCAGTGAGACATGCATTTAGATTGAAGTACCAGAAGCATCTCTTGGTAATGTGTCTAGAGGAGGAGATAGCTTTCTTCCACCGACTTCACACAGGCTATAGCACAGTGATTGCTAATATCATTGAAGAAGGTGGCAGAATGCGTAAAAAGGTGGGGCCTGTTCACTAGAATTAGGTCCAGAAGGGTACTATGAGATGGGTTTTTTTAAGTTAGGATATGTAGCTTCTGAGACAAGTTGGCTGAGACCAAAGGAGTTGCAAATATCTTTAAGGGGCTGATAAGCAGGGGAGAACCAATCCATATCAAAGTCATCCAGGATAATGACCTCCTAGGTCGTGGAGCCTAGCACATTTCGCAAGTGTTCCAGCACTTTATGCCCTGCAGAAGGAGGTCTGTAGTACCCTAATATACAGAATGAAGTGTCTTGAGAAGTTTGGACCCTTAGAGTGACGCATTCAAATTCTTTAGCCACAGTAGTAGCTTCAATCAGGGATGAGGAAAACTTATTTTTAACATAAAATAGCTACACCTCCATCCTGTGTGAGTCTGTCAGATCTGAATAGACTGTACGAGGGAATATTAACCTCGTGGTCCTTAGTGGGAGGCTTTAACCAAGATTCAGTGACAACAGGGACATCTGGGCAAGAGTGAAGAGTCCAGGCATGAATAGAGTCGAATTTCGTCAGCAGGCTACAGGCATTAATGTGAAGGAAACTCATCCCCTTCAAAAGAGGCATATCAGAAGTTGCATTTATGGGCTGGAGAGGACCAGGGCTAAGCTCAACATTGCCCACACAGACTAGCAGCAGTAGAAGTATTTTTTTAGTGCATTTAATAGTAATCTGAGTAGGTGAGACCTTCCTCACCTGTGTGAGTGGGGGGGGGGATAGGGAATGAAGTTGAGGAACAAGGTCCAAATGGACCCAAGACTGCATACAGCAGCAACCTAACTGAGAAAACAATGGGTCTGCTAGGAGGAGAGGGGGGCAGGTCTGGGAGAGGGTAAACCCCAGAGGGTGTGCGTGTAAAGGTGAACAGGGTACAACACAGGTTACTGATCACTCACCCGTGGCATATGGTAGGGGTATGGAGCAATAGAAGGATGAATCTGCAGTACAGGAAGGCACAATGGAGGTGGTTATAATATCAGGTTAGGGAGGGCATATCCTCATGGCTACGAGAAATCCAATTAATATTGGTAAAGAGAGCATGATGAGTGCGTGGAGCAAGGCAAGATAAGGTGTCGGACTAGCTTTCAAGCACCAAGCCTAAAAATCAGTTCAAGAAGCCAGCAGTAGTGGCAGCCAATAGAGAGGAAGGTAGGTAGGAAGGGTGAGGCAACTGCATATTTAATAGCGGCTGGGATTGTGGGCGTGGTGGAGAAAATATAGCAGTAGCTATCCACAGTGCTACACAAGCCGAGTCTATCCCTAGTCACGGTTCCAAGCTAGGAGAAGCCATACGGTCCTCAGGCGGTGCAATGAGCAGTCAATAATTGCACAGTCGGGTGCATCTACCAATCACGGGCAAAGCTGTGCAGCCAGGGACCAATCACTTAGCTGGTGTACATTAGCGGTGGAGCATACCTGCAAGCCGTGCCCAGGGAGTGGGGAGGTGGGTAGAGCCTGAAGAGGCCAGCCATAGGGCTGAACACAAGCCACGGGACGGCTTGTGCTGCCAGAATCAAGAGCACAACCTGAGGGGAAGAAGAAAGGAAAAATGTAGCAATTTAAGCGAAATGGTCTATGGCACAGCAGAGGGCTGGAGCAGTGGGAGGGGTCAGTTTAACAAAGAGACAAGAGAATACTAATTAACAGCTTTCTGTCTCTTAACTAAGGGGGTTGGGGAAAAGTAAATAGGGGCAGTAGTTAAAGTGCAGGGGCTGACTGGATTTTGGCACCAGGCTATTTTGAAAGACACAAGGTGGGGCAGGAGGGGGAGATAGAAGTGAAGGTCAGGAATAGACTGAGAAATAGTAAAAAGAAAGGAAATTAAGAGTCTGTGGTCAGGCTAGTTTGAAAGAGGTGGGGGGGAGATAGGAGCTAAGATCCAAGTTCAGACTGAGAAGGGTAAAACAACAGAAAAGAATTTAAGAGACTTCTATCAGGCATAGGCAAATAAAAGTACACAGGAGAAAATAAGTTATAGGACAGAGCAGAAAAATACTTTCAGTTTTACCTACCTTCTAGTCACATAACACAAATTCACAGTGCTCAACAAACAGCCTAATTAACAAGATTCAGTGGTCAGAATATTAGCTCACAGTCCAGCAAACAGTCAATTCTAGATAAACGTTACAAGCATTTAACATGGCAGCAATAAATATATCTGGAATTTGAATCGCAGCGCTACACAAGTTGAGTCTATCCCTAGCCATGGTTCCAAGCTAGGAGAAGCCATACGGTCCTCAGGTGGTACAACGAGTAGCTAATAATTACAGAGTCAGGGGTGCTGTCTACCACTCACAGGCAAAGCCATGCAGCCAGGGGCCAATTGCTTAGCTGATGTACGTTAGTGGTGAAGCATACCTGCAAGCCCTGTCCAGGGAGTGGGGAGGTGGGTAGAGCCTGAAGCGGCCAGCGATAGGGCCAAACACAAGCTGTGGGATGGCTTGTGCTGCCCAACTCAAGAGCGCAACCTGCAAGCCATGTCCAGGCAGTTGGGAGGCTAGTAGAGCCTGAAGCAGCCAGCTGTAGGGCTGAACACAAGCCGCTGAATGGCTTGTTCTGCCCGAATCAAGAGCGCAACCTGAGGGGGGAATCAAAGTTCAACATACTGCAAATCTTCAATGGTAAATATCTGACAATGTTAAATATGAAAAATGAATAAGGAATGATAGATAGTAAAGTCTCTACAAGAGCGCGAGGTAAAGAGATTTAGTTTGAGTAAAATTATAGAGTTAGAATTATTGAAAGCACTGTTTTAGATTAGAAACAAAAACATTTTTGCCCTTATGTTGTTTACAGAATGGAATAATGAAGTAATGCAGTTATGCACATGAAATTATAAAAGACAAATAAACAGGTTGGTAAGACAATGTTGATAAAGCTTCGTTTTAATGGGGTGCCATACAAGTTACGTCAGGTTATAAGGTGGTATATTTTGTTTTCACAGCAAAACAAAGTTTGGAGAATGGGACAATATTGAGAAAATAACTCCTTTTTAGTGAATAAGATTGGTTATATTATTATTATTCTACAGTGGTTTAATAAGAGAGCTAAGCATTATTAGCAGGAGGTTAATCACATTATTATTTTTGTAATGTTATGTATTAGGAGAAGGTGGTGGGAGTCGAACTTCAGTACTTATCAAAGAAGAAAAATGCTTGTGAAAAGGATTATAAATCACATGTAAGGGCCATTATAATTCTGCATTATAATGCTTTGTTACAATTATAAATATTTTATATTAAATGACTTTAAAAAAAAATATTTCTTTTATATTAATAAGGTAACCAGTATTCCTGAAGAAGGGAGTATTCCCGAAATGTAGAATTTTACTACTGGATGTTATTGGATGAAATTAAATTGAGATTATGAAAAATATTTTTCAACAAGAGTTGTTTTGAACCTTATTTGGGGTGAGTAGGCTAGCATACTGTGTTTCAATGTTAAATATTAGTCATGTAACACACCACTCTACACACTCAAAACAATAAGCATATTACAACTACAGCTACAGGCCCTCGCATGATGGAGCAGGACATATAGTACATATTAGTGGACCAGCCACAAATTAATTAATTACTACAGCTTGTGTATTGTTAACAAAGCAAGGATGCAATGGGTGAAAGGTTGGAAGGCTATGGGGAGGATATCATCACCAATGGTGCATGTGCCATGTGAAGTGATACATCAAAATATAAATACCGTAATGTTGTGCCAAACTTCACCATACTGTGAACTTTTTTTTGCAGTGGAACACCTGGTCATCATATACAAACATACAAAGAATGCCAGTAGATACAGGCCTGATGGTCAGTGCTGTGGAGAATGAGGAATTCTGGCAGCAGAATTTCTGCTGGAATTTCACTGGTTCTTCAGTGGAATTCCACCTACTGTGATCGGCGGAATAATATTCTGCAGAAAAGCAATATTTCCATGGAAATTTATTCCTCAACAATTTCCTCAGAAAATATTGAGATCTACAGAATAATATTCCTCAGAACAGCATTTTTCCATGGAAAATCATTCCACAACTATTTTCTACTGCTGAATTTCATCATTCCATTTGTGGTGAAATTCGGCAGAATTTCGGCAGATACTACTGATGGTCTATCTAGTCTGCTTGAGTGTGCAGCTAGCAGTATGTTATACTGCAGCTGCTCCCTCCTCTCCTACCTGCATATCCAATTTCATGCCCATGCTAGCGGTTACCCCTCCTCTCAGTGCCTCATTGGCGACCTTCCGTAGAAACATAGAATCTGATGACAGATAAGGACCACTTGGCCCACCTCATCTGACCATTTCCTGATCTAACAGATAAGCTGCAGATATTAGATAACCATGTACCTACTTCCTCCTACCCCTCACTAGAATTGCCTTATGTCTGTCCCATGCATTCTTGAATTCCCCCACTGTTTTTGACTCTACGACCTCCTCAGGAAGGCTGTTCCATGCATCTACAACCCTTTCTGTGAAGAAATACTTCCTCACATTATCTCTAAGATGTCCCCCCTCTATCTTCAAATTGTGCCCCCTTGTTCTTGCACATCTCTTTTTCTGAAAGATGCTACCCTCTTGGACTTTGTTGATTCCCTTGAGGTATTAGAAAGTTTCTGTCATGTCCCCCCTCTCCCTCCTTTCCTCAAAGCTATACATCTTAAGCTCCTTTAGTCTTTCTTCATATGTCTTCTGGTGCAGACCCTGCATCATTTTGGTTGGCTTCCTCTGGACAGCCTCCACCCTGTCTATGTCTTTGTGGAGATGGGGTCTCCAGAACTGTACATAGTACTCCAGATGTGGTCTTACCAACTGTCTGTACAGAGGGCCAACAACTTCTTGTTTTTTACGGTGATGTCTCTCCCTATGCATCCCAGTATCCCCCAAGCCCTCCTTACTGCCTTCTCACATTGCTGGCCTACCTTTAGGTCATTTGATATGACTATCACCAGGTCCCTTTCCATTTTTGTTGTTGTCAGTATCTCACCCCCCATTGTGTACTCTTCCCCTGGGTTTTTGTTTCCCAGGTGCATTACTTTGTACTTTTTTGTGTTGAATCTAAGCTGCTATACATTTGACCATTCCTCCAGCCTTGCCAAGTCCCTTTTCATCCTTTCCACCCCACCTTGTATATCAACCCTGTTGCAGATCTTTGTATCATCTGCAAAGAGACATACTTTTCCTTCCAGTCCCTCTGCAATGTCACTTATAAAGACATTAAAAAGGACCGGCCCCATGCTGAACCCTGCGGTACCCCACTAGTAACCCCCCTTTCTTCACTGTGGACTCCATTTACTATTAACCTCTGTGTCCTGTTGTCCAGCCAGTGTTTTACCCAGGCTACCACCCTGGGACCCACTCCCAGGCTGGCTAACTTGTTTATTAATCTTTTGTGCAGGACTGTGTCAAATGCCTTGCTAATGTCTAGGTAGGCCATGTCCACAGCCCCTCTCTGCTCTACTACTTTGGTCACCCAGTCAAAGAAATCAATTAGATTTGTCTGACATGACCTTCCTGCTGTGAATCCATGCTGCCTTGGGTCCTCTGCCCCACAGGCCTCTAGGTACTCAACAATTCTTTCCTTCAGAAGTGATTCCAACATTTTTCCTACCACTAAGTTCAAACTGACAGGTATGTAGTTTCTTGCCTCTGTCTTGCTCCCACTTTTGTGAAGGGGAATCACATCCACCCTCCTCCAGTCCTCAGGTACCACACCACCCTCCCATGATTTATTAAAAAGGGTAGTTAGTGGTGTTACTAGTTCTTCCCTTAGTTCTTTTAGACTTCTGGGGTGAATCCCATCTGGCCCCCTGACTTTGTTCCATCCCCTCTTAAAACTGCCCACCATCTTCAAGCATACCACCTCCTCAGGCAATGCATTCCACTCTGTCACCACTTTCTCCATGAAATAGTGAAATATGAATTATTCAAATAAAAAATAAATAAAAGTAATATGTAATGCTGGACAAGAAATTAATTAAGGGTGAATAATACTGTGAATGCATAGAATGTGATCTGATCAGTGGTGCTGCACTAATGACTGTCTTTTGGATGTCACGGCACTTGTCTGCAAACCATCGTACTATTCTTATGCGACATGTAATGTGAAATAATGTTAAGAATCTCAAAGACTGTATCTGAAATGGGTGCATTTAGAACTACAGGAGAGAAGGATTAGTTAACTCTACTTGCTGTTGAGGGAGTTAATGTATAGAGGATTTTTGTAAGTTTTGATATTGTTTTATTTTCTTTTTAATTTAGCTTAAAGTAGAATTTAGCTTAAAGGATTCTGTGGCTGGAGTGACTGTAAAAGCCCTGCCACCCACCCCTTCCACCAGCCTTTCTTAAATACTGAAATACCACTGGGGGTTAGGCTTGAAGGTTGTGAGGGAGGAGCTTGGGGAGCTGCAAACTGATCTGATTCCTCAGAAGAGGCCAGAAAGGAGGAAACAAGGAACAGCCACATGAGCTAAGTCTTAAGGACATATGAGTATATAAAATGTATGAGTAGATCTATAGTCCTGATGAGTAGAATTGTGGTTTCCAGTTAGTACTGTAGTTGGTTGTCTTAAGCTGCATGCAAAGGCATTTAGGATAACAATTTCTGTTAGAGGCTGGGTTAGGATGAGTTTATTCTACTTGCTGTAGGGAGAGTGGTGTGGAGAGGTTGTATAGGTAGTGTGGACCATGCGTAGGATTGTTGGGTGCAATGATTGTGGAGCAGCAATGCAAATGAACATACAGTGGAGGCTGGGAGGGTGTCCAATATGCAACAGGCTAAGGAGGCTTGAGAAAGAGGTTCAGTGGCTTGACATGGAGCTGGAGAGGTTGAGGGAGGAGGGAATGATTGTATCGGTAGGAGGGCTGACATCTGAGAGTACTGTGGGGGCACCACAAAGAAGGAACAGTGGGGCAAGGGAGAGGTCAGGGGGAGGATGCACAATAGACAGGAAGCCAGTTGATGAAGGGTGGACTCTAGTAAGACCTAGGAAAAGAGGAGCAGCAGTAGGCAGGAGGGAGGAGGAAACACACAATGAGGCAAAGGGCGGAGGGAACATGTTTGCTGTACTAGCAACACATGGGAAAGAGGACGCAGGAGGAGATTGCACAAGGGATAGTACTCACAAAGAGAAGGGAGAGGAGGGGCATTACTAGTGGAGAGACTGAGCATGGCATGGCATGGGGAGGGATAATACTCGGAAAGGTGAGGAGGGAGCGGAAGGTTGGCAGTCAAACAAGAGGAGGGGGAGGAGTCTCAGTTGAAAAGGGCAGGGGGCAGACACTGGGACACACTGTAAAAGCACCATCTTGAGTGGCCCCAGAAATGAGAACCTGGGTGGGGTGGTGGCGATGGGCACAAGGAAAGAGGAGGGAGGTGTACTAGTGTTGGGGGACTCCATACTCAAGGGGATCAGATGGGGCAGCATGGGGGAGAGGCACAGTCAGATAAGGGTGGATTCCATACCAGTATTAAAGGCAGACAAGGCAGGACAGGCAATCCTAAGGTGCGTAAGGAGGGGTAGGAGGAAACCACACATTGTGGTACATGTGGGGACAAATGACCTAGCAGGGGAAACAGTGGAGGTAACAAATGAGAGGACTGAGGAAGTGGGAAGGTTGTGTGAAGAGACTGGGGAGTCTGTGGCATTCTCTGAAGTGCTCCCAGTACCCTGTACAAGCACAGTGAGAAAGGAGAGGATTAAGGAGTTGAACACATGGTTGATAGAATGGCATCAAACTAAGGGATATGGGGTTGTGGGTGGCTGGGGCAGTACCTGGGATAATAACAATCTTTTTGCAAGGGATAGGCTGCACCTGAGTGGGGAGGGGAAGGAGGTATTAAAGCAAAGACAGGGGGAGGTATATTGCGACAAAGGTGGATTTAAACTAGATGGGGGAGTGGCAAGTGGACAGTAGGTAGGCAGGGATCCAGTAGAGTGGAGTCACAGCCTACCTCCCAGGCTAACAGGGAAGGACTCATTGCAGCCGAAAAAGGAGGGAGTAAAAGGAAGAAAATGGAGACCAATGAAGGGAAGGGGGCAGGATGGAGAGTGGTCTCGCTGAATGCAAGAAGCTTAGGCAACAAATCTGCTGAGCTACAGGCACTCTTAGCTGTGTGGAGGGTGGATATTGCAGCTGTCACAGAAACATGGGCAACTGAGCACTGGGACTGGGATCTGGCAATCCCAGGATGCAAAGTATACAGGAAGGACTGTAAGGAAGGGAGGGGCAGTGGGGTGACAGTTTATGTGAGGGACAGGATCAAATGCACAAGGGATGAGGGTGAAGAAAGGAGAACAGAGGCAATCTGGCTGCAGCTCCTAGACTCAAGGGGTAGGAAACTGAGGTTTGGGGTGGTATATAGGCCACCGTCCCAGTCTGATGAGCTTGACAGGGAATTAGCAGGACAAATCAGAAAGGTATGTAGAACAGAGAAGGTGGTCATCGTGGGGGATTTCAACTTGCTGGAGGTTGACTGGAGCATTCTGGTCACCTCCAGTGCTAGGAAGCAGGTGCTCCTGGACGCAATCCAGGAGGGTCTCCAGAGACAGTTGGTTAGTGTACTTACTAGGCTAAAGAACACTTTAGATCTGGTGTTATCGAATGGGGAGGCAGTGAGGGAAATAAAGATGGAGGACCCACTAGCCGATAGTGATCACCAAACAGTGTGGTTTAATATCACGATGTGCAGGGAGCCAGAGAAATCAGTTACTCAGGTAATAAACTTCAGGGGTGCAGACTTTGGGAGGATGCAGGAAGTACTGAAAGGGAAACTAGAGGGCATAAGGCAGGAGATGGATGCAGAGCAGAAATGGGATATTATTAAATGGGGGGTTACAGAGGCAGCAGAAGCCTGCACCAAGACGCAGAGTAAGAGGAGCAGAGCAAGAAAACCATGCTGGTTGAACAGTGAGGTAGTGGAGGTGGTGAGAGCAAAACGAGAAGCGCACCAGAGGTATAGAAGGATGGGGAAGGAAGTGGACAGGGAGGAGTATGCATGATGGTTCAGGGAGGTGACCAGAAAAGTGAGAGAAGCCAAGGCCGAGATGGAGCTGAGATTAGAGCAGGGAATTAACACGGGGGAAAAAGACTTTTTCAGATACACCAGGGAAAAAAGGAAGTGCAAGGAGACAATAGTGAGGATAAAAATGGGTGGGGAGTGGACAGAAAAGGGTGAGGAGCAGGCAGAAGCACTGAATGAATACTTTTGCTCAGTGTTCATGGAAGAAAGGGGACCACTACCACCATGGGCTGGGAGGTGGGGACAGGGGAGAGGAGGCAACAGATGGAAGAATTGAGGCAAGTAGAGTCCTAGAGGGACTGAGGGCACTGAAGGTAGACAAGTCACCAGGTCCAGATGGTATCCACCCCAGGGTGCTGGGGGAGATGGCGGAGGTGTTGGCAGAGCCACTGGTGGATCTATACAGCACCTCACTGGAGTCGGGATGTGTGCCACTGGACTGGAGGAAGGCACATGTAGTACCATTACACAAGAGCAGATCAAGGGATGAACCAGGTAATTATTGCCCGGTAAGTCTCACCTCCATAGTGTGCAAACTCATGGAGACAATACTAAAGGAAAGACTAGTGCCATACCTAGAGGACAATGGCCTCTAGGATGTGAGGCAGCATGGATTTGTTTCAGGGAAGTCGTGTCAAACCAACCTGATACAATATTATGACTGGGTGACAGGTGAGCTGGATAAGAGTCATGCGGTGGATGCTCTTTACTTGGACTTCAGCAAGGCCATTGATTCTAGGCCTCATGGGTGGCTTGGGGGGAAGCTAACTGGTGTAGGGGTAGAGGCAAAAATGATGAACTGGATTACAAGCTGGCTGAGTTGGAGGCTGCAACGGGTGGTGGTGAGAGGGGAGCTCTCAACTCCGAGGCCAGTGACAAGTGGGGTGCCACAGGGCTCTGTGTTGGGGCCAGTATTGTTTGGGCTCTTCATATCAAGCATTGCACATGGGGTGATGAGCAAGATAAGTCTGTTCACTGACGACACCAAAATCGGAGCAGTGGTGAATGGAGAGGAGGGATGGAAGCAGGTGCAGGGGGACCTAAGCAAGCTAGAGGAGTGGTCAGAAAGGTGGCAGCTGAGGTTCAATGCAATGAAGTATAAGGTTATGCATTTTGGGGTGAAGAACCCAAGGAGAGAATATTGGCCGGGAGGGGTTAAGCTGGGGATCACTGAGGAGGAGGAGAAGGACCTAGGGGTAATGATAACAGGGACCATGGACAACACTACCCAGTGCAGGAGAGTGGCTGCAAAAGTGAACAAAATGCTGGGGTGCATAGTGAGGGGGGTTTTGTCCAGACAAAGAGAGGTGATCTTGCCCCACTACAGGTCGCTGGTAAGGCCACACTTAGAGTATTGTGTGCAGCTTTGGAGGCCATACCTAAAGCGTGATATCAGGCTACTGGAGGTGGTGCAGAGGAGGGCAACAAAGATGATATGTGGAATGGAAGGTACAGACTATGACAGCAGGCTGAGAGACCTGAATATGTACACCTTGGAGGACAGAAGGGACAGGGGGGACATGACAGAGACAGTCAAGTATCTGAGAGGAATCAATAAGGATGGGGCAGATGGGGTCTTTAAGTTAAGGAGGGGGAAGGTCACAAGGGGACATGGGCTAAGAATAGAGCGAGGGAGATTGAGGAAGGAAATAAGGAGACACTTTTTCACAGAAAGGGTGGTAGCAAAATGGAATACCCTACCAGAATGGGTGGTATCATGTAAATCTGTGAACAGCTTCAAAAGGGCATGGGACAGCGAACAGAGGACAGTGAGGGTGGGGAGGTGGGGGTGGCAGTGGGATGACAAAAGGAGGGGGGTTGGGGCAGCTGCAAGCCTAGGGTGCTAGCTGTACACTCGAGCAGACTTAGATAGAACTGTTGGTCAGTTTCTGCTGGCACATTCAAGAGTGTTCAAATGTGCACAGTATGTACAGTAAAATACACAGACAACTATGATGTATGAGCTTGAGCTTAATGTTATAAGCTAATTTAACGTATCCTTTAGTCTTGGACATATGGGGCCCTATTTACAAAGATGGATGCAGGACTTGCGTCTAACCCTGCGTCTGTCCCGATGTTGGCCATAACTATGTCAAATACCTTGGATGCAGCACAGTCCAATTTTACATTGTTTGGTGCAGTCTGCGATGGTTGATCCAGTTTAAGGCGCATTGCACCCAACCTGTGCTGCGAGCCCCATGGAAGAGGTCACCCCGGGATGCAAAGTTATGGCAGGGGGGGAGCCTGATGTCCAGGAGTTGCAGCAGTTGCTTTTCTAAAATTGTGAAATCCCTGGTGTTTGAAGCAAGTCGCCACTTGCTTCAAACTCTCGGCTGCAAGATCCTTGAGGTATTCCAACAAGCTTTGAAAATTGGGCCCATTATCTCTACAAAGTAACACTATGTGGAATACCAGTTAGTACATCTCAGTCTGAGAATATAAATAACACAATTTCACGAATGTAACAATGAATGAATGTATAACTTATGTTGTTTAACTCCAGACAGTAGGTAGTGGCAAACAGGTGTATTTGTTGAGGGAAAACAAAACAAGAATACTTAAAAGATGTGTCTGTTAACACTGTGATTTTAAAAGCACAAGTTGACTTGTTTTCATGTGTAAGACATCTTTTTCTTTTGTATAAACAATAGGATATTTATAGGTAAAAAATTATATATTCATTTTCAAAATGAACTTATTATATTTATTTAAATTAGCACTAAACTGTCTATGCAAGTGGTTTCAGCATTTCATTTTACATGAAAGAAATCAGCCTAGCCAGTACTTCTCAGAAAATATGTAGGTGAAGCAACAATGTTCTCTACATTTGGACCCTGTGAAGCATCAATATTCACTACACGTGGACTCTGTGAAGCATCAGTGTTCACTACACGTGGACCCTGTGAAGCATCAATATTCAATACACATGGACCCTGTGAAGCATCAATGTTCACTACACGTGGACCCTGTGAAGCATCAATGTTCACTACACATGGACCCTGTGAAGCATCAGTGTTCACTACATGTGGACCCTGTGAAGCATCAATGTTCACTACACATGGACCTTGTGAATCATCAATGTTCACTACATGTGGACCATGTGAAGCATCAATGTTCACTACACATGGACCCTGTGAAGCATCAGTGTTCACTTCATGTGGACCCTGTGAAGCATCAATGTTCACTACACATGGACCCTGTGAAGCATCAATGTTCATTTCATATGGACCCTGTAAACTATCAATGTTCTCTACTCATGGACCATGTGAAGCATCAATGTTCACTACACATCAACTATGTGAAGCATCAGAGTTCACTACACGTGGACCCTGGGAAGCATCAACGTTTGCTACATGTGGACACTGTGAAGCATCAATGTACACTACTCATAGACCCTGTGAAGCATCAGTGTTCACTACACATGGACCCTGACTTCATATTGTACAAGTATCTGTTGTTGAAGGTCACTGAGGCCAACTCTGAGAGACACTTCTGCATAGTGCCAGAATAACCAAGAGCAACATAACACAATGTATTATCATAATAGGAGTGTTACAAAGTTGGCACAAAAAAGTTTGAAAGTTATGTAATAAATGTTGTTGTACTTATGTTCATGTGTGTGAGCATAACCTCCTGCAGCAGAGCTGGATGTACCGGATATACCAGGCCAGAGCTCTTCATCATCCTGATGGGGTTCACATGACCTACTGGCACCCAATTGTGCCGTTTATTGACCAGAAGAGGAAGCAGAGCTTTTAGGTCCAGCTCCCTCTGTGGCCTGCTGTGCAACAACATTATTGCCTTCATCATCTGTGTTGTCATCTGCAATACAAAAATAGATAAAGATAGATTTTAGTAACATGTACGAATCTGCTGTAACATTATTGACAGTTTACTTATTTTTCAAATATGTACAAATCTAGAAGCAAATGGTTTGATACCTTTTATTGGACCAACATAGATGTTACAAAGAAGAGTGTTTGTTTTTAGATTAACTGTCCTTCCTCAGAAGCTTCTGAGGAAGGACTTGGTTGGTCCGAAAGCTTAGGCACTGTTTTCTTTTTGTAACATTTATGTTTGTCCAATAAAAGGTATCAAACCATTTGCTTCTGGATCTGTTCTTACAAGAACCAATATGGCAATTAAACTAATTCTGTATGTTTTCAAGTATGTTTCATACTACAGTATATACATATCCATAGAACACTAGTATCATAACTAAGCTATGACATTGCATTAGCTTCATGTCAATTATTCAATATTTAGTAAACAGCTGATGTAACAGTAGGAATTATATATTGTGGCAACATGACAATACTTAAGCACTAAGGCATGACAGGGTGTGCATCGTCACACCCAGTGGTGGGTCAAGCACGGCCACAGACCCAGTGCTTCCACCACCCCAGGTGTGACGCTATTCAGGGACGATGCACACCCTGGAGTGCTTTATTGTGATTATAATATGGCTATAAAAAATCCAACAAGAATTTAATAATTAAGCAATAAACATAAGAAACAAATCAGAAGTTATAACTTTATTATAATTAAGTCATAAAATAGAGATAAAATAGTCCATTCAAGAGCTTTACTGCACCCCTTCATGTTGCTTACAATGACTTTTTTATATCTGATTCTATTACTTTCAGCTTAGCAATATTTTTTATACTCCTGCTTTTATCTCATTTTTCACTTTGCAGAACTGAACACATTAATATTGACAGTCTCATTTAGTGTCCCTATAGAGATCAACGGTGCTGGGGCAGAGTCATCCAGATGGTTATTTTCTGTGTTTCCTTGTTTTTTTCTAACAGGAGTGAAGATAGTCCTAACAAACAGATAAAAACAATTAAGCAATAAGGAATAACAGGGTATGCATTGTGGTTGGATAGTGGCATACCTCAGGTGTGGCATGAGACATTGCTGAGTGCCTTCACTTCAACCACCCGAGAAGTGCTGTTACCCCCACCACAATGTACAGTACACCCTGGAGTGTCTTACAGTGATTATTAAATGGGTCCAAGATGTTTGGGGGTGAAGAAATGCACCAAATCAAAAAAGAAAAATGTTATGACTTTTTTAAAACAGTCCCAACACATCCCAGCACTGACATGCCATCTCAGGTTTTAAATATTATGTAGAGCAAAATTCATGTATTTTTAATTAGCTCTTAAACCATCTAGTTTCCCTCAACCCACCCCCTTTTACTCATTTCCCTCACCTTTCTTTCTTCTTCTTTATAATATTCTGTCTCTTTTTCTCTGTCTTGCCAACATTCAAGATATTGAATTTGTACTACAGATAGAATACAAGAATTCATACCTCTGTTCGGTTCTGCTGTCAGAATGTTTACTCCCACTAGCACACAACAGAAGGCCTCAGATGGAACCAGGGCTTTTGTTTAATCTGTAACAGCTTAAACAATACAGATTTCCCTAATAAGAAGGTGAGGATAGGAGGGTGATTTTTCATGGTCAGCAAAGAAACACCATAAATTACAATTCTAAGTACTGTAGTACTTCATTTTTTAAGTTACGTATGTGTGTGTAACAAGAGTATTATGAGGGCAATTAACATTTAATTCTTCTGTTTATAAATTTAAGACACTTTTATTTTTAGGGCCTAGATGAAGGTTTTTAGTGAGTAAAGGTGACAGCCACATTTGTGATGACAGTCAGGAATGGCTGGTACTATTGATCTTATTGTGAAGAGGCTACTGGACCCTCTTCCAGTGCTGTGTCATGTGATATCAGCACTGGGTTCTAAGCTCCTCAGCCAATCAGATTACTGGATTTTTTATACCCGTATTATAATATGCTATAATCAGACGTTGCTGTGAGATTCTTAAAGAGAATGATTGTTTGAAGAGTCATATAAGATACAGTAGTAATATCACTGACTGATTACTTATTTCTCAAGGATGTTGTATACTGTACTATATCTATCTTTAGAACCCTAGTCCCATAAATAAGGTATGACATGGATATAGGGCTGACATCACAGTGGGGAGACACCTGGGGACAAGCGATCATTGCACAGTGTGGTTCAGGGTTAGAACAGTCAATTATTTTAACTGATTGATATATTTAAGAGTGTTTTAGGCATTGTATATGAATGCTGATGCTGTTTTAATCATGTGTTATTTTATTAAATTGTAAAGAGCCTAGAGTCTTTGAAATATGCGCTTAATAAATAAAATATCTATCTATCTATCTATCTATCTATCTATCTATCTATCTATCTATCTATCTACAGTATCTATCTATCTATCAGAAACAAACCACACTAAAACAAGAGTCCTGGACATCAGAAGGGCTGATTTCAGTAAAATGGAAGAGTGCCTCAGAGAAGCACTAACAGAGTTAGGGAATGTGGTGTGTGGGGTAGAGGGGAAGTGGGAAGAAATAAGGAAAGCCATTGAGAAAGCAACAAACCTCTGTGTCAAGCAGATTACAAAGAACAGGAGAAAGAAGAGACCACTATGGTTCTCTAAAGAAGTAGCAAGGAAAGGAAATGCAATGAGGTTAGCATTTAAAAGGTGCAATATGTCACAGAAGGAAGAGGACAGAGAGGGTTATCAAGAGAAATTAAGGGAGGAAGCAAAAGCAGTTAGGAGCGCTAAGGCACAAACAGAGAAGAACATTCCCAAGTCATTAAAGACGGGGATAAAATGTTATTTGGGTATATAAGTGAGAAAAGGAAAAATAAAGTGGGAATAGTAAGACTAATAGGGAAAGGAGGAGAATGCATGGAAGAGGACCAGAAATATTCCGACATACCAAACAATTACTTTTGTTAAAATTTACAAAAGAGGAGGTGGGGAACCAGCCACAGATAGGGGATAAGGGCATTAATGAAAGGGAGGTAGACACTAGCCTTTTTATGGAGGAGAGAGCCCTCAAGGAGTTAGAGAAAACTAAAAGTGGATAAGACCATGTGGCTGGACGGGGTGCACCCCAGGATGCTAAGGGAACTTAGGAAAGAGCTCACTGCACCTCTGACAGCCCTGTTCAAACTATCATTGGTAACTGGGGATGTATCGAGTGACTGGAGTAGGGCGGATGTGGTCCCACTTCATAAAAGTGGAAATAAGGAGGAGGCAGAGAACTACAGACCTGTAAGCTTGACATTTGTGGCTGGCAAATTTATGGAAACACTACTAAAGGAAAGGATTGTGGAATACCTTTCTTTTTTTTAAAACTTCTTTATTGAGTTTAAACAGCATTGTACAAGGTCTCTTTACTGTTTTGTACATACATAATTCTCAGTATATCATCTTGTCAGTTTACAGTCTTATCAAATATCATACTTTAGCCTGTACACCTTGTGTTCAACAATTAGTGTTAGCTACGTTTAACAAAACTAAAACAGAAAAAAAAAAACCTTAAAGGCACAATGAACTTAACTTTGACAAAGTCTCACCTTGCTCCTCTTCTTTTCATATACAACTTTCTCGAATTCGCTAATATTCTTATTTGTAAATCATTTGTTCTAGCACTGGGGTACCCTTCATTTTCTCTATCATGTGGCAAAGGGGAGCCATCTTGTATTGAATTTGTCTGTGCTCAAACTCAACCTCGCTGACAATTTTCCCATGCTCTCAATTTTTTTACAGTTCTGCAGTCAATGATTTATCTCTGGTATTTGTGGTGTTAGCCACCTTTGTGTGATGGCCTTGAAGGCCGCAGCTATGAATGTATTAAATAAATACTGCTTGGCCTTTCCTCTCATTGCCTGTGGATATACTCCACAAAGGATATTAATATTCTCCAGATCTTGGGGGAGTTCTAGACTTTCTTTGATATTTTCTTTGATTGTTGCCCAATAGCCTTTTATAACCCAACATGACCAAAATATATGGATTGGAGTACCTTTGTCCCCACAGCCCCTCCAACACCTGTCAGTATCTGACGTGCCTATATGTTTAGTTTTGTCTGGAGTTAAGAAAAACCTTAGCAGTAACCTCCATCTAAATTCTCTCCAGTTTCCTGACATTGTTGTCCTGTGCACTCCCTGCCAAATTTGCAACCAGTCTTTTTCTTCCAGCGATGTCTTTGTTTCATTCCCCCATCGTATCTGGACTACTTTTATTCCCTGTTCTCCTGTCTCTCTGTTTAGACCTACGTATATTTAGAAAATTCTGTGTTGTGCTTCTTGGCTTTGTGTCAGCAGTCTGAACTGCTGAATTATTTGGTGTTCTTCTGAGACAGGCTTTCTATCTCCTAGGCTTTGAATATATGACCTTGCCTGTAAATGATCTTTATTCAGGATACCAAACTCCAGTTGGAGCTGTCTAAATGTTTTAATAGTATTCCCTGCCTTAAATTGGTCTATAAACTGTAAGCCTAGTCTAGCCCATTGCTTGAATGCCAGATCCTGGTTGGCAGGTGTAAAGTTCTTGTGTTTCCATAATGGTGTCCATTGAATTTGAGTGTGATTGATTTTAAATTGTTTCTTTACTTGTAGCCAATTGCTAAGTGTGTGTTTAGTCCATCTATTTGTGAGTGTACTTAAATCTGTTGTCGAGCTCACTCCCCATAACATTGCCTTGAGATGTGTCTCCTAATTCGTGTAAATCTCTGTATCTTTCCAGACTGGATCTTGTATAGTATTCGTTATGTCTAGTAATGGCATAAGTTGTGCTGCCCTGTAATAAGCTCTAACGTTCGGCAACCCAAAGCCTCCTGCCTGTTTTGTCTTTGCAGTGTAGCCCAAGATACCCTAGGTTTTTGATTCGCCCAAATAAATCGCTTCAGTACCCTCTCCAATTCTTTCCATTCTGAGCTTGGTATGGGTATCGGGAGGCACTGATATATAGATAAAAATCTAGGTAATACGTTCATCTTAATTGAATCTACTCTATCACTGAAGGACATGGGTAGTATCGACCAACAGTGTACATCTGTAAATACTTCTGTTTTTAATTTCCCATAATTCACTCTATATAATTTACTCATGTGCCGGGGTATGTGAATCCCCAAATATCTGACCACCTCTGGAGTCCATTTGCCCTGCAGAATTGTTCTCAGGTCCTCCGGTAAGTCCCCGCTGACCCTTATAATCTCCGTTTTTGATATATTAATTTTGAAGCCTGACATTGCTCCGTACTCTTCTTCTAGCGACAGTAACTTCTAAAGGTTTTTTCTTGGGAGTTTCATGTAAATTACTGTATCATCTGCATGTAGTGAGAGTCTACTCTCTACCCCTCCTATCATAATGCCTTGTATGTTCCCCCCCTCACTGCTTATGCAGAAGGTTCTACACTAATGGCAAAAAGCAGTGGGGACAGTGGGCACCCCTGTATGGTCCCCCTTTCTATAGGTAGCAAGCCCAAGAGAGTGCCATTTGCCTTGACTCTAGCTGCAGGGTTGTTGTACATTAACTGTGTCACCTTAATGAACTCTGTACTAAAGCTCATGTGTTCCAATGTCTGGATAAGAAATGTCTAGTTTAGCCCATCAAATGCATTCTCAGAGTCAATTAGTATAGTTATTTGAGGATCTTTGCCTTTCTTACCCTCCTCTAAAATATTTGACATTCTTCTAATGTTGTCTGTCAGATGACGTTCTGGTATAAATCCTGTTTGATCAGGATGGATAATTGTCTGGATTACCTTCTGAAGTCTAGTGGCCATAATTTTCGAGAATATTTTTAAATCTTGATTTAAAAGGGAGATAGGTCTGTAGGATTCACACATCTCCCTGTCCTTCCCTAGTTTCAGTAGTACCAAGATGGTAGCCTCCCTACATGTCAATAGCCGTTCCTCTCTGTTTGACATAATCAAAATAATTTGCCCAAAATATTGGGGATAGCTGTTTGTTGAACGCTTTATAAAAATCTGTATTGAATCCATCTGGGCCCTGTGCTTTATTGGATTTTAGATCTTTGATAATCCCAAATACCTCCCTATCCCTTACTAGAGCATCAAGGGACAGCCTCACCTCCTCTGACAGTTTAGATAGATTGAGAGAGGCCAGGAATTGTTTAGATTTTGCTTCCACCCCCCCGGGCTCTTGTCTTCCTTGTAGAGTGATTTGTAATATTCAGTGAATTTGGTCATTATCCCAGTAGCATCCATCGGGCATCCTAGTGACCCTGTAGTGTTTCTGATTTTAGTTATTGTTTTGTCAGCTTCCTGCTTTCTTAGCCTGTATGTCAACAGTGCCGCCGCTTCCCCCCTGTCTTATAGTACCTATGGGCTGTGTAACTCAGTTGCCCCTCCACCTTCCTGTCTATAAGCTCCTGCAGTTCTAATCTGATTTGTTGTAGTGCCTTAAGAGATTCTGGTTTGGGTGTGTGTTTGTGGACCTGTTCTAATATTTTTAATTGTTTTTCTAGGTGTTCCTGTCTCCCTCGCCATTGCTTCTTCATTCTGGAAGACCAACTGATGATCTGACCTCTTAATACCACCTTCATTGAATCCCATACCACTTGTTCCTGAACCTCCCCTCCAGCATTGGGATACTTGTATTCTTTAATGTCTTTCTGAATTCTGATTTTAAATGCTTTGTCATTTAATAAAGAATTGTTAAACCTCCACAATGTGTGTTTTTGTGTCTGTTGGTTTGTGAGTGTGATTGAGATGGGTGCACAGTCTGAAAGGACCATGCTGTGTATTTCGCTCGAGGTAATCTTAAGTATATCGGTTTTGTGCATGAGAAACATCTCTATTCTAGTGTATTCTTTATGTGGGTGTAAGAAAAATGTTAAATCTGTGTCCCCTCTGTGTTGTTCCCTCCATATATCGATAAGCCCCTGTGCATCCATGCACTGTTTCAGTCTCCTTCTAGCCTCCCTGTTTGTGTTGCTGTTCTTAGATGACCTGTCCCACTGGGGGTTCAGGACACAGTTAAAGTCTTCACCAAGTACCACTGTCCCCTTCTCTAATTGAGCTATTTTTTGGAAAAGAGTCTTTAAGAACCTTGCTGCATTGCTATTTGGAGTGTACAAATTTACCAAGTGTATGCATTGCTCCTGTAGTTTATCTGTAAGAATTACCCACCTCCCTTTTTGATCTGTGTCTGCTTTCAGTACTTGTAAACCCAAGCCATTTCTAATCATTATGGCTACCCTGTTTCTTTTCACTGACTTATGTGACAATGAGTACTCCTCTCCCACCCAGTTTCTTTTCAGCTTCCCATGCTCTATATGTGCTAGATGTGTCTCCTAAATCATTGCTACATCACTCTTCAATTTCTTAAATTCTGACAGGATTTTTGTTTGTTTTATTGCAGAATTGATGCCCTTAACATTCAGGGATAATATTCTCCAGCTACCCATGTTCAATTTTAAATCCTTCTGAGGTCAGGTTCTTTAAACATATGTGCAACTCTATTGTAATCTGAGTAGGTTGACTCTGTGATCTGTCTATACCAACCAACTGAACTCTAACTTTAATTAAATCAGTATAACTTTCTGAACTATTTACAGTATCCACTCTTTCCCTCCACATGGAAAACATTCCAACTCGAGAGGGAAAGTTAAAGTGATAGTTGTTCCTTAGTTGCCACTTCAAGGTGACTTTGAGGACTTGTTTGAACCAACCTCTGTATTGGTTCGCCTGTCACTTTGGTCCCCGCCGGGGCCGAGCTAAACTACATTGGTCAGGTGAGTCTGACCCTTCCCTTAGAAAGGTAATCAAGAATCCCCCTCACAAGCTTTGAGAAAAGCCAAAGTCTGGCTCTGGAATTTCTTCTGCTTCACTACCACTTTTCTTCCTACTTTTGCTGACTAGGTTCTCCCTTTTCAGTCTCTATTTGATCTATCACCATATTTCTTATCATCATTACCCCCTCTTACCTCCCTCCTTCTTCTTAGGCCTAGCTCCTCTTGCAATGTGCTATCAGTTACTCTGATTAGCACTCACTCCACTCCTCTCCATCCATGATGTGCAAATATGTTGACCTAATAGGTTCCAACAATTCTGCACTTGCCCTTCCCCACGCTATGCTGGAGCCGAGCGAGAGAAAAGCAGCTGCGCCATTTCCCTGTTTGGTTCATCACCCATTATAGAATCTACCTTCACCCCTCCTGTTCCAGTCATGGCCTCTACTCTGGCTGGGACCTGCTATGAGGAAAAAAACATTCCATGAGTTCGAGCATTTGTTAACCCCCCCCATGCTTTGTATGATGTTCTTAGTCCAACCAGTTAAACCCCCCGTCCCCCGGGACTGCCCCTTCATTTAGTTACTAGACATAATATTTCCAGAGGTTCGGGACATTTGAGTGCTACCTATTAATAAAGAAAAAGTGGGGGTGAGGAAGCCGAAGAAATACCTGTTAAAGATGCGAACACCTACTTCTTAAGGATGAAATGCCATGTTTACCATAACAGCCGTCTCCTCCTCTCCTGCTCACTTTGTGACATTTTTATTTCACACATAACCCTGAATGCACCTCCCGAGTCACTAGCTCCAGGGTCCTACTGTTTTAGGGAGGAAAGCTGAGTCCACCCCCCCCTCATTCAGAGCCTACCACAGGGACACCCCATCTGGCCTCCTTCCATCAAGAGCCCCGACAGTGGCCCTCCCCACATGCCTCCACTGAATCCACCACCCCTCTGGGGCAACTCCAGGACACCCCCTAATAATGCCGATGTGTGAGTGCTGCTGCCAAGTCACCCAAGGCTGTGAATGCCTTATCCCACTGCCTGTGTGTTGGGTTCCCTCAGCCCAGTCACTCACAAGTGGCCCCGGGTAGCACTCCCTCATCCGTACTGCAATACCCCCCTTGTGCCCCCTGGATCAGGTTATAATCCATTGTTCAAACCAGTAGCAGTGTGCCTTTTACTGAGGAGGGTGCTGACTGATTTACTTGAAGTCGTGTACCACAGGACTCTGGAGCTTTCCCAGGTGCATCCCTGTCCCCCCGGCACCATTCATTTTACCATTATTTCTGCACTTTTCCCTTACAAATCTGAGATATTCTACCTTCCCTCCCTTCCCTTTGTTTACCTAAATGCTTTTTGATTGTTATCCTAATGTGCCCATATTGTCTTCCGTGGATCCAAGTTAGATCCTGTCCCCACATCAGAGACTCCCTGGCTCAGGCTTTGGTGTCTCCAACCCTCTCCCTAGCGTGTTCTCCATTGCTTTGTTCCTTGGCCTTTCTTCTGCCTAACTCATTGCCGCTTTCTTATTACCATGCACTACCTGTGACCAGCCATCTGAATCCCATCCCGGAGGTACAGCTCCACCCCTCATGCACAATGTCCACCACCAGGACACACAATTCAGACCCTCAGCCGGACTTCACCTCCACCAAAATCCCCTCCCATGCACCCCTCCAACAGCTACCATCACCAGATTCTCCAATAAGTCCTCCCTTCACATCCTAGCATTTGGGCATCACCACTTCCTCTTCCACTGCCATGTTTTCCCTTTTGGCTCATCCATGCATTGGCATCCTCTCACCAACCAAAGGCTGCTCCTGTTGTGTGCCACCATGCCTCAGCTGTGCTCTAATGCCTGGGTGCAAGGCTCCCACTCTGATCGCTAGGAAAGAAACTGCCCTCCTATTCAGAGTCGAATCCCAGAGGCCTCCATGATGTTTGTAGGGACAGCCTTCCTGTCTGGCCCTGACTCTTTTACTTTTCTGATCCTGAATCTCCTTTTATCAATTAGCAGAACTCCCAACCATCCCGTTCGTGAGGCTATCTAGGTATGTTAGTACCCCCCCGGGTCAACTGAACTCCACTTCTTACCTCTGAGTCTCTTCTGATTTGGTTTTACAGGAGCCCTCCCCCCTTCAAAGCCCTCTCTGTTGCTTTCCACATTATACTCCCTCCCGTGGAATATCTTTCAATCAATGCTTTGCAGGATCAAATGTAGCATGGGTTCACAGAAGGTAGATCTCGCCAGACAAACCTGATTGATTTCTTCAACTGGGTGACCAGGGGAGTGGATCAGGGAGGGGCGGCTGATGTGGCCTACTTAGATTTCAGTAAAGCCTTTGACACCATTAAACACAGAAGACTGGTAAACAAGCTTGGCAGCCTGGGGGTGGGATGCAAGGTAGTAAAATGAGTACAGAATTGGCTGAGTAACAGAAGCCAGAGGGTGGTGGTAAATGGGGTACACTCGGTGGAAGGAAAGGTAACAAGCGAGGTGCCACAGAGATGAGTTCTGGGACCAGTCCTCTTCAATATCTTCATTAGCAAAATCGCAGAGCGTCTGGAAGGGAAAGTATGCCTGTTCTCAGATGACACAAAAATCTGCAACAGAGTAGACACACCTGGGGGGGGGAGGTAGACAGAATGAGGAAGGACCTGGAAAAACTGGAAGAATGGTCTATGGTATGACAACTAGACTTCAGTGCCAAAAAGCCCAAAATTATGCACGTAGGGCATAAGAACCCTAAGTCAAGATGCCAGTTGTTGGGGGGGAGGTGATGGCAACTACAAAACAAGAAAGGGACCTGGGGGTCATCATATCTGATGACCTGAAAGTGTTAAGACAGTGTGATAAGGCAGTAGGTAGGGCTAGTAGAATGCTGGGGTGCATAGGAAGGGGTATTACAAGCAGAAAGAAGGAGGTGGTGTTGCCCCTGTATAGATCAATGGTGAGGCCCCAACTGGATTACTGTGTCCAGTTCTGGAAGCCTTATCTCAAGAAAGACATAGATCGGGTAGAGGCAGTACAGAGGAGGAAAACCAGAATGGTTCACGGCCTGCATCAGATGCCCTATGAAGAAAGACTCAGGGAATTAAATATGTACTCTCTAGATGATAGAAGGGAAAGGTGGGGACATGATAGACACATTCAAGTACCTGAAGGATATCAGTAAGGTACAGGAGGGTGGCATTCTACAAAGAAAGAGATGCTCAAGGACAAGGGGGCATGATATGAAGCTGGAAGGGGGGAGGCTCAGAGGAGATGTGAGGAAAGACTTCTTCATAGATAGGGTGGTGGATGTCCGGAACAGACTACCAACAGAGGTAATAGGTACCAAAATGGTGGCAGGTTTCAAGCATGCATGGGGTAGACACAAAGGGACCTTAGTAACAGGATGGGGGGGGGTAAGGCTACAGATCAAGTAGGGTTTGCGGTGACAGATTAGGTAGGAATTTTTTTAGGGCAGACTGGATGGGCCAAAGGGTCCTTTTCTACCAACAACTTCTATGTTTTATGTTAGATAATCAATGGATTGTAAACAACTGCTCTAGCAGCACAAATATAAATATTTTTTTAGCTTTTGTTAACCAGGTAGGGTACACTAGGCATACATATGCCTATTTTCAGGCATGACCCAAGAGAGTACAGTACAACATTCTGGACAAACTTACAAAGCAACAAGCAACGTAACAAGAATAATACAGTATTATATGTAACCTAGGGCAACCAAAGAGCAAGTAGAGGGTAGACATTATAAATAAGAGTAATCTCACTGGTTAGGACAATACATTATTACATGGAGAAACCACAACTGGGCAGAGGTTGTGGCAACATGATACTAGTATGCTATAATCAAATCATGCTGTAACTTTTTATTAAAGTAAATGATTGTTGATAGTTCAGAGACATGGTGAAGTGGTACCAATGCTGCTGTTGCTAACCTGAGTACTGTAGTGAGCTAGTGTTCTTCTGGGCAGTTGTGTGTATGTGTGTGTGGGGGGGGACAGGTGGGGAAATGAATTTTTCTTTGTCAGGAGATGGGTGCTCAGGAAACCTTTGTCACACAAACACCACCTAGTTGATGACAGCTGGCAATGTGAGCAGAGTAGTTAAGGGGTTAGTGGATGTTCTCTATGAAGACAATCACAACTCTTCATGTGGAGTGTCATGTTGAGCGCTACATATGATGTCATTGGGTGGGTGGTGGGTGAGTGGGGGTTAGAAGAAAAACAGAAAGGAAAACAGTTGTATAAATGTAACTACATGGACATTAAACTGAAAAGAATAGTATATATAATCACAGTTAATTTAACAGACTGTGATTGTGTAATTGTACCATACCTTGTTCTTCAATAATGAGGATGTCATTCTCTGGTAGGAGCTGCTACTCCTCCACCAGTTCCCCTGGGACTGGGTCAAGGTGTGCTCTCTTTGTTGGGGTAGCAGGGAAGCCAAGATGGACTGAAATGAGAAAGAATAAGGAAAGGAAAATAGTAAAGCATGTGTACTATTATGTCATGTATTAATTCCCCCCCCCCAAGAAGCAGTGTGACACTTTATAGTTTGACACTTTTAAAAAGAGAATAATGGATAGATCACTGGGTATTACCAATGAATAATACCATCGGGAGGTTCCTGTGTCCAGAACCGCAAGATGGTATCTCACTGGTAACACAAAGTGAGATAGCCATTATTTTTAAAATATATGGATCTGAGATTTTATTTATTTTAGGTCATTTTGAAATAGGTGGTCAGCTGCTGTACTGAAGAAGTCTCTTTGTCCTGGCTGACCATCACTGCACTGTCTTGGTTTGCCCCCCCCCCCACCAAGGTTCTACAACTAAGCTGCGTTTTTAGTTTTTTGGACAGTCCTACCTTTTGGGGTTTTTTTGTGAGGGCAGGATCAAGTAGATAAGTCCATTTTTAGGTATAAAAAGAAAACACTTGGGGAAATTCCGAGGACCGGACGCAATTCACTCTCACTAAGGGAGAGATGGCCGCCATCTTTTAAAACTTGTTCTGCCTGCCCACAAAGGAAAAGCAGCCAATCAGAAGGTGCACTTTGGAAGATGTAGCATGGCAGACTTACATTTGCTCTGTTGAGTGTCAGTAATAATACTATCATTCAGGTCCTGAACGATACCATTACGGGACCTGAACAATAGTATTATCACTTCTGAACAATGGTATTATCAGTTGGCAAGTGTGGTATTATCAATTTGTTGGCTATGGTATTAACAGAATTTTTTTGTATGCTTTAGTATAGTATTAAATTTTATATCCATATATTAATAAATAATATTTAACAACTTTGATTTACTAGCTAGTGTTATAATTGTCATAGTCTATGTAGTTATGATATGCTGTTATAATATCCATGGTAATAATTCCTGCAGTCATGGTTTGTGGTATGTGGAATTTTCAAATTCCGGTAGAATGGAATTTTGCAGAATTTGTAAAATTCTGCCAACATTCTGCCAAATATTGTCAGAAGCAGACTAGCACAGTAATGTGGAATGGGTTCTCTGCTACATTTCTGTGGAATTAAATTCTGTGGATCTTTATGTTTTCCATGGAAATGGTTGCAGAATAATTTTCCATGGAAAAATGCGGTTCCAAGGAATATAATTCCACGAATCATAGCAAGTGGAATTCTGCAGAAGGACCAGCAAAATGCCAACACACAATGGCCATTCCATGCTAATTCCACTGGTGGAATTCTGCGTTCTGCACAGCACCAGTGTTTTGAACCAGTATGAAACCAATTTCAGATTATACCACAGTTAATGCAAGTTTTGGTTATGTCAAAGTAATTGAACATTATAACAATTTAGCATAGGCTATAGTCACACATATTACTACAGTGTCACAGCTGCCACACAGGTGTTTTTCTCTATCCAATCAAACTGGGAGCTTTTTTTTGTATTTTAAAAGTTTAACTTGTCATATGGACTCCATGAAATTAGTCACACCCACCAACATTTTTGGTTCAACAATCCAAGTTTATTCAGTAGATTCTCAGATTCCAGATATTTTACACCTTCAACACCATCACCATAACACATTTTTATTTACATAGATTCTTTCAGGGGTTTTCTTTTATATACATTTTCACCAACATATATTATATATTCTCATTTTGTTCTTCTCAGGACCAGGTGTGTCTGACTCGATGCCCCCTCACCACCTTATTCTTCTTTCTGGGCTCAGGTGCCCCACCTGGTCCACCAGCCCTGTCCCCTTTGAGGTGAATACCTCATAGGGAGCCCTCCCCTGCCCTACCTCCATTTTTCTGGCTCCCCCTTTTTCCCATTCTTTTTCTGACTTGCCATACCTCCACCCTTTGCTGTTCTCAGCCAGCAACCCACGTATGTCAACCAAATCAATGACATCTTTCATGTCCCTGTTGCCCTCACCAATGGGTGAGGGAGTCCTTTGTTGTTGGTACTCCTTGCAAATAAAAACACACAAGTTATTTATTGGTGTGTAATGTTTACAATTCTTTACAAGGAGAGACCCGAGTGACACCTTAATTTGGAAGTTTGGTTATCGTTACGAACTGGCCGCTCATTCTAGAAGAGCACCGAATCGACCTGGCCCTGTCGCAGCATTTCTTTTGTTGTTATCCCTTATGCTGCCAGTCACCCTAACCTGTCCACCCTCTGCATGAACTCATACCCTCCCCCCTTGTGATGTCATCTCCCCACCCCTTCTCTCCTGCTACCTGCCCCCACTACCCCTCCCCCTTCTCTTCCGTTTGCTGGCTCCAGGAAGCCGATGACAATTTGGGCTGCCCTTTAATAGCAACTTCTTTTACAGAAAAAGCTGCAATACATTGAATCAGTAGTTTGAGCTCACCACCAGTCCTCGAGTGTATCCCCTTCAACCCCCATTTACTGAGTGGAACCAGTGGCTGAAATGGGCATGGATGCCCATTCACTATAAAAGATAAATAATAACTGTGTTTTGTTTTTTCCCATAGGGAAACCCGGTTTGTAATTTGCTATTATAAAGGAGTGTTTATAACAGCAAACATCTGCCAGGTTTTCATCACTCCACACATGCACCAGCCAAAGCTCTTCCCTTCCTGATTACTGGCTGCCTTGCCTTTCTGCCAGACTTTAATGCTACTCAAACTTGGTGGTAAGTTCTTAAAAAATTAAAAAATCACTGCTCAAAAATGTTAAAAAGTTTAACAAACAAAAAAAGTTAAACACTGCTCAACACAGTTAATAATTCAGCAACTGACCATGGACTGCGTTGAAACTCATCCTGACCGCAGTTGCCTAGGGACATCTTTTATTTTATGTAATTGCTATGGCAAAACAATGAAACCCAACAATTAAATAAAATAAAACATGGAGTGGTGTGTAACACTTGAAATTTACACACACCCTCAATGTTGGATGCTTAGATAAACTGCTTGAGCTTTGCTCTTGGGATTTACATAGTATCCAACACCTCAGGTGTGTGTAAAATTCTCATTACACACTCCACCCCATATATTATTCTATAGTTTATGGACATCCATACATAGACAAGCATGTGTGTTCATTTTGAGTTTTCTATGGCAACTAGTTAATCTCATAGTTAATGTAAGTTTGGCCCTATCTAATTAATTTAACATTATAACAATTAAGCATAGATATTACTATCGTGTATGGTGGAGCTAAATTATGTATGGAATATCATGCTTGGAATATGCTTGTTGAGCTACAGCATCAAGAGCATTATGTTGTTTCGCTGCACTTGTGAAGTTACTACTGCAGCACAACAACTTAAAATACTACCATTCAGGTGCCTTTCTCTATCCAATCAAGCTGGAAGTATTTTTCTTTTCTTTTTTTTTTTATTTAACTTACAGAAAAAGGCATAACTCACTGAATCAGTACTTTGAGCCCAACACCAATCCTCTCGTGCCCCGCAACTTCCAGTTTACTGAAAGGAAACAGAGTTTCTGAAATGAGCATGGATGCCCATTCACTATAAAAGACAATAAATATATGGGCATCCATACGCAGACAAGCCTGTGTGTTGATCTTGAGTTTTCTACGGCAACTAGTGAATCTGTCTTGAACTTTGCTTTTGAGGTTGCTGGTTGACATAGATACCTCTCGATGCAGACACCGACTTGTTGTGCATGGCTGCCCATACATTATCCTCTGTATTATTTACAAGTCTTTATTTACATTAATGTTAGTGTAATGTTTAAAAAGAATGACACAGCTATGAACAAAGGTGCTTTCTCAACTGTTTTACTTACTTCCATTGTGTCTGCCTCCCAACTCTGGCTTCCCTGCCTCTTCCCACATCTTGTGAAACCCCACTTGTAGTATTGTGTCGAGTTCTGAAGGCCACATTTCAGAAGGACATAGACAAGGTGGAGACAGTCCAGAGAAGGACAACTAAAATGATGCAGGGTTTGAATTAAATGACCTATAAAGACAGACTCAGTCATCTCAACATGTACACCCCGGAAGAGAGGAGAGCAAGAGGGAACATGATCGAAATGCACAAGTACCTCATAGGGGTGAAGAGGGTGTAGGAAGATAGTCTCTTTAAAATTAGAAAGAGCTCCAGGACCAGAGAGCATGTGATGAAGCTGGAGGGGGGAAGTTTAAGAGGAATGTGAGGAAGTACTATTTCACTGAAAGAGTGTGCAACACCTGGAACAGACTGCAAGTGGAAGTGGTGGAGACAAAATCAGCAGAGGGCTTCAAGCATGGGTGGGATTGACATAAGCAACTATTGGTGAAAAGGCAGAGAGGAGGGAGGGTCACAGGAGAGCAGTTAGGGCCTGTGGAGACAGACTAGGCAGGGACCATCTGAGCAGTCTGGGTGGGGCAAGTGGTCCTTTTCTGCTGACAAAATTCTGTGTTTTTATGTAGATCTTCTTGCAGTTTACTATAGTGTATACAATTTATATAGGGATTTCACTACTTAAATAAATGCATTATTTTCATAAGACTCTTACCCAAGTGAAAGATAAACGATGTTATTCATGCAATGGGTCAATAACACTGTTTATAATGTATGGTCAAACATTGTAAACCTTCAAAATCTATATTTTCCTAATGTTGTTATGCCCTCGATGTGATGTCACAATGTTGTTATACCATCATGGGTACATCACATCGATGGTACAACAACAAGGAACACTCTACGCATACACATTCTGAGAACCACTGGCCTTACTGAACAGGCTGCGGTGGTTACAGCTGGACCCAGAGAGAGTGGTGGTGAGAGTTTAAAAGTAAGGATCCTTACTACAAATTGTATTTTTTTGTTTAAATTAAAAGGACTGATGCCCGTACAATATAAAAGACAATATATGTGCATCAATCAACCGATCTAGTCTCACTTCTCGTGGTTGCCATGACAACTTATGAAATCCTTTCGCGCTGTGGTCTTGAAGTTTATCTAAGTTGTCATGAAAACTGCTCAAAGTGATAATAGAGTGGTTGTTCATCAATACTCATACATTATCCTCTATATTTTTCACTTTCCTACATCACAATCAACTTGACCGATAGCCGATTCTACCAATCCCACAATAAATCTGGTCTCAATTGTCACACAGAACACATACATTGAATACACAGAACATATACTAGTAATTTCCTGTGTTCTAATACGCCATTCATTTCCATTTGTGAGGTGGCAGGACTTTCATAACTCCATAATGGCTTTGCCACTCATGAGTTATAATTCCACCCCCTCACTCTTGGAAATAAATGGCATATTAGAACAAAGGCCATTGTACAGTATATCCTCTATATATGCCACACAGGTGGTGAATAAATTGGGTAAATAAGTCATGTTATTTTGGAATGGTATACCATCACTAAAGCCACAACTTTACAGTGACATGGTCGATACCGACAACATCGCCATGTCGATATAAAGTCCGCCTGGGACCCTGGCACCCTTACCCAAGGTCCTGCGCCCCTTCCCCAATGCAGCTTTGTCTCAGAGTTGAGAATGATTAGTAGGGGGTGCACTGCATGGGGTGTGCAGGTGGCTGTGTAAACTCGGTGCCAGTATCCCGACTGCAATTGCAGTCGATGTAGTGGTATTTGGGAAACGTCATGTTTACAAGAAATTGTTGATGTGGCATCGTAGATCCTTTTGGAATAAATATAGTTTTTTACTTAGAGACAATTTAGTTTGCTTAGAACATAATTTATTTTCACTTAGAATTAGGAAATAGAATACAGAGAACAATGGACTAAATAGAGAGTTTATAATGGAGAGAAATGCAGTTTTAAGTTAAAACAAGGTAAAACCTGAGGAAAAGCATTACATATTGTGTGGTTGATATCAAATACATAATTGGTTGCAATCACACATTTATCTCCACACATGTGTGGTAAGATCTTCAGCATTGCCTGTCATGAGCTCTAAGTCTTGTCACTCACTAGTGGAAAATAATGTGTTGCTCCTCTGCAGTCCATTATGTATTTGATATTTATAATTTGTGTTTTTTATACACACTGTTAGTAAAATAATACAATCCAGGGTGTGTAATAATAACTGTACCTCTCATGTGGGTCTAGGCTGGCTATGCCCTTTGTATCCACAATCTACTCAAGAACTATAGTGATTACAGAAACACCATATCCCATCACAAGTCATTCCTCAGTTATATCATGTTGTGCAATATCGGTGTCCTACTAGACTGACAGCACTTCTATAACCACTCTGGTCTAATTCTAATTTTATTTTCAAACCTGAAATTCATATGTGTCTTAGTCACTTCACTTGTAAAACCATGTTCAAGTCCATCACCAAGTTATGCACCTATTTAGATAATAACATGTATTTAAAAGTTAAGTTTTAAACTTTCAGACAGTCTTAAACCCTATTGACATTTTCCAAATGGACGGGAACAAAACCAAAGGTCACATCTACTGCCCTCATCAAATGCTCCTGGAAGCTTTTTCTGAGAGTCTGTTATTTGAAATTGATCAATCCTTAAAAGAAGGCTGTCATCACAATAAATGGTTTTGTTAAAATGTATAATTTTCTAGCCTTCACTGCATCTGACATACTAAGCAGAAAGCTTTTATACATTTTTATTAATTTAGTGTAAACTCATTTGAATGCATTTCAGAGACCTGAGTATTAAGTACACACTCTTTATGACCTGGTAGTACATATGTGGGAACTGCAGCCTTGGTAGTCTGGCACATTCGGGGTTGCTTGTTATATATGTAATGCACATAGTAAATTTTCATGGAGATAAATTATGGAGTGTATGCTATGATTTTGTAAAATAAATCTTTATGATTGCACACAGCCAGAAGATAAGAAATGTATGGAAAACAGCATGGTATACAGCTCTGACTGGATATTGTAGTTTGCATGGTCTGACAAATAGGTGTATGTACTCTTGTGAAATAAATGATCACACATTCTATCAAACGGAGCATGAAGTGTAGTTAGAAAGTGTTAACGTTTACATGCATTGCATGCATTCATTTGCTAACAACTTCTGTAACAATACATTTTTTAATATATATAGTCTTTGTAAAAAAACTGCATTAAGGTACAAGATAAGGTTCAGGTTAATGTCTCAAAAGCAGGCACATGTAGCGTTACCCACCCTCCAAACAACAAAAGGAAAAAAACATTTTTTAATATATATAGTCTTTGTAAAAAAACTGCATTAAGGTACAAGATAAGGTTCAGGTTAATGTCTCAAAAGCAGGGACATGTAGCGTTACCCACCCTCCAAGCAGCAAAAGGAAAAAAACATTAGGGCTTTGGGTCTCAGGAGACTTGGCGAATCAGTGCTGGGGTCTTTCTTGGGGTTGCCAACCCTAATGCTCACCCCTCTCCCCCCAGCCAGTAGCCTACTGTCAGAAGCACAAGGTACAATTCAAAGTCAGTGCCGCATAATGATACACTCTTCAAAGGTAGAGAAATCTGTTTCACAACATGTTGTCAAGAAAGTCTGTTGTAACTTTCATGGAGGGTTCCGTGGGCCCTGCTTAAAGGAAAGAGATCATGCCTGACATTTGTTTGCTCAGGGAAATTAGGATTGATAACCTCAGGGAAGATCCCACTACTGATTAGCCAAGACTCTGGAGACTCAAAAACCTAACATTTTTTCCTTTTGCTGCTTGGGAGGTAGGGGTGGGGAGTTACAGTTAGAAACCCTAATACCACTTTTCCCTGCTTTTGTAGCATTAATTGGAACCCTAACTGATGCATTAATGCAGTTTTTTTACAAATAATGTCCTTTCTTTTTGAGATAGTGGAATCGTATCCTTATTCACACAGGTACCTGGTGCCCTGGTCAACATTTCCCTTCCCATGAAACTGTTTCAGGCACTTTTTCAAGATCATCTGTGGGTGCTGATGTGAAAATTGGCGGCCACTACACATTTACAATCACTTCACAGAGAAAATCTCATTGCTTGTAAAGTTCTTTGGAATTAATTTTGGATGAAAAGCACTACACAGGTGCAAATTCTTCTTTTTCTTTCATTTAAAATGAGGAAGGAGTGTGGGTATAAGTACAAAGTGAAAGGATTAATGTTTGATAACTGCAGAATAAGGTAGCTGGCACCTGTTAGACACAAGGCATACAGCTTACAAATGATAAAAATGAAGAAAAGTGAAACAAGGGTTTTACCTTAAGTCCAGAAGTGTTTTTCTTTATTCAGTCATGCAGAAAATGTATATTTCCTTCAGGCATATAAAACAAAGAACAAGTGTGAACTGAACTCATTCCACCATTCCCAGGTGTAGCTTCCACCCTCCCAACTGCATTTAATATTTGAAAAGCTGTTTAAAACAAGCATTTGTCAATGCCGAATGTTTGCTTGCTGATATTAGCATTGGAAGTGCATGAGTCAGACAGATGCAGACTAGGAATGACACTGAAGTATTGAACTCACACCAACCCCACCTCCACCCTGCAGAGATGGACAGGCATTGGGGTGTGTCTTTGGGTCATTGTCCATAACACTCATGACATTTCACCTCACCCTATCCTGCAGACACCGACAAGTGTTGAGGTGAGCCTTGTGGTGTTTGGCTTTACAGTCACCCCATTTTGTAAGGACATACACTGAAATGGGTGCAGTATAGGAGAATGGGGTGAACTCTGGGACCGAAGAATGCAAGTCACACCTTGACACCTGTCACTGGCTTTAGGGTGAGGGTGGAATGGCATGAGCATTACAGCTGGCAATCCGAAGGCACACTCCTGATGCCTGTTATCCTGTACAGGGTGTGATGTTATGGTTAGAAACCTTAACACTATGGGTTGTTGTCGGTATTTGCAGTACAGATTTGCAACATGGGTTTTTCGTGACCCAACCTCATGAAAGCATTTGGGACCTCTGCTCATTAACAGTGGCACTGTGATTTTGTTAATCTGTCCCAAACTTTTATTTCCCACAGCGACCGTGCCATTCGGCGCCAGATGTGCAAAAACACAGTTTGGGCAGGATGTGAAAAATGACAGCTGTGCCCTTCATAGGGAGGTGTGATGAGATGACAATGTTGAAAACGTGGAGTGAAAATATTAAAAATGATCAAACTTATGAGCGTATGTGGAAACTACACAACGCATGCTCGTAACAGTCAGTTAGTGGAATTATTTCACCAAATGTTCAACATAGGCATTCTGTAACCACTAGTCATGGACAGTGTCACTATGATTTTCTTAATCTGTCCCGAACGTTGATGTCCCACAGTGCCCGCGTCATTGTGTGCCAGATGTGCAAAAACACATTTGGGGCAGGATGTGAAAAATGACAGCTGTACTGTTCATAAGGAGGTATGAAAAAATGGCAATGTTGAAAATCTGGAGTGAAAATATTACAAATTCAAGAAGTTACAAGTGTGCGTGGAAACTGCACAATGCTCGCTTGTAACACAGTCATTTTTTTTAATGTTTTTGGCAAATTTGCAACATAGGCTTTTTGGGAGCCCACCTCATGAACAGTGAAACTGTTATTTCATTAATCAGTCCCAAAAGGTGATTCTGTGTAGTGACCGCGAAATCACCTTTCAGGACCGAATAACCAGATGACAATCACTGAATTCATGAAATGGGGTCCCAAGAACCCTGTGCTGAAAATTTGGAGCCAAAATTCACAAAAATCCCGAGATACCCGCCTAAGTTGACCCCCCATTTATGCCATTATACAGCTTACCGGCATTCCTTCAGTTCGCGGTCGGCTTTGAAGAGTACAGACATGTTCCCATTCCACCGAAGAGCGTCACTTGGGGCTCTGGAGGTAAGTATGGGGTGAGGGGTGTGTGGGGAGGTTAGGTGCTCAGAGGGTTGGTGTGGGTTGGGGGAAGGGGCACCAGAGACAACGAGGGATGGTTTTATATTTTTACAGGATTTAAAAAAAAAAAAGAAAGACTTTGCAGGATGTTTTTTGTATTACAAGGACAATGGGCCACCTGGGTGTTTGTTGGGGGGGCTGTAACCAAAGAGGATTTGGCACCCCATCGGCACATACAGAGCATTTGGGGACGCATGAGCCGTGGAGGATATGGAACCCCCCTCAGCACACAAATGGGAGGGGGGACATTATGCTGATGGGGATTGGGCTCCCCTGTTGACAAAACAACTTGAGAGGGGGCATGCCGACAGGAGGACTGGGCACTCCTGTCGGCTTTCATAGAGACTGTGAGAGGCGGATGGCGACAGTGGCCACCATGTTTATGTAAAACAAATGAGGGGGACATTATGCCAACGGGGATTGGGCTGCCCCATTGGCAAATGAACTGGGGAATGGGGCATGCCGACAGGGGGATTGGGCACCCCTGTCGACTTTCATGGGGACTGTCGGAGGCAGCTGGCAACAGCCGCCACCAAGTTTATTGAAATGGGACACCACACAAGGCAAGCTGTGATTTGCTGCTAGAATCAGGGACTGCCCCAGCAGCAAAAATAGCTGAGTGTTGAATGATGGAGTGCTCCCTGATTGCAGCGGCAAGTTTCATTCAAGTTGGTGGCATGCTACAACACTGCTGTCATCAACAGCGTGCTCCTCCATTGGCACCACAGAGATCAGCCCCAAAATGGACTGCTGGCATTGGCGACAACACTGCTGCACCTCCACAACTCGCTACTATAGCAAGCTGCCACAATATGTTTCTTGCGCATGTGCGCAAACAAACATAAAAACAAGCACACTGCAAGACACCTTTTTACTTTTTTTTAATTGTTTTAAAGTCCATGATTTGGGGAAAATTGCTGCTGCAGCACGGTTCCATGCCATGTGAAAAAATGGTGCTGTACCACTTGCTTCAGCACACTTGTATTGAAGCGAGCAGCGTAGTGCCACACTTTCACATGAAATGCAGCCATGCAGCCGGCCCGGTGGCGCTGAGGGTTGAGGCACTGGACGCCACACCTCACGCCACGCTGGTGACCCGGGTTCGGGAATGAGCCCAGGACATCGGTTGTCAGCAGGGGAGGGAGAAGATTGAGCATCCAAGGACAGCTCTCCTCTTCCTGGAGGGAGGGGGGGGACACATGCTCAGTGTCTGACTGAGGCATAGCAGACATGAGCGCACAAAAAGGGTTGGGAAGTGGCGGACATCGACGGATATGCCATGACATCAGGGTGGAGGCCACTCCCGCGGAACATCAGAAAATACCCTACGACACTCCCGCATAGATGGAGCGCCAGGCCCCGAACCCCAATACCCCTACCTGCCCTGGTGACCGACATCCTGACAAGACAAGGAATTCGGGGTGCTTGCCTCCCCCCATCTCGTCCCTGCCTGGGGGGTAAGCCAAGGCTATGTGGAGGATGAACCGCCATGGGATCCAGGTAGGAGGTGGGGACTAGAACGGCCATAGGTGACTCCTGAAGAGAGGGGAGGGCCGTGGGAGGAAGGAGCATAAATAGAAAGTAAAAAAAAAAAAAAGAAATGCAGCCGTGCAACATCCGCCATTTTCCCAAGTCCGGGACTTTACAACAATGAAAAAGTTAATATGCGTCAAAAACAATGTCATCCTTGTGAAAAGCCTAATAGGGGATGGGGGGCTTTGGGGGGTGAGGACCCTGTCATTATGTGTTTCCTTTAAAGCAAAACTATGCTTACTTTTGTTTGTTTTTTCTACAGACTGGACTATGTGGCACATAATAATGTTAAAAGTCTTTACTGTCATTCATTTCCTGGGACAATGTGTTGTAAATGTAATAACTATTGCAAATTTATTAACTGCTTGTTCTATGTAAATAAATGTGGGTATTTATACATTCCTGGAGTTCATACAAGGTAATTTAAAGTTTATATTTGATGTGTAATCGACAAGTCAATTGGCCAGAGCTCTGGCTAAGAATGTACATTTAAAAAAATTACATTTTGTGAACTTGGGTAGGTAGTGTTAGCCATGGGTTGAGAAAAAGGTCACAGACACCAGGGGCTGGATAAACAAGTTGGTGCAGGAGCAGAGTGTGAACCTTTATGCTTTGCTTGCACCTGTCCCAGAGGTTGTTATATTCATTCAGATAGTGCAGTGGTGCTATCTGACTGAATATCATCCTGTGTTGGTGCAGAGCTAAGTCAAATAGCACTGCCCCAACATGGACTGGGGCTGTATGCAGCACATAAGGAACTAAGACACCAGACCAGATAGCACTGGGAAACACAGCGCTATATCTAGCCTCAGCTAGGGGACTGGAGGATGAGGAGTACCAGTAGACATCAGGGACCTGGTGTTCCAAAGAGGGACAGGTGATCAGAGGGTGAGGGGTGCCACTAGACACCGGGAAGGATGTATTAGCTACTAGGGTGGGTAATCAGAGGACAGGGGATGCCACTGGACACCAGGGACTATGCTCTACTTTATGGGCTGTGTAATAATCAGATGTGGGGTACCACTGGAGACCAGGGCTTACCGTACACATCACCGGACTGGTGTTCAGTGGTTGGGGGGTGGCACTGGACACCAGTGAGGATGTGTCCAGGACTGGTAGGCAAGGCAAGGCAAGGCAATTTTTATTTAAAAAGATGCCTATCCCGGAGGCTCTGGGTGGTGAACATATTAAAATTACATGCAGAACACAATAAATAAATTCTCAATACAAAATAACACTATAATATACAAAACAAATTATCAGCCCTATAACTCAGTATTATTTCATAGATTCTATAATCACACTAAATACTAATTAAGTTACAGCCAGGAGCCAGATTGGACGGAGTTGAGGTAAGAGAAGGAACGATCACGCAAAATCTGGGAAGGTCTGATTATACAAGAAGTCCTTGAGGTGGGCTTTGAACACCTCAACAGAAGGGGCCTCCCTTACAGCTGGAGATAGTGAATTCCACAGGATGGAGGCAGCGACACTAAATGCTCTGCCACCTGCTGTTTTTTGCCTCGTCCTGGGAATCACAAGGAGGCCCCCAGAGGAGGAGCGGAGGGTGCGGAGTGAGACAGCATGTGTGAGAAGGTCCTTCAGGTAACCAGGGCCCAGGCCATGTAGGGTCTTAAAGGTGAGCAGGCCCACCTTGAAGAGGACCCTCCACCTGATGGGCAGCCACTGCAGTTTATGCAGGTCTGGGGTGATGTGACAGTACTAAGACAGTCCCATCAACAACCTGGCCACTGTGCTCTGCACCAGCTGCAGCTGGTGCAGGGTACCTCCAGAGACACTGAGATAGAGTGCATTACAGTAGTCAAGCCTGGACATCATGAAGGCGTGAACCAAGATGGGGAGGTCCAGAGGCTGAAGTAGGGGCTTTATCCTGACGATATTCTTCAGATGATAGAAACTGGTATGGACAATGGACAGCACCTGAAATTGAAGTGTCAGTCCATTGTCAAGAATAATGCCCAGATCAGGCACCCTAGAGGAGGCTTTCAATGGTACAGACCCAAGAAAGAGCCCTGTTTCTGCATCAGAGGCCAATCTATCATGCCTTCTGGTGTGGGTAATCATGGGGGGGGGGGCTGATTGAAACCATAGCATTCATTGTTTCATCAGGATGGGGTTCAGAGGGGTGGATGCAGTACTGGCCAACCACCCTCCTTGCACCTGGACAACCTGTCCAGCGTCCTCAGCCTCTGACCCCCATCAGACCACACTCCCTGAGAGAGGTACTGTGAGCTGGTGATGATTGTGTGCCTCCACATGCATGTCTCACATTGGCTGCAGTAGGAATGGGGGAAAAGTAGAAGATTGGAGCTGGTGTTTCAATGAAGCCCCACCTGGGTGCACTCTGACTTACCCCTCAGGATGGGTCTCTCGTGGAGGGGCCTCTCCCCGAATGGAGAGTGGTTCATGACCCGGGGGAAGACAGCCTCAGTTGGTTGTGTGGGATCTGGTGGATGTCCTCCAGCACAGCAGATATTTTGTTTTTTCTGTTACCTAAGGAGACATGGTGTACAATGACATACTGGCATGTAGAGCGCCGGACATCTGGCACACCTTCCGAAGATTTCGATCAGTGGCTTACAGAACCCCAGTCTCCACTAGGGGTGGTCAAATGCGGGATGCTTCCCTAAGCCCCCTCCCCCCAGGGGAGATCAGTCCTTGGGATGCTTTATCCTCCTGCCCTCCCCCTCCACTGGCCCTCTGACATCCCCGGTGTGCTTCAGAACCCGGGACATCAGCGATGCAAGCAGAAGTACTACCAGTGTGCCAGCAGGATGGTAAAGTTTAACTGCAAAGTGCTCAGCTGTGCTTTTCATTAATTTAACCTGGCAATATGTGGCAAAAACAAAATAATAAATGAAGACAAATGACACATCAGTTTTTTGTAACATTTTATTTTATACTTCTTATTCACCATATTTTGTTATTTGTATGCATTAACTTTTGGCTCACCTCTATTCAAAACTGATAAATACAGCACTTACTCTAGAAAAAATCTTATCTGGATCCCTGTGTGGCACAGTGACACAGTACACTGTCTGCATTGCATGTGGCAAAGTGCAGTGTTAACATAACCATGGCACAGCACAGTGTCAGAATGCCACATGGCAGTGTTGTCAGCATTGCACGTGGCACAGTGAAGTGCATGCAGTGCACATAGCACAGTGTAGTGTCTGTATGTCACATAGCACAATGCGTTGTCTCCATAGTATGTGGCACAGTGATTTGTAGCAGTGCATATGGTGCAATGTGTTAACAGCAGTGTGCATGGGACTGTGTTGTGCTACCAATGCACATGGCACCGTAAAGTGTCAGCCTGCCACCTGGCATGGTGCTGTGTCAGCATTGCATGTGGCACATTGTGGTGGCTGCACTGCACATGGAACAGCACAGTGTAGGCAGAGCACATACCACTGTGCGGCAACACCACTGTGTGTAATACAGCGCAGTGCCAACACAGCACAGTGCAACATGTACTGCTGCCACAGTGCAGAACCATGTGCACAGTGGACACTGCAGTGTGCCACATGGTCTTCCATCATTGTTGTGTAACACATGGCTTGTCATTACTGAGCTGCATCATAAGCACGGCCATCACTACGCTAAGACGCTTGCACTGCTGTTAATGTTCTGTGACGTGCAATGCCATTACTGCACTGTGCCATGTGCATTGCTATTACTGCACTGTACCATGTGCAATGTCATCACTGCACAGCGACATGCCATCACTGCACTGTGCAATGCCATTACTGCACTGTGCTGTGAGCAATGCCATTACTGCACTGTGCCATGAGCAATGCCATTACTGCACTGTGCCATGTGCACTGCTATTACTGCACTGTGCCATGTGCAATGCCATCACTGCACAGTGACATGCCATCACTGCACTGTGCAATGCCATTACTGCACTGTGCTGTGAGCAATGCCATTACTGCACTGTGTCATGTGCAATGTATCACTGTGCTGTGATATGTGTACTGCAGTCACTGAACTGTTTCACTTGCATGGATATCACTACACGGTGCACCATGTGCTGCCAACACTACACTGTGCCATGTGCACTGCCGTTACTGTGCCACAGTAACTGTTGTCACTGCGGTGTACCACATGCATGGCCAGCAATGGTACCCACAAGGTTGGCGAAAGCCCTGCACTGTGAGATGCAGGCCCCTGCATCAGGAAGGGGGTGCAGGTCCCCAAGTAGGGAGGTGGGTGCATGCCCCTGCACAGGGAAGGGGGTTTCAGGTGCCTGGGTGGGAAGTGAGGTGCAGTCCCATGAGTGGGGATGGTTCAGAGTTTGCAGGCCCCTGTTTGAAGAGTCATGTGGGATTCCAACACTGCAATGTGCCACGTGCAATGCCAACAGTGCAAACAGTGCTCCACATGAAATGTGCCACTATACTGTTCCGAATGTACTGCTGACAGTGCATTGTGCTGCATGCACTGCTGACACTGCACAGTGCGACGTGCAGTACCAACACTGCAGAGTCATGTGTACTGATGACACTGCATTATGCCACATGCTCTCTCGACACTGCAGTATATCATGTGCACTGTCAACACTGCTGTACCATGGGCAGTGCTGACATTGTGCTGTGCCACATGCAATACTAGCAGTGTGCTTTGTTATGCATACAGTAAGAGCATGAGGCAGAGGGACAGACCTGATGCCAGGGGTGGATGGAGGACTCTGGGTTCTAACAACCAATGCTGAGATATTGGGAATCCAGTTGCAAGTACTGAGAAAAGGGGATTCTATGGAACCTGACACCATGGCATAGTGGGACAGTGAGTATCCTGCTGAGAGACTGTGGGGTGCAGGAGCCTGTGGCCAGTGCTGGAGAGGGGACTCGGTAGCTAGACATTAATGATAGGTGGTGGACTCAGGAGGTGATGCTGCAGCAACTCCATGAGTGGGGATGTACAGTGTTGTGCAGTTGGTGTCCTGGGGGCCAGGAGTGAGGCAGTGTTCGAGAAACCAAAGGAGTGTGGTGGGTGTTGGGTTGGCATGGGAGGGAGGGAGGGAGGCTGTTGTCCAGGTACCAGTGAGTGAAATGTCTGAGGGCCTGGGAGGGAAAGGAGTGTTATGGGACTGGGGAGTAAGCTCTCTGGTAGCTCGGGTGGGAGATGTTTGGGGGACCCAAGAGGTAGGTGTGTCTTCTGAAGGACAGGTCTCTGGTGGGTTGGAAAGTACTGATTGGCCAAGAATGGAAGGAGGCATCCAAGAGGTTATGGAAGGAGCAAGTGTGGAGGTGGTGGGGGACTGTGGAAACAGCATGGGTCTTGGAGAAGACTGCAGAGGGAGCAAGGGCATGAGGCAGGAGGGCTCAGTAGACTGAGGGTTGAGGGTGCTAGAGTCCACTGATGGATGGTGGGCTCAGGAGCATGCTGCCATGGCTGGTTGGGGCTTAATAGCTTGGGGAGAGAAAGCATACACAAAAGCTCCCAAACCTGAATTTCCATAGCATACCACGCTCATATCAGCTGCACCCCCCCCACACTTCTTACCCAGTAACAAGTGCCGGTGACTGACCCAAAACAAACTGGTAGTGAGCTGCAACCCCTCGTTCCACAGACCAGTCACCATCCCACAGCTGGACCCCCCATTCACATAGACAAGCACCCTCCTGCAGCTTCCACTATGCTGTCCTACCCAAGCTGGAACCCTCCCTTCCCACAGACCAGCCACCCCCCCAACACACTAGCATATGCCGGCCCCAAACCACAGAAACCCCCATCCCACATTCACCCTTGCAGCTGACTCCACAGAAAAGACTGCCACAACTGGAACCCTGTAGTGGACTGATTTTAAATAATTGTTATACTGTCTGTTTTTGTACTGCATTTTATACTATGTACAGTGCCTTGAGTTTGAAAGGCGCTATAAAAATAAAGATTTGCTTGCTTGCTTGGATTCCATGGCTTGACTATACCCCCCCCCACAGCTTGCTGCCCTTTTCCAGAGCCCAGCAACCCTAGCAGCTGTCCCCCCAACATACCAGCATACGATTCCCCCCTCAACAGAAAAACATATGCCACGTTTGCCCTTGCACTAGCTCAACAGTACAGACTGGCACCATACTGTGGATGGCAAAAACATGGAAATGGGCTCATTGACATCCACATGCATTTGGAGGCACATTTAGTTTCACTTAATTTTTTTTTTTTATTAAAAATGGAAACTTGCTTACTTTTTTGAAATTGTTTATTAACAGACTCCTTTTTATCTATTAGTGGTGGTTATATGGGAGGATACAATTTGGATTGTATAAAAATTGCTTTTAGTCAGCCTGGCTTGGGCTTTGCATGGGAAGTGGCTTCAGTAGATGGAATCAATTGTACATGGGGGTTTATTTTGCAATGGGGCTACTGGATGCAGGACTGTTTACTGGGCAACTGCCTATGCTGGTGGTTTCTGTGCTGGATCTGTAAGAGTATTTACTTGGCACAGGGTCTGCTGGTGAGGACTGCTGAGGCATACTGGCAAAATGCTGTGTGCATAATGCCTGTAATCAACAGTTGTTTTCCCTAATGACCCCTCTTACTACATCCTGTGGCATCTATACATATATCTCTCCTGTGGGCTAACTAAATGGGTCCCAAAGCATACTATTATGCCCTGCTTATAGTCCCTGGAAAGCCTTACGTTTCTGTAGGGCCACACGACACTGATACTTGGGGAGGAACATACTTGTACAAAGTTTGTTTTTGATTAAGCATCTTATTAGTGCCCCCCCCAAAAAACTGTTCCCTGTGGAAACTGTTATATGGGCCCTAATGGTGTCCTCCAGACCACTAATGTACCATGCATCCAGGTATGTGAAGAGAGGGGCCAGCAGCAGGAGAATAGGTGGTGTGGGTGTGGAAAGAGCATGGGTCTTGGAAGGGACTGCAGAAGGAGCAAAATGTTAGGAGGGACTATGGGGTGAGGAGGTAAATAGAGGAATGAGGTGTGGTGAGGGGGTTAGTGTCAGGTTGTGGGGGGGAGTTAGTGTCCAGAGTTGTGGAGAGAAAAACTGTGGGTGTTGTGGAAGGAAGCATTACTGCCAGCGAGTGTTGAGAGGGGGGCAAGCAATGCAAAGCTCACCGCCATAATGTGAATGGCAACACTCAGAAGCAGCCCAGTGACATACATGTTTTGGATGGTACACACATTGTCTGCAGCATTTTTTAAAGTAATTAAATAAGATAACCTGCTATGTTTGTGGCTGTCAAGCAGAGCAACCCACTCGACCACCCTCCCTTCAGTTAAACTAGAGTGGCACGTAATCTTGGCGACTCCAGAACGGCGAAGCCCAAAGTGGATGAGGGAATGACAGTGAGAACAAAATGGTGAAAGAAAATTTACCCCCTCCCTGAGGTGCTATGACCTCAGAGTTGGTTAAATAAGTTAGGGGTGGGGCAATTCCTTCCACAGCACCCACAGTTTTTCTCTCCACAACCATGGACACTAACCACCCCCACGACCTGACACTAACCCCCCTCACCGCACCTCATTCCTCTATTTCCCTCCTCACCCTGAAGTCCATCTTCTTCTGAGTTGTGTACTGGGTGTGCTTTGAAACAACTGAGAAGCTGCATGGGATATACTATATTGGACTAGATATCTGTAACTAATCTCTCTCTCTTGCTTACATCTGAGAGAAGTTTTCCTTACTTTTACATTGGTATTGCTTTGTGTTTAATTATTTTAGTTTTTAATTCAGGAAGGGGGTTTTCAAAACTGCTTATCTTGTCAGCATCGTCAGAAGGGCTGAAATAACTGCATATTTGATTTTCCTTTGTGGCTAAAAAACCACCAGGCTGTTTTGGGGCTGGAGAGGTTTACCTGTGTCTGACTTGGATGTCTGGATTTTCTGTTTGATTAGCAGGGTATTTTCTCTGTCAAATTGTTGTGTAGGGCATCTTGCTGACAGGAAGGCACTCATGTAGCGGTGGGTGAGAGCTTTTAGCTGATTGTTTTGTGAGGGCACAGTTTAGGCCCAACCCTTCCCACCCCTCACCCCACCCACCCCTGGAAATAGTTCCTTTATACCTGAAGTTCTGACATCATTTCCTCAAGAGTGCAAGGTGCATATCACAGTCATATACTCTAGCACACTGCACTGACAATATAAGCATACACATTGTATAATATATATATTTCTATATAACAAACCAATCACACATGCACACACACACACACACACACACAAAAACAAACAAAAAAAAGTAGATAAACATGTGGGGAGTAGTGCAATGTAATGGCTGTGGGGCAGCAGACTTCTGGGAGTCTTTCTGGAGGCTGAGATGCCTTATTTGCAGACAACTCTCTGCCCTGAGGGAGGAAGTTGCCTGTCTTCAGGCCACACTGGACAGTAGTAAGGAAACCTTACCCCAGGCCACACTGGACAGTAGGAAGGGAACCTCCCCCATCCAGGGAGCACCAGCGCCACCACCACTACCTCAGAAGTTGCGAAGAAAGCACAGCAGTTGGACCACAGTGGGCTCAGGGAGGGTGAGGATGGTGGAACAGAGGCACACCCAGTCAATTGTTCCACTCCACAATCCATACACCATTCTGGGGAGCATAGCCCCCTATGGATGCACCCAGAGAAGACTGATGACAACTGTCACAAGGGAGGCCCACAGGAAGGAGGCAGAGGACACCACAGGGAAAGGGAAGCAGATCCTGTGGGAACCCAATTATTAGGGGATGGAACTGGGGAGCTGGGAAAACTGAAGTGGGTGGGTGCCTGGTGCCATGGCTTGGAGGGACAGGAAGCGATCCTCAGGATCATGAGAACAGCTGCAAGGAGTCTGAGTTGGACGTAATTGTCCACCTAGGGACAAATGACTTGGCTCATCATGAGATTAGAGCAGTGCAGGAGGACATTGTAGAGTTGGGAGGGCTCTAAGACAAGCAGCACACACAGTATCCTTCTCAGAGGTGCTGCCTGTCAATGGCATGGGGAGGCAAGGTAATTAGCACCATGCAGTTTAATGAATGGTTGAAAAATGGTGGAGCACAGGGTTTGGCTTCATTGGGGACTGGGGTTCCACCTGGAGGGACACCAGCCTATACTGGCAGGATGGTCTGCATCTGTCCAGGAAGGAACAAGTCTTTTGAGCAATCGGTTTAAATGCTTCATTGGCAAGCTTTTTAAACTAGTCAAAGGGAGGCACTGATAAGCAGCAGGAAAATCCAAGCCTCCCTACAAAACAGGGTACTAAATGAGAAAAAGACCAAGGTAGAAAGGTCAGTGGGGATGCTGCAACAGAAGGTAAAGCCATCAAAATGGAGAGCAATGAGTACCAATGCCCATAGTCTGGGTAACAAGCTTCCTGAATTAGTGGCCTTGATGGAGGAGGAACATCTGGATATCGTGGCAGTCACAGAAACATGGTACAATAAAACCATGACTGGGATGTAAACATACCAGGATACACTATCTACAGGAGGGACAGGGAGGGTAAAAGAGGAGGAGGAATAGCTCTATATAAGGGAAGGAATCAAAGCAACAGAACAAAAGGGTAAACAGGGAGGAGAAGAAGCACTGTGGGTAAATTTGGAGACAGGCAATGGCACCACAATCCGCACAGAGGTTAGACAACTCTCTCTCAGGGGAGGAAATAGACAAGGAAATGATAGAGTATACTTACAATGGCAGAAAAGGGGAGATATTGCTGATGGTGACCTGAATATGCCAGATGTTAACTGGAGTGCAGTTGCAGCAGCCACTTCAAAGAGTGGGGTTATTCTAGATGCCCTACAGGGGGCATGCCTTAGACAACTAGTATTGGAGCCCACTTGAGAGGGAGCAATCTTAGACCTGGTTCTCCCAAATGGAGATGGAGAGAGGATCACAGATGTAGAAGCGGGTAGCCATCTGGGAACTAGCGACCATCGAACAGTATGGTTCACAATAAACACAGCAATAGAGTCAAGCCATACAAAGGCAAAAGTACCGGACTTTAGGAGGGCTGACTTTACCAAAATGGGTGAGTGCCTAAGGAATGCAGTAGCAAATGGGCAGGAAGGAGGGTGGAAGAACAATGGGAATAATAAAACTGCCATCACAGAGGTAACGAGCCTTTTGTGAAGTAAATAAACAAAACAAAACGATGTAAGAAACCACTATGGTTCTCAAAGGAAGTGCAGTGAAGGTTCAAGAGAAAAAGCATTCAGGAAGTACAAGGAATTCCAGAAGGAGCAGGACAGAGAACTGTATCAGTTAAAGCAAAGGAGGCTGGGAAGACAGTCAGAACAGCAAAGGCCCAAACCGAGGAAAAGATAGCCAACTCAGTTAAGAAGGGGATAAAACCTTTACAGGTACATCAGGGAGAGAAGGAAGACCAAGGGAGGGATAGTGAGGCTTAATAAAGGAGGAGGGTGGGCAGAGGAGACTGTGAAAAGGCAGAGATACTAAACAAATATTTTGCTCAGTATTTACAAATGAAGAGGGGAGGTACCTAAACAAACAGTAGAAACACTCTGGATACAGAAGTTGATACCAGCCCATTTACAGAAGAAAGGGTTCTGAAAGAACTCTTAAAACTGAAGGTGGACAAAGCAATGGGGCCTGATAGGATTCATCCCAGAATTCTAAAAGAACTAAGGGTAGAACTAGTGACACCACTGACTACCCTTTTTAACAAATCATGGGAGGATGTGGTGGTACCCGAGGACTGGAGGAGGGCAGATGTGATTCCCCTTCACAAAAGTGGGAGCAAGGCAGAAGCAGGAAACTACAGACCTGTTAGTTTAACCTCAGTGATAGGGAAAATGATGGAATCACTTCTGAAGAAAAGAATTGTCGAGTATCTAGAGGCCAGAGGGGCACAGGACCCTAGGCAGCATGGATTCACAGTGGGAAGGTCATGCCAGACCAATCTGATAGATTTCTTTGACTGGGTGACCAAAGTAGTAGATCAGGGAGGGGCTGTGGACATGGCCTACCTAGACTTTAGCAAGGCATTTGACACAGTCCCACACAAAAGATTAATATATAGCCAGCCTGGGAGTGGGTCCCAAGATGACAGCCTGGGTAAAGAATTGGCTGAAGAATAGGACACAGAGGTAATAGTAAATGGAGTCCACTCAGAAGAAAGGAGGGTTACTAGTGGGGTACCGCAGGGTTCAGTATTAGGACCGGTCCTCTTCAATGTCTTTATAAGCGACATTGCAGAGGGACTGGAAGGAAAAGTATGTCTCTTTGCAGATGACACAAAGATCTGCAACAGAGTTGATGCACAGAGTGGGGTGGAAAGGATGAGAAGGGACTTGGCAAGGTTAGAGGAATGGTCAAATGTATGGCAGCTTAGATTCAATGCTAAGAAGTGCAAGGTAATGCACCTGGGAAACAAAAACCCAGGGGAAGAGTACACAATGGGGTGTGAGATACTAACAACAACAAAAATGGAAAGGGACCTGGGGGTAGTCATATCAGATGACCTAAAGGTGGGCAAGCAATGTGAGAGGGCAGCAAGGAGGGCTGGGGGGATACTGGGATGCATAGGAGAGGCATCACCAGTAGAAAACAGGAAGTATTATCCTCTGTACAGACAGCTGGTGAGACCCCATCTGAGTACTGTGTGCAGTTCTGGAGACCCAATCTCTGCAAAGACATAGACAGGATGGAAGCTGTCCAGAGGAGGGCAACTAAAATGGTGCAGGGTCTGCAACCGAAGACATATGAAGAGAGACGAAGGAGCTTAATATGTATAGCCTCGAGGAAAGGAGGGAGAGGGGGGACATGATAGAAACTTTCAAGTACCTCAAGGAATCAACAAAGTCCAAGAGCGAGCATCTTTCAAAAAAGAGGTGTAAGAACAAGAGGGCACAATTTGAAGACAGAGGGGCGGCTCAGAGTTAATTTAAGGAAGTATTTTTCACAGAGAGGTTGTGGATGCATGGAACAGCCTTCGGAGGAGGTTGTGGAGTCAAAATCAGTGGTGGAATTCAAGCATGCATGGGACAGTCATAAGGCCATTCTAGGGGGTGGAGGTAGGAAGAAGTAGGCTGCTGGATAACTAGGATCTGCAGTCTAGTAGGTAGGGAAATGGGCAGACTGGGTGGGCCAAGCGGTCCTTATCTGCCGTCAAATTCTATGTTTCTATGTTTCTATGTTGGGGGGGTGCGGAGGTGGGGTGCAGGTGGAGTAGACCCCGCAAAAAAAAAGTCACCAGTCACCATTTCTGTCCTTGCTGACATTCCTTCATGATTCCAGACTTGCCATTCCGGAGTCGCTCTTATTACATAAAACCTTAAAGTAGCCCCAATACTTCATGCCACTTGACTATCCTCAAGGCCATGACCAGTCTATGCCTCAGACCACCTTACATGTGGCTTGACTACCCCCACAACACCACACTCCTCACGTTAGCCTGCTATCCTCCCTGCAGCATGAGTACTGATGGCACTGCACTATGTCATGTGCAGTGCCAACACTGTGGTGCAATGTGGAATGCTGACACTGTGAATGCCATGAGCACTTCCGACAACACATCATGTGAAGTGCTGCACTGCACTGTGCCACACACAGTGTCAACACTGCCGTACTCAACATGCAGTGCCAACGCTGCACTGTGTCATGTGCCCTGCCAACACTGCTGTGGGGGCTTTGTACCTAGAAGTTACTGATGCATGGTGGACTCAGGAGGTGAAGCTGCAGCAGCAGCTCTGAGTGAGGACATAGAGTGTTGTATGGTCCGTGTTCTGGGGGCCAGGAGGAAGGAAGTGTCCGGTGAGACCAACAAGTGTGGTGGATGTTGAGGTGGCACAGGATAGAGGGAAGTGTCTGGTGGCAAGGAACTGAGATGTCTAGGAGCCCAAGAGGGAGGGGGTGTCTTGACAAGAAGGGGTGTCCAGTCAGCAAGGGAGAGAGGTTTCTGATTGACCAAGAAGGGAGTCAAGGAAAAGAAGCATTTGTGGGGCCATGGTGGTGTGGACTGTGGAAAGAGCGTGGAGCTGCAGAGGGAGTGAAGGTGTTAGGAGGACTGGGGTGAGCGGCAATGGAGGAAGAAGATGGTGTGGGGGGATGGTTAGTATTGTGTCATGGAGGGAGAAGGTAGTGTCCAAGGCAGTGGAGGGAGGTACTGTTGGGGGCTGTGAAAGAAGGAGTTACTGTCAGGGGCTGTGGAAATAGTGTGTCCAGCGTACATCTCATCCCCATATTGTGGATTTCAAGACCCAAAAGCATTTAACATCCAAGTTTCTAATGCTGCTCTTATTTTCTGTGGCATTTTAAAAGTAAATACATAAGAAACCTGCCACATTTGTGACAGTGAAGTGGAGCAAGCAACCTGACCAACCTCTAGCTACACTAGCCCCCAACAATCCATGCCACCTGACTGCCCTTCAAGGATATGACCAGCCTCTGCCCCACAACCACCTTACATTTGGTTTGAATACTCCCACAACACCACACAACTTGAATACCCCCACAAAACCACATTCCCCACCTTAGCCAGCCATCTTCCCTGCAGTTGGAACAACCTCCTTACCACCCTTCCTGTAGCTGAACCACCTACACCCTACATATAGGTTAGACTCCACCACTGAGATGGCCCTGCTGCTCGGGGTCTTACAGTACAATGTCTTGCAGACAAAAAAACAAATGTGCCTACCCTACCTCCGTCTCTCTTTTCCCAACTCACAGATTCATGATGTACTCTATTGGCAGCCACAAAAATTGAATTTTTTTTTTACTTTAAATGTGACATTGGGAACTGGCGAATGTCAAGAGCCAGAAGAAGCCCACTGTCACACACATTTTATGCAGTGCACTTAGGACTCTGGGGCATTTTACATTATTAAGAAAACTGCCATGTTCACAGATGCCAAGAAGAGCTAGAATGAGGTGGGGGGGGGTCTGCGTTTTTTTGGTCTGCCAGATTTAATACTGTGGGACCCTGAGCAGCATGTCTCTGCTATGGATGACTGGGGAGGCAGACTATGGGAGAGGGGCTCCTGCATGGAGTGGGGAGAGAATACAGTATGTAGTGCCCCCAAGTATCAGCGTCCAGGGGTTCCACAGAAAAAAGGATCATCAAGGACATCAGGCAGGGCATGATAGGGTGCTTGGGGACCCCATTAGAGCCCATTTAGGTAGCCCAGGGGACAAAAATGTGTATAGGAGCCCAATTGTGCAGTAATAAGCGTCATTAGAGAAAAAAATATATTTATTTCAGGCAGTTGGACATCAGTTGACAGTATGCCTTAGCAGCCCCCACCTGTAGTCCCTGTGTCCAATAGATACCCCTTCATCCATCACAGAAACCCTCAGTACAGCATTTTGCTCCAGTTAGCATCCCTGCAGCCAGTAGCCCCACCGCAAATACCCTGCAGAATAAATGGCCTCCCATGCAACCAGTTCCCCTCCACAGCCCAAACCAGGGCTGATTTAAAAGAAGGTTATAAATGCAAGACTGTACCTTTGCCTTCTAAAAACCACTGCTGATGAGTAAGTAAGAATCCAGTTTACAGAAGCATACCTGTGATATGTCAAACTTACTTAAGAGGGGGATTTGGGTCAAATTAGTAGGGAGATTTGCCTACTAGTAGGGAGATGCCGTAATGTCATGAGTTTGTCCTTAAATGGTGTCAAAAAATAAGAATAAAAGCATTTAATGTATTTCATTTTGTCAAGAATAAGCACTAAAATGAATCAACAGCTAGTTGTACAATGGTATAACTTATATTGTTCATCACTAATTTACTTTTTATGTGTTTTTATCTGCCAAAAACAAACGTGAATGGATATTTTAAACATATTTTTACTTAAGCAGGAAATTTTGTTTCCCAGGAGGGAGAGAGGGAGTTCAGTCAAAAAAACAGGATTCTCCTGCACCAAGAGGGAGATATCACACGTATGCAGAAGAATGCCCATAGTGACCATGATTTTGTTTTAAAATGATTATGATTAATAATTAAAGTTCAACACAGTGCTCCGCCCCCCCCCCATCTCCACCAAACATATGTGTAGCCAGTCTAACCAATGTGGGCATATGCTGATCAACAGGCACTCCTCTACTCACTGTCAGTCTCCTTCCTGAAATTGGCTCATGGTCAAGGCCACTGTTTTTCATTTTTTACTGGAAAAACTGGTAAAATTCCAGAATTAGGGCTGCCTGAATACCGGTAAAAACAAAGATTTCATGGAATCTACCATTTTAGATCAGATCAGTAAATCTACAAAACTTGTATTTTCTTTTAATTCCTTCCTGTACTGTTTTCAGTTTGCTTTATTTAATGCTCTGTATATTAAGCCTTCTTTAATTCTGATTATTTATGCACATACTAAAAGAATGATAGCAGAATCCCAGTAAAATCCAGAAATTAGAGTAATAATCAATGGTGCAATTCCGGAATCTAAAGTCTTGAAAACGGAATTTCAGTATTTTAATCACCGTAAATCAGTGGCCTTGCTCATGGTGTAGCAGTAACCCAGAGCAGTAATTATACAAAAAAAGCAGAACTTTGCTAAAGACACTTCAAGCACATTGCCCATGCTCACTTCGCTAACTCCTACTGACAATTTTACTGCCATAATGATCAGTCAGTTTACTTGCACCTCTGGTCTGCCCCTGTTAAAATGCTGCCAGCATTGCTCCTACCGTTAGCATACTTAGCCATGATTCCATACTGTACCCAAAATCCCCAGTCCCACTCACCTTGATCTCAAGCCACGGGCCGGCTGCACCCCCCCGAGTACAGTCCTCTACAGCAGCGGCTGGTTGGACAGGGCACGGAAGCTGAAGAAAATCTAACAGTCTGAAAGTGCTCAACAAGGTCTGATACCAATGTACTGGACTGTTGCAAACAAACCATGGTTACAGGTGAAAGTTTTTACAGCCTTCTACAGCAGCAGCTGGTTGGACCTTGCATGGGAACTGAAGAAAATCTAGCAGTTTAAGAAAGTGCTCAACAAGCTCCAATACTGATGTACTGGATTATAGGGGACAAACCACAGTTGAAGAGTGCACCTTTTTGTCAGGATCCAGTGTAGCCAATGCAAGCTGGGACAGAATTAGCCAATCAGAGGCTCAGTGGCGATTAGCCAATCACAGAGCATGGTGTCCTGTGTGGAGCGCGGTGTCCTGTGATGCCCCATTGCTGCAGTTTGTGGGAAAAACTTTCACCTGCTGTTGAGCGTGGGTTTGAAATGTTTAGCTATTTGTGTGTCTGATCATTAATTTCTTAGGTAAAACTGATGACTTAAAACCAGCCTTAATGTGAGCAAATGCTATTATTTACGATGGTTTTCATGAAGTTTAGAGGTTGCACAGATGATCCAGACAACATGTCAACTAACCTTGTGACCTCACCAAGTTAGCTGGCATGTTGTCTGGATCAGCAACCTCTAAACTTCATGAAACCCATCGTAAATAATAGCATTTGCACAGAGTGGCTTAAGTCATCAGTTTTATCTAAGAAATTAAAACTTGTGTTACCGTCCTCTTTTTTTTTTTTCTTTATTCAACCCAACCTTCCACAATAGTGTTCTGAATTGCAGGCTAGATAGAGAGTGAGAGAGAGAGACCACTGGAGCCAGGGTATCCCACCTTGACAAATTACTCCTCACTATAGCCCATGGTAAAAGCTGCTGCTCTGAGAGCTGCTGTAATTCGGAGGCAACAGACACTACCCTGGCAATCCAGGAGGTATAATCCCACCTGTTTCAAATGAAGGGCAAACAGGATTCTCATGAAGTCACCATAAGAATTTTCAGTGACCATTAGGGAGCAACACTGTTTTATTCATACGAACATACGAACATACAAAGGTGCCAGCAGAACAGATCTAGCGGTTTATCAAAGTCTGCTCGATTCTGTAGCTAGCTCCCTAGCAGGCAGCTGCCCCTTCCCCAACCCCTTAACCTCCCATTGTTGTCCTTCTCGCTCACCCTTACCCACCCCTGTACCCTGTCCCAAGTGTTCTTAGTGTCAGCTTCACATTTTGCACGGCATCACCCCTCTGGTAGTGGCTCTACCTGCAACTACTCTCTGTATAATGCCTCTCATCTACCTCCTGAATCTCTCCCTCACCTCTATTCTTAGCACATGCCCCCTAGTTTCCCTCCCACTCCTTAGTTTCAACACCCCCTCCACCTCCCCTTTGTTGACACCCTTCAGGTACTTGAATTTCTTGATCATGTTCCCCCTCTCCCACCTCTCTTCCAGTGCGTACATATTCCATTCCTTTAGCCTCATCTCATAATCCATTCCCTCCATCTCCTGAATCATTCTCATCAACCTTCGCTGCAATCCTTCCAGCAGCTTGATGTCCTGGCTCAGGTATGGCCTCCAGAACTTCACAGTACTCCAAGTGAAGCCGAACCAGCGCCCTGTACAGAGGCAAAATCACCTCCCTCTGCTGGAGGTGAATCCATGTGCTATGCACCCTTGCATCCTGTTTGCTTTCGCTGCCGCCCTCCTGCATTGGGCAGTATCGTTCATGCTTGTTGTTATCAATACCCCCAGGTCCTTTTCCTGCTCAGTGCTCTCCAGCTTGATCCCCTCTACCCAGTATTCTCTCCTTGGATTCCTTGACCCAAAATGCAACAACTTGCATTTTTTTACATTGAACCTAAGCTGCCACTTCCCTGACCATTCCTGCAACTTTGTCAAGTACCTCTGTAGTTGCACCCATCCCTTTTCATCGTCTACTACTGCACCCATTTTGGTGTTATCAGAGAACAGGCTAATCCTGCTCACCACTTCCTTCGCAATGTCTGAGATGAATAACCCAAACATCACCAGGCCCAGCACCAACCTCCGCAGCACCTCGCTCGTCACAGATCTAGGCCACAAGACTCACACCACCCTCTGCAGCCCACCACTTAGCCAGTTTGAGATCCAACATGCCATCTTTGTCCCCACTCCCATCCCGGAAAATTTCACCCCTAGTCTCCCATGGGACACTGAATCGAAGGCCTTGCTGAAATCCAAGTATAGCACATTCACAGCATAGCCACCATCCAACTCCCTCGTCGTCCAGTCATAGTACTGTATAAGGACAGTATAGTACATCCACCGCATGGCCCCCATCCAACTCCCTCGTCGCCCAGTCACAGTACTGTATAAGGACAGAATAGCAAATCCACCGCATGGCCCCCATCCAAGTCACTCGTCGCCCAGTCATAGTACTGTATAAGGACATTATAGCACATCCACCGCATGGCCCCATCCAACTCCCTCGTCGACCAGTCACAGTACTGTATAAGGATAGTATAGCACATCACCACATGGCCCCCAACCAACTCCCTCGTCGCCCAGTCATAGTACTGTATAAGGACAGTATAGCACATCCACAGCATGGCCCCCATCCAACTGCCTCGACGCCTAGTCATAGCATTGTATAAGGACAGTACAGCACATCCACCGCATGGCCCCATCCAACTCCCTCGTCGCCCAGTCATAGTACTGTATAAGGACATTATAGCACATCTACCGCATGGCCCCCATCCAACTGCTCATCGCCCAGTCATAGTACTGTATAAGGACAGTATAGTACATCCACCGCATGGCCCCCATCCAACTCCCTCATCGCCCAGTCACAGTACTGTATAAGGACAGTATAGCACATCCACCGCATGGCCCCCATCCAACTCACTCATCGCCCAGTCACAGTACTGTATAAGGACATTATAGCACATCCATAGCATGGCCCCCATCCAACTCCCTCGTCGCCCAGTCATAGTACTATATAAGGACAGTATAGCACATCCACCGCATGGCCCCATCCAACTCCCTCATCGACCATCACAGTACTGTATAAGGACAGTATAGCACATCACCACATGGCCCCCATCCAACTCCCTTGTTGCCCAGTCGTAGTACTGTATAAGGACAGTATAACACATCCACAGCATGGCCCCCATCCAACTGCCTCATCGCCAAGTCATAGCATTGTATAAGGACAGTATAGCACATCCACCGCATGGCCCCATCCAACTGCCTCATCGCCCAGTCATAGTACTGTATAAAGACAGTATAGCGCATCCACCGCATGGCCCCATCCAACTCCCTCGTCGCCCAGTCATAGTACTGTATAAGGACAGTATAGCACATCCACAGCATGGCCTCAATCCAACTCCCTCATCGTCCAGTCATAGTACTGTATAAGGACAGTATAGCACATCCACAGCAAGGCCCCCATCCAACTCCCTCGTTGCCCAGTCATAGTACTGTATAAGGACAGTATAGCACATCCACAGCATGGCCCCCATCCAACTGCCTTGTCGCCCAGAATAGTACGGTATAAGGACAGTACAGCACATCCACAGCATAGTCCCCATCCAACTCCCTCGTTGCCCAGTCATAGTACTGTATAAGGACAGTATAGGATATCCACCGCATGGCCCCATCCAACTCCCTCATCGCCAAGTCATAGTACTGTATAAGGGCAATATAGCACATCCACCGCATGGCCCCCATCCAACTCCCTCGTCAGCCAGTCACAGTACTGTATAAGGACAGTATAGCACAACCACAGTATGGCCCCCATCCAACTCCCTCATTGCCCAGTCATAGTACTGTATAAGGACAGTATAGCACATCCACAGCATGGCCCCCATCCAACTGCCTCGTCGCCCAGTCATAGTACTGTATAAGGACAGTACAGTACATCCACAGCATGGCCCCCATCCAACTGCCTCGTCGCCCAGTCATAGTACTGTATAAAGACAGTATAGCACATCCACAGCATGGTCCCCATCCAACTCCCTCGTCATCCAGTCATAGTACTGTACAAGGACAGTATAGCACATCCACAGCATGGCCCCCATCCAACTCCCTCGTCACCCAGTGATAGTACTGTATAAGGACAGTATAGCACATCCACCGCATGGCCCCCATCCAACTCCCTCGTCGCCAAGTCACAGTACTGTATAAAGACAGTATAGCACACCCACCGCATGGCCCCCATCCAACTCCCTCATTGCCCAGTCATAGTACTGTATAAGGACATTATAGCATATCACCGCATCTCCCACATCCAACTCCCTCATCGCCCAGTCATAGTACTTTATAAGGACAGTATAGCACATCCACAGCATGGCCCCATCCAACTCCCTCGTTGACCAGTCACAATACTGAATAAGGACAGTATAGCACATCCACCGCATGGCCCCCATCCAACTCCCTCATCACCCAGTCGTAGTACTGTATAAGGACAGTAAAGCACATTCACAGCATAGCCCCCATCCAACTCCCTCATTGTCCTGTCGTAGTACTGTATAAGGACAGTATAGCACATCCACAGCATTGCCCCCATCCAACTGCCTCATCGCCTAGTCATAGCACTGTATAAGGACAGTATAGCACATTCACCGCATGGCCCCATCCAACTGTCTCGTCGCCCAGTCATAGTACTATATAAGGACAGTATAGAACACCCACAGCATTGTCCCCATCCAACTGCCTCGTCGCTCAGTCATATACTATATAAGGACAATATAGCACATCCACAGCATGGCCCCCATCCAACTCCCTCTTCGCCCAGTCATAGTACTGTATAAGGACAGTATAGCACATTAACAGCTCGGCCTCCATCCAACTCCCTCGTTGTCCAGACATAGTACTGTATAAGGATAGTATAGCACATCCACAGCACGGCCCCCATCTAACTCTCTTGACGCCCAGTCATAGTACTGTATAAGGACAGTATATCACATCCACAGCATGGCCCCCATCCAGCTGCCTCGTCGCCCAGTCATAGTACTGTACAATGACAGTATAGCACATCCACAGCATGGCCCCCATCCAACTGCCTAATCGTCCAGTCATAATACTGTATAAGGACAGTATAGCACATCCACAGCATGGCCCCCATCCAACTCCCTCGTTGCCCATTCATAGTACAGTATAAGGACAGTATAGCACATCCACAGCATGGTCCCCTTCCAACTGCCTTGTCGCCCAGTCATAGTACTGTATAAGGACAGTATAGCACATCCACTGCATGGCCCCCATCCAACTCCCTCGTCGCCCAGTCATAGTACTGTATAAGGACACTATAGCACATCCACAGCATGGCCCCCATCCAACTCCCTCGTCGCCCAGTCATAGTACTCTATAAGAACAGCTTAACACATCCACAGCATGGCCCCAATCCAACTGCCTTGTTGCCCAGTCATAGCACTGTTCAACGACAGTATAGCACATCCACCGCATGGCTCCCATCCAACTCCCTCGTCACCCAGTCATAGTACTGTTTAGGGACAGTATAGCACATCCACCGCATGGCCCCCATACAACTCCCTCATCGCACAGTCATAGTACTGTATAAGGACAGTATAGCACATCCACAGCATGGCCCCCATCCAACTCCCTCATCGCCCAGTCACAGTACTGCATAAGGACAATATAGCACATCCACAGCATGGCCCCCATCCAACTGCCTTGTCGCCCAGTTATAGTACTGTATAAGGACAGCACAGCACATCCACAGCATGGCCCCCATCCAAGTGCCTTGTCGCCCAGTCATAGTGCTGTCTAAGGACAGCATAACACATCCACAGCATGGCCCCCATCCAACTGCCTTGTTGCCCAGTCATAGTGCTGTACAAGGACAGTTTAGCACATCCACAGCATGGTCCCCATCCAACTCCCTCGTCACCCAGTCATAGTGCTGTACAAGGACAGTATAGCACATCCACAGCATGGCCTCCATCCAACTCCCTCATCGCCCAGTCATAGTACTGTATAAGGACAGTATAGCACATCCACTGCATGGCCCCCATCCAACTCCCTCGTCGCCCAGTCATAGTACTGTATAAGGACAGTATAGCACATCCACAGCATGGCCCCCATCCAACTCCCTCATCGCCCAGTCATAGTACTGTATAAGGACAGTATAGCACATCCACAGCATGGCCCCCATCCAACTCCCTCGCCCCAGTCACAGTACTGCATAAGGACAGTATAGCACATCCACAGCATGGCCCCCATCCAACTGCCTTGTCGCCCAGTCATAGTACTGTATAAGGAGAGCACAGCACATCCACAGCATGGCCCCCATCCAAGTGCCTTGTCGCCCAGTCATAGTGCTGTATAAGGACAGCATAACACATCCACAGCATGGCCCCCATCCAACTGCCTTGTTGCCCAGTCATAGTGCTGTACACGGACAGTATAGCACATCCACAGCATGGTCCCCATCCAACTCCCTCATCACCCAGTCATAGTGCTGTACAAGGACTGTATAGCACATCCACAGCATGGCCTCCATCCAACTCCCTCATCGCCCAGTCATAGTACTGTATAAGGACAGTATAGCACATCCACCTCATGGCCCCCATCCAACTCCCTCGTCGCCCAGTCATAGTACTGTATAAGGACAGTATAGCACATCCACAGCATGGCCCCATCCAACTCCCTCATCGCCCAGTCATAGTACTGTATAAGGACAGTATAGCACATCCACAGCATGGCCCCCATCCAACTCCCTCGTCGCCCAGTCACAGTACTGTATAAGGACAGTATAGCACATCCACCGCATGGCCTCCATCCAACTCCCTCGTCGCCCAGTCACAGTACTGTACAAGGACAGTATAGCACTTCCACCGCATGGCCCCCATTCAACTCCCTTGTCGCCCAGTCACTGTACTGTATAAGGACAGTATAGCACATCCACAGCACGGCCCCCCTTCCAACTCCCTTGTCGCCCATTCACAGTACTGTACAATGACAGTATAGCATATCCACAGCATGGCCCCCATCCAATTCCCTCGTTACTCAGTCATATACTGTATAAGGACAATATAGCACGTCCACAGCATGGTCCCCATCAACTCCCTCATCGCCCAGTCATAGTACTGTATAAGGACAGTATAGCACATCCACCGCATGGCCCCCATCCAACTCCCTCGTCGCCCAGTCATAGTACTGTATAAGAACAGTATAGCACATCCACAGCATGGCCCCCATCCAACTCCCTCGTCACTCAGTCATATACTGTATAAGGACAATATAGCACATCCACAGCATGGCCCCCATCCAACTCCCTCGTCGCCCAGTCATAGTACTGTATAAGGAAAGTATAGCACATCCACAGCATGGCCTCCATCCAACTCCCTCGTCGCCCAGTCACAGTACTGTACAAGGACTGTATAGCAGTTCCACCGCATGGCCCCCATCCAACTCCCTTGTCGCCCATTCACAGTACTGTACAATGACAGTATAGCACATCCACAGCATGGCCCCCATCCAATTCCCTCGTCACTCAGTCATATACTGTATAAGGACAATATAGCACATCCACAGTATGGCCTCCATCCAACTCCCTCGTCGCCCAGTCATAGTACTGTATAAGGAAAGTATAGCACATCCACAGCATGGCCTCCATCCAACTCCCTCATCGTCCAGGCATAGTACTGTATAAGGACAGTATAGCACATCCACAGCATGGCCCCCATCCAACTGCCTCATCGCCCAGTCATAGTACTGTACAACGACAATATGGCACATCCACAGCATGGCCTCCCCATCCAACTGCCTCGTCGCCTAGTCATAGCTCTGTATAAGAACAGTATAGCACATCCACTGCATGGCCCCATCCAACTGTATCGTCGCCCAGTCATAGCACTGTATAAGGACAGTATAGTACATCCACAGCATGGCCCCATCCAACTGCCTCATCGCCTAGTCATAGTACTGTATAAGACTGGTCTGGCAGGATTTAGTACTGTACAACTACAGTATGGCACATCCACAGCATGGCCCCCATCCAACTGCCTCGTTGCCCAGTCATAGTACTTTATAAGGTCAGTAGAGCACATCCACAGCATGGCCCCCATCCAACTGCCTCATTGCCCAGTCATAGTACTGTATAAGGACAGTACAGCACATCCACAGCATGGCCCCCATCCAGCTCCCTCATCACCCAGTCATATACTGTATAAGAACAGTATAGCGCACCCACAGAATGGAACCCATCCAGCTCCCTCGTCACCCAGTCAGAGTACTGTATAAGGACAGTATAGCACATCCACAGCATGGCGCCCATCCAACTCCCTCATCACCCACTGATAGTACTGTATAAGGACAGTTTAGCACATCCACAGCATGTCCCCCATCCAACTCCCTCATCGCATAGTCATAGTACTGTATAAGACTGGTCTGGCAGGATTTCCCTGAAATGAACACATGCTGCCTCCCATCCTGCAGGTTGTTGCCCTTCAGAAATGTCACCAGTCTGTCCTTTAGTATTGTCTCCATGAGCTTTCCCACTATAGACATCAGACTGAGTGGCCTATCATTCCCTGGCTCGTGCCTTGGACTGCTCTTACGTAATGGTACAACATGGGCGATCCCCCAGTCCTGACCCACCTCCCACATTTCCAGGGAGCTGCTAAACAGGTCCACCAGTGGTTCTACTAGAACCTCTGCCATCTTCCACAGCACCCTGGGGTGGATGCCATCTGGGCCTGGTGCTTTATTCACCTTCAGTGCCCTCAACCCTTCCAAGACTCTGCTATCCTCTATCTTACTGTCCATTAACTCACACCCCCAGCCCCTCCCACCGACCAGGATGGTAATGGACCCCCCTTCTCTCTTGTAAACACTGAGCAGATATACTCAGCCAGTGCTTCCGCTTGTTCCTTCCCTTTTTCTACCAACTCCTCCCCCCTTTTTATCCTCACTATACTGTCCCTGCACTTCCTTTGCTCCCTGATGTATCTAAAAAAGTTTTTCTCCTCTCCTTTAATTCCCTGCACTAGTCTGAGGTCCCTAGTAGCTTTTGCATCCCATACCCTCTTGGTCACCTCCTTAGACCATTTGGTGTACTCCTCCCTGTCCTCCCCATTCTCCGTTCTTCTGAAAGTCTGACACAATGCTCTTTTTGTTCTCACCCCCTCTATCACTTCCAGATTCAGCCAGCATGGTCATCTTTGCTTTATTCTCCTTAGTCTGTAGCCTGGTGCATGGTTCCATTGCCTCTATGATTCCTTGCTTTATTATGTCCCAGTTCTGCACTGTCCTCATCCCCCACTTTATTCTTTCGAGTCTCTCCTTCAGCATTTCCCCCATTTTCCCCAAATATGCCTTTCTGAAATTCCCCACCTTTGTTGCAGATCCCTCCGGCTCCCTGCTCATTGTGATGTTAAACCACACCGTTTGATGATTGCTGTCAGCTAACAGATCCTTCACTGTTATGTCCTTTACTGCCTCAGTGTTAGATAGTACCAGGTCCAGTGTGTTCCCCAGTCTTGTGGGTTCAGCAACTGGCTGTGTCAGGAATCCCTCCTGGAATGCATCCATGAGGATCCCCTCCCTGGCACTGGAAGTGACTGGCACAGTCCAGTCCACCCCTGGCAGATTGAAATCCCCCACTATGACCACCTTCCCTCTCCTACATCCCTTACTGATGTGTTCTGCCAGTTCCCTGTCCCTTTCCATTGTCTGGGAAAGTGACCTATACACCAGCCCAAACCTCAACTTCCTTCCCCTTGAGTCCATGAGCTATAGCCACATTGCCTCCATATGCCTCTTCTCCTTTCCATCTCTTGTATATTTGATCCTCTCCCGCACACAGACAGCCACCCCCCCCCTTCCCCGTGGTCCTTTTTGTACACTCTGAACCCTGGTATTGCCAGGTCCCAGTCCTGGTGCTCTATGGTCCACATTTCTCTGATGGCTGTGATGTCCACCCTACCTACAGCCAAGAACAGCTGCAGTTCCGCCACCTTGTTTCCAAGGCTTCTCACATTCACCGAGACCACTCTCCACCCCATCACCCTTCCCTCCTTTTCCAGATTCCCCTCCCCACCCTGCCTCTTCTGTACTAAATCTACAAGCACCTTCTTACTAGCTTGAGGAGTAGGTATGCCTTGCAAGACATGCCCTGCAAGAGAAGGTGGACAACTTAAAAAATCAAAGTCGCTGCAAAAATATATATTTTCGTGGGCATCCCAAAGGAGCAGAACTTTGATACACTGCTATATTTCTACAGCATGTTCTCCACACTATTCTGCAGCTGAAAGGGGACTGTACCTAAGACAATTCTTGGGGGGTGGTAGGAAGAAGTTGGCTGTTAGTTAACTAGGAGGTGCAGCTTATCCAATAGGTAGGGAAATTGGCAAACTAGGTGGGCCAAGCGGTCCTTATCTGATATCAAAGTCTATGTTTCTATGTCTATGTTAAGCTTCCATACTGGACTTAAAAGCCCTAAAAATAAACAGATCAGCAGAGTGTGTTAAAATATTCAAGAGCATGCTGGTGACATGAGGGAAACATATGGGAGAAACCACCTGCAAGAGGTAAAAAGCTTCTCTCTCTGTCCCTCTCCCTCTCGCTCTCTCTCTCTCTCTGTCTCCATTTTGGAGCTAATAAATGGAAGCCTTGAGCTGGCTGGTCATTCCCTTTTGGGCTTAAAGCCCTCAGATAAATCTGGCAGCTAAAACCCCAAAAGAACTAAACTCCTTACAACGCTGCTGCAAAGAACAAGGAAGGCATGAGAGAAATGCAGGAAACACACTCTGTTAAATGGCGTTGCAGTCTCTCCTGCTCTCCCTCAGTGTGGCGCAGTAGCTGTGATATGCAGAGTGTACCAGGATTAGGGAAATGGACTCCCCTGTGGCTGTTCTGTCATTCTGTGTGGTACATTTGATTTTTATTAAATAGAAGCAAGAGGCTCTTCTTAGAAGAAAATTGAAAGTGGAGCAAAATAGAGGTTGGGTTTGTTGCTAAAACTTGAGCAACTACTCCTATAGGAGCTGCAATAGAATTATACTGTGCTTCTATATACTCCTATTCTGGGCTTGAATGCCCCAAATTAAGTTCACAAAATAAAAGAGTGTTTTTCAGAGGCTCACTGGGGTAGTGTGTTGACAGGAGAGAAATGAATGAGAGCATGCAGCCAGTACTATAAAGAAAGCGCTCTCTCTCTCTCTCTCTCTCTCTCTCTCGCTTTCCCCCACCACCACCCCAAATGCTATATGGCATCTCTAGCATTAAAATACGGGATATGCTAAAATTGGGGAAATAAGCTCCCCTGCCATTATGGATTTCCAGCACATTTTGAGTTCGGAGTACCTTCAGTTCTTTTAAGTACAATCTGCCTTTTATTAGTTTAAAAGGAACAAGCATATTCAAAATACCTGCACTAGTGATCAGACTGACTTTGCCAAAGACTGGATTAAAAATCAGAGTAGCAGTCGCATATCTCAAAACCATGTTGATTTAAGCAGAATGCTAAGAGAAGTGCAGATACTTGCAACAAACTTCTAACTAATATAATGCATACTGTATTTAAAAGGAAGGCACCCAGGCAGACAGCAGGAGGAGGGAGGCTGCTGTAGTGAAGTCGGAAACTCAAGCCAACACTTATACATTATTTTAGTTCAGGGAGTGGACTCAGCAATGCAGTGTTGTCTATCTGCACCCTAAGAAATATAGGGCTCCAACACCAGTATATCCAACCAGGACATTTTTATTTGTCATGCAGTTTGAAAATATGCTCCTAATCCACTACAATTTTTTTTGGCATTTTAAGTGAAGTTTTGTTTTACGTGTTCCATGGCCAAAATTTTTAAATGTGCTTATTCTTGGCTCATTTGCCTAATCCATAAATATGTTTTCCACTGCATTTGCTGATCCTCTGTGAAAGCAACTTATGTGGGCAGCCTTTCACCCATGAAGTTCCCCGGAGGATAACCTAGGGCTTCAGCAGCTCTCAATCCACCTGTCCTAAGGTGTGCTTATGCGAAGGCATGCTGACATTTTGAATTTGTCATGAATTAATCCCTTGTACCCATGGAAACCATTTACATCATATATAATAAATCTATCTAGACACTTCCTAAACATTTAAACCCCTCCCTTATAACTGTACTGGTTTTGTACATTCTCCGTGGCACTCTCTTTTAGTAATCCATCTTTCGAATGAAGCGTTAAACCGAATTCCCATCTGCCTGTTCTGGTAGTAGTTCAGGTGGATGTTAAAGATCCCATGGCACTTCTAGAAAAGAGTAGGGGAATTTCCCTGGTGCCAGGGCCAAATTTCCTCCGATTCACTAAAAATACCACCAACAGCTTAATCTGGTTCAAGGTCAGTTGGCATTCACCTGTATCCCCCTTCCCCAAGTCGTGCCTGAAAATAGGCAGAATTTGTCTAGTGCACTTACCCGGTCAACAAAAACTAGATAAATAAATAAATATTATGTTACTTAGCTACTCTTCTTGTGGAAACAGTCCTTTCTTAAAAAATAATATTCAGTTACTGATGGTATTATTTAATCGGAATGTAATTACCCCTAGATTTAAAATTTATAAATTTAAAATGCTATTTTCACATCATGAGTGAACAGTAAACAGATGCATCCTTATTTTTTAAAACACTTTTATCCAGGGACGTACTTCATCTTGTATTCTATAGGTGGTACAATAACATTTATTTCTCCTAATTCCTTGGCTGTAGACAAAAATCAACTCTTAATTTGTTCTTTCTAATCTTTTTCTTAGAATGCTAGTATACAAAGTGTTTGGCAAATCCCTCTCTAATTAAGCTATATCTTAATGTCTGCAAAACGTCATCTCTCTTCCTTTACAAATATTAATTCAAAAATTACAAATAGCTACTGTAACAGTGATCCACAGATGGGAATATGGTACTACATTATGACAGCCATCACCCAAAGCAAGCACACAAGAGTAAAAACATACCATTTGGGCAAATACTTACTCTAGTATAAAACCAAACTGCAGCAAGGAACAAACCAGGAAAGAAGAAAGTAAGAGCATGTTATTTTTTAAAGAAAGGAATGTCTCCACAAGAAAATTAGCTAAGCAGCATGGTATAACTAAAAGATAATGCCGAGGAGAATGTAGAAAAACAGCACAGTTATCAGAAAGGGGTTTAAATGTTCATGAAGCGTCTAGATTGATTTGTTGAGGACAGGTGAATTGAAAGCAGCTGAAGCCCTAGGTTATACTCTGGGGAACTGCATAGGTGAATGGCCGCCCACAGAAGTTGCTTCCGCAGAGGATTGGAGAATGTAGTGGAAAACATACTTAAAGATTAGGCAAATGAGCTGAGATAAGCACCTTTAAAACTTTGGCCACAGAACACGAAGACAAAATCACTTAAAACGTGCAAACCATATATAGTGGATTACGGCAAGATTGTCAAATGGCATGAAAAATAAAAAATCTCTTGCTAATCAGAGCAGCCTGGGTGCTCAGAAAAGTCATTTCGGACAAGTTTGAAAACAAAAAAAAAAACAGAACAAAAAAACCCAGCACCCTTAGAGTTAAACTGTGTGGTGTGAAGTGCCAAGTGGTTCAGGTAATTATTCATGACACTAAACAGCCACAGACAGGATAGATATTGCAGGACTGCTGCTTCTCATGTCCCAGTCTTGCCTTTACTGTGACTGTCTGGCTCACTGTGGCATTATGTATGGGTATGGGGGTCAACAAAGTTCACCTGTGACAGCAGAAATATTAATGCCGCCTACACTGTGGAGTTCAAAATCTGGAACATAATATACATGGCCACACAGAGAAAACATGCGTTCTGTTAATTACCGACCCCTCCTAACTTACATACACTCCTCTGTCTGTCTGTGTCTCTCTCTCTCTCTCTTCCCTGGCTGTCCATGCTGCAGCATGTTTCCAATGACTTCTGTGGACTTCTGTGCAGCTGACCATGCCCAAGATATTTACTGCTGAGACTCGGCAGGGCTCCATGCAGCTGTTGAGTGTGTGGTGGTGGGGTGGGGAGACCAAACAGAGGAAAACCTTGACCGCACACATAAACAGAAATGGAATTCAGAGGATGGGTCTCTGGTGTCCGCAATGTGCATTGCCTTTCCCATGTCTCTCACTATCAGGCTGAAAGCTGCTGCAGGAGAGAGACTATTTAGTTTGCACAACTAACTTTGTAATTGCTATGGATGATTCTGTAAAATTTTTTATAGTATCTGCCGATGTGTTTTTTTACATAACTTGTCCTTGTGTGTAATGTATGTATGTTATGAAATCTGTATTGTGTATGAAAATTTGATTTGACTCCAGCAACAGACAGTGGGGGCATCATGGGGGGAGTGGAGGGTCCACTAACAGATTACAGGGACCACAGGCAAACTGCCGGCTCTGTCAACACATCAATAGAGAGAGAGAGAGATGCACAGACAGAGGACAGTCCCATGGGTTTTAATTCAACACTATGTCCGAGCATCCCTCTCTCTCTCTCTCTCTCTCTCCATCTGTCTGTCTCTGTCTCTCTCCGGTGCTTCCTGCAGCTCACTTGTCCCATCCTTGGTCTTGCTGTACTCCACTGTGAGGATGCTGTCCATTTCACCGCAACAGAGAACTAGCAAAGCAGGCTTGAGAGGGCAGAGATACATGGTCCGATTGCACAGGGAGCAGTTGGTTGTACTACGAGAGACAGAGACACACACACGGCATGGGAGGACGGACCAGCAAAAGGACACAAACTGCAGCTGTAATACAACAAAGTAAGTTTCAGAGGGGCCTCCTGATGTCAGTTACAGAGAGACTGTGGGACCATGCTTAAAAAAAGTTTGTCTTTTCAGACCGGCTTCAAAGTACAGGAATGGCATTCCGGCTGCAAAAAAAGTACGGAATGCCTTCCTGTGTTTCAGACCACTTTCATCACAAGAAGAAGAAGAAAGAACCATGCAAATTGGGATCAGAGGGTGGGGGCGGTACAGCACACAGTGAGCGGTTGATTGGTTGCGGGAGAGTGTGTTTGCTGCTCGGTCTTTCTAACGTTTGCAGAGCCCTTGACTGCGGTAGCTGTCTAAAGGACTAAGGGATCAGCAGGCTGCAACAATCAGGGATCATCGGGCATCGCAGCGTCAGCTTGTCATCCATGGAAACTATTCCAAAGGAGAGGTGGATGGCTGATGCTGGAATGATGAGGTGCTCCCTGATTGCTGCGGCCAAATTGTTTCAAGTTGGTGGCACGCTTGCAAACTAGTGTCACCACCAGCCTGTGCTTGCATTGGTGACACACAGCTAAGCCCACAAAAGCAGTGGTGGCATTGGCTGCAGCAGTGCCGCACCTCCACAACTCGCTTCTCTCCTAAGCTGCTGCAACATGTTTCTTGTGCATGCGTGCAAGCAAACATATAAAAACTTTGCTTTGTAAAGTTGAGGGGGTCAGGAGAACTTTGCTATGATATACATAGTGCAAAGTTTCCAGCTTTGATGATCCCTACCTCCTTACGTAGCTTAAAGGAATCCAGTCTCCTGAAGTTTAGCATCCTGCTCTTATCATTAGTGAAGGGAACTCGACTGGATTCTGGGTGCCTTCCACCTGTGGTGTCTTGACAGTGCTGGAACACCACCAATCATTAAGCACCAACCAACACAGGACTGGCTTGGGCATTGGCTCCAGGACTGTACCACACATGGGAAGCAGCCCATGCTACAGAGTGGAAGTGTATGCCCAGTATCAGGGGAACTGCTGGACTCATCTGTATGTGCTCTTCACAGGAGCACAGCATGCAGAATCAGGTCAGATAGTACACCGTGTGCGGTGATGATTAGGTCGGGCTGAAAACTGACTTTGATGCCCACTGCCACCCAAACAACAGCATATGAACCTGAATCACCCTCAGAACATCCACAGTGTGCCAATAAATGGCGGTGTCATATGTCATAGAACACAGTACCCCGACCACAGGCATCAGATACATTACAGTGGTAGGCCTAAATGTCCTGCCAGTTTTCACTATCTAGTCCTCTCCAGGGATATCCATGGTGACCTTCAGGACAGACGCCCATCAGCTACCACACTGGCACATCAGCAAAGGTGGTTCTGCTCAGCATCAGAGAGACCCATTAATATTCATGAACCAGTAATCCACACTACTCATGCAGAGCATAGTGCAGGATGCTACAGTTAGGGTCTGTGTTGCTATGTGCAGCAGTATGGTGCACTGAAAGAATCATGGGCAGTACGGAGCTACGTGCCTTCTTTCTGAATCGAGCCCATTTCCTCTATCACTTCTAACTCGCTCCCAGTAGGGACACATAGGATGTTTGGCTCCCCCACCCTAATTGCCTTGACAGTGTCATCCCCACTATTCAGAACTAGCTCCACCCCCCCCCCCACAGACACTTCAAGTACAGCAAGATCAAAACAGCGATGGTGGGATTACTTTCACAGTGCAAATTTAAGATGAGCATTATTAATGCAGGAGAACTTAAAACAAAAACAAGTGTCCCTTTAACTGATACTGAGAAAATTATCTCAAACGTCTCAGTACTTAAGAAGCTTAGCTGTACCTTGAGCTGAGATGTACGCCTTGTCTCTCGCTCTCTCTCTCTTCCTTGAGGCATGCCCAATACCCTTATTGCTATGATCTGCTTTTCCTGATACTGTTTACCCAAGAACATTTATTTAAATAGTAAATCTTTACTGGGGGATTTTTAACCACGATAAACGGAGGAAAAAACTGCTCTCAGGAAAGAATCCATGAGAGACCCAGCCTGCTGTTCTGACAAGTGAATCTGAATAAAATTTCTACCTTTGTGAAACTTTGCCCCAGTTGAGGAACAGTTTTCAAAGCCTCAAGGCTTTATATGCAGGTTGCAATTTCTCTGTACATCATCAGTCACATCACTCTGAGTGTCTACAGGGAGTTCTGTCAGAGCTACTGGGAGGAATACTGTTAGAACACTCAGAAAGCACCAAAAGAGAAAACAAGAGCAATGAAACACCTTTTCTGCTTTTTTTTCTTCAAAGTCTTATTGCGTTATTTCAGCCAGACACACTTTAACAGTGTGTTAAACGATATGTCAGCTCAAACACCATTACATTTAAAAACAAACTTTCAATAAAACATTCATTCTGTCTGACCTATTAATCCCAGTCAGATGCTGCTTTGCACAGAGCCCACATTGGGGTTAGATACATACATGCATGCATACATATATACATACATACATACATATACAGATTTATTTTATTTATTTAGTTTTTGTTAACCGGGTAGGTACACTAGCCATAAAATGACTATTTTCAGGCACGACCCGGGAGAGTACAACAAAAGCAGAACAGTTGAACAACAGCAACATGGGTACAATAATACAAATAGAGGAACAGTACAGCAGTGCTACAAAAATACAATGGGTAGAAACAACAACAAATAATTGCAAGCGTTATACAGATAATGGCAGTAAGATATATAATAAGTGCAGAAACCATGGACCCGACCTGTGTAGTGAAAGGGTTAATAAGATAGTAAGGTTATATAGAGAGAGATGTGAAGAATGTTCAAACATAACAAGAAAGACTGACAGAAGGAAGGTCAGGGATGGTAATTGGCAAAACAGCAGTGGATGGTCAGCAACAAGGTTCAAGAAAGAAAGAGCTGGTAGTCAAGAAGTTATTTACAAAGAGAAGGAAAAATATGGGGAAGGGAAGAGGAGACAGTCTTGGAGCTGGATTAGAGCAGGGGTGACATTACTGGTAAGTCTCAGGAGCTTCAGGTTGGGTCAAAGCATGCACAAGCATCAGCTAAGGATAGATAATGACGATATTCACTTTTAAATCCAAAGTGAGACTAAAACAGCCGGAGGTTGAGTGGAAGAGTGTTCCATAGCCTGGGAGCAGAGAATTGGAAGGCCCCTGTGCCTTTAGTCGTCCGACATCTCGGAACATAGAGCAAGGATTTGTCTGCTGATCGCAGGCCATGGGAGGATGATTGAGGAACCAGCAACGCCGCCAGCTGGGATGGGTTTTATCCCGGATGATCGAGTCCATTAGTGATCCAAGGTAGTATTGTATACTGGCAGAGGGTGAGAGCCAATTCAGATCCTTATAAAGAAGGCAGTGATGTTTGAGTCGAGGTGACGAAGAGGCAAATCGGCATATATTGTTATAAGTTACGTCCCATTTTAGTAGGGAGGTTTTATGGGCAGAGGTAAGAATAGAGGCACCATAAGTAAGGGTTGAGCAGAATACCTCGGCAATTACTAATTTGGCCGAGGGTGGGCATGTAGCTCTTTGTAAGCTACTCTAGTTCGGAAGTTTACAGCTTTGCACGAGACGAATGGAAGATTAATCCAGGACTGGTCCAGGAGGATCCCAAGGTACTTGAAGGAAGTAACATTTTCAAGTGGAACTCCTCCTGGGTGAAGAATCTCCAGCAAACTAGAACAGGTCTTAATCTTCGGTGCAGAACCTAGGAGCATGACTTTTCTTTTCTTTTCATTTAGTACAAGCTTACAGTCTAGTAGCCAGTCTAAGACCTTATTGAAGTCTGAAGTAAGTGATGTGTTTATGCAGGCAATACTAGAAGAACTAATGTAGATGATCAGGTCATCAGCATAGAGAATAGCTGAGCAGGATTCCAGGACCTCAGCTGCATTGTTGATAAAAATTGAGAACAAAAGGGGCCCAAGAATAGAGCCCTGGGAGACCCCAAGGTTGATAGTAGATGTGTTGGACAGGGAGGAGTTAAATTTGACAGCTTGCGACCTGTTTGACAGGTAGCTACAGAACCAGTCCACAACAGGGGTAGAGAAATGGAATTTATGGAGAGTGAGAGAAGCAGGGATGGTCAACAAGTCAAAAACCTTAGTGAGGTTAATGAAGATGGCACTTGTGAGTTTTCCAGAGTCCATGTTGGACAGAATATCAGTAGTTAGTTGAAGAAGAGCCATGGTGGTGCTAATGACCTTTCTGAAACCATGCTGAGTGTCTGAGAGGAGATTGTAGCGGTAAGGTAGTCAATGGTCTGTGATGCAACTATTTTCTAGGATCTTGTTAAGGACAGAGAGAATTGCTATAGGTCTGTAATTGGCCATGTCCTTTGGGTCACCTTTTTAAAGACAGAGCGTTACTCTTGCAGATTTCCATAGGTTTGGCACAGTGCTATGGATAAGGGATAAAGTGTAAATTCTGGCAATCGAGAGGCAATGATGGAGCAGCCAGCTTAAGAAGACGAGGTTCCAGTGAGTCAGAACCAGAGCTGGTATTGGCAGATATGGATCTCAGTAATTTTAGAACTTCCGCTCTTGATATAGCCTTGAAATAGAATGGTGGCGCTGGAGAAGCATCATACGATAGGGCAGTATGGTTGTCTGATGGTAGTGTGGTAGGTAGATTGGACTGTGATCCACTAGGTTGTAAAGCCAAGGTATAGTATGAAAGATCAGAGAAAAGATTGTTAAAACTGTTTGAGATGGTCCTAGGGTCATTACAATGTGCCCCATTTATGATCATTTCATCAGGAGTGACAGAATTGCGGTACCGAAATGTTTGACATGGGCCCAAAATTTCCTCGTGTCTGCAGGCTGAGCTTTGTAGAAGGTCCTTGTAGTATTTGCTTTTAGCAACTCTAACTTGTCTCTTACATCTGTTCCTTAGTTCACGATAGACAATTAGATCTGACTGTAGGCCAGTTTGTTTGTAGCGAATCCAAAGCTTGTCCTCTGGCGCAGATTAGCAAGGAGGTCTTATCAGCCACCTCGTCTGTTTTCCTCTGACCCTCCTAGTAGTCTTGGGGGCATGTTTATATTGAATGGTAAGAAATTAATTTATGAATATCTGTAGAGCAACCTCCACATCCTTTGTTTAATGGATACCTGCCCAGTCGATATTGGAGACATCATAGAGAAATGCATCCTGGTCAATATGAGCTAGATTTGTAAATGTGATTAGTCTTGATGGAGGAGATGGAGGCACAACCATAGATTGGATACAAAAAGTGGGCGAGTGGTCTGTTAGTGCATCTGCAAGGATTCCTGCTTTTGACACATGTTCCATATGGTTAACCATCACCCAGTCTAGGAGTGTACCCGTTTGATGGGATGACGTGGCTCTAGTTGCTTCAGAGATCAACTGGTGAAAATTATAACTAAGCGTGAGTGATTGCAAGGATATTTGAGCTGACCCTAACCAAATGAGGTTAAGATCACCTAGGATGACAGCCTCATTATGATTTATGGTCTGGGAGGTGATGTCAAGGAGTTCTTGACGACCTACTATTCCCCCAGCAGGGGGATTATGGGCACAGATAATATGAAGCTTCTTTCCCCCAATACAATAGTTGCCTGTATGAATTCGCACACTGCTGGAGAGGCAAATGCCAGGACAATAGAGATGTTGAGGTGGTTTTTGAAGAATAGGGCAACTCCACCTCCACGCTTGGATAAGGATCTATCCCACCAGAACAGGGAGTAGTTAGGCAAGGAGCATACTTCATCAGGTATTCCGGGTTTTAGCCAAGTTTCTGTGAGACAGAGTACATCAGGATTGTGGAGTTTCACCCAGGCCTCGAGTTCCGCATGGTGACAGGTAAGACTTCTGATATTGATATCGGCAATTAATAATCCTTTCTTGGACATGCCAGATAACTCACTTGGGGAAAAGAAACAGGTAGGTGGACCTGGATTTAGTTTGACGTCCCCAGATAGCAGAATAATGATCATGGCTAGGAACCAAAGCCTTGCACAGTGGCAGGTTAGGGTGAAAGCACATCTCCATGGCAGCTTCCTCCTGGAATGTAGAGGGTAATATATGCTGCCTTTAACAAGGAGGATAGAGTTAGGTTGCAGATCAGGCTTTGTCTCTGCAATCAAGTTAGAGAAAATATAGTTGCAGTAAGACTCTGAGGAGTCTTTTGCCATTTGGTTACATGGGAGAGCCCACGTGGCAGTGTCCAGGCTGAGTAAAAGGACAAATGACAAGAGTGCCCACAGCTGACTATACTTCGCCATAGTGTTACTATTTGACTTGGGTAGGAAGGCTAGTGGTATACTGAGACAGAGGATTAGCTCTTAGGGATAAAGAGATAGTGTGTGTAAAATTAAGACAGCTAAGGGTGACCGTGTTCCACCGTTTTAACCCTTGGCCGAAATTAGAGATAGAGCAAAAACAACGAAGTGTTTCCTGCTAGCGTAGCAATTATTTAGAAGAAGTGGATCAGAAAAGCAGAAAGTAAAGCCCCACAAAGGTTAATTAGGAAAGCAGACCAGCCGGAGGCTCTACTTGTGGTAAAGATTACAGTGAGGAAATGAAGACCTATTCAAGATATGTTAGACGGCACCCCTAGTGGCGGAATTTTATAAGGAACCAATGGGAGACTAGACAGATAGCAGTAATGTTCGGCAAGAGTCAATGCAAAGCAGAGGGCGCCAAAGCCCAGAGACTGATAATCCGACAGAGAAAAGGCAGGGCCAAACAGTGGCCGAGCAGAGAGCAGCAGTCTAATCAAAGGAGGGTGGCAGCAGGTGGCCACCTATCAAACTCGCACAGTGCTAGCCCGGACACTTAACCGGATTTGAAGGTGTCCTGTTCGTCATGAGGATAGAGCTACGGGCAGCTGGCAGAATTAGCCGCGCCGCTCACTGGGAGCACGATCAGGCACAGTGGATCTATTTTAAGATATAAAATGTAGGTTAAGATAGGATGTTATTAGCTAGAGCATGGGGTACCAAGGCAACTTGAAAAATACTCGGGGTAGCAAGAGAGGAAGCCCAGGTATGGAACTGCACAGTAGATAGCAGAGCAGGAACTAAACAAAGCTGATAGGCAAGCAGATTGTGAAAAGAGGAAGATGTCTTTAAAGGCAAGACAGGACAAGTGTTAGGCCTAATAGCTGCACTCTGTATCTTTAAGAGGAGTTGCAATATTAGAGAGAGGGGAGGATGAACATTGCTAGAGGTGGTGCCGAGGGGAGAAGGAGAGTATTTAATAAAGGCTGGAGGTGGGGGATGGGAGGGTATGAAAAATTGAAGCAGCAAGGAGACAGAAGGACAGAAAGTGAAAGAGAAATTGAATTATTTGCAGGGCAAAGCTTACAACTGTGACCCAAATGGAATCTGGTCTAAACAGAAAAACTGTATCACTTTAACTTACTTTCTGGTCCAGTGTAGCTTACCACTGGACCTTAAAACAAAGACAGCTGTAATATTTTACAATCTACAAACCTGCAGCCTAAATGAACTTGCACTTCAAACTACCCTTACGGTGCAAAATTGCTGTAAACAGGCTTAGGTTCGCGTTTAAGTTAGGATTTACAAGACAATTTGGAGAGACTTAATAAGTACCACAATCAGAATATAACATTAGCTTAAGGTCCAGAAAGGAAACAGCAGTAGCAAAGAATTAAAGAACTGCAGCAGCCCGTCAGCAGGCAGAGTCGATGGTTCTGGACAGTCCAGTTTCTTGTCTGGACACCAAAAAAGACATGGGGATAGCGTTTCAAAAGGTGGAGACTACTGCAAGCCCCAGATCGCAAAAGATATGGCACATTGAGCTTGCGGCAATCGAAAGGGATTTTTTTATCCCATGCGGCAATCGATGCAACCTAGATCATCTTATTGTGGTCTAGCTTGCATCAGTACCAGGGACCATTTTCATGGAGCTTGCTCCCAAGATTTGGCATAATCGCAAAGGTCATGACCTAACTCATGTACGGCATCCTGAAATTTTTTGACGTCTTGGTGCTAAAGCCTGCAGTGCTTATACTGTATTAGTCAGTGATGTTGCTGTCCTCTGCAGTCCCTATGTTCTTGTCTTATGCTGGCCATGAAACTTCAAGGCATAGTAAGTGCCCTGCTGTTTTCTGTAGTTTAAATTATTTCTTAGTTAGAAAAAGCATTTTTAGAGAATACAGGGACTTCACAAGGCATGTAACAGAACTGAAAGACAGTATAACTTTTGCAGGCTTGTGCATGTACACGTCAACTCCCATTATGCCTTGCATGAGGGGGTCATGACCTTTGCAATGGAGACAAAAAGGTTTTCACACCAGGGCAAAAGAGAGTGAAGCAATCTCATTTACATTTAAAATAGGATGAAGTTAGTGGGATGCAACAGAGGGAATCATTGTTCATGCCTACAAACCACAGTTGTACAGAAAATAGGTTGAAAGGACTTTCCTTTTAAAGGGACTTCTCATTCTGGGCCAATTGGCCCACATGCTGGTCTTCTGCTCAGGTTGTCCAGCTTACACAGTGTTAGCCTAAGGATTATAATGCCACAAAACCCTACCTATTTACCTTTGCAATATCAAGTTGCAGGACCATGGTCCTGATCATTACTCATGGTTATGCTACTCTGATGTGGGCCCATGGAGCCTTCTGGTGGCAGGATTATTCCTCTCGGGAGGTGAGGGACAACCTTGATGCTGAAGCAGCTTGCACATGGCACGGCAGTCACTGTGGTGCTGTTGATGGCATACAGGAGTGTGTCGTGGGAAAATATCTAAGTCTTGCAGGTTTCTAACCCACTCTGGAACTTTTGCCTTCACTCTTCGGAAAGAGGCTTCAAGCAAGCCTTGTATGCCAATCTGTTTGTTTCCTGCCACTGACACAAACCTCATGCCTGTGCAATCCCAATTTACTGAACCCACTTAAGCCTCCACCCTCTATATAGCTTTGTGTTTATCACCTGTATTTTATTGCAAAGCTGTGTTAACATAGATACAGTGAGCCAGATTTTCAAAGGAAGACGCAGGGCTTGCATCCAGCCCTGTGTCCAATCTGTTTTGTGGTGCAGTTGTGCAAACACCTTTGCCGCAGTTGTGCCCAACTTTAGTAGGTTGCGTGCAGTTGCAGCGGTTTACCTTCTTCATGGCAGCTTGTGCCAAATATTTGCTCATGCCTGTAAAAAAGGGTATCAGGGATTAGTGCAAGCTAGACCAACAAGAAGTTTGTCTAATTTGTTCCAGTCGGTGCACAGGATAGAAAATCCCAATCGTTGGCTGGAAAAATGCAGCAAGCTCCATGCACCGTATGTTCAGTGCACCTTGAGGCTTGGGGCATTCATAAGCTTTTGAAAATACGGCCAGTATGTTTATACCATTTTCACTTTTTAGCCTTGAAGCAACAGTATTTGTTATAGTTTTTTCAGCAGCAACATTTGTCGGGCAAAAATATTAAAGACGCGTATTTTTTTTCATTTTGTTCTCTGTCATTCCTGAACCAAGATACAGGATTTTAAGTTTTTAAAAGTTTCTACTCACCTGTCACACCAGTCATGAAAAACTTAAATATTGTTGCACAGTGTTGTGCTGTTTACCATTAAGCCTGCCGGCACATGGGTAGTGCTACCACTTGTGACACTGATGATCCAGAACTAGAAGTGATCTCGGGACTTGGAGGGCCAGCTGGGGGGAGGAGGAGGATTCAGTATCCCAAGGACTACTACCCTCCTCTGGGGGGGAGAGTGGGGATGTCACCGGCATGGTACTGACCCCTTTCAGAGGCTCGGGGTCTGACTGCCGAGGCTGTCTTGGGCTGGGAGGCATGTCAGACATCGGGCATGTGCACTGTCTACATTATTGCATGCCACACCTCCCCAGGGAGTAAAAACGAAAATCCCCAGCCTGCAGTATGATGCCTCCATCGTCACTGGCCCCACACCCCCCCCCACTGGGCTCTCTGGTCGCATCTGAGCTAAACTCCTACCTCGTTAGAAGGGGACACTTGGGAGGCTCCACCATTGGGGGGGTGAACTGTGGGGCACTGTGGACCGGTCAGGTAAGTCCCAGGGACAGAGGGGTAACAGGGCTGAAGGAGAGGCAGACAGGGGCAGACTGAATGCTGGTGATAAAGAATACTAAAGCATACTAAATAAAAAAAGAAACATGTGGTAGCATGATTCTAATACATTTACAGCATGAATTTAACATGTACATTCAACAAATAATGCCAGCAGGTGAGATTTTTACAAATTGCTAGTGATGGCTATCTTTAATGATGTGTGTCATAATTACAAAATTAGCTGTAAAAGTTGTTTTAACAATACCTGAGAAAACAAAAAATACGCTGCGGATGACTTTAAGGATGTCAGAAATACATTTTCTTTTTCTCCTGTGGCCCCAGTCAGCTCCTTTCTCCTCTCTTCCTTCTCTGGTCGCCGTCCGCCCACTCTGATCTCCTCTCAGGACACCACCTTGTACTCCACCATGGCTTACCCTCCCATGGCAGGGAGGCAAGGGAGCCCCCAACTCCCCCACCAGGCACGGATCCAGATCAGATGGTGCCTGTGGAGACAGCAAGCGCTGGCCATCAAGCCACACGACCTGACTGCCACTATTTTCTGATCATCTCCCCTTGCAGGAGCACGGCATGCAATGACACCTGTGATGGGGGTTGCACACGCTCTTGTGCGTGCCCACTGCAAGTGTCTACCATGCTCCTGCTCCATGTTCTTGCAGCTCCATGCTGTTGAGCCCCAGCCTCCGCTAGGGGTCTGGCATGCACCGGCCGCTAGTCTGCTCCCTCCCCAGAGATGGAGAGCAGTCCATTGGATGGTCAATCCATCTCCTCCTTGCTGATGCACGGCGGCCTGTTCTTGTTTCTGAACAGGGCTCTCCGGCGTGGCACGAGATTGGCGTCCAGTGTCTCAACCCACAGCACCACTGGGCCAGCCCAGAAATACATTTTGCTAAAACATATATGATGAAATGTTCTGCAGACAAACAAATACTTCTACTTTACAATGCTAGACAATCCATGCTGCTGTAACAGACTCCATGAGACCAACATGAACAATAGGTGCTTCTCCTAAATGTGCATTTCCTGGTGTGTCAGATTTAAAAAAAATACACACACCCACACACACTCACACACATTCACTGATGTTACACAGTCTTCAACACAATGTATCACTGATTCTAATAAAATAAAATTCACATGAACCTGTGGTAAGCTCTACAGAATAGTACCCTGCAGAGATGTCACACATACAGATACAGCCTGCAAAGGCAAACTAAAGACAAGCTACATTTTATTATTAATTTTATTTATTCAAAGAGTAGTATCCGGGAAAGGCACACAGAGCCAAAGCTCGTTTTCAGACAGGACCGGGGTTACATAGTGAGTACAAACATGCTGCAAGGTACAGTACAGTAATGCCAAGAGAAATAGGACAACTTTCAGGTACTCCAAAAGACGGAGGAGAGGACATGGAATAAGTGGTACCCATGGCTACTGCACATCATGCTGCTTTGATCACATATATTTCCTTAACAAGTACCTGAAGACTAGTGCCACAGCAGAAAAACAGATACAGTTCGGGCAGTCTCATTGTGTATATTTGGCCAGAACAATATTACGCAAGGAGTGTGATATATTTCTTGGTATAGCTTTGTATATGATGTACGGATGACGATTTGTACTGTAATGGATGTAAGGTGCCCCACCTCACCCAACCTGTCTGTATATCGCCAGAAATGTATAGTCTGTTTCTACTTGTCTTTCAATAAAACTCAATACAAATTTAAGTTTCTAGAAAGGACAACTTTCAGGTACTTTTGTGACATAAAAATATAACAAACGGCTGTGTTGCACCACTATAGTGTATTACATACTGGGGTTGGTATGAGCAATAAATGGCTGTGTTACACTAATACAGTATATTACATACAGGGATTGGTAAGAGCAATAAATGTCTGTGTTGCACTAGTACAGTATACAGTATTACTTACAGGGACTGTTAGCAGCAATAAATGGCTATACTGTATGGAAGCCACTTATTATAGCTGGAATACAAGTATTTCACACTGTTGTTGTATCATTGTTGTGACATTGGAGGTTGTTATACCCTCTTGACTATATCACAGTGATGGTACAACAGCATCTTACTACCTGCACATGTACATTCTAGAACTCCTGCTCTGCAAGAAATGGCTGTGGCAGTGAGAGCTGGTCGAGAGAGAGAGAGAAAGAGATCGAGATCGAGAGAGAGAGAGAGAGAAGCACAGAAAAAAAAACAGAGTGGTGATTAAAAAAACAATAAACTGGTGCCTCACTAAACAGATTGGGCTACCACATGCATGTTTTCACTCACATATTTAAACAGAAGCAGTCTATCTGAGTGGAGCTGATGCAGGGCTTAAATGGTGGTGGGGGGGAATTTGACATAGCCGTGATGCCGAGAGGAAGAATGTGACAACCTATGACTCAAGGGGAAACCAGACAGACAAAAGAAGTAAACTTGCACAAAATGAATTCATGTTGTACTGTGCTAATACACTATACAAGACAATAGATGGGCATCAGTTAACAACAACACTGAATTCGGGAGTTCACGTGATGTATCTGTGAGACTTGCAGCTCCACGGTCCGGCTCCTGCTCCATCTCGCAACTTACAGATAATTACAGCAAACTAACCTCATCTTTCTGCTTCAACTAGTGCAGCCTTTGCTTCTAACAGTCTCCTGACAAGTTTAAGATGCAATTTACGTGGTTGGATATTGAACACGGCATTAAAATATTCATTGTTCAATTTGGGGCCTTACACCATCATGGAGGCCGAAATGCGCCAGGCCCCACCGAAGCATACTCCTCCACAGACTCCTGAGAAAGGACAGAAATGACCCAAATGCCAACCCAGTGCCTCCTCAAAATCTGCTGCATCTACAGTGACCCAACAAATGCTGACTCCTTTGTCCAAACAAAAATTTATGGAGGAGCTCCAACCATTTAAAGCAGCCCTACAAGATATCATTGTGGAACTTAAAATGCTTAGAGTGGAGCAATCAGATACAAACCGAGCTATCTCCGATGTTGCAGCCTGAACAACGTCCCTGGAGAACTGGAAGGGCAAAATCAAACCCGACATGGTGAATCTGAGGCAACAACTTCATAAAATGGAATCCAAGTTAGAAGATCTGGAAGGCCGAAGTCGAAGGAACAACATTATAATCTTCAGCCTTCCAGAAGAAGCTGAGGGATCTACGCCTAGGCCTTCAAGGCCTCCCATGTCATGGGCACCGAGGTTTCCTCCTAATTCAGGTAAAGCCCTTGGTCTGGATGGCATACTGGTGGGATTTTATAAACTTTTCTTGAATGCTCTCCAACACATTATCTTCCTGATGGTGAAGGAGATATTGGATCGGGGCACAGTGTCTCTGACACAGACCATGGCTATTATAACAGTCCTACCAAAGCCATGGAAGGACCCCTCAAAATGTGACTCCTACCACCCCACTTCTCTGCTTAATGCAGACTACAAAATTATTCTGAAAGTGATAGCAGCTAGGTTGGAGGGGGTTCTTCCTGCTTTGGGCTACCCGGACCAGTGTGGGTTTGTGAAAGGGCACCAGGCAAAAACACAATATACAATGAACCCTCAATGTTATGCACCATTGGTCCACGGGGGTGGGAGCAGTCAAGGTCTTCTAGCACTTGATGCGGAGAAGGCCTTCAACTGGGTTGAGTGGTGTTTCATGTTTGCAGCCCTTGAAAAATACAACCTTGGCCCCCAGATAAGATCCTGGATTAAAACCCTCTATAAATCTCCTATGGCCCAAATATTTACTAATTATAAGCTCTCCTTACCCTTTGCCCTCTCTAGGGGAACTCGACAGAGGTGTCCCATCTCTCCTCTGCTGTATGTGTTGACAATAGAGGTGTTGGCTTTGATTATTCACCACCATCCTGAGATTAAAGGATACAACCATACAGGACACCACCAAGTCATATCACTATTCATAGATGATGTGCTTCCTTTTCTCAACAATCCTGACCATTCCCTTCTGGCACTGACAGACCTCTTTGCAGTATATGGTCCACTACCAGGCCACAAAATTTACTGGGTGAAATGTGAATGGCTTCCCCTGAGGGGAAGGGATACCCATATACAGATTGACATAGTGTCATAGAAACATAGAAACATAGATTTTGACGGCAGATAAGGACCGCTTGGCCCACCCAGTCTGCCTGTTTCCCTACCTAATGGATAAGCTGCAGATCCTAGTTAACCAGTAGCCTACTTCTTCCTACCCCCACCCCCTAGAATTGCCTTATGACTGTCCCATGCATGTTTGAATTCCACCACTGTTTTTGACTCCACAACCTCCTCCGAAGGCCGCTCCATGCATCCACAACCCTCTCTGTAAAAAATACTTCCTTAAATTACCTCTGAGCTGCTCCCCTTCTATCTTCAAATTGTGCCCACTTGTTCTTGCACACCTCTTTTTTTGAAAGATGCTACCCTCTTGGACTTTGTTGATTCCCTTGAGGTACTTGAAAGTTTCTATCATGTCCCCCCTCTCCCTCCTTTCCTCGAGGCTATACATATTCAGCACTTTAAGTCTCTCTTCATATGTCTTCCGGTGCAGACCCTGCACCATTTTAGTTGCCCTCCTCTGGACAGCCTCCATCCTGTCTATGTCTTTGCGGAGATTGGGTCTCCAGAACTGCACGCAGTACTCCAGATGGGGTCTCACCAACTGTCTGTACAGAGGGATAATAACTTCCTGTTTTCTACTGGTGATGCCTCTCCCTATACATCCCAGTATCCCCCCCAGCCCTCCTCGTAGCCCTCTCACATTGCTTGCCCACCTTTAGGTCATCTGATATGACTACCCCCAGGTCCCTTTCCATTTTGCTCAGTAGGTAGCACACTCGCCTCTGAAGGCGGGAGATCAGAGGGCTGTGGGTTCAGTTCCCACATTTGGCACTTGGGTTAATATCCCAGTACTGACACTAGTGCAGCATGAGAGGGGTGCTGCACTTCTGAGGTGCCGTCTTTCGGATGAGACATTAAACAGAGGTCCCATCTGCCTGGATTGGTGATAGTGCAGGTGGATGTCAGAGATCCCATGGCACTTATCCAAAAAAGAGTAATGGAATTTCCCTGATGTCCTGGACAAATTTCCCTCATTCACTAAAAATACCACCAACAGCTTAATCTGGTTCAAGGTCAGTTGGCATTCATCTGTATCCCCCTCCCCCGGGTCGTGCCTGAAAGTAGACAGGATTTGTCTAGTGCACTTACCCGGTCAACAAAAATTAAAATAAAAAATAAATAAAAAAAAATAAATAAATAAGATCAGTGTTCAGTCCTTACAGTCCATTAAATACCTGGGTATTCATCTTCCAAAAAAATTATCAACATTGGGGGATATTAATTATAAGCCCTTACTTAAAATCTACTTGAAGACTGTGAGAGGTGGAGTACTCTGCCATTAACACTTACAGGCAAAGTAAATCTTGTCAAAATTAGTCTTCTCCCACAACGTCTGTACATCTTTCAGACCCTTTCTGTCCATGTTCCAAACAATGCTTTTAAAACTCGCAGAGGATATGTAACTGCTTTGCTGTGAAGGGTCAGAGGCCTAGGATTAAACAGGAGACCCTGTGGCAACCACTGAACAAGGGGGGCCTGGGGCTGCCTAACTTTTGAGTATACTATCTGGCTGCTCAAATGGTATTCTTAACAGACCTACTGCCGGAAAATGCCCTAAAGAAAACAGCGGTAAAAATGAAGGAGTCAGAGCGGGGTCCCCCACTCTATAACTCTATATTAGCAGCTGCCCTGATGAAGAAAACAGTCAAACACATTTGCAATCCTTTTACTATGGATTAGGTTAGGGCATGGCTTGTAGCCCACTCGATACTTCAATATCCCAGGACCCTCTCCCCGAAGTCCCTAGATGATCTGTGCTGTGGGAGGACCATTCGATCCCGATACCCACCTGTAGGGTTTTGAGTGCTTGGAGGGAGAGAAGATTAGTCCTAATATCCCATTTGTTTGACCATGGAGAAATGCTAACCTAAACGCTATGACCTTCACCCATCACATTTCTTTGCCTACCTGCAGGCACGAGTCACATTTCTAGCAGCGGGGAGAGCCTGACACCCCCCATATTGGGGAGTTCTTGAGTGACAAGACCCTAATATGAACCTCTAAACCTCTGACCAGGTGCTACTGAGCCCTGCTGGGAGGCCTTCAGGATCCTCTGACTAAAATCAAGGAGAAATGGGAAAGGAACTTAGGCTCAGAGTCCTTCACTGGAGGTGACTTTAAGGCAACACTTAAAGAGGGGATGCCTTGCTCCACAAATAATGAGCTGAGGGCAATCCATTGCAATATATTATACAGAATCTATTTCATGCCTGCCTTGGCTAATAGGATTGACCCTACAAAGTCCAGTCAGTGCCCAAAATGTAAAGTTCATGTAGAAACCTTCTTCCACATGCTTTGGGCCTGCCCAATGGTGACTTCCTTCTGGCAAGCTATTACCTCGCTGATGCTCTGGGTCCTTGGTGCCTCACAGGAAGTGGGCACAGCAGAGGTACTCCTGTGACTACTTGGGGGGTCCAAGGGAAGGAAGGGAGTGAGCCACCCATTGTGGCATCTGGAGAATGTTGTGGGCAAGCAGGCAGTGCTCTTACAATGGGGACAAGAGAATGTAGTGACAGTAGCCCAATTTACTTTTGCAGTGCATGAAAGTTGAATATACACAGTACAAGACGATAGGCCAAGAAGATAAATACCAACAATTGTGGGAGCCCCTGGAGAAAGTTTGGCAACATTTTGATTCCCGACCCTGTGAAATGCTGACCTCTGCTGTAATTTAATGACATTGACATTCCAAACAGTAAATAAGTTAATTTTTCAGTCTGATACTTGGAACCAAAAGAGGACACCTACTGTGAGGAACCCTCAGAAGGAAATGACTGCTTGCATATGGGACTTTGTTTTTTTACCAGAGTCTCTGACTGTAATATGTGTGCTTATAATGAAGTGTAATGCACCATTGCTATGTATTGTACTATCTGCTGAAGTTTCAAAGCTTACAAAAAATATATATATAAATTATCGGTGTAATTGTTTAAAAAGCATTTTTATTTGCCCATAGTTGTCTGTTCCCCCCCACTACTATGATACTGACAAGTGATACAATCTTGGCCTCACTCTGAATGCCACTATGGCAGTGGGCAGTGGCTGATGAAAGTTCTCCACTAAGTTTGTATTAGAATAAAAACAGTATTTTCTTTGGTATTTTTTAATTTCCTTAAGTGTCTCCAAAACTGATTGGCATTTGTTAGAGGCAGGTGAGTGCAGAGCAGGACAGAAAGCGGCAGTTGATAGCCAGAGACAGTGGAATAGGAAAGTTGAGTGTGGTGCCTGAGGCAGCATATGTACACATAAGGGGCCCTAGGTACAAAAGGGGCAGAACGTATACATCAAAGGCACGTACCCCACCCTGTGCAACTCCGCACCTGCAGACAGGAGCACACTGGCTAGTATTCACTATCACTAGCAACATGTCTGCCACCCCACCCCCAGTCATGCAGCTATACATTGCTGGCTTTGGGCTATGCACAGGTGGAGTGTGAGATGCAGGGGGGGTGCACTCAAATGTCTGTCCTGGGTCCCTGAATGGATCCTCTATGCGCCCATGCAGGGGCACATGGGAAGGTGCAGATCCCCATGGAATGGGTGGGACACTGGCCACATCCGGCAAGTAAACACACATGGTCGAGTTGCCCAGTAGCTTGAGTGCAGTTGTGCACCCCGTATGGGTGTATGGAGCCCCCCCGTCACTATTCCACTGTCTATGTGGGGCAAAACAAGTGTCATGTGATCTCCCCATCCCTGATCCCCGGTAGTGTGATATCTATCCTTCCCCGGTGGCCTACTGGACCCCATATCCCCAGTCCCTTCATAGCGAAACATAGAGTCATTTTCCTGGTGGCTAGTGAATCTCCCCCCCCCCATGCAGACTGCAGGATGACAGCACTCCATCTCACAACTCTACCCATGCCCAGGGACTTGGTGTGCATGTGGAAATCATTGGTGGGGATGAGTAACACAGTTACAGCAGGGTCCCCCCTGCTGTAACTCATGCACCCCAGTGCACAGCACTCTATGTGATTCAGTGCCTTTTTGAATCCCGCGGAGTGCCTTCATGCCCCTGACACACACCCTGGACCACCCATGGCACTTTACTTTCCACAAGGCCTGGAGATACAGTGCATAACTGTCTGGTGCACATTTAGTGAATGGTGCTGGGGATTCGCGCCAACCCGCTGCATGACATTCATGTGAATGGTTGCCTATGTGCCCGAGATAAGAGGCATGTAGGCTTAGTGCATAGGGTCCAGTAAGGGGCATGATGGTTCCCTGCTCCGAGTGGATGAAAATATGAGACTGCTTAATAATGGCCTAATGAAGGCCTGATACAGGTGTGAGGATCATCTCCCATGGCTTGTCCCTTAGCCCTTTCCTAATACATCCACCGGTGTTCTACTTATTTAGCCAGAGTAACAGATTAAAATCGTACACTAGCTACAGTTTTTTACAAGATATGTTAAGGGTAGTGCTGTGTGGAATTTTCAGATTCTGATGGAATGGAATTCTATGTCATTTTGGGAAAGTCCACCTAATTAATTAAAATGCCATGAGTAGCAGAATTCTTACATTTTTAAAGTGAAAGGGTTTTTGCACATTACTAATCTACAGATTACATAAATCATGGATTCCTTTCCCTCAACCCACAGAAAATTATTCCACTGTTTACGTGATCCACAGAAAATTATTCTGCAGTTTACAAAGAAATGCTTTATTTGAAAACTACTGTGGAATTCAAAATGAAATTCCACAATGCATTTCTGAAGCAGAATTGCCATTCTTCGTGAATTTCATAGCAGAATTCCTTATTCCAAATAGTTCTAGTTGTGGGAACTCTCCGAAGTACTCAGAGTAGTTTAGATAGTATCCGCTAGTGCTCTGTGCAGTGCAGAATTCTTCTGAAAAGCTTGGCAGAACTCTGTGGTGAATACTGGGACTGTGTAAACTCCAAAGTTATACACAGAATTAAATAAAAAGCAAACACTCATGGGTAGGCTCAATGTAATTAACAAAAGCACTTATGCCACAGTCTAATAGAAAAAAATAACTGCAACAACTTCACGTTTTTCTATTTAAAATCAATTTATTTAAATGTAGACAAAGAAATGCCCGGGGTTCAGAGATGGGCCCCGGGAGCTGGAGGGCTGGCAGGGAGGAGGAGGAGGATTTAGCATCCTAGGGACTGCTTTCCTCCTCCAGGTGGAGAGTTGGCTAGTAATTGGTATTTGGTCAACCCTTGGTCCAACAGCTTAATCTGGTTCAAGGTCAGATGGCATTCATCTGTATCCCCCTCCCCCGGGTCGTGCCTGAAAATAGGCAGGATTTGTCTAGTGCACTTACCCGGTCAACAAAAACTAAAAAAAAACAGTGCTGAGGTCAGGGGGAGCAGCAGCCGATGCTGAGTGCTTCGAGAGGCATGCTGGAGATTGCACATAGCGCACTTACTTCACTGCATGCCATGCCTACTGCTAGGGCTGAAACCAAAAAAAACTCTGCCGGCCCCACTGATGATGTCTCATGTCCCATTTCCATTGTGCCCACCCTGACTCCTCAGCTGCAACTGAGACTGTCTTCTGTAGGGGACAACCCACCCCCATGGCCCCACCCTGGGGCCGAGCCCTGCAGGCGGAAGCTGAACCTGTCGGTAATCTGAATGAGTGTCCGTTGGAGCAGGCCATCTTGGTGGCCCCACCCTGGGGAGGGTGAGCAGACATTGCTGGGGCTGAGCTACATCGGGGACAATGGCTCAAAAAAAAAAACTCCATCTAAGCCCCACATGAAGTGCATGTAAAAGTGTTCATAAGGAGCTTATAGTACTAACAATATGTATTGGTCTACACATTCCTGCAAAACAAGCTCCACTGCCCTTTCATACAAAAATCAAACCTTATCCAAAGACTGCTATTGTATCTCCATAACCCTGTGCTTTGCTCCAGAAACAAAGCTTCATCAGGGGGCTGCAGGCCAAGCTGTTTGTGACATCCCAGATACGGTTATCAACAAGTTTATCCCCCACCACGATAACCATTTCACTGAAAAGGAAATTGTAATTAGAAAGTATTTAATTAGAACAAAGTTCTTGTCTCCTGCTGCCATTTATATTGTACAGGTTAGTGACAGAATGTTGATTGTGAAGAGTTTGCGGGTGCTAGCCAGTCAGGATGCCTGGATTAGCAGACAGTGTATGGTGCAGCATTGTTCTACCTTGATTTTTATACCAGCTAAAAAGCTGCTGTACCACAGTTCAGAGGTCATGGAATGCTGTTCAACCCCTCTGTGGTACATCAGCATTCTAGCTGAGTTGACATGTGCAGGAGCAACAGTAACTGAAACCGTAGGATCAGCCAGCTCAAGGGAGGCAGCGATGGAACACGCAGACAACTACGTAATCCTGCAGTTGCAGGATCAACCAGATAAGTTTAAAAATATGTAGTATCAACAAGATATACTATCCTATTTCAAGCCCTCCATCCCACTGTCTAGTGGTATCCAGCTGGTAAATTGCTGGGAAGGGGCACTTCACAACACAAGCAAACACAGTCCAAGGAATTAGAAGAGAAATAAAGCTTTACCTCGGTTCCTACTTGGTAGTGACTGGGAATCAGGGGAACAAAGTCGCTGGCTGGGTGTTCCAGAAAACTGCAGGGGGAATATAGGTTAGAAGGAAGCAGTCACAGTCACATTGATTAAGTTCATTGTCCTCGCCAGAATCAAAAGTGTAAAACATGATTTAATTCACTTTGAAATAGCAACAGCCACTCCATGGAGTGTGGGGTAGAAAATACATTGGATTTTCTTTCACGGACATAGCTGGAAAATCTACTGCAACAGTCTCATTAGCTAACAGGCTATTTATTTCATGCAGATCTCCCTGAAGCCATGAAGGCTAAATTCCTGGCAGCAATTTTGGGCCAAAAGAGGCCTCCAATTGAGGTAGCTTGGTATTGACTCTACTAACTCATAGCTCATCCCTTGCTTTCTCTCTCCTATAGTTACATTTCTTCCCTTCAGACTCTCTTCTGGCAAGTCCTTTCCTATACATTTACTTTGGGATTATGGCAGCATGAGACATTTCTACTGTTCCAAACCCGATCACACTTTCTGGTTCACTTTCATCTGCCTGCTCTTAAACTTTCTCCCGAGGAGGGGTGCTAATACTTAACGGAGCACAAACTTCCTGTAATTAGAGATTTTAATTTGTACTTTCCTTTGATGTTCAAAAGCAAGAACTGAACCATCAGAATCCTTTAGACATCCAATTGCTGATGCTGTGTGCCTAGAATGGTTTCCCCCATGCCTATTTGTGCCCTGAAACCAACAGCACCTCTGCTCATGCAGTGATTCCAACCTCTGAACTAACTCATCGGGGGGACCTCTGCCAGTGCCACACCAGATCAACCAATGGACTTCTGGGGTACCAAACAGCATCACCCACATGGACTTTCCCCACCTCCATGAGTGGCTCACACTCTGGGTCCCAATTCTGTGGTGGCCTCCAGTCTGGGGAAAAGGGGTAACTCTTCCACTGTTATACCCTCAACTGCAAGGGCTACCACCTCCAAGCTGCAGCCCAGGCGCTACTGCCATAGCAGGCCCGCCCACAGTAAATCATCTGACCCAACAGCAGAACTCATCCTCGGGAAATTATCAGTGCTTACCATACCAAGATGCCAAATTTCATTTGGCAGGTCTCCAATTTCATTTCTTCTACCCAGGCTCTGGCTCCCAAGGCAACAACAGACCCTTTTGCTTCACTCCAATGCTACCCTGTACACCACCCAGACCGTCGCTTTCCACTTTGCGGGTCTTCAAGGGTGGAGGGCCAAGGTGGCCAATAGACCACCCTTACCCCGCCATGACCCTTCAGCCAAACGTGTGGGCTGAATCCCCCAGCTTTCCTCTCCTCCGGTCTCTCCCACTCCCAGGATGACAGCACTCCCTCACACAACTCTACCCATGCCCAGGGACTTGGTGTGCATGTGGAAATCATTGGTGGGGATGAGTAACACAGTTACAGCAGGGTCCCCCCTGCTGTAACTCATGCACCCCAGTGCACAGCACTCTATGTGATTCAGTGCCTTTTTGAATCCCGTGGAGTGCCTTCATGCCCCTGACACACACCCTGGACCACCCATGGCACGTTGCTTTCCACAAGGCCTGGAGATACAGTGCATAACTGTCTGGTGCACATTTAGTGAATGGTGCTAGATTCATGGCACCCCCTGCATGACATTCACGGTGAATGGCTGCCTGTGTGCCTAGATAAGAGGCATGTAGGCTTAGTGCATAGGGTCCAGTAAGGGGTATGGTGGTTCCCTGCTCTGAGTGGATGAAAATATGAGACTGCTTAATAATGGCCTAATGAAGGCCTGATACAGGTGTGAGGATCATCTCCTGGCTTGTCCCTTAGCCCTTTCCTAATACATCCACCGGTGTTCTACTTATTTAGCCAGAGTAACAGATTAAAATCGTACACTAGCTACAATTTATTACAAGATATGTTAAGGGTAGTGCTGTGTGGAATTTTCAGATTCTGATGGAATGGAATTCTATGTCATTTTGGGAAAGTCCACCTAATTAATTAAAATGCCATGAGTAGCAGAATTCTTACATTTTGAAAGTGAAAGGGTTTTTGCACATTACTAATCTACAGATTACATAAATCATGGATTCCTTACCCTCAACCCACAGAAAATTATTCCACTGTTTACGTGATCCACAGAAAATTATTCTGCAGTTTACAAAGAAATGCTTTCTTTGAAAAATACTGTGGAATTCAAAATGAAATTCCACAATGCATTTCAGAAGCAGAATTGCCATTCTTCGTGAATTTCATAGCAGAATTCCTTATTCCAAATAGTTCTAGTTGTGGGAACTCTCCGAAGTACTCAGAGTAGTTTAGATAGTATCCGCTAGTGCTCTGTGCAGTGCAGGATTCTTCTGAAAAGCTTGGCAGAACTCTGTGGTGAATACTGGGACTGTGTAAACTCCAAAGTTATACACAGAATTAAATAAAAAGCAAACACTCATGGGTAGGCTCAATGTAGTTAACAAAAGCACTTATGCCACAGTCTAATAGAAAAAAATAACTGCAACAACTTCACATTTTTCTATTTAAAATCAATTTATTTAAATGTAGACAAAGAAATGACCGGGGTTCAGAGATGGGCCCCGGGAGCTGGAGAGCCGGCAGGGAGGAGGAGGAGGAGGATTTAGCATCCTAGGGACTGCTCTCCTCCTCCAGGTGGAGAGTTGGCTAGTGACTGGTATTTGGTCAACCCTTGGTCCAACAGCTTAATCTGGTTCAAGGTCAGTTGGCATTCATCTGTATCCCCCTCCACCGGGTCGTGCCTGAAAATAGGCAGGATTTGTCTAGTGCACTTACCCGGTCAACAAAAACTAAAAAAAAAAAAAAACCCAGTGCTGAGGTCAGGGGGAGCAGCAGCCGATGCTGAGTGCTTCAAGAGGCATGCTGGAGATTGCACATAGCGCACTTACTTCACTGCATGCCATGCCTACTGCTAGGGTTGAAAGCAAAAAAAAACTCTGCCGGCCCCTCTGATGATGTCTCGTGTCCCATTTCCATTGTGCCCACCCTGACTCCTCAGCTGCAACTGAGTCTGTCTTCTGTAGGGGACAACCCACCCCCATGGCCCCACCCTGGGGCCGAGCCCTGCTGGCGGAAGCTGAACCTGTCGGTAATCTGAATGAGTGTCCATTGGGGCAGGCCATCTTGGTGGCCCCACCCTGGGGAGGGTGAGCAGACATTGCTGGGGCTGAGCTACATTGGGGACAATGGCTCAAAAAAACTCCATCTGAGCCCCACATGAAGTGCATGTAAAAGTGTTCATAAGGAGCTTATAGTACTAACAATATGTATTGGTCTACACATTCCTGCAAAACAAGCTCCACTGCCCTTTCATACAAAAAATCAAACCTTATCCAAAGACTGCTATTGTATCTCCATAACCCTGTGCTTTGCTCCAGAAACAAAGCTTCATCAGGGGGCTGCAGGCCAAGCTGTTTGTGACATCCCAGATACGGTTATCAACAAGTTTATCCCCCACCACGATAACCATTTCACTGAAAAGGAAATTGTAATTAGAAAGTATTTAATTACAGGGGTTCTCAAATGGTGAGGCCAGCCTCCCTTGGGAGGCCCCAACCTGTTCCAGGGGAGGCTCAAGGAAGTCTTGAAAAAGTATTATATTTCAATTTTGAACTGTATAGATTTTGAGTGAAGGGATTAGGCAAACTGAAAGAGGATAATAGTAGGTGAAGTTATGTATTTAGTCACAAGTCTGTGACCAGGGAAGGTACTGTACACTGAGCAATGGCTTATTTCAGGTGTACCCATGGAAGGGTAGTGAGAGAATACAATTCAAAATGTAACTGCAAAACACTCAAGAAAATACAAAATGAATAAAAGTACAAACAAATTCAGAACAATAAACTAACAATGCGAGGAACAGTTGATCAATTAGACTGGCAGCAGAACTGTCTAAATACAAGAGTTAACCATACAGGTACTAGGAATAAGAGCAGGAGGGAGCAAAATGATCCCTGAGAAGTTGCTTAAGAGCAGGGTGAGCGGGGGGAGAGGCAGAGGTCAGCAGGAAAGTTATTCCAGTTAGAGGGGAAACAGAAAAAGCAGTCTGACCCATGAAGGTATGGCAGTAAGGGGAAACAATGGTTCGAGAGTCAAAATATTGGAGCAAGTAGGTTGTCCTGTTGGGGGGGGGGGTTACAATAAGCTTAATAACATGAGAGCCAGCTATGCAAAGAGGTTTCAATTTATTCCTGATGTATTGTGAAAAGTAGGCTGTTTTTCTATGGGGAGGCCCAAAAATATTTCAGTATTTTGGGGGAGGCTCAAGATCTTTCCCATGGCTTATGGGGAGGCTCACTATGACAAAGTTTGAGAACTGTTGAATTAGAACAAAGTTCTTGTCTCCTGCTGCCATTTATATTGTACAGGTTAGTGACAGAATGTTGATTGTGAAGAGTTTGCTGGTGCTAGCCAGTCAGGATGCCTGGATTAGCAGACAGTGTATGGTGCAGCATTGTTCTACCTTGATTTTTATACCAGCTAAAAAGCTGCTGTACCACAGTTCAGAGGTCATGGAATGCTGTTCAACCCCTCTGTGGTACATCAGCATTCTAGCTGAGTTGACATGTGCAGGAGCAACAGTAACTGAAACCGTAGGATCAGCCAGCTCAAGGGAGGCAGCGATGGAACACGCAGACAACTACGTAATCCTGCAGTTGTAGGATCAACCAGATAAGTTTAAAAATATGTAGTATCAACAAGATATACTATCCTATTTCAAGCCCTCCATCCCACTGTCTAGTGGTATCCAGCTGGTAAATTGCTGGGAGGGGGCACTTCACAACACAAGCAAACACAGTCCAAGGAATTAGAAGAGAAATAAAGCTTTACCTCGGTTCCTACTTGGTAGTGACTGGGAATCAGGGGAACAAAGTCGCTGGCTGGGTGTTCCAGAAAACTGCAGGGGGAATATAGGTTAGAAGGAAGCAGTCACAGTCACATTGATTAAGTTCATTGTCCTCTCCAGAATCAAAAGTGTAAAACATGATTTAATTCACTTTGAAATAGCAACAGCAACTCCATGGAGTGTGGGGTAGAAAATACATTGGATTTTCTTTCACGGACATAGCTGGAAAATCTACTGCAACAGTCTCATTAGCTAACAGGCTATTTATTTCATGCAGATCTCCCTGAAGCCATGAAGGCTAAATTCCTGGCAGCAATTTTGGGCCAAAAGAGGCCTCCAATTGAGGTAGCTTGGTATTGACTCTACTAACTCATAGCTCATCCCTTGCTTTCTCTCTCCTATAGTTACATTTCTTTCCCTTCAGACTCTCTTCTGGCAAGTCCTTTCCTATACATTTACTTTGGGATTATGGCAGCATGAGACATTTCTACTGTTCCAAACCCGATCACACTTTCTGGTTCACTTTCATCTGCCTGCTCTTAAACTTTCTCCACCCGAGGAGGGGGGGTGCTAATACTTAACGGAGCACAAACTTCCTGTAATTAGAGATTTTAATTCTGTACTTTCCTTTTGATGTTCAAAAGCAAGAACTGAACCATCAGAATCCTTTTAGACATCCAATTGCTGATGCTGTGTGCCTAGAATGGTTTCCCCCATGCCTATTTGTGCCCTGAAACCAACAGCACCTCTGCTCATGCAGTGATTCCAACCTCTGAACTAACTCATCGGGGGGACCTCTGCCAGTGCCACACCAGATCAACCAATGGACTTCTGGGGTACCAAACAGCATCACCAACATGGACTTTCCCCACCTCCATGAGTGGCTCACACTCTGGGTCCCAATTCTGTGGTGGCCTCCAGTCTGGGGAAAAGGGGTAACTCTTCCACTGTTATACCCTCAACTGCAAGGGCTACCACCTCCAAGCCGCACCCCAGGCGCTACTGCCATAGCAGGCCCGCCCACAGTAAATCATCTGACCCAACAGCAGAACTCATCCTCGGGAAATTATCAGTGCTTACCATACCAAGATGCCAAATTTCATTTGGCAGGTCTCCAATTTCATTTCTTCTACCCAGGCTCTGGCTCCCAAGGCAACAACAGACCCTTTTGCTTCACTCCAATGCTACCCTGTACACCACCCAGACCGTCGCTTTCCACTTTGAGGGTCTTCAAGGGTGGAGGGCCAAGGTGGCAAATAGACCACCCTTACCCCACCATGACCCTTCAGCCAAATGTGTGGGCCGAATCCCCCAGCTCTCCTCTCCTCCGGTCTCTCCCACTCCCAGGATGACAGCACTCCCTCTCACAACTCTACCCATGCCCAGGGACTTGGTGTGCATGTGGAAATCATTGGTGGGGATGAGTAACACAGTTACAGCAGGGTCCCCCCTGCTGTAACTCATGCACCCCAGTGCACAGCACTCTATGTGATTCAGTGCCTTTTTGAATCCCGCTGAGTGCCTTCATGCCCCTGACACACACCCTGGACCACCCATGGCACGTTGCTTTCCACAAGGCCTGGAGATACAGTGCATAACTGTCTGGTGCACATTTAGTGAATGGTGCTGGGGATTCGAGGCACCCCACTGCATGACATTCACGTGAATGGTTGCCTATGTGCCCGAGATAAGAGGCATGTAGGCTTAGTGCATAGGGTCCAGTAAGGGGTATGGTGGTTCCCTGCTCTGAGTGGATGAAAATATGAGACTGCTTAATAATGGCCTAATGAAGGCCTGATACAGGTGTGAGGATCATCTCCCTGGCTTGTCCCTTAGCCCTTTCCTAATACATCCACCGGTGTTCTACTTATTTAGCCAGAGTAACAGATTAAAATCGTACACTAGCTACAATTTATTACAAGATATGTTAAGGGTAGTGCTGTGTGGAATTTTCAGATTCTGATGGAATGGAATTCTATGTCATTTTGGGAAAGTCCACCTAATTAATTAAAATGCCATGAGTAGCAGAATTCTTACATTTTGAAAGAGAAAGGGTTTTTGCACATTACTAATCTACAGATTACATAAATCATGGATTCCTTACCTCAACCCACAGAAAATTATTCCACTGTTTACGTGATCCACAGAAAATTATTCTGCAGTTTACAAAGAAATGCTTTATTTGAAAACTACTGTGGAATTCAAATGAAATTCCACAATGCATTTCAGAAGCAGAATTGCCATTCTTTGTGAATTTCATAGCAGAATTCCTTATTCCAAATAGTTCTAGTTGTGGAACTCTCCAAGTACTCAGAGTAGTTTAGATAGTATCCGCTAGTGCTCTGTGCAGTGCAGGATTCTTCTGAAAAGCTTGGCAGAACTCTGTGGTGAATACTGGGACTGTGTAAACTCCAAAGTTATACACAGAATTAAATAAAAAGCAAACACTCATGGGTAGGCTCAATATAGTTAACAAAAGCACTTATGCCACAGTCTAATAGAAAAAAATAACTGCAACAACTTCACGTTTTTCTATTTAAAATCAATTTATTTAAATGTAGACAAAGAAATGTCCGGGGTTCAGAGGTGGGCCCCGGGAGCTGGAGAGCCGGCAGGGAGGAGGAGGAGGAGGATTTAGCATCCTAGGGACTGCTCTCCTCCTCCAGGTGGAGAGTTGGCTAGTGACTGGTATTTGGTCAACCCTTGGTCCAACAGCTTAATCTGGTTCAAGGTCAGTTGGCATTCATCTGTATCCCCCTCCACCGGGTCGTGCCTGAAAATAGGCAGGATTTGTCTAGTGCACTTACCCGGTCAACAAAAACTGAAAAAAAAAAAAAACCCAGTGCTGAGGTCAGGGGGAGCAGCAGCCGATGCTGAGTGCTTCAAGAGGCATGCTGGAGATTGCACATAGCGCACTTACTTCACTGCATGCCATGCCTACTGCTAGGGCTGAAAGCAAAAAAAAACTCTGCCGGCCCCTCTGATGATGTCTCGTGTCCCATTTCCATTGTACCCACCCTGACTCCTCAGCTGCAACTGAGTCTGTCTTCTGTAGGGGACAACCCACCCCCATGGCCCCACCCTGGGGCCGAGCCCTGCTGGCGGAAGCTGAACCTGTCAGTAATCTGAATGAGTGTCCATTGGGGCAGGCCATCTTGGTGGCCCCACCCTGGGGAGGGTGAGCAGACATTGCTGGGGCTGAGCTACATTGGGGACAATGGCTCAAAAAAAAAAAACACTCCATCTGAGCCCCACATGAAGTGCATGTAAAAGTGTTCATAAGGAGCTTATAGTACTAACAATATGTATTGGTCTACACATTCCTGCAAAACAAGCTCCACTGCCCTTTCATACAAAAATCAAACCTTATCCAAAGACAGCTATTGTATCTCCATATCCCAGTGCTTTGCTCCAGAAACAAAGCTTCATCAGGGGGCTGCAGGCCAAGCTGTTTGTGACATCCCAGATACGGTTATAAACAAGTTTATCCCCCACCACTATATCCATTTCACTGAAAAGGAAATTGTAATTAGAAAGTATTTAATTAGAACAAAGTTCTTGTCTCCTGCTGCCATTTATATTGTACAGGTTAGTGACAGAATGTTGATTGTGAAGAGTTTGCGGGTGCTAGCCAGTCAAGATGCCTGGATTAGCAGACAGTGTATGGTGCAGCATTGTTCTACCTTGATTTTTATACCAGCTAAAAAGCTGCTGTACCACAGTTCAGAGGTCATGGAATGCTGTTCAACCCCTCTGTGGTACATCAGCATTCTAGCTGAGTTGACATGCGCAGGAGCAACAGTAACTGAAACCGTAGGATCAGCCAGCTCAAGGGAGGCGGCGATGGAACACGCAGAAAACTACGTAATGCTGCAGCTGCAGGATCAACCAGAAAAGTTTAAAAATATGTAGTATCAACAAGATATACTATCCTATTTCAAGCCCTCCATCCCACTGTCTAGTGGTATCCAGCTGGTAAATTGCTGGGAGGGGCACTTCACAACACAAGCAAACACAGTCCAAGGAATTAGAAGAGAAAAAGCTGCTACCGGTTCCTACTTGGTAGTGACTGGGAATCGGGGAACAAAGTCGCTGGCTGGGTGTTCCAGAAAACTGCAGGGGGAATATAGGTTAGAAGGAAGCAGTCACTGTCACATTGATTAAGTTCATTGTCCACTCCAGAATCAAAAGTGCAAAACATGATTTAATTCACTTTGAAATAGCAACAACCACTCCATGGAGTGTGGGGTAGAAAATACATTGGATTTTCTTTCACGGACATAGCTGGAAAATCTACTGCAACAGTCTCTTTAGCTAACAGGCTATTTATTTCATGCAGATCTCCCTGAAGCCATGAAGGCTAAAGTCCTGGCAGCAATTTTGGGCCAAAAGAGGCCTCCAATTGAGGTAGCTTGGTATTGACTCTACTAACTCATAGCTCATCCCTTGCTTTCTCTCTCCCATAGTTACATTTCTTTCCATTCAGACTCTCTTCTGGCAAGTCCTTTCCTATACATTTACTTTGGGATTATGGCAGCATGAGACATTTCTACTGTTCCAAACCCGAACACACTTTCTGGTTCACTTTCATCTGCCTGCTCTTAAACTTTCTCCACCCGAGGAGGGGGGGTGCTAATACTTAATGGAGCATAAACTTCCTGTAATTAGAGATCTTAATTCTGTACTTTCCTTTTGATGTTCAAAAGCAAGAACTGAACCATCAGAATCCTTTTAGACATCCAATTACTGATGCCATGTGCCTAGAATGGTTTTCCCCATGCCTATTTGTACCCTGAAACCAACAGCACCTCTGCTCATGCAGTGATTCCAACCTCTGAACTAACTCATTAGGGGGACCTCTGCCAGTGCTACACCAGATCAACCAATGGACTGCTGGGGTACCAAACAGCATCACCCACATGGACTTTCCCCACCTCCATGAGTGGCTCACACTCTGGGTCCCAATTCTGTGGTGGCCTCCAGTCTGTGGTAAAGGGGTAACTCTGCCACTGTTATACCCTCAACTGCAAGGGCTACCACCTCCAAGCCGCACCCCAGGAGCTACTGCCATAGCAGGCCCGCCCACAGTAAATCACCTGACCCAACAGCAGAACTCATCCTCGGGAAATTATCAGTGCTTACCATACCAAGATGCCAAATTTCACTTGTTAGGTCTCCAATTTCATTTCTTCTACCCAGGCTCTGGCTCCCAAGGCAACGACAGACCCTTTTGCTTCACTCCAATGCTACCCTTTACACCACCCAGACCGTCGTTTTCCACTTTGCGGGTCTTCAAGGGTGGAGGGCCAAGGTGGCAAATAGACCACACTTGCCCCACCCTGACCCTTCAGCCGAACGTGTGGGCCAAATCCCCCGGCTCTCCTCTCCTCCGGTCTCCCCCACCCCGGGTCCTCCTGCCTTTTAGCACCAAAACCTTCCCTGTTATATTCTTTGGAGATGGGTCCCACCTACAGTCAGCAGGCAGCACCACATCCCAGATTCAGTTGCACCACTAGCTCCCTCTCTCTGCAACCTAAAATTAACTGGTAAGCTCCCAAAGGATGCTTACACTTTTCCCTCACACAAAAAATTCACCTCCTGATGAACCCCCAAACACACCGCACCACCAACCCACAGGAGGAGAGATATGGCCACTTCTCCCTCCCCTTAGGGATTGAGCACTAAGCTGGCTGCACCACTGGAATGGTGGAATACTGAAACTGATGAAAGCCCAAGCCTACTCTCCTAACTCTCTTCCTACACTCTTCAAGACTAAATTTGCAAAAGGTGCTGGGTCCCACGGTCACCTGCCAGGTACTGCAGCAACGATATGTTTCCTTCCCTCTCCCACTACAATACACCTTTCTTTCTACCATATTCTTGAATGCTACCACTAAAGCTGCTGTCAGGAATAGGTACAAAAGAGTTGAATTCTGATATTATCCTCCCCCCATATAATCTTAGGTAAACAATAATGAACACTGGTTAACCATTACTAACTTGTAAAACAGTATGGTTTGCATTTTCACCTAAACTTAAAGTTCTATTCTATTCATGCCCACAGACTATTCTATCTTATTATAAGAATATTATATAATTAAGCATGCAACTTTTTACTCACTCCACATTCACGCTACTACCTGAAATATAAAAGAATTTTAATTTGGTCCATTTCTTCTCTTATTCTCCTTTTTTTTTTCATTGTTTTTTTTTTACTTTTCAGCAACATTTTAAAACATATTCAAGATCATAGCAATCAAATATTAGAGTTAAAATATTCAAAAGAATTAACCCCCAAACATTTTAAACATAGGCACCAATGCAGAGAGCTTTCATTGGACAGTTCTGAGTGATGTACAGGTCACTAAAATATTAGGGCAAACAGAAAAGTTTGTTGTTCGAGTTAGAATAAAAGTCTGTTCTGAAGGCACTGCAATTTTCTTTGTAGACCTTAAGCAAAGTACAGCTTAGAGAGTCTGGCTCAATACAGTTTTCCTCCTCAGAATTTTTGAAAATTATGTAATACTTGGTTCATTGTCCTTCCACATCCTGAACCATGGCAAAAGTCTTAAATAAGGTTATACCAGTCCACACTATTAAAAACATTTGGCGGGCTTTCTTAATGGCTGCCTGCTTATGGCATCCCAGCTCCATGGCATTTCACTGGCTTTTGGTTTTTACTTTGTCTAGGGCACCTGGAATACCCAATCCTCTCTCTTTTCCTCAATGATATCCCAATGGGGCTCTGTTAAATGAGGATAGCTTTCGCCCAGGTACTACTTGAGAATATGATGACAGACCCAGCGCTCAGCCTGTGACCAGTCAGGGATGCTGTAAACACTGGTTACGGGTGCTGTGCTTTTTAGCAACCAACTCCCTGACACGTAGTGCAGGTAGCGGGGGTCAGAGGGTCTCAAAGAGTCCATGTCCGATCTCTTTTTAAAACACATTTGTTGCAGCCAAGGGAGAGTATCAGGGAACTTCTGGTGGGGGAAAGAGTAGGACTTTGGAATGTCTCTTTCCTACAACTGGTCATCAAAGGTGTAAGATTTATATGGCATACCTCCTCGAAGCAGAGGAACAGGGTATTCATGTTTGTCCTCACTGGACCCCTCTTTGAAAAAATGTCCTCCATGTTCACATCGGGATTTGGGGTGGGTAGAGCCTTCAGAGCTACTGAGGGTGGTCCATGAGATTTCTTCACGGTACCCATCAGCATAGGGTTGTGGCCCAATGCCGGGGACACAGATGGCTTGGTCCTACCTGCCACCCCATGGCCTCTCCCTCTGCCATGAGCAGGATCAGGCACCACCAGAGGAGAACGACTGGAAAGACATCTATCACCCCTGTCTCTGTGTTGGATTTCACTAGTTACCCCTCTCCAAATGCTCACAATTGTCCAGGCTCAAAGATGCAGCACTCGCCAATTCAGGGGTGGTCACCATACTCCAGACAGGCTGATAAGTGATAGCAGGCCTAGGTGGAATAACTGCACCACTACCCTCACAGTTCAGACACACTGGGAGGACTTTCACCACTCCCCCCAGTCTGATGACAAATTACACACTTTTCTCGCATGCCCCCTTTCCGAGCTACCTCCCAAAGCCAAGATAGCAAGGATGAAGGCACCAGAACCATTCATCTCTCCTGAGCTTCTGCCATTATAACTACTTGATTACTACTGCAAACAAAGCTGCGATAAATTTGAGGCTCTACAATAGTTGTGGCGCAATTCGAAAAATCAGTAACAATGGCGCTACCCTGCTGTGCAACGTGACCACAACAATCCTAGCACCAGTGTCTCAGCCAATCCAATGAAACCCTCAATGTTCTACATACATTACTGGCATGCTAAACAGTTCATGTTACCAAATGGCTCAGTTTTGAGGTGTGAAACAGCATGAGGTCACAATGGCACCCACGAAAATGAATATCTCCCTTGCAGTTAAATTTAAAAGTTATTTAGCCATGGCACCAGTTTCCCAATAATTCTTTGATTCCATTTTTCTTTGCTTTGGCAAATCCCGGATGAGCCCTCATGTTGCAAGCCCCCCCATCCTGCTGTCTAGGGGTATACAGATGGTAAATTGCTGGGAGGTGGCACTTCACAACACAAGCAACCACAGTCCAAGGAATTAGAATAGAAAAACCTTGTTACCTGGGCTTCTACTTGGTGGGAATCATGGAATATGGGGAACAAAGTCACTGGTTGGGTGTTCCAGAAAACTGCAGGGGGAATATAGGTCCGAGGTGGTACTGGGTCAAAATGTTGTTTGCTTAATAGCGTACGACAAAACACCAAAACTGCAACAGCTCAGTACAGGACAGCAAGAGGGTGCAATACCGCGAATGGTTCTGTGTGCAGTACTGCACCCTCTCACTGTTGCAGGCAGAGGATAATACCTCTGTTGGGACAGACTTTTGCCAAACAGCTGCCATGGCTCAAAGGGATGAGCCACTGACAGGAAAGGAAGCAGGCAGAGAGTTTGGGACTGGGTTCGATTCCCAGTCCCAGATGCATTAACATTTTCCTTTTTTCGCACTTTGTACAATATTTACTGAGCCCCCAAGTTAGATATTTTAGTTGGGGGGGTTCGGGGGAGGAGCACCCTGCATAAACAAAGAGTTATGCTGCATGCAATATATCACACTGTACTGGCAGTGCAATATATGCATGCGGCATAATGTCTTGCGATAATATGACCCCGTGCTGTTAGTGGCAAGCAGTCACAGACACATTGATTAAGTTCATTGTCCACTCCAGAATTAAAAGTGCAAAAAATTATTTCATTCACTTTGAAACAGCAACAACCATTCCATGGAGCATGGGGTAGAAAATACCCATTGCGTTTTCTTTCATAAACATAGCTGGAAAATCTACTGCAACAGTCTCTGGAGCTAACAGACTATTTATTTCATGTAGATCTCCCTGAAGCCATGAAGGCTAAATCCTGGCAGCAATTTGGGGGCTGAAATAGGCCTCTGATTGAGGTAGCTTGGTACTGACTCACTCTACTAACTCGTATCTCATTCCTTGCTTTCTCTCTCTCCACAGAGTTACATTTCTTTCCCTTCAGACTCTCTTCTGGCAGTCCCATTCCTATACATTTACTTTGGGCTTATGACAGCACAAGACATTTCTACTTTCCCAAACCCGAACATTTTCTGGTTCACTTTCATCTGCCCAGCTTTAAACTTTCTCCACCCGGGGGGCTAATACTTAATGGAGCATAAACTTCTTGTACTTTGAGATCTTAATTCTGTACTTTCCCTTTGAGGTTCAAAAGCAAGAAACGAACCACCAGAATCCTTTCAGACATCCAATCGCTGATGCCGTGCGCCTACAATGATTTCCCCCCCACATCTATTTGGGTCCCGAAACCAACAGCACCTCTGCTCATGCAGAGATTCTAACCTCTGAACTAACTCATCAGGGGGACCTCTGCCTGTGCCACAACAGATCACCCAATGGACTGCCACCATGCTGGGGTCCCAAACATCACTCCCCCAATGGACTTTCCCTACCTCCACAGGTGACTCACTCTCTGGGCCCCAACTCTGCAGTGGCCTACAGTCTGGGGAGAAGGGGTAACTCTGCCACTGCTACACCCTCAACTGCAAGGGCTGCCACCTCCAAGCCACACCCCAGGTCCTACTGCCATAGCAGGTCCACCCACAGTAAACCATCTGACCTCACCCATGGGCAATCTTTTTTTTTGGGTGTTAGGCTTTATCGGTGCTTACCCTACCAAGGTGCCGAATTTCACTTAGCGGGCCTCCAATTTAATTTCTTCTCCCCAGGCTCCAGCTCCCAAGGCACTGACAGACCCTGTTCCTTTGCTCCAATGCTCCCCTTTATGCCACCTGAACCATCACGTTCCACTTCGCAGGTCTTCAAGGGTGGAGGGCCAGGGCAGCAAGCAGACCACCCCTGCCCCACCACGGCCCTCTAGCCGAACTTGCAGGCTGAACCTCCCGGCTCTCCTCTCCTCTGGTCTCCCCCTGAGTCCTCCTCCTTTCTGTGCCAAAACCTTCCCTTTTATATGTTTTGGGGATGGGTCCCATCCCAGACACAGTGGCATCATTAGCTTCCTCTCTCTGTCTAGCTACCCCTAGCAACCAAAATGTAACTAGTAAGCTCCCAAAGGGTGTTTACACTATGACAAAAATTAAATGCAGGATCACCCAGATACTTAAATATACTTACAAAAAAACAGTCAGTTTTCCCCAGTGACCTCTCACTAAGTGAGAAATACAGCCGACATTTATTTTTCTTAAAAACCCTGCCCAAACCCAATTCTCAACCAATGGGAGTACGCTAAAGAAACATGGGGATGTCTGGTCCCAAACAACCATGCACGTTGCCCTAGCAACCAGCTGTAACTATATACATATGACGCAGAAGGCAGAGACTTCGGTTTTTAAAACACATAAAATAAAGACTACTCAAACCATTTAAAAACATATTTGGGGACACAATACACTATAAAAAATAATGGATGGCCATCTTTATGCAGAACCACTGTGTTCTGCCACCTTGGGATTCTGATTCCCACAGACTTCTCGAGCTTCACTCTAGATGTCACCAAGAATCAGAACCCATCTGTGGCAGAACACACTGGTTCTGCATAGTTGGCCATCCACTATTCTTTATATAATTAAGTCTACTATCCAGTTATGGCAGAATAACAGGACAGTAGCACCGCATTCTGATTGGCTGAGGGGAAACTTTTTCAGGGTAAGTTTCCCCTTCCCCTCCTTGTGTCTAGGGGTATTTGCTGGCATTTCTCTTCAGGGAGGGTTTGGTGCCCACAACAAGGAACCAGCACCTCCATCATTGCATCACCATAGGTCTGGGAGGATGGGGACTAGTTCACCAAACACATACACAGGGGTACCAGCAAACAGGAGACCACTCACAAATGAAGTTCCACACTAGGTGCTGGTATCAAGCAGGCTGTGCATTTATTATTGTCTGGTGGTATGTAGCTTTGATGGGCAATACCATCACCCATCACTTCAAAATCAGTTTTGCCTATAAATGTATCATTGCTACAGGCGTATTATATACCATTACCATGATACCCCTTGAATTGACTGGACTCTGCAGCATCACAGTTAGTTACATTTCTCCTGAAAATCCTAGCACCAGTACAGGGTTTCTTGGGCACTGTCATTCATAAGACCAAATGAGTTTTATCACTGTCCCCGGGCAGGGCACTACCTCTTGGGAGCAAGTATGCCTAGACATGGCTCTGTGCCACCTAGTAGCATCTCACAAATTAGCAACCAGACTATGGTTTACTTATAAATATTCTCAAATAGTTGATCCAGCCATGTGTGTCTCTCTTCCAATAATGTACTGATGGTCCTAGTGACCCAAAGCAATGGACTCCCCTGTCCAAGACAACTGTGTGGGGGTAAACTGACCCCTGACTCTTGCCAGACCCCTTATTCTGATCTATCATTGCCGCTACCAATACCATACATTTACCTAGGGGTTACTTTTACTACTCTGGGTACCCTTTCTCTCTGGAGCACTTCCATAAAGGTTTACTTAAATATTGCCCCTCCCTTGCGTACTACTCTTTGGGAGTGGACCCACAAGGATTCTGGTGACAACCTTTGAGTGGAGACCCAAGCTCCTCCCCACCTCAGCAGGGGTCAAGGAGAGATAAGGCTCCCTCTCCTCTCTGCTCTTCTTGTACTCAAACTCCAACACCTGGGTGCACTGACTAGAGATGCAGCAAATTCATATTCTGCTAGTGAAGTGGTGGTGAAGTGGGTAAATTCACCATGCGGAGTAATTTCCATGCCTTAGGTGGAATTTTGCCAAGGCAAAATTTCACCTCCAGCAGACAAAATTCCGCCTTCCATGGGAGAAATTTCACCTTCTGCAGTGAAATTTCACCTTCCGAGGTCAAAATTTCGCCATGGCAGATGGAATTTCACTGCAGAAGGTGAAATTTCGCCATTTCATGGGTGAAATTTCACCATTCCGTGGGTGTAATTTTGCTTGTCCACAGGGGAAAGTTTTGTTTTTCGCTCCATGAAACAGGTGGAATTAGTGGATTACTCCACGTAGCGAATTTTTCTTACTTCGCCCACCACTAGCCTTGACCTCGCAATCTGGCTGGAACTCCAGACCTAGATCTGAGCCTCAGCTAGCCTTCCCTATTATAGGATAAACGGAGAAGACAAAGGCCATGAATATTCATGCCTGGGCTTCGTACTGCTGGCTGAGTCAAGAAGCTCAGAACATGAACTCCAGATTCAGAGAGAGAGAGACTGGTTACTTCTTAAATCATCCACCTACAAAGTCCTTTGACAGACTTTTGTCCTTTAAGTCACACTCTCTTGGTACAGCTAGTTGCTTCTAATTCATGAACTGTCTGCATCTCTCTCCCTCTCTCTCTCCCTGTCCTGGTTTTAGTTTCTACTTTGCAATAGTTTTCCAAGGGGACCTATTTACATATGGGCCGGATATTATAAAGCAGGGCAAGCTGAGCATTGATTTAGGCAGAATAAACAGAGGGTCGTTGGAATGTCTATTTCCATGCAATTTATGGCAGAGCTATTTGGTTAATAAATGCAGTGAATCAATATTATGGCTCATCGAGGTTCAGGCAGATCAATATTGTCCATTTTCATACTGATAGATTTTTGAAACTCCTGGCCTCAATTGATAGGACTGCAATAAATCACACTAATTAAACTATCTTAAAAATACATTTTTCAACCTTTAAGGTTAGCTGGGTTGAGAAACCTTTTTATAATGATGGGTTTGCCTGCTGTCGAAATGCGTATGGCTTTTGTTTTAATGAAACTACTTATAAAAGCTAAGCCTTTGGAGTGAAGGTCGGGCTGAGCAAAGACTACTTTCCCTATTTTTTGAGTGATAAATATGGTTCTGATATTTTTGGAGTCCTACCCAACAGTAGTTTTTGTGCAATTTATAACCCCTCTTCCCAACTATTTTCTAGGTGGCAGAGGGATATAAATCACATGAAATGTGTTGCTGTTATAGGGTCACTAATGTTACTTTTCTTGCTCTGTAGCTCACTGCGCTGATGAAAGGATAAAAGCTCACTGAGTCTGAATCCTTAGAAAAATGTTGCCACTGGATGTCATCTGAGAAGCAGCCATTCTGTGTGTTCAGGGGAACACTGGAACAATGCAAGACCTTCTTTTTTATAATACTAAAAAGTGGTTTATAACATGCTACACAATGTGTTGGTGATCTCATGCTAAACAGACAAAAAGGTGGTTACAGCACATGTAGTTTACTCAGTTTGATAAGATACTAGAAGGCATCTGCCCATATGATGTGTCTTCCACTCCTAGTGGGTATCTCAGTTACCGCTGTTCCCATTCACGTTCAGGTACTTATCTAAATTATTTTTGAATTCAGATGAATTTTTTGAATTAACCATTTCATAGGGAAGTGAATTCTACATTTTTGTGGCCCTCATTGTGAAATAATTCCTTCTCTTAATTGTGTTGGCTTTAGGGATAGATATCTGTTTATAGTGTATAGTGGAGTGTTGTTCTGTATAGAATTCCATTCCTTTCAAAATGCTGTTCTACCACAATTCAAAGGTCATGGAATGCTGTTCTACCCAACTATGGTGGAATAGCATTCTAGAACCTCTACAGACTGCATGAGTCAGTTTCATTTTGAAAGCAAAAGAACGCACAAAACACATATTTCACACAGTACTATACACTATAAAAAATACAGGATGAGCAGCTCTATGCAGAACCAGTGTGTTTTGCCATCTCGGGGTTCTGATTCCCATGGACCTTTTGCTTTTGAGATCAGAGGGAATCAGAACCCCTCTGTGGCAGAACACACTAGTTCTGCATCATTGCCTATCCAGTATTCTCTATGTTGTGGCTTTTAAGAATAAAATTAATACCATGCTGTGTTACATCAAACCACACATCAGATTACATGTAGGTGACATCACACTATGTAGCACCATGCTACTCTACAGAGTTTACATGAACAGTAGTTGATGCCACACTATGCTAAACAGTTACATTTAGTTGATACCAAACTACTGTATTCTACACCATGTTACACTACACCATTTACATGTAGTGCATACTATGCTGTATGATACACAGTGCTACACTACAGAATTTACATGTAGGTGACACTACAGTATGCTACACCATGCTACACTACAGAGTTTACATGTAGGTGACACTGTGCTATACTACACCATGCTACACTACAGCGTTTACATGTAGGTGACACCATTCTATGCTACTCCATCCTACACTACACAGTTTACATATAGGTGACAGTTGTTGCACTGTAAATATAGATGTCTGTGATGTGGTCATACAATGTATGAAAACTTGTTGAGTCTTTCACACATCTGTTGGGCGGGATGTGGAGAGCCTCAGAGATGTATTCCTCCACAATCACCTTTACCAGGTGAGTAAACTACCATTGTGGGGGATAATCTCTGAGGCACTCCACATTCATGACATCATGGGTCATTAAAAAGCAGTAATCCTCTGCTAGGGTGGGTCAGACATGTTGTCTTGCACCTCGTCCTTATATGCTGCTAAAGATTTCCTCTGCAGTATTCCCATTTTTCTCTGCCCAGGAAGTTGAGATTGCTCTGGTAGAGTGAGCCTTCAGAGCTCTTAGTGCAGTCAAGTTATTCACTCTGTATGTTTCTGTGATTGCTGTTTTAAGGTACATGGCAATCAATGATTTTGAAGCTGGTTTTCCTTTTCCATGCTGCATTATTAACAGTCTGGTTTGTATATTTCCTCTGTCCTTGATAGGTATGTGCTAAGTACCCTTTTCATACCCAGCATTTTAAGCTGAGGGTTGTTTTGTATTTCCCCCTGAGGGGGTTCTGCAGATATTTCAATAGATTGGTTGATGTTGACTGTCAATAATACTATTGGTCAGAATGACATTCTGGGTCTAAGGGATATTCTGTCAGTGTAGAATGTTAGGAGTGGGGGTCTTGAAGAGTGTGCATGTAGTTCTCCTCCAAGTCTGGCAGATGTTAGTGCCATCAGGGAGGGTGAAAGTGTTAATGTCTGTGCCAAGCCTATGTCATGTGCTAGGCCCTGTTTGCTCAAGAATGGTATGAGAGGTCTCATGTTGTACTTGGCCCATGGCACTATGTCTATCAATGATGACATTACTCCCAGTACTTGTGAAACTGCATGAAGTACTGGATTTTTGTGTTTCTGTATTTGTGTATTCTGTGCAATAATTGAGCGTACTTGGACATTTACTGGGTTGCCAAGACCCGGATTTATGTCGATCAGTGAGCCTAGACTATCTATAGACTGGCTAGGGATGATAGGTAGCTTTTTGATAGATTATTACATGGCTGCAATATTGTAGGCAGTGTACTACCACATTTGTTCTCGAATATACTGTTGTACTGTACTGGTCTTGAACAGCCAGTTGTTCAATGGGGTATTACTTGTATGTCCTTAACTCTTTTTTTTTTTTTTTTTGCTGCGAATGCTATTGTTACCATCATGAACACACTTGGGGTTGATGGTAGGTTGAATGGTAACACTTGTATTGGTTTCATTTTCCCAATATTTGAAATAGATGGAATTTGTAGTGTGATGTAAGTGTCCTACAAACGTAGTGAAGTTAGGTAATCTCCTGAGCTTATAACCATGAGGGCGGACCAGATTGTTTCCATTTCTAGGGTGTAAATTGTACAGAATTGTTTAGGTCCAGAACTGGGCAGAGCCCTCTGGTCCCTTTTTAGGTACCTTGTCAAATATGGAGTATCCTCCTTTCCCCATTTTTGTAATGTGTTACCCTGTCTATGGTCTTGTTGTGCAGTAAGTCTGTCAGTACTGTTTGGACTTGTGTCTGGGTAACATGTTTTTTTGGCACAGGAAATAGGACTAGAAGGTTCTTTGTTGGCATGCGAGAAAGTTGTATCACATATCCTAGTCTTATTACTTGTAGGACCCACCTGTCTTGTGTGGTTTGCTCCCATGCTTGCGTGAAGAGTAGTAGTCGGTCAACAACTGGAATGTTTTGGTATTGCTTGTAGCAAGAGTAGTTGTTGTTTCAAATGGGTTCTGTGGGGGAGTAGTTTCCTCTACCTTGGTTGGGAACCCTTCTAGTGTGATATCTGATGCAATGGTTTTGTTTTACTTTGTGTGAGTATGGCTGCCTGTAGTAGTGTGGTTGTAATTGCCCCTGTCTTATCTCAAAAGGAATGAGAATGGTATGTTTGTCTAGCTGGCAGATAAGTGGACCTGTTTGACTGGTCTTTGACATCTTATTCTCTTTTCCCTTGGTGTATCTTTCTAGAGCTTAACCACACAGTCTGTTTGTCTCCAGTTTGTTGAAACGTTGCTGTATATCAGCATGCTGGGGGCATAGGAGGTAGTTATCGCGGGATCTCCATGATGGTGAGATCCTGCTGTTTTCCCCTTCAGAAAGATAGTGCCTGAGGTCTCACGAGCATTGGGAGTCAATCAAAGGGCTGCTCCCATGCTAAATGAGATCTCAGACCTGAAGAGATGAGTGAGAGAGGAGTGAGTCGTTTGGGCATTTCTATGGACCTGGGGGCCATAAAACAAACATTTTGGTTGGTTCCATGTTGGTCCACAGCCTTAAATACCCTGTATGGGGTACAATGGTAGCATGGAGGTCATGGAAAGCCATGTTTCAGTCAGGTTTTACCACGGAGCTAGAGGCTGTTTGAATGGTGACCTGCCACAGAAACTGGGATACCTGGAATGAAGGTAGGGCCATTGTCTTGCACTCAGACACTGTTGTAAGGGGTGCCAGGTTGAGATTTGCCTTGCTCTCCTTGTACGTGTAATTTGATGAGCCTTTTTTTTTTTTCCTTTTCTCCTTGAGAAGCGTTTGCTCTTGGAACTGCTAGCAGGGGTATCCAAGTAGTCAAATCTCCTTACATTATAAGGCCCAGTAGATACTTTACGCACGTTTACTCCTGGAACCGCCAGCAGGGGTATCCTGGTAGTCAAATCTCCTTACATTATAAGGCCCAGTGGATACTTTATGCATGTTTACTCCTGGAACCGCCAGCAGGGGTATCCAGGTAGTCAAATCTCCTTACATTATAAGGGCCAGCGTATACTTTATGGTCATTTGCTCCTGGAACTACTAGCAGGGGCTTCCAAGTAGTCAGTCTCCTTACTTGTAACTTGCACTGTTCTACTTAAAAGCCTTGTAAACTGATGTTGTGATATATGCAGAAGCTATACATCATGCATTAGTTTTCTGTACTTTTTGCCTGGTATATTTTAGTGGTATAAGCACAAACAGATAATCAAAATGCTGGATTTTGATAGCATCCTGTATTTAGTGGCAATCGTCCTATAATTGTTGTATATATGGTTTATACTGAAATATTATGAGTCTTACCATTGCCTCTAGGAGATATAGGTTGAACTGCAACCTTGGTTCAGCTGCAGCTCTTTGTTCTGGCCATTGCAGTAAGCTGAGAGAAGGTACATAGAGAGGGTGTTTTTTTTTTTTGTTTTGGGGGGGAATTTAGATATATTGTTTTATTTATTTATTATTGCCCTTAATTCTTCCCCTGCACAGTAACCAATAATGTTCTGCACTGTACAGGCTATTGCTGTGCATGTGCATTAAAGTGTGCACTGTCCCTTTAAATGTGGTTAGAGTGAGTGAGAGACTCAGTGTTATGCTGCCTTGCCCACAGCTGTGGTAATAGTGCTGCCCCCAATGTATTTTCCCCATTGATAATTGATTTTCAAATCGTTGCCCTTGTATTTAATTATTCACATTGTGGTCAGCTGTTGCAGATCGGTTGTTGCTTTTAACAAACGCCCTTTGTGCTGGTTGAACGTTTATGAGTGTAATTACACTCTCCACAAGATGGAAGCAGTGACTCTCAGTCAATCTCCTGTCTGGCAGCAACCTACACCCTTAATCCCTCATGGGTAAGGAGTGAGTGGAGAGCTTTTCCGAGATCACAGCAGCACGTCTCACGATATTCTTTCTTGTGGCTGCCGATTTGGATAGGCAAGTTAGGTTAGTCTCTCAGTGCTCCTCCTCCTGATGAGACCTACTTGTTTATGGTGTTTTGGTCAGGTAGATGATAATGGAGTTTCCTCTACCTTTTGATAGAAGAAGGTGGTGAGTTTATAAGACAGTGTGCCATAAAAAAAAAGGTCTAGAGAACATGTCATTTTGAGGTGAGGCACAGAGGGACTGAGAAAATGCTTCAGAGACTGTTGTGTAGTGATGTCTTGAGTGAGCACTTCAGGTGCTACTATGCTTGTAATGGGGAACTGTGGCACATTACTTAGTGTTTTAGAAGTCTGGGATGCTGGCAGGGTACACCAGACATTCTAAGGTGGCCACTGGCTCATTTAACAATGTATAGACTCTGGAGCCGCTGGCAGGGCTCCAGGTCAGGCATCTTAATAAGGTGGTATGCTTGTTCTGAACAGCACATAGGGGAAATCAGACTTTATGCCCAAGTAAGGGATGAGAGCCTTTAATTATGTAGTAGCCCCTGATGTACTGAGCTCCTAGGACCACTCGTAGGGGTTTCCAAGTAACTGTGGCTGTGGAATCTGTTTGGTCATCTGTGACAGATCTCAGACAATGCATGGCTCTGTTAGAATCCTTTACATTTAGCATCCTTTAAATTTTCAAAAATGTGATAAATGATCTTGTTCAAGCCCTTTTTTATTAAATTAATAGGGCTAAGTCATGTATTCACATTGGTATGCATTACTTTTGTCACGCACATTACATAGTAGCAGCTCCTTAATAAATATGTGATTGTGCCTTTAAGAGAAAAAAAACCTGAATATTAGTGAAAGAAATTTCTATTAAAGTTCACTGTTTCCCAAATAGTTATTTTAATCAAACCTCCTTGTATGTTGACCCAATATAGTACAGTGCTGTGTGTCATTTTTGGCCCTTTTTGTATGCCTTGGTTATCTCTGGGTTAATGAAGGCATGTGCCTGGGGGGGGCAGGATGCTTTAGCTAAGCCTTGGCTTGGCTGTGGTAAACTGAGGGAGGAATTATCAGCATTGCTGCTTGTATAATAGAACACGGTTTGGGGTAGAATCATTTTTTGTTCTGTAAAACATGTTTCTTCAGTTCCCTCTCATGGTCAGTGTTAAAAGTTAGGGGACTTTGCCTTGAGAAGCTGTAGCAATTGCTAGCTCCATTCTCCACTGCAGAATATGTTGGATTTAGTCAAATCTTGGTTGTTTATCCTCATCTAAGATGGTGGCCAAAATCTTGTGAGAGCTGAGGGCCAGTCAGCTAGCAGCTCTCATGTAACAGGAGAATTGGAAACAAGAAAGGAGTGGGGGGGATGGGATGCTGCTAGAAGTTGTTTGAGAACCTGGGGCCATAAAATAACATGTAGATGGCTCCATTTTGGTCCATAGAGCTTCCTTTTCTCTGTGGGACTGTTTTTGGGTAGAAAATAGCACAAAGTGGTTGTTGGTACTTTGATTTAGTGCCACTGAATTCCAGTAATGTCTTAATCCAGCTCAGGCATTTTAAGCATTTTCTAGTGCAAGGAAACATTTCTGGGTGAGTTTGAGAGTTTTTTGCAAATGTGGGCTGTGGGATTCAAACCCAGGTCTCCAGATTTTCAGCTCAGAGCCTTAAACTGCTGTACTATGCTGACTCCCTTGTGTTCAATTATGTGAGTCAGACATTATTTTAGTTCCTGGCACTGCTAGCAGGGGTGTTCAGGTAGCTAATAATCTGTATTCTTGCACAATGTGATAATGTTCGTAATTTGAATACTGTGCCTGCAATTTCTCAGCTAACATTTTCTTAGACAACCGACGCTAGTAGAAGCCGCAGTGCTAACATCTGTAAGACTGCCAGTTTTGCAATTTTAAACAGTTGCATATCTGCAGAAACATGCTCTTGTGGTCTTGTTTGAACTTTGTTGTAGGATATTAATAAATGGCTTAGCCAGCTGGGTTCTTACCTTAGTAATGAAGTTGTTCTTTCTAATAAACATTGTTCTTTACAAGAAACACAGTGGAGCTCTAGAGTGTGCTGCAACCTGTTTTTGATGCACATAAGAACTGACCATAGGAGAGCAGACCCCCCTCTCTCAGGTGGGGGATTGACTTTCTTTAAGTCACATGTGCATCAAGTATCCTATCAGGTGTACACAACTTTTGATGTCATGAATATGGAGTTCCTCAGAGATTATCCCCCACAATGATGAAATGCAGTCATAACTCATTCGCAGCCCAAACAGTCTATTTCAAAGTGGATTCTTAAAATGTTTGATTATATTGTGACTGAACTGCTAATACAGTGAAGTAGCAAATGTTCAGCAAAATGCATGTAATAATTCACTGATACAACTAACACAGCGGCTAAGGCAAGGAAGGAGCAGAACCTGGCCAGGGAAATTAGGAGAGGGAACAATGGGTTCTTCAGATACATTGGGGAAAAACGAAGGGTGAAGGGGCAGATTAGCAGGATTAAATCAGGGGAGAGATGGGCACAAGACCCGGGGAGCAGGCTGAGGTACTAAATGAGTACTTCACCTCAGTTTTCACCAAGAAAAATGGGGGTGCTGCATCATACATGGGAGGAGACAGAGATACTGAGGAGGGGACCCTTATCGATCGGCGGGTCTGGGGAGAGGGGGAGGCATCACTGGCAGGAGGGGGGAGGGCTAAGCAGGGAGAAGAGGTACCGAAGTGGAAATCACAGCAGAGAGAGTGAGGGAAGCCTCAGCCCTTAAGACAGAGAAAGCACTGGGGCTGGATAAATTACATCCCAGAGTGCTGAAGGAACTTGCAGATGTCCCATGAAACCCCTGGCTGAGTTTCACCATCTCTGAGGACAGGGTGGGTGCCCCAGGACTGGAAGGTGGCGAATATAGTGCCTATCCACAAGGGAGGATCAAGGGAGGTGGCAGGGAACTACAGGCCTGTCAGCCTGACATCGGTAGTGGGCAAGGTGATGGAGGGCATTGTCAAGGAGAGGCTAGGGGGGGACCTGGAAAAGTCAGGGTGCCTGGACGATAGACAGCATGGATTTGTCCCGGGGAAATCATGTCAGACAAACCAGAAGGAATGAAGTGATACTCCCTCTGTATAACTGCTTGGTGAGGCCACACCTTGAGTACTGTGTGCAGTTTTGGAGGCCACACTTAAAGAGGGACATTACCCTCCTGGAGAGGGTCCAGAGGAGGGCAACCAAAATGATTTGGGGCTTGGAGGACAGGACCTATGAGGAGAGGCTCGAAGAGCTAAATATGTACACATTGGAAGAGAGAAGGGACCGGGGGGACATGATAGAGGTCTTCAGGTACATGAAGAGGGTAAATAGGGGAGGAACAGTCAGGGTGCTTCAAAGGAAGGAGGAGAGGGCCACTAGAGGGCATGGGTGGAAGCTGGAGTGGGAAGATTCAGGGGAGAAAGGAGGAGGTGCTACTTCACTGAGAGGGTGGTGGAGCCATGGAACGCGCTGCCTAGGGGGCTGGTGGAGGCAGAGACAGTGGAGGGGTTCAAGAGGGGGTGGGACAGGTACAGGGGAAGGGTTCTGGAAGCAAAATCCAATGCAGCAAGAATATCCAGAACTGGGAAGGGAGAAGCCAGAGGAGGCGAGGGGGGCAGCAAGGTCAGCACCCAGGGTGGAGGCTGACCAAACGAGCAGACATGAAAGACCATTAGGCCTATTCTGCTGGCATTTTAGTATGTTAGTATGTTAGTAACTCATTAAAACATTACTGCTGTTCCAGACCAGTTAAAATGTATTTAAATACAGTTGAGTTTAGAAGTACAGAACAGTCAGCATTAACTCGTTGCCTCCACAGGCTCACTCTGAGATTACACCACTTGCCTCCTGAATCTCCTGTATACTTTTAACAGTGAATCCTGGGCCTTTCTAAGCAAAATCAAGCCATAGTCAGCATGTTGCAAACAAATGCTAATAGCTCAATAACTGTATATGCTAGACACAAAGTATGAGTGGCAGAATTATTCAGCACAAAATTGCCTTTCCAATGGTGGCATGCATGTAATAATAAGTCATTTAGTTTTTTTTCTATGCAGGTCGAAAGAGCAAACTAAATATTTTTTTCACTAAAAAAGTGCAACATAAGCCATTTTTTGTTGGAAAATATGTAAAATATCAACACCACATTAAGCATACAGACATTAAATGGTGTTTTAATATTATGTTAGTTAAAAAAGATATCTTTTTACTATAAAACGTAATTTTTCCCCATTTTAGTCACGGTGCTTTGGTGAGATTTGAGGGCTAAATCTCAACCACACACACCATATCATAAACAAATGCGTATAACTCCAAAAGTATACATGATACACACAAAGTATCAGCATGAAAGTTGATTAGCACAAAAATGCCTTTCCAATGGTGCTATGCAACCAGCTGTAATCAATACAGTTTTTATTTTATACCTGCTGAAGTGCCAAAAAAGTGAATTTTATTCAAGCTGCTTAGGTGAATCTTGATGGAAAACATGTCAGCCATACACACCATACCATAAACAAATGTGAATAACTCCTAAAGTATACATGATATACACAAAATATCAGAGGCAAAGTTGTTCAGCATGCATTACCTTCCCAATGGTGGTATGCAAATAATAATATGTAATTTTGTTTTGTTTTTTAAACTGGTTGAAACAGCAAAAAAATATTTTTCACTAAAACAGGCAACATGCGTTATACACACCATACCATAAACAAATGCAAATAACTCCTAAAGTATGCATGATATGCACAAAATATCAGTGACAGAGTTGTTCAGCATAACATTACCTTTCCAACGGTGCTATGCAGTCAAATATATATTATATTCTGTTACACTATAAATTAAAATATATAAGTGACTTCTCCAGACGTTGCTTGGGCACACTGGGAGTCAGTAGCCGACTTCTGCAGACGTACTCAGGACACACCAGTGTTTTTTTACTGACGACTACAGGCGTCGGCTAGGAGACAATGAGTTAAGCATTAGTGGTAGTGAATTGCTAAATGATTGCTAAATGATATGTTTTCATTTGTGTTTTTTGATTACAACTTTTTCAAACAGTGAATTTGTTCACACATGTATTTCCCTAATGTTGCTATATTTAAAGTATTGTAGAAAATAAATAACTGCACCAAGGGTTGTGAATTCTTGGCCAACAGTGTTAAAAAAATCACTGAGCATTATGCTTTGAATGTACTGCTAGTGAGAAAAGACCATGAATTAGCAACTCATTAGCAAGAAGTCACACTAATGTTTATTGTACTGTAGGAAACACCACACCATGTTACAGCATGCTATATTCAGAGTCTGCATGTAGCTGACACCATGCTATTCTACTTCATTGTACACTACAGAGGTTACAAGTAGCTGACACCATGGTAAGTAATATCCTGCTACACTACAGAGTTTACATGTAGCTGACACCATGGTAAGTAATATCCTGCTACACTACAGAGGTTATGTGTAGGTGACACCATGCCATGCTACACTACAAGGTTTATACATAGGTGACATTACACCATGCTACATTACAGAGTTTTTATGTAGGTGACACTTTGCTATACTACATCCTGCTACACTACGCAGTACACATGTAGGTGACACCATGCAATGCTACACTACAAGGTCTGCATATACAATAGGTGACATTACACTGTACTGTAGGAAACACCACACACATTATAGTTAATGGTGTTGGTATTCTTGACATGCTGTTTCTATGATTAAGTGCAAGGTGGTGCGAAACGCATTAGGATACCCATCTTGTATTGCTGAAGGAGGGGGTAGCATACATGGATGTGGAAGTCTTGTGCTTTGTGCATAAATAAATGTAAGACTGATAGCACATAACACGGTTTCTGGCTTTCCTTTTGTGCATCAATAGCACATTTCTTGGTCGTGCTCAAAGAAAACGGCTGGATTTACTGGTGCTGACAAGTGTTTTTCATTTTACTATCTAAAAGATACTTGCAAACGCAGCATATGGGATAACCCTTTGAAATACTGGCAAAATGAGACAAAGTCTGGTCTGCATTTCACAGAGTTGTCATTTTATATATAAGTGGCCCTCCGACCAGTGTCTACCCTGAAAGAATCTACAGCATCATTGGTGGTGTTGCTTCAGATCTGCGCAACTGTTTGTTGTTTGAAAATGTGGAACATTTGACTTTCATTGAAGTCAACCTTGATCTCTTCTTTGCTGGCTCCACTAGTTCTCTAAAAAGTCATTTTGATATCGATGATGATGATGATGATGAGACAATATGTACTGATTTGTTGTCAAATGTGTCTGTGTGAGGGGATATCCTGCTGATAGATGTAAGAGCATAGGGGACAAAAAAACAAACAACGAAACAAAACCAAGTATAAGAAGAAAAATGCAAAACAAAAAAAGAAAACATGTCATCTGTTAAATGGTGACCAAGAAGAAGAACAAAGAGACTGTTAGTCACGTCTGTGTAACAAAAAAAAAAGAAATTAAAAAGCATGTGTGTGGGCCAGCCCTGTGGCACTGAGACAACCGGGGCCCGGGAGTGAGCTCAGGTTCGCAGGGGTCAGCAGTGGAGGGAGAGGATCGAGCATCCAATGGAATGCTCTCCTTTCCCGTGGCGGGAGGGATGGCTGTCCCACTCCTTGGATACCTCCTAGCAGAGGTTGAGTGACAGGGCTAGGAGGCAGGGAGGCACAAGAACGTGGCAATGTGGTATGCATGTGACTCCATGAGCACACACTCACAGCTGCAATGGAGAGGGACAAGGAAAATAGAAAAGATGGTGTCCACAGGCTCAATGAACACTGCCTGACAACAGGCATCCTGCTCTGTCACAGGACCACTGCAGACCTAGAACTAGATTAGGTACTGGGTGGGGGGAGGACAGCTCTCCCCTTCCTGGCCCCGACACAGGGGGGAAAATCCATGGGGGTGCTAGGGGGTTCGGTGGTGCCAGAGGAGCAATGGACAGAATTAGGTGACAAGGCAGTGGGAGTTAACTGCCTGCAGATGCTGGGAGGAGATAAATAGAAGGTGAAAGACAAAATGCATGTGTGGTGGTGAAGGGAGATTAATTAGCATCCAGCTGAAATGTGGGGGAGTCCGATGCTGGCAGAAAAAACATCACAGCCAGCTTTAACTCAGTGTCAGCTACAAATTTGGCCTAATAGAAAAGGAAGTGAAACAGAGAAGTGCCCATTGCCCACTGCTTTGTGCTGACCAGGTTCTACAAAATTACTTAATTTGCTTGCATTGCTATATTCTTCTGTTGGACCTATTTTCATCGGACCAGTAGAGGGAGGGTGATGGGTGTCCTGTAAGTCATGTTTCATTTCGGACCCTGCTGTTTGGCTTTTTTGCTTTGCAGGTTGGTCAGGATCAGGTCAAAAACAAGCAAGCATTTGTCAATGCTGAAAATTTGGCATGTACACTGGTGTCTTGGGGGGGGAGTGGGCAACCCCATTGTCTGTATACTGTTTGGGGGGGGGTTACACAGCGGACAACAATGGATGGAAAGATGACACTGGGGGATTGGGCACCCCCCTTGTCTGCATACTGTTTGGGGGGTTTACACAGCGCACATCCATGGACAGACAGATGAGAACACTGGGGATTGGGCACTCCCAGTGTCTGTATACTGTTTAGGGGAGGGTGGGGTTACACTGTGGACAATGATGAATGGTTTTCTTTTTTCGGGGGGGGATAAAAAAACAAGCATTTCTGAATATTGAACATTTGATGTTTTGAAAGATGTCCACCTATGCACCTTGTTTACAGTATGCCCTTGAGGTACTTGAATGTATCCATCATGTTCCCCTACTCCCTCCTTTCCTCCAATAAGTACATGCTGAGGTCCTTTTAATCTCTCCTGATATGTTCTGTGTTGCAAGCCATGTACCATCTTGGTTGCCTTTCTGTGGGCTGCCTCCACCCTGTCTATGGCCTTGCACATTTGCAGTCTCCAGATTTGTACATAGTACTGTAGGTGAGGCCTCACTAGTACATTATACAATGGCATCACCACCTCATGCCTTTTGTTAGTGATACTTCTGCCTACTGGCAATGGCCATCCTTGCAACATTTGTGCTCTGCTTTGACACCTTTTGGTCATCAGAACTGATAACTCCTAGGTCCCTTTCTTCCTTGGTGATCATCAGCACCTCCACCCCATCCTGTAACTCTCCACAGGTTTCCCTCTTTTCAGGTGCATTATAGAGGCGTCTTTACTTTAAACCTCAGTTGCCACTCCTAAGGCCATTTTTTAATCCTCTTCATGGCCCTGCTCATTTTCTCCACCCCTTCAGGAGTATTCACTCTGTTACAGATGCTGGTGTCATCTGCAAACAGGTAAACAGAACGTTGCTTCTAGCCCTTCCCCAATGTCTGTAATGAAGACATTGAACAGGACTTGTCCCAGGACTTATCCCGGAGGTACCCCACTGGCCACCCCTGCTTCCCGGATTGGATCCCATTACCACCACCCTCTGCCTCCTGTCAATCATCCAGTTTCTAACCCAGTTTATCAGTTTATCAGTTTGTGCATCATTGTCAGACTACTCATGTTGTTAATCAGCCTTCTATGTTGGACATTGTTGAAGGCTTCTTCCCTTCCCTGATTTACTTTCTTAATAAGGCATTAAGGTTTCCAATCTTAATCCCCCACCCCCACCCTGCGGAGAGTGACAGGCATTGCGGGTGTCCCTTTGGGTCATCGGCCATAATGCTCATGCCATTCCACCCCCACCCTGCAGACACTGACAGGTATCGCAGTGTGCCTTGAGGTCTTTGGCCTTCACACTCACCCCATTTCATAATGAAATAAGCTGAGATGGGTGCAGTATAGGAGAATGGGGTGAACATTTGGGCCAAAGACTCCAAGGCACACACTGATGCCTGTCACTGGCTGCAGGGTGGACATGGAATGGTGTGACATTATGGCTGACAACCCCAAGGCACACACCCAATGCCTGTCAGTTTCTACAGGGTGGGGGGGATGTTACAATTGGAAACCCTAATGCCCCAGATGTTTGTTGGTATTTTCACTCCAAATTTTCAACATGACCATTTTGGGACACCACCTCATGAACAGTGGCACTATTGTTTTGTTACTCAATCCCACAGGTCCTAAAACACATTTTGGGCAGGATGTGGAAAATTATAGTTGTACTGTTCATGAGGAGGTGTGAAAAAATGGCAATGTTGAAAATCTCAAGTGAAAATATGAGAAATTGGTAAAGTTACGAGAGTGCACAGAAACTGTGCAACACAGGCCTGTAATGCAGTCATTTTTTGTAATTTTTTCACCAGATTTTTAACATGGTCTTTTTGGGACCTATCCTTATAAGCAGTGGTGCTGTGATTTTGTTACTCCATCTTGAAAGTGGATTTTGTACAGCGACGTCACCATTCTGCGCAACTGGTGCGAAAACACATTTCAAGCAGGATGTGAAAAATGACAGAATGGCAATGTTGAAAATCTGCAGTGAAAATATTTAAAATTGGTGAAATTATGAGCTTGTGTAGAAACTGCACAATGCACGCTCATAACATAGTCATTTTTTGGAAATTTGTCACCAGATTTGCAACATGGGATTCTGGGACCCCACCTCATGAACAGTGGCACTGTCATTTCATTACTCAGTCCCAAAAGGTGGTTCCGCACAACAACCGTGAAATCACCTTTTGGGACTGAGGAACAAAGTGACACTAACATGTACAGGAGGTGGGGTCCCAAGAACCCATGTTGAAAATTTGGACCAACAATTCCTAAAAATGGCTGAGTTATTAAGGTAAGTTGAAACTCCCATTGATTCCCATTATACACCTTACCTTGAATTCTTTCAATTTGCCGGTCAACTTTGAAGAGTGCAGACGTGTCCTGCTCTGCAGAAGATCGCATCCACTGACCTAGGAGGGTAAATATAGGGTAAGGGGGGGTGCGGGGAGGTGGGTGCACAGAGAGAGGGTTGGCATGGGGGAAGGAGATGGGGGAGACAATGAAGGACCGTTTCCATTTTTAGAGGTGAAATTTAAAAAAAAAGATGGCATGGGAAGGTTTTCTTCATTTACAGGTAAAACAAAAACAATCTATGAATTTAGGCATACTGGGGTGGGCTCCCAGTGTGCCACAAATTACAATAGTGTGTGTGTGTGGAGTGTGAGTGTGTGTGTGTGTGTGTTGCCGAGGAGGGGATTGGGCACCCTGAGGGCTACAGATATAGACGGAGAAGGAGGGAGCAATCTGACACTGGGAGTGGACATCCCGGTGCAGGAAAGGGAAATTGCTTAAACAGGCAAAAACACACTATGGGTCTGCAGTGACCAGGGGACTGTTGAATGAGGAAAGACATACTATGGGGCTGCAGGGAGCTGGGGATTGTTAAATGAGGAAAGACACACTATGGGGCTGCAGGGACCCGGGGGGGTTGTAAAATGAGGAAAGACACATGATGGGGCTGAAGGGAGTGGGTGTTAAATGAGAAAAGACACACTATGGGGCTGCAGGGAGCGGGTGTTAAATGAGAAAAGACACACTATGGGGCTTCAGGGGAGCGGGGGATTGTTAAATAAGAAAAGACACACTATGAGGCTGCACGCAGCAGAGGATTGTTAAATGAGGAAAGACACACTATGGGGCTGCAGGGAGCAGGGGATTGTTAAATGAGGAAAGACACACTAGGGGGCTGCAGGGACCAAGGGATTATTAAATGAGGAAAGACACTCAATGGGGCTGCAGGGAGTGGGGGATTGTTAAATGAGGAAAGCACACGATAGGGCTGCAGGGACCAGGGGATTGTTAAATGAGGAAACACACACTATGGGGCTACAGTGAGAGGGGGATTGTTAAGTGAGGATAAACACACTATCGGACTGCAGGGACAGGGTAATTGTTAAAAGAGGAAACACACAAACTAGGGCTGCAGAGAGCTCGGGATTGTTAAATGAGGAAAGACACACTATGGGGCTGCAGGGACCGGGGGATTGTTAATTGAGGAAGGACACACTATGGGGCTGCAGGGAGTGGGGGAATGTTAAATGAGGAAAGACACACTATGGGGCTGCAGGGACTAGGGGATTATTAAATGTAGAAAGACACACTACGGGGATGCCAGGACCAGGGGATTGTTAAATGAGGAAACACTCACTATGGGGCTTCAGGGAGCTGGGGATTGTTAAATAAGGAAAGACAGACTAGGGGCTGCAGGGACCAGGGGATTGTTAAATGAGGAAAGACACACTATGGGGCTGCAGGTTGCGGGGGATTGTTAAATGACGAAAGACACAACATGGCACTGCAGGGAGCGGGGGATTTTTAAATGAGGAAAGACACACTATGGGGCTGCAGGGACCAGGGAATTGTTAAATGAGGAAAGACACACTATGGGGGGTGCAGGGACTCTGTGATTGTTAAATGAGGAAAAACACACTATGGGGCTGTCGGGACCAGGGGATTGTTAAATGAGGAAACACTCACTATGGGGCTGCAGGGACCAGGGCATTGTTAAATGCAGAAAGACACACTATGGGGCTGCACAGAGTTGGGGATTGTTATATGAGGATAGACACACTATGGGCTGCAGGGAGCTGGGGATTGTCAAATGAGGAAAGGCTCACTATTGGGCAGCAGGGAGTGGGGGATTGTTAAATGAAAAAAGACACACTATGGGGCTGCAGGGACTGGGGGATTGTTAATTGAGGAAAGACACTCTATGGGACTGTAGGGAGTGGGGGATAGTTCAATGAGGAAAGACACACTATGGGACTGCAAGGAGTGGGGGATAGTTAAATGAGGAAAGACACTCTATGGGACTGCAGGGAGTTGGGGGATAGTTAAATAAGTAAAGACACACTATGGGGCTGCAGGGACTGGGGGATTGTTAAATAAAGAAAGACACACTACGGGGCTATAGAGAGTGGGGGATTGTTATATGAGGAAAGACACACTAGGGGGCTGCAGGGACAAGGGGATTGTTAAATGAGCAAAGACACTCTATGGGGCTGCAGGGAGCGTGGGATTGTTAAATGAGGAAAGACACACTATGGGGAGCAGGGACCAGGGTATTGTTAAATGAGGAAAGACATATTACGGGGCTGCAGGGACCGGGGGATTGTTAAATGAGGAAAGACACACTCTGGGGCTACAGTGACCGGGGATTGTTAAATGAGGAAAGACACACTATGGGGCTGCAAGGAGCGGGGGATTATTAAATGAGGAAAGACACACTATGGGACTGCAGGGAGCAGGGAATTGTTAGCTAACGAAAGACGCACTGTGGGGCTGCAGGGAGCTGGGGAATGTTAAATGAGGAAAAACACACTATTGTGCTGCAGGGAGCAGGGAATTGTTAAATGAGGAAAGACACACTATGGGGCTGCAGGGACCGGGGTATTGTTAAATGAGGAAACACACACACAGCGGGGATGCAGGGAGCGAGGGATTGTTAAATGAGGAAAGACACAATATGGGGCTGCAGGAAGCAGGGGACAGTTAAATGTGGAAAGACACACTATGGGACTGCAGGGCCGGGGGATTGTTAAACAAGGAAACACACACTATGGGGCTGCAGAAAGCTGGGGAATGTTAATTGAGGAAAGACACACTCTGGGGCTGCAGGGAGCGGGTGATTGCTAAATGAGGAAAGACACATTATGGGGCTGCAGGGAGGTGGGGATTGTTAAATGAGGAAAGACACACTATGGGGCTGCAGGGAGTGGGGTATTGTTAAATGAGGAAAGACACACCATGGGGCTGCAGGGACCAGGGTATTGTTAAATGGGGAGAGACGCACTATCGGGCTGCAATGAGTGGGAGATTGTTAAATGAGTAAAGACACACTAAGGGGCTGCAGGGACCAGGGGATTGTTAAAGGAGGAAAGACACACTATGGGACTGCAGGGACCAGGGGATTGTTAAATGAGGAAGACACACTATGGGGTTGCAGGGACTGGGGAATTGTTAAATGAGGAAAGACACTCTATGTGACTGTAGGGAGTGGGGGATAGTTAAATGAGGAAAGACACACTATGGGGATGCAGGGACCAGGGGATTGTTAAATGAGGAAAGACACACTATGGGGCTGCGGGGACCAGTTGATATTAAATGCGGAAAGACACACTTTGGGACTGCTGGTAGTGGGGTATAGTTTAATGAGTAAAGACACACTATGGGGTTGCTGGGTCTGGGGGATTGTTAAATGAAGAAAGGCATACTATGAGGCTGCAGGAACGGGGATTGTTTAGTGAGGAAAAACACACTATGGGGCTGCTGGGAGGGGGGATTGTTAAATGAGGAAAGACACACTATGGGGATACAGGGAGTGGGGGATTGTTAAATGAGGAAACATACACTATGGCCCTGCAGAGAGCTGGGGATTGTTAAATGAGGTAAGACAAACTATGGGGCTGCAGGGACCGGGGGATTGTTAATTGAGGAAAGACACACTATGAGGCTGCAGGGAGCGGGGGATTGATAAATGAGGAAAGACACACTATGGTGCTGCAGAGACTGGGGGATTGTTAAATGAGGAAAGACACACTACGGGCTGCCAGGATCAGGGATTGTTAAATGAGGAAAGACACACTATGGGGCTGCAGGGACCAGGGATTGTTAAATGAGGAAAGACACACTATGGGGCTGCAGGGACCAGGGATTGTTAAATGAGGAAAGACACACTATATTACTGCAAGCTCGGGGATTGTTAAATGAGGAAAGACACACTATGGGACTGCAGGGAGTGGAGCCTAGCTAAATGTGTAAAGACACACTATGGGCCTGCCGGGACTAGGGGATTGTTAAATGAAGAAAGACACACTATGGGGCTGCGGTGAGTGGGGAATTGTTTAATGAGGAAAGATACACTATGGAGCTGCAGGGAGAGGGGGATTGTTAAATGAGGAAAGACACACTAGGGGGCTGCAGGGACCAAGGGATTATTAAATGAGGAAAGACACTCAATGGGGCTGCAGGGAGTGGGGGATTGTTAAATGAGGAAAGCACACGATGGGGCTTCAGGGACCAGGGGATTGTTAAACTAGGAAACACACACTATGGGGCTGTAGTGAGAGGGGGATTGTTAGGTGAGGATAAACACACTATCGGACTGCAGGGACAGGGTAATTGTTAAACGAGGAACACACAACCAGGGCTGCCGAGCTCGGGATTGTTAAATGAGGAAAGACACACTATGGGGCTGCAGGGACCGGGGATTGTTAAATGAGGAAGGACACACTATGGGGCTGCAGGAGTGGGGAATGTTAAATGAGGAAAGACACACTATGGGGCTGCAGGGACTGGGGGATTATTAAATGTAGAAAGACACACTACGGGGATGCCAGGACCAGGGGATTGTTAAATGAGGAAACACTCACTATGGGGCTGCAGGGAGCTAGGGATTGTTAAATAAGGAAAGACAGACTAGGGGCTGCAGGGACCAGGTGATTGTTAAATGAGGTAAGACACAACATGGCACTGCAGGGAGCGGGGGATTTTTAAATGAGGAAAGACACACTATGGGGCTGCAGGGACCAGGGAATTGTTAAATGAGGAAAGACACACTATGGGGGTGCAGGGACTCTGTGATTGTTAAATGAGGAAAAACACACTATGGGGCTGTCGGGACCAGGGGATTGTTAAATGAGGAAACACTCACTATGGGGCTGCAGGGACCAGGGCATTGTTAAATGCAGAAAGAACACTATGGGGCGGACAGAGTTGGGGATTGTTATACGAGGATAGACACACTATGGGCTGCAGGGAGCTGGGGATTGTCAAATGAGGAAAGGCTCACTATTGGGCAGCAGGGAGTGGGGGATTGTTAAATGAGAAAAGACACACTATGGGGCTGCAGGGACTGGGGGATTGTTAATTGAGGAAAGACACTCTATGGGACTGTAGGGAGTGGGGGATAGTTCAATGAGGAAAGACACACTATGGGACTGCAAGGAGCGGGGGATAGTAAAATGAGGAAAGACACTCTATGGGACTGCAGGGAGTGGGTGATAGTTAAATAAGTAAAGACACACTATGGGGCTGCAGGGACTGGGGGATTGTTAAATAAAGAAAGACACACTACGGGGCTATAGGGAGTGGGGGATTGTTATATGAGGAAAGACACACTAGGGGGCTGCAGGGACAAGGGGATTGTTAAATGAGGAAAGACACTCTATGGGGCTGCAGGGAGCGTGGGATTGTTAAATGAGGAAAGACACACTATGGGGAGCAGGGACCAGGGTATTGTTAAATGAGGAAAGACATATTACGGGGCTGCAGGGACCGGGGGATTGTTAAATGAGGAAAGACACACTCTGGGGCTACAGTGACCGGGGGATTGTTAAATGAGGAAAGACACACTATGGAGCTGCAAGGAGCGGGTGATTATTAAATGAGGAAAGACACACTATGGGACTGCAGGGAGCAGGGAATTGTTAGCTAACGAAAGACGCACTGTGGGGCTGCAGGGAGCTGGGGAATGTTAAATGAGGAAAAACACACTATTGTGCTGCAGGGAGCAGGGAATTGTTAAATGAGGAAAGACACACTATGGGGCTGCAGGGACCGGGGTATTATTAAATGAGGAAACACACACACTATGGGGATGCAGGTAGCGAGGGATTGTTAAATGAGGAAAGACACAATATGGGGCTGCAGGAAGCAGGGGACAGTTAAATGTGGAAAGACACACTATGGGACTGCAGGGACCGGGGGATTGTTAAACAAGGAAACACACACTATGGGGCTGCAGAAAGCTGGGGAATGTTAATTGAGGAAAGACACACTTGGGGCTGCAGGGAGCGGGTGATTGCTAAATGAGGAAAGACACATTATGGGGCTGCAGGGAGGTGAGGATTGTTAAATGAGGAAAGACACAATATGGGGCTGCAGGGAGCGGGGGATTGTTAATTGAGGAAAGACACACTATGGGGCTGCAGGGACCAGGGGATTGTTAAATGACTAAAGACACACTATATTACTGCAAGGCACGGGGGATTGTTAAATGAGGAAAGACACACTATGGGACTGCAGGGAGTAGAGCCTAGCTAAATGTGTAAAGACACACTATGGGCCTGCCGGGACTAGGGGATTGTTAAATGAAGAAAGACACACTATGGGGCTGCGGTGAGCGGGGAATTGTTTAATGAGGAAAGATACACTATGGGGCTGCAGGGAGCGGAGGATAGATAAATGAGGAAAGACACACTATGGGGCTGCAGGGAGAGGGGGATTGTTAAATGAGGAAAGACACACGATGGGGCTGCAGGGACCAGGGGATTGTTAAATGTGGAAAGACACACTACGGGGCTGCAGGGAGTGGGGATTGTTAAATGAGGAAAGACACACTATGGGGGAGCCGGGACTGGGGGATTGTTAAATGAGGAAAGACACACTATGGGGCTGCAGGGATCAGGGGATTGTTAAATGAGGACAACACACTAGGGTACTGCAGGGACCAAGGGATTATTAAATGAGGAAAGACACTCAATGGGGCTGCAGGGAGTGGGGGATTATTAAATGAGGAAAGCACACGATGGGGCTGCAGGGACCAGGGAATTGTTAAATGAGGAAACACACACTATGGGGCTGCAGTGAGAGGGGGATTGTTAAGTGAGGATAAACACACTATCGGACTGCAGGGACAGGGGGATTGTTAAACGAGGAAACACACAATTTGGTGCTGCAGAGAGCTGGGGATTGTTAAATAAGGAAAGACACACTATGGGGCTGCAGGGACCGGGGGATTGTTAATTAGGAAAGACACACTATGGGGCTGCAGGGACCGGGGGATTGTTAAACAAGGAAACACACACTATGGGGCTGCAGAAAGCTGGGGAATGTTAATTGAGGAAAGACACACTCTGGGGCTGAAGGGAGCGGGTGATTGCTAAATGAGGAAAGACACATTATGGGGCTGCAGGGAGGTGGGGATTGTTAAATGAGGAAAGACACACTATGGGGCTGCAGGTACCAAGGAATTGTTAAATGAGGAAAGACATGCTATGCGGCTGCAAGGACCAGGGGATTGTTAAATGAGGAAAGACACACCATGAGACTGTAGGGAGCGGGGTATTTTTAAATGAGGAAAGACACACTATGGGGCTGCAGGGAACAGGGGATTGTTAAATGAGGAAAGAAACACTATGGGGATGCAGGGAGTGGGGTATTGTTAAATGAGGAAAGACACACCATGGGGCTTCAGGGACCAGGGTGGTTGTTGTCGGGAGAGACACACTATCGGGCTGCAATGAGTGGGGGATTGTTAAATGAGTAAAGACACACTAAGGGGCTGTAGGGACCAGGGGATTGTTAAAGGAGGAAAGACACTATGGGACTGCAGGGACCAGGGATTGTTAAATGAGGAAAGAAACACTATGGGGCTGCAGGCACCGGGGAATTGTTAAATGACGAAAGACACTCTATGTGACTGTAGGGAGTGGGGGATAGTTAAATGAGGAAAGACACACTATGGGGATGCAGGGACCTGGGGATTGTTAAATGAGGAAAGACACACTATAGGGCTGCGGGGAGCAGTTGATGTTAAAAGCGGAAACAACACTATTGGACTGCTGGTAGTGGGGAATAGTTTAATGAGTAAAGACACACTAAGGGGTTGCTGGGTCTGGGGGATTGTTAAATGAAGAAAGACATACTACGAGGCTGCAGGGAGTGGGGGATTGTTTAGTGAGGAAAAACACACTATGGGGCTGCTGGGAGGGGAGATTGTTAAATGAGGAAAGACACACTATGGGGCTACAGGGAGTGGGGGATTGTTAAATGAGGAAACATACACTATGGGGCTGCAGAGAGCCTGGGATTGTTAAATGAGGTAAGACAAACTATGGGGCTGCAGGGACCGGGGGATTGTTAATTGAGGAAAGACACACTATGAGGCTGCAGGGAGCGGGGGATTGATAAATGAGGAAAGACACACTATGGGGCTGCAGAGACTGGGGGATTGTTAAATGAGGAAAGACACACTATGGGGCTGCCGGGATCAGGGGATTGTTAAATGAGGAAACACTCACTTTGGTGCTGCAGGGAGCTGAGGATTGCTAAATTTGGGAAGACACAATATGGGGCTGCAGGGAGCGGGGGGATTGTTAAATGAGGAAAGACACACTATGGGGCTGCAGGGACCAGGGGATTGTTAAATGACTAAAGACACACTATATTACTGCAAGGCACGGGGGATTGTTAAATGAGGAAAGACACACTATGGGACTGCAGGGAGTGGAGCATAGCTAAATGTGTAAAGACAACTATGGCCTGCGGGACTAGGGATTGTTAAAATGAAGAAAGACACACTATGGGCTGCGTGAGGGGAATTGTTTAATGAGGAAAGATACACTATGGGGCTACAGGGAGCGGAGGATAGATAAATGAGGAAAGACACTATGGGGCTGCAGGGAGAGGGATTGTTAAATGAGGAAAGTCACACGATAGGGGCTGTAGGGACCAGGGGATTGTTAAATGTGGAAAGACACACTCACGGGGCTGCAGGGGAGTGGGGATTGTTAAATGAGAAAGACACACCTGTGGGGAGCCAGGATTGGGGATTGTTAAATGAGGAAAGACACACTAGGGCTGCAGGGATCAGGGGGATTGTTAAATGAGGAAAACACACTAGGGTACTGCGTAGGGACCAAGGATTATTAAATGAGGAAAGACACTCAATGGGCTGTAGGAGTGGGGATTATTAAATGAGGAATAGCACATGATGGGGCTGCAGGGACCAGGGATTGTTAAATGAGGAAACACACACTATGGGGCTGCAGTGAGAGGGGATTGTTAAGTGAGGATAAACACACTATCGGACTGCAGGACAGGGGGACTACGCTAAACGAGGAACACAAATTTGGTGCTGCAGAGAGCTGGGGATTGTTAACAAGGAAAGACACTATGGGGCTGCAGGGACCGGGGATTGCTATTAGGAAAGACACACTATGGGGCTGCAGGGACTGGGGGATTATTAAATGTGGAAAGACACACTACGGGGATGCCAGGACCAGGGGGATTGTTAAATGAGGAATCACTCACTATGGGGCTGCAGGGAGCTGGGGATTGTTAAATGAGGAAAGACAGACTAGGGGCTGCAGGGACCAGGGGATTGTTAAATGAGGAAAGACACAGTATGGGGCTGCTGGGAGCGGTGGATTGTTAAATGAGGAAAGACACACTATGAGGCAACAGGGACCAGGGGATTGTTGAACGAGGAAATACACACTATGGGGCTGCAGGTTGCGGAGGATTGTTAAATGACGAAAGACGTACTATGGAGCTGCAAGGACCAGGGGATTGTTAAATGAGGAAAGACACACTATGGGGCTGCAGGGACTCTGTGATTGTTAAGTGAGGAAAAACACACTATGGGGCTGTCGGGACCAGGGGATTGTTAAATGAGGAAACACTCACTATGGGGCTGCAGGGACCAGGGCATTGTTAAATGCGGAAAGACACACTATGGGGCTGCAAGAGTTGGGATTGTTATGTGGAGGATAGACACACCATGGGCTGCAGGAGCTGGGATTGTAAAATGAGGAAAGGCTCACTATTGGGCAAGCAGGGAGTGGGGATTGTTAAATGTGAAAAGACACACTATGGGGCCAGGGGTAGGGACTGGGGATTGTTAATTGAGGAAAGACACCTATGGGACTGTGAGGGAGTGGGGGATAGTTAAATGAGGAAAGACACACTATGGGACTGCAAGGAGCGGGGGATTGTTAAATGACGAAAGACACTCTATGGGACTGCAGGGAGTGGGGGATAGTTAAATAAGTAAAGACACACTATGGGGCTGCAGGGACTGGGGGATTGTTAAATAAAGAAAGACACGCTATGGGGCTGCAGGGAGCGGGGGATTGTTTAATAAGGAAAGACACAATATGGGGCTGAAGGGAGAGGGGGATTGTTAAATGAGGAAAGACACACTATGGTAGTGCATGGTGTGGGAGATTGATAAATGAGGAAAGATACACGATGGGACTGCAGGGATCCGGGGATTGTTAAATGAGGAAAGACACTCTACTGAGCAACAGGGAGTGGGGGATTGTTAAATAAAGAAAGACACACTACGGGGCTATAGGGAGTGGGGGATTGTTATATGAGGAAAGACACAGTAGGGGGCTGCAGGGACAAGGGGATTGTTAAATGAGGAAAGACACTTGGTGGGGGCTGCAGGAGCGTGGATTGTTAAATGAGGAAAAGACACACTATGGGGAAGCAGGACCAGGGTATTGTTAAATGAGGAAGGACATATTACGGGGCTGCAGGGACTGGGATTGTTAAATGAGGAAAACACACCTGGGGCTGCAAAATGAGCGTGGGGATTATTAAATGAGAAAGACACACTATGGGACTGCAGGGAGCAGGGAATTGTTAGCCAACGAAAGACGACCGTGGGTTGCAGGAGCTGGGAATGTTAAATGAGGAAAACACACTCTTGTGCTGCAGGGAGCAGGGAATTGTTAAATGAGGAAAGGTGACACTATGGGGCTGCAGGGACCGGGTATTGTTAAATGAGGAACACAATACTACGGGGATGCAGGGAGCGAGGGATTGTTAAATGAGGAAACATTGACAATATGAAGCTGCAGGAAGCAGGGGACAGTTAAATGTGGAAAGACACACTATGGGACTGCAGGGACTGGGATTGTTAAACAAGGAAACACACACTATGGGGCTGCAGAAAGCTGGGGAATGGTTGAGGAGAGACACACTCTGGGACTGCAGGGAGCTGGTGTTTGCTAAATGAGGAAAGACACATTATGGGGCTGCAGGGAGGGGATTGTTAAATGAGGAAAGACACACTATGGGGCTGTAGGGAGTGGGGTATTGTTAATGAGGAAGACACACCATGGGGTTGCAGGGACCAGGGTATTGTTAAATGGGAGAGACACACTATCGGGCTGCAATGAGTGGGGGATTGTTCAAATGAGAAAAGACACACTAAGGGCTGCAGGGACCAGGTGATTGTTAAGGAGGAAGACACACTATGGGACTGCAGGGACCAGGGATTGTTAAATGAGGAAAGACACACTATGGGGTTGCAGGGTCTGGGATTGTTAAATGATTAAAGACCTCATGTGTACTGTAGGGTGTGGGGGATAGTTGAGGAAAGACACACTATGGGGATGCAGGGACTAGGGTTGTTAAATGAGGAAGACACACTATGGGGCTCTTGGGGACCAATTGATGATAAATTTTGAAAGACACACTATGGGACTGTTGTAGTGGGGTATAGTTTTAATGAGTAAAGACACACTATGGGGTTGCTGGGGTCTGGGGGATTGTTAAATGAAGAAAGGCATACTAAGGCTTGCAGGGGCGGGGGATTGTTTAGTGAGGAAACACACTATGGGGCTGCTGGGAGGATTGATTGTTAAATGAGGAAAGACACACTATGGATACAGGAGTGGGGGGATTGTTAAATGAGGAAATACACTATGGCTCTGCAGAGAGCTGGGGATTGTTAAATGAGGAAGACAGTCTATGGGGCTGTAGGGACCGGGGATTGTTAATGAGGAAAGACACACTATATGAGGCTGCAGGGAGCGGGGATTGATAAATGAGGAAAGACACACTATGGTGCTGCAGAGACTGGGGGATTGTTAAATGAGGAAAGACACACTACGGGGCTGCCAGGATCAGGGGATTGTTAAATGAGGAAACACTCACTTTGGTGCTGCAGGGAGCTGGGGATTGCTAAATTTGGAAAGACACAATATGGGGCTGCAGGGAGCAGGGGATTGTTAAATGAGGAAAGACACACTGTGGGGCTGCAGGGACCAGGGATTGTTAAATGAGGAAAGACACACTATATTACTGTAAGGCACTGGGGATTGTTAATGAGGAAAGACACTATGGGACTGCAGGATTGGAGTTTGCTTAATGTGTAAAGACACACTATGGGCCTGCAGATATGGGATTGTTTAATGAGGAAAGACACACTATGGGGCTTCGGTGGGTGAAATTGTTTAATGAAAGATACACTATTGGGCTGCAGGAGGGGATGTTCAATGAGGAAAGACACATTATGGGGCTGCAGGACGGGGATTGTTTAATGAGTAAAGACACACAGGGCTGCAGGAGTGGGATTAAATGAGGAAAGACACATGGGGAGCAGGACTGGGGTTGTTAAATGAGGAGACACACTATTGCAGGATCAGGGATTGTTAAATGAGGAAAGATACACTAGGGGCTGGGGACCAAGGTTACAATGAGGAAAGACACTCAATGGGGCTGCAGGGAGTGGGGGATTGTTAAATGAGGAAAGCACATGGGGCTGGGAGGATTAGGGATTGTTAGTAAGGAACACACACTATGGGGCTGCAGTGGGGGGATTGTTAAGGAGATAAACACACTCGGACTGGTGGGACAGGTAATTGTTAAGAGCACAAACTAGGGCTGCAGAGGCTGGATTGTTAAATGAGGAAGACACACTATGGGGCTGCAGGACCGGGGTTGTTACTTAGTGAAGGACACTATGGGCTGCAGGGAGTGGGAATGTTAAATGAAAACACACTATGGGGCTGCAGGGACTAGGGGATTATTAAATGTAGCAGACACCAGGGGATGGGACCAGGGTTGTTAAATGAGGAAACACTCACTATGGGGCTGCAGGGGCTGGGGATTGTTAAATAAGGAAAGACAGACTAGGGGCTGGGGACTAGGGATTGTTAAATGAGGAAAGACACACTATGGCTGTGGTTGTGGGGATTGTTAAATGAAAAGACACAACATGGCACTGCAGGGAGCGGGATTTTAAAGAGAAAGATTACATTGGGCTGTGGGACCAGGGGTGTTAAATGGGGAAAGACACTATGGACTGTAGGGACCGGGGATTAAATGAGAAGACACACTGGGTAAGGACTGGGAATTGTTAATGATTAAAGACACTTATGTGACTGTAGGGAGGTAGTTAAATGAAAGACACTATGGGATGCAGGACAGGTGATTGTTAAATGAGGAAAAGACACTATGGGGCCACGGGGACCAATTGATATTGTCTTGGAAAGACACACTATGGGACGTTGGTAGTGGGTATTGTTTACTGAGTAAAGACACACTATGGGTTGCTGGGTCTGGAGTTGTTTAATGAAGGCATACCTGAGGCTGCAGGGACTGGGGATTGTTTATGAGGAAAACACACTATGGGGCTGCTGATGGATTGTTAAATGAGGAAAGACACAACATGGGATACATGGGCGGGGATTAAATGAGAAAGTTACACTATGTTCTGCAGGGAGCTGGGATTGTTGAATGAGGAGACACACTATGGGCTGCAGGGACCGTTGGATTTTACTGAGAAGGACATACTATGGGGTTGCAGGGACGGGATTGATAATGAGGAAAGACACACTATGGTGCTAGAGACTGGGGATTGTAAATGAGGAAAGACACACTACGGGCTGGCAGGATCAGGGGATTGTTAATGAGAAACACTCACTTTGGTGCTGTAGGGAGCTGGGGATTGCTAAATTTGGAAAGACACATAGTGGTATAGGGATTGTTAAATGAGAAAGACACACTATGGTGCTGGGACCAGGGTTGTTAATGAGAAGACACACTATATTGCAAGCATGGGGTTGTTAAGTGAGGCATACACCTATTGGGATGCAGGGGTGGGGGCCTTGTTTAATGTGTAAAGACACACTATGGGCCTGTGGGACTAGGGATTGAATGAAGAAAGACACTATGGGACTTCGTGAGTGGGGTGTTTTGAGGAAAGAATGGGCTGCAGGGAGGGGGATTGTTAATGAGGAAAGACACATGATGGGGCTGTAGGGACAGGGGATTAAATGAGGAAGACACTCAGGGCTGCAGGGGTGTGGTGTGTTGTCTGAGGAGAGACACTATGGGAGCAGGGATGGGATTTCGCTGAGGAAGACACTATGGGGCTGCTGGGATCAGGGATTGTTAATGAGGAAAGACACTTAGGCTGTAGGATAAGGATTATTAAATGAGGAAAGAGACTCAATGGGGCTGCAGGGAGTGGGATTGTTAAAGAAAGCACACGTGGGGGCTGCAGGGACCAGGGGTTGTTAAATGAGGAAACACACACTATGGGGCTACAGTGAGGGGATTGTTAGTGAGGATAACACACTATCGGACTGCAGGGACAGGGTAGTTATAAAGGAAACATACAAACTAGGCTGTAGAGGCTCGGATTGTTAAATGAGGAAAATACACTATGGGGGTGCAGGGACTGGGGATTGTTGATTGAGGCACACTATGGGGCTGCAGGGGTGTTTAATGAGGAAAGACACACTATGGGGCTGTGTGACTGGGGATTATTAAATGGAAAGACACTACGGATGCCGGACCAGGGGTTTTTAAATGAGAAACATCACTATGGGGCTGGGTAGGCTGGGGATTACAAGAAGAAGACAGACTAGGGCTGTAGGGACCAGGGATTGTTAAATGAGGAAAGACACATGGGGCTGCAGGTGTTGGGATTGTTGAATGTGAAAGACACAACATGGCACTGCAGGGAGGGGTTTTTAAATGGGAAAGACACTATGGGGCTGGGGATAGGAATTGTTAAATGAGCAAGACACTATGGGGGTGTAGGGACTTTGTGATTGTTAAATGAGGAAAACACTATGGGCTGTGGGACAGGGGATTGTTGATGAAACACTCACTATGGGGCTGCAGGGACCAGGCATTGTTGCAATGCGAAAAACACAATATGGGGCTGCACAGGTTGGGGATTTTATATGAGGATAGACACCATGGGTTGCAGGGAGCTGGGATTGTCAAATGAGGAAAGGCTCACTATTGGGCAGGAGTGATTGTTAAATGAGAAAAGATACACTATGGGCTGCAGGGACTGGGGGATGTTAATTGAGAAAGACACTCTGTGGACTATGGAGTGGGGGATAGTTCAGTGAGGAAAGACACTATGGGACAAGGAGCGGGGATAGTTAAATGAGGAAAGACACTCTATGGGTTTGGGGAGTGGGGGAGGTTAAATAAGTGAAGACACTGTGGGGCTGTAGGACTGGGGATTGTTAAATAAAGACACACTACTGGGCTATAGGTGATGGGGATTGTATGAGAAAGACCCGCTAGGGGCTGCGGACAGGGATTAAATGGGAAAGACATCGTGGGGCTGCAGGGCGGGGATTGTTAAATGAGGAAAGACACACTATGGGGAGCAGGGACGAGGTATTACAAATGAGGAAAGACATATTACGGGCTGTAGGACGGGGGTTGTTGAATAGGAAGACTACTTTGGGCTGCAGGACCGGTGTTATTAAATGAGGAAGACACATGGGACTGGAGGCAGGGAATTGTTAGCAACTAAAGATGCACTTGTGGGCTGCAGGAGCTGGGAATGTTAAATGAGGAAAACACTCTTGTGTGCAGGAGCAGGGAATTGAATGAGAAAGACACAGCTGTAGGGACCGGGTATTGTTGAGTGAGAATACACACTAATGGGATGCAGGGGCAGGATTGTTAATGAGGAAAGACATAATATGGGGCTGTAGGAAGCAGGGGCAATGTGGAAAGACACACTATGGGACTGTAGGACTGTGGGTGTTAAGGAAGGACACACTATGGGGCTGGAAGCTGGGAATGTTAATTGAGGAAAGACACACTGTGGGGCTGTAGGGGCGGTGATTGTAAATGAGGAAAGACACATTATGGGCTGCAGGAGTGAGGATTGTTAAATGAGGAAAGACACAATATGGGGCTGTAGGAGCTGGGTTTGTTGTGAGAAGGATACTATGGGGCTGGAGGGACCAGGGGATTGTTAAATGACTAAAGACACACTATATTACTGCAGGCACGGGGATTTTAAATGAGGAAGACACACGGTACTCGGGAGTGGGTTTTACTAAATGTAAAGACACATGATCCTGCCGGACTAGGGATTGTTGAAGAAGAGAGACACTATGCTGCGGTGAGCGGGAATTGTTTAATGAGGAAAGATACTATGGGGTTGCAGGGCTGGAGGATAGATAAATGAGGAAAGACACTATGGGCTGTAGGAGGGGATTGTTAAGTGAGGAAAGACATGGTGCCAGAGGGACCAGGGATTGTTAAAATGGAAAGACACACCTGGGGCTGAAGGGACGTTGATTGCCGTGAGGGAAAGACACATAGGGGCTGCAGGGGTGGGATTAAATGAGGAAAGACATACTTAATTGTAGGGACCAAGGAATTGTTAAATGAGGAAAGACCTTGTACTTCTGCAGGGATGAGGGATTGTTAAATGAGAAAGACACACCATGAGACTGTAGGGCGGTATTTTTAAATGAGGAAAGATACACTATGGGGCTGGAGGAGGAGATTAAATGAGAAAGAAACACTATGGGATGCAGGAGGGGGTTTTGATGAGAAAGACACCATGGGGCTGCAGGGACCAGGGATTGTTAAGGAGGAAAGACACACTATGGGACTGTGGGACCGGGGATTGTTGAAGAGGAATGACACACTGTGGGGCTGTAGGGACCCGGGGAGTTGTTTAATGAGGGAGAGCCTCCCTGGGGCTGTAGGGAGGGGGATCGTTCAATGAGAAATATACACTATGGGATGAGACTAGGGATTGTTAAATGAGAAAGACACACTATGGGGGTGCGGGGACCAGTTGATGTTAAAATGGGAGAACACTATTGGACTGCTGGTAGTGGAATAGTTTAATGGTAAAGACACACTATGGGTTGTTGGGTCTGGGGATTGTTAAATGAAGAAAGACATACTATGGGGCTGCAGGGTCGGGGGATTGTTTGTGAGAGAGACACACTATTGGGCTTGGGAGGGAGATTGTTTAATGAGAAAGACAATATGGGGCTGTAGGGAGTGTGGATTGTTTAATGAGGAACATACACTATGGGCTGCAGAGGCTGGGGATTGTTAAATGAGGAAGACAAACTATGGCTGGTGGACCGGGGATTGTTAGTGAGGAAAGACACATATGAGGCTGCAGGGGATGGGATTGATAAATGAGGAAAGACACTATGGGGCTGTAAGACAGATGTTAAATGAGGAAAGACACACTATGGGACTTTAGAGCGGGGATTGTTAAAGAGGAAGGGCACACTATGGGGTTGTAGGGCTTGATTGTTAATTGAGAAAGACACAATGGGGCTGCAGGTAGTAGGATTGTTAAATAGGAAGGCTAATACGGACTGCAGGACTAGGGTTGTTAAATGAGGAAACACACTATGGGGTGCAGGGATGGGATTGAATGAGGAAAGACACACTATGTGGGGCAGGGACGGGGGATTAAATGAGGAAAGACATACGTGGGGCTGCAGGCGGAGGATTAAAGAGGAAGAGCCTGTATTGCAGGAGTTGGGTATTGTAAAGTGAGGAAAGACACTATGGGGCTGCAGGAGTGGGGGATGCAATGAGGAAAAGACACTAATTTGCTGCAGTGGTGGGGATTGTTAAATGAGAAGACACATATGGGGCTGCAGGTACCGGGATGTTAAATGAGAAAGACTCACTTGGGGTTGCAGGCACCAGGTTTGTTAAATAAGAAAATCACACTGGTGCAGGGACCAGGGATTACAAGTGGAAAGAAATCTGGGGCTGCAGGGGAGGAGGTGTTGCATGAAAAGACACTATGGGGCTGCAGGACTGGGATTGTTAAAATGAGGCACATGTGACTGCAGGGAGCAGGGATTGTTTAATGGGAAAGACACATCTGGGGCTGTAGGACCGGATTGTTAAATGAAAAGACACTATAGGGCTGCAGGACTGGGGATTGTTAAATGAGGAAGGACACTGTGGGCTGTACGGAGGGGGATTTTTAATGGGAAAGACACTATTGGGCAGGAAGGAGCGGGTGATTGTTAAATGAGAAGACACTATGGGACCAGGAGGGGATTTTAAATGAGAAAAGAGATACTATGGGGTTGTAAGGACAAGGGATTGTTAAATGAGGAACACACAGTAGGGGCTGTATGGAGGGGATTTTAGTGAGGAAAGACACTTTTGGGCTGCAGGGTGGGGGTATTAATGAGGAAATACACACTAGTTCTGTGGAGTTGGGGTTGTTAATGAGGAAAGACACTATAGGTCTGCAGTGACGGAGATTGTTAAATGAGGAAAGACACACTATGGGGGTGTAGGGGCGGGATTGTTAAATGAGGGGGACACTATGGGGCTGCAGGGGAGCAGGATTGTTAATGAGAAAAGACACACTATGGTGCTGCAAGCGGGGGATCGTTAAATGAGGAAAGACACACTATGGGGCTGTAAAGAGTGGGGATGTTGCTTGAGAAAGACACACTATGGGGCTGCAGGTACCAGGGATTGCTCGTGAGGAAAGACACACTATGGGGCAGGGACGAGGGGTTTTTAATGAGGAAAGACACACTACGGGACTGCAGGGAGTGTAGGATTGTTAAATGAGGAAAGACACACTATGGGGCTGCAGAGAGCGGGGGGTTTGTTAAATAAGGAAAGACACACTATGGGGCTGCATTCACCAGTGGATTGGTAAATGAGGAAAGACACACTATGGGGCTGCAGGGAGTGGAGGATTGTTAAATAAGGAAAGACACACTATGGGGCCATGCGGAGCGGTGGATTGTTAAATGAGGAAGATACTATTGACTGTAGGGGCAGGAGTTGTAATTGAGGAAAGACACACTAAGGGCTGTAGGACCGGACTGTTAATGAGGAAAGACCCATTATGGACTGCAGTAGCAGGAATTGTTAATAAGGAAAGACACACTTAAGAACTGGGATTGTTAAAGAGGAAAGACACTATGGGACTATAGGGTGGAGATTGTTAATGAGGAAATCCACACTGGGTCTGCAGGGACCAGGGATTGTTAAATGAGAAACAATTGTGGGGGTTACAGGAGCTGTTGATTGTTAAATGAGGAAAGACACACTATGGGACTGCAGAGAGCGGGGATTGTTAAGAGGAAAGACACTATGGGGCTGCAGGGAGCGTGATTAAATGAGGAAAGACACTATGGTGCTGCAGGGATGGGACTGTTAAATGAGGAAAGGCACAATTATGGGTTAGGGACCGGGAATGTTAAATGAGGAAGCACAGTATGGGGCCGGGAGCTGGATTGTTAAAGAGGTAAGACACACTATGGGGCTACATTGACCGGGATTGTTGAATGAAAGACATACCAGGGGCTACACGGAGAGGTGGATTGTTAAAAGAGGAAAGACACACTATGGGCTTTAGGGAGCTGTATTGTAAATGAGGAAAGACACTATTGCAGCAGGGAGGGGGATTGCAAATGAGGAAAGACACACGGCGCTTGCAGAGCGGGGATTGTTCAATGAGGAAGAGCAACTATGGGCCGTGACCAGGGATTGTTGAATGAGGAAAGACATACTTATGTGGGTGCAGGGACTGGGGATTGTTAACGAGAAAGAATATTACGAGCTGTAGGGAGTCGAGGATTGTTAATGAGGAAAGCCACTATGGGCTCAATGAGGGGATTGTTAAATGAGGAAAGGTACACAGGACTGCAAGAGTTGGAATATAATGAGGAAAGTCACATGGGGCTGTAGGACCGGGGATTGTTAAAGAGGAAAGACACTATGGGGCTGCAGGACCTGGGATTGTTAAAGAGGAAGACACACTATGGGACTGCAGAGGGGGATTGTTGAGGAAAGACACTGTGGGGCTGCAGGGAGCGAGATTGTTAATTCATGAAAGACACTATAGACTGTGAGGAGGATTGCTAAATGAGAAAGACACCACGGGACTGTGAGTGGAGGATTTTAATAAGGGAAGACACTATGGGGTTGCAGGGAGGGGATTGTTGAATGGTGAAAGACACTTCTGGGCGAGGGTAGGGATTGTTAATGAGAAAGACGCATGGGACTGCAGGAGCGGGGATTGTTGTCTGAGAAGGACACACTAGGGACTGCAGGGAGCGGGATTAACGATAAAGACATGCGATGGTAGGAGCGGGATTGATAATTGTGAAAGACACACCAGGGACTGCAGGGTGTGGGATTGTCAATGAGGAATGACAATGGGCTGCAGGACCGGGATTTAAAGGAGAAAGACGACTGCTGCAGGGACCAGGGATTGTTAATGAGGAACACACACTATGGGGCTGTAGGACTAGGGATTGTTATGTGAGGAAAGACATCTATGGTGTTGAAAGGACCAGGGATTTTAAATGAGGAAAGACATACTAAGGGCTGCAGGAGTGGAGGATTGTTAAATGAGGAAAGACACAATGGGTCTGCAGGAGAGGATTGTAAATGAGGAAAGACACACTATGGGGCTGTAAGGAGAAGGAATTGTTAAATGAGGAAAGACACTGTGGCAACAGGACCGGGGATGTTGAGGAAAGACAATCTGGGCTATAGACCGGGAATTGTTAAATGAGGAAGGACACACTATGGTCTGGACGGAGCGGGAAATTGTTCAATGAGGAAAGCACTGTGGGACTGAATGAGCAGAATTGTTAAATGAGGAAAGACACCATGGGGCTGCCAGTTGGAGGATTGTTAAATGAGGAAAGACACAGGGGTGCAGTGAGCGGGTGTTGTCGAGGAACATACACTATGGGCTTCACGGAGTGGGGATTGTTAATGAGGAAAGGGCATATGGGGTTGTATGGACTAGGGATTGTTATGATTTAAACACTCACTATTGGCTGTATGAGCGGGATGGTTAATGAGGAAAGACACTGCTGGGGATGTGGGGACTAGGGCATTGTTAATGAGGAATCACACACTGTGGGTCTGCAGGAGTGGGTATTAATAAGGAGAAAGAAACACTATGGGGCTGAAATCGAGGATTGTTAAATGAGGAAATACAACCATGGGGTTGCAGGGAGCGGGATTGCAAATTGGGAAAGAAACACTATGGGGCTGGAGGAGCGGGGATTGTTAAAATGAGGAAAGACTGTGGGGTTGCAGGGAGCGAGGATTGTTAATTAAGGAAAGACACATAGGACCAGATGAGGGACAAATGAGGAAAGATACACTACGGGCTGTAGGGAGGGAGGATTCTAAATAAGGGAAGACACTATGGGCTGCAGGAGTGGGGGATTGTTGAATGAGGAAAGACATGCTTGGGGGCTGCAGGGAGGGGATTGTTAAATGAGGAAAGACGACTATGGGACTGCAGGAGCGGGATTGCACTGAGGAAGGACACTATGGGACTGCAGGAGCGGGGATTTCAATGAGGAAAGACACACCATGGGGCTGGAGGGAGCGGGGATGATAATTGAGGAGCATACACCAGGGGCCTGCAGGGAGGAGGATTGCCAATGAGGAATACAATAATGGGGCTGTAGGGACCGGGGATTGTTAAAGGAGGAGACGACTGGCCAGGGACCAGGGATTGTTAAATGAGGAAACAATACTATGGGGCTGCAGGGACCAGGGGATTGTTGAGGAAAGACTATGTGCTGAAAGGACCAGGGATTAAATGAGGAAAGACATACTATGGGGTGAGGAGTGGAGGATTGTTAAATGAGGAAAGACACACACGGTCTGGTGTGTGAGGGGATTGTTAAAGAGGAAAGACACACTATGGGGCTGGAAGGATAAGGAATTGTAAGTGAGGAAAGAGACACTGTGGGGCAACAGGGACCGGGGATTGTTGAGGAGCACACACTATGGGGCTACAGGACTGAATTGAAATGAGGAAGGACACTATGGGTTCGGACTTGAGCGAAATTGTAAATGAGGAAAAGCACTTATGGGACTGAATGAGTAGGTAATTGTTAAATGAGGAAAGACACCATGGGGTTGCAGAGTGAGGACTGTTAAATGAGGAAAAGACACACTGTGGTGTGGGAGCGGTGTTAAATGAGGAATACACACTATGGGTTTCATGGAGTGGGGATTAATGAGGAGGCACACTATGGGCTGCATGGACCAGGGATTGTTTAATGAGTAGAGACATCATTGGGCTGCATGAGCGGGGTCTGTTCACTGAGAAAGACACCTATGGGGTTGTAGGGACCAGGGCATTGTTTAATGAGGAACACACTGTGGGTCTGCAGGGAGGTGTTAATAAGGAGGAAAGAAACACTATGGGCTGCAGGGCCGAGGGATTGTTAAATGAGGAAATAAACGTGGGGTTGTGGGTGTGGGGATTGCAATTGGGAAAGAACACTGTGGGGGTGCAGGAGCTGGTTTGTTAAATAGGAAAGACATACTATGGGCTGCATGGAATTGGGGATTGTTTAATGAAGAAAGAAACACTATGGGGCTGCAGGGACCAGGGATTGTTAAATGAGGAAAGACACTTTGGGGCTGTAGGACCAGGGATTGTTAAATGAGGAAAGACACACTACGTCTGCAGGAGTGGTGATTTTAAATGAGGAAAGAAATACTAGGGGCTGCATGGAGTGGAGGATGTTAATGAGGAAAGCCATTATGGGGCTGCAGGGAGGGGATTGTTAACTGAGTGAAAGCACACTATGGGACTGCAAGGAGCAGGGAATTGTTAAATGAGGAAAGACACACTATGGGGCTGCACGGAGTGGGGTATCTTTAAATGTGGAAAAACACAATATGGGACTGAATGGAGCAGGTATTTGTTAAATGAGGACAGACACACTATGGGGCTGCACAGAGCGGGGGATTGTTAAATGAGGAAAGACACACTATGGTGCTGCAGGGAGCGGGTGTTAAATGAGGAAAGACACACTGTGGTGCTGCAAGCAGGGGGGGATTGTTAAATGAGGAAAGACACACTATGGGGCTGCAGTGAGTGGGGGATTGTTAAATAAGGAAGGACACACTATGGGACTGCAGGGAGTTGGGGATTGTTAAATGAGGAAAGACACACTATGGGCTGCAGGGACCAGGTGATTGTTAGAATGAGGAGACACTACTTTATGGTGGCTGGAGTTGCCTGGGGAAGTGTTTAATGTCTAAACACCCCTATGGTGCTGTAGGACCAGTGCATTGTTAAATGAGGAAACACACAATATGGGCAGTATGGAGCTGGGGATTGTTAAAGAGGAAAGACACATATGGGTGCGGAAGGGACCGGGGATTGTTAATGAGGAAAGACAAACTATGGGGCTGTAGGATCGGATTGTTAAATTAGAAAGACACACTATTTGGCTGCAGGAGTGATTGTTAAATGAGGAAAGACACACTGTGGGTTACAGCGGGCGGGGATTGTTAAAGAAAGACACACTATGGGCTGCAGGAATCGGGGATTGTTTAATGAGGAAAGACACACTATGGGGCTGCAGGAACCAGGGGATGTTAAATGTGAGTAAAGACACACTTTGGGGCTGCAGGGACCAGGGGATTGTTAAATGAGGAAAGACGCACTATGGGGCTGCAGGGACCAGGGGATTGTTAAATGAGGAAAGATACACTATGGGGCTGCAGGGAGCGGAGGATTTTTAAATGAGGAAAGACACACTATGGGGCTGCAGGGAGTGGGGATTGTTAAATGAGGAAAGACATGCTATGGGGCTGCAGTAAGCAGGGGTTTGTTAAATGAGAAAAGATGCACTATGGGACTGCTGGGAGCGGGAAATTGTTAAATGAGGAAGGAAACACTATGTGGATGCAGGGAGCTGGGGATTGTTAAATGAGGAAAGACACACCATGGGGCAGCAGGGGGTGAGTGATTGTTAATTGAGGAAAGACACACTATAGGACTGCAGGGAGTGCGGGATTGTTAAATAAGGAAAGACACACTATGGGGCTGCAGGGACCGGGGGATTATTAAATTAGGAAAGACACACTATGGGGCTGCTGGCACGAAGGGATTTTTAAATGAGGAAAGAAACACTATGGGGCTGCAGTGAGCTGGGGATTGTTAAATGAGGAAAGGCACACCATGGGGCTGCAGTGAGCGGGATGGTTAAATGAGGGAAGACACTATGGGCTGCAAAGAGTTGGTATTGTAAATGAGGAAAGACACACTATGGGGTTGCAGGGAGGAGGATTGTTAAATGAGGAAAGACACTATGGGTGCCGGTGAGACCAGGGGATTGTTAAATGAGGAAAGATACACCATGGGGCTGCATGGAGCTGGGAATGTTAATGAGGAAAGACACACTATGGGGCTGCAGGACTGGGTGATTGTTAAATGAGGAAAGACTTCACTATGGGGCTGCAGGCACCTGGGGATTGTTAAATGAGGAAAGACTCACTATGGGGCTGGCAGGCACCAGGGGATTATTAATGAGGGAAAGACACTATGGGGCTGCAGGGAGGAGGGATTGCTTGAGGAAAGACACTACTATGGGGCTACAGGGACTGGGGATTGTAAAATGAGGAAGAGACACATATGGGCTGCAGGGAGTGGGTATTGTTAAATGAGTAAAGACACACTATGGGACCGAATGGCAGATAATTGTTAAATGAGGAAAGACACACTATGGGGCTGCACAGAGTGGGGGTTTGTTAAATGAGGAAAGACACACTATGGGGCTGCAGTGAACGGGTGTTAAATGAGGAAATACACACTATGGGGCTGCACGGAGCGGGGGAATGTTAAATGAGGAAAGACACACTATGGGGCTGCATGGACCAGGTGATTGTTAAAAGACGAAACACTCACTATTGGGCTGCATGGAGCGGGGGATGGTTAAATGAGGAAAGTCACCCAATGGGGCTGCAGGGTCAGGGCACTGTTAAATGAGGAAACACACACTATGGGACTGCAGGGAGCTGAGGATTGTTAAATGAGAAAAGACACTCTATGGGGCTGCAGGGACCGGGGTATTGTTAAATGAGGAAAGACAATCTATGGGGCTGCAGGGAGCGGGGGATTGTTAAATTAGTAAAGACACACTATGGGGCTGCAGGGAGCGGGGGATTGTTAAAATGAGGAAAGACACACTATGGGGCTGCACGAAGCGGGGGATTGTTAAATGAGGAAAGACACTTTCTGGGGCTGCAGGGACCAGGGGATATTTAAATGTGGAAAGACTCACTTGGGGCTGCAGGGACCAGGGGATTGTTAAATGAGGAAAGACACACTACGGGGCTGCAGGGAGTGGTGGATTTTTAAATGAGGAAAGACACACTATGGGGCTGCAGTGAGTGGGGGATTGTTAAATGAGGAAAGACACACTATGGGGCTGCAGGGACCAGGGGATTGTTTAATGAGGAAAGACACAATATTGGACTGCAGGGAGCGGGGGTTTGTTAAATTGGAAAAGACACACTATGGGGCTGCATGGACCGGGGGGGTTTTAAATGAGAAAAAACACACTTTGGGGCTGCAGGGAGCTGGGGATTTTTAAATCAAGAAAGACACACTATGAGGCTGCAGGGACCAGGGGATTGTTAAATGTGGAAAGACACACTATGGGGCTACAGGGACCAGAGGATTATTAAATGACGAAAGACACACTATGGGGCTGCACGGAGGGAGGGATTGTTAAATGAGGAAAAACACACTATGGGCAGCAGGGAGAGGGGGATTGTTAAATGAGGAAAGACACACCATGGGGCTGCAGGGAACGAGGGATTGTTAATTGAAGAAAGACACGCTATAGGACTGCAGGGAATGAGGGATTGCTAAATGAGGAAAGACACACTACGGGGCTGCTGGGAGTGGAGGATTTTTAAATAAGGAAAGACACACTACGGGGCTGCAGGGAGTAGGGGATTGTTGAATGAGGAAAGACACGCTATGGGGCTGCAGGGAGCAGGGGATTGTTAAATGAAGAAAGACGCACTATGGGACTGCAGGGAGCGGGGGATTGTTAAATGAGGAAAGACACACCATGGGGCTGCAGGGAGCGAGGGATTGTTAATTGAGGAAAGACACACTATAGGACTGCAGGGAGTGAGGGATTGCTAAATGAGGAAAGACACACGATGGGGCTGCAGGGACCGGGGGATTGTTAAATGAGGAAAGACACACTATGGGGCTGCAGGCACCAGGGGAATTTTAAATGAGGACACACTCACTTTGGTGCTGCAGTGAGCTGGGGATTGTTAAATGAGGAAAGACACACTATGGGGCTGCAGGGAGCGGGGCATTGTTAAAGGAGGAAAGAAGCACTATCAGGCTGCAGGGACCAGGAGATTGTTAAATGAGGAAAGACACACTATGGGGCTGTAGGGACCAGGAGATTGTTAAATGAGGAAAGACACTATATGGGGCTGCAAGTACCAGGGGATTTTTAAATGAGGAAAGACATACTATGGGGCTGCAGGGAGTGGAGGATTGTTAAATGAGGAAAGACACTCTATGGGTCTGCAGGGAGAGGGGATTGTTAAATGGGGAAAGACACACTATGGGGCTGCAAGGAGCAGGGAATTGTTAAATGAGGAAAGAGACGCTGTGGGGCATCAGGGACCGGGGGGATTGTTGAGGAAAGACACACTATGGGGCTACAGGGACCGGGGAATTGTTAAATGAGGAAGGACGGACTATGGGTTTGCACGGAGCGGGGGATTGTTAAATGAGGAAAAGCACACTATGGGACTGAACGGAGCAGGTAATGGTTAAATGAGGAAAGACACACCATGGGGCTGCACAGAGTGGAGGATTGTTAAATGAGGAAAGACACACTGTGGGGTGCAGTGAGCGGGTGTTAAATGAGGAAATACACACTATGGGGCTGCACGGAGTGGGGGATTGTTAAATGAGGAAAGACACACTATGGGGCTGCATGGACCAGGGGATTGTTAAATGACGAAACACTCACTATTGGGCTGCATGGAGCATGGAATGGTTAAATGAGGAAAGACACTGTATGGGGATGCAGGGACCAGGGCATTGTTAAATGAGGAAACGCACACTATGGGTCTGCAGGGAGCTGGGGATTAATAATTGAGGAAAGACACACTATGGGGCTGCAGGGACTGAGGGATTGTTAATTGAGGAAATACAAACTATGGGGCTGCAGGGAGCGGGGGATTGCTAAATTAGGAAAGAAACACTATGGGGCTGCAGGGAGCGGGGGATTGTTAAAATGAGGAAAGACATACTATGGGGCTGCATGGAATCGGGGGATTGTTTAATGAAGAAAGAAACACTATGGGGCTGCAGGGAATAGGGGATTGTTAAATGAGGAAAGACAGACTTTGGGGCTGCAGGGACCAGGGGATTGTTAAATAAGGAAAGACACACTATGGGGCTGCAGGGACCAGGGGATTGTTAAATGAGGAAAGACACGCAACGTGGCTGCCGGGAGTGGTGGATTTTTAAATGAGGAAAGAAATACTACGGAGCTGCAGGGAGTGGAGGATTGTTAAATGAGGAAAGCCACATTATGGGGCTGCACAGAGCGGGTGATTGTTAAATGAGGAAAGGCACACTATGGGACTGCAAGGAGCAGGGAATTGTTAAATGAGGAAAGACACACTATGGGGCTGCAGGGACCGGGGATTGTTAAATGAGGAAAGACACACTATGGGGCTGCAGGGACCGGGGGATTGATAATTGAGGAAGGACACACTATGGGGCTGCACGGAGCTGGGTATCTTTCAATGAGGAAAAATACAATATGGGACTGAATGGAGCAGGTATTTGTTAAATGAGGACAGACACACTATGGGGCTGCACAGAGCGGGGGATTGTTAAATGTAAAAAGACACACTATGAGGCTGCAGGGAGCGGGTGTTAAATGAGAAAAGACACACTATGCGGCTGCACGGAGTGGGGGATTGTTAAATGAGGAAAGACACACTATGGGGCTGCAGTGAGCGGGGGATTGTTAAATAAGGAAGGACATACTATGGGACAGCAGGGAGTTGGGGATTGTTAAATGAGGAAAGACACACTATGGGGCTGCAGGGACCAGGTGATTGTTAAATGAGGAAACACACACTTTTGGGCTGCATGGAGCGAGGGAATATAAAATGAGGAAACACCCCCTATGGGGCTGCAGGGACCAGTGCATTGTTAAATGAGGAAACACACACTATGGGACAGTATGGAGCTGGGGATTGTTAAATGAGGAAAGACACACTATGGGGCGGAAGGGACCGGGGGATTGTTAAATGAGGAAAGACAAACTATGGGGCTGTAGGGATCGGGGGATTGTTAAATTAGGAAAGACACACTATTTGGCTGCAGGGAGTGGGGGATTGTTAAAATGAGGAAAGACACACTGTGGGGCTGCACGAAGCGGGGGATTGTTAAATGAAGAAAGACACACTATGGGGCTGCAGGGAATTGGGGATTGTTTAATGAGGAAAGACACACTATGGGGCTGCAGGGACCAGGGGATGTTAAATGAGGAAAGACACACTTTGGGGCTGCAGGGACCAGGGGATTGTTAAATGAGGAAAGACGCACTTTGGGGCTGCAGGGACCAGGGGATTTTTAAATGAGGAAAGATACACTATGGGGCTGCAGGGAGTGGAGGATTTTTAAATGAGGAAAGACACACTATGGGGCTGCAGGGAGTGGGTGATTGTTATATGAGGAAAGACACGCTATGGGGCTGCTGGGAGCAGGGGATTGTTAAATGAGGAAAGACGCACTATGGGAATGCTGGGAGTGGGAGATTGTTAAATGAGGAAGGGACACTAGTGGGTGCAGGGAGCGGGGGATTGTTAAATGAGGAAAGACACACCATGGGGCTGCAGGGGGTGAGTGATTGTTAATTGAGAAAAGACACACTATAGGACTGCAGGGAGTGTGGGACTGTTAAATGAGGAAGGACACACTATGGGGCTGCAGGGAGCAGTGGATTGTTTAATGAGGAAAGACACACTATGGGGCTGAAGGGACCGGGGGATTATTAAATTAGGAAAGACACACTATGGGGCTGCTGGCACAAAGGGATTTTTAAATGAGGAAACACACACTATGGGGCTGCAGTGAGCTGGGGATTCTTAAATGAGGAAAGGCACACCATGGGGTTGCAGTGAGCGGGGGATTGTTAAATGAGGGAAGACACTATGGGGCTGCAAAGAGCTGGGTATTGTAAAATGAGGAAAGACACACTATGGGGCTGCAGGGAGTGAGGGATTGTTAAATGAGGAAAGACACTCTATGGGGTTGCAGTTAGTGGGGGATTGTTAAATGAGGGAAGTCTCACTATGGGGCTGCACGGTGCAAGGGAATGTTAAATGAGGAAAGACACACTATGGGGCTGCAGGGACTGGAGGATTATTAAATGAGGAAAGACTCACTATGGGGCTGCAGGCACCAGGGGATTGTTAAATGAGGAAAGACACACTATGGGGCTTCAAGGACAAGGGCATTGTTAAATGAGGTAAGACATACTATGGGGCTGCAGGGAATGGAGGATTGTTAAATGAGGAAAGACACACTATGGGGCTGCAGGAGGGGATTGTTAAATGAGGAAAGACACACTATGGGGCAGCACGGAGCGGGGGATTGTTAAATGAGGAAAGACACACTATGGGGCTGACAGGACCGGGTATTGTTAAATGAGGAAAGACACACTATGGGGCTGCACGGAGCGGGGGATTGTTAAATGAGTAAAGACACACTATGGGACTGAAAGGAGCAGGTACTTGTTAAATGAGGAAAGACACACTGTGGGGCTGCACAGAGTAGGGGTTTGTTAAATGAGGAAAGACACACTATGGGGCTGCAGTGAGCGGGTGTTAAATGAGGAAATACACACTATGGGGCTGCACGGAGCGGCGGAATGTTAAATGAGGAAAGACACACTATGGGGCTGCATGGACCAGGGGATTGTTAAATGACGAATCACTCACTATTAGGCTGCATGGAGCGGGGGATGGTTAAATGTGGAAAGACACCCTTTGGGGCTGCAGGGTTAGGGCACTGTTAAATGAGGAAACACACACTATGGTACTGCAGGGAGCTGGGGATTGTTAAATGAGGAAAGACAGTCTATGGGGCTGCAGGGACCGTGGTATTGTTAAATGAGGAAAGACAAACTATGGGGCTGCAGGGAGCGGGGGATTGTTAAATTAGGAAAGACACACTTTAGGGCTGCAGGGAGCGAGGGATTGTTAGAATGAGAAAAGACACACTATGGAGCTGCACGAAGCGGGGGACTGGTAAATGAGGAAAGACATACTATGGGCTGCAGGGAATCGGGGGATTGTTTAATGAGGAATGACACACTGTGGGACTGCAGGGACCAGGGATAGTTAAATGAGGAAAGACACACTTTGGGGCTGCAGGACCAGGGGATTTTTAAATGAGGAAAGACACACTATGGGGCTGCAGGGACCAGGGATTGTTAAATGAGGAAAGTCACACTATTGGACTGCAGGGAGCGGGGATTGTTAATGAGAAAAGACACACTGTTATTCTGCAGGGACCGGGGGGGTTTTAAATGAGAAAAGACACACTTTGGGGCTGCAGGGACCAGGGGATTGTTAAATGAGGAAAGACGCACTATGGGGCTGCAGGGACCATGGGATTGATAAATGAGGAAAGATACACTATGGGGCTGCAGGGAGTGGAGGATTTTTAAATGAGGAAAGACACACTATGGGGCTGCAGGGAGTGGGGATTGTTATATGAGGAAAGACACGCTATGGGGCTGCTGGGAGCAGGGGATTGTTAAATGAGGAAAGACGCACTATGGGAATGCTGGGAGTGGGAGATTGTTAAATGAGGAAGGACACACTAAGTGGGTGCAGGGAGCGGGGGATTGTTAAATGAGGAAAGACACACCATGGGGCTGCAGGGGGTGAGTGATTGTTAATTGAGAAAAGACACACTATAGGACTGCAGGGAGTGTGGGAATGTTAAATGAGGAAGGACACACTATGGGGCTGCAGGGAGCGGTGGATTGTTTAATGAGGAAAGACACACTATGGGGCTGAAGGGACCGGGGGATTATTAAATTAGGAAAGACACACTATGGGGCTGCTGGCACGAAGGGATTTTTAAATGAGGAAACACACACTATGGGGCTGCAGTAAGCTGGGGATTGTTAAATGAGGAAAGGCACACCATGGGGTTGCAGTAAGCGGGGGATTGTTAAATGAGGGAAGACACTATGGGGCTGCAAAGAGCTGGGTATTGTAAAATGAGGAAAGACACACTATGGGGCTGCAGGGAGTGAGGGATTGTTAAATGAGGAAAGACACTCTATGGGGTTGCAGTTAGTGGGGGATTGTTAAATGAGGGAAGTCTCACTATGGGGCTGCACGGTGCGGGGGAATGTTAAATGAGGAAAGACACACTATGGGGCTGCAGGGACTGGAGGATTATTAAATGAGGAAAGACTCACTATGGGGCTGCAGGCACCAGGGGATTGTTAAATGAGGAAAGACTCACTATGGGGCTTCAAGGACAAGGGCATTGTTAAATGAGGTAAGACATACTATGGGGCTGCAGGGAATGGAGGATTGTTAAATGAGGAAAGACACACTATGGGGCTGCAGGGAGCGGGGGATTGTTAAATGAGGAAAGACACACTATGGGACTGCAGAGACCGTGGGATTGTTAAATGAGGAAAGACACACTATGGGGCTACAGGGACCGGGGTATTGTTAAATGAGGAAGGACACACTGTGGGGCTGCACGGAGCGGGGGATTGTTAAATGAGTAAAGACACACTATGGGACTGAAAGGAGCTGGTACTTGTTAAATGAGGAAAGACACACTGTGGGGCTGCACAGAGTGGGGGTTTGTTAAATGAGGAAAGACACACTATGGGGCTGCAGTGAGCGGGTGTTAAATGAGGAAATACACACTATGGGGCTGCACGGAGTGGGGGAATGTTAAATGAGGAAAGACACACTATGGGGCTGCATGGACCAGGGGATTGTTAAATGACGAATCACTCAATATTAGGCTGCATGGAGCGGGGGATGGTTAAATGAGGAAAGACACCCTTTGGGCTGCAGGGTTAGGGCACTGTTAAATGAGGAAACACACACTATGGGACTGCAGGGAGCTGGGGATTGTTAAATGAGGAAAGACAGTCTATGGGGCTGCAGGGACCGTGGTATTGTTAAATGAGGAAAGACAAACTATGGGGCTGCAGGGAGTGGGGGATTGTTAAATTAGGAAAGACACGCTATGGGGCTGCAGGGAGCGAGGGATTGTTAGAATGAGGAAAGACACACTATGGAGCTGCACGAAGCGGGGGACTGGTAAATGAGGAAAGACATACTATGGGGCTGCAGGGAAACGGGGGATTGTTTAATGAGGAAAGACACTCTGTGGGACTGCAGGGACCAGGGGATAGTTAAATGAGGAAAGACACACTTTGGGGCTGCAGGGACCAGGGGGATTTTTAAATGAGGAAAGACACACTATGGGGCTGCAGGGACCAGGGGATTGTTAAATGAGGAAAGTCACACTATTGGACTGCAGGGAGCGGGGGATTGTTAAATGAGAAAAGACACACTGTGGTTCTGCAGGGACCGGGGGGGTTTTAAATGAGAAAAGACACACTTTGGGGCTGCAGGGATCGGGGGATTGTTAAATGAGGAAAGACACACTATGGGGCTGCAGGGAGCGGGGGATTGCTAAATGAGTAAAGACACACTATGGGGCTGCAGGGAGCGGGGGATTGTTAAATGAGGAAAGACACACTATGGGGCAGCAGGGAGCTTGGGATTGTTAAATGAGGAAAGACACACTATGGGGCAGCAGGGAGCGGGGGATTGTTAAATGAGGAAAGACACACTATGGGGCTGCAGGGTGCGGGGGATTGTTAAATGAGAAAAGACACACTATGGGGCTGCACGAAGTGGGGCATTGTTAAATGAGGAAGGACACACTATGGGGCTGCACTGAACGGGGGAATTTTAAATGAGGAAAGACACACTATGGGACTACAGAGAGCGGGAGATTGTTAAATGTGGAAAGACACACCTGGGTCTGCAGGGATCAGGGGATTGTTAAATGAGGAAACACACACTATGGGGCTGCAGGAAGCGGCAGATTGTTAAATGAGGAAAGACACACTATGGGGCTGCACTGAACGGGGGAATTTTAAATGAGGAAAGACACACTATGGGACTACAGGGAGCGGGAGATTGTTAAATGTGGAAAGACACACCTGGGTCTGCAGGGATCAGGGGATTGTTAAATGAGGAAACACACACTATGGGGCTGCAGGAAGCGGCAGATTGTTAAATGAGGAAAGACACACTATGGGGCTGCAGGGACTGGGGGATTGTTAAATGAGGAGACACACACTATGGGGCTGCAGCGACCGGAGTAATGTTAAATGAGGAAAGACACACTATGAGGCTGCAGGGAACAGGAAATTGTTAAATGAGCAAAGACACACTATGGGGCTGCAGGGACCGGGGGATTGTTAAATGAGAAAAAGACAAACTGTAGGACTGCAGGGTGGGGGATTGTGAAATGAGGAAATACACACTATTGGGCTGCACGGATCGGTGGATTGTTAAATGAGGAAAGACACACTATGGGGCTGCAGGGACCGGGGGATTGTTAAATGAGGAAAGACACACTATGGGGCTGCTGGCACCAGGGGATTGTTAAATGAGGAAACACACACTATGGGGCTGCAGGGAGCTTGGGACTGTTAAAATAGGAAAGACACTCCATTGGGCTGCATGGAGCGGGGGATTGCTAAATGAGGAAAGAAACACTAAGGGACAGCAGGGAGCGGGGGATTGTTAAAAGAGGAAAGACACACTATGGGGCTGCAGGGAGCATGGGATTGTTAAATGAGGAAAGACACACTATGGGGCTGCAGGGAGCGGGGGATTGTTAACGGAGGAAAGGCACACTATGGGGCTGCAGGGACAATGGGATTGTTAAATGAGGAAACACACACTTTGGGGCTGCAGGTAGCTGGGGATTGTTAAATGAGGAAAGACACACTACGAGGCTGCTGGGACCAGGGGATTGTTAAATGAGGAAAGACATACTATGGTGCTTCACAAAGCGGGGGATTGTTAAATGAGGAAAGACACACTATGGGGCTGCAGGGAGCTGGGTATTGTAAAATGAGGAAAGTCACACTATGGGCTGCAGGGAGAGGTGGATTGCTAAATGAGGAAAGACACACTATGGGGCTGCAGTGAGCGGGGGATTGTTAAATGAGGGAAGACACACTATCTTGCTGCATGGAGCGGGGGATTGTTAAATGTGGAAAGATACACAATGGGGCTGCAGGGACCGGGGGATTGTTAAAATGAGGAAAGACACACTGTGGGGCTGAAGGAAGCGGGGGATTGTTAAATGAGGAAAGACACTCTACGGGGCTGCAGGGAATCGGGGGATTGTTTAATGAGGAAAGACACACTATGGGGCTGCAGGGACCAGGGGATTGTTAAATGAGGAAAGACACACTTTAGGGCTGCAGGGACCAGGGGATTGTTAAATGAGGAAAGACACACTCTGGGGCTGCAGGGATCATGTGATTGTTAAATGAGGAAAGACACGCTACTGGGCTGCAGGGAGTGGAGGATTTTTAAATGAGGAAAGACACACTATGGGGCTGCAGGGAGTGAGGGATTGTTAAATGAGGAATGACGCACTATGGGACTGCAGGGAGCGGGGGTTATTAAATGAGGAAGGACACACTATCGGGCTGCAGGGAGCGGGGCATTGTTAAATGAGGAATGACACTCTATGGGGCTGCAGGGAGCGAGGGATTGTTAATTGAGGAAAGACACACTATATGACTGCAGGGAGTGGAGGATTGTTTAATAAGGAAAGACACACTATGGGGCTGCAGGGACCGGGGGATTGTTAAATGAGGAAAGACAGCACTATGGGGCTGCTGGCACCAGGGGATTGTTAAATGAGGAAACACGCACTATGGGGCTGCAGTGAGCCTGGGATTGTTAAATGAGGAAAGACACTCTATGGGGCTGCACGGAGCGGGGGATTGTTAAATGAGGAAAGACAAACTATGGGGCTGCAGGGAGCGGGGGATTGTTAAATGAGGAAAGACACACTATGGGGCTGCAGGGACCAGGGGATTGTTGAATGAGGAAACACTCACTTTGGGGCTGCAGGGAGCTGGGGATTTTTAAATGAGGAAAGGCACACTATGGGGCTGCAGGGACCGGGGGATTGTTAAATGAGGAAAGACACTCTATGGGGGTGCAGTCAGCGGGGAATTGTTATATGAGGGAAGACACACTATTGGGCTGCAGGGAGCTTGGTATTGTAAAATGAGGAAAGACACACTATGGGGCTGCAGGGAGTGGGGGATTGTTAAATGAGGATAGACACACTATGGGGCTACATTTAGTGGGGGATTGTTAAATGAGGGAAGACTCACTATGCGGCTGCACGGAGCGAGGGATTGTTAAATGAGGAAAGACACACTATGGGGCTGCAGGGTCCAGGGGATTGTTAAATGAGGAAAGACTCACTATGGTGCTGCAGGCACCAGGGGATTGTTAAATGAGTAAAAACATACTATGGGGCTGTAGGGAGTGGAGGATAGTTAAATGAGGAAAGACACACTATGGGGCTGCAGGGAGCAGGGGATTGTTAATTGGATAAAGACACACTATGGGGCTGCACGGTGCGGGGGATTGTTAAATGAGGAAAGACTCACTATGGGGCTGCACGGAGCGGGGGATTGTTAAATGAGGAAAGACTCACTATGGGACTGCAGGGAGCGGGGGATTGTTAAATGAGGATAGACACACTATGGGGCTACAGTTAGTGGGGGATTGTTAAATGAGGGAAGACTCACTATGGGGCTGCACGGAGCGAGGGATTGTTAAATGAGGAAAGACACACTATGGGCTGTAGGGACCGGGGATTGTTAAATGAGGAAAGACTCACTTTGGGGCTGCAGGCACCAGGGGATTGTTATATGAGGAAAGACACACTATAGGGCTTCAAGGACCAGGGAATTGTTAAATGAGGAAAGACATACTATGGGGCTGCAGGGAGTGGAGGATTGTTAAATGAGGAAAGACACACTATGGGGCTGCAGGGATTGGGGGATTGTTAAATGAGGAAAGACACACTATGGGACTGCAAGGAGCAGGGAATTGTTAAATGAGGAAAGACTCAATATGGGGCTGCAGGGACCGGGGGATTGTAAAATGAGGAAAGACTCACTATGGGGCTTCACCTAGCGGGGGATTGTTAAACGAGGAAAGACACACTATGGGGCTGCACGGAGCGGGGGATTGTTTAATGAGGAAAGACACACTATGGGACTGAATGAAGCAGGTAATTGTTAAATGTGGAAAGACTCACTTTGGGGCTGCACAGAGTGGGGGATTGTTATATGAAGAAAGACACACTATGGGGCTGCAGTGAGCGGGTGTTAAATGAGGAAAGACACACTATGGGGCTGCATGGAGCAGGGGATTGTTAAATGAGGAAAGACACCCTATGGGGCTGCAGGGACCAGGGCATTGTTAAATGAGGAAACACACACTATGGGGCTGCAGGGAGCTGGGGATTGTTAAATGAGGAAAGACACACTATGGGGCTACAGGGACCGGGGGATTGTTAAATGAGGAAAGTCACACTATGGGGCTGAACGAAGTGTGGGATTGTTAAATGAGGAAAGACACACTAGGGGCTGCAGGGAATCGGGGGATTGTTTAATGAGGAAATACACACTATGGGGCTGCAGGGACCAGGGGATTGTTAAATGAGGAAAGACACACTTTGGGGCTGCAGGAACCAGGGAATTTTTAAATGAGGATAGACACACCATGGGTCTGCTGGGACCAGGGGTTTGTTAAATGAGGAAAGACACACTACGGGGCTGCAGGGAGTGGTGGATTTTTAAATGAGGAAAGGCACACTATGGGGCTGCAGGGAGTAGGGGATTGTTAAATGAGGAAAGGCACACTATGGGGCTGCAGGGACCAGGGGATTGTTAAATGAGGAAAGACACACTATGGGACTGCAGGGAGCGGGGGATTGTTAAATGAGGAAAGACACACTATGGGGCTGCATGGACCGTGGGGGTTTTAAATGAGAAAAGACACACTTTGGGGCAGCAGGGATTGGGGGATTATTAAATCAAGAAAGACACACTATGGGGCTGCAGGGACCAGGGGATTGTTAAATGAGGAAAGACACACTATCGGGCTGCAGGGACCAGAGGATTGTTAAATGAGGAAAGACACACAATGGGGCTGCAGGGAGCGGGGGATTGTTAAATGAGGAAAGACACACTATGGGGCTGCAGGGAGCTGGGGATTGTTAAATGAGTAAAGACACACTATGGGGCTGCAGGGACCAGGGATTGTTAAATGTGGAAAGACACACTATGGGGCTGCAGGGACCAGGGGTTTGTTAAATGACTAAACTCACACTATGGGGCTGTTGGGACCGGAGGTTGTTAAATGAGGAAAGACACACTTTGGGGCTGCATGGACCGAGGAATTGTTAAATAAGGAAAGACACACTATGGGGCTGCAGAGAGCGGGGGATTGTTAAATGAGGAAAGACACATTATGGGACTGCAGGGAGCGGGAGATTGTTAAATGAGGAAAGACACACCTGGGTCTGCAGGGACCAGGGTATTGTTAAATGAGGAAACACACACTATGGGGCTGCACGGACTGGGGATTGTTAAATGAGGAAAGACACACTTTGGGGCTTCAGCGACCGGGGGATTGTTAAATGAGGAAAGACACACTATGAGTCTGCAGGGACCAGGAGATTGTTAAGTGAGGAAAGACACACTTTGGGGCTGCAGGGACCGTGGGATTGTTTAACAAGGAAAAACATGCTGAGCTGCAGGGATGGGGGAAATTATTTAACTAGGAGAGATACGTTGAGCTTGAGCTGCAGGCATGCGGGAAATTTGTTTAACCAAGAGAGACACGCTGAGCTGTAGGGACAGGGGAAATTGTTTAACCTGGAGAGACTGAGAGACACATTGAGCTGCAAGTGAAGGGCTGGCATTTCAAAGGACTGAGCCACATGAACCATCGGTTCTGTTCTTTGAAATGTTTGCCGAGACCAGCCCCTCAACAAAACAGTGTCATCAGGATACTGCCTGTTGATTTGCCAGCCACAGATCAACCCCAGTAGCACCGCTGGTCATTGGGCTAGTACCCCTCACATCTCTGTTTAGGAACTCTCATATCAACATGTACGTCTGAGCTTGCACACATGACGAACTTAAAAACACAATTTTTTTCAACAGCAGAATGCTGTGTGTCTCACACCATATACTCTACTCTTATGCCACTGTCTTGTTATATTTTTTGGTATTTTTCTCCTGAAAAGTTTTCTTCTTCCACCCCTTATAAATATAGGGCCCCAATCAGACAAATCCCCTTCTAAGTTCCTTTTCAAAATCAAATGCAAACTCATCCTGGATTTGGTAAATTCAAAACCAAATCCAAATCCACTCTGGTTTTGCCCCTCCCTATATTGAAGTTAGTGAACTATTCACCATGACGTCCGAGGTGTCCAATTCTGCTGTGATAACATAACAGTCACATGATGCTCTTGGTCAATCAGACTGCCAGGATTACTTTGCCTGTTTTATAATATGCAATAAACATACAGATGTTGCTTAGGACTGGAACAGCAGGGTCTTGGGTGGGTAGGTGGGGAATTAGAGAAGAAGAATCAAAGGCTATAAGCAGTGGAGGGAGAGGCAGGAAAAGGATTGGGGGGTCTAATTGATGGAGCAGGTGTGCATGGATAGTTCTGGGAGGAGACCCTTGAAGTAGCAGTAGGAGATAAAAAGGGCAGGAGGGAGGTTACACCATAGGAGTTCACTACCAACGTGTAACTCAAACTTCAAAACTACTTTGAAATACACTGTGTGTGGAAGGCACAGTATAGAACCAAAACTGCATTTATTTTGTATATTTAAATAATGGCAGCCCCCTTGTGCATAATGCTGGAAATGTCATGTAGTGAAAAATGATGTAAAACTATTTCCAAACTTGGGCCCTAAGCCTGCAGTGTTAGAACAGTGACAGCCTATCACAAATAAAGAGAGATGAAAAATGAAGATGTGTAAATGCAACTTCATGTCAAAGAACCTGGGAATCTCTGTTTAGAGCCAGTTTTTGCCATGACCTACAAAAACACTGATTAGCGACTCCCTAGGCAGCCTGCTTATACATCCTCTGAGGCTAAGATCACTCCTTTGAGGTCAGGATGAATAGGAATAGGGACTGCCTAGTGCGATAATTGGAAACTAGTTTATCTGTATCTAGCACACAGAGGTGGCATTGACTGTAGCCACACTAACTCCCAGTAGCAATGCATTTCAAAACCTTGCAGTCACTCAGTCCAATTTCACCAACTCTTTGTAGTTAATCCTATTACTTTACCTTCTCCTCCCTGCTTACCTCTCTGCTGCAATCACACTGGCCTACTTTCAAGCCCTCCTTTGAAATGGGACTCGGGACAGACTTCAAAAGCTGATACAGTGCCTTGATTTTCCTTTATTTGTACACTACTAAACCCAGTGGGAATATGGCTCTCCCTCAGCAAGCTCTGGGGCCTAAGCTTCTCAGAGTGAAGGATCAGCCTCTGTCTTTGACAATGGGAGGGTTGAAGCCCAAGGTTCAATGTGGGGGAATAGCTCCTCCCACATTCCAAATAAATAGCACCCTCTCTCGGCAGCCTATGCTTAGTGTGTTGGGCAACACCCACCATCTCCCCTTCTTCTTCCAGCACTCTACTCACCCTTGGTGCTGGGCTCTATATTCCCTAAACGCTGCCCATCTCCTCTACCAAGGATGGGAATAGAGACACACCAAAGCTTAATGATATACACAAGCAGTACTACTATTTACAAAGCATTGAACCTATTGCACTTGTAACCCACCTCCCTCCTTTATCTGCAAGGCAACAACCGTAAACAACAAAGGCATTACCCCTGGCATTAGGGCAACACCTAGCTTGGGCATCTTAGAGATCGGAGAGAGAGAGTACAAACTAAACATTTCTATTTTACCTGCGCTTGGGGGAGAGTTACCTGGGCTATGGTGTGTCACAAATGTCTGTGGGGGCCCCAAAAAGTCAGTCACAGATCACACACAGATGGAATGTCTACAACAGGAATGGGATTGTACTGTATGGTTTGATTTCTGAAAAGGTGACAGTCAGAAAATGTGATGCCCCTAGGGCTTTTGCAGATACAGAACATAGAATGCACACAGAACTCTTGTGCAGGTACAGAACTTGTCACAAGAACGTTTTCTTCTGAGCTTCCATCCCCTTGTTTAGGGATCAATTGGAAAATGGGGCACCAGGCGATCCCCAGAACTACGTAAGTGCACAGCTCATTCAACGGGAAGTTCTGAAATACTTATTTAGAGAGCACACAACTAAGTTACCACCCCAAAACTTGCAAACAGATTGGTCCACTCTGCAACGTGGATTGAGTGGTCAGCTCAGTTTCGGCCAAAGCCAGACTTCCTCTGAAATTACAACCTTTACAGATTCTTCAGGTGCTGCTGGCCATGGAAGACAACACAAATGCACCTTTTTGGCACCAGTAAACCCAACCCACTTTTGAATATTTGTTGTGTTCCCACAGAACTAACATTTCTCCCAAAACTGCAGGGATCCTCTACCAAGGAACCCATCCACAGTAAACACTTTGAAAGTCACTGAAGTAACACACAGGATCCCTAAGCTGTAGGGCTTTCTGAAGTACTGTACTTCCAAGTGACAAAATCTCAGGTAATTAGCTTTTACTGGGCTTGAGTGTTGATGTAAAAACACTCAGTCTATTCTGGGCAGCACTTTAGGAGAAGTAACATGGTGTGGGGATTGTCCCAACAGCAACACACTGACACCAATCCAGAATGACACCTTCATGAAGAAATTCACCCCCTCAGGGCATCTGCAACAGAAGGTCTCCACCACTACCCGGCCCACAGACCGATCACTGACACTCCAGGGTGATAAAAATGCAAGAGGGGCTCTCCCTCTGGAAGTTGGTCTGCTAGCTAGAAGAGCACGAACCAGTTCAGACTCCAAACTCTCTCACTCTGACTGCTGAGTCAAAACTGCAGCTCCTAGAGCCAGGGGGCTATGCTGCTGTGACAGTTCCAAATTTTAAACAGCAAGCCCTGGCTTAGCAGAAACTGAGCAAGGAATGCTTAGAAATACACTACAGGGATCTTACCCTTTGTGCTGTCCAAGCCTGTCTGAACTATACTGAAGGGGTTCTAGTAACTCCAGGGGAACCTGGGTGTTACACACTCAACCTCCAACAACCAAATCTCCCAGAGCTTGCTGCATGTGACTGTTTTTTAAATGCTTTGCTTAAAATGTTTTGTTATGAATTTCAACTTTCCTTGAGTTTCAAAAAAATAAATTCAGTTGCATTTTGTAGGTTTTTACTTTTTATATTTGGTGAGCAATTATTTCCATAAAAGAGTTGAACAGAGCCTTGTCAGTACACTTAAGCATATTCATTTTTAAAATGGGAAGGAAAAATATTGCATCCTGATTGGTTGTTACCTGTGCAGCAGAAGAGTCTAATGCACAGCTAAAAACAAGTGCTGCTCTCCTGGATGGAGGACATGAACGAAATCCTTGAGCCACCATAGAATTCTAAAAAAACACACCAAACACTGTGGGCAGGATTGTCAAACCCCCCCTGAATGGCACAACAAGGAATGGTGCAAGGTGGGGCTTGCACCAAAAAGATGCACTGAGAGAAATTTTCAAATGTAGCCTGCATCAAATGCAGGCTGTGTGCACCAAAGGTGGTTTGTGCCATCCTTCCGGTACATAATGGGCTGAGGCATGGCACTTGGGGGCTTGCAGCAGATGCAGGCTGCCATATCCCTTACTTCAGAATTCTCCAAACCCTCCCAGAGGGCACACATTTAAGTAACCTTAGACCATCCAAGGCTGTTCTACAGCTACTTAGACATGTGCCCTCTGGAAGGCTTTGGAGAACTTGTACCACCCGGCACCTATACAGTACAATATATAACAGTCCCTGGTATTTAGTGGCCCCCATAGCCCTGATCCCCTGTTTAAGAAAAGTAATCATGGCCCTGATAGTGTAGCGGACCCCTCCTATCCCCAATCTGCCATATTAAAAGATAACTTTTCCTTTTTCCTGGTGGTTTAGCTGGCCCCCCATCCCCATTCTGCCAGTATTATATGTAACTGTTCCTGGTGGTCCAGTGGCTCCCCCACCCCAGCAGGCAGTGCCCCACAATCCTGCACCCACATCCTATCCTCAAGCCAGCGACCAGCAGAGCCCCCCATTTTCCACCATGGCCAGCCATCAACTGAGCTGTCAATGAGCATGCATTGTACAACTGTAACCCCCTTGCAAATGGGGGTTCCTAAAAGCTTCCCCGGAGCTTGGGTAAATGCTCCATGCCTGGTTGGAGTTCGGCGTTAAAGCCGTTTAAATGGGAAGCCAGTGAGCGCTTTAAAAAGCCTCTGTATGCTGTCTCTTTAAGGGCTGCCTGTTGCAGCTGTAAGTAATCAAAATGGAGGGGGGCTGCGGGGTTTTATGCCCGAGTCCCACCTGGGCTGCTGATTTTTCGCTCCGTTTCTGCCATCGCTAGTGGTGCAGAGGGAACTCTACAAGAGGATGTGAATGTTGGCTTAAAATACTGGAAAATAGTAATGATAATGTAGTTGCTCTAACCTGCTTGCTTTGCAGCACAGATGGTTTCGATTTCCTCCTCCATTTTGGCCCAGAACTATTGAATTGGACCAATCGGTACTTTGGGACCCCACAGAGCTGACTGACCAATGGAGGAACTGTTTGTAATTGGGAAAGGCATTATGGGCTATAGCGCTTGTTCGCACCACTGAGAGCTGGAGGAAGTGACTGGCATGTGCAGCCAGCCAATGACAGAGGGTAGCACCCGATCTGAAAGGAGTGCTCTGTGCTGCCAAGGGCAGATGCGTTGTGGCTGGTGAGGAGTGAGAAGCTTCTGTGCTTCTGCACTGGGAAGTGTTCGCGCGGAAAGCGTGTGAAGGCCTAAGGCGGCCGTTTTCTCTGCGAGCGAGTTCGCTCTGAAATCCGCCGGCGGGCGGTCAGAGGAGTCTGTGCCCTGTACAGCTACCCACCAGGCTCGACCTGTAGGAGGACTGGAGAAAATTGCTGAATTGCGCTTGGTCCAAAGGAAAAGTGGAAGCTGCCGTTGCAGTATCTCAGTGGCTGTGTTTGTGGGAGCATTGGAAGCAGTTGCCTGGTGTGGTACCCCTCTGTTGCTGTTTGCCATATAAATGTGTAAGAAGGCTGGTGAAGGTCAGGCTCCATCCTGGTAGTGGTGAAGGAATCGTTATTTGCTGGGGTTGTGAGTACTGATTCAGGGTAGCTCCCTGCAGAGTGTTTACGCAGTGGATTCAGTGCACTGTTGTATTGCTGACTGCCTAATTAAACTTCCCTCCTACTTTGACCTGCTCAGGACTGTTATGTTTGTCTGTGCTAAGGGCCCCAACCAGCTGCCACATGTGGACTAGCCATTAGGGCTTGGGTACCCAGGGACAATAGACCGTAGGGCTAGGCCTGTGCACAGAGCCCTAGGTAGATAAGTATAGTGATAAGCTAATCAACTTGATTCCCCCTGTCCTTGTTATTTTCTCCCTGAATAAATCAGATTGCTTTTTGTACCGCTACATCCTGGCTATTGTGTACATTACTGGTGAACTGCTCCCTGGTGATTGCAACATAACTGTGCCTTACCTTACAGGGGGTCCCTCAAGGAGCTGGAATATATTATCCATGGGGTAAGTGTGCTGGTGAACAGAATTGTTGGTACCCAGTGTGAGTCACTAGTGGGACGAAAGGGAGGGTTGCAGTAGCCCAGAGGGCTGTAACCGAGGTAGTCTTAATTGTGCTAACCCCGACCTCTGGGTGGAGGCACCCGACAACGGATCCAAGCCCCTCACCCTGCCTCAGTGGGGGCAGACAGGGGTAGTAGCCCTAAGGGTAGCGCCCCCTGAGGGTTACACAACTGTTACAGTGCACACTCATGGACAGCTCAGTCAGCAGCTGGCCATGGTGGAGGGTGGAGGGCTGTGCCTGTAGCTGGCTTGGGGAGAGGACATGGGGAGCAGGGTGGTAGGGCACTGCCTGCTAGGGTTGGGGGGTTGGGAGTCCACTGGACCACTAAGGACAGTTACATATTATACTGGCAGAACAGGGATGGGGGGGTCTGCTAAACCAGCAAGGAATGTTATTTTGTAATATGACTATATCAGAGATGGGAGGGGGCCTGCTAGATCACCAGGGAAACTTATATTTTAATATGGGCACATTGGGAATGAGAGGGGGGTCCGCTAGACCACCAGGGCTCTCATTACATTTATTAAAGAGGGGATTGGGGCTGGGGGGGCACTAGCCACAAGCCACAAGCTTTATATTTCGTGGCACACTTGCATGCAGCTTGCAGCAAACCTATCAGGTGTGCTGAATCTTTGGTGCATGGCCAAATTTTCAGCAAGCTGTGGGATGCTGCTGCCAGGACTCTATCCAATAGAAAATTGGGTGCAGGGACCCAGGTGCACCAGCAATCGGCATAAGCTACCATTAGTGCAGCTTGCACCGCCCTTTGATAATCATGCCCTATGTTTTTTCTCCCCATCACAAGATTGTATCCAACACAGTACTTGCCATAAAGTGGCCTTTTTTCTGGTAGAAGGATGTGGACAAACGAGTACTAACCAAAACGCTCTGTGTAGTTGCAGCCCCATTACTGTGGAATTCCCTCCCAGATGTGGTTCGCTCTGCCCCCACTGTGGATACCTTTAAACACAGGCTAAAAACACAATTAGTCACACAGACATACCTTGATTATTAATCTAATTCTAGATATGAATATTCTAGTGTTTTGTTATAAGATGATGCATTTATTGAAAATTTATAAATGTGTGATCTGTTTTTATGAATTGTGAGGTGCTCTGAGCCATGGAGTTGGCCTATCTGGTCAAAACATAGAACCAACATAAGCAACTGCAAAAGAGCACTGCAACAATAGTGCAAGGCACAATAGAGCATTGTTGAAAATGCCACCCAACATGAATGTCACCCCATGTGCGGGTGGAGGCATTGAGCAGGGGGCAGATGGGATGTGAAGCAGGCTGTGGCACAAAGCTGTGGCACAATGTAGTGCCGTGAGACAGCCACTAACCCTGATGTGCCACCTGTGCACTGTGCGGGTGGGGGGATGAGGATGGGAGGGGAGTGTGTGGATGGAAAAGCCGCTGGAAGTCAAATCTCCCTCCACTGTGGAGCTGAGCTGTGCTGGCATGATGGAGTAGTGATTAGGGTGTCAGAAATGCAGGTTGTATAGGCAGAAAGCTAGTGGTTCAAATCCGATGTCGGGTAGCTGTGTAGGCAGTTTTTTTTTTTTTTTTGACATTTCTATTTATACACCCTGATGGTCTGGGCTTCGTTCCAGGGTACTTACAGGGCTAGGGCCTCTAACTCCCTGCCTGAACCCCCATGCCGTGGAACCTCTCCACCCGCACAGCCCAGACCAGACCCCAGTCCCCCCCGGCTCAAGCTGGAGTCCATGTAGCCTACGGGATGGCGCCCGGGAAGTTCCTGACAAGCTGGGCCAGCAGTGGGATGTGGGCCATGCCTCAGAAGTCCCCATAATCTCCACAGGCCAATCAGAGAGATTTTACTTGAGGTTATTGTGCCTGTCCCCCTACCCCTACTGAGAAGCACATCCGACGAACAGTGCATGGCAACCCTGCCAACGTCGGTCTCGCTACTGAGTGCTTGCCTGACCTGTTGCAATGCCCCTGGTCTCCACCGTGGGCCACTAACAGACCAGGACACCCCACCCCCTATCCCCCCAGGGAGGAGAACACCACAAGGGCACTCATCCTCAATCCTCCCCTGCCGACCCCCAGCGCCCGAGCTCACTCTCGAACCTGGGTCGCCAGCGTGGCGCAAGGTGTGGCATCCAGTGCCTCAACCCTCAGTGCCACTGGGCCAGCCTGTGTAGGCAGTTTGTGTGAGGCAATGATATGATGGTTGTGGACATGTGTGACTGGGTTGCACTGGACTTGCATGTGCCAGAGGGGCTGTGCATGGGAGTACTGTTATATTTTTGCATGGCAGCAGTGCAGATGATGAGCTGCAGGTGTTTGGGGGGGGCATAGGTAAAACGAGTCTCTGTAATTCCAGGCTGGATTCATGGTGCACATTAGAAATCAGTGTTGTGCAAGGCTAACAGCGGTGTGCACAATGCCTCTACAGTTCCTGGGAAGCCAGAAGGGAGGGATGCTGCTGGTGTACTGTGGATTCCTCTACAGGAGGGAAAGGACACAGTGGGAGAAGGTCAACTGGAGGTGTGTGGAGTATGATCAGACACTCAGCAAGGGCCACCTGCATTCTGTTGCAGAGGAACTTGCGTACAGCAGGGAGTGCCACAACTATGTACCAGATGCAGCCAATATAGTGGTCTGCAGTGCTGTGGCATCCATGAAGCAGCATGTCATGACCACTGTGAAGACTGCCAGTCAGGTTGTTTTGGCATGCACCAGGAATGTAGCCTCAGCTGTGTCCGGGAGGTTGCCAACAATGGGCTACCTGGCATCCCCCCACTATGCCCACTTCAGTAACTGACCTGGTGGTGCCAGAGGAGTATCGCATGACTGGAGGTGGGGAGCCATTCATCCTGTATGACAGTGGCCAATGTGTGACTCGAATGGATCTACGACACTGCAGCAACACTGATAGTTCAACCCCAGGTTACATTGACGGCACTATGTTGACCACAATTGTGGTCAGCATTGTGCCATCGGAATTTATAGCTTTTTTTAGGGAGGCGGGGCTGTGCCCCCCATACCCCCTGTAACTTATTAGAGTCAACTCTGAGTTGGAGCTGATTTGGGGAGGGGGTGCAATACCGAGGGAAAGTAGTGCCAGGTTCCTGAGCAGACTTTACAGAGATCTGTCGATCTTATCAGTATTAAGAGATTGCTGCAAAGTTGCCACTGCAGCGTCAGCATACTGGATCGGAACTTGTTTGTCTGTATGCAGGGGGACATAACTAGACTGGAAGGCAGCATGGATTAGTTCATGAATGGTACCTTTAAGTGTAGCCCTCCCTTATTCTCCCAGCTCTGCACTGTCCATGCCATATCCCATAACGCCATATTGCCTGCCTTGTATGTCATGATGTCATCCCGAACCTCCACTGCCTACACTCAGGTGTTCATGGAGCTGAAAAGGGAGGGTTCAAATCTTGCCCTGAGCGGTGTCATGCTGGACTTCGAACAGGCCACCATCAAGGGATTCACTGCCATGTTTCCTGAATGAGGTATGTGGCTGCTACTTTCATTTCTGCAGGGCACTGTGGAGAAAGCTAAAACAAGTTGCAGGTGTTGTGGAATGGCACGTGGCTGATGCTGACTTCACCTTACATGTCAGGATGGTAGCTGCACTAGCATTCGTGCCAGTGGGAAAAGTCATGGCAGCATTTGAGGAGCTGCAAGAGTGGCAGTTCTTATTTATTTATTTGTTTATTTTTTGTTAACCAGGTAGGTACACTAGGCAGAAGCTGCCTGTTTTCAGGTATGACCTGGGAGAGTTACAACATAGTTAATACAGCACCAGAACAGTTTGCAGTTTACAGCAGCATACAACAATTTCTCAGATTAAAGTAGACAATATACAAAATGGAGACATTGAAGGATATGTAAGCAGGTGTGCCATCAAGTGAATATTACCTACAACATACAATTCTTCCATGACCATGAGGAGCTGCTTCAACCATTCATGGACTATTTCATGGATATCTGGCTGGAGCATCCTGTGAGCAGGTCAGGTAGACAGCGACTTATGTATCCTCTGGGCCTATGGAATTGCTACCATGAAGGAGGGCATGCCGAGAACCAATACTGCGGTCAAGGCTGGCACCATAGCTTCAGTGGACAGATTGATGCATGTCACACAAATATCTGGTGCTTCATCGACTGCCTCCAGAATGATCAGAGGCTGATTGACCTGTAGTATGCACAGTTGGTTGCTGGGCAGGAGCCATCCAGTGGGAAGAACAAATATAGGGCCATCTGTGCCAGGATTGGTGGTATTGTGGAGGAGTAAGGGACATGGTCTACCTATGAATACTTGTACAGCATCACGTATAATTTCTCTTTGCAGGTGTAATGTGACCTACTATGTTGACCCAGCCTCTGGTATAACAGTGTGCTGTGGAGGGGTATCTGATTGCCGCCTGTATTTTTTTCCTGGTCTCTGCATGGTTTTGATATATGCTGATGTATACTGATGCTGTGCTTGCCGTCACTGTTTTTCCCTCGTGGTTCCTGCTGATGGCATTGTGGTTTTCGCTATCCTGACCTGGTGACTTTGGAAATGGTGTCATATCAATAAAATTTGCCTTGCCTTGCCTGTATTTAGTTTCTTTTGTCTTTTTAAATTTTTTATGTGTTTAAGCTGTGCTCCCCACTCATCAGCCTGTTCCCTCTCTCTATCTCTTGCAGATCCACCACTTGCTCACTCCCTTGCCATATTTCTGCCATTGTAAAGCTCTTGATACACCTTTCACTTACCCCGGCTCACCTCAACATGCTGCCCATCATATAAATGCACTGCAAAAAAGGAGGAATAGCTGGTACAGATGGTACAGCTCATGGAAAGTTTTTATTTTAAATCCCACTTACTAGCATTATGAATGTAGGCATCTTCTTTATGGCTCCAGTGGGCACAGTCCTGCAGAAATTTTGCTATTACAGTAGAAAAAGGATGCTCTCCTGATTAATAACACACTAGATGAAATTGTAGCTTTTGTGGTATTACTCCACTTTCATTCAGCTGAGTAGTGTTTCAAAGCACTGTTTTGTGTGCTAAGCTTCAATCTGGGTAGAACTGTCTTTCAAGAAAGATTCATGGCTCATAAACATGTCAGCTCAGTCAGCCTTTCCCAGCTGTAATGGGACATAAGCCGACAACCCTTGGCCTATAGCAGTAAGCAAGTCAAATGTCACAGAATAGAATGTTTATGTAGTAAATCATCTGATGTTACAACTCTCACTGAAGATAAGTTAAAGAACCCCTAAACACAGGATTAAGTAAATCATGGCACTTAATAGTAATAATAATAGTTTTATTTATTTTGCGCCTTTCAAATATCAAGGCACATTCCAATAAGATAAATAAGATAAAAATACAGAAATACAAAAATCAGTATTATAAAAAGAGACAACAACAAATCAATGAACAGTAAAACCATAAGCCTCCTAAATGTTCAAAATATGCTGTTCACTTGTAAATACTTTACAAAAACTGGCACGTATTAGGAGCAGAGCCCAGGCTATGAGAAACAGCCAGTGCCTCTCCAAGAATGGCATATAGAATGGCCAACAATTTAAGGGACCAACTGGTCCATTCTGCACAACCTGTTGTAAAACCAAATACTTGGCTCCCACCATTGCCCAAAAAGTGTGGCAGATGTAAATACTGCAAATATGTTAATGAATGCACTGAGATACAAAATCCTTATGATGGCAATATCATTCACCTTTCACACTTCATTAATTGTGATACCATGTATGTTGTGTATTTAGCCACATGTACATGTGGGGCCTACTATGTGGGCAGAATGAAAAGCAAAATGAAAGAAAGGATTGGTGAACATGTCAGGCCCATTAATAATGGCAATCTTGAATATGTATGGTCCACACACATACAGGGTGTAGACAGAAAAGAATATGTCCTGAAGTTCATGGGACTGGAGCAGGTATGCCTGGGACCCAGGGGAGAGGACAGAGAATTGGTGTTGAGTCACAGAGAGAATTTCTGGATTTACAGACTAGGGCCTGTACTAATGCTAAAGGCCCGAATGACCAAATTGAGTTAGAGCCTTTTTTTGCTTAAATAATCATAATTGTTCATGCTTACAGTACTCACTATGTTTGTTACATTCTCTTCTAGGTCACTAAGCCTGGTTCTTAGAATTAGAGCTTATCGCTTATACTCCATCAGAGTAGGCTGCTCTTTCTATGTTCCTATAAAATGGATTTTTCATAGAAATTTGCAATTGCACCTTTATGTTGCTATGTCAAGGCTTCCTTCAGGGCCAGTTCTGGTCCTTCTGGAACCTCTTCCTATTGCTGTCTTTCTCTCTCTCTCTCCTGTCCTGCTCTCTATCCCCAGGCCCCCCCCCTTCACATACCCTCTTCCCCTTCTCCCTCCCCTCATCCTGTCCTTCTTTCCTTCCTTTTACCCCCTCTCTGAACATGTTATTTTTTAGTAATATGACGTTACCTGACAGGTTATATATAAATTAGCAAATGTGGTCATGTGTATATTATATTATGTGTATGAATGAGAAAAAGCCTCAAAAAGGTTCGTGATTTACTTGAATATTTACTGAGCTAACAATACTATATTTAGGCGGCAGTTTTAAGTTAAACAGTGCCATATGAATGAAAAGTGATTTGCATAAGCCAGTAATACTGTAAAACTGTGTGTATAGTCTTTGTCTTTCTCTACTTAAGGGGACTTTATACACTGTTTTTAGCACTTTATTAGTTAGTCCACTGTGATTGGTATAAATGTATCACATGAATGTAATTCTTACTGCTGTATAAGACCTCAGACATTAAAGGGCATTACCTTTGATAAAGCCAGCAACTGGCGAAATGTCAGGTGATCTGCTGCTCCCAGTTTCTGTTTAAACTTTGTTTGCACTAGCACTCTGCACTTTATGTCTGTAATGGATGATGAACTGTGAGTAAATAAGACACTTTGGTTTTTGGATATCTTCCTGACTGGACAGCATATTTTGAACATTTAGGAGGGTGAGTGCCATGATTTACTTAATCCTGTGTCGCTTGTATATCACTGAGCTCCCAGTCTCATCTGAGCAGCTCTTTCCATTTCTGACCCCTAAACACAATTGATTTAAGTGACAGGTTTTTTGTTCTTTTTTACAGTAGAGGTTTGAAATGGACTGTTCATATGCACTTTTTCATTTTAAAACTTACTATGCTGTTGAAATTCTGTTGCTAGAGTACTGAAAAAGCAGTTTGCTAGTCTGTGCTGGTTATGTGCCTTCATCCTGAAAATTTAGATTAGCTAAGATAGCTGTTTTACAGGGAGTGTGTTTTTTTTTTACTTTGGATTTCAATAATCTTTACTGTGCCTGTGCTCACTATTCATCATGTTTGAGGTAAAGGAATATAAAGATGTTTAGGACATACATTTAAACTTTGATATTCATATAACCTTACCAATTTGAGCCCACAGTACCCAGTGTTAATCAGCTTGAGGGGGCACATGCTGCATCTGATTCTGACATAAAGACAGATAGTTCTGATTCAGATGACACAAATCGGAGACTTACCTTGGATTGGTTAGTATTTTTAATTATTAATACCTAATCATCGCTTTATATTTAATCTAATAATAATAATAGTTTTATTTGTAAAGCGCCTTTCAGTTTTCAAAGCACTGTAGAAGTTAAAACAGTACAAATCAAACATTAAAATCCAATATCAAACACAGATAAAACCATAATACACTCAGCAACTTCAAAATAATCAATTTTCTAGGAAGGCCATTCGCCAGAGATGGGTTTTCAAATCCCTCTTAAATTCCTCCACGGTGGTGCACTCCTGTAACCAGTGGGGAAGAGAATTCCAAAGAGTGGGCTCAGCATAAGAAAATGCCCTACACCCAGATGATTTAAGATTCACTCTTGGAATCTCTAGCAACCCCTCGTCGGCTAAGCGGAGCAATCAGCCAGGGCAGTGAGAAACCAGAAGTTCTTTCAGATAGGCCGGACCCTGGCCATGAAGGGCTTTGAAAGTCAACAAGTTGACTTTAAAGGCAATCCGCCACTGTATAGGCAGCCAGTGCAGTTCGCGCAGCACCAGGGTAATATGACAGACCTATCTGACCCAGTCAAAACCCAGGCTGCTGCGTTCTGCACTAGCTGCAGGTGGCAGATTTCAACCCCAGAAAACCCAAAGTACAGGGAGTTGCAATAGTCCAAACGCGAGGACACAAAGGCATGAACCAATGTTGGCAGGGCATCAGACGGAACAAGGTGCCTAACTCTGGTGACATTCCTAAGATGGCAAAAGGAAGTCTGGACGACTGCTGACACTTGTGACTGCAGTGTCAGCCTGTCATCCAAGATAACCCCCAGGTTACGCACCCGTTCAGAGGTCGGGAGTGAAGCGCCGCCAAGAAAAATTCCTGAGGTCGTACCAACAGACGACCCCTCTATCTGGTGACCTGGGTCAACAACCAATACCTCTGTCTTTTCTGAGTTCAACTTCAACCAACTAGAATCCATCCATTCCTGGATTTCTTTCAGACAGTTGTTAAACACTGAGAGAGCTCCGTCCTGGTCGGGTGCAAAAGACAGGTATAGCTGGGTATCAACTGCATAGTAGTGAAACCTCAGCCCATACCATCTTGTAATGTCTCAGAGCGGCAGCATATACACCACAAACAACATGGGAGACAGCACTGAACCCTGAGGCACCCTGCACAACAAAGACATTGAGCTAGAGGAGATCTTTGTGATCTCCCAGTGAGGAATGAGGTGAACCATCGGAGAACGGTTCCTGATATTCCACAAATATGCCTCAGGTGTGCTATCAACACCATGTGATCCACGGTGTCAAAAGCTGAGGAGACATCAAGGAGAACCAAGATGAAACGTCTCTTCTGATCTCTCACCTTCAGAAGATCATTAAGCACCCGAACTAGCGCTGTCTCAGTGCTATGTCTTTTATGAAAACCGGACAGGAAGAATTCATAGATGTCATGGATAGTTAAATGGTCTTCCAATTGGGCTGTCACTACCTTCCCAATCACCTTCCCAATAAAGGGTTGGTTTGAGATGGGTCTGTAGTTTATGAAACAGTCTGGGTTCAAGGTAGTTTTCATCAAGAGAGGTGTCACCACTGCCTCATTCAGGGAGCTAGGAAACTCACCCGATTCCAATGAGCACCAGACTGTTTGCACAAGGACTAGACTGATGAGATCACTACAACCCAAAATTAGGGAGGTTGGTCCAGGGTCCAAACTACAGCATGTAGGGTGCACACTATGGATAATCCTCATGACATCCATGAAATCAAGTTGACTGAAGGAACTCCAAGAAAACTGAGATACTGTGAACTCACATTTTCCAAAAGCATCCCCCCCAGAGAGTGCTGGTTGCAGGTCCGCCCCGATGTCAGCCACCTTATTTGCAAAGAATCGAGCAAGCTCCTCGCACTCTAATTGCGAAAAGGCTTTCCGAACTTGCTGACAGGCTCGGTTGCACAGTCTGTCTACAGTTCAAAAAAGCTGAGCTGGTCAATTCCAAGCAACCGCAATCTCCCTGGACAGGAATTCTGCCTTCTTATGGGTGATTGCAGATTGATAGACTGAATAATGATCCATCAATCTGAGGTGGTCGGCTTCAAGGGTGGACCTACGCCAGCACCTCTCTAACTTTCGCCCCTGTCTCCCTCAATGTCCCATCAAACCAAGGGGACTTGGGATGAAGGGATAGAAGGTGCACACAGACAGGACCAATAGAATCCAGAGCCTCCATAACAGCCATATTATAGGCTGACACTAAGGTCTGTGGACTAGTGCTTGCCAACGCAGAGGACGAGAGGTCAAGGACCACCGCAACACCTTGGGAAGTAATATCCCGTACAGGGAGGTACCTAACCATCGCCACAGGGGAAGGCCTTCTCAGGGGGGTGCAAAAACTGAACCTCACAATGTAGTGATCTGACCAGGTGACCGGTTCCACCCCCAAATCGGATGCTTCAATCCTTAGAAGGAAGACTAAGTACAAAGAGTGTCCAGATTTATGGGTAGCAGCGGAAACCACCTGTGTAAGGCCCAAAGAAGTCATTAATTGGAGGAAGTGATTACCAAATTTCGAGAGTTCATTGTTGACCCAGCTGTTAAAGTCGCCCAGAACCATCAATCTGGGCAACTCAAATGCCATGTCGACAATGAAATTTGCTACTTCCTGTAAGAATCACTTCCCATCCCCAGGTGGACGGTAGATGAGAATGATTCAAACACCTACACCTGCTACCACTGTACATCAAAAGACTCAGTCTCTCCCACTACCACATTCATGAGGCCCAGTTCAGTCTTGAAACAGACTGCAACCCCCCCACTCCTGTGATCCAATCTCGGGTGGTGTATCACTGAGTACCCAGCTGGAGTCATAGCCTCTAACATGGGGCCTGGATTTTCATCCAGCCAGGTCTCAGTGATGCATGCCAAGTCCACCAAACCAACAAGATCAACAATGATGCCAGTCTTATTCCTGATGGACCTGGCATTGCACAACACTGCCCGAGTTGGACGAACTATGGAGGCTGTCAAGCCTAGCTGCCTACTAAATTCAGTAGTGCCCTTGGGTATGGGCACCAGACATGGTAAACCATGATCTGGATTCCATTTCACCCCAGGGCGCCTTCTGGATCTAACTACCCCAATACGGTGGCCCCCCTCATCCATCCTCCCTTATTCGCAGCCCCCCACCCTCCTCCCTTTCCTACAAGCAATTCCTAGAGCTCTACAGCACTGGTAGGTCTCATATTGGAGAGTGAAGGAATAAAAAGGGTGGACGGCATGAAGAGAGGAGGATGAATAGCAAACCACCGTGGGGACTGAAGGCCAACACATGCCACTGCTAACAATTAAAACCAAACAATAAATCTAATTACAATAAATAATTCCAAAACTTAATCAAACTAAATAAATAAAAAGATTACTTCACCCCAAACAGAATCGAGTCTGGGCCAAGCTAAAGGGCTACTAAGATCAACTAAGAGCAACAGAAAGGTTTTCCCATCCTTTATATTATCTGTGATAGCCCCCTTCCCCCATTATATTGTATAGCAACTCACTGACCTATGCTGCATCAAAAATTGTATATCTATATTTTTTAATATGTCTTTGTACTCATCAGTTCTGAACTATATCAAGCCATACTGTTTATTGTGCATGTGTGTGTGTGGGGGGGGGGGAGGACTCTGCAGAGGTGCCCATGTGCACCCATTGTTATTATAATTTGATGATGCTTCATATTAGTTTATTAGGGGCTGTGTTTGGACATGGTTTCATCTTGAGTTGCAGTACGACTATGTGCATTTTTTTCTCATTGTATATGTTACCTATTCTGGTGTGTGTGTGTGTGTGTGTGTGTGTGTGTGTGTGTGTATTTGTGTGTACTGTGAGGGTGGTTCTGACTGTCTGTTGCTGTACTGTCACCTGTGTGACCATATGTGGATGTTCATGGACAGGGGTCGCAACTGGCACCGGTCCCACTAGCCAAATGCTGTTAGATATTGTTTTGGGATAGACAAAAATCTTTCTAAGAATAAAAAAGAGCATTGCAAGTCTTACTTTAGGCCATGTAGATGTTGACGTGGAGTGTGTTCTAGGTCTACGGAATGATGAATGCTGAAGCTTTTCTTTGCATTATTGGAACCGCTATAGACCCTTGTATTAGGAACACACGCCTGTACCTGCTGATAGTTCGCAAATATTAATCAATTTGGATCAAGTTTTGGATTTAAAAAGTTTCTGTATTGAACTGTGAAGTGCTGACCATCTTTTCCTAGCCCATGACAGGAGTGTGTTGTGGACTTTGCTGATTAACCCCAGTAAAGTGCACCCACATATTTTTCTACTTGTTGCCCATAAAAATTATTGGGTGAGCCGCTATATCTGTGGCTGCACTAAGGTAATGTGCTTGGTCCAAACTAAACTATATATTTTAAAAATGTAGGTAATAGATCTTTCTGTTAGTCACACTGGGGCACATGAATAGTTTATTTTGCCACTGATGTCTTTACAGGCACACTGGTCACACAAGGTCAGTATAGCTACTGAAAGCTGACAGTGTCCCTTTAATGTGTGCACTGCTCACTGCATTGACAAAAGTTTCCAGAGAACTGCAAAGTAAAGTAAGCTGAAAATGAATAGCAGCTAGAAGGAAACCATTAGGAAACATTTATTAATTTATTTGCAGTGAGCAGTGCACAAATTAAGCAACTCACTGAAAAATGCTAAACCAGTGAGTTGGAGGGACAGTTTAATGTGATTTGTACTGTATGTAATACTGGAATATATATATGCAAACTGTATATGTGTATATGTGTATATGTATTAGTCAGTGTGTGTGTATATCACAACAATTAGAAAGTGCAGTTAGGTGTCTCAGTGGTTAATGCAAATTGCTAGTCTATATTCCCCTGCTATATGGATCAGTTTCAGCCTTATGTATGTCATTGCTGATTTAAATGAGGTGTCCAGTGGTGACCCCCCAACCTCTGATGTCCCTCGGAGTCTGAAAAGAAGAAAATGGTCTCTTGAAGTCTTTTTTTAATCTGTAAAAATATGTGTAGACAGTGTACTGCTATGTTATACTGGAATATATATGTATGTATTTGTATATGTATTAGTCAGTGTGTGCGTATATCACAACAAATAGAAAGTGTAGTTAGGTGGCTCAGTGGTTATTGCAAAAACTGCTAGTCTGCATTCCCACGCTATCTAAATCAGTTTCAGCCTTATGCACGTTATTGCTGATTTAAATGAGGTGTCTAGAGACAACTTCCCCCCCAACCCTCCAATGTTCCTTGGAGCCTGAAAAGAAGAACCAAGTCCCTCAATGTATTTTTTAATCAGTAAAAAAAGGTCCATCACTGATGCAACCCCGCACTCCAGCTCGACCGCTAAACGAGCACCCGCCAGCCCACAATCCCCAGACCATGCCACACATCCTCACTCACCTGAACAGATCTCAGTGTGAAGATCCACTGTCCCATGGAAGAGAAGTCTTGCTGCTCGTAAGTGCAGTTGAAAACCCTTTGAAATACATTGAACCACACTTAGCTTATTTCTCATACAGCAGTCCCCAGTTCCAGCGAAATGCAAAATTATGACCCATTGGGCAGGCAAAATTTAATCCTTGAACCAGCAAAATCTGTCACTAGTGGGCGAAATTTCACTACCTGTGGGCAAACTGTCTTGAGTTTGCCACCGGGGCCCCAATCCTTCAAATAAAAAAAAAATCCCTCCCCGTCCCTGGTGTCTAGTGGTCCCCCCTCCTGGCCAATCACCAGCTGAATTAAATTCAAGAGAACCCCCCATCACCTAAGCCCGTCCCCCAGTCTTAGCAACAACAAAAAAAGACAGTCCCCATCCATGTCCCTGGTGTCTAGTGCCCCCCGGCAGATCACTGGCCTAATTCAAATCAAGAACCCTCCTTTCCCCTCCAGTCACTTTGAGCTCTGGTCCCCAATCTTTGTAAAAAAAGCAACAATCCCCTCCCCTGTCCCTGGTGTCTAGTGGACCACCCCACCCTGTGTTAAATAAGAGCTCACCTCGCTCCCCCCCAGTACCCCAATTGGGCCACCGGCACAGCCCTCCACTCACCTCCACGGCTGGCAGACCATCTGAGTGCTCAATGAATGAGCGCAGTATGCATGCACTTGACAAAACAAACAACTGGACAAAATACAACAAAACACAACAATTTAGTGAATTGAAGGCACAACATGCAGTAGAAACATTGACATGAAATTAAAGAGTGGTATAGCTTCAAGCTGAGCACTAGGGGATGACAGCTCAGCCCAGAAGCTCTGGCTCAGAGATGGAGTGGTGGCACCAAAAGGGAATTTAAGAAATGCCCAAAAGAAACAGAACAGGACAAAAAACTGAAAGCAGAAACAAAACAAATGGGATAGGAGGAGAGGGCATGACAAAATGAAAAGGCAGGAGCTGGGAGGGAAACAGAGAGTGGAGGGGAATGTGAAAGAAACACAGCAGCACAGAAAAAAACAAGACAGCAGGGTGGACAAAAGAGGAACAGAAGAAACAGGGGGCAGGGTAAGAAAAACAGCAGTGAGAGGAGCAGAAGGAGGGGGGAGCACAAATGGACTACAGAGAAAGAAAATGAGGGGAACAAGCTGAGCAACAACAAAACTGAACACAAAGGGAGAGCAAAGGGGGATACCAAATGGTAACAATAAAGAAGCAAGCAGACATCCATCCAAGGAGGCACAGCCATGAGTCATGCAGGAGCCCAGAGCAATCCAAAATGGATGTGCTTGTAAACACGCTAGGCATGGGCTACTGGGAGAGGCTGGATTTTATTCGAGATGTGGGAGGAGCTATTGCCCCAAATTGAACCATGAGCTACAGCCCTCCCAAAATATGATGATTTTTGTTGTTTAATTTTTAGCTGATCATCTCAATTGATGTTTTATTTACTTATTTTGATATGACATAGACCAATAACAATAAACTTGGTCAAATCCAGGATTTGTAATATTTTATTTTTAGCACTTAAACATTTGATTTGCAAAACAACAACCCTCAAATACCGTACATGCTGCCCTTGAATACAAGCCACAGGTAAAAATGCTAAATTTTGCAAGGTAGAATTTAAATGTCTTTATTTTCTATAAAGGTGTTTATTCTCCTCACCAGGGCAGGTTGGCTCCCTTTGGCTCTGTCCCCACCACCTCCCACCAGTAATAACCTCTCCAGGACGGTACCTTTATGAGTTCCTCTGGCTCACTATCCCGACACTCATCTGCCAGGGGCACTATTGCCCGACAGGTGCAGTATCCCTACAGTGAGCATCCCGATGGTGAAATATCCGACTGATGTTGACAGGGGTAAGGTAGTGGATGTGACAGGTTGCTACCTTACCCCTGCTGGTGGACGTCAAGAGACAGTTGTTTGAGGGAGTTGGCAGAGCTGCTCCGGTGGTGTATAGGGCTAAACCTCCAGTAGCTCAGCCAGCGTGCTCCCTCAGACCTGGTTTCTGGTTCAGGTCACATCCTTTTAAGGACCCCCCCCCCGTAACTAATATTTTTTTACTCCCTGGTCCGCTTCCCCTCAGAGTTAGTTATTTTAATTACGGGTGGGGAGCAGAGCACCACGCATGGAAGGTGTGGGGGGGGCAAAGGCCCCCTGCATTGTCCACTTAATTTCTTTTGTGATGCCCAACACTATTGAGTCGGCATATGATTTGTTCAGGGCTGTGGATTTTGGGACCATAAACTTGGTATCCTGTGCATCGGGATACCAAGTTTAGGTCAAACATAATATATTCTCTGGGACGCACCTGTCAGCAATGTTCCACCATGGACCTCACCCTGTGGCAGGGCAGGTCTTCCCCTGGAGACTCTCATCCAGTTGCTTCTGACAAGGGTCCTGGCAGTGGCACAGGTGAGGACTAATTGCACAGAGCATCATGTATGCCAGCCCCACCATCCATTTTCTTCTGCTTTTCTCCCTTCTCTACAGCTGGGGTACATATGTCCACATGTGTTGTGAAGGCATGTATTCACCACAGAATCCCACAGCTCCCTCCCTTCATGATACTCCAGAATCGCACTACCAACAGGCCTCTACTTGGCAGCAGTCCTGTGGCAGAACTGGTGAGCCCTCCCTCCCTGGTAGAGGAGAGCAGCTATCAGATACTCGCTCTTCTCCCCCCTGCATAACCCCCCAAATTCCATCACTCCCCCCAATATCGGGTCACTGGTGAGGCAGGGGTTAGTTCTACTGTGGCACCACTGGGATGGCTTGTATTTAGATATATTTAATTAGAAAACAAATTGCACAGGAATTATGCAGTTCCATGTCAAAACAGTGATTATTATAGGGAGAGTGCAGTGTGGGCGAAAATATAATACCGACAATAATTCTAGGAAACGCATTTACCAGCACATGTAATAAGGGGCTACTGGAACATGGGCGAAAGTCTACATCCATTTAAACTTGCAGATTTCAAACGTGCACCTGCAAGTTGTATGTTACAGTCCCCCAAATATTCCTGACATGTACGGCTGGAGTACAGGGCGACCACCTGAATCATCTGCTCGGTCAAACTGCGGTAACGCCTGTGAGTGCTACCGTCCATGGAGCCCAAAACCATGAGTACAGCAACCTAATTTGTCAGCTTCATTCATGTCATGCAGGGGGTCTCTGCCCTTCCTGTATCCCCTCAGGGGGCTGTGCCCCCCCACCTATATAAATGATTCTTACTCCACAGCGCCCGTGGATTGAGAGGTGGACTATAATCCTGGTCACTGGTCTAGAGAGTCACTCATTTAACTAAATTGTGCATACTTTCACTTATATGTGAAGTCATGCTTACTGTTCCATTGCCAAATGTGTTTGTGCTCTATTATAGTTGCTCAGTTGCAGTCACTGTCATCACGGAACTGTTTTAACGTGATACTGAATTACACAGTGTTTTTGATAACTTTCCTGCTGCATGAATACTTTGAACATCTACACAATGGTTTTTAAAATATTCATGCGGTACGATGATTTTTGAATCTATGTACTGCGTGACTGTTTCCAAAATCTTTGTGCTGAGTGATGGTTTTCAAAATCTACTTGCAGCACAGTGGTTTTCACAAAACACAGCTGTGTGACAGTTTTCAAAATCTAATAGCTGAGTGAATATTTTAAGTGTTTAAGTTCAACATGAATAAAACTTTAATAAAGGAATAATGCCCGACAGGGTGGGTGTTATGCTGGGATAACAACTCACTTCGGGTGGTTGGGTCTGAGGCCGCAGGCCGAGGGCATCCAACACCGAGGGATGTTATCGGCATAACCTACCCTGTCGATGTATTCTAATATGCTAATATGATGAAAAAAAGAAAAAGATGAAAAAATTGATTTAGAAGTATTTTTTGTGTGTTTTTCTGAATAGGTAGGAATACTTAAAAAAAAAATAGTTCTTATGTACTGTTCTGGCCAATGAGTGTAGGTGGGTATGGCAGTGTTACTGTGTCTGTGCTTCCTATTTTTTGATATGGCAGAAGCTGCCTCCCCCACTCCTCCACCAGCTGCTGGGCTACTTTTCTTGTGATGTTAAGGGTAGAGATGGAATATATGTATTTTTTTAATTTTAGGGGGAAAAGAAGACAATTCACCCACCCCGCCCCCACTCCTCCACCAGCTGCTATCCCAGGGTTTATTTTCTTGATGTGCTTGGTAGAGTTGGAATACTTCTTTTTCTTGACCGGGGAGAAGAACAGTAGACACTGTAAGTAGTCAAAGTGCTGTGTAATTTTCAGCATAGGCACTCACTAACCATGGAGTCTGTTAAGAGCAGGTGGGAGAACAAAAGCGCTGTGTCTCACACTCAGTGTTTGCCCCAGGAGATGAGCAGGAGAGTGCTGATTGGTGAAGGGGCTCTTCCTAGAGGGACGTTCTTGTTTAGCAGTAAATGTAGAAAATAGAAGTTTACTCAATGTGCTTATGCAACTAGATGAGAAGAGATGATGCTTGTGTGACTTGATTTACTTTTGTGGCATTCTGCCTCTCTATCCATGGGATATACCACTCCGTAGGGGTACGATGCAAGGAATTCTAGAGAAGGATTCCCCCCTACAGGTGCCTTGGCAATGATTGCATTGGCTAAAGGTAGCTTAAGAAGAAGCCCACAGGTAAGAGAGACGAGCCACTGGAGGAGGAAGGGTGAATGGTGGGCAACAAGAAACAAATCCTCGAGAGCCCCAGGATGAGTGAACCTTTTAAGCCTGATGGGGTAGTAACTTAGTTGCTCCACCCATCGAATCTCAGGCTTAAAGCCCTCCCATTCAATGTGCTTACGCAACTAGATGAGATGAGATGATGCTTGTGTGACTTGATTTACTTTTGTGGCTTTCTGCCTCTCTATCCATGGGATATACCGCCTTGTAGGAGTGCAACACAAGGAACCCTAGAGGAGGGTTCCCCCCTACAGGTGCAGTGGGAATGACTGAGTCAGCTAAAGGTAGCTTAGGAAGAAGCCCAAATAGAATACCCAATTGGGTGTTGAGCATCGAAGAGGCGAGGATGATGAATGAATGAATTCTGAGAAGATGATAAGGGAAGACTTCCTAAGGAGAGAGGGGAAAGTCGGGGCCACCATCCACCTCCATCCAAAAGCGGAACCTAACTAATTAACCTAAGAAAGTACTAACGCTAACTAATATTATGACCATTGGGATGGAGGAGAAGAAAACCCCCCCTTTGAGGAGGAAACCTCTGGGGATCCAAGACCTAGGTTGCCTTCCCTCCAGGCTGATGACGTTTGATTTAAGGGTGTATGTCATTAAAAAGAAGGATTCGTTAAAGAGAAGGAGATGAGTAGGAAGGATGATGACGGGATAGGAGAAAACCCCAAAAGAAAGCACAGATCGAAGATGGAATATGAGGCAGCAGGGACCTGAGAAGGGTATGCTCGAGTAGGTAATGGGAAGGTGTAGATCCATGTAGAGGTCAGAGGAGTAAGGGTATCCAGATGCACTCACGCGAAGACTGAGAACGATGCAGACTGATGATGATGATCGCCGCAGGAGTGCAGCAGTCCAATACAAGAAGACTGAGTAAGAGAAGACAGGAAGGAACTCAAAAATGAACTTGAATGAGGGAAATGAACTTGAAATTGAAATTGGACAATGTGACTAAGGAAATTCCTTGAAAGGAGGTAGATTCAGAATTGAATAGAGTGATGTGATTAAGTAGGTTCCTCGAAAGGAGGTAGATTCAGAAATGAAATTGAAAAGGAATTTTAATGATAGTGGAGAGCCTCTAGCCAGCCCTCAGCAAAGGGCAATGGACAGGAAGGCAATAGTGCTTGAGTGGAGATAGAGTCAAATTGAGGTAGCAGGGATAAATTAGGAGTGAAGCCATGAGTGGAGTGAATCTGTGATGGCTGGCATGAGAAAAGGCAGGATGAATGATAGAAGCAGGAGGATAGGTGAAAGCCATGATTGGAGCAAATCCTCGATGGCTGGTGATGGATGGATGATGATGGAGCAAAGCCATGATTGGAGTAAATCCTTAATGGCTGGTATGAGATAATAAGTGGTGACTGATGACTGGAGTCATGAACCTGATACATATGGCAGAAGAGCCACGGGTCGATGAGGTGGCATATGATTAATGATATGTAGCCAGATACAGAATAGGGGATTCATGATAAGTATGCCCAACAGAAATATTGATTGCTGGCCAGATGGAGGCAGCCTGCCAGGAGAAGACTAAGAGAGAAGACTGCTTGATTGATGATAAGATGATGATGGAGTGAAGCCATGATTGGAATGAATCCTTGATGGCTGGTACGAGATAAGGCATGCCTGGAGTTAAGGCACGTGCCCAAAAGAAGTATGCATAGCAAGCACAGTGAAAGTGAGGCAGGATGAGGAAGCTACCTGGTATTGGTAACTATGTGAGACCAGATATAGGCACCAGGACACCAGATGGACTAGGGTAGGAGGGGAATATGAATAGGGAAGGTGATGGTAGGATAAGGATAAAACCCCAAAAGAAAGCACAGCACATACGGGCAAGGAGCAGAACAGAGGGAAAAAACAAAGAAAGTCAAAGCTGCAGAACAATCAAAGAGAGGTATACTGTGTGAGTGAAGGAAATAGAGGAACCATGAGATCGAAATGAGGGAAGGAGAACCGGACACATGAACCTGGGCTGGGCTAAACTAAAGGATATATTTTCTTTATCATTGATTGATTTCTGCAGGATTTGAGAAGACAGAGTAACACTCACGAATAGTGACATTCCTACAGCCATGGAAGAAAGATGAAGAGTGGGACTGCAGACCTCGAGAAGCAACCAATCAGCAAGAAACAGAACCCATAAAATTTCTCATTGTCAACTTCCTTTGTCATAAATTCCAAGCCATATACACAGTCAAGCAGATGTGGTATGAGCAGGCCATGTGAAAAAGGTCAGAGTACCCATCCAGTGGTGTTATTTCAATTTAACAGTGTATTAGAGATGAAGAAAATATAATAAAAGGACTGCGGATGCACTGCGTAATGGCAGAATGAAAGATGCTTCAAATAGGAAGACAGGGACTTTTCTCCCATCAAAATAGATAAAGATGAAAATTGTAAAAGTGTTCTGTTTGTGTGTATGATACTGCACTGGTACATGCTTTCATTCCAATATAAATTAAAATCAAACCTCTAATGCAGAAAATGAAATGCAGCAGACACAATTCTCCATGGATGAGCAGCAGGCTGAGCGACCATACTTTGACACGGAATGGACCTGAGTTAGGGAACAGGTCCTGGATGATAGGAAGCTTGAGGAGTACTGGCAGACCGTGGTCCCTAGAGCCTGAGTCACTGCCAAGGGGAGGAGATTTTTTTTTAAAGGCTGGAAACCCAAAGGCAAGCAGCAGGAGGAATAGTAGAAGATAGGCAGACACTGGCCACTAGGAAAGTTGTAAGGGAGTGGGAGCGAGAGCCTTGAGCAGGGGCGAGGTCTCGAAATGGCCACTGATGAAGACTTGGTGGCCGCAAGGATGTGACAACGGAAAGAGGAGGCATACAGCAGATCCACTGCAGGCCCAGTGGGTATGGTGCCATGCCTAAAAGAGGTAGGGACAGAGCAGCAGCCCTGAAGAGAATGGGGCATGGAACAGGCTCAGAAGGGATGGACGTTGGAAGGGAACAAAGGAGGTATGAGGACGTACAGGGTGGGGGGGGGGAGAGGACAGCAGATGGCAACGGGGCCCCAGGGATGAGCAGACTGAACTGAAAGGAAGCCATAGGGCAGGCAAGAAAAGTGAGCAAGGAAGGAAAAGTTTGAGAGGGCATAGGAGGGAAACAGAAATGAACCGGCAGCCAGAGGCAGCCACTGAAATGAGAGGAACAGCAGATGAAGCAGGAATCCATATAAAGGGTAGGAGAGCAGTGCCTCCGGCTGCAACAACAAGAAATGAATCCTAGAGAGCCCCAGGATGAGTGAGCCTTTTAAGCCTGATGGAGGAGTGATGTAGTTACTCCGGCCATCGAACCTCGGGCTTAAAGCCCTCCCATTACTGATAGTGTGCTGGGGATTTATGTAAAAAACAGACTTGCAGGGATTTCCAGTAATGTGAAGCCTAACAGTACTGTGGCTTTGACTTTGCCTGGTAGAGGGGAGCAGTAAAGCTAGTGTCAGGGATGAATGTGCATTGTTTTTTTTTCTTTGCGGTCAAGACTGTGCTGGGACTAAAGCTAGGATATTATGCTGGGATAACATCCAGGTTTCAGTCACAGTCTGACCAATCGGCAAAGAGCATTCTTTCTTGCCATTGTATAATGTAAGACAACTTATTAAATACTTAAATGTCAACAATGATACCTAAGTGTTTGAGAGGTAGCAGTAGAAAGAGACACACAAAGACCCCTTATTATGAAGGTTAGTGTAGCATTAAGAAGCATACCACCAAGCTAACTAGACTCAGTGCATCTGGACGGGGGTGGGGGGGTCCATATCCAAAGTGGTATTTGGCACTGCACACAGTGGATAGTGCTAATGTGCAGACTATATCACTGCAACCTTGCAAATGAGTGTGTTCTCTTGCATACAGTATGCAATGACATATTCAAAGGCTTTTGTAAGTGGCAACAGACAGCCCTAATTAATGCTTATGAAACCCTGCTTTTATCGATGTGCACTGTGGTGTGTGACCCCTCCCCCCAGCAGCACTGGTGCTGGCGACCCCCACATCCGCATGACACATCCCTGTTACTAGAGAGTTATATTGCACATCTCAACCCTAGCAGTCCAGTGTTTCCCTACCCCCAATTGCTGTCAGAAATGTGCAATATTAAAGATCCGAACCCTGGCAGTCTAATGGACATCCCTCCCTCACCCAATCCCTTACAATATTGTGGAACTGTGTTAAAGCCCTTGCTGGCAGTCAAGTACCCTCCCCCTTCCTTTAATTGAATCCTGTCAGTATTGTGGAACTGTATTAAAGCATAGTGAACTCTCTTACCTCACCTGATCCCTGTCGATATTTTGGAACTGCACAAAAGCCTTTCCTTGGCAGTCTGGTAGGCCCCCTTTCCTCACCCAATCCAGTATTGTGGAAATGTACTGAAGCCCTCCCCAGGCAGTCTTGTGCTATCCCCCAATGGATTGCTGTCAAATCCCACCTCCTGGTTCACCCACTGAACACCCACCACCCACACCCCCATCAATACAGTCCACTTGCCCCAGACATAGACATGTGGTGGGTATCTCCTGTCACACTACTGACCCAATTTCCATGAATAAAATGCTGCACATTTTGCACACTGAAATGTAAGTTTTGTAACCTCAAAAATCACCATTTGTGGGAATTTAGCCAAGTTGTTAAGACATCTTAGAAGCTCATAATGCAGCATGCCCTCTGTTCCTCCTTAAATTACCAAGAGCTGAAGCGGCATTGACATCAGCAAATTGAAGTGCAGAGCCCTCTTCTCTGTATTTCACTCATGTTTGAGGGTAATATCAGCTACAGCCAATCAGGAGACTGTTATTTATCCTCGATGCCTGCATGATATATACTCGACATACAGATAAGTTTGTTTAGGAGCAACACATACATTATGATCAACTGTGTTGTTACAATAATGAAGAACGTGGGCATTTTTGACACTCATTAATACATGACCTTTTTAGCTTTCCCCTGAAACAAATTGCACACAACTCATTTGGCCTTCTGTAAGGTTATGCAGCCATGTCAGAGTCCCATAATGAGAAGCAGAAAAAAATGATTTGTGGTCTTGTCACTCCCAGGGCTGGTGCATTACTGCACACCTACTGTATTTGGGTCTAGTGATGCATACACATGATGCCCAGATATTTTCTCCATTTTCTGTGTAAGCAGCAGTATTTGATACTCACCATGTAGCTCTTTTCAACAATAATGTTTTCCTGGCAGAAAACATCATTACATAGGGAATAACTAATGCCCCTCCATGAAGAACAAACTGATAACTTCAGATCAAGTGAGTGCCCTTGTGATGTCACCACACTAATGAGGTGTGTAGTTACTAGCAAGTTCGTCACAGTTTTTTTTTTTTATTATTATATATATAATACTTGAGAAGCCTGTTTCCGAAAGGTCTGGTTTTAAAAATATGATGAAAATGTGTCAGTTACTTTGAGACTGATTAGTTATGCATTTTTTCTGCCTTTTAATGCGATGCAAGGCTCAGTGTCATTTCTGTACTCTTTTCAACAATAATGTTTCCTGGAAAAAACATCAATATATAAACTAACACCCCTCCTTGAAGAACAAACTGGTAACTACATACCAAGTGAGTGTGGTGACATTATGGGCAAGAGAACAAAGCTTGGGTGCCCTAATGATGTCAACACACTCATGAGGTGTGAAGTTACTAGTTAGTCCTTCACCAAGGTTTTTATTTAATGACTATATAAAATACTTGAACAGCCTGATTCAGAAAGCTCTGTTTTTGAAAATATGAAGAAAATGTGTCAGTTACTTTGAGATTGATTAGTTATGCATTTTTCTGCCTTTTAATGTGATGCAAGGATCACAGTCATTTCTGTACTAATGAATGCCATTTATAGACAGTGTTTGTGAATGATTTTTGAGAGTAGTTGTCCTAATCAGTTCAGGCTCCAGACCATGGGACCCAATTCTGGAAGTGGCTGCGATTGCCACAGGGGATGGTAGCCTGTGATAATGACGACTGCGATTGTGCACTTTCAAAAATGGTGACTCAATCGCGGCACCTGTCCACAGGGCTACTGGGCAGAGAGGGCGACTGGATGGGGGGTTACACGAATATAGCGACAGGATGTTGCTATATGTACATGCACGTGGGGGGGGGAGCAAGCACGCTGAGCAACAGGCGGAAGAGGAGGGCGGGTTTGTGAGGCATAGTGCGGCGGTGGGCTGCCAAGCTGGCCCTGTGGTATGGTGGGTGGGTGGCAGGTTAGGGCTGCGAAGGTGTCGGGTTTGGTTGCAGGCACTCGTTCATTTTGTTGCGCCCAGCTGTGAATTTTTTTTTCTGCTTTTGCATTTCCTCCCTGACATGCACCCCCTAGAGTTGAGAATCCTTTAGTGGGGGGGGACAGCCCCCCGCATAAAAAAAAAGTCCCTGGTGCCCTTTTGCTGTGCTCTGGGAGTGTACATCGCCAAAATACATTTTTCAGCGATGTACACTCGCCCTAACAGCGATCACCTTTCTGCAATCACCATTGTCACATGGAACCTAGGGGATTTGCTACAGGGCATTTGACACAAGTGCTGATTTGCATCAAAACTGCTATTCTGGAAGCCGGCTGTTGCAAGTCCCTGACACAGCAAAGTTAGACCAGCTCCCCCCCCCAGTCTAACTTTGCGTCCATGGGGGTACCCTTTGTACGGGGCTTGCACCAATCCTTTGGTGCAGGCTGCCGTAAAGTGGGAAAACTGTCACAACTGCGCCAGCCCTTCTGGAATAGGAATGGGTTGCATCTGAGGGCTTTGGCCCAGCTGTGACATACTTTGTGGTGGATGCAGGGCTCGGTGCAAGTCCTGTGCCCACTTTCTAGAACCATGTGTCTGGTTGGCCACAGTGCAAATCTAATTAGGGCAGTTGTGTGGAGAAATAATTCCCATTCTAAACCCTACATTATTTCTCTGAATGTTCCAAGCAGTAGTTTATCAGATTTTGTAAACACCTCTGTAGCAGGCTGATCATGTGTTATACCCACTTTATTTTGACTGATTTTTATTAATGAAGAAAACTAGGAATTGTAATGTTTTTAAAGTTCTCACTGTCGTGCCATGCCTTCCACGAAAAAAATAAAATATCTTGCTACAGTGCTGAAATGTTTAACATAGAAACAGAAACATAGACTCTGTCTGCAGAAAAGGACCATCTGGCCCACCACATCTGCCCAAATATTCCCTACTCTACCTCTGCAGACCTTATGCGGTCTACAGTGATCCTACCCCTCCCTGCCTCTGTTCTAATACACCCCTATGTTTATCCCACACATGCTTGAAGTACTCCACTATTCTAACCTTCACTACTTCAGCTGGCAGTTGGTTCCATGTGTCTGCCATCCTTTCATTGATGAAATATTTCCTCACATCCCTCCTGAACTACCGTCCCAGCTTCATCCCATGCCCCCTAGTCCTGGAGCTCATCCTCATTTGGAAAAGTTCTCCTCTTGCACCATGTTCACCCTTTGAGGCACTTGTAGGTCTTACTTATGTTACCTCTTGCTCTCCTCCAGTGTTTACATGTTGCGATCCCTCAGTCTCTCCTCTTAGGGCTTCCCTTGCAGCCCCTGCACCATTTTGGCTGTCCCCCTCTGAACCACCTCCAACTTGTCTTTGTCCTTTTTGAGGTGTGGTCTCCAGAACTGGACACTGTACTCCAGGTGGGTATGTAACAGACAGTGATACAGTGACAGCACCACCTCCCTCCTCCTGCTTGTGATGCCCCTCCTTATGCACCCTAGCATCCTACTATCCCTGCCTATGGCCTTGTGATACTGCTCTGTCACCTTGGGGTCCACTGATATAATAACTCCAAGGTCCTTTTTACTGCCTAGCAACTACCACTACCCTCCCCTTCCTATACTCTGCACTGGCATTCCTATGCCCTAGATACATGAATTTATACATTTTAGCACTGACCCCAACTGCAATGACTTTGTCCACTCCTCCAGTTTCCATAGATCCCTGTACATTGTCTTCACCACCTCCTGAGTGTCCACCCTACTGCAGATGTTGGCGTCAACTGCAAAAAGGCATACCTGAAATGTCCCGAATGAAGATTTTGTAAAAATGTTTTATTTTATTTTTACTTCATTCTTTGGTAACTGGGTAAGGCCCACTAGGCACAAGTGCCTGTTTTCAGAGGCGATCTGGGAGCACTGGGGTGGCTAAGTGACTCACCCAGGGTCACACAGTATGCAAGCGGAGGTTGTAGGAATCAAACCCAAGGCTGTTGGATGTACCAAGCTCATTCACAGCTCATTACTTTAACCTCTATGCTATACTGTCAGCCCCAAATATTGAAAAGGACTGGTGCTAGTACCCACCCCATGGTACCCCACTGGTCACTCTCCTGTCCTTATGGTGTGTGCCATTAACCACCTCCCTCTGCCTCCTACCATTAAACAGTTTAATTCCCAGTCTACCAATCTGGACCTCACTCCTCAGCTGGTTGACTTTCTAATCAGTCTTCTGTGCAGCAGAGTGTCGAAGGCCTTGCTGAAGTCCAGATAGGCAACATCCACAGCCATGCCCTCATTTATTTCCCTGGTCACCCAGTCAAAGAAATCTATCAGATTCATTTTGCCTGACCTTCCCCTCATGAATCTCTTCTACCTCTTGTGCTGCAGCCCACTGGATTCAAGATGCTTAGCTAGCCTCTTTTTCAGTAAATTTTCCATACCCCTCAACTGACGTTAGACTGACTAGTCTATAATTGTTAGCTTCCTCCCTGCTTCTGCTGTTACAGAGAGGGACCACCTCAGCCCTTCTCCAGTCCACTATAGCTTCTCCTGTTTCCAGTGAACTGTTGAGCAAGGCCCTCAGGGGGGCACAAAGCACTTCCCTGAACTCTTTCAATACCCTGGGAGGTATTCCATCTGTCCCATAGCCTTATCCACCTTTAGGGCTTGGAGTCCTTTCAGGATTTTCTCCTCCGAAAATGGACTTATGTCCATTCACTCCCTCTATTCTTGCTTCCCTGTGGTGGCCTATCCCCCTTCCTCCATTGTGAAGGCCAAGCAGATGTACCTGTTTAAAATGTCAGCTTTTTCTTCATCCCCTTCCACACAATCTCCCACTTCCACCCTTCTAATCCTAACTATTCCTCCCCTTGCGTTCTCATTTATGTATCAGAAGAAATGTCTGTTCCTCTTTAGACAGTCCTCAAGCAAGCCTTTCCTCTGCCTGTATCTTTGATTCCCTAACCACCTTGCCCACTTTCTTCTGCCTGATTTGGCAATCTCCCAGTCCTCCTCGTTCTGCATTTCTTTGTACCTCCTAAATGCCACCCCTTTTTCTTTTACCTACCTTACCACTTTGGTCTTCTTTTCCTCCTGCTTTTGCTTTCCACTGTTACACAGAGGTTTGTTGCCCAAACTAAACACTCTCATTCTTCCCCACTGTGCCTCTTCTCCTCCCTTGCAATTGCTCCTTCAAGGCATCTGCAAGCATCTGCATTTCTTTGTACCTCCTAAATTTCACCCCTTTTTCTTTCACCTACCTTACCACGTATTTGCAGAACCAATTGTCTCCTTTTCCTCCTGCTTTTGCTTACCACTGTTACACAGAGGTTTGTTGCCCAAACTAAAACATCTCTTATTCTTCCCCACTGTGACTCTTCTCCTCCCTTGCAATTGCCCCTTCAAGGCATCTGCAGCAGTCACCTACCTCTTTAAAATCCCCCCTCATGTAGTCCAGGACCCACGTCCTCATGTAGCGTGCCTCTGCTCCTTTCTTTATGTGGAACCAGACTGTATGGTGACCACTGGTACCAAGGAACTCCCCCACTGAGTAGTTTTCAGTGCTGTCCGTTTTTGTTAGCACTAGACCCAACACTGCCCCAACCCCAGTAGGTTCTTTTACTAGCTGCCTGAGAAGTTTCCTATAGGGAGCCAAGGACTGCCTTGCTGAAGCTTCACCCAGAAGGTTCCACTCCATATCTGACAGATTGAAATCTCCATCTAGCAGTCCTTTCCCATTTCCAACCATGCTGATGATGGCCCCCCCTAGTGTCTTGTTAATTTCTTCCCTTTGTGGTGGTCTGTACACTACCCTGGTAGGGACAGTGGAATTGGAGCCCATCTGCTAGATGACTCACAGCACCTTCGGACCCTCCTCACCTTGATGCACCTGCAACTCAGTGGCTTTTATTCCCTCCTTCACATATAATGCCACCCCTCCTCCTCCACACTCAGTCAGTCCTAAAACGAGAATAGCCTGGCATGGCCATATCCCAGTTGTGTTGTTCAGGGTGCCCTGACTCCATTATGGCTACTACCTCCAGGTTAGCCTGCATCATGACAGCCTCTAAGTCATGGATTTTGTTTCTGAGGCTCCTGACATTAGCACACATAGCTCTCTGTGCTTTTCCACCCACTGCCTGATGCCCTATGCTGTGTCCTCTTCCCCTTTCAGTGTATGATGTTACCTAAAGCTCCCTCTGACTCAGCTTCTCCCTTTTTGCTTTCCCCATTTCTGGGCCCTTTTGATCCACTCTCTTCCTCTACTTGAGTTGTATCACCTTTTCCTTTCTTCTTGCCCCTGTCTCTGACTTCCTGCATCTGTCTGTCCTTGGGGTGCTTTTGCCTCTCTCTCCCTATCATTTTATCATCCTGGGAGCAACTGTTGCCTCCCTTGTTTTTTTTTGTTGTTTTTTTTGCCTACCCCTGGCTACTTTAAATGCTCATCCATGTATCATCTCAACCTTCCACTAAGGATTGTGGCCCTCTTCCTAGAAGGAAGCAGGCTGTCTAACTCACAGGGGACCAAATTTTTCCAGGTTGGTCTCCAGTCGCCGATGTAGTGAAAGCCCTTCCCCATTCACCATGCCTTCTACCAGTCCATAAAGGTCTTGGTGTGTAGAGCCCTTGCCTGTCCCCTACCTTTTAAAGGTAGCACCTCATAAAATGCCATTGTGCCTGCTATCTGCTTGAGGCCCTCACCAGCTTCCTGAAGATTCCCTGCACTACCCCTAATCTCTGCCATACTAGGTCATTTGTCTCAAGATGGACAATGACATCTGGCTCCCTCCCAATGTCTGCTGCTCTAGCGATCCACTTGATCCACTATCCATTCCTCCTAGCCAAGACACCCCTCAAACAAATCAGCTCACTATCCTTACCTGCCCAAGCTCCCAACACTATGTCCCTCAATATAGAGTCCCTCACCAGGAGCTGCTTCCTCTTGGTCTGGGGGCCCATCCCTCCTTGGGGACTCCTGTTCAGAGGACCCCTCCTCCCCTCTCACTGTGATGGGAACTTCTTCTCATTTGCCCCATTCTGCCAGTACAGTGAAGATGTTCTGCAGTGGTATCAGTAGAGGAACATGGAGCTCCCACTAGGGTCCATGTGCTCTTTCTCTGTCTAGGCATCCTGTAGCAGGACAGTGTACTTGGTGGCCCCTGGGTGGAACAGAAGGTCTGCTGCACCCTTGCTGATGTGGCCTGGAGTCCAGTAACCTGTGCCAAAAACCCAGAGAGATGAATACAAATAGGGCAGCACTTCAGTCTTCAGAAGTTCTCCCAAAAGACTGTGGCATCACATCCATTACATTGCACCACTCCCATGATCACTACCCCTTCCACTGTCCGCACTTAGTAACTACCTTAGTTTGAATTACCCCTCTTAGCTCTTCCCACTTCCTTAGTGCTCCTATCCCTCTGTTCTGCCTTCACCTGAACTTGCTTATCAACCTACCCAATATAGGGTTTATCCTGCTTTCTAGTGCTGTGCGGAATGTGGAATTCTGCCAGCAAAATTAGCATGGAATGACCATTCTGCCGGTGGAATTTCCACCAGAATTTTGCAAGTTCTTCTGCGGATTTCCACATGCTTCGAGCTGAGGAATAATATTCAGCTGAACAACATTTTTTCTGTGGAAAATCATTCCACAACCATTCCCACATAAAATATAATTCCCTCATGTCTAGTGATCCCCCTCTCCGTCGATCACTGGCCCAATGTAAAATAAAATTCTCTGGTGTCTAGTGGCCCCCCCAGCCAATTGCCAGCCTGATGTAAAATACAGTTCCCTGGTGTCTGGTCCCCCACAGATGAGTCACCAGCCTGATGTTTATACTAGTTCCTGGTGTCTAGTGCCCCCCACTGCCGATCACCAGCTTGATGTAAAATAATTCCCTGATGTCTCATGGTCCCCCACTGCCGATCACTGGCCTGATGTAAAATAATATTCCCTGGTGTCTAGTGGCCCCTGCTGTCTGACGCCGGCCTGATAGGAAAAGAATTTATACTTCCCTGGTGTTTAGCAGATCCCCTCCTATCCCTGATCCCCTGTTATTAAAAAGGTAGTCAATTCCTGAGTGCCTGAGCGTAACTTCCCTTCCTGCCCTCCCGATCCTGAATGAATGACCAGCACAGCTCTCCGCTCTCCACCATGGCCGGCCACCCAGCTGTGTTATCAATGAATGAGCATGTACTTGTACAAGCATGTCCTCATTCATTGAAAGGCCAACTTGCGCTCATTCAGTGACAGCTCTGTTGGTGGCACAGACAAGAGCAGAGGGCTGTTCCAGTTGCTGGCAGGGAGTCTGGATGGGGGTGGTGGTGTGGTGGACATCCTCTGGGGGTCCACCATGCCATTCCCCCCAACCAGACCCCCTCACCAGCAACTGGAATAGCCCTTCCCTCTTGTCTGCACCACCGATAGAGCTGAATGAATGAGAGCAAGCTGACAATGAATGAGCACATGCTTGTACAATAACATGCTCATTCACTGACAGCTCAGTGGGCGGCCAGCCATGGTGGAGAGTGGATGGTTGTACCAGTCACCCACTTGGGGTCCGGGTGGGTGGCAATACTGCGGGTGGGGGTCTGCTAGACACCAGGAGAATGAGGAATACCTTTTTTTACAGGGATTGAGGGATGAGTCTAAATACCGGGAAGTATAAATGTCTTTCATATTGGGCTAGCCGATTGGTGAGGGGCACTAGACACCATGAAATTTATGTTACATTGGGACAGTGATCGCAGGGGAGAACAACTAGACACCAGGAATTCTATTTCACATCGGGCCAGTGATCAGCGGGGTGGAACCAGTAGACACCAGAGAATTTTATTCTACATCTGCCGGCGATTGGCGGGGGGACTAGACACCAGGCAATTGTATTTTACTTCAGGATGGTGATCAGCAGGGTGGACAATTAGACACCAGGGATAGATCGTGCCGACAATTGGTGGTGAGAGGGATTCCATGGAAAGTTTGCAGAAATACTCATTCCATATTTTTCTGCTGTGGAATTCCACCATTCTGTTTCAGGCAAAATTTGGCAGAATTTCAGTGGAATTTCAAAAATTCTGTGAAATTTCGTTCCTCCAGAATTTGAAAATTTCACACAGCACTACTGCTTTCATTGTCCTAACCCCCTTTTTATGTTTGCTTGCACGCATGTGCAAGAAACACAGTGCCATCATCCGAGATTTCGGAGGTGTGTCACCTCCTCCTCCAATTCAGTCAGTGTGTTGGCAGGCGCAGCCCCTGTAAGCCAATGCATGCTGGAGCTGTCTATGACAAGCTCCAAAATGCAGTGGCATACAGTTGAAAGGGGGAGCTACGCTTCAGTGAGCAGCGATAAGATATCGCCTGCTCATGTGCAGCTCCCCTACACCACACACACACACACACACACACACGAGCATGCATACTGCATGCTGCCCCACACACACACTCTATAGCTGGCGGGTGCCCAATCCCCGTCGGCTGTGCTGCTCCCCAAAAAGCCTCCCAAATGCCACGCTGCTCGATGGCATAAGCCGGAGGCGCCCAATCCCCCGTCGGCTTCACTGTCTCTCCCTCCCCTCCATGCTATCACCGGCGGGGGTGCCCAATCCCTGTCGGCTTCACTCTCACCCCCAGTACAAGGTGCCATGCTGGAGGCCCACCCAGCGTGGCAAGTGATGCTTTGGCCGACAGGGGTGCCCAATCCCCATTGGCTGAACGCCCCCAATCATCCTTGTGCCACGCTGGAGCCCACCCAGCGTGGCAAATGTCCAGCGTAGTCATAGAAAAAAAAAAAAAACTGTAAAGAAAAACGGTCCCACATAGTCTCCTGGCCCCTCCCACAACCTGCACCCACCCACTGCGCACCCTGCCTCCCCACACACCCTCACCCCATACTTACCTCCGGAGCTCGGTGCGGCAGTCTTGGTGGACGGGAACACGTCTGCACTCTTCAAAGCCGACCGTGAACTGAGAAATGCCCGGTAAGCTGTATAATGGGCTAGATAGGGGTTTTCAACTTTATTGCATATCTCAGGAATTTTTGGAACTTTTGCACAATTTTCAACATGGGGCTTTGGGACCCTTCTCATGATGGTGTCACTGTCATGGCGTCATTCGGCAAGGTGATTTCGCAAATCACTGCGCTAAATCACCCTTCGGGCCTGAATAACACCATGACAGTGACATCATTCATGAGAGGGGTCCCAAAACCATGTTGTGGTTACAGAATCAAATGACTGTTTTAGCGTCGTTGTGCAGTTCCTCGCAGGCTTGTAAGTTCACGAATTTTCAATATTTTCACTCCAGATTTTCAACATTGCCATTTTACCACACCTTCTTAAGAGCAGTACAGCTGTCATTTTTCACATCTCACCCAAAATGTGTTTCCGCCCATGTAGCGCGCAATGGTGCAGTCGGTGTGCGGAATCAATGTACAGGACAAATTAAGAAAATCACAGTGACACTGTTCATGAGCAGAGGTCTTAAAATGGCTATGTTGAAAATCTGGTGAAATTCTAAAATGACTGTTTCTACGAGCGTCGTTCGCAGTTCCCACGCTGCGCTTGTAAGTTCTAAATTTTCAATATTTCACTCCAGATTTTCAACATTGCCATTTTACCACACCTTCTTATGAGTAGTACAGCTGTCATTTTCACATCTCCCCAAATGTGTTTCACCCATATAGCGCACAATGGTGCAGTGATGTCAGATCAATGTACGGGACAAATTAAGAAAATCACAGTGACACTGTTCATGAGCTGAGGTCTTAAAATGGCTATGTTGAAAATTTGGTGAAAAAATTCAAAAAAATGACTGTTTTACGAGCGTGAGTTTGAGTTGTACAGTTCCTATGCACACTCATAAGTTTGTGAATTTTCAATATTTTCACTCCAGATTTCCAACATTGCCATTTTACCACACCTCCTTATGAGCAGTACAGCTGTCATTTTTCACATCTTGCCCAAAATGTGTTTCTGCCCATGTAGCACACAATGGCGCAGTTGATGTGCAAAATCAATGTATGGGACACATTAAGAAAATCACAGTGACACTGTTCATGAGCAGAGGTCTTAAAATGGCTATGTTGAAAATTTGGTGAAAAAATTCCTAAAAATGACTGTTTTACGAGCGTGCGTTACGCAGTTCCTATGCATGCTAGTAAGTTTGCGAATTTAATATTTTCACTCCAGATTTTCAACATTGCCATTTTATTACACTTCCTTATGAACAGTACAGCTGCAATTTTTCATATTTCACCCAAAATGTGTTTTCCCACATGTAGCGCACAATGGTGCTGTTGGTGTGCGAAAGCAATGTTTAGGACAGATTAAGAAAATCACAGTTACACTGTTCATGAACAGAGGTCTTAAAATGGCTATGTTGAAAATTTGGTGACAAAAGTCCATAAAATGACTGTGTTATGAGTGAGCATTACGTAGTTTCCACGCACTCGTAAGTTCATGACTTTGTAATATTTTCAGTCCAGATTTTCACCAGTGGCATTTTCCACACTTCCTTATGAACAGTACAGCTGTCATTTTTCACAACATGGCTGAAGTGTGTTTCACACTTTCAGCAGAGATGCATGGTCGCTGTGGAAATCATTGTTGGGACAGATAAAGAAAATCACAGTGACACTGTTCATGATCGGAGGCACCAAAATGCCTGAGTTGACAATCTGCTGTAAAAATCCCCAACCTAATTATATTACGGTGTGCATTGCACAGTTTCTATGTCACTCATGACTTCACCATTTTTTAAATATTTTTACTACAGATTTGCAACATTGCCATTTTTACCTCCTCATGAACAGTACAGCTATCATTTTTACATCCTGTTCGGAATGTTTTTGCACCTGTGGTGCTAAATGCCGTAGTCACTGTGCATAAGCAGCTTTCGGCTAACAAACTGATATTCCCCCTGTTCATGAGGTGGGGTCACAAAAAAAACATGTTGAAAATTTGGAGTGAAAATACCAACGAATGCCTGAGGTATTAGGGTTTCCAACCATAATGCCCAACCCTGTAGAGAATGACAGGCATCAGGGGTGTGACTTGGGATTCTTGCCTGTGATGCTCATACCTTTCCACACCCTGCAGTCAGTGAGAGGCATCAAGGTATGCCTTGGACTCTTCTGCCCCAAAGTTCACCCCATTCTCCTATATCGCACCCATCTCACCATATTTCCTAATGAAATGGGGTGCGCATAAGGGCCAAAGACCCCAAGGAACACCGTGACACTTGTCAGTGTCTGCAGGGTGGGGTGTGGTGAAATGACATGGCCGTTATGCCTGACGACCCAAACGCACACCCTAATGCCTGTCACTCTCTGCAGGGTGGTGGTGGGGTTGGCTTCAGTTCAATACTTCACTGCCATTCCTATTACGCAGCTCTGTAACTTCTACACTACCACTGCCAATGCCAGCAAGCAAACATTCGGCATTGACAAATGCTTGTTTATCTTATTTTACCCCAGGAGTCTACTACCCATTTCAGTACTTGGTTCAATACTTGGTAGGCAGACAGGAGAAGGCGGGTGCCCATTGAGCCTGTCTCCCACTATAGTGGGGCCACATTGCTAGTATTTTTTAAGAGATTTTTTACTTTGTTTTGCCTTCCCCAAAACTTAGATACATACATAGATACATAGACAGTGTCGGCAGATAAGGGCCTATGGCCCACCCAGTCTGCCCATTTGAGCTTGTAAGTTCAGTTTGTTTTCCTAGATGTCTGTTTCCCCTTAACCCTGACCTCTAGAATTCCTTTATGTCTATCCCATGCATTCTTAAATCCCGTGATTGTTTCAGCCCCCACCACTTCCTCTGGCAGGGTGTTCCACTTGTCCACCACCCGTTCTGTGAAGAAAATCTTTCTCATGTTTCCTCTGAATCGTCCACCCTCCAACTTCATCCCATGCCCTCTAGTCCTGGAACATCTTTTTCGCTTAAAACTAGTGTTTTCCTGCACCCTGTTTCTCCCTGTAAGATACTTGTATGTCTCTATCATATCCCCTCTCTCCCTCTTCTCCTCCAGGGAGTACATGTTCAGTTCCTTCAACCTGTCTTCATAGGACTTGTGATGCAATCCATGCACCATCTTTGTTGCCCTCCTCTGAACCTTCTACCCTGTCTATGTCCTTACGGAGGTATGGTCTCCAGAACTGTACACTGTACTCCAGGTGGGGCCTCACTAGTGTCTTGTATAGCGGAATTATGACCTCCTTTTTCCTGCTGTTGATGCCCCTGCCTATACATCCCAGCATCCTATTTGCTTTACCTGATGCCTTGTCACACTGTTTCCTACCTTGAGGTCATCAGAGATGACCACCCCAAGATCCCTTCCTGCTTGGTGCATGCTATATCCTCACCCCCAACTGATATATTGTGCCAGGGTTTTTGTGCCCCATATGCATTATCTTGCACTTCTTTGCATTGAATTTCAACTGCCAAACCCTTGACCATTCTTCAAGTTTCTGCCAGGTCCCTTCTCATTCTGTCTACACCTCTGGTGTGTCTACTCTGTTACAGAGCTTTGTGTCATCAGCGAACAGTGAAATTCTGCCTTCTAGATCCTGCGCAATGTCACTGATGAAGATGTTGAATAGGACCGGTCCCAGCACTGATCCCTGTGGTACCCCCACTGGTCACTCTTCCCTCTGTGGGTGACAGCCATTTACCACCACCCTCTGTGTCCTGCCACCCAGCCAGTTACCTACCCACCACACTACTGTCCTGCCCCAACCCATATTCCCAGTTTGTGTAATAATCTTCTATGTGGCACAGTGTCAAAGGCCTTGCTGAAGTCCAGATAGGCCATGTCCACTGCCCTCCCTGATCCACCTCCCTAGTCACCCAGTCAAAAATTCAATGAGGTTGGTCTGACATGACCTCCCCTGGTGAAACCATGCTGCCTTGGGTCCTGTAGTCCATTGACAACCAGATGTTCCACCAATCTCTCCTTCAGTAGTGCTTCCATGATCTTTCCCACTACCGAGGTGAGGCTGACTGGTCTGTAGTTCCCTGCTTCCTCTTTGTTCCCACTTTTGTATAAGGGGACTACATCTGCTGTCCTCCAGTCTTTGGGTACCTCCCCTGTTTCCAGTGATTGGCTAAACAGGATAGCCAGAGGTTCAGCCACCACCTCTCTTAGTTCTTTAAGGACCCTGGGGTGCACCCCATCTGGCCCCATTGCTTTGTCAACTCTTAGTACTTCCAGTTCCTTCAGGACCCTTTCTCGTGTAAAGGGACTTGTGTCCATTTCTGCACCATTCTCTCCCCTTGTACTCCCTTCAGACCCATTACCCCCCTCTTCCTCAGTAAAGACTGAGCAGAAATACCTGTTCAATATGTCAGCTTTACTGTTGTCATCCTCCACGCGACTCCCATCCTCCCCCTTCAGTCTCACTATCCCTCCCTTTGTCTTTCTTTTTTCACTTATGTACCTGTAAAAGGTTTTGTCCCCTTTAACCACTGATTTTGCAATGTGTTCTTCTGTCTGAGCTTTGGCTTCCCTTACTGACTTCCCTGCCTCCCTTTGTTTCTCCTGGTACTTCTCCCTATCCCCTTCTGCCTGTGTCTTTTTGTATTGCCTGAATGCAATCTTTTTGGCTTTCACTTTCTTTGCTACCTCTTTGGAAAACCATAATGGTCTCCTCTTCCTTTTCCTCTTGCTAACCTGCTTAATGCATAATTCTGTTGTTCTTATAATCCCCATTTTAAATACTGCCCACTGTTCCTCAACCCCTGATTCCTGTCCCATTCCCCTTAATGCTTCTTTCAAGTATCTCCCCATTTTCCCAAAGTCTGCCCCCCTAAAATCCAGGATACGTGTTTTTGTGTGGTTTGGTTCTGCTCTTTCTGTGATTTCAAACCACAATGACTGGTGGTCACTGTTACCCAGGTGCTCCCCCACTGTTACCCCCATCACACTATCCCTGTTTGTGAGCAGAAGGTCCAGTATTGCCTTCTGCCGAGTTGGTTCCATGACCAGTTGCTTGAGGAAGGCACCCTGAAGGGAGTCCAGGATAAATCTGCTCCTAGTTGATGCTGCTGCTGGGATGCTCCAGTCCACGTCTGGAATATTGAAGTCTCCAACCAGTACTACCTCACCCTTGTCTGCCATCCTTTGGATGGCTAGCATCAGCTCCCTATCTGTTTCTTCCTCCTGGGCTGGTGGTCTATAGACCACACCTATGCGGATGGCTGGCCCCATTTTCCTTTCCAGCTTAACCCACAGTATCTCTCCCCCATTTTGTTCCTCCTGGATCTCTGTGGCCCTTATGTCATTTTTCACATACAGTGCCACTCCTCCTCCCTTCCTGCCTCCTCTGTCTCTTCTGAATATGTTGTAGCCAGGTATGGCCATCTCCCAGTCATGGTTATCATTACACCAGGTTTCAGTGATGGCCACAATGTCCAGGTCTGACTGTACCATGACAGCCTCCAGATCTTCCATCTCGTTGCTAAGGCTCCTGGCATTTGACACATGGCTTTCCATGATTTGACCTCCTAGCCTGCTTCACTGTTCTACTCCAGCCCTTGCTTGGTTGTCATTTATCCCTGGTTCTCCTTGTTGTCTGCCCTTCTGCTGAATTTTGTCCCTTTTCTGCTTATCCACCTTTTGGACACTAATCTCCATCTTTTGCACACTGCTTTGCAGAGATAGCCACTCCTCTGGTTCACTGGTTCCACTGCTTGCTGTGGGGGTGAGCAAGTGGTACCCTCCTTATGGCCTGCCACCCCCCTTTGCTAGTTTAAATGCTTGTCAATGTAGCATTTAAACTTATCATTGAGTGCTTGGATTCCCCTCCAGGATGGATGCAGGCCGTCAGGCTTGAACAAACCTCCATCCCTCCAGGTGGGTCCCCAGTCACCAATGAATCCAAACCCTTCCTCATAGCACCAGTTCTTCAACCATGAGTTAAAGTTCCTGGTGCATGCACTCCTATCTCTCCCTTGCCTCTCACAGGTAGTACCTGAGAAAGTGACAGAAGTAGCTACTTGCTTGAGACCCCTCCCCAGTTTCCTAATCTCTTCCTGAACTTCCTTTGGCTCCCCATTTGCCAAGTCATTAGTACCTAGGTGGATAATGACATCCAGCTCACCCTCCCGTCTTGCCTTCCCAGTGATCCCCAGTATCTTTCTTCCATCCCTCCATGCTGTGGCACCTGGTAGGCACCTCACCTCCCTGTCCTCCCCCTCCTGTGTTCCTAGCTGGATCCCTCTTACTTAATGATCTACCCTATACAGGGTTTACAAACTACCTGTGGCTCTCACTGTCATGGCTTCTTTATTGATGAGTCACTACCTGTCATATTTCAGGGTCAGTCAAGTTCATTTAATTCTCTGCCATACTGGTTTAAATGGAGTCTGACCCATCTTAAAGTACTAGAATGCAAATAGCTGTGTTACATACAAAAAATGTGCAAAGTACTGAATTTAAAGTAAACAGTTGCTACCTCAATGCCAGGCCTCTCACAAATGCTCCAGTGCTTCGATTCTCTCTGGAATCTCCAACAGGGTGCCTGAGCTTGGTTATTGACCTACCATATATAGGGTTTACCCTGCTTTGCTATCTTAACCCCCTTTCCCATTCTTACTTCTCCCCAGGAGTTAGCTACCTATGTCCCTTTTGCACTGCTGCTACTGTACATTGACTATAAGACTGTCTGTTAGCAGAATATCACAGTGTAACAGAGGGCAGGTAAACTGTCACTTCCTACCTTGTCTGACAGCTCACCTCCAGGGTCCCCTGTGAACCTGCTGTCTCACTGCTGACACTGTGTAGACATCCCACAGTCAGACCCCCCACACACATTCCTGCTCTGTTCTACTCACACAGCGGGATGCAAAGTGAGGGAGTCATTATATTTATTTCATTTTTGTTGAGCCGGTACAGTAGGTACACTAGACAAGAAAACTCCTATTTTCATGCACAACCAGGGAGATTACAAAGATTTGCCAAATGCCGCTTCCTGATCCACTACTACTGGTTGCTCCAGTCTAGTTTACCAACAGAAACATGTGCTAGCAGCCTAAAACTACATCGACAGTAACACTCTGGTTACATTTAACAGAACAGATTTCTAAAACATTAATAACAGAAACATAAAAACATAGCCAATGACAGCAGAAAAAGACCAGAGGTCCATCCAGTCCACCCAAGTGCCCAATACTGCTGTATCTGTAATAATAATGTGAGCCATTAATTAGAAAACTAGCTGTAAAAGCTATTTTAGAAATTTCTGGGAACTTTAAAAATACAATGAGGATGACTCCATGGATGTCAGAAATATATTTTGCCAAATAAACTATATGATGCAATTTTTTTGCTGAATAAATACTGCTGCTTTAAACAGAGAAGCAGTTGGCTGAAGTCCTAAGCCTATACATTTAATTTCAATTCATTTTTATTACGTTCACTTGTGCGCATGTGCAAGGAACGTTTTGGGAAAGTAGCACACTTGGAGGTGTGCCTCTCCCATCCAATGCACTGCTCCCTTGAGCAGGCATGGCAGTCCTGCACCAATGGGTGCAGGAGCTCAATATGACGGCGGTGTTCCTCTGCTTCAAAGGAAAGCACCGCTGCCATACTGAGCGCCGCCGTCATGGCGTCCCCCACAGCTTTCAAACTTTGTTTGCCGGCGGAGTGCCCAATCCTCCGTCGGCTCCACGGCCCCAAACTATCCTGCTGCCACGCTGGGGCCCACCCCAGCATGGCAAGCGGTGCTGTTTTGCCGACAGGGTTGCCCAATCCCAGTAACCTCAGCCCCCCGCAGTAGTTTGCCGACGGGGTGCCAATCCATCGGCTCCTCGCCCCCAGTCATCTTGTGCCATGCTGGGAGCCCACCCCAGCGTGGCAACGGTCCCATGTCGTTGTCGTTTTTTTACACCTGTAAAATAAAAATGTCCCACGCGCATCTCCAACCCCCTCCCACAACCCGCACCCACCCTGTGCACCCAGCCTCCCCACCCCCACACTCCATATTTACCTCCGGACTCCGGCGCGACGATCTTCGGTGGACCGGGAACAAATCTGCACTCTTCAAAGGCGACTGCAAACTGAGAAATGCCGGTAAGCTGTATAATGGGCTGGAGAGGTTTCAACTTGTGCATATCTCAGTCATTTTGGAATTTTTGCACCAATTTTCAACATGGGGTTTTGGGACCTTCTCGTGAATGATGTCACTGTCATGACGTGCCTCTTGGGCCCGAAGGAGGTGATTTCTCAGGCACTGCACAGTCACTGCAGAAATCACCCTTTGGCCTTGAATAACGCCATGACATGAGTATCATCGTAGAAGGGTCCCAAACCCCATGTTGAAAAGTTGGTGCAAAAATTCCAAAAAATGACTGTTTTACGAGTGTGCATTGCGCAGTTCCTACGCAAGCTCATAAGTTCGCGAATTTTCAATATTTTCACTCCAGATTTTCAACATTGCCATTTTATCACACCTTCTTATGAGCTGTACAGCTGTCATTTTTCACATCTCACCCAAAATGTGTTTCCGCCCATGTAGCGCACAATGGCGCAGTCAGCACGCGAAATCAATGTATGGAACACATTACAAAAATCACAGTAACACTGTTCATGAGCAGAGGTCTTAAAATGGCTATGTTGAGAATGGTGAAATATTCTAAAAGTGACTGTTTTACGACCGTGCGTTGCGCAGTTCCTACGCACGCTCGTACGTTTGTGAATTTTCAATATTTGCACTCCAGATTTTCAACTTTGCCATTTTACCACACCTCCTCAGGAGCAGTACAGCTGTCATTTTTCACATCCTGCCCAAAATGTGTTTCTGCCCATGTAGCGCACAATGGCACAGTCAGTGCACAAACTCAATGTATGGGACACATTAAGAAAATCACAGTGACACTGATCATGAGCAGAGGTCTTAAAATGGCTGTGCTGAAAATTTGGTGAACAAATTCCTAAAAATGACTGTTTTATGAGTCTGTGTTGCGCAGTTTCTACGCACGCTCGTAAGTTTGCGAATTTCCAATATTTTCACTCCACATTTTCAACATTGCCATTTTACCACACCTCCTTATGAGCAGTACAGCTGTCACTTTTCACATCCTGCCCAAAATGTGTTTCCGCCCATGTAGTGCACAATGGCACAGTCGGTGTGCGAAATCAATGTATGGGACACAGTAAGAAAATCACAGTGACATTGTTCATTAGCAGAGGTTTTAAAATGGCTATGTTGAAAATTTGGTGAAAAAATTCCTAAAAATGACTGGTTTATGAGCGTGTGTTGCACAGTTCCCACGCACGCTTGTAGGTTTGCGAATTTTCAATATTTCCACTCCAGATTTTCAACATTGGCATTTTACCACACTTCCTTATGAGCAGTACAGCTGTCATTTTTCACATCCTGCCCAAAACGTGTTTCCGCCTATGTAGCGCACAATGGGGGTAACAAAAAGGTCATGCTGACAATTTATTGTGCAAATACCAGAAATCGCACAGGGCATTAGGGTAAAGCACCATACATGCCAAACACCACTGCAAATACCTGCAAGCGAACGTTCGGCATTCACAAATGCTTGTTATGGAGTGTAACCATTCAGACAAGAGCATTTGCATTGGCTTCCCTTCAAGTCCCTTCAAGTACAGAAGTAACCTATAAAAGTTTCATCCCAGGATCTTCTTCCCAGGCTTCTCACAAAGGAGCCAACAACAGCTGCGATAGGAGACAAAAGATCTAAGAAGGTAAAATGTATTCAAATTTTAGACTTTTTTCAAATTTCCAGGTTGCAGGAAAGCAGGAGGAAGGAAGGGGTTGCAGCCATTTTGAAGTATGTGTGAGGAAGGGTGGATGCAGGTGTTCCTGATTAAGGAGTGGAAACCCAGATTAGAAGATGTTGAAAGGTAGTGACTATTAGGGGTTCAATTAATTTATTTTCAATGGAAGTCTAAAACTTCCATTAGTCAAATTCTGGAAGTCAATCCAATTTTTGAGAAGTCAAAATACTTCCAGGATCCCACTTGTGGAAGTCAATGTTCTTGGAAGGACCAGTTTATGGATGTTAATTCAATATATTACTGGTAAAATACAGTTTTATTTCAGAAAAATCCATCATTTCTGACTTCCATCCCTACAATTTTGGAAGTCATCACATTTTTTGTTTTACATCTGGAAGTCAATGACTTCCTCCCCCTTTATTTTGGAAGTTTTTGTCTTATTTTCGGAAGTCAAATACTCACAAAATGGAGTTAACTGAACCCCTAGTGACTATATATAAGTGGTTTAAGGCTCTGAGCTGCAAATCTGGTGACATCCAGAAGACCAGACCTGGGTTTGAATCCCAAAGCTTCCACTTGCATGTTGTGTGACCCTGAGCAAGTCACTTAACTTCCCTGTGCTCCCAGGTCGCTCCTGTAAAAAAGCTTTCAGCTTAGTGTGCTACTCCTGGTTAAACAAAAAAAAAAAACAAGAAGGTAAGAGACATGGTAAAACCCAAATGGCAGACTTGAAGGAATGAGTGACATTAGGGTACCGACATTCATGAATGAGACAAAAAGAAGAAACAGTACAATGGTGAACCAATTATGGCTGAAGAGCTTCTTAGAGCATTGGAGCTCAGCTTCTTAAAAATAGTCCATATGTTTGAAGCCTTTTCTTATGGCTGCATGTGATGTTTTGTGATTTTTTAATGCTCTAAATAAAGGGAAACTGGCGGCAGTCACAGTTCAAGTCTTTTAGGTTCTCCACATGTCAGAAACAGCATGCATAAGCATACTATAGGATATGAATAGGGCTTATTTAAGATGGAAAACAGTGGCTTCCCAAATGTTGTTGTAGGACAGTTCAAAATTCAAAAAAGTTGTTGTACTATCGTTCTGATGTCAGATCGATAGTACAACAACTTTCCAGCCTTGAGCTGCTACATGAGTGGCTGAAAACAGAGCTGATCAAAAAATGCACGCTAAAATGGTGGAGGTGCTTAACGAGCAGTCAGTAGTGCCATTCACTCAGATAGTTGGGACACGGACTGCCATACTCGGCTCTGTGTTGCCAAACTATCAGTTTGGCAGTTTTTTTTATTTCTGTTGCCATTAATCCTCCGGGTCAGAACAGAGCAGGACTGCAGGAAGCAGTGAAGCACCGGTATCTTCAGTGTCAAAACTGGATGGGGACTCCAGCACGGACTAGGAGCGAGTGAGCGGGAGAATATTTACAAAGCATGAACATTGTCCAAAATTACACATCCTATATTTTGGGGAACCATATACTATATAAAATAGTATATGGTTGCCCAAACATAACAATGCTTTGTTGCCATCTTGGGGATGTGATGACGTTACATGGATCTCTCAAGCTTCTCTCTCTCGAGGTCTGTGTGATGTCATCACATCCCCTCAATGGCAACATAGCCTTGTTGTGTATGGGCAACCATACACTATTCTATATGTAGCGCTAGTTCCATACACAGTAAGGAATTCAGCCAGTGAAGATGAAGAACATTTACACTAGTACTGGAATCGTAGCCCTCTGTGTAGTTATCATTTATCTGTTGGGTTTAATTATAGTGGATTGCATTCTAAGATAATCATGCATTTTGCTTACATTTTATTTACCCAGGATAACCCAGCAAGGATAGATACAACATCTCATTTCCATTGGGATCATTCTACTACCTGTTTCTTCAGCTAAGTGAGGTAGATCCGTAGTTCTCAAGCTTCAGTTCCTGGAGGCCTCAAAGGGCCTTAAAGTGTGGCCACCAGAATTTACTCTTGGCCTCACTCCTTAGTTTTTAACCCCAAAGATCCTATTAAAAAACTACACCCCCTATATCACACATTTCTTTAAAACAATAAATCAAGTCTATGATGTATTTTCACTTCAAATGTATCTCTGACATTTATATGAAAGGCACAAAAAAAAAGTAAATTCCATTTCTTTTGTAACTGGAGCTCTAAAGAGCTGTGTGGTCACAGAAAACTGGCCTCATTTGGGAAACACTGAACTAGAGTATTGGGAGGTGAAGGGACTTGCCCAAGGTTGCATAGTGAGAGTATTTGGCTCTACAGGGATTTGAACCTGCGATCTTGTGGTTCCTAAGTCTGGTCTCTAACTAGCAGGCCATACACTGCCCTGTTTATTTTAGTTCTTTACATTGTGCCAAGCTGTTTATACAGTATAAGTAAGCAACAAACCATGATGGGCAAGGCCACTAATTTTTGATTTTACCGGAAACCCAGTAAAATTATGAAATTTGGACTACCTGCACACTGCTGAAAGCAAAGAATTTCATGGAATTTGGCATTTTAGATCAGATAAGAAAATCTGCAGAACTTGTATTTTTCTTACAATTGCTTCCTGTACCATTTTCAATTTGCTTCATTTAATGCTGTGTATATTAAGCCTTCTTTTATTCTGATAATTCATACATATACTAAAAGAATGACAGCAGAATTCTGGTAAAATCCAGAAATTAGACTAACAATCTCTAATGCAATTTCTGGAATTTCAAGTCTTAGACATGTAGAAACATAACAGTTGATGGCAGATAAGAATCACTAGGCTCATCCAGTCTGCCCATTTTCCTTGCCTACTGTAAAAACTGCAGACCCTACTTGATCTCTGGCTTTACCGCCTCATTCCTATTACTAGGGTTCCTCTATGCCTGTCCCATGCATGCTTGAATTCCCCCACTGTGTTTGCCCTCACCACCTCCACTGGGAGTCTATTCCATACATCCAGCACCCTTTCAGTGAAGAAATTTTTCCTCACACTATCTCTTAGTCTACCCCCTTCCAACCTCATGTCATGCCCCCTCATTCCTGGACATCTTCTTTTCTGAAATATGCTACCCTCTGGTACCCTGTTTATGCCTTTTAGATAGTCGTAGGTTCCTATCATATCTCCCCTGTTTCTCCTCTCATCCAGAGTATACATATTAAGGTCTCCCAGTCTCTGCTCATATGACTTTTGGTGCAGACCCTGCACCTTCTTTGTTGCTCTTCTTTGAACTGCCTCCACCCTGTCTATGTCCTTATGAAGATGTGGCCTCCAGAACTGGACACAGTATTCCAAATGAGACCTCACCAATAACCTGTACAGTGGCATCACTACCTCCTTTCTTCTGCTGGTGATACCTCTCCCTATGCACCCCAGCATCCCACTGGCTCTCCCCACAGCTTTCTCACATTGTTTGGCCAACTTTAGGTTATCAGATATGATTACCCCCAAATCCCTTTCCTGTTTGGTGACCATAAGTATCTTCCCCCCACCATCATGGAATCCTCCCTGGGTTCTTGTACCCCAAATGCATGATTTTGTACTTTTTTGCATTGAATCTCAGTTGCCGCAGTCCAGACCATTCTTTCAGTTTATCTAGGTCCCTCCTCATTTTTTTCCACTCCACCCTGTTGCAGATCTTAGTGTCATCTGCAAGGAGCACACCTTCCCTTCCAGCCCCTCCACAATGTCACTTATGAAGACATTAAACAGGACTGGCCCCAGGACTGATACCTGTCACACCCTGCTGGTCACCCTCCTTTCTTCAGATTGATCTCCATTTACCACAACCCTCTGTCTTCTATCACTCAACCAGTTCCTAACCCAGTTTACCACCTTGTAACCTGTGTCTGGAAAACATTATTTCACTATTTTAATCACCATACATCAGTGGCCTTGATGATGAGGTGCGCATTAAAGGATTAACAATGCACCCTGCTGAAGCCTAATAAGGCATGAGGCTGAAGGCTGAGTTTCCTTATGGCAATGGGAAGTGCATTGTTAATCCTTTAATCCACACCTAGTGGTGGCTTATTGCACTTATAACATGGCTTATTGTAGGCAATGCGTTTTTCTAGCCTTCACAATGAGATCTGGTTTCTGACCATGCAGTGTTAGAATTTTAATGCACGGTCATATGATGGCTGTCATCCAATGAGTTTTCTGGATTTATCCTTGCCAATTTATAAAAAACAAATGTATAGTGTTGTGAGCCAGGGTGCTCAGTAATGCAGATATGGTAGGATTCCTTTTACAGTGGGTCATGATGCAGCATTCCTATTGGAGTGGCATGATGTCACTTACTAGTTGTACAGAGCAATTAGTTGCAGCGGTCCACAGTCACATAGAAACACAGAAACATAGAATTTGATGGCAGATAAGGGCTGCTTTGCCCATCCAATCTGCCCATATGATATCATAAAAGCCAGCAAAGCTAACACTGAGTATTAGGGCATCAGGTTGCAGAGGGACTTTCAGAGACTAGAGGACAAGATAGATCATGTCAACTGTTTAAAATTTAAAGGAGGGCTAGGAAATGCTTCTTGTTCTTAGCCTCATCTCAAAGGGGAGTGGGGGTGTCGGAATACAAATGCAAACCAAGTGATAATGAACCTGGTTCATCTGTCAGTGGTTTGGGTTCCATGTCATAATGGCAATCGCGTAATAGCGATCGCCATTGCGGTAAGTGTACATCACCAAAAATGAATTTCGCCGAAGCACACTCATGGTGAGGATAAAGAGGGCTCCATAGTCCTACGGGTTTTTAGTTAATGTAGGGGGCTGCACCCCCTGCATCCCTCCCTCCCCCCATGGAGGGCTTTCCCCCCCACAAGTCCTGCTAATGGATTCTCAACTGTAGGGGTGGTACATGTTGAGGGGGGTGAAAAACATGGCAAAATAACAAGCCACCCACCAGCAAAAAAAAAAAATGCGCCGCGCCAGTCCCGAACCCTGCACCCTGTAACCTCCCAAGCTGCCCACCACATCCCATCCCACATACCTTCCCTCCTCTTCCACCCCCTCACGTGCCTGTATACTCACGTACATCCATTCGCCATACCACACCCACCCCAGCATCCGCTCGCTACCCTGCCAGGTAGCCCTATATACAGGCACCATGATTGAGTCACCCTTTTTGTAAGTGCTCAGTCACGGTTGTCCTGTACATGGTATACCGGTTTTTAGTGAATGGAGGAAATTTAGCCAGCACATCATGGAAATCTCCATACTGTTTCCAAGAAATGTCATGGGTTCTTTAACGTACACCTGAACAACTACCAGAACAGACAGAGAAGACCTTTGTTTCATGTCTCATTCAATAGACTGCACTTTCAATAGCACGGTCCATGCTGGGACATTGGTATGGCTACTTTTAACCAAGGGTGGAGCACCCCTGCAGAGGTACAAAAAACACCTCCTTCAGCACCTGGTGTTTGTGGAGGTCTGCCATCCTACTACTGACCAGGCCTGACACTGCTTAGCTTCTGTCATCTGATGGGATCAGGCTAGAGGGCACTATGGCCACAGGCAAGATGTGATTTAATATGGACTAATACAAAGTGATGTACTTCCTGCCCAAAACAGCCCAGAACATTTTTTAGCAAGTAGGATAAAACATATGACAAAAGAGCAAACAAAGTGATCTAGGAGTCACTATAGACTAGACTCTGAAGTAGGTGCAAATGTGTCCAGCAGTAGTTTGAAAGACTAATTGGATACTTGGCTGCATCAAGTGATAGGCGTGCTTGTGGTTCTTGATACTGATTGGCTGAAATTATGTAAGTGATCTATAATGAAACATAAACAGACCAGAGCCCCATACTTTTTTATTTATTTTTTATTTTTACTTTTATTTTTATTTAATAACATTCGGAATTACAACCCTTTGAGTCATAGACTCCTTTACAAAGGCTCCACGTCAAACAACAATAAGGACTTACATATAGTATTAAGCAGTACAGTGTTCAGGTAGGAGAAACAAGAGATATTACAAGGAATGGAATTAGGCACACAGTATTATACAATATTATAAATACGGGCCCAGATATTCAAACTGCACCACAAAGTAGCGCAATAGCAGGAGCAGGGGCAAGTGCAGTGCGCCCATGCACAACACATGTGATATTCAAACACAGCGCAGGCCAAGGTACGCTTGAGTAACACAACTGAATATCGTGCCAACTGCGCCATGGTGCAACCAGGGATGTGCAGTGTCACAGGGCTGATGCACAGTAGCACAACCAGGGATGCGCAGGGACAGGATGCAGGGGTGCACCACCCATGGAAGACATGGGCAGAGGAGCACGCAGCAGACCAGACAGCGCCCCCCCACACCCCATGAACTGCACAACCAATGGTGAGCTGGATGAACCACCAGCCCATGAACACCAGCACTGAATCCACAGCTGAGGCATGGTGCCCCAGCACACCCCCTGGCAAGCAGTGACCGTAACACAAGGAGGTCTGGCCACCCTGTGCCCCCCATCCCACCAATGCAGAGCACACCCTGCACATCGATCCCCAGACACCCTGCCCAGGAGCAGGGCCCAACAGTGCATGGCTCTGTATGCATGCCACCACTCCCACTGTGACAATGCAACCCTGTGCACCATGGGGTCATGCATGGTAGCCCCACCGTGAACACCCCGCTGTGGGCAGCAACAGCCACAGATGCAACAACTGCAGACACAGTGCCACCCTGCACAGCCCCCCCGTGGCACAGCCGAGAGGTTGACCCTGCATCGGCACCCGAGGTACCCTGCATGTGACAGGGCCTGCCCTGGACCCCACCACCAGCAGGATAGCACCCCACACACCCACCCAAGCACACACACTGTCTCAGCACTGGACCCAACAGCCAGCACAGATGCCCACAGTGGTGCATGGAGGCATGCGCCACACAGGATGCAACACAGGGCATGGACAAACACCCACCCAGACCCAAGGGTACCCCAACACAGGAACACAATAGCGGGGTAACAAACATGCTGATGTGTGACCACAGCAGCTGTGTACTCATGGCCAGCACCCCACTATGGCACAGGTGTACCAGCCACCCTGAGCATGCACCATGAAGCCATCCGCCATCAACATGCGGCTGGAGCACAAGTGACAGACATCAGAGTACAGACCCTGCAACAGACACTAGCGACAGCATGGAGGGGGGGCAACAACAGCAGAGGCCACAGTGTCACCCAAGGAAGACGTGCACCAGACCAGTGACAGGAGGCAATCCGCCATTGTGCCGGGTCCAGGGGGTGGCCAGCATGGACAGCCACCACTGACATGCCAGCAGACCATGCATAGCACAGACATGCAAGGGTGTCAGCTACACGGGCCATGGACATACTGATGGGGGCACCATGGACACCGGGGAACACTGCACACAGGTGTCCAGTGCACAGGGAACAACACACATACCACAGACAGTGACCAAGTCCCCCACCCACATCATAGGTGGGTCCCTGCCAGACACACACACACGTCCAGGCCTGCACCACCCTGACACCATGCATACCACTGCAGCCAAGCACCATTAGCCCGCTGCAAATCAGAGACCACCACAGTTGTCATAACATAATGGATATATTAAAGGATTGTGAAAAACAAAACATATTTACAACTATATACAATGGGTGGAAGGGCCACAAACCAGGTGGGGGAGGGCATGCGGCAGGGGTGAACAACTGGGAGAGGGATGAAGGGGTGTGAGGGTTAGTCCGAGGGGGAATACAATAAGGGGGCATAGAGAGCCTATCGCCGGCCCCTCTCCCCACTTCTGTCCCTTCACTGTCTTCTGTGGTGCCATACACCATCCTGCTCCATCCTTTGCAGGAGCTCAAGGGTGGCCCTGGCGAGCTGCAGCAGCACCTGTACACCTCTCTCAAGCACCATCCAGTGTTGTCCACCTAGGACAAGGGAGCAGAGTCATTACGCGTGACTGGCCAGACCCCTTCAACCCACTCATTGTGCATGGCATACAGCCATGGGCCAGGCCCCTGTGATGGCATGTGACCACGCACAGTGACCGAGCCCACAAGACCCGCCTACCCAGGCACCCACAGCCATGCGGACCACTGCACACACACAGCCCATGTCCCGCTGGCACCACCGTGGCTGTATGGTGACAAGCTATGCCTGTGAGGCAGTGGGTACAGCTATGTACCCAGTGCACGCACACACCACCAGCAGTGCTCACCCACATATGCAGTGCCACAGGACAGTGCTGAGTGCACCAAGTGGCATGCATGGCAGTGGGGCCAAGTGCTGGTGGCCATGCCCCGCCACCAACCGTGCAACACAGCATGCACAGATGTAAGGGGAAAAGCGGCACTCATCTGCATCCAGGCTGGCTGGGTGCTGCTGGCCCATGGCCCATCCACCACGACCCTGCTGCAGCTGTGGTGCACCAACCCTGTCCTGCTACGGCGCTTCTCTGGGCCTAGGGTGCAAACATGGAGAGGGAATCATCAGTACAAACCAGTAGCAAATCCCCCATGGGTGTGTGCATTCCTGCACAGCCCAGCCATGCAGCAACCCCACCACTACCACCACCGCCTCACTAGATGGCCCCCACCTCCCTGTGGGGTGGACACATGAACACCGAGATACCCGGACAGATGTAAGCTACCAGTGTATGGATGGAGCACCTACCTGGCCGTGGCATGGTGCCTCACCGGGCGGTGCCTGCAGATGCCCCAGTCTGTCTGGGTCCCTCCGCTGGAGGTCGCCATACCAGTGGCGACACTGCTCACCAGACATGGCAATACCGGTGGCCTCCCCCATGCCTTCAGCCATGTCCTCCCACACAGCACTGCTTGGCCTATCAAGTGGGTCCTGGCCAAACAGGGCCCCAGCGTGGGGCACAACAATGCCCACCAGGTTGGCCAGCTCTATGGCACTCCACTGCTGTGCTCACCTGCGTGCCATCCTGCAGTGAGTACCATTAACAAAATGGCTCTCTGTAGCTCATGTTCCCCACGTGTGGAGGTTGCGCCATGCTGCACTGCCATTCCCCATTGCACTGTCACCAAACTGCGCGATAGGGGTGCACCCATGTGGACGCATGGTGCCTAGGGGACAAAGGTCGACCACAGGGTCAAGGGTCTGTCCTCGTACAGAGCGCCACAGTGCTATTGGGACTCCCTGCATGTAGCGCAGTAGGGTGCCTGTGTGTGACGCCTTGTAGCGGCCTACCACGCTGTGGCTCCATGGCACCTACGGCACACCAGGGTATGAGCGCCACATGGGCAAACAGCACACTAGCGCCACTAGCACAGTGGTGGCTGTGCCCTGCACTGCCTCCCGTGCACAGCACATCATCAGTGCTGCACGTGTTGGTGTCAGCACCCCAGGCATACACCGTAAGGTGCCTACTTCACACGTCACAGAGTTGTGCCATAGCTTGAGCACGCTCAACAACATTGCACAAGGTGCAACAGCGTGATATTCAGCCAGCATATGCAAATCAGCTCATCATCAATTCCATGGCTCAACCACTGCATTAGCATTCACTTAAAGTTGTGCCTCGCCTTATTTGCATGCATTGTGCTATATAAATGTGACATAGAGCTGCAGAGGACATAGTTTGGTATTGCAGTCTATTGTGGTGGGTTGCATGCTGTTATGATGTGTGGACTGTGGTTTGTGAGGGCTGAATGGGACTGCACATTCAAAGTTAACACCTGTCATTCCAACAGGCTCGATCATGACTGGATGAGAGAATGAGAAGGAACAGGGATGGGGGGAGAAGGAGGAGGCCCAACTTTAACTGGGCTGAATCAGATGCCCTGTTAGAGGTATATCTTGACAGGGACAGCGGTAAATGCCACAGGCCTGACCTGCGGCATGGGGTGAGGTGGCACGTGCCGTGAACCAGCATGGCAGCCACCAGTGGTCAGTGCAGGAGTGTAAAAAGAAGGTCAGCATGGACAGGAGGAGGATCAAGGATAAGGTGGCTGCCATCAGGGCAGCACGTGCTGCCACCAGTAGGGGGACAGCCAGATGTGCCACGCCTGACGCCACAGGAGGAGTGGGTGACCGGCAGCATGCAGCATTGTGCCATAGAGGGTGTTCCTGGTGGTGGCTTCCAGATGGGTGGCAGCCCATCACTGCATGGTAGGTCCTGTGCTGTCACTGTGTGGGTGATGGGGGGAATGCCACATGGCAGGGCAGGGTGGAGACACTAATGCTACTGTGTTCCCTTACAGCTCCTGACCATCTACATGGGTCAGCGGTGGTGGGTGTGTCCACTGAGTGTGATGCCCTGGACACAGAGGAACACCCATCCACCTCCACAGGTTTCCAAGGGACCGGACCAGTGCATACCTGCCTGTCTGTCCAGACTGAAGATGGTGGTGTGGGTGCGGATGAGGCCCTGCCTGTGTCCCAGTGTGACAGCGCCCACGGTCTCCAGTGTGCTGGGACATGGATTGGTGCTGGATCCAGCACCAATGATGATGGATCACACGTCCTGGACAGTGATATGTGTGGGACGTAGGATGGTCTCACAGTAGGCAATGGCACAGGCATTGCCATGGGTGGTGCCACCGTGGAGGCCTGCATGACAACACAGCCCCAGCCTGTGCCTGTATGCCCCAGTGGGGCATCACTGGTGTGCATCCAGGCCTTTGGGGCTGTAGCGGCCACTGCAGCGGTGCCAGTGAGCCCTGGTGATTGGCAGCTGGAGGGGCAGTGTCAGCAGTCAGCCAATGGCGATAGGTGGACAGGGTCGGGGGCGGTGGCAGTGCACCACGTGTGGATGTGCCCCGGCATGGCTCTGGTATGCAGCACCCATCATCAAGGGTGCTGCCCAGCAGGGCCAGGAACACCATGAGGGACAGCATGCCGGACCAGCGGATGACCTCTTTGACGAGCATAGCCATCTACTCCAGGCTTCAGTGGATGAGCAGTTGTGGCTTGTGACTGCAGTGGATGAACTCAGTGCGGTTCTGCACCAGGCAGAGGAGCGGCACAGCAGAGACCACGGTCTGCTCCTGGCAGAGATGGCCGGTAGTGGGAGGATGTGACTGCTGCCATTGACAGGCAGACAAATGCATTCACAGCTGCCATGGTCACATTAGGCACCCAGTTTGGTGCCCATGCGCTGCAGACACCATTCAGTGTCATGTCCACCCCCCGTTCCCAGCACTGTACGACACCTGCTATGTCGACACCGGGTTTGGCTGTGGGCATACCGAGCACACCTGGCGCGGGCATATTCGGTGAGCTGCAGACCCCTGCGTGAACAAGGTCGTGTTCACGCAGTGTCACTCCTGGGGGACCGTAGATGCCACCCCATGAGTCCAATGGTCAGCCTGGCATGGCTGGCAGGTCTCGGTGGGGCCGTCCATGCATCTGTGGTGGCCATGGCACTGTGCCGTGTGACTGATCTGTCTCCCACCATGGCCACTGTCTGCCGCTGCCCTATGTGCAGTGTGGTGTGCATCATGCAACTCACGGGTGGGGTACCCGGCCCTGCACACACATGGTCCTTGTGCACACCCTCCCGCCTGCTGGCCACTGTGGTGTGTGCATGATGATGCCTGCGTTGCGCTGTCCACCAGTGTGCAATGGTGCCCAGCATCTGAGGCATGCACAGTGATGGCCACTGGGCGTGGTCATGTGTGGACCTGTGTGGGGGTAGGGGTGGCAATTGGGGTTGGTGTGCCATCTACCCCTTGTGCATGTGGTGTGTGTGTGTGTGTGTGTGTGTGTGTGTGTGCACGTGTCATGTTCAGCCCTGCCCATCCCTGATGCCATGTGCGGTGCCATACTCAGACCCATTCCCTTACCGCTGTCCACCCCTTGGGTTCTTCCCTGCCTGTCTGAGGGCTGTGCCCTTGCCATTGGTGGTTGCGCATGGCCCTGTGACCTACCTGTGTTGACCAAAGTGCTCTTCTGTGATGGTGTCCCGGTGCAGCTGTGACATCCGGATCAGGCAGGGGTCCCTTCGCCCAGGGGGTGACTGCCCAACACCGGCTGGACTGGTGTCCTCATCGTCCCCACCACTGTCCCCCTCTTTACCTCTATGGCTATCCCACAGTCATTGGCCATGTTGTGCTGGATGCAACAGGCCAGGAATAGCCTGCAGGCCTTTGAGGGGCTGTACTGTAGGGCACTACCAGATGTGTCCAGGCACCAGAAATGTGCCTTCAGCAGCCCGAACACCCGCTCGATGACATTCCATGTTGTGGCATGTGCCTCATTGTACCGTAGCTGCGATGGGGTCATGGGGCACTAGTATGGCGTGAGCAGCCAGGGACAGAGTGGGTAGCCACTGTCACCTGTGTGTAGAGGGAGGACATTAGTATGGTGGTGTGCATCACTTTGCCATGGGCCGACAAGGCTGGAACCCATGGCACCTCTGACTATGCATCCCTTCACGTCTGCTCATGTCATCCTGCGTGATATGCATACTCACCCACTAGGTGGCCAGTGGGTATGTCCCCACTCTCAAACCTGTGGCACAGTGTGGACTGGTGCCAGATGTAGGCATCATGTGCTCCTCCAGGGTGCGTGGCACAGACATTGGTTATGTGCCCCCTGGTATCGCACACCACCTGGCAGTTGATGCTTGCATACCCCTTCCAATTGATGTAGGACACACCATCCAGGCCAGGTGGCGTGCGGATGGCCACATGGGTGCAGTCAATGGCCCCGAGCATGCCAAGCAACCGTGCTACCCTGTGGAACTATTGTATGTGTGCTGTGCGCTCTGCCTGTGTGCTGGGGAAATGGATGTACTCCACAGCATGTGGCAGCAGTGTGCTGAGGAATTGTGTGAGTAGGAGTGACGCGGCCGACTGGGTCATGCCTGTTTTGTCCCCTGTTGGTCTCTGGAAGGTGCCCATGGTGAACAGGCACATGACGGTTGTCACCTTTGTCTCCACTGACAGAGCATGGCTCCATCATGTGGGTGCCTGCATCTCATCACTGCACAGCTCACAGAGCCGCCTCAGGATCGCCTGGTTCAGGTGGTACCAGCCCACAATCTCTGTGTTAGAGTAGTGTTCGAAGGTGGTGTGGGCTCGCCACTGCCTGTTCTGGGCATACCACTTATGAGTCCTTCCACGGCTGTGCCCCCCTGCTGCCTGCCTTCTCACACCCCTCATTACCACCTCCATCTGGAAGGTGGTGCTGGCCATGTTCCTAGCTGGTGCTCCCCCCCGGCGGCTGTTATCCCGTTCTCCCCACTGTCCATTTCTGATGCTTCCCCTGCACCGGGTACACCTGCGGCCTTTGGCTGTGGCTGTCCTGCCTCCTGCCACTGCCCTCAGTCCACTGTGGCACTCCACTATCAATCCTGCATAGTGGCACAGGCTACCCACTCCTATCCTGTTCCTGGATCACTTCAGGTGTGCCCTGTCCTGCTCCTGCCTAGTCCTGCTCACTGCTACCCTCTGTACTGCCCTTGTGTCTGTCACCACGCTCCCACCTGTGGCTTCTCTGTAGTGTTCTTGCACCCCTCTCTTGCTCCTTTTTATTTTGGATCATTTCGCTGTCGCGAACTTTCACTGGTTCTAGATACGCATGGCGATGCTGTTGAATATCGCACTGGCGATGTTATTCATGGTTCCACCCCTACGGTTACATTATGCATTCATATTACTATTGCACTCTTGTGCATTGCTACTTGCGCTGCAACAGCTGCCTCCTGCTGAATATCGCACAATGGCGCATTTCTGTACTTGCGCTGGTGCATCCCTGTTGCGCATGGTGCATCCCTTTTGAATATCCAGGCCACAGTGATCAGGGAAGAAAGACAATACACAAAACCACACAGTTGGGGGAATACAGAACAATAGTCTTTGGGAGAGGAGGACTGAGTGTTATCCATAATATCCATAATATTTAGGTAATACATGAATGCACATTTTTTCTGTACATAGCATACCATTTATGAGGTAAAGTAATACTACAGAGCCCCGACAAGGGGGGGGGGGAGCAGGAGGAAGAGACGGTTAGGGACAGTCACATGCTGAACATTCTAGCAGAAGAGCTTTGAGACTAGTCTTGAAGACACCAATCCTGGGATCCAGTGAGACTGGGGGGGAGACCATTGAGCCGACGGGGTGCTCTGTATAAAAAGGCTCTTTGACCAAGGAAAGTTTGACAGTGGGGGACTAGTAGGGAGGTCCCAGTAGAACTATGGGAGGTTCTGACCAATGGGGTGGGTTGGATGTGGATGAGGCTATGCAGACCAGGCGGGGCTTGACCAAGGTGGATTTTCTTGGCCAGGAAGCAAGTATGGTACCTAAGATGGGCATCAAATGGCAACCATTAAGCAGACTTGTAGAGATCACAGGAATGTGTCCATCTGTCGCAACCCGTGACCAGTCTGCATGCTTTGTTGAAGGCAACTTTGATGGGTCACAATGCAGTGGGGTCAGCAGTGCCTTAGATAACTATTACATAATCTTCCAGGGAGAGGACAGAAGAGGTAATGACCAGACAGATAGCCATCGGAGGAAGGCAGTGTTTGTGACAGTACAGAAATCTGAGTCTGGAGTTGATAGTGGAGGATGGTTATTGAATATGTGCATGGTAGACGAAGAATGTGTCAAGGGTGACATATCTGAATGACTCAACCAGCTCAAGTGGGGATCCTAGTGAACTGATTATGGTCAGCGAGACGTCACAATGAGGACTCTGATGGTGGGCAAAGATCATTGATTTAATTTTCTTATAGTTTAGAACTAAGCAGTGGGAACTGAACCATGTCTCAGCTTCAGTGAAAAAAACCTGCAGGGAATGCTGGAGAGAATCAGGGCTTGGGTGGCTCCAGAAGATTATCACATCATATGCATAGAGCAGAATTTTTCCAGGACGTGAGTTGGGAAGTGAATTTAGGAAGAGGTTGAAGATGAGGGGTCCCAAGATGAAGTCTTGGGGTACTCCTGAATGGACCTGAAGGCTGTTTGATACAGTGGAGCTGATTTTCACCTGTTGGGATCTGTCTGAGAGGTAACCTTTGAATCAGGTTATTGTTTCAACTGAGAGCCCCAGGGAGGGCAGGGAGGCTAGAAGCATAGCATGATTAACAGCACTGAATGCTTTTGTGAGGTCAATGTACACCGACCCCACAAGGTGACCACGTTCAAGGGCACCATGGATGTAGGAGGAGTATTCTAGGAGGGCAGTGGTGGTGCTGTGGCCTTGGCAGAAACCATGCTGTTTGGGGCACAGTAGGTTATGTTTAGACAGATGGTCCATCAGCTGATCAGCCACTATTTTTCTGAGGGCCTTGGTGAGGGAAGGGAGAAGGGAGAAGGGAGCTAGAACGATAGTTATTGGGGGACAGGCGATCTCCACTTTTGAAAATAGGGATAATGATAGCTCGTTTCCAGAGGGTGGGGAATTGTCCTAGGCTGAGGGATAGGGTCAATAGTTTGGTGAGGGGTTGTAGGACCTCCTCAAGAGCAAGACAGAGGAGCTTCAGGTCAATGGATACATAGATACATAGACAGTGTCGGCAGATAAGGGCCTATGGCCCACCTAGTCTGCCCATTTGAGCTTGTAAGTTCAGTTTGTTTTCCTAGAAGTCTATTTCCCCTTACCCCTGACCTCTAGAATTCCTTTATGTCTATCCCATGCATTCTTAAATCCCGTGATTGTTTCAGCTCCCACCACTTCCTCTGGCAGGGTGTTCCACTTGTCCACCACCCATTCTGTGAAGAAATTCTTTCTCATGTTTCCTCTGAATCGTCCTCCTCAACTTCATCCCATGCCCTCTAGTCCTGAAACATCTTTTTCGCTTAAAATAGTGTTTTCCTGCACCCTGTTCCTCCCTGTAAGATACTTGTATGTCTCTATCATATCCCTCTCCCTCCTCTCCTCCAGGGAGTACATGTTCAGTTCCTTCAACCTGTCTTCATAGGACTTGTGATGCAACCCATGCACAATCTTTGTTGCCCTCCTCTGAACCTTCTCTACCCTGTCTATGTCCTTACGTAGGTATGGTCTCCAGAACTGTACACTGTACTCCAGGTGGGGCCTCACTAGTGTCTTGTATAGCGGAATTATGGAGTCACCAATGACATGGGACTTGGCAAGGGCTATGCAGAGGTATCTGCTAGCCTCCTGCATTGAGATGATTTGGAGGAGAGAAAGGGGAATGTTTGAAGGTGGTCTGCAACCGGGGATGGGATCTAGTGTGGCAAAGAAGTTGGGGGGAAAGAAACAACTGAGATCAGAGAATATGGTATTTAGGGTGTCTGCAATGGACTGGGGTCCTGTGTTTGGTTACAATTAACTGAGAGCTGGGCAGGTGGGGGGGTGGTAGATTTCCCATTTAGTTCCTTTCTGTTTTTCCAGAAGTGTCCTCCTGAGCCCCAGGTGGAGGAGAGTGCCTGTTGATAATGGCTTGCCTAGGCTTGGCGAACAGCCCAGGTACATTTGTTTCTGGCCTCACGATATCGTTGTCAATCCAGTGGGAGTTGTGAGTATAAGGCCTTATGCCAGAGATTATCACAGTGTTGCATTTGGTCAAGCAACTGTTGAGATATCCAGGGGTATATGTAAGCAATAAGACATGATGGGGTGTGCATTAGACAGATCTAATGCATGGCTAGGGGGACGTAGTGAGGCACGAGGCCATAGGCTGAGTGCGTCCAGTCCCCTAGCCGTGCATTACAGCTGTCTAATGCACATCCCCAGAGTGGTTTATTGCACTTATAAAATGGGCCTGTGTATTCTAAATGGGGTTTCTAGTTTTAGCTGTGCATTAGACACATCTAATGCACGGTTAACAACCAATCAGATTGCTTGAAATCCTTTGCCCATTTTATAACCAGATATACTGAGGTGTAGATGCTAAAATTCTATAATTCCTTCAAGTAGCCTAAATCTTAACCATATGATTCAATGTCACTTCATAGGAAAAAAACAAAGACCCATCAAATGACTTTCTCAAATAAATGGAAATTCCATACCTTAAATTCATAGGCTTGGCCGCAGCACACCATTGCTTTTCCCAATTTGGATTTGCTCAAGAGTATCTCAGTGAATGCATACGGACATACAATTTTGGAAATGAACAAAGCCATTGGCTTTTTGTCTTCCTTCCCCCCACCGGCTCAAAATGAATATTTCACCACCTCATTTTTTACAAAGTATTCATCAAGCCACTTTTTAAAGGCAGTTCAATTTAGAAGAGAGAAAGAAACAGGTGATGCAGCTGGGATTTGATCCCAGGCCTGTTCTGAATACCATTTAATTCCACTACAGACCATGCTACCAGGATAACTAGACACCTGAGGATCCAAAAGGCACTCATCATTTTTTAATACACTCCCTGGAGCCACACAAGTTGGAATAACATTTTTATTTATAAGGAGTCTGGCTTACATATACTTGAAAAACAATTTAGAAGTGGAAAGAAATAGGTGCACTAGTTCAGATTTGAACTCAGGCCTGCTCAGAATATTGTTCCCCTGCACTACCAATTATGCTACTAGGACAACCGGAAGTCAAAGGATCCCAATTGCACTCATCCTTTCTTTTTTTTTTTATATATTCTATTTATACCCCCGTCGTGCTCTGGAGCTGTCTCTCCTTCGGGCTGCCATGACCCTTAGACATCCTCCTACTATCTCCCCCCAAGCCACCTTACCTCAGATCTGCAGCTATCCTTGGGATAGTCTGGTGTAACCCTATACCGGGTGGGTCCCTCTCTTCCGAGTGGGGAAGCACCGGCACACTATTTTTTTCCTCGGTCCCGGGTGCTGCTGAGGCTTTCCTTGGCTTCCTGGGAATCTTCAGAGGTGTCCAGAGCCAGCAGCCATCATTCGGCCAGTCCCCAGAGCAGTGTTTTCCATTTTTTGGTGTTCCCCTTAATGCGATCCCTCTGCTGTGCTCCGGTCTCCACCGGGGGCCGCTGCAGAGCGACCATGCGTTCCCCAACCCACCCTAGGGGAGGAGGGCAGTCCTAAGGACGCTCAATCCTACCCCTTCCCCCGCCGACCCCCAGCGCTCGAGTCCGTTCCTGAGCCCGGGTTGCCAGCGTGGTTCGAGGTGTGGCGTCCAGCGCCTCAACCCTCTGCGCCACCGGGCTGGCACTCATCCTTTCTTAGTGCAACCCCTGGAGCCACCGGAATTAGAATTACATTTTTATTTACAAGGAGTATGGTGTGCATATATTTAAAATTCAATTTAGAAGTGTGAAAAAAAATGAGTGCCGTTAGCTGGTACCAGTATCAGCTAATACCGCTTGCTCTAAGGGTCTGTTACACAAATTCATAGTAACTTGTTTCCTACAGATGTTCACATTGATATAGTGCCATGAATTTTCCTCCCTTCAGTGACATCTCGTGCCCCATTGTTCTCATGTCCTTTGATTTGGGAAGAGCTATTTTTCATCTGAGTGTTATCCTGTTCAGGAATTTAAGTACTGTGATCACATCTCTGCCGAATCTTTTCCTATTCCATGAGAAGAGTCTCAGTCTTGCCAATTGGTCCCCATAGCTCATGTTATCCAAGCCTGCAACCACCTCTGTTGCTGTTTTTTTTTTTTTTTTTGTAATTATATCAATATTTGATATAGTGACCGCAGTTAAATACTGTATTCAAGATGGGACCTGACCTGGGCAAAAGGGAATTTCTAGTGCAAGGTGGAATGTTTGAGTTCAATGGAATGGAATTCCATGGAATTTAAGAAAAGTCTGCTGATTTCCGTAAGTAGCAGCATTCTGACATTCTGCATACAAAATGTTTTTCGTGGTTGAATAGTCTGCAGTTTAGATAAACTATAGATTCTTTTTCTGCATTCCATGGAGTGCAAAAAAATAATCCATAATTTAATTTTGCTGTATATGTGAGCCACAGAAAATTATTCTGCAGTTTTCAAAAAAAATGCTTTCGGAATTCCACAGAATTTAAAAAGAAATTCTGAAAAGCATTTGGAAGCAGAACTGCCATTCCACATGAATTCCACTGGGAGAATTCCACATTCTGCACATAGAATCTGAATCTGATCTGATGGCAGATAAGGACTGCTTGGTCCACCTAGTCTGCCCATTTCCCTACCTAATGGATAAGCTGCAGATCCTAGTTAACCAACAGCCTACTTCCTCCTACCCCCCACTAAAATTGCCTTATGTCTTTCCCATGCATTCTTGAATACCCCCACTGTTTTCGACTCTACAACCTCCTCAGGGAAGGCTGTTCCATGCATTTACAACCCTCTCTGTGAAGAAATACTTCCTCACATTACCTCTGAGCCATCCCTCCTCTAACTTCAGATCATGCCCCCTTGTTCTTGCACATCTCTTTTTCTGAAAGATGCTACTCTCTTGGACTTTGTTGATTCCCTTGACATATTTGAAAGTTTCTATCATGTCCCCCCTCTCCCTCCTGTCCTCAAGGCTATACATCTTAAGCTCCTTTAGTCTTTCTTCATATGTCTTCTGCTGCAGACCCTGCACCATTTTGGTTGCCCTCCTCTGGACAGCCTCCACCCTGTCTATGTCTTTGCGGAGATGGGGTCTCCAGAACTTTACACAGTACTCCAGATGTGGTCTTACCAATTGTCTGTACAGAGGGACAACAGCTTCCTGTTTTCTACTGGTGATGCCTCTCTCTATGCATCCCAGTATCCCCCCCAGCCCTCCTTACTACCTTCTCTCATTGCTTGCCCACCTTTAGGTCATCTGATATGACTACCCCCAGGACCCTTTCCATTTTTGTTGTCAGTATATCACCCACCATTTTATACTCTTCCACTGGGTCTTTGTTTCCCAGGTGCATTACTTTGCACTTCTTTGCATAGAATCTAAGCTGCCATACATTTGACCATTTCTCCAACCTTGCCAAGTCCCTTTTCATCCTTTCCACCCCACCTTGCGTATCAACCCTGTTGCAGATATTTGTGTCATCTGCAAAGAGACATACTTTTCCTTCCAGTCCCTCTGCAATGTCACTTATAAAGACACTGAAAAGGACTGTCCCCACTATTGAACTCTGCAGTACCCCACTAGTAACCCCCCTTTCTTCACTGTGGACTCCATTTACTATTACCCTCTGTGTCCTCTGTGTCCTGTTGTCCAGCCAATGTTTTACCCGACTACCACCCTGGGACCCACTCCCAGGCTGGATAATTTGTTTATTAATTTTTTGTGCGGGACTGTGTCAAATGTCTTCCTAGAGTCTAGGTAGGCCATGTCCACAGCCCCTCCCTGGTCTACTACTTTGGTCACCTAGTCAAAGAAATCAATTAGATTTGTCTGACATGACCTTCCCGCTGTGAATCCATGCTGCCTTGGGTTCTGTGCCCCACTGGCCTCTAGGTACTCAACAATTCTTTCCTTCAGAAGTGATTCCATCATTTTCCCTACCATCGAAGTGGAACTGACAGGTCTGCAGTTTCCTGCCTTTGTCTTGATCCCACTTTTGTGAAGAGGAATCACATCTGTCCTTATCCAGTCCTCAAGTACCACACGATCCTCCCACAATTTATTAAAAAGGGTAGTCAGTGGTGTTACTAGTTCTTCCTTTGGTTCTTTTAGAATTCTGGGTGAATCCCATGAGGTCTCATTGCTTTATTCACCTTCAGTTTTAGGACTTCTTTCAGAACCCTTTCTTCTGTGAAAGGAGTAATATCAACACCCCTATCCAGAGTGCTTCTATTGACTGGATTAGCTATCTCCCACTGCTTTTCCATTGTGAATACTGAGCAGAAGTATTTGTTCAGTATCCCTGCTTTTTCACTGTCACTCTCTGCCCAACCACCCTCCCTTTATTCAGCTTCAGTATCCCTGCCTTACTATTTCTTTGCTCCCTAATGTACCTATAAAAGGTTTTATCCCCCTTCTTAACCAAATTGGCTATCTTTTCCTTGGTTTGGGCCTTTGCTATTCTGACTGCCTTCCCCGCTTCCTTCTGCTTTAACTGGTACAGTTCTCTGCCCTGCTCCATCTGTGTTTCTTTGTACTTCCTGAATGCTATCTATTTTTCCCTAACCTTCTCCGCCACTTCTTTTGAGAACCATAGTGTTTTTTTCTTTCATTTTGATTTGTTTATTTACTTCACACAAAGGCTTGTTGCCTCTGTGATGACGGTTTTGATGTTTCCCCATTGTTGCTCCACCCCACCTTCTTGCCAGTTTGCTAGTGCTTTTCTGAGGCACGCTCCCATTTTGACAAAATCAGCATTCCTAAAGTCCAGTACTTTCACTTTTGTATGGCTTGACTCTACAGCTAAGTTTATCATGAACCACACTGTTTGGTGGTCACTTGTTCCCAGATGGCTACCCACTTCTAGAGCTGAGATCCTCTCTCTGTCCCTATTTGAGAGTACCAAGTCTAAGATTGCTCTTTCCCAAGTGGGTTCCAAAACTAGCTGTCTGAGGCATGCCCCTGTAGGGCATCGAGAATGGCCCTGCTCTCGGATGTGGCTGCAGCAAAGGTGCTCCATTTAACATCTGGCATATTCAGGTCCTCCATCAGCAATATCTCCCATTTCTCTGCCATCCTAAGGATGCCTTCTATCATTTTCTTGTCCATTTCCTTCCCCTGAGACGGAGGTCTGTATACAATCCCTGTGTGTACTGTGGTACCATTTCCAGTCTCCAGGGTGATCCACAGTGCCTGCCTCCTCTCCTCCCCATTTACCCTTTAGTTCTGTTGCTTTGATCCTTTTCCTTACATGGAGAGCTACTCCTCCTCCTCTTATACCCTTCCTGTCCCTCCTGTAGATTGTGTATCCTGGTATGTTGACATCCCAGTCATGGTTCTCTGTGTACCATATGTCTGTGACTGCCATGATATCCAGGCATCCCTCTTCCATCAAGGCCACCATTTCGAGGAGTTTTATACCTAGACTACAGGCATTGGAACTCATTACTCTCCATTTTTTATGGCCTTATTTCTTTTTGCCCCATCCCTGTCCTTACTGCCTTTGTCTTTTTCCTTTTCTCCATCTACTCCTGCCCTTCTCCCTATCGATTGCTCTATCTTGGTGTTTACCTCACTAACTACCCTGATTTTTTTTTGGGGGGTGCTAGGATTTCCCTTCTCCTTTTCATTGCCTCCCCCCTTGGCTAGTTTAAATGCTTGCCAATGAAGCATTTAAACCTATCACCTAGGATCCTGGTTTCCATCCTGGACAGTTGCATACCAGCACGCCAGTATTGGCCTGCATCCCTCCAGGTGGAGCCCCAGTCCCCAGTGAAGCTAAATTCTCAAGCTCTGCACCAGTTTTTCAACCAGTCGTTGAATCCTATGGTGCAGAGTACCCTAGCCTCATCCATGCCATAGACAGGTAGCACTTCTGAGAAAGTTACTGTGTGTGATACTTGTCTAAGTCCCCTTCCCAACTTCACAAACTCCTGTTGCACTGCTCTGATCCCATTTTCAGCCAGGTCATTTGTCCCTAGGTGGACAATGACATCCAGCTCACTCCCCCTTGCAGCTGCTCCCACGATCCTGAGGATTTATTTCCTGTCCCTCAAGCCATGGCACTGGGCAGGCACCTTCACCTCCCTTTCCTTCCTCCCCTTCCCGCCCCCAACAATTGAGTTCCCACCAGGAGTTGTTTCTACCCTGTAATGAAGCACCCTCCTGTGGGTCTCCATCATGGAGGTTCCCAGCATCCTCCTTGGTCTCCACTGCAGGTGCCTCCATAGAAGAACCATGTTCTGCCAGAGTGGCAAATGAATTATGGAGAGGCACAACTGGAGGGATGCACCTCTGTTCCACCACCCTCAGCCTCCCTGAGCCGAACGTGGTCCAACCACTCCTCTTTCCTGGCAACCTTTGAGGTAGTGGTCTGGGGGGTCCTTGGGTGGAGCAGCAGGTTTCCTGAATCCTTGCCAGGTCATCATGGAGATGAGCAACCTCCTCCCTCAGACCAGAGAGGTGACTGCAAATAAGGCAGCAATGCAGTCTCCAGAATATGTCCCAGAAGACTGCTGCTACCACTCCCCACATGTCTGTCTCCCTTCCTGTTTCAGATGTTTTTCTTTTTTCTTTTTTTTGTTCTTGTTTTAGTGTGCGCAAGCTTGTGAGTGTCTCTGCCCCCTATTCAGTATGCTGTGCCTTTAAGGATATAAACAAGTGTATGTTGTTAGCAATTTTGGGGAAGTGATGTCAGAACCCCAGATATAAAGGAAGTTATGTGCTTGGGGCAGGTGGGGTGTGGGTGGGAGTAAACATGTGCCCTCCAGAAACAATCAACTACAACTCTGACCCTCCATCCCAGGGAGTGCCTTCCTTCCTTTCAGACACCTGTTTCACAGAGGTTAAGTAACAGGTCTAGTCACAAATGAGTGCAAATATCTCCCAGCTAGAGTTCCTCCCTGGCAAATAAAAGTTAAACTAAGAAAAGTCAACCCCTAAAACAGAGAATCAAAACTACATACTTACACAGGCCCAAAAATTAATAATCAATTCAGTGTAGTCTATTAAATTACCACCTTGATTTAAGGAAGCTGGTGGCTGCTTTCTCTCTCTATATCTCTCTCTCTTAGCAGACAGATCCCACAAACAACTCCTGTTTTAAATCCACAGTTCCCCAGGCCCCTTTCAGCTCCTCCCCTTAACAGACACCTCTAGGAATCTCCTTTGAGGATGACATTCAGCTTTGAAGTTGCTTAACCATCTCTAGAGTCAGATGGCAGGACATCTGCTACAGGCTGATTAACTGCCTTTATGGGGAGAAAGGATGATAAGAACAAATAAACTAAAGTAGAAATTTTTTAAAGATATCAGAACTACCAAGTGCTTCAAGGCAATTCCAACCCATCCTACTGTAACAATAGGAGTCGGTCTCATTGCATCAGCATGGAATACAGCTGGCAGACTGGAACATCACTTGCACTTCCTGCTATCCAGAACTCATGTTTGACATTAAGTCAAGGTCACTCTGTTCTAAAGTGTCTTCAGTAGGATTCAAATGTGGAAGGTGGTCTTAGATTGTTTATGGCCATAATGATGGATCTATTGTGTGTGTAGGAATTGAGTCTAGCTTCTGCAGACTTATTATATGAGTCACAGTGACCTTTTCTTTTGTGAGGCAATATGCCAAGCTGTTGAAAACTGGCTGTACAATACTCTAATAATCTGCTTAATTCATTATGTTATGTTCCAAGTCCAACTGTGCCATTAAATTGAGACAGATTTTTTTGTAAATGTGGAACTGTTCATGCCTTTATTATCAAACATGAAAATCTGTACATGGCAGCTCTCAAGCCTACTGTCTGCTTAGTACTCCCTCACGGCCCAGGCACTTGTTAATTATAACAAAGCCTACTCTTTTCTTAGACTGATTACTACACGTGCAATGAAATTTGTTCATGAACACATATGACATGCTTGAAGAGCTTATGGAATCTCTGAATTAATTTTATTTAAAATGTAATAGACATAAGCACAGTGTTATTAGAATATATTAAGCATAATACAGAACTTGTTCTATAAGGGTCTTTAGTACACTAAATATGACAGTGTAGCCTAGAGAATACAGTAACGAGCTGTGAATGAGCGTGGGACATCCAGCAGACCTGAGTTTCATTCCCATGACCCCCATTTGCATACTGTGTGACCCTGAGCAAGTCACGTAACCTTTCCAGTGCTCTTAGATTGCCCCTAAAAACAGGCCTTGACCCTAACCCAGTTACCAAAGAATTTAAAAAAGTACGCAATATATTTTTTATTGTACAATTTTCTTTCTTACCTAGGATAGACCACCTGAGATGCAACATCTTATTCCCAGTGGGGTCCCGCTTCTATCTATTCCTGCAGTTGGATGTATTGAAGCACTGAAAGGTTAAAGTAACTTGCCAAAGGTCACACAATGAGTATTTGTCTCTAGCAGGGTTTGAATCTGCAATCCTTTGTCTCCCAAGCTGAAGCTCTGCTGTCTAGACCACACTGACTTAGTATAGAGTAAGTCTACACAAAAAGGTTACATCACAGGTTTGGAGCTTAGACAGCACATAACAAATGAAATGAAATAAACTATGATTTCTTTGTAAGATCTTGTGACAGATTACATTTAACCATGGACCTAGGCTAGTCAGGAACATTTAAAATGATAGGTCAGACAGGTTTCACAGTATAAACACTTAAACTCATTATTTTTCATTTGTTTGAACAGTATGAAATTAAGTGACTTATTTTCCAGTTTTCAAAACAAATTTCTCATCAGTGATTTCCCCTTCTTTATACAGCAGGAATGAACTGCCTCTCCCTGATCCTCTCTGGCCACTAACTCTAGATTGCCAATTCAGGCTGTACTGAATTGATTCTCTTTCTCAGGGCTTTCTTTAGGTATTCTGGCCACTACCTCTAGGTCCCCAATTTAGTCTATACTGAACTGTTTCTCTCTTAAAGCTTTTATCTGCTCACCCTGTTTTCAAGCAGGTCTCCAGGCAGGCTTCCTCAGCTCTACCCATCTCCAGCTTACAAGTTTAACTTCCCCGGATACATTCAGCAACAAGTTCTTCAGAGCTCCACTTCAGCTCTGTGTTCTCATAGATTCCAACCCAAAAAGAAAAAAAAATTCACACTGAAGTATGCTCATTTTATTTAGCTCTGCAACTGCTTCCCATTATACAATTATGGGCTGACTGAAGTTTGCAGGTCTCCCTGCACAGTATTCTTAAAGGCCAACTCCTGGTTTGGCTCCCACCAGAGCTCCTGATAAATTCCCCTCAGGTCCTGAAAGTGAGATGGTTGGTCGAAGGGCAGACCTATCCTGTCACAGACCTGTATCTGCTAGAAACGTGTGAAATGCACAATTCCTCTGGTAAAATTCAGACAGAATAGTAATTCCACTTTCAAAATGCTGTTCTGAATTTCTGCAGAATTTTGAAAAGTATTTCCATGTAAATTACAGAATAACTTTGTGGATTAGTAATCCATGGTTTATATAAATCATGGACTACTAATCTGCAAAAAAAAATTCAGCTGTTGAAATTTCTAAATTGCACTACCGATGGAATTCCATAGAATTAGGCATCATTTTCAGAAATTCAGTGTAATTTCAGTCTATTGGAATTGCACTTTCATAAATAAAGGATTGATTGAAAGTTATAGACGCAAGCATACTTCCATGTGCCTGTCACTATCTAACCGTTGCTTCATCTATTTCTTACTGAGACACAGCCAGCTTGATTTTCAGTGCCAGATACCATATGAATTTGTGACACTTGGACCTGGATTTTGACAGCATGTGCCCACCCTTGAACACGTTAGTCATTCTGTAACAAAATCAGTCAGAGAATCAGATTGATTGCCTAGGTTAACTTTGAAAATAAATTGCATTAATGTAGATGTTGGGGGAGGCAATCCCAGCCCTCCCCCCATGGAGTGCAGCCCACACTACAGCATACCATGAAAAGAACATGAAATAAGCCATTGCCACCAGACTAGTGGGGAGGCTCAGGTGAGTGGGGTGGTAGGCTGGCAGTGCCAGCAATCCAGCTGCAGATGAAAGACACAACACAGAGAAACTGATCAATTCCACCACCCAAATGTGCTTCAAGCCATTTTGAAAACAGCCTTAGTGGTGTGGTGGACATATATATATATATATATATATATTTTTTTTTTAATCTGTTCCAAGGAGTCCCTTAATATTGGAGGCAGAGGTAAGGTAGGCAATAACTGGCAACTGTTTACACTCACCCCCCATTCTCAGGTTGCAAACCGCATTTCCACTACTCATTGCATGCAAGTATGTACAGTACTGCCAGGTCTTCAACAGGTCAGCAGCCCACACTTGTATACAGTGAGCCGTGGACATGCACATTACAGCTTGAGCTGGTGGCAGGAATCCTGACCTGCTCCCTATTAGGAAATAATGATTTATTTAGTTGTAGAAATGAATTAGGGAACAAAAACTTTTCTTAAACAGAAAATAGCAGGCTGGCCAGTGACACTGAGGGCTAAGACGCTGGCGACCTGGGTTCATGAGTGGACTCGGATCGGCGGGGGTTGGTGGGACAAGGAGAAGACTAAGCATCTGAAGGACTGCTCTCCTCTCCTGGGGAGGGTTCCCTGGGTTTTTCTGCTGTGTTGCAGTTCCTGGTGGAGACCACCAGCATGACACTCTGGTGGGGACTTGAAAGGGGGAGGTGAAGCCGGATTTCTGCTAGAGGGGGTTGGAATGCCCTCCATGTGGTGACATCATTGCATGTCTGCAACTCCAGAAAATTAAGGAAAAAATCCTTGGCTGCCGGGGAGGCAATGGCAGGACTTGAGCATCCAGCCCACACTACCAATGCTGACCCCTGACCCGACTTGACTCTCCATGGTACCTGCCTCCTCTCGTATGGGGCTGGCGGGAGAGGGGGTACCCAGCACCCGATTCCTAGGTCAAGGGAGGGGGTTCAGATGGGCAGTGTTAGGTTGGACCAGTGTGTCTCCACCAGAGAGATTCCCCAGCAGTCAGTGATCAGGGGAGAGAGAAACAGATTTGAACCTCCCCCCAAGAAAATAGCTTGCCAGAGGGAAGCCTTTGGGGGATATATTTTGTGCAGTTTCCTCTAACAAGACAACAATTACAAAATTAAAGGACATGTCAAACAACTAATGAGGTACACTGGCTCTGTCAACCCCACACAGGGGTGCTGAAATATAGAAATAGAATTTAAAAGCAGAAAAGGACCATTTGAGCCAGCCTGTCGGGGCAGTGGTAGCATTACTGCTTGCAGCACTGTCAACCCAAGTTCCGGAACAGACCCAGGTCAATGGAGGCCGGCCAGGGGGGAGGAAGATTGGGAACCCCAGAGGGCCCTCTCCTCCTCTGGGGAGGAAGGGAGGGAGGACTCTGTATTCTGCTGTGATACTGCCACTGGGTGACCACAGGTGGCAGTGCAGCTAGAGAAGTCAGCAAGGAAGGGGGGACATCGCAGATATTGGCATGGAGATGCCTGCATAACATGCCTGCATGTGCATTGACATCACTGCACTTGACATCCCAGGGGATGAAACAGGGAAAAAGCACCATGACCTCAGCACCTCTGTGATACAGATGGGCCCAGTGGCACATCTGGGTTCCCCCACCTCACCAGTGTGTAACCTGAATGACACAGACATGACAGTACAGTGATAAGTAGCCTCACCCAAATCCCACCCGGGGTAGAGCTACAGCTACATGGAATAGGAGGCAAGGGCTGGGAGGTAGGAGGGCTCGGAAGATGCCTGGGGTCCTGAGGACTAGAGGAGCTGTGAAAGGGGGCATAAATGGAAAGCTAAAACAAAAAAGAGCTGGCCTGGTGGCACTGAGGGCTGAAGCACTGGACGCCACACCTCGTGCCACGACGGTGACCTGGGGTCAGGAGCAACCTCGGGTTGCGGGGTCGGCAGGGGAGGGAGAGGATTTAGCATCCGATTGAGTACTCTCCTCTCCCGGGGAGGGGAGGGTTGACATCCTGCTCCTTGACTCCCCCCCAGTGGGGCCAACGGGCAGTGCCAGAAGCTGGTAGACACAGGAGCATGGAGATGTGACGTGCGTGTGCCTCCACAAGCACACATTCATGCTGCAAGGGGGAAGGGGTGTACAAAGAGAAAAACGGAAAGAGGAGCTGACAGGCTCCATGATGCTGCAGCACCACACCTGGCTATAACTTCCCCCCCGGATATCTGGATTGTGCTTGGGGGGGGTTGGGAGATGGACCTCCCCCTCTGACCCTGCCGCAGAGGGAATACCTATGGGGGAATACCGGGGGAGCCTGGAGTTGGGGAAGCAGAGATGTAAAAGAGAACTGAACCCTCTGAGTGGTGGCCATAGCCTGACTGCCAGCCCTGAAAGGAAAAAAGCAATACAAAAAAAAAAAAAAAAAAAAAAATGATCAGTTGGCCCACCAGTCTGCCCAGATGTTCCCTTCCTATTTTGCCTCTGCAGAGTAGACTGAACTGGTGTCCAGCAACCCTTTCACTTTCCACCCTATTTCCTAATATATCTCTGTGTTTATTCAATGCATGCTTGAAGGCCCCACTGTTCTAACTTTCACCACTTCTGCTGGCAGTATGTTCCAATCACTTACCACCCTTTTAGTGAAGAAATATTTCATCACATCTCTCTCTTGAACCTCTCCCCTTCAGCTTCATCACATGCCCCTGGTCCTGGTGCTCACTCTCATCTGAAAGAGACTCCCTGGCTGCACTCTGTTCACCCCTGAGAGATACTGTACTTAAGCAATAAGCCATGAGGGGGGGTGTGGGTTATTGGGGGATTTACCATGGCTGGAGTAATTTGTCCACGAGGCGCAGCCAAGTGGGGAAATCCTCACCAGCAGTGGTAAATCCCCTGATAACCCACATCCTCCAAGTGGCATATTGCGATTATACCACGGTTCATTTTTTAACTATAATGAAATGCAACTTTTAAAGAGGTTGCTTTGTTTTTTTATTTTTATTGTATTTATTCCTGGGCTGCAGAGGATTAGGATGTAGATGATTACCATTTGCTCATCAACAGCCAGTGATTATCAAAGGATTTACACCGGTGGTAAACTGACAGTCTGACCATTTCATTGGCTGTTCACCTATGTCCAAGGTATATTGCTTAATTATATAATGGGGTTTGAGAATGGAGGATTCTGATTGGCTGACTGGTACCTTTCTGCTGTGTAAATCCTGGCATTACCCACGCAAAAGGTGTCAGTCAGCTGCATCTGTAATCCACAGGTTTTCAAATTACTCCAACCCCTGAAAATCAAAGTACAAAAAACACCATATTGACTTGCTGCTAAACAGCCTCATTAAAGCATGAGTTTCAAACTGGCGGCTCCATTCCACATAAGCTACCCCAAAAGTACCTACTAAGACAAAAAAGGTCACAAACACTTGGAAAATCCAAATCGGTGCCAAAGCAGTATTTGTACAAGTGTTTCCACCATTACCACTTCCACTTTCTTCACCTCTTAACTGACCCCTCGGCTCCATCGCCACGTTCCCCAGACCATCATGGCTTAACTGACAGTACCGGATAATTCTCAGAGATAAATAGTCTGATATTCCCTCATAAAAAAAACACTCTCTTTTCAGTCAGAATCACAAAAAAGAAACCTAGCACCTCAGCATGGAAAATCACCTCGGAAACTGAGCGTTATTTATGGCCACCCGTCAGCGGTTGGAAAAGCTGTCACCAGACCTTAAATTCCCGGCACTACTGCCACCATGCAGACAGCCACTCAAAAGCCCAACACACTGTCTCTTTATCTTTAAAAAGGAAAAAGCATGTCAGCAAATTTCTGTCCCTCACTGTCTGTTGGGGGGGGTAGTCAGGAGGAGGGGAGATACCTGGCAACCATTAGCAGTGTCACCCTAGTAACACAGAATTCTTTTTTTCTAGCGGCGCTATAAACTGAATAAAAATAATTAACACTACCAAAAAAAAATTCTTTCTTTCTGTTTTTTTTTTTTACAAAAAGGGGGACATTGTTTAATTAAGCAATAAACCCACAACAGAGTGTGGGTTATGCTGGATTTACCCATGCCTGGCATGGTTTAGTACATGCCTATGGCCCTGCTGGAGTGAAACATAAAGGCATGGGTAACTGAGCATAACCCATTACCCTGTCGTGGTTAATTGCTTAACTCTCTATCATGTCCTTTCTCTCTCTCACACTCTCTCCCTCTCTCTCTCTCTCTCTCTCTCTCTCTCTCTCGCCCTCCTCCCTCCTCTCTTCCAGAGTGTATTGTTCATGTTGAGATCCCTCAGTTTCTCCTCATAGAGCTTTTTGTGCAAATGCTGCACCTTTTTAGAAGAACACAGGATGGTAAAACCACCCAAGATGGCCACCATGCTGGGCATGCTGTCGATAGGAGCTCTATGACTATTTGTGGAGCCCTGTAAACTTTGTGTTATGTCGTTTGCATCATAATTTATCTCCCTGGTTTAGCTCTCTAAGTGCTGTTGTTTTTAGTGCCATACTAGTGTTGTTTTATTTGCCACTTTTGTTTATTTTTAGAGTAGTGTAGTGGTAATGTGGGTTTTAGCAATAGCTAGGGGACTAAGTGAGTGAGAGAAGTAAGCTATTTTTTATGTTGATTGCGTGCATGCACAAGAAACATATTGTGGCAGCTTGCCAGAAGTAGGTTGTGGAGGCATGGCACTGTTGTGGCCAATATCCCCACAGCCTTTAAAGGCTTGGCCCACTTTCCCCAATGCTGTGGCATACTGCTGCTGACACTAGTTCAGCCAGTGTGCCACCACCTTGAAATGTTTCAGCCCTGCAATCAGGGGCCACCTCGTCATTGCAGCATTAGCATTCCGCTGCAATGAGGGAGCGATCCGTCATTGCTGAGTGGAACGTTGCCAAGTGTAATATTGTTTGTGAACATGGTGGTGGCTTGCCGCCGTGTTCACAAACAACATTAATTAATCCCCACTGCTGAGGGGGTGCCCAATCCCTCTCAGCAGCATGTGCCCCCCTAGAACAGTTTTTGTTTGCCGACGGGGGCCCAAATCCCCATCAGCTTCAGTGGCCGTGTATGTTGATGTTGCCTACGAGGGAACCAACTCCCCATCGGCATTATGTCCCCCCCTCCCAGTTTAATTTCCTGATGGGGGAGCCCACTCCCCATCAGCATAATGCCACCCCAAAGAAGCAGTACAGGTATGCCGAGGGTGGCCAATCCCCTCTTGCTCTTGCACTCTTTCTGCCGACGGGGTGCCTAATCTCATTGGCTAGGCAGCATGCCCCACCCAAGAAAAACACTCTGTTTGACACTCTGGGAGCCCACCCCTTGCCAAATGGCCCTGCAAAAGAAAATGCCTACAATGTTTTTTTTTTTGATTAACCTGTAAAAAGAAAATGGTCTATCATGCCTCCTCCTGCCCCTTCCCACAACCCGAGCCCACCTCTGCACACCCTGCCTCCCCACCCCCCTCCCATACTTACCTGCGGAGTCTGGCACAATGATCTTTAGTGGACCTGGAACATGTCTGTACTCTTTAAAGCCGACCGTGAACTGAGGAAATACCGGTAAGCTGTATAATGACATAAATAGGGCTTTTTCCACTTGTTTGCATATCTCAGGTATTTTTTTAATTTTGGCACCAAATTTTCAACATGGGGTTATTGAGCCCCCTCCTCAATGAATTCAGGCACTGTCATGGCGTTATTCAGTCCTGAAAGGTGATTTTGCGGTCAGTGAGTGGAATCACAATTTGGGACTGATTACCGAAGCGACAGTGCCAGTGTTCATAAGGTGGCCTCTCAAAAAGTCTATGTTGCAAATTTGGTGGAGAAATAAAAAAAAATAACTGTTTTACGAGCATGTGTTGTGCAGTTGCTACGTACGCTCATAACTTTGCCAATTTGCAATATTTTCACTCCAGATATTAAACATTGCCATTTTTATGCACCTCCTTATGAACAGTACAGCTGTCATTTTTCACATCCTTGCCGAAATGTGTTTTCGCACTTCCAGCGAAGAATAGCGCGGGCACTGTGGGAAATCAGTGTTCAGGACGCATTAAGAAAATCACATTGACACTGTTCAGGAGCAGAGATCCTAAAATGCCTATGTTGAAAATTTTGTGATGAAACTCCATAAAATGACTGTGTTATGAGCTTGCGTTGTGCAGTTTCCACGCACCCTTGTAACTTCGCAATTTAGTAATATTTTCATGCCAGATTTTCAACACTGCCATTTTTTCACACCTCCTTATGAACAGTACAGCTGTCATTTTTCACATCCTGGCTGAAATGTGTCTTTGCACTTCCGGCGCAGAATACTGCAGTCTGTGTTGTAAATCAGTGTTTGGGACAGATTAGGATCGAGCGAGTGAGAGAGGGGGAGTGACCGAGCTCAACTGCTGCAGATTTCTTTGTGGGCAGAAAAGGGCACCAACGCAGGCAGGAGCCCAGTACAAAAGGCCAGCCTGCACGCCGGCAGGAACGGAATGAGCGAGTGAGAGAGGGGGAGTGAGCGAGCTCAATGGAGCTGTATCAGGACTGCTGCAGATTTCTTTGTGGGCAGAAAAAGCCACCAATGCAGGCAGGAGCCCAGTACAAAAGGGCAGCATGCAGCGGTGGGAGACACAGAACGAGTGAGTGAGGGAGAGGGAGTGAGTGAGCTCAACGGAGCTCTTTTGGGACTGCTGCAGATTTCTCTGTGAGCAGAAGAAGGCAGCAATGAGCGCAGGGGCCCAGTACAAAATGGCAGCCTGCAGCGGCGGGAGAAACAGAATGAGCAAGTGAGAGGGGGGAGTGAGCGAGCTCAATGGAGCTCTATCATGACTGCTGTGGATTTCTTTGTGGGCAGAAAAGGGCGTCAACGCAGGCAGGAGCCCAGTACAAAAGGGTAGCCTGCAGCGCCAGCAGAAATGGAATGAGAGAGTGAGAGAGGTGGAGTGAGTGAGGTCAACACAGCTCTGTCAGGACTGCTGCAGATTTCTTTGTGGGCAGAAAAAGGTGCCAACAGAGGCAGGAGCCCAGTACAAAAGGGCAGCCTGCAGCGCCAGGAGAAACAGAATGAGTGAGTGAGACAGTAGGAGTGAGCAACCTCAAAGGAGCTCTGTCAGGACAGCTGCAGATTTCTTTGTGGGCAGAAAAAGGTGCCAATGTAGGTAGAAGCCCAGTACAAAAGGGCAGTCTGTAGCGCTGGGAGAAACACAACAAGCGAGTGAGAGAGGGGGACTGAGCGAGCTCAATGGAGCTCTATCATAACTGCTGCGAATTTCTTTGTGGGCAGAAAAAGACAGCAATGCAGTCAGGAGCCCAGTACAAAAGGCCAGCCTGCACGCTAGCAGAAACGAAATGAGCGAGTGAGAGAGGGGGAGTGAGCGAGCTCAACAGAGCTCTATCGTAACTGCTGCAAATTTCTTTGTGGGCAGAAAAAGCCACCAATGCAGGCAGGAGCCCAGTGCTAGAGGGCAGCCTGGAGCGCTGGGAGACACAGAATGAGCAAGTGAGGGAGGGGGAGAGAGTGAGCTCAACAGAGCTCTGTTCGGACTGCTGCGGATTTCTTTGTGGGTAGAAAAAGGCAGCAATGCATGCAGGGGCCCAGTACAAAAGGGCAGCCTGCAGCGCCGGGAGAAACACAATGAGCGAGTGAGAGAGGGGGAGTGAGCAAGCTCAATGGAGCTCTGTTGGGACTGTGCAGATTTCTTTGTGGGCAGAAAAAGGTGCCAACAGAGGCAGGAGCCCAGTACAAAAGGGCAGCCTGCAGTGCCAGGAGAAACAGAATGGATGAGTGAGAGAGGGGAAGAGAGCGAGTTCAATGGAGCGCTATCGTGACTGCTGCAGATATCTTTGTGGGCAATAAAAGGCAGCAATGCATGCAGGGGCTCAGTACAAAAGGCCAGCCTGCAGCACCAACAGAAGCGGAATGAGCGAGTGAGAGAGGGGGAGTGAGTAAGCTCAACGGACCTGTTTTGGGACTGCTGCAGATTTCTTTGTGGGCAGAAAAGGCCACCAACAGAGGCAGAAGCCAGGTACAAAACAGCAGCCTGCAGCTCCGGGACAAACAAAATGAGTGAGTGACAGAGGGGCAGTGAGCAAGCTCAATGGACCAGTGCAATCAACATTCAGCATTGACAAATGCTTGTTTTTTAGTGTTAGGTGCAGAATGTAAGCTATCCCATAAAGCAGGCGGAAGAAATAACAAAGGATCCTAATCTTGCAGGTTGTTATTTGACCTGTAGTCCCTCGCCACACTGTGTTTTGGATTACAGAGTGTCAGCTTGTTTGTTCAGTCCTGTAGCTATAACTTACATAGATACATAGATACATAGACAGTGTCGGCAGATAAGGGCTTATGGCCCACCCAGTCTGCCCATTTGAGCTTGTAAGTTTAATTTATGTTTTCCTAGAAGTCTGTTGCCCCTTAACCCTGACCTCTAGAATTCCTTTATGTCTATCCCATGCATTCTTAAATCCTGTGATTGGTTCAGACCCCACCACTTCCTCTGGCAGGGTGTTCCACTTGTCCACCACCTGTGTTCTGTGAAGAAGTTCTTCCTCACGTTTCCTCTGAATCGTCCTAACTCCAACTTCATTCCATGCCCTCTGGTCCTGGAGCATCTCTTTTGCTTAAAAATAGTGTATTCCTGCACCTTGTTCCTCCCTGTAAGATAACTTGTATGTCTCCATCATATCCCCTCTCTCCCTCCTCTCCTCCAGGGAGTACATATTCAATTTCTTTAACCTGTCCTTATAAGACTTGTGATGCAATCCATGTACCATCTTTGTTGCCCTCCTCTGAACCTTCTCTACCCTGTCTATGTCCTTACGTAAGTAAGGTCTCCAGAACTGTACACTGTACTCCAGGTGGGGCCTCACTAGTGTCTTGTATAGTGAAATTATGACCTCCCTTTTCCTGCTGGTGATGCTCCTGCCTATGCATCCCAGCATCCTATTTGCTTTACCTGCTGCCTTGTCACACTGTTTCCCTACCTTGAGGTCATCAGAGATGACAACCCCAAAGATCCCTTTCCTGCTTGCTGCATGCTATATCCTCACCCCCCAACTGATATATTGTGCCAGGGTTTTTGTGCCCCATATGCATTATCTTGCACTTCTTTGCATTGAATTTCAGCTGCCAAACCCCTGACCATTCTTCAAGTTTCTGCAGGTTCCTTCTCATTCTGTCTACACCCTCTGGTGTGTCTACTCTGTTACAGAGCTTTGTGTCAACAGCAAACAGGAAAATTCTGCCTTCTAGGTCCTGTGCAATGTCACTGATGAAGATGTTGAATAGGACCGGTCCCAGCACTGATTGCTGTGGTACCCCACTAGTCACTCTTCCCTCTGAGGAGTGACAGCCATTTAGCACCACCCTCTGTGTCCTGCCGCACAGCCAGTTACCTACCCACTGCACTACGGTCCCGCCCACTCCCATATTCCCCAGTCTGTGTAATAGTCTTCTATGTGGTGCAGTGTCAAAGGTCTTACTGAAGCCAGATAGGCCATGTCCACTGCCCTCCCCTGATCCACCTCCCTAGTCACCCAGTCAAAAAATTCAACAAGGTTGGTCTGACATGACCTCCCCCTGGTGAAACTATGCTGCCTTCAGTCCTGTAGTCCATTGACAACCAGATGTTCCACCAATCTGTCCTTCAGTAGTGCTTCCATGATCTTCCCCACTACTGAGGTGAGGCTGACTGGTCTGTAGTTCTCCGCTTCCTCTTTGTTCCCACTTTTGTATAAGGGGACTGCATCTGCTGTCCTCCAGTCTTTGGGTACCTCCCCTGTTTCCAGTGATTGGCTATACAGGATTGCCAGAGGTTCAGCCACCACCTCTCTTAGTTCTTTAAGGACCCTGGGGTGCACCCCATCTGGCCCCATTGCTTTATTAACTCTTATTACTTCCAGAATCCTTCAGGATCCTTTCTCATGTAAAGGGACTTGTGTCCATTTCTGCACCATTCCCACCCCTTGTACTCCCTTCAGACCCATTACCCTCCTCTTCCTCAATAAAGACTGAGTAGAAATACCTGTTCAATATGTCAGCTTTAATGTTGTCATCCTCCACGTGACCCCCATCCTCCCCCTTCAGTATCACTATCCCTCCCTTTGCCTTTCTTTTTTCACTTATGTACCTGTAAAATGTTTTGTCCCCTCTATCCACTGATGTTGCAATGTGCTCTCCTGTCTGAGCTTTGGCTTCCCTTACTGACCTCCCTGCCTCACTTTGCTTTTCCTGGTACTTCTCCCTATCCCCTTCTGCCTGTGTCTTTTTGTATTGCCTGAATGCAATCTTTTTGGCTTTCACTTTCTCTGCTACCTCCTTGGAAAAACATAATGGCCTCTTCTTCCTTTTCCCCTTGCTAACCTGCATAATGCATAACTCTCTTGTTCTTGTAATTCCCATTTTAAATATTGCCCACTGCTCCTCAACCCCTGATTTCTGTCCCATTCCCTTTAATGCCTCTTTCTAGCATCTCCCCATTTTCCCAAAGTCTGTCCCCCTAAAATCCAGGATACGTGTTTTTGTGTGGTTTGGTTATACTCCTTCTGTGATTTCAAACCACAATGACTGGTGGTCACTGTTCCCCAGGTGCTCCCCCACTGTTGCCCCCCCCCATCACACTATCCCTGTTTGTGAGCACAAGGTCCAGTATTGCCTTCTGCCGAGTTGGTTCCGTGACCAGTTGCTTGAGGAAGGCACCCTGAATGGAGTCCAGGATAAATCTGTTCCTAGTTGATGCTGCTGCTGGGATGCTCCTGTCCACATCTGGAATATTGAGGTCTCCAATGAGCACTACCTCATCCTTGTCTGCCATTCTTTGGATGGCTAGCATCAGCTCCCTATCTGTTTCTTCCTCCTAGGCTGCTGGTCTATAGACCACACCTGTGTGGATGGCTGGCCCCATTTTCCTTTCCAGCTTAACCCACAGTATCTCTCCCCCATTTTGTTCCTCCTGGATCTCTGTGACCTTTATGTCATTTTTCACATACAGTGCCACACCTTCTCCCTTCCTACCTGCCCTGTCTCTTCTGAATATGTTGTAGCCAGGTATGGCCATCTCCCAATCATGGTTATCATTACACCAGGTTTCTGTGATGGCCACAATGTCCAGGTCTGACTGCACCACGACAGCCTCTAGATCCTCCATCTTGTTGCTAAGGCTCCTGGCATTGGCACACATAGCTTTCCATGATTTGACCTCCCTAGACTGCTTAGCTGTTCTACTCCAGCCCCTTCCCTGGTTGTCCTTTAATCCTGGTTCTCCTTGCTGTCTACTCTTCTGTTGAATTTTTCCCCTTTTCTGCCTATCCACCTCTTGGGCACTTATCTCCATCTTCTGCACACTGCTTTGTAGAGATATCCACTCCTCCAGTTCTCTGGTTCCACTGTTAGCTGTGGGGGATGGGCAATTAGGCACCCTCATTGCTGGCATGCCACCCCCCCACCTTGGCTAGTTTAAATGCTTGTCACTGTAGCCTTTAAACTTATCATTGAGTGCTTGGATTCCCTTCCAGGATGGATACAGACTGTCAGGCTTGAACAAGCCTTCATCCCTCCATGTGGGTCTCCAGTCACCAATGAATCCAAACCCTTCCTCACAGCACCAGTTCTTCAACCATGAGTTACAGTTCCTGGTGCATGCACCCCTATGCTCTCCCATGCCTCTCGCAGGTAGTACTTCCCAGAAGGTGACAGAAGTAGCTACTTGCTTGAGACCCCTCCCCAATTTCCTAAACTCTTCCTGAACTTCCTTTGGCTCCCCATTTGCCAGGTCATAAGTACCTAGGTGGATAATGACATCCAGCTCATGCTCCCATCTTGCTTTCCCAGCGATCCCCAGGATCTTCCTTCCATCCCTCCATGCCGTGGCACCTGGTAGGCACCTCATCTCCCTGTCCTCCCCCTCCTGTGTTCCTAGCTGTATCCCTCTTATAATGGAGTCCCCCACCAGGATTCACTTCCTCCTCCTCCTGTGGGGTCTACTGCTCTCCCCACTGAGGTCACCTCCTTGGCTAACCTCCACATCCTTTCCTTCCACTTCTCTGGGTACCTCTATTTGGTTGTCTCCATTTGCCAGTGTGGTATATGAGTTTTTGAGTGGAATAGGATCTGGGATGTGCCTCTGCCTGATCACCCTACCCCTCCCTGAGCCCACTGTCATCCAAGTGCTCCTTGTTCTCAGCATCCTTTGCAGCAGCGGTGTGGGATTGGGTGATCTCTGGATAGGGGTGACGGTACTCCTGACCCAGTTTACTTCTGCTCTGAGTCTGGCTACCTCATCCTGCAGTCCAGAGAGATGCATGCACATAGGGTAGCACCTCAGCATCCAGAAGGTCTGCCTGAATATGGCTGCCCTGCACCACTCCCCACATTATACTACACTTATACTGCTATTCCAGTACTTGTCTGTTACTGAAGCTCTCCTAGTTCCCTTTTATTAATTTACTGTCCTAAAAATCCTGCCACTGCTCCTCAGATACTTTTCTTTAAAAAAAAAAATAAAATATGAGTCAAAACACTTGTGCTGAGGGCGTGCTTCTTCCCCCTTATGCCCCTCCTACTCTACAACCCCTACTATATCCTATGCTTAGCTCCCGTCAATCAGATTTAACAGGGCATATAATTAAGAGTTGGGGGCAAGGGAGGGAGGGGGGGCAAAATTTGCAGCAATTAAAGACAGCAAAGAAATACACCACCACTACAAGCACAACAAACTAGGTTTTAACTTTTCAACAACCCAGAAACTATTCTAAATAAAGACAGCAAAGAAATTACAGTGTCACTAAAAGCCCACAATCTAAGTTTAAAACAAAAATAGCAATGTGCAATTACTGTAAAGCCCTGAAATGAATCTGTTTCCTTCCCCTTCTGGCTTCTGGCTTCTTCTGAGAAAACAAAAATCACTTGCTACCTCACCTCAACTCTGACTAAGCCCCCCATCCAATTATAACTTTTGTCTGAAGTTGCCTGCACTGAGTGTCAGCAGGTCACATCTCTGCTTGCTGATAGACTTCCTGTGGGACACTTGAGATATTAGTGAAGTGATCAACTGCAACCCCAAATGATTGCCAGGTTATGGAAACAGCTGAAGCAAAGAAGACTGTTGGTACTGAGTCGGCAGAGTGTATGTGGAGCTATCAGAGGAAGAAGGTCTGCATTACGTGTGGTGGTGAGAGGGCCAGATGATTTATTTGAGTGCAGATTAAAACTGTTGCTCTGGGAAGCCATACCAAAATTCTGTTAGGCTCAGGACTGAACTGGCTATTCTCTTTTAGTTGCCTTTACTGGAGTGGGGCAGGTAAGAGCCGTACCTGTTTATGTAAAGGGAACCTTTGGATCTGAGCTCTGTGGTATTTACTTGAAGTAGGTCTGGTGAGGGCAGTACCAGTTTCCTGTTAAATAGACTTTGTTTGCTGGCTTGCCAAGGGGCTAATAAGTGGCTCTCCTTATGAGACTTTCTTTTATAAGAAAGAGACCATAATGGCTTATGTCTGGCACTAAGTTTAATGGACTTTTAGTGGACTATTGGCACTTACCTTATTTGAATGTTTTATGCTGTGTGTGGGAAGGGTGGTGGGGGTTGTTTTGAATAGATATTGTATTTTATTTGTTGGATTATTAAGGAGTGTGTATGGTGGGCTGTGTGTGTTAGAGTATTAGATACTGTTTATTGTGTTAGTTAGGGTGTGATTGCTTAACAGTGTGTGTGTTTTGGGTTATTTTCTTTTGGAGGTTATGGGTTGTGGTGTGTAGTTCTTAAGTAGTTCCAGGATGTGCTACTTATTGCAGATCCCTAGGCTGTTCTAATCCTTGTCCTTACTTATAAACCTGCACCCCTTCTGTACCCCCATGCCAACTGCTGTATATTGGCGGTGTAGGGAGGTGGGGATTGGAAGGAGGAGTAGGGGAACAAGGATGGTCATGTTGAGGGCTGATGGGGACCAGCACCAACTGGGACAGTGATGAGCAGGAGATGCCCTGGGAAGAGAAGTGGACTGGAGAGAGGCCAGCTGTGCTAGGTCCCTTTATCCAGTGAACTCACCAGACTGGTGGGCAGGCAGCTGAGGGGCCAGATTTTCCCTTTTGTCAACTTCAGGCAGTATTATGTAGTGCCAGATCGGTAAGAAATAAGTCTGCTATTATAATGGATTTTGTTTCTGTCATTGACCTGGCTTGCTTCATCGAGACATGGCTGGGGGACGATTCTGGTCCAGCACTGGAGTCGGCAGTCCCAGCGGAATTCTCGGCGGTTCACCGCCAGAGGAGGGATCGCGGGGGTGGGGTGGCCATCTGTTTTAGTTCTGTGCTGAACCTGGTGGTGCACCCAGTAAGGAATATCTCATTGTCTGAATGTGTGGCTGTGTGTGGGGATCCAGGTGAAGGTTGCAAGATTTTCCTCATGTACTGTCCCCCAGGGAATGAGGGGGAGTTCCTGCAGGACATTGCAGCTTTCATCTCTGATAGGGTGTTGGAGTCACCAAGATGGATAATGCTTGGTGCCTTTAATGCCTGAGTCAATGATGAGGGCTAGCATTTTGCTCAGGATTCCCTCAAGAGCATAGAAGCTCTGGGTCTTGCACATGTGATTACTTCTAGAACCCACTTACACAGTTACACCTTGAATCTGGTGTTCTCACTAGGGCATAAGATTAATGATCTCGAGATAGATCCAGTCATTTGGTCAGATCACTGCACTATCAGGTTTAGTTTCTGGGCCCCCCCTTGTAGTCTATCCCTTGTGGAGGTTGCCCGGTTTCACACTTTGAAAGGACTCCACCCAGAGAGATTGTTGACATTGCTGGACATCCAGGAAGTGTTGAAGGCATGCACTGGAAGGCAAGAGGCAGCATTTAGCAGCCTATAATTTGGCTGTCACTGAGGCCTTTGACCTTCTAGTTCCAGCCAATGTATGCCACTGGTGTTATGCCTTAGCTCACTGTGGTTCGATGGGGAGCTGAGGATGATGAAAACCAAGGGGCAAGAGTTGAAGCATTGTTAAAGAAAATCCAGAGTGGAGGAAGATAAACTGGTTCTGATGTCTCATTATGATGAGTATTAGAAAGCAATCACCCATAAGAAAGCTGCTTTTCTGTCTGGGGAGATTGCTGCTGGGAGGAACCAAGTGGCTCAGCTCTTCCAGATGGTAGATAGGCCTTTACATCAGGCCTGTCTGGAGCCCGCTAGAGCTTTTTCACTCACAAAATGCAAGGAGTTTGCTCTGTTCTTTTCAGACAGAGTGTCCTCCATTAGGACTGGGATTTCCTGAAGTGGGTCATTACAACCCAGCAGAGTGGAGCCTGGGTGTCAGGGTCACATTCAGTGGTCCTAAGAAGAGATTGGTCTGGTGACAGTGAATGAGGTGTGTGAGGTCTTGGCTGAGCTGCAACCAACTTTTTTGTTACTTGGATCCAGGACCAGCATGACTACTGGTAAGCTGTACGGGGCATCTGGGACTGGTGTTTACTGAGATTGTATGGTTCTCCTTATCGGAGAAGGGTTTTCTGAAGTGATTGAAAAGTGCTTTGATGAAGCCTGTGCTGGAAAAGCCATCTTTGGACCTGGACATCTTGGCGAACTACTGACGCGTCTCTAACCTTCCCTTTTTGGGAAAGGTTATTGAGAAGATCTATGAGCCCCTCCAGTCTGGGTTTAGGGCAATGTATAGTACAGAGACTGTGCTGGTTTGGGTGTTTTCTTAATGATCTGCTCAGGATGAGGGACAGGGGATCCCACTGAGTTCTCATTCTCCTCAGTCTCTCATCAGTGTTTGACACTGTGGACCATAGGTTGTTACTGGACTGACTCAAGGGATATGTAGGATTCACCGGCAAGGTCATCAGCAGGTCTGAGTTCTATCTTAAGGACAGGAGAGGGTTGTGATGAGAAAATATTCCTCATGCCCAGTGGCTCTGTCCTGTAGGGTACCCCAGGGTTCAGTCTTGTCATCCATGTCTTTCGCAGTGTACATGCTGCCCTGGGTGAGATCATTAGGTGGTGTGGGCTTGGGTTTCATTGGTATGCCAATGATACCCATCTCTACCTGTCCTTTGCACCTGGGACATTGGGCGATGTTGATGTGCTTAATAAGTGCTTGTCCGAGATCCAGACTTGAATGTCATCAAGCTGGTTGAGACTGAATCCTGAGAAAACTGAGGTGCTAGTGGTGGTGCTGGGTCATAGGACAGGAGCAGAGGCTTCCGAGTGGGAGACTGTTTTTTAGCTCAGCCCCTCTAGGTTATTAGCCTCCATCAAGGTGAAAAATCTGAGAGTCATACTGGACAATGAGCTAACACCGGAGGCTCTGGTGGTGGTGATTGTCTGAAGTGCCTTTTACCGTCTACGAAATAGCTGGATTAAGTCCTTTGTCCTGCCTGATGACCTGGCCATGCTGGTACAGACATTCATGACATCAAAGTTTGACTACTGTAAAGCTCTATACCTTGGGGTCAAGGGAGGTGTGCTGAGATGCCTGCAGCTGCTGCAGAACACTGTGGGCTGACTACAAACAGGCCTCTTGAGCTCCTGTCATGTGTCACCGATACTGCACAGACTGCTTTGGCTGCCGGTGAAGTGGTGTATCTTATTTAAAGTAGGTCTTCTGAACTACAAGGCCCTACACGGGCTGGGACCAGGTTATCTGTCAGAGCTCCTGTATCCTCACATTCCTGAACGTCATCTCTGCTCCACCAAGGAAGGCCTCCTAATAGTCCCTAGGACAAGGCTAAAATAATCTGGGGACCAGGCATTTGAGGTGGCAGCCCCAGTCCTATGGAATTCTTTGCCTAGGACTTTGAGGGAGGCCCCCTTGGTAGAGGCCTTTAAACAGGGTCTGAAAACTTTTCTGCTTATACAAGCATTTGGGGATTAAATTAGTATATTAGTGATAAATATTTATGTCCATTTTAATTGTATTGAATAGAGTTGACAGTATTCACGTATTTTATGCATTCTGTTATTTTTGTAATGGCACTCTGAGCCACAAACAAATAAAGATTACTACTACTAATACTACTACTAATAGTACTACTACTTCTACTACTGCTACTAATACTACTTCTACTACTAATACTACTACTAATACTGCTACTAGTACTACTACTAATACTACTTCTACTACTAATACTATTAATACTTCTACTACTACTATTAATACTACTACTAATACTACTACTTCTACCACTAATATTACTTCTACTACTACTAATACTAATACTAATACTACTTCTACTACTAATATTACTACTAATACTAATACTACTTCTACTACTACTACTACTTCTACTACTACTACTAACAAGCATTTTTCAATGCCGAATGTTTGCTTACTGGCATTAGCAGTGGTAGTGTAGAAGTTACAGAGCTGCGTAATAGGAATGGCAGTGAAGTATTGAACTGAAGCCAACCCCACCACCACCCTGCAGAGAGTGACAGGCATTGGGGTGTGCATTTGGGTCATCAGGCATAACAGCCACGCCATTTCACCACACCCCACTCTGCAGAGACTGACAAGTGTCACGTGTTCCTTGGGGTCTTTGGCCCTTATGAGCACCCCATTTCATTAGGAAATACGGTGAGATGGGTGCGATATAGGAGAATGGGGTGAAGTTTGGGGCCGAAGAGTCCAAGGCATACCTCGTTGCCTCTCAGTGACTGCAGGGTATGGAATGGTATGAGCATCACAGGCAAGAATCCCAAGTCACACCCCTAATTCCTGTCATTCTCTATAGGGTTGGGTGATTTAGTTGAAAAGCCTAATACCTCAGGCATTCGTTGGTATTTTAACACCAAATTTTCAACATGTTTGTTTTGTGACCCCACCTCATGAACAGGGGGAATATCAGTTTGGTAGTCGAAAGCTGCTTATGCACAGTGACTACGGGATGTAGCACCACAGGTGCAAAAATATTCCGAACAGGATGTAAAAAATGACAGCTGTACTCTTTCATGGGGAGGTGTAAAAATGGCTATGCTGCAAATGTGTAGTAAAAATATTTAAAAAAATGGTGAAGTCACGAGCGTACATAGAAACTGTGCAACGCACACCCGTTATATAAGTAGGTTGGGGATATTTTATAGCAGATTGTCAACTCAGGCATGTTGGTGCCTCCGATCATGAACAGTGTCACTGTGATTTTCTTTATCTGTGCCGAACAATGATTTCCCACAGCGACCACGCATCTCTGCATTGAAAGTGTGAAAACATACTTTGGCCATGTTGTGAAAAATGGCAGCTGTACTGTTCATAAGGAAGTGTTGAAAAATGCCACTAGTGAAAATCTGGACTGAAAATATTACAAAGTCATGAACTAACGAGGATGCGTGGAAACTGCACAATGCTCATTCGTAACACAGTCATTTTATGGACTTTTGTCACCAAATTTTCAACATAGCCATTTTAAGACCTCTGCTCATGAACAGTGCAACTGTGATTTTCTTAATCTGTCCTAAACATTGCTTTCGCACACCAACAGCACCATTGTGCGCTACATGTGCGATAACACATTTTGGGTGACATATGAAAAATTGCAGCTGTACTGTTCATAAGGAAGTTTAATAAAATGGACATGTGGAAAATCTAGAGTGAAAATATTAAATTTGCAAACTTACGAGCATGCATAGGAACTGTGCAATGCACGCTCGTAAAAGTCATTTTTAGGCATTTTTCCACCAAATTTTCAACATAGCCATTTTAAGACCTCTGCTCATGAACAGTATCACTGTGGTTTTGTTAATGTGTCCCATACATTGAGTTTGCACACCGACAGCGCATTGTGCGCACATGGGGAAACATGTTTTGGGCAGGATGTGAAAATGACAGCTGTACTGCTCATAAGGAGGTGTGGAAAATGGCAATGTTGAAAATCTGGAGTGCAAATATTGAAAATTCAGAACGACGAAAGGGTGCACAGGAACTGTGCAACGACCATAAAAAACAGTCATTTATAGGAATTTTTCACCAAACTTTCAACATAGTCATTTTAAGACCTGTGCTCATGAACAGTGTTACTGTGATTTTCTTAATGTGTCCCATACATTGATTTCGCACACCGACTGCGCCATTGTGTGCTACATGGGCGGAAACACGTTTTGGGTGAGATGTAAAAAATGACAGCTGTACTACTCATAAGAAGGTGTGGTAAAATGACAATGTTGAAAATCTGGAGTGGAAATATTGAAAATTCACAAACCTACAAGCGTGCGTGGGAACTGTGCAACGCACACTCGTAAAACAGTCATTTTTAGGAATTCTGTCACCAAATTTTTGGCATTGCCATTTTGAGATCTCTGCTCATGAACAGTGACACTGTGATTTTCTTAATGTGTCCCATACACTAAGTTCGCACAACGACTGCGCCATTGTGCACCTCATGGGCGGAAACACGTTTTGGGTGAGATGTGAAAAATGACAGCTGTACTACTCATAAGAAGGTGTGGAAAAATGGCAATGTTGAAAATATGGAGTGGAAATATTGAAAATTTGCAAACCTATGAGCGTGCGTAGGAACTGCACAACGCACGCTACTAAAACAGTCATTTTTATGAATTTTTTCACCAAATTTTCAACATAGCCATTTCAAGACCTCTGGTCATGAACAGTGTCACTGTGATTTTCTTAATTTGTCCTGTACATTGATTTCGCACACCGACTGTGCCATTCTGCGCTACAAGGGTGGAAACACATTTAAGGTGAGATGTGAAAAATGACAGCTGTACTACTCATAAGACAGTGTGGTGAAATGGCAATGTTGAAAATCTGGAGTGAAAATATTGAAATTTCGTGAACTTACGGGCCTGCGTGGGAACTGCATAACCTGCGCTAGTTAAACAGTCATTTTTGAATTTTGGCACAAATTTTTCAACAGTAGGTTTGGGCCCCTTCTCATGAATGATGTCACTGTCATGGCGGTATTCAGTCCTGAAGAGTGATTTCACAGTCACTGCACAGTCACTGGGCGAAATCACCCTTCGAGCCAGAATAACGCCATGACAGTGACATCATTCATGAGAAGGGGTCCCAAAAACCCCATGTTGAAAATTTTGTGCAAAAATTTCCAAAAATGCCTGAGATATGCAATAAAGTTGAACCCCTACTATCTAGCCCATTATACAGCTTACCAGCATTTCCTCAGTTCGCGGTCGGCTTTGAAGAGTGCAGACATGTTCCTGGTCCACGAAGATCGTCGCGCGGAGTCGGAGGTAAGTATGGGGTGAGGGGTGTGGGGAGGCTGGGTGCGCAGTGGGTGGGTGCGGGTTGTGAGAGGGGGTCGGGATATGCGCCGTGGGATCGCTTTTGTTTTACAGGGTAAAACAAAAAAGACTTCGTGGGACGCTTGCCATGCTGGGGTGGGCTCCAGCATGGCACAAGGACTTTTGGGAGTTGTTCAGCTGACGGGATTGGGCATCCCCGCCGGCAAAAAAAATATAAAAAAAAAACCTTGTGGGACATTTGCCACTCTGGGGTGGGCTCCCAGCGTGGCACCAGGACTTTGGGGGCGTTCAGCCGACGGGGGATTGGGCACCCCATCGGCAAAATGACTGATTGCCACGCTGGGGTGGGCTCCCAGCGTGGCATCAACTACTGAGGAGAATGATGCAGCTCAGCCGACAGGGATTGAGCACCCGCTGGCTATCGCTGCGTGCGCGAGGCGCGCATGCCTGCGGCTGGGGAGCTGCGCGTGAGCAGCTTCTTATCGCTGCTCACTCAAGCATAGTCTCTTTCAATCAGAGGTTACTGCATTTTGGAGCGTGTCATAGACAGCCCCAAAATGCATTGGCTTACAGGGGCCGCGCCTACCAGCACAGTGCCTGAATTGGAGGAGGAGGTGACACACCTCCGAAATCTCCGATGATGGCACTATGTTTCTTGCACATGCGTGCAAGCAAACATAAAAATGGCAACCAGGGAATGGCAGTATCATGATCAGAGGCAGGTAATTCAAACAGTATGGGATGATCATCTTCTACTGCAGATTTCGCTGTACTCATATGGCTCAGAAATTTAATGAAATGGAGCAGTTTACCTTGATCTCTCTTCTTTATTCTCAAAACTTGTGCAAATGTGCTGAAAATTTCACATCTTCATATGAAAAGCATAGTTCAAAGCAATATTCAGATGCCATACATGACAGAATGCCATGTGAAATGGACCCCCCTCCTGCTGACATCATCGCCTAATGAGTTTCACACAAGGCACTTTTTCAAAGAGTTCTGAGAATAAAGAAGTGTGATCAAGTTAAACCGCTCCATTTCATTAATTTTTTTAAGCTGTGCATTTACAGTGAGGTCTGCAGTAAGTGCCAATCATACCAGTTTAGATGCCGTCCTCTGGACTGCCTCCACCCAGTCTATATCCTTTCTAAGGTGCGGCCTCCAAAACTGGACACAAAACTCCAGGAGGGGTCACACCAGAGAGTGATACAATGGCAAAACCACCTCACTCCTCCTGCCAGAGGCACCCTTCCTTATGCACCCCAGCATCCCACTATCCCTACTCTGGGCTGGGGTTAGGGATTTATGATTCAGGGTATATGCTTTAATGATTTGGGGTGGGGAGGTATGGGTGTGGACTGGGTACCTTTAACAGTTAGGAATTTTTGTGTCTGATATCACTTGGACATTTTTAATAAAGGGGAACATTTATGAACATTGCTCATCATAGTTTGAAAGCTCATGTAATGCTCTTTTAAATGAGAGACTGGGCTCGCAGCAGTCCAGAGATATTGATGATTCCATCTGTCCTATTTTAATACTACATTGCCACCATTTGTTGGACCATGGGATATCACCGAAAGCGAAGCGCTGACTTGCTATAGTATAGTTAGGTACTGCTGCAACCTCCATGACATCACAAGGCTCTCAAAATTGTGGCAATGTAGTATCAATCAAGGGAGACATACTCATCAGTATCTCTGGACCATTGAAAGCTACAGCTTAGCCCAATACCTCGAGTGTTAGGAGAGTCACACTTCATACATATAGCTATTATGCAACATAGCTCAGACATGTTTGTGACTGTGTATCATGCTGAGTGGTGCTGTTTGACAGTTATTTCACACTCACAGTTCTCAGCTAATGAGCTGTGACTATCAATACACGTGCATTGTAACTGCATAAGTGGTCCTTGTCACCATATACACCTTAAACTGGTTCATCTTGGCAAACCATGTTGATGAATACACTTTGTATGTTGTCCTGGCAGACACATGCATATAGTGGCCCTGGGTTGCCAGGGCCCCACAGAGGATCTGTTCTTGAGGGCCCACTTGACACCAGGGTTAGCCCTTCCCGTGGCTGTCCTGTCGAGGCATGCACCTGCGTTTGCATGACTGTCGCACTTGCTGCATGTTATGGTATTCTGCACTTCTGTTACACCCTACATATATATGCATTGTCTGCTGAGCACCCGATGCACTCTGTATGACTACACACATGGGACTACATCACTGGAGACCACGAATGTTATGTGTGCATACTGTCTGTACTGTTTCTTGCACTGCCTCCCCTATTTAAATCCACAAGAGCCTAGGCCAACTAGAACAAGATAAAAGGGGCCAGTGGACAACAAGGCATCAGTAGTAGACTTGCCGCCAGAAAAAGCCAGGCGTTAATATTCACCAGTGAGTGCCACTGCATTATCATTATGAACACGTTGTGTTGACTGACACAATGTGTTCCTAGTACACATGTTGCAGGCTGCATTGTGCTTTGTAAAACAAGGAAGCCTTGCAGCTTACTCACAGAGAGGCTCTGCACACGCAGAAAGAGGCACAGAAACACATGGTGTGTAGAAAATTATACATTTCATTAATCTATATACTCACACACCATATGAAAGATAATTCGAGTGCTGGATGAGGTGCTAATACCCCTGTAGTCCATTACCAAACTCCAGATGGTGTTTCACTCCTACTACTGGAGCTTTGTCAAAGGTGCAGTTGGTTTCAAAATTCACACTTAAGTATTGCCCCATTGCTGACATCACTAAGCTGTCCCCACCTTTGCAGGAAGAAACAGAGGAAGAAGTGAAGAAGGATACTCAAAAAAAACCAAAAACACTCAGGATTCTCTTTTCTAATCAGCTGTTCCTGACAGCGTATCAGAGTGTGCTGCAGTGCTTGGTTGAACCAGCTGGGCTCATTTGTACTACTGATGAACATTTTTCTACTTTGTTTGCGCTACTGCCTGCTGTTTTGTGACTACCCTGCTCCTCCAATCAGGGAGAGGAACGGATCTGGTGAGCGAAGCTCACCCCCCCTTATTTGGGATCTGTTTGCAAGTGATCCTCTGCTGCGGTCCAAATGCTCAAAGGCCGTAGCTAAAGGGCATCATGGAGTCTGCCTGGAGTCAGCTGTGAGTCTGCCATTTGGCTGACCACACTACACCATTGGATTTCAGTAGGTTACCCTCTCTGATTGTCTTTTTACCATTAATCTGTACGTGTAACATGTTCAGTATGAGTAATTCTCTCCTTTATATTGTAATACAGCTCTTATGAGCTCTACTCCTGTTTACTATTATAGTAATTAGTATTACAGTACTTCAACTTCTTTTTGTCTTGTTATATACTAGTGAGTTATAGCTTTGTAATTTTACCTGCATTTCTAACTATTCTAGCATGCCCTTGTGTGGGTTTCCCTTATTGTCACTATCTCCTTATTTACAGGGAGCAGTGTTACCATTCACATAGAAATGTATGTGAAACATGCAAGGAATTAGAATTTCAAGTACTCTGGGGGTACATGTATGCAAGGAAATCATTGGCTCCACCTTACTTTACACAGAAGAGATGTCTGCAGTTACAAACGGTACCTCCAAGAACAGCCATGGAAAGTACAGAGCACCTCCATACAGCAGGACATCATGAGAACTCTGATGGGGAAGGACCAGAAAAGTGGAAAAATTGGGAACTGGGCTTTGTGAAGCCCTGCCTGTGTCTTTGGGGTCTGCCCTGCCACTCTGATCTGGAGCAAATTCTGGATATGTATACTCTGGGGGCAAGGGGAATGGTCTTCCCTCCCTTGGCCCAGCTAAGAAGGGGAAATCCATAGGAGAACCCAATCTCCAATTGAGACAGGCATGGGATGGCTGCAGTACATATGGACAAGGCTGATTAGCTGCCTGATCTGCCAGTGGAGGAAAAAAACCTTTATGAAAAAAAAAGGAAACTGAAATATTTTTTAATGTATTATGTCTGTCCTGTTTCACCTCTAACCTGCCTCATTTGGTCTGGTCCCCCAGCCCTGTCACCCCACGTCTCTGGGACCTGTCATTCTCTTTGGTACCCACTGCCACAAGACCACTGTCAGATGTGCACATTCACTGGTGTGGGGTCTATGGGAGGAGCAGGTCAACATCCAGCTATGGTCAGATGTTTCTTCATTCATTTACCCTCCTGGGCAAACACACCTGCAATGATACAGTATGGGTGCTGCACCTCCGCAGAGACACCCCTCAATATATGCATGTAGGATCAGTTGACCAGACAGGCCCACTACTGTGTCATCCAGATTCCTCCAGGTGGAAGAGGAGAGCAGGAAACGTTCACCCTTCTCCCCAAAAGAGGTGAGCTGTTGAAGGAACACTCAGTGCACCCTCCCATGGCCAGCCCTCAATAAACAAAAGCACATTCCCAGACCTGAGTCACTGGTGTAGAAGGTGGTTGCCTTACTACCATGCTACTGGGCCAGTCATAAATCCAATTATAAGTCTATTTACTTATTCATGAGCTAAAGTAGCTTAGTGATTGCCTGCTGTGCTAGTCTGAAATCTCTTAGAAATGCTTGGCATGGCAGAGATGCTCAGCTGATCGTTCGCACCACTCTGCTTAAAACCATAAGAAACTTAAAAAATAAATGGTGAAAAGGAAAATTGTTATTGCACTTAGATGTATAATCACAATAACAACCTCAAAGTCAGTCATTTTCTTGGATTAATGATCAACTGGAGGGAGGTGACCCTCGGCTGCGCTTTGGGCCACTCATCACCCCAACCATTTTTTAATCCTGCAGAAATGACCAACTTATTGGTCTTTATTGCTCAAATATTAACTTAAAGTGATCTAGTGCATCCAAAATTGTATGTATGCACAGATGTGAGGAGCCCACAGCTGAGGAAAGACTGCAACAAGGTGGAGGCAGTGCAGCGGAGGGCAACTAAGGTGGTGCATGGCCTTGGGGATTTGACATTAGAGGAGAGACTGTGGGACTTAAAGAGCAGCTTCCTAGTTTCTGTTCCCCCACACATATACTATAGCTCACCTGGCCCGTGGTACATTGCCATAAATTATTCCCTTTTTATCAGCTACAGTAAAAAGTTATAGTCCTCGTAAATTTCCTTATAAAATGGGTTGAGAGTTTTCTGCCTCCTGATCGGCTGAGAGGTACCATGAGCCGTGTCCTTATCAGGGCATATTGTACCAACCGGTACCTCTTCAGTCAAGCAGGATGCAGGGCAGACTGAGATTGATACCACAGAGAAACATTTTTAAAAAACAACTCTGTCTGCAGCCTGCTTGGTCAACGGTCCACCCCCCAACCCCATCATTCTCCTGCAATTCAACCAAGGTTGCAGAAGATAATTGTAAAATAAAAACAGTACCTTGTGTTAATTTTTAAAATTATCATTAACTGCCCAATTTTGCCTCCATTAGAAAAAGCCATTCTTTCAGAAGAGCCACCGGAGATCCACAGAGCATTCCTGTGTGCTGCCAACAAAATGGCTTTAAAATCAAAACTGAAACCAGCGTCTTGCCCAGCATACTTCTTTCTTGGCATGAACCTGCCACCCTCCACGAAACAGCAGACCCCAAATTAATAAACTAAATTAAAAAGCAAGCATAATCTTCAATGGCACCGCTCACTACCACTCCTTACATACAGTTTCAAAACCGCAAAAAAGAAAATGGCTTCATATGGTGGGCTAAAAGGAACACACTTGGTGTTACGGAAGTGACAGTCAAAAATGACACAAAACAGCCAAAGTAAAAGAAAAGGGAACAACACAAAGATAAGAGAGAAAAATAATAATTTATTAATCTGTGGGGGCGGGGGGGGACAGCCGAAACAGAACAACACCTGAAGTCGGAAACACTCCCCACAAGTAAAACGGAGTCGACAGTCTGTCAGATACATGGATAGACTAAGAAATGTGAGAAAAGAAAGCAATGAAAAAATGTTAAATATATAGTGCTACGGTGGGGGGGCTTACATCGGGGTTTACATACACTATGGTATTTTTCTATTTTTTACATCTGGATTACATCGGAAAACCTCTGTTGACAATTAAACAATTATTTTAAGAGGGACTATTTTGTCACTATTTGAACTATTAAAACCTCAATTTTTATATTTTTAACTTTATTTTGTTCATTTCTTTTTTTTTTAAATAATTATTTATGACTCATTTTATAAGCGCAATAACACACCCCAAGGTGTGGGTTATTGCCTGATAAGAGCATGCCCATTGGCATAAGTCACGCAGTGCAAGTGCCTCATGCCTTAATACACCTCTGGGCATGCTCTTATAAGGTGATAACCCACACCTCGTCGTGTGCTATTGCTTGCATATCGACCACTCGGGCAAAAACACAGTGACTTCCCCAAGCTGCCAACATGCCCCCATATGACACGTGCAGCCTGTTTCAATGATGTCATAAAACAAACACAGCATGTGCGCCCATTGGCATCAATGGGGATGATTTACCTAAACATTTTAGTAGCATTTAGAGTGCGATTTAATAAATCAAAACTACCGCTCGACTAATAGGGATCCTGTTAGTCGATTGATCAGTTTGATTTATTAAAATCTAACATCTAAATGCTACTAAAATGTTAGATAAATCATCCCCATTGAAGTCAATGGGGCATGCACATGTGGTGTTCGTTGTGTGACATCACAAAAAGGGGCTGCGTGTGCTTATGTGGGGGCATATTGGCAGCTCACAGAAGTCACTGCATTTTTGTCTGAGGGATAATTATGAGGGCTATAACTTTTTACTGTGGCTGATAAAATGTGAATTATTTATGGCACTGCACCATGGGTCAGGTGAGCTATAGCATATGTTTTGGGGAGTGGCAAATCGTCAGCTAAGAAGCTGCTCTTTAAACATGTATACCCTGGAGAAAAGAAGGTAAGAAGAGACATGGATGAGGTATACCATACAAGTACCTATATGGGATACATCAAGTCAATGCTAAGGAACTATTCTCCTGGGGTCCGATTCCAGACAGCAAGCGTAACTTGCACACAGTTGCAGCTTATGTCGGTCACTTCTATGCCAGGAACCCTACGCCGCATTCCAGAAGTGGTAGAGTCCTGGCAATTGCAACCTGAATTATACACCATATGTGTGGTGGTAGCCCACGCATGGTATATATCTGTCTCAAGTCGCAACTCGCAATGAACACCAGGCAGCCCCCCGAAGCACCCCCCCCAGAACACCACCAGCCACACCAGGGGGCATAGAGGGGGGCAGGATAGGTGACACAGGTGTAGGGGGGCACGGAAGAATTGACCCCCAGGGGTCCCTGCTATTTGGGGGATTTGTGGGGCAAGGGTATACAATATGGGACATGGGGGACATATCGGCATCATTGCCATGATGCCAGGAGGTGGGCTGCTGACAGATGGCACTATCAGTTGCCAGTTAGAGCAGCTTGGAGGCATTCTAACTTAGCCATGCCACTGTGGCTTTTGGAATTGCGCTTGCAGTTTACGACCGACGCCCTACTGGAATTGGGCTAGGTTGCTGTCATAACCCGCAGTTGTACCAGGCTTTGTGGGCTGAGGCGTAAGTGCTGGCATAAACTGCATTTTTCATAGCCCGCAAACACCAAGGTGCAACTCGCATCTTGGAATAGGGGCTGGTGTAATGACTGGTGTAAGTGGCGAGATATGCTGTGGGGTTTGGCGTATCTCGCCTTACGCCATGTATGCCCTTCTGGAATTGGGCCCCTTGAGTTCAAACACAGGAATGAGAGGGAATTCACAAAATCTGGCAGGGGGGATTCAAAAAGGACACCTCGAAGCACTTCTTCATTGAAAGAGTGGTGGATAAGTTGAATAGGGTAGCCTGTGATGTGGGTGACTGTATGTCGGTGACTGGTCATAAGGGCAATGGCACAACAGCGCCGACAATGTGAATGTCCTAGGATTTCCCCTCTTCCTCCGATTTGCACCCCCCCAGAGTAGGAATCCTAAGTAAGGAGTGTGTGGGGGATGAAGCCCTCCGCATTAAATAACATACTGTTTTTCAGTCACCCTGGTGGTTTTGCACCCTTCGGCAGGTCATCCTGCAGTCACCCTTGACACATAGCACCATTGAACTGACTACCAGAAGAAGTGGTACAGGCCAAGTCAATCAGCAGCTATGTTGAACATGTGGGGCCAAAATCTGCAAAAAACACAAAATTATGAGTATCTACTAGCAAAATTCAAAGTTTCTTCAGAATTTTGTTGTTTTTCAGTATTTTGACCCCCAAATTTCAACAGTCTTTTTATGACCCAACCTTATGAACTAGACAGATTACATTTTTTAAATCCCCTCCAAACGGTGATTTCATGGAAAGACTAGGAAAATTTGTTTTGGGAGGGGGGGACTTGCAAAATTTCACCTACCTTGTTTATGAAATGGGGTCCCAAAATGGCTATGTTGAAAATTTGGTGTAAAAAAATAACCAATGACAAAGTTATGAGTTAAAATTCAAAATTTATTAATAAGTCATTAACCAAACTTACCTTGTTTTATTCACTTACCATTCTGTGTTGGAAGCAGCAGGACATCCCAGTTGTTGGAGAAGGACTGGATAGGTACGTGAGGGGTTTGGGGGGATGTGAGTTGTAGGGTGCTGAGAGGGGGTCAGGGTGTGCAGTGGAGGGTCAGGGGGGATGAGACAGATAACAAGGACAGAAGATGACAAGGGACTGTCTTCTTCTTTCCAGGAACTTGCTTTGCAGCACTGGTAATGGAAGTCCGCTGTTGCATTCTATTTGGAGGTCTGGCAGGAATGAGAAAAGAGAGTGGGATAACATGCAGATGGAGTTAGCAGGAAGGGGTTCAGTTGTACAGTGGCTCTGGCCTCTGGCAGGCATGGGAATGAAGGGAAGGGCAGTAGCAATGGGAGCAACTGAGAGGAGGGTTCTGTTGTACAATGGGGCTGGCAGGGACAGAAACGGGAATGGAGGATGGGACAGCACCCAGAAAAGTGAGTGAGTGGGAGGGGGTTCTGTTGAGCTGAGGGACTTGCAGTGACAGGAATAGAGGGTGGGTCAGCACACAGAAGAAACAAGTGGTAGTGGGTTCAGTTGTGTAGCCGGGCACTGGGAATGAGAACGGAGGGTGGGACAGCAGCAGACGGAATGAGTGAGAGGGGGTTAGCTTGTGCAGGGTCAGACAGCGGAAATGGAATCATAGGGCGGGAAAGAACAAGCAGCACTAATGATCACACCCAACTGGCATGCTTATGGGACAAAAACATCTTACAATAGGAGTGGCTTCATCCTTTCATATATAAGAGGTTTCTGCCCATCAGTAAGCTGAGTAGGCATCATAACCAGCGTGCTTGTAATACCTTTGTCACAACCCAGCCTCTCCACTGCTCAGCTGCATTGACTCCAACACTGCCACACCTGCAAAACCCCTGCAGTGCTGGCATGCAGCCAACATATTCACTGTGCATGAACACAAGCAAACATAAAATGTGTGGGGGGGGGGCAGTAGAAAAGGGGAGGATTGCCACTAGGGCAAGGCAGAACACTGTAGTTAGGTTGGGCAGACTGGATGCACCAGGAGCCATTTTCTGCTGTCAATGTCTTTGTAGCAAGGCCCCCATGTACAAAGGCACCACACTGACCTCTTCTCATCTCCTCAAGAAACCGAGTGTGGTGGTGGTGTTGGTGGGGGTAATTAAAATCAAGGGAAGTAATGTTTTGCAACATACCAACATTAATCTCTAAATGTGGCAGAGAAAATTCTCCAAGTTCCTAAAGCATTTTGTGCCAAGAGGCTTTTGTTTTTGCATGCCAGCACATGGTGCATGGCATATTGCATTCAGAGTGCCACTCCATGATATCGGATACAGAAAAACGGCAGGATCAGGTGATTTCATTGATAACCCTTCCCTCCACTTTAGCATACAGTGGTTCACATTTTGTTAAAAACATGAGACTCCAGGGGTCCAAAATCCTAAACATATCTGACTGTGATATATTAAGCAGTAATTTGCACTTTTCATTTTTATGTCTCCCAAGGCCAGGATTCCAATTAACTCATCTGCTGAGGCAAAGCAATCTCTCACCACAGCCCGGTGTAGCAATAAAAGCCTTTATCAGTGACCAGTCACTGCATCCTTTAAGCACTAGCAGTTACAAAAGTCCCTATTTGAACATGAATGCCTTAGAAAGGCTGGGAAACCAGAGTGGATAACGTACTCAGCCTTTCACCATTTTTTGCAGTGACAGCAATATGCAGGGAATGGGATCTAATGGAACAAGTACTGGAGAGTTTTTAGGTCCCCCAGAAAAACAGTAATTAAAGCCTAAGTAGCTGGTTTATGCACCGGGCTGATGTTTAGTATTTATATTTTAGAGATCTCTGATATTTGTAATCATATTGTAGAAACAGGACTCCTCTGGAAATGAGATGCTGGTAATCACATCAGTGATGTTTTCAGTGTCTGTAGGACCACAAGGACTCTCCCAACATGTTTGTATTTAGATATATTACTACATATCTGCATATGGGAATTCAAGTTCCAACATTTGCTAATGCCTTCCGTCACTTAAAATCCAAAGGTGAAACACAGTTTCCCCGTATGTAAAATCATATTTTATTTTATGCCCTTATAGTCTTTCAGTCATTAGGAATGATGTCTGTTTGTAATCTGGTTTACATGCTAGTCAGACAGCATTTTCTAATGGATCTCACCAGTATAGATTTGATTGTGTTAGGTTTACAGATATTTTTTAATATTTATGTAATCATGCAGTAATAGTTTTAGAGACAGTCCCTCTAAAGTTGCATTTAACAAGAGCACCTTATGATTGGCATGCATAGCCTACCAGCAATCGCCATGTACATTTGTCACATGCTAGTATGTTCAGCTAGCAGTATGGCTTAGTGGTTAGAGTAACAAGCTGTGAATGAACTTGGTACAACCAGCAGGCCTGGGTTTGATTCCCACATTCTCCACTTGCGTACTGTGTGCCTCTGCAAATTCTTTAATTCCCCCAGTGCTCCTTGGTTGCCCCAGAAAACTGGCATTGTGTTTAATAGGCCTTACTCAGTTACCAAAGAATAGAAAAAAATAAATGTCTGTTTCTTGTAAAACTGCATTATAGGTCACACTGTATTTTAAGTGTCAGTTTCAATGTGACTGCGGTGTACGCAATCAGTAATTACATACAACAGGGGCAATTACATTGTAGTTACACAGAGGTTGCATGTAACTATATCACAGTTACAATGCAGTTACAGTCTAGTTACAGAGTAACTACAGTGTCATTAAGGGAACTTCAAGTGTTACTGCATAATCTTGTTATGAATTATTGTAATCTTTGAATTGCTATTAGTTGTTATCCCTCTGTACAGACAGTTGGTGAGACCCCATATGGAGTACTGCATGCAGTTCTGGAGACCCCATCTCTACAAGCACATAGACAGAATGGAGGCTGTCCAGATGAAAGGCAACTAAAATGGTGCAGGGTCTGCACCAGAAGACATATGAAGGGAGACTAAAGGAGCTTAATATGTATACCCTCGAGGAAAGGAGGGAAAGGGGGAACTTGGTAGAAACTTTCAAGTACCTCAAGGGAATAAACAAAGTCCAAGACGGTAGCATCTTTCAGAAAAAGAGAGGTGCAAGAACAAGGGGGCACAAAATAGAGGATACTGTATGGTTATCAATGGTTAACCGGTTTGTTAACCATCGAGAGGTTGCCAGGGTGACCGTGTAAACCTCGACAGCGAAGCTCAAGAGGTTTACGTCGCCATGGCAACCTTGAGATTGGTTAAAAAAATGGTTAATCATCGATGTACCATACATTATATTTTATAGTGTATGGTACCATTTAGGTTTTTAAGAAAAGAAAGCAGCTCCTTACTGCAGTTTTGTTTCAGTCACCGCCGCTCTGCCCTCACCATCGTGGCCCTTTCAAGGCCGTCCGATCCAGTTGCGAGTATGACCAGACTTTGCCCAGTTGTTAACCCATCGATGTGACGTACCATCGATGAGTTAACAAGTTCGTGACGTCACATCGATGGTAAAACGTTGTTATAAAAAGGTAGAATTTTACCTATAACAACGTTCTACCATACATTATTTGAAGATGGGGGGACAGCACAGAGGTAATGTGAGGAAGTATTTTTTCATGGAGAGGGTTGTGGATGCATGGAATGGCCTTCCTACGGAAGTTGTGGAGTCAAAAACAGTGGGGGAGTTCAAGAATGCACGGGACAAACATAAGGCAATTTTAGTGGGGGGGTAGGAGGGAGTAGGCTGTTGATTGACTAGGATCTGTAGCTTATCCATTAGGTAGGGAAGTGGGCAGACTAGGTGGGCCAAGTGGTCCTTATCTGCCATCAAATTCTATGTTTCTATGCCGCGGACCTCTCGGGAGAGTGGAACCAAGTGGCCGGATTGGAGTAGTGAGGATTAGGAGACACTCTGGGGCAAACTGGGTTCCCAATAGGGGTTTGCCCCGTCTGGTTCCCATACTCAAGAGCTCCACTGTATGTGGGCAGATGTCTCGGTCGATCTCGGGATCTCATCCAACCCGGGTGGTGTTATGCAATGCCAGGTCTATTAAAAACAAGACAGCAGTGATGGCTGATCTTGTTGGATCGTCAGACCAGGCCTGCATCACCGAGACCTGGCTGGATGAAAACTCTGGCCCTATTTTGGAGTCAGCAATTCCGGCCGGGTTTTCGGGATACACTGCCCGAGGTTGGGTCATAGGGGTGGGGACGTGGCCATTGGTTTTAGATTGGAATTGAGCCTTGTGGAGGTGCCAGTAGGGGAGACTTGGTCCTTCGACTGTATCGTGGGCACAGGTGTGGCATGCAGGATTCTTCTTGTCTACTGTCCACTGGGGCTGAGAAGCAATTCCTACAGGAAGTTGCGGACTTCATCATCGACATGGTGTTGGAGTCCCCCAGTTGGATGGTGCTGGGGGACTTCAATGCTGGGTCTTTGATGAACTCTCACAGTTTGGTCAACACTTCCTCCAGTTGATGAATTCGCTGGGCTTCTCAGAGGTGATTACCTCTGCGACCCATAGGCACAGTCATTCCTTGGACCTAATCTTCCTCCTGGGTATAGAGACCTCTGATTTGGTGGTGGAGCCAGTCAGTTGGTTGGATCATCATACCATAAGGTTCAATATCCAGGCCTCCCCCATATAGGTCTACCCCTACAGAGATGGTCCAGTACTGCCTTTAAGAGGTTTATCCCCCAGTGGCCTACTGGCAGTGCTGGACCTATCGTGGCTGCCGAAGAATAGTGCTGACCCAGATACCTTAGTCTGGGGTTATAATGACATTGTGACTGGGGCTCTGGATTGTCTCGCTCCTGTCTGTGTTTGTCCCCTTACCAATTGCCCTTGGTCCTCTTTGTTTGATGGGACCTTGAGAGAGCTGAGGAAAGTGGGAAAAAGGCTGGAGCGTCACTGGTGAAAATCAGGCCTGGATGCTGACAGACTTAGATTGTTAGCCCATTATAAGGACTATCAATCGGCTATCTCCCGTAAGAAGGCAGAGTTCCTGTCCAGTGAGATCACTGCAGCACAAAATCGGCTGATTCAGCTCTTCTGAACTGTAAACAGATGGTGCAGTCTATTCTGTCTACAGTCTCAGAGAGCATTGTCGCAAGGGAAGTGCGATGAATTCACTCGCTTTTGTGCCGATAAGGTTGCCAACATCAGATCTGAGATTCACACTGGACGTCCCAGTGGAGTGGACAGTGATCGGTGGGAGGTGGCAGCTCCCTGGTCTGCCTGGTCTGACTTCAGCTGTCCGGCGATCGGGGATGTCGTGAAGATTATCCAGTCTTTGCGGCCAACCTGCTGTGGTTTGGACCCCGGCCCAATGCCTCCTTGTGAGGTGTGTGAGACCATCGGCCTGGTTCTTGCTGAGATTACAGAACAGTGCAGTTAGTGCAAACACCATACAGCAGCAACAACTGATAGAATCTTCTTGGCTCAGTCGTCAATTCCATAATGTGCAAAAATGTAATAACTTTTTTTCAGTGAACATGTCTTGGCCCCCATGCTGTTATCTTGCAGATGGGAATCGATAAAAACAACAAGGTTTGAATAAAAGTTGCACATTATGAAACAGGAGATTGAATATTGCAGAGCTAGGCAATTTCAGAATGGGGGGACACATAGTTGTGGAAGGTGGTATGCATGTCCATTTTCACAATATATCAGGGATGCATGATATTCACATGTGGTGGTGATGCTCAATTTCAGATTGTGGTGCAACATACAATTCCACAATGTAGAGTGGACACAGAATTTCAGAATGTGGCAGGGATGCACATTTTTGGAATGTAGACGAATGCATAGTTTTGGAGCAGGGAATTCACATTTTTAGGACGTGATAGGGACATGCAATTTTGGAATGTGGTAGGAACACACAATTTCAGGATGTGGTGGGAATGTGCAGTTTTGGAATGCAGCTGGTGCATCCAATTTCAAAATGTGGTAGGGGTGTTCAGTTTTGGAACATAATGGGGATGTGCATTTTTGGAATATGACAGGGATGGGAAATTTTGAAATGTGGTTGTGACACACAATTTTGAAATGTGGTGGGACACCCAATTTTGGATTAGGGGAATAGTGCATTTTCAAAATGTGGTAGGGATGCACAGTTTCAGAATGTGGCAGGAACATGAAATTCCAGACTGTCAAGGGGATATACAATGTCAGAAGGTGGTAGAAATGCAAATATGGCAGGAATGCACAGTGTCAGAATGCGGCAAGGATGAGCAGTAATGGAATCTGGTGGTGATGTAAAGCTTTGAGATATGGCGGAGATGCACACATTTGGAATATAGTGGTAACGTATAATTTCTAAATGTGTCAGGAATGCACAATGCCAGAATGCGGCTGGGACACACAATTTCAGAATGTGGTGGGGATAAACAGTATGGGAATATGGCCTGGATGAGCAATGTCAGAATGTGGCTGGGATGCACAATATCAGAGTATGGCAATGACATGTAATTTCAGAACATCATGGAGATGCGCAATATTGAAATGTGGTTAGGACACACAATTTCAGAATGTGACAGGGACAAACAGTATGAGAATGTGGCAGGAACATACAATGTTGTATGTGACAGGGACACGTGATGACAGAATCTGGTGGTGATGAAGTTTTGGAATGTGGTGGGAATGCATAATTTTGGAATGTATCTATGACATACAATTTTGGATTGTGGCAACAACTGACAATTTTGGAATGTGGTGGAGATGATCAATTTGGGAATGCGGAGGGGAGTGCCTAATTGAGAAATGTGGTGGGAGCAGGCAATTTTGGAATGTGGCATTGACTAGCAATTTTAGAATAAAATCATGTCCTGCCACACTCTGACATTTTGCATCCTACTGTATTGCAAGGTTATTCATTCCCACAAAATTCCTAGATGTATGTCACTGCCACATTTCAAGACTGTGTTGCCACCACATTCCAGAACTGTACATTTCTGGCGCATTCCAAGATAGCAAGTCCCCACCACATTCTGAAATTGTGCATTCCTATTATATTCTATGATTGCACATCACATTTCAAGATTGGACGTCCTTTATTCAGAAATGTAAAATGGGTTTGAAAAATCATGAACCCTGATTAGTTGAGTGCCATCTTTACCCAAGCTGTTATCTCAGCTCAACAGAACTGGATAAAGGTTCAGCAGCCTCTTCACACTAAAATCAGTACTAACCATACATCCCTGGCTGCCATCACAAACCTAGCTGGCATGTTTACTCGCTAGAAACCTTCAACTAGGCTCTGAAAATAAAACTGCTTTAAATTAAAAAAAAATAACAATACTTAAATGTCATTTGCATAACTTAGGTTGCAACTGGAAATGAGCTGTGGCTCAGTGTGACTTTTCCAGTTACCAAAGGTTTAACTAACTAAATAAATAAACACATTTGCTCTCATGATCCTCTTTTTACACACAGACATAAAACAAGCATTTATCAATGCTGAATGCTTGCATGCTTGTATTTGTTGTGGAGGTGTTTGGCACTGATTGTGCACTGCAGAAGGAGTAATTAACAAATTAATGATGTGAATTATAATAGGGAAATTGTCATGCTTGAGAAATGAAGAGGTTGGGACATAATGTCATTGTTTTCTTAGGCTGTGACCTTGAAATTTCAAAATACTATTTTTTTTTCTTGCCCCAGCATATGAACATGACAGGTAACATTTATTAAATGCAACCCAAAACATTGTTTTGTGGAACGACCACAAAAACAGGTTTCAGAAGGGGATTTGATAATGACACCTCCCATTTTCATTCAGTGGGGGTTAAAACATAAGTATGTTGAAAATGTGGGTTAAAAAGTAAAAATATTGCTATGTCATGTTATGAGTATACATTGAAAATTTTCAACAATTCTTCATAACTTATTTTGTTCCTATTTTGGCTGCAAATGTCCAGCACAGTCTTTTTATTACACCACTTTATGAACATGTCAGGTCTCATTTATAAATCCTGTCCAAAATGTTATTTTGTGGCACAAGTGTGAAGAGACATTTTAGTCAGGATCTGAATATTGACATATGTCATGTTCATGACATGAGGTACAAAAAATATTACGCTGAAAATGTGGAGTCACAAACTGGTAAAATAAAATAAATAACTGGGAGTAAACATCAAATAATTTCAATGTTTCTTCATAACCTTTTCATTTTTTGAGATTTTGCTCCTAAATTTTCAGCATGATCTTTTTTACGACCCCTCCTTATGATGAAGAAAAGTTGAATTATTTAAATCCTAGGCAAAAGGTGATTTCATACAGTGACCGCAAAAAACATGTTTCAGAGAGGATTTAGAAAATTACAACTACCTTGTTTTTGAGGTGGGGTCAAAAAAAGGCTATGTTGAAAATTTGGGGACAAAGTCTAGAAAAATAGCAAAGTTTTATGAGAAAACATTAAGGAATGTCATTGCTGCTTTATAACGTTGTTGTTTTTTCAAATTTTGATCCCAGATTTTCAACAGTCTTTCTATTACCCCACATTATGATCAAGCAAAGTGTACTTTTTTTACATGCCATTGGAAATGTGATTTTGCATAGTGACTACATAAACATGTTTCCAGCATTTAATTACACTTTTTGAGCTAGGGAGGCCTGTAAGGCAGTATAGTTAAATTGAGCCCCCCCTTCCCATTATAAGTCAATGGAAGTGATGCAAGAGCTACCGGGGCTCACTTCAGTGCTAGGGGGCAAAGCAGGCAAACCCCCGGCAACCCGGCCCCCAATAAATTCAATACTGCATGTTTCAGAGGGAATTTGAAAAGTTATGCGTGCCTTGTTCATGAGATGAAGTTAAAAAAAGGCTATGCTGAAAATGTGGGGTCAAAATCTGGAAAAAAAATTGTAAGCTGTATCAAGGAGAAGGCTGGCACATAGAACAGTCAGTCTGACATTAATGGTGGGGAAGCTAATGGAGTCACTTTTGAAAAAAAAGTATTGTGGAGCATCTTGAATGCAATGAGTTACAAGACCAGAGGCAGCATGGATTCATGGGGGTGAGGCCATGTCAAATGAACCTGATAGATTTCTTTGACTGGGAGACCAGAGGAAATGGATCAGGGTGGAGCAGTGGATGTGGACTACTAAGCCTTCAGTAAGGCCTTCATCACTATTACATAGAAGGCTATAACACTGGGTAGTTTGGCAGTGGTTTCTAAATTGGTAAACTATGTATAAAATGGGTTGATGGATAGGTGACACAGGGTGGTGGTAAATAGAATTCACTCAGGGGAAGGGAGTGTGATCAGTGGGATACCTCAAGGCTCAGTATTGGGTCCAGTCCTCTTTAATGTCTTTTGCAGATGATACCAAAATCTGCACTAGGGTGGACACTCCAGAGGGGGTGGAGAGAATGTGCAAAACTTAAAGAGTGATCAAGGTAATAGCAGCTGAGTTTCAATGCAAAAAAGTGCAAAATCATGCATCTAGGGCACAGAACCCCAGAGGCAGAGTCTAAAATAGGGGAAGAGGTATTGATGGTCACCAAACAGGAAAGAAAGAGAAAAAAATCATTATATCTGATGACCTCAAGGTGGCGAGACAGTGTGGAAAGGCAGTAGGTAGAGTGCATTGGGAGGGGTTATCACCAGCAGAAAGAGGGAGGTAGTGCTGCCATTGTGTAGATCGTTGGTGAGACCCCACCTGGAGTACTTTGTCAACTTCTGGAGACCACATCTTAGGAAGGACATAGACAGGGTAAAGGCTGTCTAGAAGAGGGCAACTAAAATAGTGCACATCCTATATCAGAAACCCTATGAGAACAGACTGAGAGACCTCAGTATGTATACACTGGAATAGAGGATGGAGAGGGGGATATGATTAAGACCTACAAAGACCTCACAGCATTGAACAAGGTACAGGAGGTGGGAATTTTTCAGAGAAAAAGATGCATATGAAATGGGACAGTCCTTGAAAAATGAAAGGGGAAGAGTTAGGAGAGATGTGAGGAAGTATTTCTTCACTGAAAGAGTGGTGGATGCCTGGACTGGTCCTCTGGCAGAGGTAGTGGGGTTGAAAGCAATGGTGGGCTTCAAGCATGCATAGGATAGGAACAAGGAAATATTTGCTGGGAAGCAGGTGGGGGCCAGAGCTCGAGTAGAGTCGGTGGTAACAGTACAAGCAATGATAAATGGGTATGCTAGGGGGGCCAAAAGGTCCTTATTTGTCATCAAATTCTATGTTTCTATTCAGTTTCCATGTAACAAATAACAGACTGAGTTGCAATACAGCTACCACTTTCAAATCACAAAAGTAAAACTGAAAAAAAGCTGGGTGGGAGGGAGTGGGTGGGGGAGTGAAAGCAGAAACAGTGTTGAAAGAAAAAATACATTCTCAACAACAGCAGAACCCTTTACTCAGAACAGCCCCCTCTACTGTCAATGCACCAGTAAAATAACTATTTTACCCCAAAATTGTTTTTTTTTCTTTAATGCTTGAAACATATTTACTGTATTTACGTCTTAAACCAAAACCCATTTCCTATGTGCAATAATACCCTCTAGGGTGGGTGGTATGGGCGATACCTGCACTTTCAGAGGCTATAAGACCCCTGGTTGGACTAGTCCAATAACTTTCACCCTGTTGGCTAATGCTGCTTGCATAACATACACAATGTCATGCCTTATTGCTTAATTAGCATACTGAGAGCAGAAATATTGCTTCCAGGAGCAAAGGCACTATTCACTTCAGCACACATTTATCTCCTGAGAGTCTGTTGCCAGTAAGGGGCTGTGCAACACTAACACAGACCCATAGGCATACACACAGCGTGTACAGGATAGGGTGCCTACCTGTATCTATACAGTACCCTTGTAGCCATCCTATTTAAAGTGCACTGTTATTATTTGTGTGGCATTAATTGCCACCTTTGAATATTAGGGTCTGTGTCCTCTAACAAGAAAGGTGGATATCCCTGAGACATTTCAGGCAGCTAGATAAGTAGCTTGGTGGGATCAGGAGTTCGGCTGCAATCCGGTCAAGTAGTCTGTCAAATTTTCTGACCATTGACTCTTTGATGGTGCTGTTACCTGACCCTTTCATGACATGGACTTAAAAGGCATACTTTCGGACTTCAAGGCAGACAGCCTTCTGAGTGTGAAACAAACTGTGATCTGTGGGTTTCAGCAACAGGTGGAGCGGTACAACTCAACTCGATCATGACAGACTAGGCAACATTGGGAGGAACAGTGGAATTCTGACTCAGATGTTGGGGATTGGGTGTGTCAAACTGTCAATTCACAGTGAGCTTTCAGTTTTTGCTACTAAACCAAATACATTTGAGAGGGCAGCAGCAGGGATGATATCCTGCTAAGGAAACCACCAAGTAATGTAATTATCAAGCACAAGTTGGTTACAGTAGTTACCTGATGAAGCACAATGTTTAAATGCCACTAATATCTGTGGTCCATGGTTTATGTGTAAAACATTTGCTAACAATTTAAGTTTTACGTAGAAAAGATGAAACATTTAAGCATCCCTCACAACTTTTTAGCATTAAAATTCACAGCCCTGGTATTCAAATTTCAGAGCAAATGACCAGAATGTGCAGCACTTTCTTATTTTAAAGAATAATATGTCTAGATAGTCGGTCCCGTATATTTGTTAAGGAATGTTTCTATTTAGTTCAATTTATTAATAGTCTGCATGTCCAGAAATACTGTAGCTCTAATATTATTAAGAAGATCAATAAACCTTTTTGCAGAGCAAGGATAAATTTCAGTATAAAATTTGTAGCACTATGCAAAATTCAATAGTAGTTGAGAGGTATGCATTTAGGTGTCTTTCTATATCTTCATTAGAAAAATGTCAATAAAGAGTGGCACAATTTCAATTAAAACTAATCATAAGAATATTGCAGATGATTATTTTAATCATTCTTCCTCAGTGACATCTCCATTGATAGACTGCACTTTGCATTTTAATTGTGTATAGAGAATGGACGTGAAGGACAGCCAGGCTTAGTAAACGAGTCAGTATTTGGTACACATTATTTACAGTACATTGTATCTGTGACTTTTTTTATCAGAAGCTGATAAGGGAATCTAACATGCAGTAGGTACAGTATATGAAAAGAAGATGAACCCCACATTACGTACAAAAAATGTCACAGGTTATAGTTACACCAGTTATGGCAATACCATCACACCCATGCACATTAATCAAATCAGTCAGCCTGGAATAGCCTTACCAGCCCCTGTGGATAACAAAGCTGTGAACTGTTCATGGCGGGAGTCAAATTCTGCCCTTTCGAAAGCTCTGCAGCTCACAGCTGGGCAAGGCGGCAATGGGGAGTCAGCAGGGTGCCACATAAGAAATGATAGTGAACCACTGACATGATCAAAAATGTGGTTTGTTAAATATCTTTTTTTATTAAGAAAAAAAGCCTTTACAATAGTTCAGCACTTGACTTGATCACACATAGGGTGAACTAAAGCTGGCACTAACCAGGAAGTAAAACATAATGACTTTATCTACATTAGTAGGTAGTTTCTCTTCGTACACCATGGTATAGTTCATCAGTGTTAAATACTGCCCATTGTATGCCTGAAGTATTCCTGGATCTGTAATAACACTTTAAAGTACAAAATAAATAAAACCAATCTCATGCTGGACTGAGCAGAAGTTTGTGATGTTAAAATAAATATTGAAGTACAAAAGGCAACAGGAGGCATATCTTTTTGTATTTAAACATTAATTTGTATTATTCAAGCAGTACAGAAACTGAAAACAGTGTGAAATGTGTTAGAACATTTGGTCTTGATCTTTACAGAACTATTATTTATTTCAGAACTGCATTTTATTAAATAAACCATTTTTCAGATGTTGGTGTGTGTCATCATTTCTCTGGTTTTGTTTACCTATTTTTAATGTTTTCTACTATTTGGACATCGTTCCTGTGCTTGTCAAAGATCTGGCCGAGAAAAACAGGTTTGAATGCAGAACCAGAGGAGATGCACACAGGAGTAATTTGCATACTATGCACCATTCATCACTGTTGATTTTGACAGACTTGGCGTGTGTGTTCTGTTAAGATCTGATATAAAACCAAAATACATAGATACATAGATACATAGACAGTGTCGGCAGATAAGGGCCTATGGCACACCCAGTCTGCCCATTTAAGTTTGTAAGTTCAGTTTATGTTTTCCAGGAAGTCTGCTGCCCCTTACCCCTGACCTCCAGAATTCCTTTATGTCTATCCCATGCATTCTTAAATCCCGTGATTGTTTCAGCCCCACCACTTCCTCTGGCAGAGTGTTCCACTTGTCCACCACCCGTTCTGTGAAGAAATTCTTCCTCACGTTTCCTCTGAATCGTCCTCCTCCAACTTCATCCCATGCCCTCTAGTCCTGGAACATCTTTTCGCTAAAAATAGTGCATTCCTGCACCCTGTTCCTCCCTGTAAGATACTTGTATGTCTCATCATATCCCTCTCTCCTCCTCTCCTCCAGGGTACATGTTCAGTGCCTTCAACCTGTCCTCATAGGACTTGTGATGCAATCCATGCACCATCTTTGTTGCCCTCCTCTGAACCTTCTCTACCCTGTCTATGTCCTTACGTAGGTAAGGTCTCCAGGAACTGTACAGTGTACTCCAGGTGCGGCCTCACTAGTGTCTTGTATGGTGGAATTGACCTCCCTTTTCCTGCTGGTGATGCCCCTGCCTATGCATCCCAGCATCCTATTTGCTTTACCTGCTGCTTTGTCACACTGTTTCCCTGCCTTGAGGTCATCAGAGATGATACTCCAAGATCCCTTTCCTGCTTGGTGCATGCTATATCCTCACCCCCCAACTGATATATTGTGCCAGGGTTTTTGTGCCCCATATGCATTATCTTGCACTTCCTTGTATTGAATTTCAACTGCCAAACCCCTGACCATTCTTCAAGTTTCTGCAGGTCCCTTCTCATTCTGTCTACACCCTCTGGTGTGTCTACTCTGTTACAGAGCTTTGTGTCATCAGCGAACAGTGAAATTCTGCCTTCTAGGTCCTGCAATGTCACTGATGAAGATATTGAATAGTACCGGTCCCAGCACAGTCCTGTGGTGCCCACTGGTCACTCTTCCTCTGTGGAGTGACAGCCATTTACCACCACCCTCTGTGTCCTGCTGCCCAGCCAGTTACCTACCCACCGCACTACTGTTCTGCCCACACCCATATTCCCCAGTTTGTGCAATAGTCTTCTATGTGGCACAGTGTCAAAGGCCTTGCTGAAGTCCAGATAGGCCATGTCCACTGCCCTCCCTGATCCACCTCCTAGTCACCCAGTCAAAAAATTCAATGAGGTTGGTCTGACATGCCTTCCCTGGTGAAACCATGCTGCCTTGGGTCCTGTGGTCCATTGACAACCAGATGTTCCACCAATCTCTCTTCAGTAGTGCTTCCATGATCTTCCCACTACCGGTGAGGCTGACTGGTCTGTAGTTCTCCGCTTCCTCTTTGTTCCCACTTTTGTATAAAGGGGACTACATCTGCTATCCTCCAGTCTTTGGGTACCTCCCTGTTTCTAGTGATCGGCTAAACAGGATAGCAAGAGGTTCAGCCACCACCTCTCTTAGTTCTTTAAGGATCCTGGGGTGCACCCCATCTGGCCCCATTGCTTTATCAACTCTTATTACTTCCAGTTCCTTCAGGACCCTTTCTCGTAAAGGGACTTGTGTCCATTTCTGCAACTTCTCACCCCTTGTACTCCATTCAGACCCATTACCCTCCTCTTCCTCAGTAAAGACTGAGCAGAAATACCTGTTCAATATGTCAGCTTTACTGTTGTCATCCTCCACACAGCCCCCATCCTCCCCCTTCAGTCTCACTATCCCTCCCTTTGCCTTTCTTTTTTCACTTATGTACCTGTAAAAGGTTTTGTCCCCTCTACCCACTGATTTTGCAATGTGTTCTTCTGTCTGAGCTTTGGCTTCCCTCACTGACCTCCCTGCCTCCCTTTGCTTCTCCTGGTACTTCTCCCTATCCCCTTCTGCCTGTGTCTTTTTGTATTGCCTGAATGCAATCTTTTTGGCTTTCACTTTCTTTGCTACCTCTTTGGAAAACCATAATGGTCTCCTCTTCCTTTTCCTTTTGCTAACCTGCTTAATACATAATTCTGTTGCTCTTGTAATCCCCATTTTAAATACTTCCCACTGTTCCTCAACCCCTGATTCCTGCCCCATTCCTTAATGCCTCTTTCAAGTATCTCCCCATTTCTCAAAGTTTGCCCCTAAAATCCAGGATACGTGTTTTGTGTGGTTTGGTTCTGCTCTTTCTGTGATTTCAAACCACAGTGACTGTGGTCACTGTTCCCAGGTGCTCCCCCACTCTTACCCCCATCACACTGTCCCTGTTTGTGAGCACAAGGTCCAGTATTGCCTTCTGCCGAGTTGGTTCCATGACCAGTTGCTTGAGGAAGGCACCCTGAAGGGATTCCAGGATAAATCTGCTCCTAGTTGATGCTGCTGCTGGGATGCTCCAGTCCACGTCTGGAATATTGAAGTCTCCAACCAGTACTACCTCACCCTTGTCTCCTCTGGATGGCTAGCATCAGCTCCCTATCTGTTTCTTCCTCCTGGGCTGGTGGTCTATAGACCACACCTGTGCGGATGGCTGGCCCCATTTTCCTTTCCAGCTTAACCCACAGTATCTCTCCCCCAATTTGTTCCTCCTGGATCTCTGTGGCCCTTAAGTCATTTTTCACATACAGTGCCACTCCTCCTCCCTTCCTGCCTGCCCTGTCTCTTCTGAATATGTTGTAGCCAGGCATGGCCAGCTCCCAGTTGTGGTTATCATTACACCAGGTTTCAGTGATGGCCACAATGTCCAGGTCTGACTGCACCATGACAGCTTCCAGATCTTCCATCTTGTTGCTAAGGCTCCTGGCATTTGCACACATGACTTTCCATGATTTGACCTCCCTAGACTGTTTCGCTGTTCTACTCCAGCCCTTCCTTGGTTGTCCTTTATCCCTGGTTCACCTTGCTCTCTGCCTTCTGCTGATTTTGCCCTATTCTGCCTATCCACCTCCTGGGTGCTAATCTCCATCTTTTGCACTTGGCTAACCTCCACATCCTTTCCTTCCATTTCTCTGGGTACCTCTATTTGGTTGTCCCTGTTTGGCAGTGTGGCATATGAGTTCTTGAGTGGAATAGGATCTGGGATGTGCCTCTGCCTGACTGGTCTAACCCTCCTGAGCCCACTGTCATCCAAGTACTCCTCGTTCTCTGCATCCTTTGAGGCAGCTGCATGGACTGAGTGGTCTCTGGATGGGGTGATGGTACTCCTGACCCAGTTTACTTCCGCTCTGAGTCTGGCTACCTCATCCCGCAGTCCAGAAAGATGCATGCAGATAGGGCAGCACCTCAGTGTCCAGAAGATCTGCCTGAATATGGCTGCCCCACAGCCACTGCATTGCACCACTCCCCACATTATACTGCAATTATACTGCTATTCCACTACTTGTCTGCTACTGAAGTCCTAGTTCCCTTTTTATTAATTTACTGTCCTAAAAATCCTGCCACTGTTCCTCTATAATATTTGAAAATACTTACACTTCTAGCTCACCTCTTTATCCTTACCATCAAAAGGTAACTACAATCACAATTATAAAAAGGGTCTTAGAAATGCTGCAATCTGATTGGCTGTTAGGATTCCAACAGCCTTAAATTAATCCATGTTATACTGTCATGTACAGCCTGATCACCATGGCACATGAATTCTTTCTGTCAGAATTCCATCCTCTAGCCCTGCTGTATGTGTGGAATGATGCATTCTGATTTTGAACCAGCATTCTTAAACTGTTGGTGGAAGAACTATTTTATTAAAAATCTCCCTCTAAATGAGGAAAACATTGAAAAAGCATACTTTAAACTCTTTTCTTTTGGTGTGTTTTTTATAATAGCAATAAGGCACTCCCAGGAGTTAGATTAACAGTCAGTTAATCACCCCCTAGGTGCAATATGGCACTCGGCTGCACCTCGTGCCACATTACACCCCTAGTGGGTGATTAACAGACTGTTAATCTAACCCCTGGTCATGCCTTATTGCTTAATAATCTACCTTCTACTAATACAGATTCTATCACAGAATCAGAGCACAATGCAAAAACATCTGCTACTTAGCAACAACAAACAGGTGACAACAAACCAAGTTGGTGTAGCTTTTTTTAAAATAGAAAAAAAAAATGTAGTCGTTTAAACCAATAGAAATCAGCAGTTCCAAAAGCACCTTGAACTACAAGAAAGAACACAGTACCACACCTCTGCCACAATAACTAAACAGTTCTAAAACATTGGAGAAAGAAGAGAAAATCAGAGACTGAGCAAAAGATACAATGTACTATAAAGTATTAGGCAATAGGTATACTCAGCTGTTTAACAAAGAAAAAAAGTACCTACCAAAACAGACAGGATACCCACAATTGACACTTAGGTTCTCAATATCAGACACCACCAAAGGCACATACAGAAAGGGTTTAAACTATAGTATTAAAATTAACCATCAGAGTAGAAAGATCACACTAAATAAATGTGTTGATCCTTCTGACTTCCAACAAATATCTACCACACAAATTTTATATCTTCCTGGAGCCTACAGGGTTGTCTTTCACAATCACCTAAATTTACATAAAACAAAACAATTTTTTTGAAAAATGATATCAATAAACCTATTGCGTCAAATCTGAATACTGTAGTGTTGTATTGTGTGTATTAACTTCTTTCCTGGCCCCTGATAAGTGTGTGTGTGTGTGTGTGTGTGTGTGTGTGTGTGTGTGTGTGTTTACATAGTTAGGGTTGGTGACAGCATAAATACCCAGTAGTGAAGTGTACTGATGGTCCTTGGGGCTGGGAACACGATAAGGGAAGGATAGGCTGAGACTGGGTAAAAGGGTCTGGCAGACAACTCAACTTGACGGATGTTCCGCAGTCTCCAGGGGTTGGTGTTTTTTTTCCCATTGGATGGGGATGAAGGGGGAAGGTCCAAGCTGGTGGGGGGGTTATGCAGATGAAGTTTGCCAGCTACTCTGCAAATGGAGTGTTTGGTTCCTTTCAACTATGAGAAGCTTCTGCCCTGCAAGAAAAAGCATGTCATGTTCAGCATGCTGCTCACTTTGCTGTCACTGCCAAGCCCCTTGTAGACTGAGCTGCACTGGACCTAACAGTGACACACCTCTAGAATGCAAATTCTTTGTAACAAAATGTTTACTGCACATATGCATGCAGAACCATAAAATGAAGTACTACAGTACTTAAAGTTTTAATTTCAGGTGTTTCCTTGCTGACCATGAAAAATACCCTTCCTGTCCTTACCTTCTTAACCAGGGAAAGCTCTGCTGGTTAACTTGCTACAGACAAAATAGAAGCCCTGGTTCCATCTGAAGCCTTCTGTTTTGTGAGTGTGTGGGTGAAAATTCTGCCAGTAGAACTGAGTAGAGATTTGAACTCCTTTAGAAAATGGGCAGGCAGAATTCTCCTTTCTGACTGGTTAATGACATCAAGTTGGCGGTCCGGTAACAGGCAACAGAGACTGGGTAATAATGAGTCCCAGTCTCTGCTACCTGATTACCTTGGAATGGTATCCCATGACATAGGCGAACATGATTGGGCACCTATGAAAACGGTGACTCAATTGCAGCACCTGTCATTGGGGCAACCCAGCAGGGAGGGTGACCAGATGGGGGGGGTTCACATATATAGTGACAGGATGTCACTACATGGATATGCATGCAGGGGTGCAAGCACATTCAGTGAGGGGTGAGAGGGGAAGGAGGGATTGTGAGGGGTGGTGCTGTGGTGGGCTGCTCAGCCGCTCCCGTGATGTGGTGGGTGGGTTCAGGGCTGGGCTGCACAGGGTGCTAGGTCCGGGTCCAGGCGCAGGTACCTTTTGTTGTGCCTGTCCAGCAATGATATTTTTTTTATTTTGCACCCCCCTGACATGCACCCCACCCCTGGAGTTGAGAATCCTTTAGTGAGGGGGTGCTGGGGACGCAGCCCCCCTGTATGAACAAGTAAATTGTAAGTCCTTGGTGCCCTTTTGCTGTGGAGTACATCACCAAAATTTATTTTTAGCGATGTACATTAGCCATAATGGCAATCGCTATTATCACATAAATCCCCTAGGAATATCACTGTGGCCATGGAATTTTCAGTTTCAAATAGCATCTATTTTTTTCTTTTGGATAGTGAGAGATACACCTCCCAAAAGCTGCTTCTTTATTTTTGTCCAGTAGCAAGCTGAAATTAGTGCCTCTGACAATGTCTACCATGCTGCTGTCTTTTGTTAATTCTTTCACTGAGCTACAGAGCAAAAAAATAGGTGTTTTTTTTTTATTACTTATACCAGTAGCACAGCGCATGCTTACTTGTCACCATTATCAGGGCTATTCTTTCTTCAAGTGCTGTTCGATGTTCTGCTGCCAAACACATTTCCATTCTCATAGGCAAACCTGAAGGGTTCACCATCTCATCTTCTGATTGCAGTGTGGTCGAAATTATAACAAAAACAACACCCGTATTGCACTCCTGAAAGAAGGGGGCAACAGACTGTTGCTAAGGAATCACGTTGCTCCACAAGCCTCCCTCATGCAGCCAGTGACTTTTCCTTGCATTTAACAGCTGCCATCCACAGAATTAGTTGTGGACCACATACTGTTCTAGAAACGTTGCATCATCGCCATCTCCACATCGCGTTCATGAGAAACCACTGCTCCTCAACTTGACTCTTCCAATGTAAGTACCCCATGGAAAAAATGAAAACCAGTAAGCAGAGAAATGGTAAATGAAGAAATGACTGATACTCCCACACACAGTAGCGGTATCAGAGTTAGCCATGGCCTCTCTTTTTCTCAGTCACTAGCCCACTACCACCACCACTCCTCACCGTCACTACCAGTTTCAGTACCTCATGTAAAAAAAAGAAAAATCACAGCAAGCAGAGAAATGTACCTTTTTTTGCAGCCACTCTTTTCCTCTCAGTTCCCTAAAGTTCCTCGGTAACTCCATAGTGCCGCCCCACCTGCAGCCTCTCCAGCTCAAACTCAGTACTGTCCCCACCTGCAACCTTTACAGCTCAATCTCAGAAGCTACTCCACCATAAAGTAAAACTAAGACATCGAATGGAAAAATAAAAAAAAACTGTTTTAGCGATTTTAACCACCTTCAATGTCACAACTAATGAGCTAAACATTATTTTAGTGTAGGTGGAGGAACTATTTTATTACAAAAACAAACTATTTTTTAAACTTTTTTTTGTTTACAATTTCCATTTTCTAAGTGCAATAATACCTTCCAGGGTGGGTGGTATTGTGCTATACCGGACCTTTCAGAGGCTATAAGGCCCTCTGCCTGTGGTGTTGGGCCTCATTACACCCCTGGACGGTACAGTATAGCACAACTCCACCCACCCTGTGTATTATTGCTTACATATTTCATCCATAGTAAACATTCCATCTATTTAATGTAGGAAAAATTGAAAAGAAGCACTGTGAGTAAAAGGGAGGAAACATAGAGAGTACTGGGTCGGCAGCTATGCACACCCAATGTGTTCTGCTACAGAGGGGTTTCGGTTTTCCTCTGACCTCGAGAGCGAAGCTCAAGAGGACTGTGAAAATCAAAACCCCCGAGGTAGCAGAATACACTGGTTGTGCATTAAGTTGCTCAGTCCATATTTTTATTGTGTGTAGTATTGTGTGAAATATGCACACATCAGTTCAATTGCTTAAAAAATGAAACTGATCCGTGCAGTTTCTAGAGTTTCAGAATGCTGTTGTACTGCAGAAGACTACTATCACATTCCATGACCTTTGAACTGTAGTACAACAGCATTTTGAAAGGGACTGAATTCTATACAGACCAACGTTTTACTATACACTATGGCCGGAATATTCAAAGGGTTGCGCCTGATGCAACAGAGTTGCACAGGAACAACCCCGCATTGCGCCCCGGTGGGATATTGAAAAGGCTGCCTGGTACAGTGCAAATCCCGATGTGCTGGGGCGCAATGTAATTGTATGTGGCACAGATGCAGGGGGCATGCCCATGCATATGTGGCACATCACGATATTCAACCCGGGATGGGCGGCGCATATGCTGGCACAACCCTGCAGTATGCCGCATAGGGGGGCTCAGAGATGAGCCAGTGAAGAGTAGGAAAAACTCCAGGCCACCCACAGGAGGGCCACTGTATTGCAGGGTGCAACACAGCAGCAGTCTGCCATGCGAGGCCACCCGCCCACCCTGAGCACTGTCCACAAGCACACATGGCTCCCTGGTAGTCTAGTGGCCCCCCACCCATTGCCGCAATCGCGGTATAGCACCAGATCAGACTTCCCTGGGGATCCAGTGGCACCCCACCCTCCCACCCACACAGATCACCTTGCCCACCCAGCTCCCCTCATCATCGGCGGGTGGCTGCAACCAGCCCCCATACTGCCCGGCTGCCCGCCGAATGACAGGTAAAGTATGGGCTTGCAGGGCATACTGTACTAGACAGTCCCAAATATGTAAATGATTCATTCACAGTCATTTTTTGGAATTTTTTCACCAAATTTGCAACATAGGCTTTTTGGGAGACCATCTCTTGAACAGTGACACTGTCGTTTCATTAATCAGCCCCGGAAGGTGATTCTGTGTGCGTACAGCTTACTGACATTTCTTCAGTTCACGGTCGGCTTTGAAGAGTGCAGCTGTGTTTCCGCTCCACCAAAGATCGTCATGCTGGGTTCTGGAGGTAGGTATGTGGTGGGGGGTGCAGAGATGTGAGATGTGCAGAGGGTGGGTGTGGGTTGGGGGGGGGCACCAGAGACAGCGAGGGACCGTTTTCTGTTTTCACAGGTTAAAAAAACATAAAACACATCCCAGGACGGTTTTCCTACTTACAGGGACAATGGGCATGCTGGGGTGGGCTCCCAGTGTACCACCTGGGTGTTTGTTGGAGGAGCCTGTAGCCAATGGGGATTGAGCACCCTGTCAGCACATACAATGTGTTTGGGGGGGCAGCAATAACCAGGGAGCAGGAAGGACAGCAGTAGAGGGAGAAAGCGGGAGGGATTTCATTAGCAGCTGGAGGGACGAGGGTGATATCAATATGCTAAATATACACACATTACCACCGCTGATTGCAGTGGTGGTTTTCTTTGAACTGAAGACCACTGCAGCCAAACTACTGTCATAGACAGTTTGCCCATCCATTGGTGAGGTATGGTCGCGCTCGCTACACTGAGCACTGCACTGGACAGGGGGGTCACACACTTCCAAAAAGTCATAATGTCCCAAAACATTCCTTGCGCATGTGTGCAAGTGAACACAAAATGGAGGGATTCCAGCACTTACCCCTGGGGCACCCCACTCATCATCCTCCCTCCCGGAGTACACCCCGTTTATCACCATTATCTGGCTTCTGCCCACTGACCATTTCGCCACCCACTTTGTTATTTTCCCACCTACCCCTACACTTTCCAGTTTGCTCACCAGCCTTCTGTGGGGGACAGTGTTGAAGGCCTTTCTGAAGTCCAGATAGGCTACATCCACTGCTCCCAGTCGACCACCTGCATCACCCAATCAAAAAAATCTCAATCAAATTTGTCTGGCATGACTTCCCTTTTGAGAAGCCATGCTGCCTGTCATCCTGCAAGCCACTATCCTTCAGGCAGTCCCCCACCCTCTCCTTTATGAGTGCCTCCATCACCTTGCCCACCACTGAGGTAAGGCTGACTGGTTGATAGTTGTCCATCACCTCCCTACTAACCCCTTTGTGCAGCAGCACCATGTGTGCCCTCTTCGAATCCTCTGGCACCCTACCCGAATCCAGAGACAAGTTGAAAAGCCTCGTCAGTGGGGCAGCCAACTCCTCCTCAGCTCCCGGATCACCCTTGGGTGTAGCCCATCCAGCCCCATTGCCTTATCCACCTTCAACATGCTTAGTTCCTTCCTTACCCTTTCTACACTGAATGGGCTTGGATCCACCTTTTTGTCCTCCATCTCTCTTCCTCTAAGCTCGGGCCCCCCCTGCCCTCCTCCTCTGCCATAAATACAGAGCAAAAATACCTGTTCAGCTCTTCTGCTTTTTCACAGTCCCCTTCCAGTTTTATCCCTCCCTCTCCCCTCAGCCTTGCAATCCCCTGCTTGCCTTCATCCTTTCCCCCACATATCTAAAAAATGCTTTGTCCCCCCCTTTTGGCCTGCTTAGCTATTATCTCCTCAGTCTTTGCCTTTGCTCTCCTTATCTCCTTATCTCCTTATCTTCTGCCCTGCTAGCCTCCCCTTCTCCCTAACAGCCTCCCTGTCTTCCTCTCTTTGTGTCCTCTTATATTTTCTGAAAGCCTTCCTCCTGTCCCCGACTGCTCTCGCTACCTCCCTTGTAAACCAAAGCAGTCTCCTCCCCTTTCTGCTCTTCCTTACCTTCTTTATGCACATTTGCATTGTTTTCAGCAACCCACCTTTAATAGTTTCCCATAACTCCTCCGCATCCCTAATATTCTCTGTTTCTGCCATCTCTTCCCTCAGTATCCTTCTCATCCTGTGGAAGTCTATGCTCCTGAAGTCTATAACTGTTGTGCTGGTTCGGTTTGCCACACTCCTTGTCCTTACCCTGAACCTTACTGTCCTGTGGTTGCTGGTGCCCAGTATGTCTCCCACCTCCACCTCCACCTCCTCCACACCCTCCCCATTCGTCAGAACCACGTTCAGCAGGTTGTTGCCCCTTGTTGTCTCCCTGACCAGCTGCTGTAAGACAACTCCGTGCAGTGCCTCTAGAATTTTCTTGCTTCTAGTCGATGCTGCATCCGGGATGGTCCGGTCAACATTTGGGAGGTTTAAGTCCCTCACCAGGAGTAATTCCCCATTGAGAGCCATCCACAAGACTGCTTGTACCAGCTGTCTATCCCCTTCCTTCCCCTGTGTAGGCAGTCTGTATACCATCCCAGGTTGCAAGGATTCCCCTGTCCTTTTGTCCAGTGTTACCCACAGGAGCAGTTTCTCCCCGTCTTCCCTCTGCCCCTCTGTTATCCTTATGTCATCCTTGATGTATAGAGTGACCCCCCCTTCCTACCTACCTGCCCTGTCCCTTCTAAACAATCTGTAGCCTGGGATGGCTGTCTCCCAGGTGTGATGTTCTGTTCACCAAGTCTCACTTATTTGTACTATGTCCAGTCCTTCATCCCACATAATGGCCTCCAAATCCACCATCTTATTTCCCAAGCTCCTGGCTTAGGCTGCTAATTCCTTCCACCACATTCCCCCCTTCCCCTCCCCATCACAATCATTTCCTGTCCACATACCCCTCCTCACTCTCCCACACAACCCCTCCCCATCACAGTCATTTTGCACTCACACACACCCTCCTCACTGTCTCACTCCAGTCCTACCCCATCACAATCATTACCCAACTACACACCAGCTCCTCATTGTCCCACACCACCCCTCCACATCACAATTATTTCCTGCCCACACACCCCCTCCTCACTGTCTCACACCACCCCTAATCCATCATAATAATTTCCCACCCACCCCTCCTCACTGTCCCACACCACCCCTTCCCATCACAATAATTTCCCAACCATACAGCCCATCCTTATTGTCCCACACCAACCCCTTCCCATCACAATCATTTCCCAACCACACACACCCATCTCACTGTCCCACACCACTACCTCCCCATCACAAATATTTTGCAACCACACACAGCCTCCTCACTGTCTCACACCACATCTCCCCATTACAATCATATCCTGTCCACCCCCTCCTCGCTGTCTCAACACCACCCCCACCCCATCATAATATCATGCCAACACCCCCCCTCCTCACTGTCCCACACCACATCTCCTCATCACAATCATTTCCTGTTTACCCCCTCCCCACTGTCTCAACACCGCCCCTCCCCATTATAGTAATATCCTGCCAACAAACTCCTCCTCACTGTCCCACACCACCTACTCCCCATCACAATCATTTCCTGCCCACACACGCCCTCTTCACTGTGCCACACAATCCCCTCCCCATCACAATAATTTCAAGCCCACACACCTCCTTCTCACTGTCCCACACCACTCCTCCCAATCGCAATCATTTCCTGCTCACACACCCTTCCTCAGTGTCCCACACCACCCCTTCGCCTCACAATCATTTCCTGCATACACACCCATCACTGTCCTACACTGCCCCTCCCCATCTCAATCATTCCCAGCCACAACCCCCTCCTCTCAGTCGCACACCACTCCCTCCGCATTACAATCAATTCCCGCCAGCACACCCTCCTCACTGTCCCACACCATCCCCAACCCAACACAATCATTTCCTACCCACACACACCATTTTCAATGTCCCACACCACCCCTCTCCATTACAGTAATTTCCTACCCACACACCCCTGCTTACTCTCCCACTCCTTCACTCCCCATTACAATCATTTCCTGCTCATACATACCCTCCTCACTCTCCCACACAACCCCTCCCCATCACACTCATTTTGCACTGACACACCTCCTCCTCACTGTCCTGCACCACTCCCTCCCTATCACAATCATTTCCCAAATGCACACACCCTCCTCACTGTTTTATACCACTCCCTCCCCATCACAATAATTTCCCAACTGCACACACCCTCCTCACTGTCCCACAACTCCCTCCCTATCACAATAATTTCCCGTCCACACATCCTCCTCACTGTTTTACACCACCCCTTCCCCATCATAATCATTTCCTGTCCACACACCCTTCTTATTGTCCCACACCACCCCTTCCCCATCACAGTCATTTCCCACACACACACACCCTCCTCACTGTCCCAAACCACCTCCTCTCCATTACAATAATTTTCCTCACCTCCACACACACACCCTTCATACTGTCCCACATCAGCCCCTTCCCATCACAATCATTTCCTGCCCACACACCCCTCCTCACTGTCCCAAACCACCCCTCCCCATGACAATCATTTCCTGCCCACGTACCACTCCTTACTGTCCCACATCACCCTCTCCCCATCACAACCACAATCTTTTTGCGTTCACCCCCTTACTGTTCTATACATGATTAAGAAAATGTAGTACTCCAACTTTTGACACTATGCCCAGAGTCAACAATAACCTTTTAGTCAAACCCTCCCTTCCTAGCCGACTCCCCCAGTCCTCAAAATATCCTGGCCCCAATCCAAGATTTTGCATGATGGAGCCAGTTGATAGGTCAAATCTCTGGTCAGCTCAGTTGCCAACTTCAGGGTAGTATGTGAGAGACACTGGAATGAGTGAGAATGGGGAGAGGGTGGTCAAGGGACCAGCATTGGCCACCTGGGGAGTGTAGACCATTTTAAAGACTTTTTTTCCCCAAATATGAATGTTGACTACCAGATACTGAGCCTATGAGGCAGCTGAGTATTTCAAAAAAGGTATTTGCACATCCCTACAGCTGTTCCTTAAGCAATTCAGCATGGCAAGGTGTGCGTTATTGTGGGATAAAGGCACGTCTCAGAAAGAAATATACAATCGGAGTCATAGCCAATAACTGCACAATAGCCATGTCACCTCATACTGTAAGGGGACACAGCATGGGAGACCAGCCCTTTCTGCCATGGGAGGCACAGTATTAGAAATACAAGCATTTGTCAATGCGGAATGTTTGCTTGCTGGTATTAGCATTGGAAATGCAGGAGTTAGACAGATGTAGAATAGGAATGGCAGTGAAGTATTGAACTTCACGCCAACTCCACCTCCACCCAGCAGAGACAGAAAGGCATTGGGGTAAGCGTTTTGGTCATTGCCCATAACGTTCATGCCATTTCACCTCACCCTATCCTGCAGACACTGACACGTGTTGCGGTGTGCCTTGGGGTGTTCGGCTTTACAGTAACCCCCATTCCATAAGGACATACACTGAAATGGGTGCTGTATAGGAGAATGGGGTGAACTCTGGGGCCAAACAGTCCAAGGCACACCTTGATGCCTGTCCCTGGCTGCAGGGTGGGGGAGTGGGGGTGGGATGGCATGAGCATTAGAGTCGACAATCCAAAGGTACACCCCTGATGCCTGTCAGCCTGTACAGGATGGGACATTATGGTTAGAAACCCTAACGCCCAGGGCATTTACTGGTATTGTATTTATTTATTGATATTGTTTTTGTCGACTGGGTAAGTGCACTAGACAAATTCTGCCTATTTTCAGGCACGACCCGGGGGGAAGGGGACACAGATGAATGACAACTGACTTTGAACCAGATTAAGCTGTTGGTAGTATTTTAGTGAATACACTACAAATTTTCAACATGGCCTTTTCGTGACCCCCACCTCATGAAAGCATTTGGGACCTCTTCTCATGAACAGTGGCAGTGTGATTTTGTTAATGTGTCCCAAACTTTGAGTTCCCACAGTGACCGTGCCATTCTGTGCCAAATGTACGAAAACACAGATTGGGCAGGATGTGAAGAATGACAGCTGTACCATTCATAGGGAGGTGTGAAGAGATGGCAATGTTGAAAATCTTTAGTGAAAATATTAAAAATGCTGGAACTTCCGAGTGTACAGGAAACTTAGTGGAATTATTTCACCAAATTTGCAACACAGGCATTTTGTGACCTCTGCTCATGAACACTGTCACTATGATTTTCTTAATCTGTCCCAAACATTGATTTCCCACAGCGACCACACTATTCTGTGCCAGATGTGTAAATGCATAGTTTGGGCAGGATATGAAAAATGACAGCTGCACTTTTCATAAGGAGGTGTGATAAAATGTCAATTTTGAAAATCTGGAGTGAAAATATTACAAATGCGCACAATTATAAGGGTGCGTGGAAACTATGCAACGTACTCTCGTAACACAGTCATTTTATGGACTTTTATCACTAAATTTTTAACATAGGCATTTTAACACCTCTGCTCATGAACAGTGCCACTGTGATTTTTTTAATCTGTGTCGAACACTGACTTCCCACAGTGACTGCACTATTGTGTGCTGGAAGTGCGACAACACATTTCGGCCAGGATGTGAAAAATGACAACTGTACTGTTCATAAGGAGGTCTGACAAAATGCTAGTGTTGAACATCTGGAGTGAAAATACTACAAATTCGTGAAGTTACGAGTGTGCGTGGAAACTGCACAATGCACGCTCGTAAAATAGTAATTTTTCTATTTTTGATTTTTTTCGCCAAATTTGCAACATAGGTTTTTGAGAGCTGAACTCATGAACAGTGGCACTGTCATTTCATTAGTCAGTCCCGAAAGGTGATTCCGAATAATGCCATGACAGTGACTGAATTCATGAGGAGGGGTCCCAATAACCCCATGTTGAAAATGTGGTGCCAAAAGTCCAAAAAATGGCCAAGATATCCACATAAGTTTAAAAAACCCTGTTTTATGCCATTATACAGCTTACCAGCATTTCTTCAGTTCATGGTCAGCTTTGAAGAGTGCAGAGGTGTTCCCAGTTCACCAAAGATCATCGCGCCGGGCTCTGGAGGTAAGTATGGAGTGAGGGGAGATGTGGAGAGGTGGGTGCACAGAGGGTGGGTGTGGGTTGGGGGAGGGGGCAGGAGAGACCATGAGGGACCATTTTCTTTGTTTCAGGGACACAACATCAATAAACGATGTTGCGGGAAGGATTTTTTTTTGCAGGCTTGCTATGTGCACACTGGGGTGGGCTCCCAGTGTGCCACCTGCATTTTGTGGGTGGAGGGGACTGAAGCTGATGGAGTTGGGCCCCCCCATTGGCACAGAAACATGTGTGGGGGTGCAAGATGCCGAGGGGGATTGGGCACTCATTTGGCACACAACAAATGGGGGGGCATTATGCTGACAGGGAGTGGGCTCCCCCATCGGCAAATGAACTGGATCGGTGGCTTGCAGACATGGGGTACTGGGCACCCCCATCAGCTTTCATGGGGCTCTGAGGTGGCGGCTATGCTGCCTCCATCTTTAGAGAAATGTTACACCTGGCAAGGTACTGCCCTGCAATGACAGGTTGCGCCCTCATTGCAGAGGAATGGCTGATGCTGCAATGACGAAGTGGCCCCTCATTGCAGTGGCAAAATCGTTTCAAGTTGGTAGCACTTCTGCAGAACCAGTGTCATCAGGACACTGGGCCTGCATTGGGTGAACACGCCAAGCCCACAAATGCAGTGCCAGTGTTGGCTGCCACAGTGCCACACCTCCACAACCCGCTTCTCTCCTAAGCTGCCACATAATGTTTCTTACGCATGCGCGCGAGCAAACATAAAAAGTAGTAAGTTGTAACTTTTTATTTCTGAAATATTTTGCTTTTTCATTTTACTCATCAGAAAGTCTTCTATGTGATGATATTGTGCTGGATGTGTGGGGCAGCTCTTAGCCTGGCAGCTGTTATATCTAGCTCTACTGCCCCCAATACATCATCAGCATTGTGGTCTCACTGATAGTGACATCACAGGTGAATAACTTGGCAGTCACGGAGTTGCTGTTCCTAAGCAGCAGTGATGTCACAGTCAGTGAGGTCACAATGCTGGTGATGTAGTGGGGGGCAGTATAGCTTGATATATCAGCTGCCAGGCAGAGTGCTGTTCCACACATCACACAGACTAACATCAGGTAAACAATCTTCTAATTAAACAAAAGAAAAATAACAAGTACTCCAGATATAAAAGTTAAGGGCTGGCTGCTTTTAAAATCTAACATTAGTTTTAGGCAGCACACTAGCTCTTTAATCATCTCACTGTCAGGTAAAGCAGAAGAGATTTCCCTGATGAGAAGGTAAAGATAGAAGGGAGATTTTTCATTGTCAGCAAAGAAACAGTTGTAATGAAAACTGTAAACAATACTTGATGTTTCTAATTTATGTGTGTAAGAAAAGCATGATGATCATGGAAATAACATTTAATTAATTTGTTTTATTTTTTATTTATGGGAGTTTTATTTTTAGAGCCCAGTTGAAGGTTTTTTTACAGTGTAAAGGTAGCACCAATTTTTGTAATGGAAGATCTATTCGGGTTGTAGAGGGACTGATGGAAGATAGTTCTGGTTATTGAAGGACTAATTTGCTCATTGTGTGATGTGGTTTAGGACCAGGATGACTGTGCATGAAACAGATTTTATGCATGATCACATGATATATTTTGACCAATGAGACTTCTTTACTTTGGATGCCCATTTTATAGTTTTAAATATTACACACAGAAATTTTTTTTTTAATTTGTCTTCAAGCCTCTTTTTTAGCCAACCTATCCCCTTACCTGTTTCCTCACCTTTCTTTCTTTTTAGGGCTGTGGGTGGAGTCTACAGGCCTATTGGGAATGCTTAGTAGCTTTAAAAATGGATGATCGTGGAACTGTCCATTGGACTTTTGGAAGTATCCTTCTGAAAGTTCAATGGAGCCTAAAACCCTCCAGCATGATCAGCAGTTACGGAATAACAGCTACACTATTTCGGCTGTTACTTCCACATTCTGTGGCATGAACTGCACATGCATGACTCACGCCCATGTGCAGTTCTGCTGGTGCCATCATGTGAATGGCAAAATGCCATTCACCACAACTGTGCATGCGAGAGTGCTGCATGTGCACAATTTCATCACCTCTGCCAGCTCCATGGCATTCTGTGGCCCCCTCTCAACTAATGTGGCACACTGGGAGCCCACCCCAGTGTTCCCAAATAAAAATCGTTTTAACCCCCGCCACCAGCTCTGTGTCATTCTGTGCCCCCTCAACTTATGTGGCACACTGGGAGCCCAGCCCAGTGTGCCCAAAGAAAAATAATTTTATCTGCTGACATCGAGGTGTCCAATCCCCATGTCAGCATTATGTGGGACCACCCCCACACCACTCATGTGGCACACTGGGAGCCCACCTCAGTGTGCCTAATTGTTTCTTTCTTCCCCCGCCAACATCAGGGTGCCCAATCCCAGTGTTGGCATCATGAACAAATCCCCTCATTCGTGTGGCACACTGGGAGCCCACCACAGTGTACTCAAATGCTTTTTTCTTTTTTTTGGTAAAAATAAAAATGTCCCTTGTTGTTGCTTTTTTCCCCTGTAAAAAAGAAAGCCCCTTCTCGTCACTGCAGTCCCCCTCCCACCGAGCACCCACCTCCCCACACCCCCCCTTACTCCATATGTATCTCCAGAAGTTGGCACTGTCTTCTTCTCTGGACCAGGAAATGTCTGCACTCTTCAAAGCCGAACCGCGAACTGAAGAATCAAAGGCAAGCGTGCTATAATGCCGTTCAATGGGATTTTCAACTTATACTGATAAATCAGCCATTTTTTGGAATTTTTGACCCAGATGTTCAACATGGGGTTCTTGGGACCCCACCTCATGAAAACTGTCACTGTCATTTTGTTACTTGGTCCCAAAAGGTGATTTAGCGGTCACTGCGCGAACTCACCTTTTGGGACCAAGTCACAAAATGACAGTGCCACTGTTCATGAGGTGGGGTCCCAAAAAGCCCTTGTTGCAAATTTGGTGAAAAGATTTTAAAAAATGACTGTGTTATGAGCATGTGTTGCGCAGTTTGTACGCATACTCCTAACTTTGCCAATTTTTAATATTTTCACTCCACATTTTCAAATTGCCATTTTTGCACACCTCCTTCAAAACAATACAGCTGCCATTTTCCATGTTCTGCCCAAAACATGTTTTCACACCTGTGGCACAGAATAGCATGTTCACGTTGTGAAATCACCTTTCTGGACAAGTGACCAAAATTACACTGGCACTCTTCATGAGGAAGGGTCCCAGAAAGGCCATGTTAAAAATCTAGTGCAACACCTCCAATAAATGGCCAAGTTACACCTGGGCGTTGAATAATTTCTATGCACATGTGTAACTTTGGTCACTTGTAGCTCTACACAGCCCTATCGGCTCTGGCAAGACCTTTTTTATATTATGGTGTATTTTATTTTTTAATTTTTTATTTAAAGTTTTGTGAATCAGGTAAATAGCACTGGGCCACTTAGCACTTTTACAAGCTAGACTTTGGTTTTTACATACTGTGCCAAATATACAGATAAAGTACTGAGTGAGCTATACAAATATACAAGTACAGAATAATAATTCTCACAGTATAACCACTCATATTTGCTATATGTATAGGCCCAGATATTCAGACTGTGCCAGGCAGAGGCACAAGCCTGGGCACAGCGCAACTGGGCTGCGCCAGGGCCAGGACCAGGTGATATTCAACGGTGATGAGCCATGGTGCAGCACAGTTGAAAATGGCAAGGTCAGCGCACATACTGTGCATGGCACAGTGACACTGCACCAGCGCAAGCCACAGATAGGGAGCATGGGGATGCGCCAGCGCAAGTGCAGTTGTACTAGGTGCATTGCCCATGATATTCAGCCAAGGGCATACAAATGAGGCCATGATATGCGAGCGAGCAAATGTTATGAGTGTGCTTTGCACAGTTTCCACGCACACTTATAACTTCAAGAATCTGTACTATTTTCACTCCAGATTTTCAACATTATCATTTTTTCACACCTCCTTATGAACAGTACAGCTATCATTTTTCACATCCTGGTCGAAATGTGTTTTCGCACATCTGGAGCACAATGGAGTGGTCGCTATGGGAAATCAATGTTCAGGACAGATTACAAAAATCACAGTGACACTGTTCATGAGTGGAGGTCCCAAAATGCCTATGTTGAAAATTTGGTGACAAAAGTCCACAAAATGACTATGTTGCGAGCGTGCATTGTGTAGTTTCCATGCACACTCATAACTTCGAGAATTTGTAATATTTTCACTCCAGATTTTCAACATTGCCATTTTTGCATACCTCCTTATGAACAGTACAGCTGTCATTTTTCACATACTGCCCGAAATGTGTTTTCACACATCTGGCGCACAATCAATGCTCGGGACAGATTAAGAAAATCATAGTGACACTGTTCATGAGCAGAGGTCACAAAATGCCTATGTTGAAAATTTGGTGGAAGAAGTCCATGAAATGACTGTGTTATGAGCGTGCATTGCGCAGTTTCCATGTACGCTCATATTTTAGAGAATTTTTAATATTTTCACTACAGATTTTCAACATTGCCATCTCTTCACACCTCCCTATGAATGGTACAGCAGTCATTTTTCACATCCTCCCTGAACTGTGTTTTCTCACATGTGGCGCAGAGTGGCGCAGTCGCTGTGTGAAATCAACACTCAGGACAGAGTAACAAAATTACAGTGCCGCTGTTCATGAGCAGAGGTCCCAAATGCTTTTATGATGTGGAGGTCACAAAAAGGCCGTGTTGAACATTTGTAGTGCAAATACCATCAAACGCCTGGGGTGTTAGGGTTTCTAACCATTACATCCCACCCTATACAGACTGACAGGCATCAGGGTGTGCCTTTGGAATGCCGGCTGTAATGCTCACACCTTTCCACCCCCACCACCACCCTGCAGCCAGTAACATGATAGAGGTGTGCCTTGGACTCTTCGGTCTCAAAGGTCACCCTATTCTCCTATACTGCACCCATTTCAGTGTATTTCCTTATGGAATGGGGTGACTGTAAAGTCAAACACCCCAAGGCACACCTCAATACTTGTCGGTGTCTGCAGGATACGGTGAGGTGAAATGGCATGATCATTATGGGCGATGACCCAAGGCACACCCCGATGCCTGTCCATCTCTGCAGGGTGGGGGTGGGGTTGGTATCACTTCAGCACTTCACTTCCATTCCTATTCTGCATCTGTCTAACTCATGTACTTGCAATGCTAATACCAGCAAGTAAACATTCGGCACTGACAAATGCTTGTTAAAATTTGTCTTACTTTCCTGTCTACTTGCTTTGGCTACACTAGCTCTTTAAGTATCTGGCTGTAGAAGAGGCCTTTGTTGTGTGTGTATAGTATGTTAGGAGAAAAACATTCTGCTAGTAGAACTGAGCAGAATTTTGAATCCATGTATTCCATGGTAAACATTCCATGATAAACATTCCATATCTTGAATCTTGATGCCAGCAAAGGACAAACTTTGTCCAGCAGTTTTACAATGACATCATTTGCAGTGGGCAGAAGGACTATTTTATCATAAATACACAGAACTAGATCTGTTGTTTCTGCATGTAAACATGCTTTTGCTAACTGTAGACAGTTAAAAAAAGAGCCCTTTTTATGTTGGCTGATGCTTGCGCACCAGCCAACATGTTGCAGTAGTAGCAGATTTGGAGGTGCGGTCACTGTGGGTGAATGCAGGGCATGCATCAGTATTGTAGGTGCATCCCTCATTCCCCAATAAGGCAGCTGCAGGTGCTGAGACCAGCAACACAGAAACTGGCCACCAGATCAAAAAAAAGGTCCGCTGCAATGAGAGCCATGCTCGTCATGCAGCGGTGTGCCTTTCCTGGTGAAGCAGTTCCCTAAACATGGCAGCATTGACTACTGCCACACAGAGTGCCTCAACCCACTTCATTTACCAATGGGGGAGACCACTCCCTATTGGCATAATGCCCCTCCTTCCATTCCACTTGTGTGCTAAGGGGGTGCTCAATCCTCCTCGGCATCATGCACCCCCTCACACAGTCTTTTCTTGTTGACAGGGGGCCCAATTCCTGTTGGCTTCAGTACCCCCTGCCCAGTCAGTTTGCCAATGGGGGAGCCACTCCCTGTCTGTATAATGTCCCCAGTCCCAATTTATGCTGTGTGCAGAGAGTGTGCCCAATCCCCCTCGGCACCATGTGTGCCCCCCACCCATTTCTGTGCCGACGGGGGGCCCAATCCCTGCCGGCTGTGATCCCCCTCCCTGTAATGTAGGTGGTACACTGGGAGACCACACCAGTGTACCAAACACCTGTGAAAAAGAAACCAACCCTCGTTGTCTTCTTTTTTAACCCTGTGAAGCGAGGGTCCCTCGCGGTCTCTCCTGCCCCCGCTCAACCCGCACCCACCCTTTGCATACCCTGCCTCCCCACACCCACCTCACCCCATACTTACCTCTGGAGTCTGGTGCGATGATCTTTGGTGGACCAGGAACACGTCTGCACTCTTCAAAGCCGACCGTGAACTGAAGAAATGCCGGTAAGCTGTATAATGGCATAAATAGGGTTTTTTAAACTTTGATGAATATCTCGGGCATTTTGAGGAATTTTGGCGCCACATTTTCAACATGGGGTTATTGGGACCCCTCCTCATGAATTCAGTCACTATCATGGTGTTATTCAGTTCTGAAGGGTGATTTCGCGGTCACTCTGCGGAATCACCTTTTGGGACAGATTAACAGAATGACAGTGCCACTGTTAATGAGGTGGGCTCTCAAAAACTCTATGTTGCAAATTTGGTGAAAAAAATAAAAAAATGACTGTTTTACGAGCGTGCGTTGCGCAATTTCCATGCACGCTCGTAACTTCATGAATTTGTAATATTTTCATGCCAGATTTTCAACATTGGCATTTTTCTACATCTCCTTATGAACAGTACAGCTGTCATTTTACTTATCCTTGCTGAAATGTGTTTTCGCACTTCCGGCGCAGAATAACACAGTCGCTGTGGGAGGTCACTTTTAGGGACAGATTAAGACAATGACAGTGGCACTGTTTATGAGCTGAGGTTCTAAAATGCCTATGTTGAAAATTTAGTGGTGAACATCCATAAAATGACTGTGTTACAAGCATGCATTGTGCAGTTTTCACACACCCTTGTAACTTCGCAAATTTGTAATATTTTCATGCCAGATTTTCAACACTGGCATTTTTTTGCATTTTCTTATGAACAGTACAGCTGTCATTTCTCACATCCTGCCCAAAATGTGTTTCCACACCTGTGGCGCACAATGGCATGCTCGCTGTGGGAAATCAACTTTTGGGGCAGATAAACAAAATCACAGTGCCACTGTTCATGAGGGGAGGTCCCAAAATGCCTATGTTGAAAATGTGGTTAAAAAAATCCCAAAAATAATTGGGTTATGGATGTGTGTTGCGCAGTTTCTATGCCTTCTCATGACTTCAGCAATTATTCATAGTTTCACTCCAGATTTTCAGCATTGCCATTTTTTTACATCTCCTCATGAACAATACAGTTGTCATTTTTCACATTCTGCCCAAAATGTGTTTTCATGCCTGTGTCGTCAGATGGCATAGTTGCTGTGCAAAACCACCTTTCGGCTAACAAACTGATAGTGCCGCTCTTCATAAGGTGGGGTCACAAAAAGCTCATGTTGAAAATTTGGAGTGAAAATACCAACAAACGCCTATGGCGTTAAGGTTTCCAACTGTAACATCCCACCCTGCAGAACCTGACAGGCGTCAGGGTGTGACTTGAGATCATTGGCTGTAATGATCATGCCATTCCACTCCACCCCCCCCACCCTGCAGCCGGTGACAGGCACTGAAATGTGCCTTGGAGTGTTTGTCCCTAAAGTTCACCCCATTCTGCTGTACTGCACCCTTCTCAGCATATTTCCTTATGGAATGGGGTATGTATTAGGCCCAAAGACCCCAAAGCACACCACAACACTTGTCAATGTCTACCGGGTAGGGTGAGGTTAAATGGAATAAGCATTATAGCTGATGACCCAAAGGCACACCCCAATGCCTGTCAGGCTCTGCAAGGTGGGAGTGGGGTTGGCGTCAGTTCAATACTTCACTGCCATTCCTATTATGCATCTCTAACTCCTGCACTACCAATGCCAGTGAGACAACATTCAGCATTAATAAATGCTTGTTATAAGTGCAAAAAGACACTCCGGGGGTGCGCGAGGAACAGATTTTACAGCACTTCCAGGAGCTGAAGGCACTTGGCCTGTGGCCTTGTGCCTCACTACACCCCTGGGCATGTGGTAAAATATGTTGCATGCATACCCGGTCATGTCTTATTGCTTACCTGTGATGGCGTGCCAATGCTGGGATGTGCTAGGACTCTTTTGTTGGGATGGATGAATAAAAAAAAACATTCAAACATTTCGCTTTATTTTAGTGCATTTTCTACCCTCCCCCCCAAAAAAAAATTGGACCTATTTTATAATTACAATAAGACACTCCAGGCAGGGTGTGTTTACTGGTGGGGTTACAGCATTTCTTGGTTGCTTGAAGGCACTCGGTGAGTCCTTGTGCCTCACAACACACCCAAGCTGGGCTATTGCCCCACCACAATGCATACCATGAGCTGGACTTTCAAAGGACAGCACAGAGCTGGCATCAAGTCCTGCATCAAACCCTGGCATTGCCACAGCTGCGGCATTACCTATTGCCATAACTGTGTCCAACTTTTACAATTTCGGGAGCAGTTGTGACAGTTTACCTGCTGTACAGAAGATTGTGCCACATCTCAGTTGCAAGCTCCATGTCAGGGGTCCAAAACAATAACACAGGCTAGACCACAAAAGGATGGTCTATCTGGCATCACGTGGAGGCAAGGGATGTAAAATCCCATTGGATTGCCACAAGCCCAGTGCACCATATCATCAGCAAGCTAGGGCTTGCAGCAGTTCTGGCCATCTGAAAACCCAGCCCCATATCTTATTGCTTAATTCCATGCCACATTCCATGACTGTGCATAAACTTCACATTCTGAGTTGAGTGCTCTACCACATTCCATGATTACATGTCCCCTAATTCCAAAATGATGTCTTTCCACATTCTGAAATTGTTCCTGCCACATTCCAAAATTGTATATCAATGCTGCATTCTGAAATGGGACTGGCAGTATTGCCTAGAGGTTAGAGTAATGAGCTATGAATGAGCTTGATATATCCAGCAGAGTTTGATTCCCACAACTTTCACTTGTATACTATGTGACTCTGAGCAAGTCACTTAACTTCCCCATTGCTCCCAGGTTGCCCCTAAAAACAGGTACTTGTGCATAGTGGGCCTTACCCGGTTAAAAATAACAAAGTCCCTGTTGTATTGCAAAATTTTGACTTTGCTACCTGCTGAAATCTCATCAATGCAGTATTCTGAAAATATGCACAACCTAGACATTCCAAATCCATGTTGTAACAATCATGTAATGCCTGTTACACTGAGAGAAAAAATGGTACCTTAAGGTGTTGGTCATTGGGACCTGGGTTTTAGCCCTGGGGTAGGGAGGGTGCTGCCAGAGACAGAGAGAGAGAGAGAGACGGGGTGGCTCCTGTAGGAAGAGAGAGAATAATTAAATAAATCACATGTGAGCATATTAGTAGGTTACAGGTGTAGTGTAGTTAGGGGGAGGGGGAGAGCTACCTGCCCCTTACACACAAACATTGTACACAGTTCACACATAAAGTTAACTTTTTTTGTCTAGAAAATAAAATCAATTATCTTCAGTAGTACCATAAAAAAGCAATGTTTGTAACTGGTGGCCAGTGGGCTAGTAAATGTATGCCCTGGCAAGTGTCGTATAAGCCCTGGTAATAAAGGGGTAAAAAGTGGCAAGCCTTGGTTGCCCTACAAAATGTGTTTTGTATTATTTAAAAATGAATTTGTGACTGTGTTAAACTGAATGCAGTCTGCTGCTATTAAAATGAAATGCAGAGCAGTGGCTGTGGGTGCCGTGGGCACCACTGAGAAAGAAGAGAGAGAGAGAGAGAGAGGAGTGTGAGAAGTCAATCGTAGGCTGCACAGTGGAGTGTGGGTGCACTCAAGAGATTCGCCAAGCGGCAGACTAACAGTGACTGCAGTAAACTTTTATGGTACTCTCTGAGCAGGCCATGGCCTGCTGCAGCAGGACCTGTGCGAGTGTATGAGAGGAAGACATAAGCCAGGCATTCCTCTCTCAGACAGGACAACCAAATATCTGTCTATTTTGTTCAGCAGGCGGCAAGCTCTAGGTTATTTTTTGTGGACTGGCTCACAATGCAAATAAATAAAAAGTGGGGCGCAGTCCATAAATTGAGCTCCATGGAGCTCCTGTCACAAAACAAGCAAATAACAAAAAAGGATCATGCTGGGAGCCATTTGTGAGCCACAGTAAAGCTACTCAGGAGTGAGGGGACCTATGGCAATTCAATCAAGGAAAACTCCTTCATTTTAATATAAAAGACTGCAAGGGGCTAGAGAATAGTTCTGGGAACCTTATATATATATATATATATATATATATATATAAATAGTGCCACAGAAATGCTTAGTTTTTAAAACAGAGTCATTTTAATAAGCTCAGTGTGCTGGGAATGCATGGGTCAGTAATGAACCTGCTGGGTGAGAAAACATTATTTTAAATTCAAGTTGCCAAGTTAGTTTTCATCTGTTTTGCCTCAAACTTGGAAGAACTATCGATTTAAATGTTCTCTGTCTAGGAAAAATCGCTTTTTGGTGGCTAACATTAAAAATAAAGGAGCCGCTAACCTGAAAATGGAGAGTGGGTTCTGGGAGTCATATCCATGCAGTTCAAGCATAGAGAAGGTGGAGCTAAGCCTGGGAAAAATGAATATTCAGATTTTCAACTAAACTGCAGAGGGCAGATTAGTTAAAGGGGAAATTACTATTTGTGAGGCAATTTGAAGTAAAAGTCACTCACAGAATGCTGTTTGAATAATTTACTGAGAGAAAAGTTTAACCCTTAGTGAATTGGGGTTATTGTGGAGAAATGGCTATAAAAAATATTCTGGGGAAAGCTGGGAATGTGGACATTTGAGCAAGGAAGGCTTGGAAGTACTTAAGCCTTGGGAAGATAGGTATTTTTATGTCACAAAAATACATTGAAATGCATGGGAATCCAGGCTGACAGGGAAAGCAGCCTTGGAATCTTCAGGAAAAAAATTTAGAAAATGGGCAAATGGCAAACTCCATCCTGATTGGCTAAAAGCACCAATCAGCTGGGCTGGTATGTGACAACAGAGACCGGGAAATATGTAGTCCCAATCTCTGTTGCTTCATTTAATTCTAATATTAATGGTCCAGTAGAATTTTCAAAAAGGCTATTGCCTCCATGTTTGGTTTCTAGCTTAGCGAGCCATAAGCTAGAGGCCAGGCCTATCAATGTATTTATTTCCCACTGCAAGATCTTCTAGTGCAAAACAAAGCACAGAACAGTAATACTAAATAATTACAATGGATGGTTTGAGTAAAAAATGCAGCTTGGCAGCAAAAGTAAAAACTACCCTCGGTGAGAGATAGAGCAGTGTTTCTGGCACCGATACTGTGCATGAGAGGAGCGGTATTTTATTTGTTTTCCATACCGTAGATGGACAGCCATCTGCGGTACAGAAAATGAAGAAAGTAATGCTCCTCTCATGCACAGTAGTTGTACCAGGGCTACCGATCTCTCACATACTGAAGGCAGTTAACATGTGTACAGCCATGGCAGTTTCTGTTCTGCATACCTCTCAACCTTTTGTCAGTGAAATGAGGAACATGGACATTTTTGTGCACTCAAAATGAGGGACAATGAGGGACACAGACTCTCTGAATGAGGGACACATCCTCAAACATGGGGATTCAAGCTCAGAAAACTATGAAAACCATAGTGTTTACTTGTAAAAGTTTATTTTGGATTTGTACCAGCCAAAAAAAAAAGAAAAATCATCATTCTACTATAGGCGGAGGAACTATTTTATTAAAAAACTCATTTAAAACTCATTTTATAATAACATTTTTGTTTATTAAACAATTTTTTTTACAGTGCCCATTTTCTAAGTGCAATAATACCCTCCAGAGTGGATGGTAAGGGCAATACCAGACTTTCCAGGGGATATAAGGCCCTCCGCCTGTGGTGTAGGGCCTCATTATGCCCCTGGGCAGTCCGGTATTGCCCAATACTGCCCACCCTGTTGGGTATTATTGCTTACTTAGATTTCAAAAAGTTATTGATTCTATTGTGGTTTTTGCTGCTGCAAAAAAGGATTTGATTGCTCCTGAGCCTCTGGACTGGTCAGTATCCACTCAGCAACTGGGGATTAGCATATGCAAATGATTTGGGGTATATAAGGAGCTGCACAACCTGTGTGAGGGGAGTTCAAGTAGGGAGAGCAAGCAGGAAGGGTATCCGTAATAAGGGCAACTCAATTTGAGTGACCGTAAAAAAAGTGATTGTACAATATGAGTGAGTATACAATTTGAGCGACTGTGTGAGATGAGAGATCATGGTGGACAATGAGCATCATGGAGTTAGTTATTAATAAGTAGGGGGGTGTGAGGGAGCAAAGCCCTCCACATAAATCAAAAAGCAGTATATGTGTGTATATTGGGGCGACATGGCAATTGGAGAGTGTGTGCCTGGTGATGGGAAGCAGCTGCTGCCATTGGTAGGTGGCGGTGCAACAGGTGTAAGTGCTTGCCATAGTGTGGAGTTGGCGATTGTGGTGGTAGCATTGCATGGGGAGAGTCTGGAGGAGGAGCTGCTGCATGGGGAGAATGTTCATGGAATTTATTGTGAGCCAAAAGGGCAAACTGTTACGTTTGCATGATGGTCACCAGTTGGAGGAAATGTTATGTGGAGCTGAGGCAGCTACTGTGAAGAAGAGGTATAAGGACTTGTCGTATGGATCCTGGTGTTTGCCCTGCTCACAGCTGTGCATACTTATTTTTTTTTTGCCTCTTGGAGTCGCCGTTTCGTAGCATGCTCATTTATGTATGCACTGCTATTGTGTTCACTATTATTGATTGCCCAAATATGTTTCACCGCTGTTTACTCACTGTTATTACACAGAACCGCAGGAAGGAGGGAACCATATGAAGAGGGTGTCCAGTCGGAAGAGGATTGTCATTTGTGATAGAGTCTGGGGGCAGCCCTCAATTAAGTAAAGTGTAGTGTGAATAGGGGATTACCTGTATCCCAGTGCAGGGTCAGACAGGGTAGTGAGAGCAGGAAAAGTATAGTTAACCTGCTGCTTCAGGTACCCATTGACTCCAGAAGCTGTCAAGTTGTCTTCATAGAAAGAAAGAATTCCCCTCTTCTCCAGTTTACCAACTCCTCAGTTGCTCACTTCGGAGGGCTCTCAAAAAATCTTCTTCCGCAGTCAAAAAGAATGTAGTATACTGTAGTAAACAAACATTTCTTCATCCTTGGGAATTTGTTTAAAAAGGAAAAAGACACAGAACTGAACTTAAATTGCCTCAAATCCTTCTTCATACAAGGGACTACTGGCTAACTGAAGGACTGAATTTTAAAAGACTGAGGGGGAGTTGTGTCCTTGAATGTTTATGTGCAAATGCTGTGAATTGTATGTTACATGCTAATGTTTTAAAACTGCTTGCTATGTGCTATTGATTATTTGCAAAGGTTAAATGCAAAAGCTGAACTATTAACGTTGTAGAGTTTTATATAAAGGTGAAACTGCTGTGTGCGATACCAGGGAGAGTATCCATGGTAAAGGGGTGAGTGGGCTGTCTGAGGTGAGACAAGGCCTACTGCATGCTTTTAAGGCTAAGGTGTTTAACAGGTTCAGTGACTAGGCTAGGGAAGAGCTTAATCCTGGGATCTTTTGTGTTATTTGGATGGCTGGTGGGTGGTGATTGCCTGCAGTCTCCAGGGGGATATTTAGTGGAGTGGATTACCTTGCAAAAGAAACAAAAGACAAGTGTTATTGTGTATTGCAATTCACATATGTTGTTCACTTCTGATATTTTTAACTGCGAAAGTGTGTATGTAAAGCTTACCTCATTTTTTCATCTATCCAAGTGTCAGTGTTCTTACCTGCAGTGCCAGTGTCTCGCATTCCTGAAGGTCTCCAGGTCAGTCCATTGTAGCACCTCTCTCTCTTGGCAACCCTCAACCACACCAGTTGGGGAGGTTAGGTTCAGGTATTCTGACTGTACCCAGCTGGAGGGGTGTGGGCAGGGGAAGAGGCAAAGAATCCTACACTTCAGTGCTATTACCACCCAGAGTGGCAGTTGTGTTCTTATGCACACTACCTGTGGTGGTGCACTGGGTGACACTACACAGTGGGCGTGTGTTGTAGCATACTGTGAGTGTGTGCCCGACAATCAAGCGATTGTTGAGAAGTGTCACAATGTCCACCACTGAATTCCAAAACCACCACCCCTGCCTTATTCTAAAGTATGGTACCATACATCTGAACATTCTGGAAGCACATGCACTGCATGTACCCAGAGCCAGTTTTTTTTCTCAAATGATTACTATCACTACAGTTTGAAATAACTCCTACAACACTGCTTGGAGGGGAACTTGCCTATGAGTTCTGGAGCTGACATCATCAGTAGCTCTTCATGAGCAGAAATGCGGCAGTTTTGCATTGTGTGGGATGCAAAAAGGTCCAGCTCGAGCTGACCCCATCTGTGGAAGAGGTCTTTTACCACTGAGGTCAGGAGTTCCCATTCATGGGCTCTGGACTGCGCGTGACTTAGGCTGTCCACTGAGACGTTTTGGTCAGGAATGAGCTCCCCCTGCTTGTTAATGCAATAAACTATGTACATGTTGTCTGTATGAATTAAGACTGGACCTGGGGAGAGCTGAGTCTGAAAAGCCTGCAGGGCATACAGAAGAGCTTGCATCCCCAGGATATTTATATGGAGATCCCTCTCTACCTTGGATCATGTCCCTTGAGGCTGGTGGGTCCCCATGTGGGCTCCCCAACAGAGGCTGGAGGCATCCGTCATAAAGATCTGCAGAGGGGGAGGTATGCAAAATGGAACTCCCAGAAACAGGTGGCTGGGTTCCAGCAACCACAACAGCACTTTTTTGACTGGACCTGACACCAGCACTGGTTGATCCAGGCCGACCATGCACTGGACCCACTGGACCCACAATGTCCATTGGGGGATTCACATATGCAGCCTGGCTAGAGGGACCATGGCAATGGCCATGGCCATGAGGCCTAAAAGCCTCAGAAAGACCCTCGCCAGAACACAATGGCTGGAGTAAAGGAGTCGGGCCTGGTCCATCAGATGCTCTGCTCTGTCCAGGGGTAAAAACGCCTTCCCCTGGGTGGTGTCCAGCACTGCCCTCATGTATAGAAGGTGTTGGCCAGGAGTCAAGAATGACATTGACAGGTTGATGGTAATGCCCAAAGCTTGGAAGAGACTGCAAGTGTGAGAAAGACTTTAAAGGAGACGGTCCCTGGACAGTGTCGCTAGTAGCCAATCATCCAGGTAGGGAAAAATGTAGAACCTCTGCCATCTCTTCAGTTGCCGCCACCATCAGGCATTTGGTGAAGACCCTTGGGGCTGAGGGCAAACCAAAGGGCAGAGCTCTGAACTGGTAGTGCGCTCCCTGGAAGTGGAAGCGGAGGAAGTGTTGGTGGAAGCTAAAGACCTTGATATGCAGGTAGGCATCCTGCATATCAAGGGTGCAATGCCAGTCCCCCTGATCTAGGAGGGGCAGCAAATCCTAAAGGGTGACCATCCTGAACCATTTGTACTCTATAAACAGGTTCAGCTGACTGAGGTCCATGATGGGCCGAAGGTCTCCTGTCCGACTGGGGGCCAGAAAGAAGTGAGAGTAGAACCCATTTCCTGTGGACTCTGTGCGACTGGCTCTATGTCCTTTTTTTGAAGTAAGGCCTGGATTTCCTCCTGGATGAGAGGGGCATGACTAAGAGGGTACAAGAAATTGCCCGGAGGGTTTTCTGGAAGCCGTTGTATGAACTCAAGAGTGTGGCCTTGCTCTGAGCTGCAGTACCCAGTTGTCTGTGGTGACCTCCCTCCACCTGTCCAGGTGCAGAGAGAAGCGACCCTTGATAACCACCTCCTGTGGAACTACTGGAGGTGGGTCTGTCAAAGAGTTGGGGGATCAGTTGCTACTGGAGCCACTGCTGCACCTCGGGTACTGTGGGTGGTGCCTGAGGAGGGAATAAGGAGAGCTGCCTCTGCTTTGCGCTTGTCCTGGGTTTTGGAAGGGGGGGGTGGGCTGGTCTGTGGGAGAAGCAATAAAAAGGACCCCAGTGTCCTGATTTCAGCTGGTTATGGTACATAAAATAGATAGATTTGAGAGCCTGTCCTGCATTCTGGAGCTTGGAGATGACATCCTGGACATCTCTCTCAAAAAATATGAACCCCCTGAAGGGTGCATCCATGATGTTAGACTGGGCATCCTGTGCAAAACCAGAGACCCAGAGCCTTGGAGTGGCATCTCATATAGATGCCAACAGCTGCCAGCCTGCCCAAGGCATCTGCCTTGTCACAGTCAGCTCTGAGGACATGGGTACTATCATCCAAGCGTGTTTTAAGGGCATTGAGGGTGTGCTGCTTGGAAGGGTCATCTGGCAAGTCTAGGACAGCCTCCCTAGCCTGGCCCCAGTGCAGATTCTGGTACTCTACCATATGGGCCAAATAACTGATGGCCAGCATGGCCAGAGTGGCGGATGAAAAGGTCCATTTGCCCATCTGGTCTAGCTAGCAGCATTCCTATCTGGGGGAAGGGAACTTAGGTGCTTTGGTCTTTTGGTGCAGTTGTACGCTGCATTGATAATGACCAAATCAGCCTTGGGTTGTTTGCCAAAGTACAGTTTGCCAGTCAGGGCATAGTAAAGCCTGTCAGCCTTTTTGGATACCGCCGGTACCATATTGGGGCAGTTCCAAGCAGCCTGGGTAACGTTTTCATAGGAGTTCATAATTGGGGGGACCAACAGAGGAGGGGCATTCAACTGACATAATTATATGGCAAGCCGACACCATTCTTGTCCTTTTCCTCTGTCTCCCACCCCATAGTGATCTGAATATGCTTCATGATGTTCATAAACATGGGGTCATCTGGGGGGACTTGGGGATGTTGTTTGTTGCCCTTCCCCCTTGGAAAAGTCTGGGCCCAAGGAGGAGGAGGACTAACTGCTGAAGCTGTGGTCATCATCATCTACACCATCGACCCCACTTTCCTTGGGCCGACCAACCTCCGAGTGTGTAGGTGACCCAGCGTCAGACCTATCCCTGAGTGTGTGAGGAGCACAAGGGCATGGCCGAACAGCGGCCGGGGAGGTAGCTTCCAAGGGAGGCCCTTGAGTGGTGTCTGGGCCCAGATCCTTTGGGGCTGGGATCTAAATCTGCATGAAGGACCAGAGGAGAGAAATCAGGCCATGATAATCCAGAGTGGCTGGCGTAGGTCCCACTGGTGTCAGGTAAGTGGGGACTGGTGATGGACCTACAGGAGCTGGATATGGAGAGCCTGGCATAGGTCATGCTAGAGCTGGATTGGGTTACACAGGTGCTTGACCAGCAGGGGATGGTGTTGGGCACTCCAGCATAGGTCCTGTGGGTGTGGTTTGCAGCAAGATGGGTACCAGACCCACTGGAGAGGGTGGCAGAAGGCAGGCGACCTGCTGTCTGGTGCCAGCTGAAGAAGCAGGGCAAGCACAGGGCATGCAGGCTGTGGTAAAATAAGGATGGGCACCGGTCGAGGCAATTCCAGAGGGGGTGTCCACGGGAGCTGGCTGTGGGGAGACAGGCTTTGGAGTGGAGAGTGACCCCCTAAGTGACAGGTGAGGAGAGACTGCGCTCTGGGAGGCACCAGTGTCTTGCAGTGTCTGCTGCTGAAGTAGGGGCAGAACCGATGGCAGTACCAGCAGATGAGATTGGCATCAGGGGTGTAGGTGTCATGGGGGGCGGCTGCCAAAGGTGCCAGCTGTACCTGCAGTGGCCAAAGAGACTCTGTCCGAGCCACCTGACTGACAGACTGTGGAAAGAAAGGGCTGGAACAGCAGGAGCTGGGGGGCAGGATATGAAGTACCCTGTTCTGAAGAGCCACCACTTGCATGGGAGACCTGAGCATATGGCAGGGCCACCAGTAGCTCTGTAGGAATTAGGGCATGTGGGGCAGAGGAGGTCGACCCACTGAGGCAGGGGGACTGTTTTGTAAATGAAGAATCCCTGTGTGGGAACTGCAAGTGGGAGGCAGGCCAGGGTCAGTCCCTGTCTGTGCCCCTATGCTTGTGCTTCCCAAAAGAGTTGTCCCAGGACTTTGAAGATGAAGACTCCAAGAACTAGGCCTGGAAGTGGAGGAGCTCCTGGCCTGCAGCTCCCATTGCATTGTGGCGACCTTCTGCTTAAGGAGGAAATGTTCCAGGATCTTCTGGCAACATCTGCAGGTGGCCAGGTTGAACTTCTGGCAGGCCTTGCAGGCATGGCTGTCATGGTCTGGGCCTTGGCAAAAGATGCATGCATAATGGCCATCCTTGTCCGGGATCTGTTTGCCACAGGCACACTTTGTGGAATGATTGGAAGATGAGGAAGGTTGTGAGGCCATAAACCATCTGGTGAGAACACCGAAATTCTGATGTTAAATGTTAAGAATGAAAGATAATAAAGCATGGTTAAATGCAGGGAAAAATGGTGGTCGACTGTAGCTGTGGAGGTATCAGAGGTCCGATGTGCACTGGTCAACAGTGAGAAAGAACTGAGGAGGATGTGGTGCCGCTCACCTTTTATAGGATTGGCTGACATGAGGCACTGATGTCTGAGATGGGCACCCCCCTCTGGTAGACTATTAGCGAGAAAGGTTTCTGTGTGGTCCAGACGCTTGACGGCTTAGTTCTACCAGTTATGGCCTGCTGCAAGAGATATCCTTGAAGTAAGATTCAGGGTTACTAAATGACTTATAGCTTTTAAACAAAGTAACCTGGGGATCTCATTTTTGATTTGAAGCTTAGTGGCGATGCACTGATTCTAAACTGCAATTGAATAACTTTGGCTGAACTATTTAACACAGAAACACAGAATTTGTCAGCAGATAAGGCCTGCTGGCCCACCCAGTCTGCCCATGTTTTCCCTGCCTAAACTGTCACTACAGATCCTACCTGATTACTGGCTGCTTCACCCCACTGCTTCCCTACAAAGATTTCTTCATGCCTATGTGACAAGGAAATCCTGCCATTCTCGAGGACCGACCTTTTCTTAAATCTATTGCAACAGCTCTTCTAGTTCTTTGCCTAATTTATCCTTCACAGTTTCTAGTTCATATGATTGGCCACCTGTGGGTGCCCCCTTCCCTTTCTTGATTTTGCTATAGTGTCCTCTTTAATTTTCCTTTTCCCTCTCAGGTTCTCGTACAGGAAGGTTATTGTGGTGACCTCCGAGCTGATGTAAAACAACAGGCTGTGTTCCTCATTGTTGGATTTAGTATGCAATAGCACTATGTCATAAAATACCTTGCTGTATATGCCTTATGTGTATGAAAAGTGTAAATATTGTAAATACCACGGCACTAGGTGTTTTTCATAAAGGTAAAAAGTTTCTAGGGGAATGTATTATTAAAATTGAGTTAATTGTGTTATGTAAAATGCATGTAAATTACAGATTGTTTGAGAGGCCCTTCGGCACCATGCACTTCTGCTTTAAGCTGATCAAGCCTAAAATTTCATGGTGATTTGCATATAGATCTCATTGCATTATGGGGGTATGTGTGATGTTGTGTTTCTTTGAAACGAGGCTTTATTGTCAGTGCCCTTTGCAGTAACCCTTGCTTTAATGCTTTTGCACTGAGGTTCTTTGTCTTTAGCTTGTTTTTTAGTTTTTTTTCCTTTTTGAGCTCCCCATCATCCAAACACACAAGACAAACATAGGGATTGAAAAATGTTCACTAAAGAGATAGATCAGTGGGTCAGTAGGTGCTGACAGAAAATAAATGGATAGTCTGTTGCTGCAAACTGATGTACTGAACAAGGGATATGTCATTGCTTAAGGGTATCCCCTTTATTTTAAATAAATATCACACAGAGATTGTGTGTTGAACCTGAAGTTCTGTGTTTGGTCCATCTGTTATCCTATTACCCCTCCACAGACTTGGTGTCAGAAGTGGAATAACTTGCTGGAAACATCTGGACTGGCATGGGGGACGTTTTCTGGTGGATATTGGCCAGATATCCCAGGTGGACCGACAATGCACCAGGAGTGACCGGGAATCACCAGAGGAGAACCTGGAGAAGGAAGTCCATGGAGTTCTGACCAGAACCATGGCCGACCGACTTGGAGAGAAGTTACTGCCTGGACTGGACCTGGAAGCTCAGAAGAAGGCCAATCCTGAAGACAAAGAGATGCAAGAGGACAAGGAAAAATAGAGGGAACTACTTCCTCTTGAAGATACTCCACCTGAGAATGCAGGGGAGTTGTTGAAATGACTCTGCATAAAACAGGTGCAGATGGAAAGAGAGAGAGATATTGAGCAAACAGATAGAGACATTGGGCCCTATTCACGATGGCTATGCATCCCTACGCATGGTGCATAAGTACTGCATAGACTGATGTGTGCGAACCTCATGTAAGCAGCCTGTATGTGTGGAGCCACCATGCAAACATGCGCACTGTAGTGGATAGTGGCCGTGCAGGGGAGTTCCCACGTGTGCCATACCTGTGGAACCCCAAATGTGCTGCATCATGCATGTTACATCAGAAAGGCACGCTGGGTCCCCACTTACGCGATACACATTCTGGAGGCAGCTGTAACCAGCCTATGCATCACACACATGGCAGGAGTAGACAGCGAAGCAAGCCAGAGGGGGCACAGCAATGCCCACTGTGGAACGACATTCCAGCCATGCATGCAGTGACACAAGGCACATAGGCAGTGGCTACACATATGCCCACCACCTGCCACGTGTGGCCACCGCATGTGCAACAACACAGGCAATATGGCCTGCCCCAGCACGGCGCATATGCCACTCAGCAGGCATCGAATCTGGATGCAGAGCATGCCATTCTGTGGTGAACAGGCAGGCACACATGGGAAGCATGCCACATGGCCCAGTCACAGACGCATGCAGAACACACAGACAGACACGCCCACCCGTGCACTTCATGCCAGGGTGAAGAACGAGACACACAGATGTAGCTGGATACAAACACCTTTACTGGCACCAACCACAGAGCCCACATGGCATAAAACAGCAAATGTGAAAGGGGGGGCCCGCTGCATGGATGGGCCTCTGCCTCAGTCTGAGACCTCCTCCGTGGACACCTCCAGGCTGGTTGACGGGGTCAGCCTCTGGGGGGCGAAGTTCATAAACCCATGATCCTCTAGCACAATCCTCATGATGGGTCCACAATAGCACTGAAATGACAAGAGCAGACAGAAGAGACCAAAGTCAGTGACCCAGTAACCTGCAACAGCCCCAGAACCAGCAATGCCACACACTCACACATGGCCAAGGGCCATCTACCTTGGAGGATGTGCGTTTGGTCCATATGTCACCCTGGTCGTCCCTGTACATGTAATCCTCCATGCTGCTCCAGAGCTCAAACCTCCCTGGGAGGTTGTGCAGTAGGTGCCACCTCGGGGTCACCACCCATGCCAGGCCGGGCCTGGCCACCTCCCAGTGCTCCAGGACCATCACTGCCTTCTGACGCTGGGTCCCCTGCAATGAAACATAGGGAAACAGATTAGCAGTCATGCCCATGACACAGGACCGAACCCCTCCCGCCATATACACACACACACACACACACATGACACACAGCCACGAGTACTGGCTGCAGAATCTACCTGCCTCTTCTCCATCACCTCCCACAGTTTGCCCACTGGCAGCCCATCCTGGTAGGTGAACTCCACCACCCGATATAGATGCCATGGCAGAGCGAGCCTGCCACAAACCTCGCCAGCTGGCATTGGTGGAGCTGCTTTCGCCATTGTATCCATAGCTGTAATGGTGACCCGTGGCCAGCATGCCTACACCACATGGGCATGCCACACCCTATAGGGCACTTGTGACATGCCACACAGCATGCACGGCACACACGTGTGGATGTGCACTGCCACAGTACGATCGCTTGGAGCGGTACACATAATGGTAGTGTGATGTACCCAGGGATTCTACTACATATGATCTTCCTCAAGGAGGCCATTGCTGAGCACCATGGCAGACCGACGCACCGTCAACGGGTGTTCAGGCCATGACTTGTTGCCCAGATGCTGCACCCCACTGACATCCTACAGTGGTACCGGGTCGATCACCGCATGCTACGGTACATCTGTGGCCTGGTGGAGGATACGATCCTAGTGACCACCGAGCGCTCCATGGCTATGTCCATGGAGACAACGGTGCTATGCACCCTGCAGTACCATGTCTCAGGCACCTTCCAGACAAGTGACGGGTGATGTGACAGGAGTGAGTCAGTCGTCCATGTCATGGGCGTTGCACCAATTGACCGATGCCCTGGTGCAGCACCGGGAGGGGCACATCATGTTTTCCACAGATAAGGCAAGGCTCAGGGATGTCAAGGGTGCATTCCTAGAGAAGTATGGCATGCTGAACATGGTTGGTGTGATTGCAAGGGCCTCACCCCATCCACCAAAGAAGAGGCCTACAGCAACCATAAGGGGTACCACAGCATCAACTGTTAGGTCATCTGCGACGACACAGGCATTCTGACCAACATCCTGGCACAGTGCCCGGAGTCATGTCATGACTCATGCATACTGTATATGAGAACAGCAGCCTGAGATGCCATGCATGGCACATGTGTGTGGTGTGGTGTGCCTTCTGCCCCACTAAGGGGACACCGCTGCATGCAGTTCATACCACCGTGTGCATGGTGGGTGTGTGGGGCTGTGTGCCAAGGTGAGGCATGGTGCAGGCCTGTGGTGCAGGCACCCAGCATCCTTCATAGGCAATGCTGGTCCATGGGGTGGCATTTCAGTCTGGCATGTGTGCTGTGGTGTGGAGGGGTGGTGTGTTCATGGCGGTCATGTGTGTGTGTCATCTGCACTTCCTCACTGTGTTTCCGGCCTCGGAAGGTGCCCACCACATCCGCACCCTCCTTCCATCTGCTGTCGTGCGGTATGCCATGCCTGCCGGCTGTGCGGCCCCCTGGGATGCCTGTACATGGTACAAATGACGTGTCACTGTGCTGGTGTGAGGTACTGGCCCAATGCCACCCGCTGTGGGTTGGAAGCACTGTCTAGCGCTGCCACGCCTCACCTGTAGTTCCACGGGTGCGGGGTCAGGCGCATTTGCCAGTGCGACGGGTGCACCCCCTGCCTTTTTTCTTGACAGGTAACTGTAAGCAAACAGGTACTCACCTTACCTTGTCAATCTGGCAGAGTACCCTGCAGGCCTACTGTTGCCTGTGGATGCCTAAGATGAATAGGATACCAGCAGCAACCTGTTCCACTTCCATGATGGGACACAAGTGTGATGGGACATGCTGGGTGGCACTCAAATTATCTAGGGCAAGCAGAATCAAAATGGATCTGGAGACATGTGACTCTGCTTTTACAGGTCACAGATCCCTGCCCTTTAGCTGACTGAGTTAGGTGCTAAGTGAAAGGATGGTGGGGGGGGCTTTTGCTGGCTATACACCTCTGCTTTCCCTAATGTACTGCTTCTGAAAGACAGAATGAAAATGGATAGGGAAAACCTGACTGTGCTTTCACAGCTCACAGGACCCTCCCCTTTAGCTGCATCAGCTAGGTGCTAAGTGAATTGGGGAGGGGGAGCTTTAGCTGGATCTACCCCCCTGCTCGCCCTACTGCTTCTGAATGCAGAATTAAAATTAATGGCTTTAGGTGAGTTGATACATGATGACAGATCTATGTTATATTTGGTTTCCTCCTCCAAATTTACATAGTAATTTCTAAATAACTTTAAAACACTGAAAAATAAACTGCTATGTAATTTCATCACTACACTGAAAGAAGGTTATGCTGTGATGTTAAAATACATGAGTTAGTTTGCTAAGCCTAGTTAGTGGTTATCTAGTAAACAACTTAAAGAAACACCTCCATACTTAAAGCCATTGTTCTCAACCTACTCTCAACTGAGGAGTGCAAAGGTGCAAACTGAAGAGAGAATAGCCCAGGAGGTAATGAAAGTGGGCAAGGCATTTTGTAGGTGTAGAAACATAGAAATTGTTGGCAGATGAGGACCACCAGGCCCATCCAGTCTGCCCGTAGGCCCTATGCATTGTATGTGACCACTGACCCTATGTGGTCAATGGCTTTTCATCACTCCCTCCCCTCTCAAGGTTCTCTTGTGACTGTTCCATGCATGCTTAAACCCTCTACTGTGCTTGTACCCACTACCTCCTGTAGTAGACTATTCCAAGCATCAACTACCCTTTCTGTGTAGAAAGACTTCCTCACATTACCTCTTATTCAAGGTCCCTCCAATTTCATATTGTACCCCCTTGTTCTAGTACTTTTTCTACATTGGAATAGGTCCCCTACCTGCACCTTGTTTATGCCATTGAGGTACTTAAAAGTTTCAATCATGTTCCCCTGCTCGCTGTTCTCCTCCAGTGAGTACATATTGAGGTCCCTTAGTCTCTCCTCATATGTTTTGTGATGCAAGTCATGCACCATCTTTGTCGCCCTTCTTTGGATAGTCTCCACCTTGTTTATGTCCTTGTGCAGTTGTGGCCTCCAGAACTCCAGATGAGGCCTTACCAATGTTTTATACAATGGCATCACCACCTCCCACTGCCTGGTAGTGATACCCCTGCCTGTGCACCCCAGCATGCCACTGGCCCTCCCCGCCACCTTTGTACACTGCTTTGATACTTTAAGGTTATCAGAGATGATAATCCCTAGGTCCCTTTCCTCCTTGGTAGCAGTCAGCTCCTCCATCCCAACCTGTAGCTCTCCCCAGGGTTCCCTCTACCCAGGTGCATTATGTTGCACTTTTTGCATTGAACCTCAGTTACCACATCTCCAACCATCTTTCAAGCTTCTCCAGGTCCCTCTTCATTTTCTGCACCCCTTCCAGAGTATCCACCCTGTTGCAGATCTTGGTGTCATTTGCAAACAAGCAGACCTTTCCTTCTAGCCCCTCTGCAATGTCACTATTGAAGACATTGAATAGGCTGGTCCCAGTACTGATCCCTGCGGTACCCCGCAGGTCACCCTCCTCTCCCAGATTGTACCCCAATTACCATCACCCTCTGACTCCTGTCTGTTAACCCATTCCTAACCCAGTTTACCACCTTGTCTCCCATACCCAGACTACACATCTTGTTAATCAGCCTTTTATGTGGGATGGTGTCGAAGGCTTTGCTGAAATCTAGGTAGGGGACATCTACTGCCCCTCCCTGATTTACTTCCCTAGTCACCTAATTAAAAAAAATCTATCAGATTCATTTGATATGACCGTCCTGCTGTGAATCTGTGTTGCCTCAGATCCTGGGTACCCCTGGATTTTACGTGTGCCACTATCCTTTCTTTCAGCAGTGTCTCCATGATCTTTCCCACCACTGAGGTGAGACTGACTGGCCTGTAGTGCCCCACTTCCTTCCTACTGCTGCTTTTGTGCAGTGGGACCACATGTGCCCTCCTCCAGTCCTCTAGAACCACACCCATGTTGAGTGACTCCAAGAACAGGGCTGCCAAAGGCGCTGTCAGTTCCCTTTGCAGCTCCCTTAATATCCTCAGGGGGACAACGTCTGGCCTCATGGCCTAATCCACCTGTGAGTTCTTCCAGCTTTCTCTCCACTGTGAATGGACTAGTGTCCACTACCCCCCCATTGCCTCTGCTACCCAGCTGTGGTCTTTGACCTTCCCCCTTCCTAGTGAAAACTGAGCAGAAGTATTTGTTCAGTATTTCTGCCTTGTACAGATCCCCCTCCTTACACTCTCCCTCCTCCCGTTTGAGCCTCACAATCCACCCCCCCCGTTTTTTCTTCTTTTGCTGAAATACCTATAAAATGCCTTGCCCTCTTTTTTTCACAGACCGTGCTAAACCCTCCTCTGTCTGTGCCTTAGCTCTCCTAACAGCCTTCGCTTAGACATTCAAGGTAAACCTCCCAGTCCTCCTCCCTTTGTAAGTGAAAAGAGGAAGGCAAGGGGTAGGATTATAAGGTTAAAAAGGAAAGGGGAGGACTGTGCAGATGGGACCAGGAAAAGGCAGACATCCTGAATAAATACTTTTGTTCTGTGTTCATGGAGGAAGTAGAAGGGGAGGGGCCACAAAGAAGTAACACAAGCTTTGGAGGGAGGGAGGTGGACACTAGTCCTTTTCTGGAGGTGAGAGTCCTTGCCAATATGAAGGTGGACAAAGCAATGGGGCCAGGTGGGGTGCCTCCAAGGGTATTGAGGGAGCTCAGAGGAATATTGGTTGCACCTCTGACAGTTCTATTTAACAGTTCACTGGAAACAGGAGTGGTTTCAGAGGACTGGAGATGGATCGATGTAGTCCCACTACACAACAGTGGTACTGTAGCAGGGAGGAGGCTGGCAGTTATGGGCCAATCAGCCTGACAGCAGTGGAGAGAAAATTAATGGAATCACTGCTGGAGTAACGTATTATGGAATACCTTGAATCCAGTGGGTTACAAGACCCAAGGTAGCATGGTTTCACAGAGGGGAGGTCATGTCAAACAAATCTGATAGATCAGGGTAGAATGGTGGACATGGCCTATCTAGATTTCAGTAAGGCAGTCAACACCGTTGCAAATAGGAGACTAATAAGCAACCTGAGTAGTTAAGGAGTGGGTACAAAGCTGGTAAACTGGATAAGTAATTAGTTAGGGGATATGCAACAGAGAGTGCTGGTAAATGGAGTTCACTTCAAGGAAGGAAGGGTGACCATTGGGGTGCCTCAGGGATTAAGGACTGGGGCTGGTCCTCTTTAACGTCTTTATTAAGTACATTGCAGAGGAGCTAGAAGGGAAGAAAGGTCTGCCTCTTTGCAGATGACACCAAAATCTGCAATAGGGTGAACACTCCAGGGAGAGCGGAAAGGATGGGTAAGTAAAGATGTGAGAAAACTAGAGAAGTTGTCAAGGGTATGGTAGCTGGGTTTCAATGAGAAAAAGCGCAAAATGGGCAATGGAGCTTGCCTAACAAGATGGTGGCAACTTAATTCCAGAGAAGAATCCCCAGGATCATTAATCTACTGCATCCTTGATCCAGAAAATGCTCCTGACTTAAGAAAAATGGACTATTAAATTCCTGATATCAAGAGCTTTCACTAGATGCCAGTATTGCCTGGGGACACCTTGGAGAACTAAAGTGACAGAGTATTTAACTCACTCAGCTCTAGAATGGAATCTTGAGTGAGTGCTGTATTCCTGTGTAAAAATGGTTGTTTTCATGAGCAGTTAGAATGTTCGGAACTAAAATGGTAACACTCTGACTTGGAGCATAAATACAGTAACTAAAAAAGTATAACTCCTATCACAAAACTTACAGCACGAAGATTGCACACAATAAAAAAATCTTTAAAATGAGGGGTCACACATGTTAGTAGCATTAAAGTTTTTTTTTTACAGAGCATGTAACAATGAAAATTTACATTTTTTTCTTTTTAAAAATAAAAAAACCTTAGAAGTGGCAAATGTCTGTTGTATAATGGTTTTCCATCGAACCAACATCTGTGCATTACACTGCCACAGTTTAGATTATTTCTGAGCTGTTTTACTTAATAAAACAGACCATAAACTAAGGCATGTGCCAACACATAACACTAGTAAACCGACTGAATTCGGAAAAATGCTCTGCACAACTGCCCACATGACGCACAAACCACAATAACTGAAAAAGTATGCCTCCTAGCCCCTAGACACCTGCATGGAAAATGTTCACAATAACAAAAGCTTTAAAATGATGGGACACTCATGTTAGTAGTATTTGCAGATATTTTATTACAGTTCCTGAAATGATAAAAAAGAGCATTTTTTTACATTTTGTTTCCAAATAAAAACCTACATCATAAAAAGTACACCTCCTAGACCACAGACACCAGCATGATAATTGCCTGCATTAAATAGACCTTTTAAATGATGGGTCACACACATTTCTAGCATTTACAAGTTTTTTTACAGTACCTGAAATGGAGGAAAATTACATTTTTACACTTTTTTTATCCCAAAAAAATAAAACAAAAAAAGTACACCTCCTAGCTCCCAGACACAAGCATACTAATTTTTCTCAATGAAAAGAGCTTTCAAATCAGGGATCACAAGTTTCTAGCATTTACCATTTTTTTTAACGTTACCTAAAAATGGAGAAAAATAGCATTTTCTTCACTTTTTAACCCAAATTAAAACCTAAAAAAAATCTGAAAGGTAGCAAATGTTTCCAATATAAAGTTGGTATTCTGGTAGGTAGGAATGTTTCCTACTGACCTGCACTTTCCAATAACCTTGTCCCAGATTGGTTGATCCAGAGAGTGCATAAGAAGTGCAAGATGCACATATGCACTCTGGAGATGAGATGAAGTGAATACCTGACACACATATGCACTATGGGGACTAGAGGAATTTTCCTGATGATGCACATACGTGCTATGGGGCTGAGTGAGTTAAAGGATCTAAGCACCTACCTCAAGGTCTAACACCCAGACAAGGCCGACATCCACGAGCTGCAGTGTGCATCTCTGACATCTGGAACAGTTGACAGGCTCACCCAAGGGTGTCACAAATGCACTCTGGGGGTCATACCCTCTGCTCCCACAGTGCCCAATCTCAAAGTGCAATATTGAACAGGAGACAAATAGGGAAACCCTCTGTCTGTTTTGGGTCCAAGCAACTACCAGTCTCGAGTTCTGGGGTCAAATATGAACCCTTTATCACTAGCATGCCCAGATAACAGGTACAAATAGCACACCCTTCAGGGAAAGCAGTGCAAAACTTAACCCAGTGAGCACACAACCTGGTTCACAATCTCCCTTCTGACTCAATTGAGACCTAGGTATTTCCTTACCTTGCTGCATATGGTGACACACTATAAGCACTTTAACAGTTATGCAAGAATTATCAACACTGTCCCAGCATTCACACTCAAAATGAGAAAATGGCTCAGGCAGGATTTCAAGGAAAACAGAGTTTACTAAAATTAAAAATAGTAAATAAAATACAAAACACAGAACATATAACATTAATGGTACAGTAAAAGAAAAGAAATGGAAATTACAAAACAAAACACCTTTTTAATGAATTAACTAGTTCTAACTCAGTTTTCAGTTGTGGTTTACCTATCTTGACAGAAGTGCCTCTTAAGAATCCAGAACACAAGTGTCTCTTGAAAATCCAAACACAAGTATACAATGTTCCCTCAGCAACTTTACAATATCGGGGGGGGGGGGAGTTGAAGTGTCCCAACCAACTTGTGAAGTCACAGCTCTGTGGTGATGCTGGCTGTGAGTTCACTCTCATTCCTGTATACTGAATTAGTTACATGCATCTGCATACTCCTAAACATTCAACTTAAAAAAATATATATATTCTTCCTAATTAGTGAGCAGCATGCTTTATGACAGGTCAGAATTACCCCTTTGATTTTCAGAAGAACGTCCTGAAAGACACTTCTCTTAGCGGTGTGAATTGTCACAGGTATCCAACAGAATTGGCTTCCCTCCTGATGTTGTAAAATGCAATATTTTATAACAGATTTCCTAGGTTCAAAGCAGTGGCTGGTTTTACAACCTGTTATATCAGCTAATACAGGTGTTGATAGGTAGGTGTGAAAAGGAAGCTCTTAATTAGTTTATCCACTGGGTCAGGGAAAAGAGCAGACCCTTCTTTTCTCTCTGGTCAAATCCTAGGTTCCATGATGCTTTGCTGCTTGACCTGTTTCCCAAACAGAAGTCTAAAACATATATTTATATCAAAACCCTATGCATATAACTAGTTGATGGTTATCACATTACATTCCTCCCTCCTAGACTGAACTTGAGGGAATCTATTCCTAGGCATAGGATGAGTTCCCCAAATTCAGTTCACTGCTCTAACCATCAGGATAACCCATCTGCATTTGTGTTTGCTGCCCCTGCCCTGTGATTGACATTCATGTTGTAACCCTGCAAGGCAAGGCTCCCTCTTAAAAGCCTACCATTTGTTTAACCCATTTATGCCATGCAAACCAGGGGGTTATGATCCATCTGTACCTCAAAGTGCCACCCGTAGAGGTATGACTTTAATTTCTTTAGTACCCACACCATTGCAAAGCATTCTTTCTCCACTGTAGAATAAGCCTGCTCCCTGGGAAGTAATTTCTTACTGAGGTACACTGTTGGATGATCTTTCCCTTGGTTAGAAGTCTGGCTAAGTACTGCCCCAATACCCACATCTGAGGTATCTGTCTGGACTATAAATCGCTGTCTCTGCCTTGCTTCTGATTGGTGCGCCTTTTCCATTGACTTTAGCTGGACTCTGCAACACTATTCTGGATGGGATTTTCTGCTTAGCTGTAACTTTTATTAAGTAATCTTAAAAAGAGCTGTTTTAACTTAAAATTGTGGGCAATTTAAACATTGTATTGATGTGATGTTTGCTAGTGATTCAGCCTTTTTCTGGTGATCTGTGTGGGCTAGGCGCGAGGCCTAACCCCCCCAAACCCTTACAGTCTTTTGTTGTGCAGATTTTGATCCTTGCACCTAATTGCAGATTGCCTGCAATAAAGTAGCTTTCTCACTGCCTTCTCCTCTGTCCCCTGCCTTGTAGCCAGCACAGCCCTCCAGCTCCAGCCGCAGAAGGGGCTCCGAGTCACCAGCGGGCCGGCGGCGACCTCCAGCTGACCAAGAGATCCAGGAGGCCGGGAGAAGCAGTGTGAAAGGTACGGGCAAAGCCGCAAAATTTTGCCCGCCCCCCCTTGGTTGATTGTATTTATACACTCTTTCCCGCCATTTCTCTATTCCACGCCCACATCTAATTCCCTTCTTTATTAACCCATACCTACCCTGCACAATGCTAACTTGCTTCCTTTTGCTCCTTAGCCTCCCATCTCCCCAAATCCATTATGATAATCATATTATACCCCCTGTCATGACGAATAAGTTAATGAGTATGTTCTGCTCTCCACTGCCATCCACAATGTACAACCATCTATTCCTTATTCACTTTGAACCACTCTTACACTGCAACCCTGGGTATCCCACATAAAGCCTCTCTAACAATCCAGCACTCCCCTAGCCCCTTACATGTATCCTGGCTTTATAATAACCCACTATGCCTGTCCATCAGACTCCTATGTTATGATAAAAGTCACACCTATATAACAGGACCATCTCCCACTACACAGTGGGCACCTAGGACTAAGAGGAAATGCTCTGATCACTCTCTATCCCTATCCCTTGGTGCCCTACTCAAATTAATCTTCTACCTCCTTTTCTGCATTGGCACTATTGAGATTAATCCTGGCCCCATTGTAAGTTTATCTTCCCCTGCTGATCTGACTTCCATAAAAAGGCCTAAGCTTCATACACTTCAATGCTTTTAGCCTCCTAAAAAAGTTCATCTTAATACAGGCTTGGGTGGCACATACTCTTCCAGATTTCCTGGTCATCTCTGAATCTTGGCTCAGGCCTACAACAAAAGACAGCGTTGTAAACCTTCCCAATTATCAGCTCTTCAGAGCAGATCGCCCTTCCAGGGGGTGGTGGGGTGGCCATATACATTAAGGACACCATCTCTGCAACCTGCCTCTTCAACACATCCTTGCCAAATGAATTTGAATGTTTATCAATCAAAATATCCCTTCCTAATTCGTCTTCATTTAAACTGATTGGATGCTATAGGCCCCCCTCTGCAGGCCTTAAACTGCTTTCTCACCTAGGGTCAATTCTCAACCTAGGCCCTGAAGATACCATCATCCTTGGTGATTTGAATTTAAACTGGCTGTCTAATGTATCTGCACTTTGATAACCTTTTGTGACACCTATGGATTCACACAGCTAATTAAAGACCCAACTAGGATCAACCTAGAAATTCCAGCAACAGCTCACTCCTGGATATTATGTTGGTAAACAAGCCTCACTTATATTCACATGCAGGAGTACTGCCGAGTGATGTGAGTGACCATTACCCTATAGCTGGCATAAGATCCACACTCAAACCACCAAATCCTGCAGAATTTGTCCTCAAAAGGTCAAAAAAGAATTTCAATATCTCAGGTTACCTCCATGACCTGAGTAATACAATATATTGGCAAGATTTCTATCTTACAACCTCTGTTGAAACAGCTCTCCAGACTTTAAGGATATTATCACTAATGCTCTCAATATTCATGCACCTATCACCAGTATCAGAACTAAGTTAAAATCCTGCCCTTGGTTCACCTCTGAGCTTAAAGCAGCCTTGAGAACCAGAGACAAACTGTGGAAAAACGCAAGAAAAACAAAGGACACCAGAGATTGGCTAAATTTCAGAAAAGCAAGGAATTCATGTACAAAAAAAATAAGAACTGCCAAAACTGCCTATTATATAGCTGAATTGGATGCTCCTACAATAACCCATCCAGACTCTGGGGTACAATTAAAGGACTTCTGGGCCAAAATTCTACCCTGCCTTAACCTCCAAACTGCTACTAAATGATACAGAAATTACAGGTAAACAAGAAATCTTAAATACCTTCAATGTTCACTTCACCACAGCTGGCCTAGCATTTGACTCATCACCTGCAAATATCCTGAGATCTTCCTTGAACCTGCAAACTACTGTGGGACAAATGGCCACTTCAACTTTTTCCTTCATCCCAATATCCGTGAAAGAAGTGGAAGATCTCCTCTTTAATTTAGACACTACTAAGAGTGCAGGTGCAGACTCCCTGGATCCCTATTTCCTGAAAATTGCTTCACATGTCTTATCTGCCCCCCTCACTCATCTCTTCAATCTTTCCCTAACTACTGGATCCATTCCTCTACTTGGAAAACAGCTCAAGTAGTTCCATTACTCAAATCTGGTGATACTAGGGATCTCAACAATTACAGGCCTATCTCCATCCTACCAGTACTATCCAAGATGCTCGAAAAACTAGTAAACTCTCAATTAAGGGACTATCTGGATAACAACAACCTTCTAAATTCTGCACAATCTGGATTTAGATCAAAGCATAGCACCATTACTGCCTTAGCCAAGGTAACCAACGATTGGCAGACTGCCTTGGATAAGAAAAATTGTACCTGTGCTGTGTTCCTGGATTTGAGTAAAGCCTTTGACACAGTGGATCATGACTTATTAATCACCTCCCTTAACTCACTAGGCCTGGATTCCCTATCACTCAACTGGTTTAAGGATTACCTTTCAGATAGGTCACAACTGGTTAAAAATGGAAATTACCTATCCACCTCAAAACCACTGCTAAGGGGTGTAACACAAGGCTCTATTCTTGGCCCTATCCTCTTTGCTATTTATATAAACAATATTGATGCCAACCTCACTCAATCTAACATTCATCTGTTTGCTGATGATACTGTATTATATGTCAGCAATCCTTCACCTTCTAAAGCCTGTGAACTGTTACAATCCGAATTCTCCATTCTGCAGCACAATCTACTTGACAAAAACTACTTCTAAATGCAAAAAACAAAGCTATGTTCTTTGCCACAAAGAGTTGCTCTACCACTACCCCAGCATCCACCACCCTACAATTATCCACCTTACTTGGAGAAACTGGAATTTGTTGATAACTTCAAATACCTTGGAGTCTGGATAGATAACAGGCTTGACTATTCTGTCCATATTGAAGAGCTACTTAAAAGCTAAGACAGAGGCTTGGACTATTTTTAGAATAAACATTACCTAAACAGTGATTCAAAAAAGGTTAATTCAGGCCTCATTCCTATCCCTCATTGATTATGCTGATTTTCTCTACTGCCATTGTTCATCATCTCTTACATAAACTGGACACCCTGTATCACAGGTCCATAAGATTTATTACTGACCTTCCCTCCAGCACCCATCATTGCTCCCTTTATATGGCAGTCAACTGGACATCATTACAACACAGAAGAAATAGGAATGCTGCTATCTGGATATTCAAAGCGTTAACAGGCAAACTACCTACCTATATCACTGATTGCTTTACCCAAATTACAACTAGGCCATACCTTAAGGATCAGTAAACTCATCATATTAAAGGTCCCCAATGCCTGCACCCGGTTTGGGAGGGCTGCTTTCAGCTATACCTTAGCAGTTGCATGGAACTCTCTCAAAAATCCATGAAGCTAGATAGCCGACTACCTCTGGCATCTTTCAAAAGATTGTTCTCCCCTCTTTTCCAGAGCTCTGCAATTGCTTTTATAAAGCCTAATCTCTACCCTACCTGACCACTCCTTTTTCCGTCCATTATATTAATTCAATTTCTATCTTCCAAATCACCTATTATATTCTCATAAAAACTAGTTAGACCCTATAATTTATATTTTATGCCTGCTATACCCTTTGTCCCCTTTTTTCTTTTTTCTTACAGGCTAATTGGTTCTACTGTTCCTTGTATATATGTAAATTGTTGTATATAATCATTTCATGTCATTGTATTGCTGTTTATGCTATTCTTGTCTATGTAATAATACTTGTATCCTCATTTGTATGACCACTCAGGTCCATCTTGTAAATGAGCTTTGCTCAATGATGTTCGCCTGAATAAATAAAGATTTTGATTGATTGATTGATTGAAACTGTTTACTGTGGTCTGGACTGGCTAATACAGGAGCACCGCACAGTGCCCCCTTTAGCCATGTAAAGGCTCGTTCACAGGCTGGTTCCCATTTTAGCTTTTTAAGCATTCTTTTCTTTAGTAGGCCAGATAGGGGAGTTGCCAGGGCACTATAGTTTGATACCAATGTTCAATAGTTCCCTACAGTCCCTAGAAAACTTCGAACCTGCTTCTGTGTTTCAAGTCTGGGCTATGCCTCAGTTGCTTCAATCTTTGCTTGATTAGGACAGAGCTGTCCCCGCGCTACTACATGCCCTAGGTATGCCACCTCAGCCAAGGCCACCTGGCACTTTATAGATTTTACAGTGAGCCTGGCCTTCTGTATCCTACCCAACACTTCCTTAAGGTGGGACAGGTGTTCCTTCCAGCTGGCACTGAAGATGGCAATATGATCCAGGTATGCCATGGCATACTCTTCAGTACCATGCAACACCTGGTTCACAAACCTTTAGAAGGTAGTAGGGGCATTCTTCATTCCGAAAGGCATTACCTTAAACTCAAATAACACTATTGGAGTGATGAAGGCTGACATCTCCCTAGCTCTGGCAGTTAACTCCACCTGCCAATACCCTTTCGTCAGATCAATAGTGATAAGGTATGCCGACCCTCCCAACTTGTCCAGCAGTTCGTCCATCCATGGCATTGGGTGGGCGTCCGACTTCTTGACTGCATTGAGTCCATGATAGTCCACACAAAAATGAGTAGAGCCATCCAGCTTGGGAACGAGGACTACGGGTGAGACCTAGGGGCCATGGGATTTCTGGATTACCCCTAAATCCAGCATTTCCTCCATCTCCCTCCTAATGTCCTTTTGGACTGCCTCTGACACCCAATATGCTGTCTGCTGTATGGGTGCTTGCCTCCCCATATCTACATCATGCATCGCTATGGGGATTAGTCCAGGCTTGGCATTAAACAATGGGGCAAAGTCTGCTAAAACCTCCCTTACTTCCTGGATCTGGTCCGGGGTCAACTGGGGCAACATTTTTATTGCCTCCACAGAGGACTCCTGCTTGATTTCTTCCAGCAAGTCCAGAAGGGAGTCTTCCTTATCCATCCCCTCCCCAGGACTACACACTGCCAAGATCATGTCAGCCCTATTTGCATATGGCTTCATCATGCTGACATGGTACATCTTTTGGGTATGTCTCCTGTCAGGCAGTTCTACAATGTAATTTATGTCATTCACTTGTCTGACTACTTTGTACAGTCCTGCCCACTCGGCCTGCAGCTTATCCTTCCGGACTGGGATTAGGACCATCACCTCCTGACCCACGGTGTATGAGCAAGCTCTGGCTCTGTGGTCATACCATACCTTTTGCTTCTGCTGGGCTGCTGCCAGGTTGCTCTGGACTGTTCCCATATGCTCCTTCAGCTTTTCCCTAATCTTAAGGACATAATGCACTATGGGAGTTCCCTGGGTGGCACATCTGCCTTCTCAGTCCTTCCAGATCAATTCTAGGGGTCTACGCACCCAGCGTCCATATAAGAGTTCAAAGGGGGAAAACCCTGTCTACTCCTGGGGCCCCTTCCTGTATGAGAAAAACAGGTAAGGAAGGTATTTCTCCCAATCCCTCCCATGCTGTTCAGCAAGTGCTTGAAGCATAAATTTTAAGGGTACCATTAAACCTTTCCACAAGCCCATTGGCTTGTGGGTAATAAGGTGTCGTGCATCTCTGCACCACCTCACACTTCTCCCACAAACACATCATCAGGTCAGATGTGAAGGAACCCCCTTGATCAGTGATAACCTCCTTTGGGAACAAAACATGGGAGAAAATCTCTAGCAAGGCATCTGCTACTTTGTTTGTGCACAGTGAGGATAGGGTGACTGGCTCTGATTACCCAGTGGCATAATTCACCACAGTTAAGATAAACCTCTTCCTGGAGGAGCTGAGGATATTCAAAGGCTCCACAATATCCATTCCTACCCTCTGGAATGGCTCCTCCACTATGGGCAAGGGAATTAGAGTGGCTTGGGTTTTAATACCCACCTTCCCTATTTCTTGGCACCGGTGACAAGACCTGCAATATTCCGTCACCTGCTGGGTGAAGTTGGTCCAATAGAAATTGTGGGCCAATTGCTGCATGGTGCACATGATTCCCAGATGTCCAGACATGGGGATATCATGAGCAATCTTGAGCAACCACTCACGGTACCCCTTGGGAATGACAAGCTGCCTGCCCATCATCCCTGCTTCTGTCCTGACGTCCTACATATACAGCAGTCCATTCTCCAATACACTCTATGTCTCCCATCAGCTCCCTATGTCCCATCAGATTCTGCCCAAGCTCTCAGCCTCTCTAAACTAGAATAATTATTCTGAGCAGCTGCAAAATCTTTACACATTCTCAAGGCATGGGACAGGTCCCCTTCAGCTTCTAAACTAGGGTCTCTAGCTCTCTGATGATTGACTACCTCTCCCTCCTCAGAGTAACCTTCTGTAGCTGTTTTGTTAACTGCTACCTGGGGAATTTCTACCCCGCTTTCACTATTGCCCATATCAGGAGACACAGGCTGGGGAACCAGCCTCCCAGTATTTTCCACAGGAGCTTCTATGGGGTCCAGGGAACTACAATCTGCCTTTGCCACCTGAATGCGGGTAACTGCAAACAACACCCCCTTTTGGAGATTGTTCCTTATAATCACATCCAGGGCCAGATTTTCTGCCACTGCAACTTTTTGCACAGTCTCTCCAGTCTCACCCCCAGTCCAGGAGAACACTAGTGGCAGAGTTTTCTCCTCCCCAGTGAATCCCCATACTGTAATAAACTGATTCGGTATAAGCTGCTTAGGCTCAACCAAATCCCCTTTTATCAAAGTAAGGGACGCCCCGTGTCCCTTAACCCATGGGTTTGCACCCCATTCACAGTAACTAGGTGTATGTGCTCCCTCATGCTTACTGGCATGCTTTCTGGGATACATAACAACAATTCCCACTTCTTTCCCAGCACCACTTTGTGTGCTGTGTGCCTTTTTAGGATACTGTCTTACAATATGCCCAGGTTGTTTGCAAAACCAACGATCATTTCTTTTATCAGACAAATCCTTTCTTTGTAACTTGGGGCTGCCAGCTTTCTGGAGAGGCAGTGAGGGTTTTAGCTGCCCTGAAGGCTCACTTTTCCATTTCTGCACTGCCACACCTGCCCCACTCCCTTTCAGAGAAGACCTGCTCCTGGCATAGTGGTCCGAGAGCTTGGCAGCCTCCTGCACTGTTTTTGGATCTCGGTCCTCTAGCCAGGTTTTCAGCTGTGCTGGGCAAGCCCAAAAGAACTGCTCCTAAAATACATCCTCAATTTTCTCTACAGAGTCTGCTTTAACCCCTTCCCACCAATGTTTCAAAAACTGACATTGTTTTGTGGCTAGCTCCTCATAGCTCATGTCAGGGCTTTTCCTGAGTTTACAGAACTTAACTGTGTATGCTTCAGCTGTCAAGTCATACTTTTTTAACAATGTAGCTTTAGGTTTGCCATAATCATTACTGTCCTGATTGTTCATTTGACCCAATGCATCACTAGCTTTACCAGTAAGTAGCGGGGATAGCTGGAAGCTCCAGAACTCTCTGGGAATTTTTGCCTGAATGCATACCGTTTCAAATTAATTTAAACATGCATCCATATCTTCCCCCTCTTTAAATTCAGCTATCAGTTTAGAATTTAATTTATAACTTAGTCCTGGAGGTCCAGGTTCACTCATGCCACTTTCCTGCTCTGACACTGGTCTTTGAAGTTGTAGCTTCTCCAGTTCAAATTTCCTCCGGTGCGATCTCTCTCTCCTCTTGCTCCTTTTCTCGCTGCTCTTGCTTCTCTGTCTCTCTCTCTCTCTCTCTCTCTCTCTCTCTCCATCTCCAGCTTCCTCTGTTCAGACTCTCTGTGTTGCTGGGCTTCAAACTTTTTCTGCTCAAATTCTAGCTCCATTCTTCTCAACTCTATCTGCAGCCTGATCCCTTCTGGCTCCAGCATGTTGGTGACCCTCCCCTGGTGCTGTGGCTCTTAGTCCACACTGGTCCCGCTGTCCTCCTCCCTTGGGATGGGACACTGCAGTGGACCCTGGCCCCTGCATACCCGAGGTCTGGTCCCTTTCAGTCACTTACTGTGACTTGAGGTCTTGGGCAGTTGCTTGTACATCAGCTGCCACAAAAGCCTCCATGAGGTGCTGTTTGTTTCGCCCCTCACAATGAACTCCTCTTTCCTGGCACAACTGCCTCAGATATTCTGCAGTGTACTCACTGTTGGTGGAAGCCATCTTCTTCCCTAATCTATGGCTACACTAGCTTGCACCCAAAAAAAATAGAACAGGTAGGGAACTTTGCTGTAACCAAAATGATATATATTTATTTTTAAAATCACTAGGAACCTTGATTCAGCTCAGCCAACCTCAGAAAAAATAATAGTATTTATTCAGGGAGGAGCCTGGATCAATTCAATGCTAAAAAACCCCTATCACAAAAGTTGGTCAACAAAAGGCCCACTCACCAAAATGTCTCAAACAAATATTATTTATTGACACTAGTATATCCAGATACAGCTCATATAACACAAATGTTTTGGAAAAAATCCTTCTTCAGTGCGAAACTGCATCTAACAAGAACAATAATAGTATAATCACTTAAAATAAAAATAAAAAATCTTTAAGCCCTTTTATTCATTCCATTCTTTCTACCTCTGCTCACCTATATATCAAAGACCATATATCTACACTCCGATTTCCCCATATATTCTTGGATACTGTCTGTAAAATCAAAATGTACCAAAATCATTTCTTTGTAAAGTAACTAAATATGAAGAAAGGTTTTTCCACAACGTGTGTGTTATATGAACTGTATCTGGATATACTAGTGTCAATAAATAATATTTGTTTGAGACATTTTGGTGAGTGGGCTTTTTAAAATCACTGCCTTGTTTTGTGTGTGAACTGTTACAGTTTATCAATCTGACACACTGGACTGTCAATGCCTGAGTCACCAAATAATTTCACAGTATGTAAACAAATCTTTTTGATTGCAGCACTGCAAACCAAATCTTTTAGATCGCACCACTGCCAAAATGCACTCCGGGGGTCAGGCCTTCTGCTCCTACAGTGCCCAACCTCAAAGTGCAATATGTGAACAGGAGACAAACAAGGAAACCCTCCTGTCTGTTTTGGGCCCAAGCAACTACCAGTCTCGAGTCCTGGGGTCAAATATGAACCCTTTTTTGCTAGTACGCCCAGGTAACAGGTACAAATATCACACCTTCTTCGGGGAAAGCAGTGCAATACTTAACCCATCGGGCATACAACCTGGTTCACAATCCCCCTTCTGTCTCAATTGAGACCTAGTTATTTTCTTACCCTGCTGGATATGGTGACACACTATAAGCACTTTAACAGTTATGTCAGAATTATCAACACTGTCCCAGCAGTCACACTCAAAATGAGAAAATGGCTCACACAGGATTTCAAGGAACATAGAGTTTAATAAAATGAAAAAATAGTAAATAAAATACAAAACACAGAACATATAACATAAATGGTACAGTCAAAAAAAAAATGGAAATTACAAAACAAAATGCCTATTTATTGAATTAACTAGTTCTAACTCAGTTTTCAGTTGTGGTTTACCTATCTTGACAGAAGTGCCTCTTAAGAGTCCAGAACACAAGTGTCTCTTGAAAGCCCAAACACAAGTATACAATGTTCCCTCAACAACTTGACAATATCGGGGGGGAGTTGAAGTGTCCCACCCAGCTTGTGAGGTCACAGCTCTGTGGTGATGCCGGCTGTGAGGTCACTCTCATTTCTGCATACTGAATTAGTTACATACATCTGCACACTGCTAAACATTCCAATATTCTTCCCAATTAGTGAGCAGCATGCTTTATGACAGATCAGAATTACCCCTTTGATCTTCAGAAGAACATCCTGAAAGACACTTCTCTTAGCGGTGTGAATTGTCACAGGTGTCCAGCAGAACTGACTTCCCTCCTGATGTTGTAAAATGCAATATTTTATAACAGGTTTCCTAGGTTCAAAGTAGTGGCTGGTTTTACAACCTGTTATATCAGCTAACACAGGCACTGACAGGTAGGTGTGAAAAGGAAGCTCCTAATTAGTTTATCCACTGGGTCAGGGAAAAGAGCAAATCCTTCTTTTCTCTCTGTTCAAATCCTAGGTTCCATGATGCTTTGCTGCTTGGCCTGTTTCCGAAGCAGAAGTCTAAAACATATATTTATATCAAAACCATATGCACATAACTAGTAGACGGTTAACACGTGGTATGTCTGGATAGCAACTATGGTGCTACAAAATGAAAACATAATCATGATTGAACTGGCCAGTCAATCTGAAAGACTAAATAAAATCCTAACAGACACTGCACAACTTAAAGAAACCACAACTAAAACTGTCATGGAGATGCAGCAACTGACAATCAGAGTAACTGGAATGGAGAAAACTGTCAACGCACATGAGGAAATCCTACACTGTCACCAGTGACACCTATGAGACCAACATAGCCAAATCCAGTACCTTCTCCATAAAGTTGATTACATGGGGAACAGGACCTGATGAAATAATCTAAGAATCATCGGGATCCCTGAAGGGGCTGAAGGTGCTGACATGCTCTCATTCCTATCCTCCTTTCTCCCAGATCTGCTGCACCTTAAAAAACTCCCACAGCCAGATTTTGAACTGGCACACAGGTCTCTAGCTCTGAAACCAAAAGATGGGACAAGACCCGACCACTTCTATGCAGATTCCTCAAATACCCCTTGAAAGACTTGTACTTACAAACTGCCAGAAAGAGGGGCACACTGCAGTGGAAGAGCAACAGGATACAACTTTTCCAAGACTGCTCACAGGACCTCTCAAAGTAAAGGAGAGCGTACAGAGGAGTGAAGCAGAAACTTTACCACCAAGGCATGTCGGCCTCCCTTAGGTACCCCTCCATACTTAGGGTTGTCTACAAAGTGGAGTACCTGATGTTTGAGAACCCCTCACAGGTTGAACAAGTTTTGGCTGACATATACCAAGAATCACCCAAATATCCATAGCCCTGTACATCTCACAAGAGGCCAGTTTGGCAGCTACCTTCATTGGTTCTTATGGAGCTCCAGTGGAGTGCCCCTGCCACAACCACTGATCTGACTCCATCCAAAGCCAGGCAGCAGGTCCAGAGGGGCTGCCAGAGGCAGAAAAATAAAAGTCCAGACAGCCAGAAAGACTTGCAGCCACACCAGCTTTGGAGAAGCTGACAGAGCAGGCACCATCTCTCCGGTGCTAATGGCACTTCTCCTTCAGACACCCCCGTTAAAGAATCAAACCGTTTTGCTTCCCTGCAAGAGCTGACCTGGACATGTCCAGAGAAGGGCACCCTTCTGCTGTACCCGATCTCCAGCCCACTGTTATTGATGAGGAATGGGCCCCAATCTGCCAGGCATGGGCAGAAGCAATTGAAAACAAAGGGTCAGTGTCACCACTGCCACCACAAATTAACTCTTCTTCCTGGACTGAAACACTGAGCAAAATGGGCTCAAAACTCATCAGGGAGGCTGTGAATAAGTTTCTGAACCAGCACTGGTTAGTAAGAGAACATGTTTTTGACAGTGAAACTGATCTGAAATTGACAGGCTGCATGATGCCCTCCTCTCGCTGTTGCATGGTAGTAACTATGCACTGCAATTACACCTAATCTTTGAGTGAGAGCACAATAGGCCTGTGTGGATTTCCCAATTATTGAGAACTGCTGACATTTGTGAATTGTAATTTTAACATAAGGGAGCTATTTAAAGCCTCTAGGTACACTCTACATAGCAAATGTTGTTAAGCAGTCACTCCAGGTAGCCTGGTGTAGAGTGGAGGACCTTGTTATATAAGTAAAGGGCACTCACAGGCACAGATAGCACAATTGATGTCCTTCGTCCCAATACAGCTAGTTTCAAAGCTCGGGGCAGTGCCTACAAATGCATCCGAGCAACATGTCTTATTTTATGAAGGACCTCAGGTTGGTTTGTTGAGGTTCCTTCACACAGTTATACATAGAAAAAATGAGCTTGCAGGCAGAAAATATAGAATGGTAAACTCGAGCTAACACCTAGATCCACTCTGTTAATTTGCCCTTGTCTCAGGGACAACACAGGGAGGGAGTTAGTAAGGACTGGGGACTGGATGACTGTTCTAGGGATACCAGAATCACAAGGGCTACTGCAGCTCCTTCAGATCATGTGTACGATTAGATGTCTGAAAGCAGCTGACTCCCAAGTCCACCCTCCCTCCTCCCACCCCTCTGGGCAATTCGATTTAATACTAGCTCCTGGCTAACCTATGAGGGGGTAACATTACGCTGCCCCAGTAGTGGGTAGCACAGCCCCCATTGGCCCACTGAGCCCATTGGAACTGCTCCCATTCTATAATTGTGGGAACCTCAGCCTCCTACCCCTCAGCCCTCTGCTTTGGCTTCATCTCTAACTGAAGACTGACACTGCTTTTAACTAATGTGCGGAGGGCGCTGCAAATCTCAGATGGGGCTGAAACACAAAGGAGAGAGAATGGTGGAGAATGGGCTCAGACATGGGGCGAGTAAGGTTCCACTAAAGTGCCCAGGTGCAGAACCTCCTCATCCCTGAGTGGGAACAAGGATATATAATTTTAATAGATGTTTTATAATGATGTATGAGACCAGAATCACTCTACAGGAAGAAGTGGTCCTGGGGACTCTCTGCCCCTACTGGTCAGAGTATAGAAAGAGGTATTCCTTTTGAACTGGATTTCGAGGTTCGGACCAGAAGGTTGGGGGCAGAGCTGAATCCCCCCCCGGTGACCTCCAGGGTCACTGGTTATCAAGGGAAAGATAGCCAGACTGCCACTGCAGGCTCCCAGGTGCTACAGTTTGTAAAATGTTTGGAGTCTTCAAAATGTTTGTATTTGTTAAAGTTTTATGTGGGGTTTCTCCTTAACCTCACCCTATTACAGGTACCACAGTGATGCCTCATGTCCCATACCCCTGTAGCTGGGGAAAAGGTGATACAATAATTGAATGGGCACTGCTGGGTTGGAATGGAATATATTTAGTAGGGCAAAAAAATGGAGTGTCACAGAAAGGTAACCAAGATATGAACTTCTGGCCAAGAAAAATGCTCATACAGAGCGATCACATACTCTTCAAGAAATGCAAAGAGAGAGGAAGAGACAAAATAGATCTAATAAGCAAGGGGAAGGCACTTCTTTTGGCTGGAACAGCAGCTTGCATCCTAATAGTAGTGAAGAGAAGAATTCAAAATGGCTAATGCATTAGTTATAAATGCCACCTCCTGGAATGTGAGGGTCCTGAACTCCCCAAAAAAAAGAAAGAAGATGCTGTCCCACCTAAAGAAGTTAAACACTCAGATTGCCTTTCTGCAGGAGACCAACTCAATAGACAAAGAAAAATGCAGAGGGAATGGGTGGGTTGGGAGGTGCATTGTGTCTCCACAATGGCTAAAAGAGGGGTCTCCATACTAGGGCACAAAAATCTCAAGGAAAAACACTGGACACAAAGTCTAATGAACAAGGAGGATGGGTAGTGGTGAAGCCGACTACTTCCAAGGGTCCCCTAGTACTTGCAAATGCATACGCCCCCCAGTGAGGACTGCCCAGAGTTTATGGATGGTTTGTCTCAGGTTATAATGGACATGGCCTTTGACAACCCTGATATCATATTAGGTGGAGACTTTAATCGTACCCTGAACTACATCCTAGATTGCTCCAACCAAAGGCCAGAGCAACACATACACTCCCTGGGTGCCCTTAAAAAGCATATGACCTTGAATCAGCTAACAGATACATGGAGGGCCAGCCAGCCTGCAGGTATGGACTACACCTACTTCTCCACTGCAAAAGCCATGGCTAGCAGGCTTGATTTTTGGCTCACCTCCCCGGGTACAACCATGACATCCACTGAAAAAAACATTGCCCCAATATACCTATCGGACCATGCTCCCATCACTCTAAAGTATTCAGTCGAATCCCCACCACCCAAATCCACGCAATGGCATAATAGCGACTAGACCCCTTTTGCTCCAGGATAAGGATTTCCAGAAGTGGCTGGTGACAGAATCACAAAACTACTTCTGTGATAACCCACCTGGTACAGCAACCCCTACAGGGATATGGGAGGGCTTCAAAGCTATGATGAGGAGGTAAGATCATTAGCTATGCTTCCCATCATAGAAAGCAAAGGGAAAAGGAAGAAGAGAGCTGAGAAAGAGCCCTAAAAAGAAGGAAAATGTATACAAAAAAAGTCCCTAGACAATAACAGTATCCATCTCTTCTGTATGAGCTCACCTCCCTTAAAATTAAACTGAATACTCTGGCCACCAGGAAAGCTGAACTCCACCTACAATGAACCAAATTTAAATACTGGGCATGTGGGGAGAAAAACAGCAATCTCCTAGCTTACTGACTACGGAAACATCAGGCTGAGAGGCATATAGCCCAATTTGTGGATAAATCTGGCAAGACTTTCACTACCCCCATAGACATCAACAAAATCATGCAGACTTTTTACAAATAGCTATATACCTCACATGTGGTCTGACAGATGGGCCTTTGAGGACTTCCTGGGTACTCTCCACCTGCCCCAGTTACTGAATGGGCAGAAAGAAACCTTGGATTCCCCCCTCACAACACAAGAAATACGAAAAGTCATACTAGCGATGACTCCCCACAAATCCCCTGGAAGTGATGGTTATTCGGCAGACTTTTATAAGGTGGTCCTAGATTTCATGTCTGCCCCCCTGCTCTCCATGCTGGAGAAAGCACAGGAATAACAAACTCTGCCACCCACCCTAAGGGAGGCAATAATAACAGTACTCTTCAAAGAAGGTAAGGACCCCTCTAATCTAGCAAGCTACTGCCCAATCTCTCTAATCAACGCAGATGCCAAGATATTGGCAAAAGTGCTAGCCTCCAGATTAGAACATCTCCTTCCTAGCTCAATACATCCAGCGCAAGTGGGTTTTATAAAAGACAGAGCAAGCACAGACCATATGAGAGCCCTAATTTCCCTGATCCAGGCTGCTGGCAGCCTTCCCACTCCAGCAGCTGCCATATCTGTAGATTTTGAAAAAGCATTTGACTCAGTTGAGTGGGAAATTGGGAATACCTGCATGCAGTGCTGGATCAGGGAAATTTTGGAAGAAGGTTCAGAAGGTGGATTTGTACGCTATACCAAGCTCCTCTGGCTAGACACCTGAGAAACAATATCCTATCAGAGCCTTTTCAACTGTATAGAGGGACATAAGAACATAAGAACAAAAGAACATAAGAATGGTGATGGCAGATGGGGACCACTTGATCCATCTAGTCTGCCCAAGGTGGCTACCCCCTTCCCTTTAATTGTTCCAGCCAAGCTGTCCACACTGTCTGTCCCAGGCTAGCTTAAATTCTATTACTGTTTTAGCTGCCACCACCTGTGCTGACAGACTGTTCCATGGCTCTATCACCCTCTCCATGAAGAAGTACTTTCTATAGTTGCTCCTCTTTCTGCCTCCTACCAGACACAAGTTGTGCCCCCTTGTCCGAGTTCCCTTGTTTTCTTGAAAGAGGTTCTCCTTCTTGTTTATTCCCTTGACATATTTGAACATTCCTATAATGTCACCTCTGTTTCTTCTCTGTTCTAGTGAGTAGAACTTCAGTTCCTTGAGCCTAGTTTCATATGTCTCATGCTGCAGCCCCTGCACCATTTTATTGGCCCTTCTCTGCACCGTCTCTAATCTGTCTTTGTCTTTTTTCAGGTGTGGCCTCCAGAACTAGACACAGTACTCCAGGTGTGGCCTCACCAAGGATCTGTACAGTGGCATGATTACCTCTTGCTTTCTGCTTGTAATGTCCCTACCTATAGATCCTAGGATGCCACTTGCCCAATGTACTGCTTTTTCACACTGTTTTGTGATTTTTAAGTCATTGGTGATGAGTACACCTAGGTCCCTTTCCATCTTTGTTACCTCCAATTGGTGCCAATCCAATGTGTACTTTACTTTTGGGTTTCACTTTCCTAGGTGCATGACTTTGCATTTCTTGGTGTTAAACTATAACTGCCATAGTTTTGATCACCCCTCTAGTTTCCTGAGATCGGCCACCATGCTTGTGGCCCCCTCCTGTGTGTCCACCCTGTTACAGAGCTTTGTATCGTCTGCAAACAGGCATACAGTACTTTTCCCTCCAATTCCTCTGCAATATCACTGATGAATATGTTGAAGAATATTAGACCTAGCACTGACCCTTGTGGCATGCCGCTGATCACCTCCCCTTCCTGTGACATAGCCCCATTTACCAAGACTCTGTTTTCTATTCTGCAGCCAATTCCTAGCCCAGTTGGCCATCTTGTGCCCTAACCCTGTGTGCTCCAGCTTATTTCCCAGCCTCCCATGGGGGATGGTGTCAAAGACTTTACTGAAGTCTAGGTACACTATGTCCACCGAACCGCCTTGGTCCATTGTTTTGGTAACCCAGTCAAAGAAATGTGTCATGTTTGTCTGACATGATCTTTCTGCTGTGAAACCATGTTGCCTGGGGTCTAGTTTTCTTTTTTCCTGCAGGTATTCCACTACCCTTCCTATTATTCATTGCTCTACCTCCACAGGACAGGAAGCTTTCTCCTACCACTTCCCATAGCTTTGGAACTCAATGCCATCTCCTGTCAGACTTTTCTCTTCCCCATCTTCAATTTCCTTAGCCCGTCACAATTTCTATTACCTTAACTGCACTTGTTCTTAGCCCCCCCCTTCAACACTCCCCACCCTGGAGCATTATCCTTTAGCCCTACTTTACTTCTTTTCTCCTAGCCCCCTTCACAACCCTCCCAATCCTTTGCACACTATCCCCTACTCCTCTATCCCTGACTTACCTCCTGTCTCCTAACTGAAACCTTCCTCTGATTACTTCCTCACATGCTACCTCCTATTATACCCCCTCCTCCCCCTCCCTACCATAACCTATTGCACCATTTTGACACTCTACTATTATCCACAAGCTACTGTGCTATTTCAACACTCTATGGCTGTCCTTCTCCTCCACAACCCCCTCTTTTCCCCTACTGATGCGCTCCCTTTTTTCCATTCCTAGTTTACCCCTATTTTCTCCAGCCTCCCTATTCCTTATCCCTCTCCTTCCTTCCCCTCCCCTTCCCTCCAGTCACCCACCACACTCCACTTCTCCTCACTGCCTCTCTTCTCTCCCCTCCTTTTCTGCCTGGTCTTGTCTCCCTTGCAGGGTTCTCTGTCATCCTGAAGGGGTATAGATCTTGGCTCCCTTTCTTCTACCCCTCTTCCTTTCCCCCCACTTTCTAATCCTGACCCCTGGCGAGTTCTCTGCATCCTGAAGAGTATAGTTCTCTCTCTCTCTCTCTCTCTCTCTTCCTCTCCCCACTTTCAAATCCATCTCCTGCCCACCTCACTTCTTCCTTATCCCTTCCTCCCTCCTGTTCTCCTGCCCTGCCCCTGTCTTCTCCACCACCCCACTCTGTCTCTCTCTCCCCTTCCCTTCTGCCTGGTCCTAATCACCTTGCAGGGTTCTCAGCAGCCTGGATGCGGATAGATCTTGGCTATCCCGCTCTCTCTCCCTATTCCATCCCCCACCCTCTACCCCTCTCCCCTGTCCACTTCCCCACCTGTCTTATAACTGCCCTCCCCTGGGTATACCATAACACTTCAAATCTTGTGCTCAGTCTGCTACTTTTAGCACTTCAAGTGTGTTATCCATCCTCTAACCTTTTACCCTACTGGATCACCTGCTTTTGTGTTGTTGCAATGTATGCTATATTCGAATATGGTTTTGTTTACTCTGGCCGGTTGGTCTGTGTTATTTCAGGTCTGTAATTGTACTGCACTGTTTTGTTTTAGAAATTATATTTGTATTCCTATGTGCTTGCATATTCTCCCACCTCTTGACCCCCCCCCCAGGACACTTCTAGAAACGAGCTGTTTACAGCTCATGTTGTCTTTCCTGTTGAAACATTTTTAAAATAAATAAATAAGTAAAATATTCTCTTCTTTAGTAGTGCTTCCATCATTTTTCCCACTATTGAGGTTAGGCTGACTGGGCGATAGTTCCCAGTATCCTCCTTACTTTCTCCCTTGTGCAGGGGCACTGCTGTTGCTGTTTTCCAGTCCTGAGGTACTGTGCCACTCTCCAGTGATCTACAGAATATTTCTGCTAGTGATGCTGCAGTTTCTTCCCTTAGTTCCTTCAACACCCTCGGGTGAATTCCATCCGGCTCTATTGCTTTATTAACTCTAAGTTTGTTTAGCTCTTCTAGGATTCTTGTGAAGGGGCTTATGTCTACCTCTTTGTTATTGTGTTCCATCTGCTTTGGTGGAGGACCTTTTCCACTGTCCTTTATTGTGAAAATGGAGCAGAACAACTTGTTTAACACCTCTGCTTTGTGATTGTCATCCTCTGCTATCTGGCCCTCTTGTGCCATTAGTCTGACTATTCCCCCCTTACTCTTCCTTTTTTCTCTCATGTACCTATACAAGGTTCTATCTCCCTTCTTAACTCCCTGTGCTATTTTTTTTCTCTGTTTGTGCTTTGGCCCTTTGAATGGCTCTTCCTGCCTCCCTGAGCTTGTTCCTGTAGTTGTCTATGTCAGCTTTCTTCTGTGATACCTTGAATTGCTTAAAGGCCCTCTTCTTATCCATTATTACTGCTGCTAAGTCTATGGTGAACCAGAAAGATTTCCTCCTTCTTTTTGATTTACTGATTTGATGTGTACTTGTTCAGTAACTGTTGTTATGGACTTCTTAAAATGCTTCCAGTCATATTCCACATCCCCTGTGCTTCCCCTAGCTAGTAATGATTTGATTCTTGATCTCATCTCTGGAAAGTTTGCTCTACGGAAATCCAGGATCTTGATTTTTGTGTGACATATTTCTTCTGCCTTGTTGTACGATAACCAGACTGACCTGTGATCGCTGGTCCCTAGGTTTACACCAACCTGAACATTTGAAACCCTTGAGTAGTTTATGAGCACTAGATCAAGGGTAAAGTGGTCACTAGTGGGTGAATTCACTAGTTGGTTGATCCCTGCCCCTTTCAGTGTGAACAGGAACTCCCTACTCCTTTCAACGGGTGTCCCCTCTCACCCTTATTATTCATATTAGACATGGAACCATTGGCTATGGCCATTAGATCCCACGCACAAATCAAAGGAATCAAAATGGGGGACTCAGTATATAGTACTAAACTATATGCAGATGATAGTCTGATACCGACAGAGGACATAGGCGAAAGTCTGCCAGAAATATTGGGAATTCTTAAGACCTTCGCCTCACTAACAGGTCTCCATGTAAATATCAGTAAATCAGAAATCCTACCCCTCAACAGCATCCCCCTTCCTCTACAGGTGGTGTCCTCTGTCTTAGCCTGGGCAAAGGTGGGTATTAAATACTTAGGCATTCAAATATCGAATAGCCTCCAGAAGATAATCCCAGATAATCTAAACCCCCTCATTAAATCTCTTCAACAGGAAACAAATAGGTGGGCTCGTTTGAACTTGTCCCTAGTTGGGAAGATAGAGGCCATTAAGATGATGGCAGCTCCTAGAATCTACTATGTCCTGTCCCATCTCCCAGTAGAGATCCCAGGTTGTTGGTTTGATAAAATTAACAATATTGTAAAGCAGTTTCTCTGTGGGGTACATGAAAGCCTAGATTCAGCTGGGAGAAACTGAAAGCACATAGGATATAGAGGAGGATGGACTTCACCAGACTTATCAATTCTTCATTACCAGCTCAATGGCAGTGTCAGTCAGAATGTTCAGGGAGCAAGCTAATGAATGCCCAGCTTGGACCCAGATAGAGGCCTCAGTCCTAGGGGGAGCTCACCCAGCAATATTTTTACTTCCCTTCTCCATAAACAATACTTATCTAAAAAGGTGGCACACACAGCTATGCAGAAAGTAGGGAAACTGGCCAATATGTGTACACATCCTGGAATTTACACTCCTCTTTGGCTTAATCCCCTCCTTACAGATATAAAACAAAAGCATGCATTGGGAGACATGGAAAGTTAAAAGTATCAATCAGACCAGGGATCTGTTAGGCCCAAAGGATGAGTCAATGCTTCCTTTTCAGGAACTACAGGCCCAGTTCAATATCCATCGGACTGACCTCTGGAGATACCTGTAAATGAGAAGCATGTATCAAACCTGGCAAAGGCAGAAATGCAGGTGCCAATCACTTTCAGAGGTGCTGCCAACGTCTCCCAACCCTTTCTCCTCCACAGCTGGCTCCAAAACCCCAAAGGCCTGGCTGGCAAGCTGCAAGGAATGATTAAACAAGAAACTCCCAATTCATCTGCAGGCCAAGTCCAGATGGCAAATGTTACTGGGCAGACCCATACAGGATGATGAGTGGATAGGGTGCTGGCAACTGGCCCAAAAACCCTGTAAGGACCAAAGAAGTCTCCTTTTGGAAAAAAGACACTCCATATATGGTACCGCACCCCCGCACTCCTGAAAAAGATGGGTTTGATACTCATGGATCATTGCTGGAGATGCAATACTGAAGGTGCAGATCTGGTCCACATATTATGGGAATGCTCAATTATCTGCACTTTCTGGGCCCAAGTGATGAAAGACAGTAGTATCATATTGAGGGCCAACATACCCTGCACCCCTGCCCTACTACTTCTGGGTCTCTTCCCACCGGAGATCAAGCTACGGAAGCCACAAATGCAATGGCTAATCCAGGCCTCAGTTGAAGCCAAAAGACTGCTGCTTGTAAGGTGCAGAACCCCCACTGCCCTGGGTTTGGGGGAGTGGTGCAAATCAATGGAAAGCCTGGCAATAAATTCCAGACTACTATACTTTTCATTGCAAAATATACAGAGATATCACTCAGTGTGAGGCCCGTACCTGGAATATATAGAGTCCCAAAGCCGCAGACCATCTTGACTGGAGGAAGGACCTGCTGAAACCAGCCTGAGCATTTGACACCTCCTTTCAGATAACTCCAGTTCAAGGTTTTTTTTTCTTAGCAGGTGGGAAAGGCCTATGACTTCCTCCCCTCCTCCTCCCCCCTTCTGCTACAGTCTCCATCCCTCTCTCACCTCCCATGCCAGTAGAGCCCAGATACACAAGGTCTAAAGTGCTACTGCATAAAGAATACTACATCTGTTGATCAGAAGGGAAAGTGCTAGGCTCCTGTCTTTTGCTTAATGAAGTTATTACGCAATGTTTTTAGTTTGTGTCTTGATTAAATGTACAGTGTTTCACAATGTCGCTTGGCACCCATTATAATATATGTCCCCATTACTAATGTTTTTCTGCATGTACTGTTTAACCCTGTTTTACCTTTTATGATAGTCAATAAAAAGAGTAACAGTAAAAAAAGGAAAAGTGCAAAATAATGCACTTGGGGCACAAAAACTGAGAAGCAGAATACAAAATGGGTGAAGTGGTACTGTAGACCACCAATCAAGAAAGAGACCTCAGGTAATCATATCAGACTACCTACAGGCGGCCAGGCAGTGGGACAAGGCAGTAGGGAGGGCGAATGAGATGTTGGGGTGCATAAGTAGGGGTATCACCAGCAGAAAGAGGTAGGTGGTGTTGCCTCTGTATAGATCACTAGTAAGACCACACCTAGAGTACTGTGGCCAGTTTTGGAGACCACATCTCTTGAAGAACATAGAGTGGAGGTAGTCCAGAGGTGTGCAACTAAAATGGTGCAGAGTCTGCATCATAATACCTATGGGGAAAGACTAAAGGACCTTATATGTATTCCCTAGCACAGAGGAGGAGGTAGAGGGGAGATATGATAGAGAACATTAAATACTTCACAAGGGTAAATAAAGCACAGGAGAGGAGTATTTTTCCAAAGAAAATGTACTCAAGAACAAGGGGACATGCTCTGAAGCTAGAGGGGATAGATTCAGAAGAGCTGTGAAGAAGTACTTCTTCACAGGAAAAGTGTATTCCTGAAGCACCCTTCCAGCGGAGGTGGTGGGGGTGAAAACAGTGCTGGGGTTCAATAATGCATGGTGTAAGCATAAAGGAATCACAGTGAAAAGGAAGGGGGGAGGGAGAAAGAGCTGTAGATCAGGCACGGTCTGTGGTAATAGTGTAGGTAGGGAGAAATGGGCAGACTGGATGGGACAAGCGGTCCCTATCTGCCATTAAATTCTGTTTCTATGTTTCTAACTTGGTGAGAACAATTAAAAAGCAGTCACTTAGGGTTCATCTTTCAAAATATTCTAATCAGTTGTGCTTCTTATTGTAGCTGTTTAACTGGCCGTGCTCAACTAGATGCTTTTTCAGTTGAGTGCTAAATGGCAGCTAGTTAACTGCTATATGACTGTTAAAAGTCAAAGCCCTGCAGACTTCTTTCTATCACTTGGGAAAAAAGGGCACCTCAAACTCCTTCCGAAGCACAGTTTTGAAGCTGAACCACAATCCTTCCACTTCCTTAAATCACTACGCTGGGGGGGTTGAGAAAAAGAGTTCCTTTCATACAAATAGTATTCTCCTACCAGCTCAAATTACAATCAGTGCAGTGTAAACAACACCAGCAGCTTGTTTTAGTCTGAAAGAATACCTAAACCCTCTTTTTACACATTTTTATCTAAAGAATGCCTTGTTGGCAGGGGTGTAGTGCTTCCATATTTTTTAAAGTCTTCAATGAGTTATGTTTTATGTAGTTCTCCAGGCATCAATCTTAAATCAGCAACTGAACAGTCTTGAAGCACAGCTATAGGGGAACTTTGTTTTATCTCTCTGCTGAATTCCTTCACAGAGGAACACAAGGTGATTTGAGATCAGGTTTCGGCTTGTGGTAGTGGGGTCACTAGGCTATAACAGGCAGACAGTCATTGTGATGAGCCTCCAACTGAGTAAAGCAGGCAGTCTCATGTTGAAGTAAATTGGTTTGTTTGCTACATTAAAGTTAATTTCCCTACTAAGGTAAATAAAGATTATGTAACCCTCTGTCCAGGTTTTGTATTGACAATCCTGTGGAAGAATTTAGGTGGTTACACTTTATTTGCATTTGTAAGGAGTTTATTTGTAAATACCGCTTGATTGATAATAAAGTGACAGTTTTATTGATGCCTGTGACTGACGGCCATTTTCCCCGTGTGACTTGCAAGGTATCAGGTTAAAGAGTCTCCTATTTAATACTATAATCAAAGATGTAAACAGTAAAATAGAGTAACTATGACATTAAATTGGGATTATACTTCTCTGATACCTACCCTATGGTGATGCCTAATTATGCAATTGTGACAGCACGGACCCTGGAGTTGAATGCACTGCTCTGCTTTGACTTGACGTATTGTCTCCTACATATCTACTTGTGTGATATTTTTCTGCTTGTATTAAATGAAGCATTTGGCTGATATGGTAATGCTATGTATGTTTTGCTGTCCAAACAAACAAGCATAAGTCAGTGCCAAACATGTTTGCTTTCATGCTATTACAAGTTAGAACAACAGTATCTTGAGGCTATAGGTAGGCCTTTCTTAGCCCCATGAGCCATTGTTTCATGGACTCTGGGATCCATTGGGCTAAGGAGTATAGGCCCCTGTATTCAGAGTGGGCCATGTGTGGTCTGTGACAGTTTGTGCACAGCCTGCCTGGTGGGCAATATTCAATTAGCTCACTGCAACTGGAGTGTGCAAACTGTCTAAATATGGGGACATGTCAGTACAGTACATAGTGACTTTATGATATGCTGACACAGGCCCAGAGTGAATGTGGCTGACAGGAGCACAATGAAGGTAGCACGGATCAAACGGGATCAAGGCAGGACTCCTGTGGGTGATATTTAACATGCTAAAGACCCTTTGGGCATGGAAGGTGCTATGGCCCATTTGCATGCCCATTAAGGGCCCATTAACATGTGTGCATGGCCCCCATTCTGTAGCTGTCTTACATATTCCTTGTGGTCTAATGGTCCTCCCACCCCCTATTCACCTGTCCTGTAGCTGTCTCAAATATTCCTGGTGGTGTAGTAGTTCATGTACCCCCTGATTGACTGCCCTGTAGCTGTTTTGAATATTCCTGATAGTCTAGTGGTCTCCCACCACCTGATCACCTGTCCTGTAGCTGTCTTGAATATTCCTGGTGGTGTCGTGGTTCCCGTAACCCCAATCGACCATCTTGTAGCTGTCTTGAATATTTCTGGTAGTCTAGTGATTCCCCCCTGTAAGGGCATCTGATCCTCTGTCAACCCGCCTGCTCAGAACCCTCCTCCCCACAACCCTCCCCTCCCTGCTCAGGTCAACTAAGCCGAAGTATGGCAATAGTGACAGTGACCTACACAGCCCTCTACTCACCACCTTGGCTGGCCACCATCTGATTGCCAGTGAGTGATCATGAGTACAGCAGACACAGGTAGGTGTTTGTACAATACTTGCAATTGCTCAGAGACCATCAGATTGAAACCAGTTGAGGTGGTGAGGAGAGGGCTGTGCCAGTCATCACTATTGCTGCAGTTTGTGCATTATGTGATCAGGACTGGGGGGGGTGCCTGAGAGGGTGAGTCAGGAGGGAATCAGATGGCTTTATGGGGGGGCACTAGACCACCAGGAATATACCAGACAGCTACAAGATAAGTGATCTGGATCCTTTTACAATGTACTTTCCCAGGACAGATCAGCTTACATGACTCTTCTCCTTTGGCTCATCTCCTCTTATCCTTCCCTACTCCTCTACTCTACTTCCCTACTTCTCTACTCTCACCCTCTCCCCTGCCACTCGCTGTCTCTCAACAAAGTCCTGGGCTGCTACCCTCCCCACCTCTTTTTATCACCTTCCCTGTTCTTCTGCCTCTACTTCCCCTCCACTCCATATTTGTTCCATCACATTTGCATTTTAATCTTATCTGAGAATGTATTTACAATTTTTTGATACTATGCTGTTTTGTTGTTATCTGTGAATGTTTCATTCTGCCTTGCTTTATCTGTTTGTTTTACCCTCCCACTCTTTGACATGGAACCTTTGTAAATGAGCTGTACTGTGCGTAAAGGTACTGTTAATCTGAGAATGAATGAATAAATAAATAAATAACTAAACATCTGTTTTTCAGTGGGGTTCTGCTGCAGGGTCCTTCTTTTACAGTTTTACAATATATTTACTCGGGATAGCCCAGATGAGTTGAGATATCTTGTTTGCAGTGGAGTTCTGTTTGACTCAGTTTTTACACTGTATTTACCCAGGCTAGTACAGTGCAGATGCAAGACCTTTTTTATGTCGATTGCACTCATGCGTAAGAAACATATTGTGCAGCTTTCTCCAGAAGCAGGTTGTGGAGGCGCGGCACAGTTGTGGCCAATGCCCCCACAGCCTGTAAAGGCTTGGCCTGCTTCTCCCAATGCCATGGCAAGCTGCTGCTAACACTAGCTCAGCCAGTGTGCCACCAACTTGTAAAAATTTAGCTGCTGCAATCAGGGGGCGCTTCATCACTGCAGCGGCTGCTATTCGCTGCAATGAGGGAGTGACCCGTCATTGCAGGAAGAACTTTGAAACACTGATATTGTTTGTAACATGGCGTGGCTTGCCGCCGTTCACAACACATAACTTCTCACCCACTGGAGGGGTGCTCAATCCCCTCGCAGCATGTGCCTCCCCACTGTGTTTGCTGCACGGCCCAACTCGCCGGCTTCAGTGCCCAGGTTAACTCCCCTCGCTCTGTTGTCTGCCGACAGGGTGCCCAATCCCCGCCAGCATAATGTAAGCCCCTATTTTTGTGTGCCGACGGGGTCCCAACTCCCCATCGGGCTACAGCTGCCCCCAAACAGAAGACTGCTGGCATGCTGGGAGCCCACCCCAGCGCGGCTACATGACCCTGTAAAATTAAAAATGGTCCCACAATGTCATTTTTTTTTTTACCTGTAAAGAAGAAACAGTCTCTCGGTGGTCTCCTGCCCCTCCCACAACCTGTCCCACCACTCAGCTCACTCTGCCTCCCCACACCCCTCTCACCACATACCTCAGAGTCTAGTGCGACAATCTTGATGGACGGGAACAGTCTACTCTTCAAAGTCGACCGTGAACTGAGGAAATGCCGGTAAGCTGTACAATGGAATAAATAGGGTTTTTTCAACTTTGATGCATATCTCAGGCATTTTTTGGAATTGTGGCACCAAATTTTCAACATGGGGTTTTTGTGACCCCTCCTCATGAATTCTGCCACTGTCATGGCGTTATTCAGCCCCGAAAGGTGATTTTGCAGTCACTGCATGGAATCCTCTTTCAGGACTGATTAATGAAACAACAGTGCCAGTGTTCATGAGGTGAGCTCTCAAAATGCCTATACTGCAAATTTGGTGGGAAAAATCCCAAAAATAACTCGTTTTACAAGTGTGTTGTTTCTCGCACGCCGTAACTTTGTGAATTTGCAATATTTCATGCTTAGATTTCACCATTGGCATTTTTCAGACCTCCTTGTGAACAGTGCAGCTATCATTTTCCACATCCTGGCCAAAATTTGTTTCTAACTTTCGGCGCAGAATAGTGCGGTCGCTGTGGGAAATCAGTGTTCAGGACAGATTAAGAAAATGACAGTGGCACTGTTCATGAGCAGAGGTCCTAAAATGCCTATGGTGAAAATTTGGTGATGATACTCCATAAATGACTGTGTTATGGCTGTGTTGCGTAGTTCGCACGTAAGCTCATGAATTCACTAATATAATATTTTCACTCCAGATTTTCAACATTGCCATTGTTCTTGCACCTACTTATGAACAGTACAGCTGTCATTTTTCACTTCCTGGCCAAATGTGTTTTGCAGTTCAGAGCAGAATAGTGTGGCGCTAGTGGAAATCCATGTTCAGGACATTATGAAAATGACAGTGACACTGTTCATTATCAGAGGTCCCAAATGCCTATGTTGAAAATTTGCTGGTGAAAGTCCATAAAATGAGTGTGTTACGAATGTGCAATGCGCAGTTTCCACGCATGCTCATACCTTTGCAACTTTACAATGTTTTCTCTCCAGATTTTCAGCATTGCCATTTTTCCACACCTCCTTATGAACAGTGCAGCTGTCATTTTTCACATCCTGGCTGAAATGTATTTTCACTCTTCTGGCGCACAATAGCACGGTCGCTGTGGGAAATCGGTGTTCGGGACATATTAAGAAAATCACACTGACACTGTTCGTGAGCAGAGGTCCTAAAATGCCTATGTTGAAAATTTTGTAATGAAACCCCATAAAATGACTGTGTTACAAGCGTGTGTTGTGCAGTTTCCACGCACCCTTGTAAGTTTGCAAATTAGTAATATTTTCATGCCAGATTTTCAACACTGGCATTTGTTCACACCTCATTACGAACAGTACAGCTGTCATTTTTCACATCCTAGCTGAAATGTGTTTCCGCACTTCTGGCGAAGAATACCGCAGTTGCTGTCGAAAATCAGTGTTTGGGATGGATTAACATCGAGCGACTGAGGAAGGGGTGAGTGACCGGGCTCAACTGAGCTGTGTCAGAACTGCTGCAATTTCTTTTGTGGGCAGTAAAAGGTGACAACACTGGCAGGAGCCCAGTACAAAAGGGCAGCCTGCAGCAGCGGGAGTCAGAATGAGCGAGTGAGGGAGGGGGAGTGAGTGAGCTCAATGGAGCTCTGTTGGGACTGCTGCAGATTTCTTTGTGGGCAGAAAAAGGCAGCAATGCACTCTGGGGCCCAGTACAAAAGGGCAGCCTGCAGCGCCGGCAGAAACGGAATAAGAGAGTGAGACAGGGGGAGTGAGTGAGGCCAATGGAGCTCTGTCGGGACTGCTGCAGATTTCTTTGTGGGCAGACAAAAATGACAACAGAGGCAGAAGCCCAGTACAAAAGGGAAGCCTGCAGCACCAGGAGAAACAAAATGAGTGAGTGAGAGAGGGAGAGTGAGCAACCTCAACGGAGCTCTGTCGGGACAGCAGCAGATTTCTTTGTGGGCAGGAAAAGGTGCCAACACAGGCAGGAGCCCAATACCAAAAGGCATCCTGGAGCGCTGGGAGGAAAAAGAAGGAGTGAGTGAGAGAGGGGGAGTGAGCGAGCTCAACGGAGGTCTATCGTAACTGCTGCAGTTTCTTAGTGGGCAGCAAAGGCGTGGTAGGCAGGAGCCCAGAAAGGCCACCCTGCAACCCTGGTAGAAACGGAACAAGCGAGTGAGAGAGGGGGAGTGAGTGACCTCAATGGAGCTGTGTCGGGACTGCTGCACATGTCTTTGTGGGCAGAAAAAGCCACCAATGCAGGCAGGAACCCAGTACAAAAGGGCAGCCTGCAGCAGCGGGAGACACAGAACAAGCGAGTGAGGGAGGGGGAGTGAATGAGCTCTATGGAGCTCTGTTGGGACTGCTGCGGATTTCTTTTAGGACAGAAAAAGGCAGCAATGCACGCAGGTGCCCAGTACAAAGGGCAGCTTGCAGTGGCAGAAGAAACAGAACGAACGAGTGAGAGGGGGGAGTGAGTGAATGAGCCCAACAGAGCTCTATCGTGACTGCTGCAGATTTCTTTGTGGCCAGAAGAAGGCAGCAACACAGACAGGAGCCCAGTGCAAAAGGGCTGCCTGCAGCGCCGACAGAAATGGAAGAAGTGAATGAGAGGGGGAGGGAGTGAGTGAGTGAGCTCAACGGAGCTCTTTTGGGACTGCTGCAGATTTCTTTGTGAGCAGAAAAAGGAGCCAACAGAGGCAGGAGACCACTACAAAATGGCAGCCTGCAGCGGCAGGAGAAACAGAATGAGCGAGTAAGACAGGTGGAGTTAGCAACCACAATGGACCTCTGTCGGGACAGCTGCAGATTTCTTTGTGGGCAGAAAAAGGTGCCAACGCAGGCAGAAGCCCAGTACAAAAGGGCAGCCTGCAGTGCCAGGAGAAACTCAATGAGCGAGTGAGACAGGGGGAGTGAGCGAGCTCAATGGAGCTCTATCATGACTGCTGTGGATTTCTTTGTTGGCAGAAAAAGGCGGCAACTCAGGCAGGAGCCCAATACAAAAGGCCAGCCTGCAGCACCGCAGAAACGGAACGAGAGAGTGAGAGAGGGGGAGTGAGCTACCTCAGCAGACCTGTCAGTACTGCTTCAGATTTCTTTGTGGGCAGAAAAAGCCACCAACAGAGGCAGAAGCCCAGTACAAGAGGGCAGCCTGCAGCACCACCAGAAACAGAATGAGCGAGTGAGAGAGGGGGAGTGACCCACCTCAACGGAGCTCTGTTGGGGCAGCTGCAGATTTCTTTGTGGACAGCAAAATGTGCCAATGCAGGCAGAAGCTCAGTACAAAAAAGCAGCCTGCAGCACCAAGAGAAACAGAATGAGTGACTGAGACAGGCAGAGAGAGCAGCCTCAAAGGACCACTGTCGGGACAGCTGCAGATTTCTTTGTGGGCAGAAAAAGGTGTCAACGCAGGCAGAAGCCCAGTACAAAAGGGCAGCCAGCAGCGCCGGGAGAAACATAACGAGTGAATGAGAGAGAAAGGGAGTGAGCTAGCTCAACAGACCTCTATCGTGACTGCTGCACATTGCTTTGTGGGCAGAAAAAGGCGGCAATGCAGGTAGGAGCCCAGTTCAAAAGGCCAGCCTGCAGCGCCAGCAGAAACAGAACGAGTGAGAGAGGGGGAGTGAGCTAGCTCAACGGACCTGTGTCAGGACTGCTGCAGATTTCTTTGTGGGCAGAAGAAGCTGCCAACAGAGGTGGGATCCCAGTACAAAAGGGCAGCCTGCAGCGCCAGCAGTAACAGAATGAGCGAGTGAGAGAGGGTGAGTGACCCACCTCAACAGAGCTCTGTTGGGACAGCTGCAGATTTCTTTGTGGGCAGAAAAATGTGCCAACACAGGCAGGAGCCCAGTACAAAAGAGCAGCCTGCAGCACCAGAAGAAACAGAATGACTGACTGACCCAGGGCCAGTGAGCGAGCTCAACGGACCAACGCAATCAACATTCGGCATTGACAAATGCTTGTTTTTTGGTGCAGTCCTACTTTTAACCATTTTAATAATGCATTTTTCTCAAGATAGCCCAAGTGAGAGGCAATTTCTCATCTTCGTTAGGGTTCAGCTTTTACTATTTATTTATCCAGGAGAGAGCAGTGTGGTGGACTCATTTATTTAATTAACTTATTTAATATGGCAAAGCAGTAGCGCATGTTTAAATGTCTTCTCCATGAAGGAGTAGTAACTTAATAACCTGACAGTGATAACTTTATTCTTGTCTTGAAGTTGGTACTTTTTGTTTATGTGAAAGATAGATCTGCAATCTGGGGAATGTCCTGCAGAAATCCTTTAACCCAGCGAGTCATATGCAGAAATGTAACCCTCTGTCCCAGTGTCTAGGGGTATGGATGGAATATGTCCATGGGAAAGAGGCACCCACAGCAGCAGAAACACTTCTAGTGGCCACGTTACCCAGCCCCGGATGTCACACATAGGGCCCCTTTTTCTTGCTGGTGCTGGATGAAAACAACAGGTTAATTCATGTTAAACAGTTCTTTTCAATAACAGAATGTCCACACAGAACTTGAAGAAACAACAGGGATCCCAAATTCATTAAACATATTCACACATAGCTCCAGGTAGCATCAGTTAATTTCTGGAGAACACGTTCAGCTTTCACATGACCAGTATGGCCCTAATAGCAGCATTTACCTGGACCGAGGAGCTCACACAGTCTTTATGGCAGCATTAACTCAGGACCACTATGGTTGTAAAGGTTTTTAGGCAGCACACATCCCAAAACAGTTTACAGTGCCTAACAGCCCATTATTCTTCACAGGCACCCTATCTCTCTCTCTCTCTCTCTCCCTCCCTCCCTCTCTCTCTCTCTCTCCCTCCCCACACTGGCTCAGTGGGTCCCGCTCCGAACATGCAATCCTTGTGACTTGGGGATTTGGGGGTTCCATCATGACTCCTGCATCTTTTCCCAGAACTGGCAGCAATTGTCCATGAATTGAGAAGGGGGACATGACCTGTGGAGCTCCAAGACAACTTGTTCTCTGGACACTGCACTCCCTGCCGCATTCTTATCCACTGGATCCCTACATGAATCAGTGAAGTCTGCCACTGCACTGTGTGAATTTCAGCTGCTTTCTCTCCGTTCAACTTTAAGTGCCCTTCAAGATACTGTGCAGCTTGTGGCTATTGGATCTCACTTCTTTCTCTGTGTCCCCCGAAGTGCCACAGGCGGGGGGCCAGAGTAAGCATTCCTGCCCACCCAGCCCCGACTCACATTCACTCCCTCGCTGCTCACTTCTCCAACCAGAATTTCCCCTCCTGCCTAAACTGCTGGTCTTTATCCCCTCACTCACCCGTGGTGACCTCCCGACCCGCAGGAGGCTCCACCTGACTCCTGAGAAGAATTAAACCTTTTCCCTACTAGGCTGAACTAGGCCACAAAAACCCAGGGAGGGACGAATAGACTAGCATTCTCCCAAAAAGGGGGGTTACATTATCATAGAAACTGATGGTAGATGATGACCGCTGGGCCCATCTAGTCTATCCATTTTTAGTTATGATCACTTTTGCTGCAGACCCAACTTGTCCTACAGCACTGTCTTTTCAAATTTCCACCCCTTTCCTTCCTCCTAGGATTCCTTTGTGCCCGTCCCAGGCATTTTTTTAAACCATTTTTGAAACCCTTCACTGGTTTCACCCCCACTACCTCCCATGGAAGGTTGTTCCAGGAATCCGCCACCCTTTCTGTGAAGAGTTACTTCCTCGCATCTCTCCTGAATCTATCTCCTTTCAGCTTCATATCATGACCCCTTGTTCTACAGCACTTTTTTCTCAGAAAAATATCTCCGTCTTGTACATTATTAACCCCCAAGAGGTATTTAAAGGTCTCCATAACATCCCCACTCTCTCTCCTCTCCTCCAGGGTGTACATATTGAACTATTTCAGTCTCTCTTCATAAGGCTTCTGATGCAGACCTTGCACCATTTTGACAGCCCTCATCTCTCTTCTGCTGCTTTCTCTTTTTTCCAATTGTTCACCCTTACACATCTTTCTTCTTTGACTGCTCCTTTTCCCCCTTCTTCCTTTGCTGATCCCTTGCTTCCTTGAATAACTTGCATCCTAGTGGGACTCTCTCTTTTTGGGATTTCCTTACTCTCCATCTCAGACCACTTTCCGCCTCCCTATTTCTTCCATCACCCCTCCCCTGCCCAGGGCTACTTTAAATGTATGTCAAAGTAACATCCGAATTGTCCACTGAGGACCGTAGCTGCTTCCTGTATGAAAGCAGACCATCACCTCAATATAGGTTCTTATCCTTCTAGCTTGGCTCACAGTTTCCAATGTAGACATAACTCTCCTCCCTGCACCGTTCATTCTACCATTATTAGAAGGCCTTGGGCTGAGATAGAGAATAGGGAAATCCAAACTCCCTCTAGTGGTGTTTACCTCTCACTGCTCCCCCCCTTTCTACCTTCCTTCTTATTCGGCACCACCCTTGCAACATGGAGCTAATTATGAAGTGGTTTTTATTACACTGCCTGCTCCTTCCTACAACCTTCCGCTCACCCTCCTCTCTCCCACTCCCACTCCCTCACCCTCCTTTCTGTGGTCTCTCTCCCCACACAGAACCTCCACCTCACCTCTCCCCAGTACCCCCCTCCCACCCATGCCCCACCCCATGCTAACTCTTCTCTCTCCCCTCCACCTCTCTTCCCTACATCCCCCTTTCCCATCCTCACTTTCCAACCTCTCCCCTCCATCCATCCCTCTCTACTCCAATCCCACCTACTGAACCTGGAAGCTTTATACCGATGCCTACACATCCTCCTGCCTTCCTCCAAGCACTGTACCATCACATCCAAACTTATCCTGCTACTCACATACTCCATCCTCTTCTTACTCCTTGCGGGCGACATCCATCCTGTCACTGGCCCTGTAGTGTCTAGGAATGCTTCTATGGGACTGCCTCCAAGCCCTTCCCCTAACTTACTCCCCAAGGGCCTCCACATTTTTCACCTCAATGTCAGGAGCCTCCTCCCTAAAATGGATGCTCTAACTTTATGGGTTACCCAATACCACCCAGACATACTCTGCATCACAGAATCATGGCTATCCGCTAAGATTCCAAACTCCTCTCTCACCATCCCAGACTACAATTTATTCCATCAGGACCAAGGCAAATGAGGTGGCGTTGTGGCACTATATGTTAGACAGTCACTCTCGTGTTCCATCGTGTTTAGCGAATTTTGCCCTTCGTCCCACGAATCAATTGTGGCACATCTATCCTTCCTCTCCTCTCCCCCCCCTACATTGGGACCCTATATGCAACCCCCAAGGCTTCACCCGAATCCATCATTAAGGCCATAACTTCCGTCCACACCAAAACATCTAACAACGAACTCGTGCTACTAGGTGATTTCAACCTTGACTGGCTCTCCCCCTCTGCCAAACCTACAACTCTTAAAATCGAAGCCCTAAATCTATCCCAGCTAATCCGCAAACCCACATGCCTTAACCATCAGTCCCAAAACCACACCCTCCTGGATTGGGTCTTATCCTCCCATCCCAACCGGATCTTCTCCTCGGGCATATACTCCGATGCCCTCAGTGACCACTGTGTCACCTATTGCATCCGCAAAATCCACACACCCCCCTCTTCCAACCCAAATTTATCTGGTCTCAATCCTTTCACCACCTAAATACCCCTGCCTTACTATGTAACCTTGCTTAGGCAGACTGGCTGTCAGCCCTCTCCATGTCCGATGTCGACCTGGCACTATCCCAGTTCTGCGGTATTTTCCTGAGCATCTGGGACACACACGTGCCCCTAAGAAAATCTAGAGTTAAACACCACCACCATCCCTGGATCACAGCCAACCTCATTGCCTTATGTCACTCCAGGGACAAAGCTTGGAGACTACAAATCCTCCCACTCAGCACATGATCTCCAGTCGTACAAACACCCCAGGAACAAATGCACCAAAGCTATCCAGCAATCTAAATCTTCATACTTTATAACTCAACTCACTCAAAGCCAAAATCAACATGCTTCTTTTTGGAAGCTGATCAATTCTCTGCTAGACCCCCCCCCCCCCCCCCCATGAAACAGGGATGTCCATCCCTCAAAGTAGATGGTAATACTGTCTCTGATCCTGCCACTGTAGCAGACTTCTTCAACAAGTTCGTTGTCTCCTGTGCCATCCCTGACCCCCCCAATGCAGCTGAACCTGCCTACCCTGCCACTGGGTTCGTCTTTCCTCCCATCATGCCCCTTGAAGCATACTACACGCTCTCCTCTCTCAACTCTACCAAATCAAGCCCAGATGGCATCCACCTTAAAATGCTCTGCATCTCTGCAGCAGCTATTGCCGCCCCCCTGTCCCACATACTGAACCTCTCTCTAACCTCAGCCACCATACCGGTAGCCTGGAAATCGGCCAAAATTATCCCCCTGCATAAAGGCAGCGACCCTTCCATACCTGGAAACTATAAGCCCATATCACTCCTTCCCACCCTAGCCAAAGTCCAAGAGTCCCTCATATTGGCCAGACTGTCTGACTTCCTCACAGCTAACAACTTACTCTCTCCAGTCCAGTCATGATTCTGAAAACACCACTCGACCATTACCACCATTCTAAGTGTAACAGACTCCATACTCTCTTCCATGGTTCATAGTCAAATCACTGCTGCTGTATTCATAGACCTGGCAAAAGCGTTCAACTCAGTATCACATCTGCTGCTACTCCGCAAACTCCGTGTTTTTGGCATTGGCCCATCAGCAATCACCTGACTCAACTCGTACCTTCACAAAAGGCAACGATCTGTCCAAATTGGCAACACTCTCCTTCCCCTCCCTATCGTATCTGGCATTCCCCAACGATCTATTCTGGGCCCCATCCTTTTCTCTATCTTTATAAATGACCTTCCTTCCATCTGCCTCTCTTCCAATGTTCATCTATACACAGATGATACAGTAATTTTTGCCTCGGGCCCCTACCATAACAGTGTCCTACCAATTCTTCAAAATGACTTTAACACAGTCCAGTCCTGGCTTCTCGAAAACTGACTCACTCTTAACGCTAAAAAAACTGTCTCCATGATTTTTGGCACCAGGCCAAAGCTGGCTACCCTCCAACCCCCCTGCTCTCCACCTTGGACAGCTCACCTCTAGAGTGAGTCTCTGCCTTCAAATACCTGGGAGTTTGGCTGGACATTCACCTCTATTTCTCCACTCAGGTTGAGGCAATCTGCACCAAACTCCAACCAAAGCTTGCAGTCCTCTACCGCCACAAATCCTGCCTACCGATCCCCACCTGCTGCAAGCTCATGCGCAAAACTGTCTTACCAGTTACAGACTATGCAGATGTAGTCTATGAAACTGCCCCTTCATCCTCCCTCCCACCCTCTCTAGACTTGATATCCTGCTTAACTCCTTCTGCCGTTTTGCCACTGCCTCCCCCCCACTCACCACTGCCTGCTCTACGCCCCACTCTCCATCGCCCTGCTCTCCCTCAGGCATACCATCCACTGCGCCTGCCTCCTAGTGAAATTCTGGTTTGGCTCCCTCCCCCCATACCTCACATCCCAGCTCAACCCTATCACCTCCCTAAAGTACTCTGTCCGCCACAGGGACCTTCGCATCTTCCACCTCCCCTGCCCCGTACCCTTTTCCGCCAACTTGCTTTCTCATACTGACTCCCCTTTTTCTGGAATTCTCTGCCCTCCAACCTCTGCCTGGCCCCTTCTAGTTCAGCCTTTACCTCGCTCCTCAGGCTCCTAACCTACCCGCATTGTTCTACGTGCTCTACCTGTCCCAGTGCACCCTGGAGGCACCACTCAGCCTCTTCTAACTCACCATTAGACACCTCCACTAGGTAGACTGGTCTCTTCTCGCGCACTGACCATATGATACATCTTTGAAATGTGTACTGTACTACTCAAAAAATGCTTGTGAGAACTGCCTGTATTTTCTGTTTCTCTTGTTACTCCCTGTACAAACTGTACCTGGGTTGCACCTGGAAACGAGCCTCAGCTCAGTGTGCCTTTCCGGGTCATCAAATTTAAATAAATAAATATATAAAATAAATCCCTCTCCTTCCACATATAGTACAACACACACTCGCCACTCACATTTAAACACATGGAAAACACAGGATCAACCAGATAAATGATCTACCTTTGACAAAAATTAAATTTGTACACACAGCTGACTATGGCAATTCATATTTACGTTTAAGGCCATGACACACCCTTATCAAGTTAATGTATTAGCAGCCGTAGTGGCTCTGACAATAGTTTGTTTTATATGCCTTTATTCATGTTCAGTGGTGGTATTCTGGGGACTGGGGTTCATTTCCTGGTTGGGTCATGTAATTATTTCATTATCAATTTGTATAATAATTGGAAAACGGGAAAATAAATTATCAACAAATCCCTTCCTAACATTAAGAAATATAACAGCTGGCTTTATAATGAGACAAAGGTCCACTAATGCTTGTCTTCTGGTGGGCTGCACCAATCTTTGAGATTTATATTATTTTTTTTAAGTTCCACAAAAAGAATAATAGCATAAGGAGAGATTTCTTTTATCTGAACATGAAAAAACAATTGAACTGACTTAAGAGTGCAAGGGTTATGGGAATTTGCAAAGGAAAAGTCTTCAAGTGTAACTAGTAGCAGATGGCTGATGCTGAAACTGGACAGATTGTGCTAATTTACACAACAGTGATAACTAAAAATATTTTTACCGATCTAACCACATATATTTTTGCCAAATAGAACATAAAACATTACATCATAGGAGAAATAGAGTTATATGTGTTTTTTTTTCAGAGACAGTGGTTGATTCATTCTTGAAGTAATGCCTAACAATACGTGACATTGTCAGATTCACCACTGGAATTAACAGGAACAAAACCAAGGGGGAATAACATACTGTACACCATGTTTCTGTACAAGATGGTGTCTGAAAAGATGAGGGAGTTCACAGGTACCTTGGTAAGCCAAGCTCAAGATTGCCAGGGTTTAGCAACAATGAAACGCCATAAAAAACATATGGGGCAAGAGTGGAGTCAGCTTTTGGGGCAAGCAGACACGTTTGTTTTAGCTTGTGCCACATGAACAGATATTTTACAAGAAAAACACCTTAAACTTGGACCTGTTTGGCTCTAGCTTCCTATAATTAAGCAAAAAGGATTGACATAAGGGTGTATTATGGGTGGGATAATAGGCCTTGGGGGTTGAACTACAAAGGTGAAGCCAAGTGCTTCCACCACCGAGAATGAACTTTAGCCTATCATAGTGTACTCCCCTGGAGTACCTTATTGCAATTATGCAAAAAAATGTTGCAGGTGCCGTATTGGTCCTTTTAAGAACAGATCCAGAAACAAATGATTTGATACCTTTTGTTGGTCCAATAAAAGGTATCAAATCATTTGTTTCTGGATCTGTTATTGCAATTATGAAATTGTTCCATTTATATGGGGCAGGATATTGGTGCTAATTGACTGCATTTACTTAAATATTCCTAATAACAGAAATAAACATTTACCTCCAAATGATCCATATTTAACTGTACCTGAATAGACACTAATGTTAAAAACTGTGATTTTATTTATTTTAATTTTTTTATGGCCAACCTCTACATAGCTCTCTTCACGGAACCAGTAATTTAAAGTTTTTACTATGTCACAGTTTGTGAACAGAATGTTAACCATGAGTTGCTGACCTATCAGAATCGTTCTTAGGGTTTTATACACACACCATGATATCGTTGAAACTCCAAATCACTGGTTCCATGAACTGAACTTTAACAGAATGGTGCTTATCAAAACAAAACAATACAAAATAATTTTTTTACGTCACCTTTTATTCAGGTACAGTTATGGATCATTTAGGCCTATGGATATCATTTCTGTAGAATCGAACACTACAAACATCTACCAATTTGAAATCATTTCCTGCTGTCTTTAAATAAAATGGATTTACTTTTTAAGCATATTTTTGTTGAGCTACTTTCAGCCAGGCTGTTGCATTGGGATAACAGCCTTGCTGAAAGTACCTCTTGGTCAGTCAGGAGCCAGTATTCTTTCTACCCATTTCATTAGAACTGCAAGTTTAGTTTGACCATGCTGCTTAAAAGGTCAAACCTCCCTGTTTGCATTAGTCCACCTGTGCATGAGCATTTACCCCAAACCAGTGAACTTTCTGAACTTTGTTTTGCCACTGGGAAAATGCTTGCCACTCTACCCAACATCCTGTGATGTTTTCATCGTGCCTATCTTGCTCTCCATGCAGCTGCTGGATGTGCTGATCAAACTGTTTAGCCCTGCCTGTCTGTCACCCTGAAGGAATAAAGATTTAAAGAATCCAGTGGGTTATTGGCCACTATTAGCATGTCGGTCTGTCCCACCATCCTTTAAGATAACCATCTACTGGACTGTGACACAGAGACCCACATGGGTGGCCTTCAGCAGCACTTATATAAACACACCCATGCCATTTCTTCCAGAGTGTGGGCCAGGCTTGTTGCAGTGGGGAAAAAAAAAGTAGTTTTCTGTTGCATCTCCTGGTACTTGCATACATGCCACTCAATCAAAGGTCTTAGACACCTAAGCAACCTTAGGGGCTAATAAATTATAATATAATAGGCAACATAATGAAAAATGTTTGATAAGGAATCAAGGACTTGGAAGGAAGGAAATGCACTTGCACTGTGGGAGGTCAGTTTCTGGTCTGTCCAGACTGCTCCTCCAGTGTTAATCACTAATTATGCAGACTGAGGAGGCTGATTTTGTATGCTGCTGTGCAGAACAAACAAAGCTTACCCTGCCATTTGCAGCTCAAATACACTGCGGGTTGAAAGAAAAAAAGAAAAAAAGAATTATTTGACATAAGCAAAATGAGCATAATAAACCTCTTGTAGCAGTGTGTGGTGTGGGTGGGGGTCACTACTAGTGTAGGGCAGCCTGAATGCTGTTATGCTGTCCTTGGACAGTACTACTAGAAAGTAAACTATTGTACCCTGACTCATACACAACACAACACAACACAACACAACACAAACTTTTATTTAACATCCTGAAGGTGAAAAAATTGTAAAAACAAGCAGCTGTCAACAACTAAGATTAGTCACATAATATGACTGGCTGCTGTTACTCAAAGTCAAATAGACTGTGAAGAACAGGATCACAAAGAGACTGAGAGAAAATTAATTCAAAAGAAGTATCAAGACAGACTGGTGTGGACTCTTACTCTTTCTCAACAAAATCTCAGCCTGGGAGAAACTTGGAAAAGGTTTAATTTCGAAGTTTACACCAGAATCCAAAAGTGGGGACTGCACCAATTTTAGGAGTGGGGAATTTGCTGGTTTTAAAATTTTATTACAGGCTGCATGTGTGTTCGCTAATAAATAAAATGCCAAGAAGACTATTTCTATTAGCTGCAGCACTTACCTACTACCCAGCAATACCATATACCAAACTGTCATTAGATTTGTACCCAAGGACAGAAGACGTGGTATGGTCTGCACTTTAGTTAGATGCTGCAAACAGTGTTTAGGATTATTCTCCTGTGTTCACTCTCAACACACCAATAGTGCTTTATTGACCCATTTGGGAATACATTTCTGGTGTCTGCACTCATAGCAGCAATGTAGTGCTGTGTTGTAGTATAGTGCCCTGCTGGAGGGTATTCTCCTGTTTTCATACTTGACACACTCATTAGTGCGTTACTGATCTGTTTGGAACTAAATTTCCCAGCGTTTGCACTCCCAGCAGCTGTGTAGTGCTGTATTGTGCAGTAGTTTTTCCCTCCTGTGTACACACTTGACACAATTACTAGTGCTTTATTAATAGAGTACTACAGTCAGAATGTATAAAAACATGTGTAGAGCTGTTTGATTTGTTTGTGTTGTCTTATTGTGTCCTTCCCTTTGTCTGTTATTAGGAATTTTTTCTAAATTAGCCTGCTAACTTTATGATAGTTTTACAGCCCCATGGGATCTCAACTCAACATCAGCGTGGTTTATTTCTCTTCTTGTTTCTACAATGCCTCCTGTCCCATGTGGCAGTGATGTGTTCAGGACCAGGGATTCAGCAAGTACTGGTTCAGAGTCATTCTTACAACAGCAGAGCTGTGATATTTAGTAACTTTCCTTATCCAGTGAGCACTAATGGCTACATTTTCAGTTTGTCAAACACCTGAGGGATAGCTGAGTGAGTTATTATGTAAGAAAACAGCTGGAATCTTTACTAAATATTGCATTGATAATCTGGGGTGATTTGTGTGCTTTTTATGATTGTGTGTAGTTTGTTGAAAAGAAAAGTTTTAAAAGCAAAATATTTACTCCTGTTGGCTAGACTTGACACACACAGAAAACAAAACTACTAAATTAGGACTATTTATTCTAGGCCAGAAATTCAGGCTCCTATCTTTAGTACTTGCTGAATCAGTGGTCCCAGAAACACCACTGTCACATGGGACAGCTGGCATTGAAGGAAAAAGAAGAGCAATAAACCATGCAAAAATGGATATCACCATGGGCCATAAAACTATCTTATAACTAGCAGGCTAATTTAGAAAACAACTCTTAGCAGTAAGCAAAGGGAAGGACACACCAGGACAATGCACACAAAGCAAAATACTCTGCAGATATGTTTTTTTGCAGCTTTTGACTGTAATATTCCTCTAACTTGTTTGGGAATAAAGTTCCCTGTGCTTTGCCCTCAGTGCACCCACTATTTGCTATTAATATTTTTAATCAGAAACAATCGTCTTTACCAATATGGAAAGATGGGAGAAAATGTTTTGGGGCTTTTAAGCAAAACCACGAGTGATAAACATAGAGTAGCAGCACATTGCTAACTTTGTTAAACTTACACAACTTAATACTTTAACTGTACTTTGCCAAACATGCAAAATACTTTTGTTGCTTTGAATCAGGTAGATCTTGTAGAACTTCATTATATACTTTACTACTGCCTGCTGTCTACCAACCAAGACCACACTGGGTCTGTACACAATTTGCATTTATCATTATGTGTTCTACTGTACCATATCTATCTCTTCCTACCCTCCTGACTAGGTGTTTGTACTACTTGTGAGAACTCTGTACTATGTAATTACCTAATATTTCACAAATGTATCAATTATTTTATAATTAATGCCTCTCCCCTTTTTTCCATTGGGAGACCGTGCTGTAATTTGCCATGATAAAGGAATGCTTATAACGGCAAACATGCACACAGTTTTCCTTGGTCTGCGTGTATGCCCACAACAGTTTGTCCCTTCACATCGATCGCTGCTTCCTTCTTCTGTGAAACTCAGCCGCCACACCAGAGGAACTTGGTGGTGAGTGATTTCTATTAAAAAAGTAATTTTCTTCCACAGAGGGGGCAAACAAAACAGGTAAAAACTTAAAAATCTACCAGGTTCAAAAAACGGACAAAAAAACTAACCAGAGCACGGCAGCAGTGCAACGTGCGGGGAAACATCATGTATTTTATATAATTGCTGTGGCAAAAAAGAGGAGACCCAGCAATTATATAAAATAAAATATGGGGTGCTGTGTGTAAACTGGAAGTTTACACACACCCTCTGGGTTAGATGCTTTTTATAAACCCCTTGAACTTCGCTCTTGGGGTTTATGTAGCATCTAACCCCTTGTGTGTGTGTAAAATTCTTGTTACACACAGCAACCCATACGTTCTTCTAGTTGTATTATATTGTATCATACTTATCAAGTTAAACCTTTGTAATTCCCTACAACTTGTAGCCCTGTGGCTAGGCTACACTTGAGCTGACCAAAGCTGTATTGTCTCCTGTGTTGTCCCTAAATGACATGGAACCTTGGCAAATGAGCAATCTGTGCTCAAAGGTTGTTTCTGAATATTGCAATAAATAAATAAAAAATAATAAACAAAAGATTTTTGTAGAACCTGGCTATATATGGTAAAACCTGGCTGTACCTGGTAGCACCTGGTTGTGTCTGGCAGAACATGGTTTAACATGACAGAACCAGATATACCTGGTAGAACTAGGTAGAACCTAGTAGAGCTTGTTTTGGGGTTCTATTCAGAAAGTTTGCAAGGTAGAACTTTCAATGGTTCACACAGCCTTACATTTCATAGCAGTTGTTTTAACCCTTTGGAATGAGTGGCGTGATTTTTCACTGGATTTGCAACATGGGGAAGCCTAAGACTTGGACTGACTCTTCTCTGGAATTTATGTCCATTTTTTTTTCAATCTGTTACTTTTTCTACTCTCAGCTGTTCTAAAAGGGGTATACCCTTTAATCAGGATATACCCTGTTCAGTCTCTACGCGCCATTATTGAGACAGCACAGAGTATTTTTGCCCACTTCTCCCTTTCTCCCTGATTCCTCCCTCCATCTCTACAATGTGAGTGGCACCTCCACTGGCCTCAATGCCACAAAATTCCTATGGCAAGATGCAAGTTCCCTAACCCAGCTGTAGGGGTCACCGTGGTGCAAGAACCAGCAGTCACCCTTCCCTGAGTGAGGCATGCCGATGAGCGGAAGCTGCCTCAGTCAGGCCCATCCATCGATGCAGTGGCCCAACTCCGGTCCCAAATATGTCACCTACTCTGCCACTGGGCCGTCATTGTGGCCCCTATTATTTTAATTCTAAACCTTCAGACAGTGATACAGGACAAATGGCCATGACAGTCAGCTCAACTGAGGGAGAGGAAATTCTGGCTACCTTACAGCAAACAGCACATAAAATGAATAAGTTCTTTGAAACTTTAATAGAAGACTGCAGGCATGCATATATGTCCAGAATCTATTCATTTAAACTTATTCAGCACTGAAAGACTTAACCAACACATTTGTCTCCTTTGTTGAGCATTTACAGATGGTGGAACATGCGTGAATAAGTAGTACATAGCCCTGTTGGAGGTGAGCACCAAAGCAGAGAAAGCACTAAACTTGATGTGAGGCTGCTCACAGATTTATTTTTTTCACCTTTGTTTTTCCTGGAGGCTCTGCGCAGGCAGATGACTTTTGGCTCCTTCATTGAGGGGGCTCTCATCCACCTTCCAGATCTGTGGGCTCTCTCTCGACCCCAGCCCCCATAATGGGCAAATCCCCCCTGGATTTCTCCCCCAGGCAGGGCCAGAGGAGGGAGGGCCATCCTCCCCTCGAGCACAGAATCCAGTTTGGCTGATCAGGGCCACAGGTCAAAAGCAAGTTCTGGGCGTAATGTAACCCACCTGCTCTCCCCCTCCTTTTGCCAATTTTCTTCTTTCCCTGTTGCTGGGGTGTGCATGTCAATGTGCACACGCAGAGGCACATGCATGTTGCAGGGTCCCACAGCACCGTCCTGTCTGTTGGCATCCCTGACCCTCACTATCCTCATGCCTCCATCTGGGGGTAGCAATTCAGTGGGACTGGCAATCCACCCTCCCTGAGAGAAGAGAGCTGTCCTCTGGATGCTCGATCCTCTCCCTCCCCTGCCAAACCCCAGCGGTCCACTCGCATAGTGAACACGAGTTAGCAGCATGGCAGGAGATAAGGCATGAATGCCTCTGCCCTCCATGCTACTGGGCCAGCAGAAGGATCATTTAGTTTTAAAATGCCATTTAAGGCATGCAGAAAACCAGCACTGAGAGCAAATTTTCTGGATCAATGGGCTTCTCAAAGGTTTTGAGGGAGTCATAGATAAACGGAGTGCTGGCATAGATGGCAGAGGACCTGATTTGTATCTTGAGAGGACTCCGGTGCACATGAGTTGTTTATACTACATTAAGCCATAACAGGCCAAGGACTCCATTTCTTCAACTGGGCTCACTTTTAGTTTAGTTTAGTTTAGTTTATTGTTCTAGGAATTACTACCTTTGAGCCAGAGGCTCTTTTACAAAGGTTCCACGTCAATTAGGTACAGTACAAAAGGTTACATAGATAACACAACAATTTGTGTTGTGTCAAGAGCAAGAAAACATATACAAATACATATCAAATCACTTGTGCAAAAGGACATGAGATATCAATAATCACATTATTATTACAAGAAAGAGGTCATGCCAGATTAGGAGAAACAAATAGGGAAAAAGTCCAGAACAGAGAGGTTAAGTGAAAGGTGTGGGGAGCAGACAATAGCAGGAGAAAAGGTTTCCCAAAAAATCTCTTTCAGAGATAGATATGACCCTCAGACCTGCTCAGAGGGTGTAGGTTATGGATGTGGATGGGAACTGTTACCAAATCTTCCCCAGCACTAGTTTTGCGATGAGATAATGTCACAAGAGTTTTGATGGGGTGACAAAGAAGCTGCATGAACTTGATGCTGTAACACACAGAAGCAATTGAAAATGCCACTAACCAAATTAAATAAACATACACATCAGTCTACATTCACTCTGGGGGCTCATGCAGACTTGGCACTTTCAAAAAATCAACAGCAACAAATTATGTTACATTCTGAAAATCTCGCTCTGAATAATAGTTTGTTGATGTGACTCACTGGAACATCTCACCTCTAGTTGCTCATGCTTTAGTTAGTATATACTGTATATTAGATTACTGTTGTTGTAATTTCCCTGTAAACACTACCCCGTGTATGCTCCCCCTTTTCCTATTGTTCCAGTATCTATCTACCTTTTGTTCTTGATGGCAGGCGGACCCCTCACTGTGCTGTTAATCTATATGTACCTGTATTTGAGCATTGTTTTTGGACTTGTCCCCCAGGTCGCATCTGGAATTGAGCAACCGCTGCTCAGTATGCCTTCCTGGTTAAACTCGTAAATAAATAAATAAATAATATGGTGTTATTAATTACCAGTAACAGGATGCCCCAATGACTTAGTGGATTAGGTGCTTGCCCTCCCCTCAATGAACCTTAGGTTCAGTCCTGAGACTGTGGTTCCAATCAGGAGTGTCAGGAGTAAGTGGGATAAGACATCCAACAGATAGAGCTGTACAGAATGCAGAATTTGGCTGGTGGAATTTAGAAAATGGGCTTAAGAAATCCTGAAATCTAACTGGCTGAGATCCCCTTGCAGCCATACATTTATTTCTTAACAATGACTGCTAAAAAACTAGTGCCAGCTGGCAGTGCCCACTTACCAAAACATATCCTTGTGCTACCATTCAATTTAAAGAGGAACTAAGCACCATTTTTTTCCACTTGCATATGGAGAGAGGCTCCCTTCGCTTGATACTCTATAGGGAGCACTTCCACAACATATATACAAAGTAGAGAGGCATCCTGTACATAGTGACACATGTTGAAGACATTTCCCTCTCTTTTTTTTCGGTGGGGGGGGTAAAACAAAAGAAAAAAGACAGCTTTTATACTTCAAAGAAGTAGCACTAGCACATTGCAAGCTCAGTGCTACTCCGAGACAGCCTGGCTTGCCTTGCCTCCACTCCCGATTGACTGAGAAGACACACACATATTTATTTAATTTTTTAAAAGAAACATCCAGCTTTTATATCCCTCACCCTATCATGAAGAAAATCTCTGAGCCCAGATCCCTACCCTTATTGCGCTCTATGTCTGTACCACAGTCCCTGCTGCACTCCGTCCCAGTTGTCAAATTCAGTTCCAGACCACGGACTCTGAAATGAAGTACAGCAGGGGGAAAATGGAGCACTGCAACTGTCAGCATGGAGGAGAAGGGACTGAGTAGTACAGAAGAGGGGGAGAGCAAGAAAAGAAACAAGGCATTAAGTAAAACTGTAAAAGAAATGACTAACACTGCACTGCCCTCTGCTGGCAAGTATACCAGTAGAGAACTACTTTATCAACAAAACCCGCTTTCAATTCATTTCTAATAATTTTTTATATTTTCAAAATGTTGTTGATTGCACAGAAAAATGTGACATGTAACTCATTTTCTAAGCACAATAATACCTCCCAGGTTGGGAGGTACTGGAATATACCAGACCTTCCAGGGGCTATAAGGTCCTCTGCCTGTGATGTTGAGCCTCATCACACTCCCTGGGCGGTTTGGTGTATCCCAATACCATCAACCCTGTTGAGTATTATAGCTCACGTCAATTCCACTTCCAAAGTGCTTTTCTGAATTTATTTTGTAAACTCTGTTTATTAAGGCAACTTTTAAGGAATCATTTAAACTGTCAGCACAGCACATACAATAGAGCAGATGAGCTATAGGCTGAAACTTACTTCAATGCAGTTGATTTTCAGACCAAATGAAGAATGAAACAACATTCACATTGCATCAGACTTGTGATAAAATTGATGATTATGGCGATATAAATAAAATTAATAAGTAAATTAATATTGTGAATCATGTTTATTTCAGTCAAGACCATCCTTACCCAGCCCGCCGATGTAGCAGTAGCACTACAGCTTGCAAAACTGACAACCCAGGTTCAGAAGTGAGCCTGGGTGTTAGAGAGACAGCGGGAGGTGGAGAAGAGGACTGAATGTCTGCAGGACTGCTCTTCCCCTCCATTGGGGGGATAGGGTGGGTAACAGCCAGGTGCTTGCCTGGCCCCTGGTGGAAGCTGGGGGAAAGGCAGCCCAGGCCAGCAGGTCAGAGGTGGGGCAAATATCAGTGCACACCCTGCTGTCATAGCATGCCACGAATCCAGGGGAATGGAAATAGGAAAAATACCCTTTCTGGCAGGATAAACAGTGACTATCATAGGCCCCAAAACCAAGCAACTTAAGCACCACTTGTGATCTAGATCCGGTACTGGTGGGTCGAGAAGAGTTCCCACCACCTTGCCATGGAGGGAAAGCCATGGGGGACTGTGGGAGAGGTAAATTCTAGGGGAAACCAGGGTGACAGTGCTGGGCAGAGCAGTGGGAAGTAGGGCCATCTAGGAAGGGGAAGATAAATCGAATAAGAGAAAAAAACAAAAACAAGGAAGAGACCATCCTTGGTTATTCATCTAGCAGGTGACCCTTGGCTTGTCTGAAATCCTAGTTTCCATATATTGTTATGTTGTTTATATGCTCTCTAGCCAGGAAAATCACATGCCTCCAGGGCTTGTTCTGGGGGCCCACATGAACTGGTAGATATCAGAACTCTTCAAGACTTAATCAATCAATAATCTTTATTTTACCAGGTGAAACACCATTGAGACAGATTCATTAGCAAGGTGGACCTGGGTAGGTCATAACAAAAACACATAAGCTAAATGTTGCTATAATGCAATAAGACAATAGTCCATGTAGAGCAAATATGAGCTAGGCATAAATAACAGTGCATACAATGTGGCTAACATAGACCTCAAAAACTCAAATACAACATTAATAGGGCAAGAAGAAAACATATTTACAGAACAATACAAATCAGTATTTACAATATAAACAATACCTGACTAGTTGCAACAGGACTTATGGGATGGGGGGCTGGGTGTCAGGTAAGGGGAAGTCAAGGGAGGGAGGTGTGAAGGGTAGGACAAGGTGAGGACTAAAATGTCAGAGATGAGGGGAAATCAAGGGGGGAGGTAGTAAAGGGAGGACAATAGGGTGTTTAAGAAGAGGAGGATGCTGGGTTGGCAATGGGGTGGACAAAGGAAGGCTAGCAGGGTACAATGTGTTGAAAATGTACAAGGAGTGGACAATGCACAAGTAGTATACAGGGTTCAAGATACAGGGCTTGGCTAGTTAAAGTAGTCACAGGATTCACTGAACTTACGAAGGAACAGAGCCTTAAAGAAGTCCCAGTTTACTGGTATTGCAAGCTGTAGAACCTTTTGCATGTTGTTCCATATTGATGGAATGGCATGGCTTATAGCTGCTGCTCCAAAGTGTGTCCCGATCTTAGGGACAACCAGAGAAAACAGGGAAGGCTTCTCAGAGTGTAGCATCCAGAGGGAGAGATGGTCAGACAGTCGGAAATGTATTGTGGAAGTTTGTTTATTATAGCCCTATACTGTAGATCCAAAAAACTGCATTCCTATGGTGTCTGAAACTAAGTAAAGACCACCAACCATGGCGTAAAGAGTGCAGTGATGGGTACAATATGGCGCATCCATGATAAATCTGATACCCCAATGATATAGTGTGTCTAATTTAGACAAGGCAGAACTCGTGCCTTGCCCTTGCTAAAATCTGCATAATCCACGAGTAGCAGGCTAGTTTGGACTAGCTTAACCCTTGTTTCTTGTGTAAGCATGTTCTTAATCCTGAAGAAAAGGCCAAACCTCTGTCTCAATTTCTTTGCAAGCTCCTCCACTTGTTTTACAAATGAAAGTTTGTGGTCAATCCACAGGCCCAAGTACTTGAATTTAGTCACAAATTCAAGGAGCTTGCATAACAGGGTGGTGACTTGCAGGGCCATGGCAGAGTTACATGTCTTTGGTGCAAGAACAAAGGGTGAAAACAACACTGCCTTGGTTTTTTTGCCATTGAGTAATAACTTTAAGTGCAGAAGATTTTCCTGCAGGGTGTTGAATTCATCTTGCAGTTCTGCACATGCTGACTCTGGAGTGGGCCTCACTATGTACAGGACCATGTAATCGGCAAAGAGATGTATATTGTCCAAATTGACCCCAGTATCAATATTGCTTATATAAATTGCAAACAATAGTGGGCCTAAAATGTACCCTTGAGAGACTCCCCTTAGAAGGGGTTTTAGAGAGGAAAGATCCCCACCAGCCTTGACACACTGGTGGTGATCCGTTAGATAACTTGTGAACCAAGTCACGACCAGCCAGTCTAACCCAAGATTACTGAGAGTAGTGAGGAGCAATGCATGGTCGACTGTGTCAAACGCTTTACTCAAGTCTAAGAACAAAGCGGAGACATGTTGTTTCTCATCCAAGGCCATTAGCCAACCATTGGATACTTTAGCAAGTGCTGAAATTGTACAGTGCTGAGGCCTGAACCCTAACTGTATTGGATTAGGAAGCTTAATACTCTCGAGGAAGCACCTGAGCTGTGTATTAACAACTTTCTCCAGCATCTTGGATGAAATAGGGAGCAGAGAAATAGAGCAGTAGTTATTTAAACCACTATGGTTACAGATTTGAACATTGGTATGACATGCACCATTTTCCAGACTGCAGGGAAGATGCCCTGAGACAAGGACATGTTGAATAGATGCATAATGGGAGGCGATAAGGCATGATAGCCTAGTTTTGAGGTAGTATGGCTCAATCTGGTAAGCACCCATGCTTTTTTTTATATCCAGAACCAAGAGTAAGACTTCCACAGCTTTTACCGACACCGGAATGAATGAAAAGACTGCATTGTGTGTGGTAGACACTGGGAATAGGCAAGCTGCATTCTGAATGCACAGCTGAGTGTGAAGAGCATTGGTAGGGGAAGTATCAAATGCCAACCCAGCTGTGGTGAAGTGATCATTAAGGAAATCAAGTGTCTTATGCTTATCAGTATGGACAACTCCATCAGAGAAGAATTTGGATGGGAGTTGTAGGCACAATAGCAGCCATTAGCCACTAGACCATGCCAAAGTGTAAAAAGCATGATTCACCTTGAATCTCAGCTGCCTTAGTGCACCTTAAAAAAACTGGTCACAAAAACATTTTCATTTAAACCAAGCTGACCTGCAAATGCTTAACCCTGGCATATGAAATTCACCTCAACACCCAGGAAGCCTGGCACAGTTTATGTTAAACAATATGATTGCAAACTTGCTGGTTTCAAGGACATTCAAATGCCAACCAGATAAATTCATTAGATTCAGACATTGTCTAACAGCTTCAAAAAGTACTTTGAAATCAGAACCTAGCATTTCTTAAGGTCACTGAGTCATACCATAAGAAGGGAGCCTCACCTCTGAAACCACAGTCAAGGAACTGAATCCTTGAAAGCGGGAACTACCTGCTACCAACTATTTTATTTATTTATTTGTTGTAAAATCGGAATTACAACCTTTGAGCAAAAAGCTCATTTACAAAGGATTCTCGTCGAACAGAGGGTGGGGGAACATGAAGTACATGGACAGTGGAGAAAGACAGAAGCAGCTAATAGGCATTGTCAGTTACACATCATTAAAAAGGCAATACAGCATGACAAATAGAAGGATGGAGAGAGACAGAATACACTGCAAAAGTCATCACTTAATTACATAATACAGAGGAAATAGTCCCATAACAGATTAGCTAAATAAAGTGCAAATTCCAACTATGTATGAAGTATGAGAATTCCCAGAATGCAGCTATGGAGCTTAGATAAGTCCCCAGAGGGAACAATTAATGTGACCACCAACAAGTACAGCCATTAAGGGAGAGTAGGCTACAGGCCAGACGGGTGAGGGGGAGAGCACAATGGTGGGTGATATCTTAAGGGTCAGGAGGGCTAAGCGGGTGTGGAGGTGGGGGATATGGAGGATCAGGAGGGCTAAGTGGGTGAGGGGGTGAGGGGAATGGGGGACCAAGGGTTGGGTAGGTGGGTATTAGCAGGAGATTCTTAGGAGCCATGGGTCCCCGCAGCCAAGCCATATTGTGTCAGGGGGCACTGGGAGAGCTAGAAATGGTTGGGGCGTTCTTTACAGCAACATTCTACTGGAGGGGAGATGGTCTTTTGAATTTCAGATTTGAACTGACCAAGGCGAGTAAGGCTAGTAGTGGCCTGGGGGAGCTCATTTAGCCAGGTGGGGGCCCTTACTACAAAGGCTCGCCTCCCCAAGGCAGTTCTTCTGAAAGGCACTGCTAGGGCATGTCTTATAACACTTCTCGTGGAGTGCTCAGCTGGGACTGGACAGAATGAGTCTTTTAAGGAAGGGGGTGCAAGACCTAGAAGGGCCTTCTTTCCTATAAGGCAGGAGTGGAGCTTGGAGCTTCGGTCCAAGAGAAGAAGCTATTGTGTCCCAATGTAAAGGTTGCACGTGTGCGCAAGGCAATCTGTGCCTAAAACAAAGTGGCATGCTTTGTTGAGGGTAGTATGGACCTGTGCAGGCCGGTTTCAGAGGCTGCACCATATACCACATTACCATAGTCCAGGATGGATAGAACTGTCCCTCTTACTGCCTGGACCCTAGCCTCAGGTGTGAGGCAGAACTGAAACCTATATAGGGCCCCTAACTTCCTAGTGGCAGCAGTGGTAATATTTCGTATATGTTTATTGAAGGAGAGGGACTCGTTGATTGTAATCCCTAGGTACCAGAACAAGGGTACCTGCTTAAGAGTGGAGTGGGAGTTGCAGAAAATTGAGAAGGGAGTGGTATACCTCCTCTTTTGGCTTACAGCAAAGAGCATTGACTTGTTTTTTTTTTTCGCTGTTGATCTTTGAGACAGTCCTGTAGGAGGTCAAAGTTGTACTGCATGTCTTTAGTGAGTGCATCTTGGTAAGAGCCTTGAAAGAACACCACTGTGTTGTCTGCATAGAGCAGTACCTCGGAGGAGAGGCATGCTTCTCGAAGGTTGTTCGCAAACACGCTGAACAGAAGTGGGCCCAGGATGGACCCTTGCAGGACCCCCACTGTGACTTTACTGGTCTCGGAGATGGCTCTGTTGATTTTCACCTGCTGAAAGCACCCAGACAGGTAGCTGGAGAACCAACTGACCATGTCGGGGGATAGTCCAAGGCAGCTTAGTCTATGGAGAAGCAGCTGATGATTCACAAGGTCAAAAGCCCTGGTTAGGTCTATGAAGATTGCTCCGACCAGTTGTCCCTGGTCAAGTGCCTCGTGCACATAGTCTGTGAAGCCAATTAGAGCAGCATCAGTGCTATGCATCTTGCAGAAGCCATGCTGTTGGGGCAGAGCAGTGCATATTTATGCAGGTGGTCAGTGAGTTGGTCAGTTATGATTCTCTCCAGTGTTTTGGAGAGCAGAAACAGAATTGAGATAGGTCGGTAGTTGGATACTAGTGCCCAGTCACCTCCTTTGTGCACAGGAGTGACCAGAGTGGATTTCCAGGTAGAGGGGAAAGCGAACAGGCTGAGAGACAGGTTAAACAGCTTAGTGATGGGAAAGACACCCTCTTGTAAAGCAATGGAAATCAATTTCATATCAATTCCATCACCCCCATCCTTGTTTTTCCCAGGATACTTGCAAGGTATTTTCTTGTTTCATTTATGGTCACCTGTCTGAAGTAAAAGCTTGGGCTGGGCTTGGCAGTGGTAGAGGAGGGCAATTGGTTGGAGGCTGGCATTCCATGAGGGTATGTGGCAGGCCTGGGAGGCAGGACTGCGCTGTAGTCAGAGAAAGCCTTATTAAAGATATTGGCCATGCCAGCATCATCAAGTATGATTTCTTCATTGTGGCGGAGCATGGTGGGGGGTACTGTCATCAGACCTGAGAGGTTTTTAATGGAGTCCCAGAACTTCTTCCCATTACTCCAGCAGTGAGATTGCTGGTTGTTGTGGAATGATGCCTTCGCCTGTCGCATTGCCCAGGTCCACCTGTTTCTAGCCGCTTTGTAGTTTGGGATATTTGTAGTTATCCCTGTTACCCTGGCCCAGTGCCAAAGGAGATCCCGTTGACACATCATACCGAGAAGCTCAAGGGTGGCCCAGTCTGTACTATAACCTTTTATCATCTTCTTAAGGTACGGGGTGAACTTATCTGCAATTGCATTGAAATGGGTGAGGAAGCATTGGAGGGCAGTGTCAACAGAAGGGCATAAGTCAAGGAAGCTTCAGTCAGTGCCTGAAAGGTGATTCCTGAAGTCGGTCATAGCACTATTTTTTATAACTCTGTTTCTCACCAATTTGGGTGGTGGGGTTGGCCCGTCTTGTTGACCCCTCACATTGGATAGGTAAGTGGTCACTCAGAGTATCCAGGAGTGCATTGACATCAGTTAGCCTTTCTGGGTGACTTGTTAGTACCCAGTTGATCAGAGTGCTTGTACTGGTGCAGTAGTTTGTTCTGGCGTAGCTCTTGACAGCCTGCGTTAGGTAGAGTCCAGATACAAGATCTCTGTGCATGGCACTGGAGCTGGCAAACCAGTTGAGTTAAAATCCCCTAGTACAATAGTCTCCTTGTGTTGGCTAGCCTGGGTGTAAAAATTAGCAAAGGCTTCTAACCTAGCTTGCTGCCGCACTGGTGGGATGTAGACTGCCATAATGATCAGCCTTTTTGCGCCTTGCCTAGTAGGATTTTTATTGCTAGGCATTCACAATCATTGTTGACAGTAACCAGTTGAATTCTGTGGCATTGCAAGGGGTTCTGGGTGTATATTATGCAGTCACCACGTCTTTTTCCCAGAGAGGTCCTGTCTATAAAGGTTGTATCTGGCAAAGGAGACTACTCTAGAACTATAAGACTGCAATGAGATAACCTTCCATCACCTCAATCTTGAATATGCGCAGTGGAAGGTCTTGTGGTTATAAGTATGTTTTCTGTCATCGTATGGACAAAGTTCAACAAGGCAAATAGGCAGGTTAATGACAGAGCCATGATGACTCAGAACATCTCCGCACATGTGCTATAAGACGTCTGACCCAAGACAGGCTTCTGCCCAACTATGGCTATATCATCCCAAAGCCATGTGCTACTCCTGAGGTAGAACAAAACCTCAGGACACTTCTGAGGAAGTATTCTACCTATAAAGGACAGCTCCAAGGATCAATACTTTGTGATCACCAACCAGCTGCATTCTAAATCTACGTTTCATCACTGAGAGAGAGATCTTGCATCTATGCTACTGCTACTGACTGTAAAATAAACTATTACTTCTACTAAACTCTGACATGGACCTTTCTGAAAGACCCTAAAGACTCTTTGTGTCTGCTATAAAAAAAGAGACAGTGAAACTTGTACTACCTTTGTTATTTCATTTGCAAGCCTCGAGGAGAAAAGAACTCAGACAGCCAGGAAGAAATTTTCTTCACACAGCCATCTAAAATACTCCAAAATCTCCAAGTCAAAAGGGAGACAAGAGACTCTTTTGAAAAAGTTGGTGAAGTGTATATATATATATATATATATATATATATATATATATATATGTATACTGTATATATAGATGCCTTTACTGGTTTAAAGGTGTGTACTAAAATACTGTGTCTTTTGAGAATCATGGTTCTAAAAATGGATATATAAATACTGTAGCAAAATTTTGTTTTAAGTGCTAGAAAAACATATTAGTACCAAGGCATTAGGTGTTTGTTAGTAAAGAATATTTTAGGAAAAGATACTGCCTTAAAAGTGTCTCCAGAGAAGGAGAGCTAGGCCTCATACCTGCGCAAAAAAGATTTGTGAAAAGATTTACTGTTCACAAAGCAGACAAAGGTCTGGACATAATTTCCAGATGAATGTTTTACAATATTTAAATATTAAAAATATGTTAACTGCTAACTCTGTGTGTGTGTTAAAATAAACAGCTTTTAATGGTACTCCATGTCTAAGGAAATCTGTCATCTCAGAAAATTACCACAAAAACAAATAAACACAACTACACCTTTTAAATAAAAACAGCCACAGAGGTAAAGGTAATTAATTGTAATTGTGCTTACAAAATAGCGTCCCTATAATGTGGGCCTGAGATTTATGCTGATAGCTATGGCAGACTGCCTTGGTATGAAATACCAATAAAATATTCATAAGATTGTACTAAAAAGATAAATGTTTTATTTGAAAAAAAAAGAGAGAGAAAATAATTTCTCTGCGTTTTAAAATCTGCTAGTCAAGGCAAGGAAAGCACTTCCTTGTTTTTCACAAAAAGCTAAAAGATGCTTTGAAAGAAAAAGGAAAGTCATTTTGTGACCGCGGACTGTTATCAGAAAACAACAGGTTTTAAAAGGTTTAAAAGCACAGTACATTTATAGTGCTCTGCTTTATAAAACAAGCATTTGTCAATGCCAAATGTTGCTTGCTTGTATGTGCTGTTTAGGCATTTGGAAGTGATAGTTCCATGCCTTCCTCCCAAGACAGCCACTGTGTTTTTCCGTTCAGTATTCAGAGAAGAGTGGGAGGGGCAAGGGCCACAGCAGTACAGCAGTTGCCAAGGGGGTGAAGAGGTGGACAATAGTCTATTCAAAGGCAAAAGAGTCCTGCAGGAGCTCACTAAATTTAAGGTGGACAAAGCGATGGAACCAGATGTCATACGCCCAAGGATATTAACAGAACTGCGAAGGGAGATAGCAGTACCTCTGGCAGACATGTTCACTGAGTCATTCAACATAAGTGAACTGGAGGAGGGCACATGTGGTCCCTCTACACAAGTAAGGCAGCAGGGAGGAGGCAGGGAACAATAGGCCATTCAGCCTCACCTCAGTAGTGGGGAAGATTTTTTTTATTTATTTATTAAATTCTCGGATTACCAGAAACTGCTCGTTTACAAAGGTTCCACGTCAAAGGATGAGGGTCAACATACATACAGAGGTAGTAAAAGAATGCACAATAAACAACCAAAACAACTAAAAGAAAAATAATGATACTCAGTTATAACATACATTGTGATAATATTCATAAACGAGCAGCTTGAGTAGGCAGCTGGCTGCGGTAACAATAAGAGATAGAGGGCACCATAGGCAGTTAGTATTGCAGGGCATGCAACCAGGAGAGAAGTTGGCAGGCTAATGGGCCACTGTCCGATGGTGGTGGAAAATGTCTTGTACCAGTGGAGATGTGAAACAGGAAAGGAGTCACAAGGAAGGCCCAGTGCCAGAGGGAATGAGATTGGAAAGAGCGGGCTGTGAGACATGAGTGAGCTGGGAGGTGTTTAGACAGATCTCTGTCTACGAAACAGTCACATTGAGTGGTAGAGGTGAGGTAAAGTCTGAGATTCCTTTTGAAGGGTCCAAGTGTAGTAGAGGAAAGTGCTTCTTTATTGAGGGAATTGAACCATTGAGCGGCTCTATAGATAAAGGACCGCTGACCCATGGAGGTACGACATCTGGGAACCTGAAAGGTCAGAGATTGGGCACCATGGAGACATTGCTTAAAGAAAGGATAGTGGGGCATCTAGATGCCATCAGAGCCCAGGACCATAGACAACATGGATTCACAGTGGGGACATCATGTCAGATAAATCTGGTTGATTTCTTTGACTGGGTGACAAAGGAAGTGAATCAGGGTGGGGCAGTGGACAATGCTTACCTTGACTTCAGCAAAGCCTTTGACACCATCCCATATAGGAGGCTGATAAACTAGCTGGGTAGGCTGGGCATGGGGGAAAGGGTGGTAAACTGGGTTAGAAACTGGCTAACAGACAGGAGGCAGAGAGTGGTGGTAAATGGTATGCATTCTAGGGAGAGGGGACGACCAGTGGGGTGCTACAGAGATCAGTCCTGGGGCCAGTTCTGCTCAATGTCTTCATTAGTAATATTGCAGAATGTCTGAAGGGAATTGTTTCACCAAATTTTCAACATAGCCATTTTAAGATCTCTGCTCATGAACAGTGTCACTGTGATTTTCTTAATCTGTCCCAAACATTTATTGCACACACCAAATGCGCAATTGTGCGCTACATGGGTGGAAACACATTTTGGGTGAGATGTGAAAAATGACAGCTGTACTGCTCAAAAGGAGATGTGGTAAAATGGTAATGTTGAAACTCTGGAGTGAAAATATTGAAAATTCACAAACTTACAAGCGTGCGAAGGAACTGCACAACGCATGCTCATAAAACAGTCATTTTTAGGAATTTTTTCACCAAATTTTCAACATAGACTGTTTGAGAGCCCACCTTATGAACACTGACAGTGTCATTTCATTAATCAGTCCCGAAAGGTGATTTCATGCAGTGACCGCAAAATCACCATTCTGGTCAGATTAATGCCCTGACAGTGCAAGAATTCATGAGGAGGGATCACAAAAACCCCATGTTGAAAATGTGAGCCCAAAATTCCCAAAAATGCCTGAGATATGCAACAAAGTTGAAAAAACCCTATCTATCCCATTATACAGCTTACCGGCATTTTCTCAGTTTGCAGTCGGCTTTGAAGAGTGCAGAAGTGTTCCTGGTCCTCCGAAGATCGTTGCACCGAGCTCCAGAGGTAAGTATGGGGTGAGGGGGTGTGTGGGGAGGCAGGGTGCACAGTAGGTGGGTGCGGGTTGTGGGAGGGGGGCAGGGAGAAGCGCCGAGGGACAGTTTTTGTATTTACAGGTTTTTTGTTTTTTTATTAAGACTACGAGGGACGAAGACTACGCAGGAGGTGGGCTCCCAGCGTGGCAGCTGGAAGGTTGTTGGTGGGGCTGGAGCTGACGGGGGATTGGGCACCCCCGTCGGCCATAAAACATTTTGTCACGCTGGGTGGGCTCCCAGCATGGCATCTGGATGCTTTGGGGCGTGGGCTGACGGGGATTGGGCACCCCTGACCGCCATACAGTGTTGGGGGGGAGGGGGAAGGCACATGAGCACGCAGTGTGCGTGCGTGCGCGTGTGTGTGTGTGTGTGTGTGTGGAGGGGGGAGCTCTGCTCACTGAAGCGGAGCTCTCCCTTTCAACTGTATGCCACTGCATTTTCAACTGCAGTCATAGACAGCTGCAGCAGTGATTGGGGAACTGGGTCCGTGCCTGCAAACACACTGAGTGCATTGGAAGATGGGTGCCACACCTCCGAAAACTCGGATGATGGCACTATGTTTCTTGCACATGCGTGCAAGCAACATAAAAAAGGGAGAGAATGTTTTCATCAATGCTTTTCCCAGGGGATCAAAAAGACTCTCCTCCCATACTCACTCCCTTAAGCATCCCTCAGAGGGAGGAGATTAAAGATAACACCCTAGAACTAGAGATTTCCTTTGAATATCCAGAGGAAACCCTTTCTGAGGCTCTGAGAGAAATAAGTGCCTTTTTTCATGAGGCAATCTTTAAACAGAAAATTTCCCTGGAGAGCATGCCAGCAAAAGAGTTACAATGCACAGACCTGGATGCTCACCTAAGCTCGCTGTTGGCTAAAAATAAGACTAGGTCCAAAAAAAGACAACTAAACCCGATACTAATGTATCCCCAACATAAAACTTGTCATGAAGATGCCAAAAGCAGGCTACATATGCTAGGTGAGCTTAACTTTGGACTTGATCAGTACAGGAAGGACCAGACTACCAAAATTCAAGCCTTGAAATTGAAGTTACAGTCAGAAAAGGCGAAATATTTGGGCATTCTTAAAGTCAATGAAGCAGACAGAAATAATTTAAAAGCCATTAACCAGAGGTTGATGAAAGAAGTTGGGGATTTAAAACAGCAAATTATCTCTGGGCGTAGTGAAGTGAGGGACTTACAGCAGCAAATTAGGACTTTAAAAGCTGAAAAAATGGATTAAGAGGAAAAAAGATCTGAGTGACAGGAGAAATTAGCAGAGGCTGTGATTCAAAGAAAAACAGCCCAAGAGACAGCTTAAAAGGCCAAAGAAAACATAGACGCAGCCCATCAAAAAATAGACCGGCTGCATGAAGCATTTACTGAGTCCCTTGACGCTATTGGCTAACAGCTGAAGTCCTTACAACCAGCTGAGCCCCTGCCACCTCTTGTCCCAGAAACCCTCCTAAAGCCAGTGGCAGAGGACCTTGCAGTCAAGGTCCAGGAGTTAGCCAAAAAAATTCAAGACTTAAAAGGTGGGGAAGGGGCACAACTTTCAAATGGCCTTCACACCTCTGACAGCCAAAAGAGTGCCCCTGCAGGGACAAGCCAAACCCTGCCTGGTCCCACTACATCTAGCCCCACAACTCCATATCGACCTGACCCGAAACAACTAATTAGGGTTATAAAAGCCATAGGGACAAACTTTGATCCTAAAGCCTCTGTTCTGGAGTTGGAGGATTATCACTCTGATTTAAAATCACAATTAAAATACTTTAGAATCAATAACCCTGAAGATCAGTTATGGGTCTTAAGGTTTTCTGTTACATCAAAAGTTCGAGCCTGGATGGCTAGGCAAAAACCTAAAATCAAAACTGATTTTGATAAAATGTGCCCAGTCGTGATTAAAGAGTATACCACCTATTGTAGTCTTACAGCAGCTTTTAAAGCGACATGCCAAAAGAAACACGCTCCAAATGATTTTTTCAAAGTACTGAGTAAAATGTTTTTCTAAGGAAGGGAGAGAAAAAAGACCCAGACCTGTTTCCTCACCTAAAAGAAGCCTTTGTAAAAGGCCTTCACCCCTCTGTTAGGACATTAATCCAGCCATGGGTAGAACCAGATACTCCCAAGAATGATATTATAGAGCAGGCTCAAAGAACGTTTATAACTGTTAACCCAGATGTAGGTAAGAAACCTACCACAGATTCTCAAAACAAGTTTTTCACCATTACTAGTGATCAGACCTCCCTCCAAATGAAAGGGAAATAATTGCCCCAACCCCCAAAAACAGGGGTCACAGGGTTCCAGACAGCACCCAAATGCCTGCAATGATCAATCCTGGCCTAACCGAGACAGAGATACTAACAGCTATACTATTGACCAGCAAAAAAGGCAAATCCGGCAGTTAAGAGAGGAACTTCATAAATGCAACCCCAGGGCTCCATGCAGGCTCCCTGCACCAAACCCTAATGCTGTTTCTTACACCCCTTGGAGTGCCCATTCCAATGGCCACTCACCAGCACCAGATCCCCACTCTTCTCCTACCTTACATGGGGGGGGGGGACAACTTTAGGCCAATCCATACAATGTACTTAAGGCAAATGTTAAAGCATGTAAAAACATGTTTTGGTTAACCAAAAAGGCCCAAATATGGTTATAAAAGTATATGCTTTACATTGAAAGAGACATAAAAAATATTTTACTCCAGTTAAAAACTGTCATTATATTTCCTAAAGCCACTGACATACTGTATCTACTAAAATAGAGAGAGCTGCCTCCCTATTCTTCTCTGGTTTAAGAGCACTGGGAACTGGTTTTGTACTAGGCATGAACACCATGAACTCAGTTAAAATTTTCAAAATAAAGAGTACAGTTAAAGAACTGTGCAAAGATATGGGTAACATTAAGGCACAACTCACTACACAACAAAACCTTATATCAGACACAGGAAGAACTGTGGGAGATACTGTAGTGATGGTTAACCTTCATATAACCCTTCTTAATAATACCATGCAAAAACTCCATAACCTAGCTCAAACTGTGGGTGAAGACCTCACCACTATTCAGCAGATTAGATCAATTGCACAAGAATTGCTGAGAAAAGTAAACAGTGGTGTAGGAGATTTAATGGCAAAAAATGTCCATGTTATTTGGTTCCCCCAGAATTGATTACTAAAATTTTGAGTGTAGCCACCTCAGAAAAGATAGAGCCACTACATGTGAGTATCGCTTACAGTATTGAAAGTGCTATTCCTGTCCACATCGATTTAGAAGAGATGGCCATTGCATTTCATATTAAACATTCCTCTAGCAGAACAACAAAATGTCTACAGGATAAGGACCATTCTTAACGTAGGTACCTGGCAAGAAGATACTTGAGCAAAAATTAACACTCCACCCATAGTGGTATACCATAAACTTAATCCGGATTTATATTTCGTCCCAAACGTAAAGATATGTCAAACTACCAAAGAACAGCATTGGCTGTGTCCCATTAAGCCCTTTTAAAGGATATCACTGAAGTCCTTTGTGGCCTTAGCAATACCAATGTCCCCCCAAAATGTAAGGTCACCTTAGCACGTGCAGGTAAAGCAAAGAAAACACATGCTAAAATTGCTGGTGCTCAATGGTTACTTAGCACAAATTTCACAAAAGTTATTGTTACTTATAACAGACATGGTACTATTACTAAGCTCACTTTACCCAGTAAGGTAATACTCACTCTGTTCCTGCAGGTGTGCATATCCACTTTGTACATGTCACCCTGTAGCCCCTTGATCTAGTATCCCATAAAATGAAAACTACTCTCATTTCTGCATTCTGAGGTCATGAGCTTTCTTTAGCCGATGACCTTGAGTACCTTTTAGATGCCAAAGATCTTCATAAAATTGAGATCACTGTCTCCGAGACCAACCTGATTATCTCAGATAAGCAGTTCAGTCCCAGTGATAAAAATGAATTCACATACCAGCACGGTGGCCTCTCATTATCGCATTCCTTTGTGTCTTAAATATTAACATGCTTCTTGCTTGCCTATGGATGTTATATTCCACCCGCAAGCAACTCCATGTTAATCACATGAGAATACAAGGTTTGTATAACCATGCTTTGGAAATCAAAATGAGGCCTTGCCTCCCACCTAGACCTATTAACAACCAACCCAATTCTCCAGCCTTAGTCCTAATAGAAGAAGAGGAAGAATATGCCAGTATGAAACCCCTTAGAGAAGTACGTAACCCTATAAATCCGGATGACCCACCTTTAGAGAAATAGAAAAAAAAGTGAAATGCTCCCTTAAAACATTGCTATGGCATAGCTTAAGAAACAAAAGCAAGGCTTGCACCTTAAAGAGCTAATTTTAGTATGTTTAGTTAAAGTAAACATGGCAGACAATGCTTGTGTGCACCTCTATAGGCCATGTTAGAGCATATAAATTGTAATATTTGCTTGTATTAATGATATATATAGATATATATATTCAACAGTAGTCTTCCTGTATACTAAAAGGACAAGGTTGATTAAGTATAGCTTAATAGAGATATATCTTAGTATTTCCAGATATTTTCTTAAAAAAAATATGCTTAGTTTATCTAAAATAGTTGCTCAGGATAAAGGCACTCAGATTTCATATTAAGATGGTAATTTATTGAAAATAACAGCTTTATAAGAAATAAAAATTGTAAAACCATGATTCTCATAAGTTCACTTTGTTGCACTTTGACAGGTCCTGACGTGCCACTTCCTTTTGCGACACACCAACACTATGGTGGCACTGACCCGCAAACGAAACAAAAAAATTGTAGGCACAGTAGCGGCCATAAGCCACCAGACCCTGCCAAAGTGTGAAAAGGATGATTCGGGGGTGTGGCTAGTGGCTGAACAGAATGGACGCCTGAGTACTGAGCTGTCGGTAACCCCACTTTAAAATCCAAGTTACAACTCGATCCTTCTGCAGAACGGTGCGACTACAGTAATAAATATAAGTATATAGTATTTACCCATCTTGCTATTCCTTGATCGGATCTCTAGCTGCTGAAAATACTGTGTTTCTGCCCTTTCTTTTGTTGCTCCATTGGGTGGCCTTTTTGCAGTGCGGAATCCCTGAGATGGAGTCCGTCCCGACACCAGCGCAGCCTGAGGGTAGCTTGCAAGAAATCCAGCAAATGTTCGCTGAGATTCTCCACCGAATGGACAATATAGATCTGGTCACCAAAAAAATACCTCTGACATAGTTGAACTCACCCAAAGGGCCTGTGTCACCTAGCACAGACTTGCAGGAGTGGAGGATGGCTAGCATAAGGCAGGAGCCAGGCTGCAGGAGCAGGATAAGATTTTCCACATACTATGGTCCAGAGTGGAGGACCTGGAGAATCACAGTCACTGAAATAACCTCTGGTTTGTGTGGTTTCCAGAGGGCTATGAGGGGACTATTACCATTCAGTTTTTACAGAGCGAGCTTTCCTCAATCTTGGACTGGTGCTATGGAGTGCCAACTGAAACTGACAGAGCTCATAGAACCCTGGCACCTCAACCTGCAGCTGGAGGCTGCCCTCGCACAATCCTAGCCCGATTCCTCTGGTTTCAAGACTGGGAAAGAATTACCAAATTGGCCCTTACGAAGAAGGAGCTTTTCTGAAAGGGGCACAACATTCAGATTTTGCTGACTTTTCCCAGGAAGTCACTATGAGATGCAGGGCCTTTACAACAGCACACAAAGCCTGTGCTGAACTGGGGTTTGAATATTCACTAAGGTACCTGACCTCCCTCAGAGTGGTTTTTAATGGGGCCCCCATGTATTTGATAACCCAACAGCCACAGAGAACTATTTTGCAGCACAGGCCACTAAATTGAACTGGGCAGGTTGAGAGAGTATGGCAGCCCTAAGGCCTTGTCAGCTAGTCCCTTTCCAATGGAAACTGAGATGCAGATGACCAGAACCAGCAATCCTGAACCTACGACAGGGCCAACTTCGGATCTTCACACACCTAACCGGGCACCTCCTCGTAAATCCCCGGGCAGCAGAAGGAAGAACAGAAGAAGAGCATGGATTGAACGGATGCATATTGATAAAACTCCCCAGCTCTGATCCAGGAGCCGCAGCGAGAGTCCTGACTTGATGGCTTCACAGAACTCTCACAAACCCAACATAAGTAGTAATAACCAGTTCAGGGCTCTAATGGATCTACCCACTGATGGTTCATTGCAAATCTTGCCGCTTCCTCCTAGGAGATTAACTGAGAACAAGTCTCAGACAGCAAGGAGCCTCTCATGGGTTGAGGAAGCAGGCGATATACCACCCGAGGCCTTGCTACCTACTGACACCCTGCCTATCATGACGGCATCTTCGAGGTCCTAGCCAGTGTTAAACCCGACTGATGGGTCGGTGGGCTGACTTTACTTGTTTTCTTTACTGGTTAGAGCCTTTTCCTGGTGATTTTAACCAGGATCAGTATACCGTAAGGTGCTGTTTTGCCTTATAAAATCTAGGCTTATTCCTCCCCCCCACCTGGGGCAAGTAAGTTTACATGGCTTTGATTTGCTGATAATAATCTATGTTTATACTGTTATAATGCTACAGGTTTCCTCGTTCTCTCTCTGTCTCTCTCTCTCTCTCTATGCTTACCCCCCCCAACTGGGGGACGGTACCAGGGTAAGATGGGGTGTTTGATTTTGGGGGGCCCTCTCTGGCTCCTCAAGATGTAGGGAGGCAGGTTGGGAAGAATGGGTGCTCGTCATTGCTGTAGGGGCTGACTGCTCAATGTAGCACCTCCTGGGGTGTAGCGCTCCCGGCCTGACCAGCTAGACTCATAGCTCATCCCCTGGGGGCCCTTTTGGAGTGTGGGGGGGCCAAAGGGGGAGTCTCATGCAGATGCCTCCTGCAATCCCTCGTATCATACAACTGTCAGGGAGGAGATTGGGGACTATGGGGTGGGGTGTGGCCTAGGGGCAACTTAATTAGATGGGCTGTACCCCAGTAGTCAGCACTAGCAGAAATGACTATTATGTAAGGGTTGTTGGGAATGGGAAGAGAGAGTTTAGGACTTTGGCAGGTCCTCCCTCTCATGACGTACTTGAGTAGACTCTTATCTCCCAGCATCCCCCGCTGGTATCTGGGCTGTGAGATTGCTGATACAAACAGCGGATGCTGGTTAGAGATGGGATTGGGTAAAGGGACTGGGTGGGGAAGGGGACGGGACTTGTAAAGTGTTTTTTCTTTTTACTACTGTTATTGTTAGTACTCTTGTTCGAGGTACGCTTGTTGTATGACGGATTGTTTGCATTATCTTGTTATTTTTGTGAAGATGGCAATCCTATGAAAGGGACCAGGACTTGAACCTGGTGTAGAAGGAGTAGGAAAAGGTTGGGAAATGCTGCCACATATAGACCCAATACTGGGGGATTCCAGACATGATTAGTTTCAACCATGATATACTTTGGGCCTGATGGAGACTGGCTTATCTTTTAGATACATAGACAGTGTCGGCAGATAAGGGCCTATGGCCCACCCAGTCTGCCCATTTGAGCTTGTAAGTTCAGTTTATGTTTTCCTAGAAGTCTGTTGCCCCTTACCCCTGACCTCCAGAATTCCTTTATGTCTATCCCATGCATTCTTAAATCCTGTAATTGTTTCAGCCCCCACCACTTCCTCTGGCAGGGTGTTCCACTTGTCCACCACCCATTCTGTGAAGAAATTCTTCCTCATGTTTCCTCTGAATCATCCTCCCTCCAACTTCATCCCATGCCCTCTAGCCCTGGAACATCTTTTTCGCTTAAAAATAGTGTATTCCTGCACCCTGTTCCTCCCTGTGAAATACTTGTATGTCTCTTGGTTTCGAAAGGTGCTTTATAAATAAATATGACTTGACTTGACTTGACTCTATCATATCCCCTCTCTCCCTCCTCTCCTCCAGGGAGTACATGTTCAGTTCCTTTAACCTGCCTTCATAGGACTTGTGATGCAATCCATGCACCATCTTTGTTGCCCTCCTCTGAACCTTCTCTACCCTGTCTATGTCCTTATGTAGGTATGGTCTCCAGAACTGTACACTGTACTCCAGGTGGGGCCTCACTAGTGTCTTGTATAGCGGAATTATGACCCCTTTTCCTGCTGGTGATGCCCCTGCCTACCATTCCAGCATCCTATTTGCTTTACCTGCTGCCTTGTCACACTGTTTCCCTACCTTGAGGTCATCAGAGATGATAACCCCAAGATCCCTTTCCTGCTTGGTGCATGCTATATCCTCACCCCCAACTGATATATTGTGCCAGGGTTTTTGTGCCCCATATGCATTATCTTGCACTTCTTTGCATTGAATTTCAACTGCCAAACCCCTGACCATTCTTCAAGTTTCTGCAGGTCCCTTCTCATTCTGTCTACACCCTCTGGTGTGTCTACTCTGTTACAGAGCTTTGTGTCATCAGCGAACAGTGAAATTCTGCCTTCTAGGTCCTGTGCAATGTCACTGATGAAGATGTTGAATAGGACCAGTCCCAGCACTGATCCCTGTGGTACCCCACTTGTCACTTTTCCCTCTGTGGAGTGACAGCCATTTACCACCACCCTCTGTGTCCTGTCACCCAGCCAGTTACCTACCCACCACACTACTGTCCTGCCCACATCCATATTCCCCAGTTTGTGTAATAGTCTTCTATGTGGGACAGTGTCAAAGGCCTTGCTGAAGTCCAGATAGGCCATACCCACTGCCCTCCCCTGATCCACCTCCCTAGTCACCCAGTCAAAAAATTCAACGAGGTTGGTCTGACATGACCTTCCCCTGGTGAAACCATGCTGCCTTGTGTCCTGTAGTCCATTGACAACCAGATGTTCCACCAATCTCTCCTTCAGTAGTGCTTCCATGATCTTCCCCGCTACCGGTGAGGCTGACTGGTCTGTAGTTCCCTGTTTCCTCTTTGTTCCCACTTTTGTATAAGGGGACTACATCTGCTATCCTCAGTTTTTGGGTACCTCCCTGTTTCCAGTGATCGGCTAAACAGGATAGCCAGAGGTTGTCACCACCTCTCTTAGTTCTTTAAGGACCCTGGGTGCACCCATCTGGCCCCATTGCTTTATCAACTCTTATTACTTCCAGTTCCTTCAGGACCCTTTCTCGTAAAGGGACTTGTGTCCATTTCTGTACCATTCACCCCTTGTACTCCCTTCAGACCCATTACCTCCCTCTTCCTCAGTAAAGACTGAGCAGAAATACCTGTTCAATATGTCAGCTTTACTGTTGTCATCCTCCACGTAGCCCCATCCTCCCCTTCAGTCTCACTATCCCTCCCTTTGTCTTTCTTTTTCACTTATGTACTTGTAAAGGTTTTGTCCCTCTACCCACTGATTTTGCAATGTGTTCTGTCTGAGCTTTGGCTTCCCTTACTGACCTCCCTGCCTCCCTTTGCTTCTCCTGGTACTTCTCCCTATCCCCTTCTGCCTGTGTCTTTTTGTATTGCCTGAATGCAATCTTTTTGGCTTTCACTTTCTTTGCTACCTCTTTGGAAAACCATAATGGTCTCCTCTTCCTTTTCCTTTTGCTAACCTGCTTAATGCATAATTCTGTTGTTCTTGTAATCCTCATTTTAAATACTGCCCACTGTTCCTCAACCCCTGATTCCTGTCCCATTCTCCTTAATGCCTCTTTCAAGTATCTCCCCAATTTCCCAAAGTCTGCCCCCCTAAAATCCAGGGTACGTGTTTTTGTGTGGTTTGGTTCTGCTCTTTCTGTGATTTCAAACCACAATGACTGGTGGTTAATGTTCCCCAGGTGCTCCCCCACTGTTACCCCATCACACTGTCCCTGTTTGTGAGCACAAGGTCCAGTATTGCCTTCTGCCGAGTTGGTTCCATGACCAGTTGCTTGAGGAAGGCACCTGAAGGAGTCCAGGATAAATCTGCTCCTAGTTGATGCTGCTGCTGGGATGCTCCAGTCCATGTCTGGAACATTGAAGTCTCCAACCAGTACTACCTCACCCTTGTCTGCCATCCTTTGGATGGCTAGCATCAGCTCCCTATCTGTTTCTTCCTCCTGGCTGGTGGTCTATAGACCACACCTGTGCGGATGGCGGTCCCTATTTTCCCTTCCAGCTTAACCCACAGTATCTCTCCCCCATTTTGTTCCTCCTGGATCTCTGTGGCCCTTATGTCATTTTTCACATACAGTGCCACTCCTCCTCCCTTCCTGCCTGCTCCTTCTCTTCTGAATATGTTGTAGCCAGGTATGGCCATCTCCCAGTCGTGGTTATCATTACACCAGGTTTCAGTGATGGCCACAATGTCCAGGTCTGACTGCACCATGACAGCCTCCAGATCTTCCATCTTGTTGCTAAGGCTCCTGGCATTTGCACACAGCTCTCCATGATTTGACCTCCCTAGACTGTTTCGCTGTTCTACTCCAGCCCCTTCCTTGGTTGTCCTTTATCACTGGTTCTCCTTGCTGTCTGCTCTTCTGCTGAATTTTGCCCCTTTTCTGCCTATTCACCTCTTGGGCACTAATCTCCATCTTTTGCACACTGCTTTGCAGAGATAGCCACTCCTCTGGTTCACTGATTCCACTGCTAGCTGTGATGGGTAAGCAATGTGCCCTCCTTGCTGGCCTGCCACCCCCTTTGCTAGGTTTAAATGCTTGTCAATGTAGCATTTAAACTTATCAGTAGTCTTGGATTCCCCTCCGGATGGATGCAGGCCGTCAAGCTGAACAAACCTCTATCCTCCAGGTGGGTCCCCAGTCACCAATGAATCCAAACCCTTCCTCACAGCACCAGTTCTTCAACCATGAGTTAAAGTTCCTGGTGTATGCACTTATGCGCTTCCTCCTGCAGGTAGTAGTACTCTGAGAAAGTGACAGAAGTAGCTACTTGCTTGAGACCCCTCCCCAATTTCCTAAACTCTTCCTGAACTTCCTTTGGCTCCCCATTTGCCAGGTCATTAGTACCTAGGTGGATAATGACATCCAGCTCACCCTCCCATCTTGCCTTCCCAGTGATCCCCAGGATCTTCCTTCCATCCCTCCATGCTGTGGCACCTGGTAGGCACCTCACCTCCCTGTCCTCCCCCTCTTGGAATGTAAGAGGATTTAACTTGCCGATTAAGTGAAAAAAAGTTCTGCTCCACCTGAAAAAGCTTGGCCCTCTGGTAGTGCTCCTACAGGAGACGAAACTCTCCTCAGGGGAGGCAAGGAAACTAAAACAAGGATGGGTGGCTGAAGAGCTACACAGTGCTGCTGCATCCCATAAAAGGGGAGTTTCCATATTGTTTCATAACAATTTGGGGTGGAAACTAAAGGGATATATCCATGACAAGGATGAGAGGTGGATTATAGCCAAACTAGAGACCCCGGAGGTCCCTCTGATCTTGGCCAACATCTACGGCCCCAATCAGGATTGCCCTCAATTTTTCTACTCGGTTAATCAGGCCCTTATAGATTTTAACAAGAAAAAGGCTCCAGTACTACTGGGAGAGGATTTCAATCTGATGCTAGCTCACTCAATGGATAGCAGTAATAAAGCTGAAGAACCCCACAGACAGGCAAAGAGAGCAGTCCAAAGGCTAATGAGTGAACATGTGCTGTTGGATGCTTGGAGAATGCAACACCCAAGGGTACATGATTATACATGCTTCTCTAAGCCATATGGATTATCGCGCAGAATCGACCTTTGGCTTATTTTATCTGGGCTATACGATAAGGTCGTTAACTCCTCCAAGTATGTGGTATAGGTCTCAGATCATGCCTCCCTGAAGTTAGTGATTAGGCAGGGGCAGGACCCTCCTTGGACCTCCTCCTGGCGTCTGGACCCTCTCTTGTTTGAGGATGCTACATTCCAAGACTGTCTAGGTCCTGAAGTGGTGGAGTATGGGAGTACGATAATGGCGAAGTCTCAGACTCTACCTTCTGGGAGGCTTTCAAGGCAACGATCCATGGTAGAATAATTGCCTCTGCATCTGCCAGTGGTGTCACCAAGAGGCAGATCAAAGAGCTCTAGAGAAGCAACTGTACACACTGGAATCCCAGTACAAGTCTCTTAAATCACAAGCCCCTGCCCAGACGTTGCTGACGCAGCTGGCCAGTACAAGAGTATCCCTTGATGCTCATTTAACCCGTCAGGCCAAGTTGAATCTAAGAAAGATGTGACACACCTTTTGGGAAGGGGGGAGAAGGCCAGAAAACTCCTGGCATATCACCTGAAACACCAACAGGCTTCCAGAATGATACACGTGCTGGCGGACAGGAATGGGAGGCAATGTCATACTAAGAAAGGGGTGAATGAGATCATGTCCCAATTTTGTGATCAGTTATATGCATCCCCTCATCCCACTGACCCGCTTAAAATACAAGGCTTTTTGGCCTCATTACCTATTCCCAGAATCCTAGAAGGTGACTCAGAATTTTTAGAAGCCCTGATAATGGTCAAAGTGGAATGGGTAATTAAATCCATGAAACTTCGTAAAGCTCCAGGGAAAGTCAGTTTGCCCATTGATATGTATAGAGTCTGTGGAGTTAATCTGGCCCCATATCTAGTTTGGGTGTTTCAGGATTCTCTTAGTGCAGGGCACTTTCCTCCCTCCATGAGAGAAGCTACCATCATGGTTCTCCCTTAAAAGAGGAAATATTTACTTTCCCCTGGCAGTTATTGCCCCATCTCCCTTATTAATGCAGATGCCAAAATATTGACCAAAATACTGGCAAGTAGGCTTGAGCATCTCCTACCGTGACTGATACATCCTTCCCAGGAAGGATTTGTTAAAGGCTGCTTAGGGTCTGATCATCACAGAACTCTGGTTTCATTAATACACCATACCAAATTGTCAAAAAAACTTTCTTAGCTCTGGCCATAGACTTTGAAAAGGCCTTTGATTTGGTCAGATTGCCCTTTCTGTTTAACACCCTCTCTACAATGGGTTTGGGACGGGGCTTTATCCCTTGGATAAAATTATTATATGCTTCCCCAATGGCCTCTGTCCTGACAAATGGTACCCTTTCTCCACCTTTCCAACTGCAGAAGGGTACGAGACAGGGCTGTCCTCTTCCCCCCCTTATATTTGTCCTAGCTATAGAACCCTTGGCCATTGCGCGCCAGGAGTCTCACTTGATTCCTGGCATACAGGTAGGGGACACTAACTTCAAAGCATTTCTACATGCAGATGATCTTCTCATCACTATAGAGTACACTCCACAAGTGATCTGGGATATATTTAACATTTTTCAGGGTTTTATTTAACTCCAAAAATTGATTAACGTTTTGCTCATAAAAGTGCTAAAACATTGTGAAAATACATAGCACTTGCCTCACTGCGTTCAACAAGCATAGCACTTCTAGAAAACCTATATAAATATGTTCTGTACAGTTAGCATTGTCCCAATAAAAAAACTGCTAATCAATTATTTAAAACCCTGTTTTGGCTGATTTTACTACGGTGTCAGATCTCAGACTGAACCAGTCAAAAACTGAGGTTCTTCTACGGAACTTTGTGTCCTCTGGAGAAGTCTGTACTATCTTAGGGCTGAAATGGTCTCCTAATGGCATTAAATATCTTGGCATTATTCTGCACTCAAACATGACTAAAATGCTCCCAATTTTAATATTCTACTTGATTCTCTTAGACAGGACATGGAGAGATGGAAGGCCCTGAAGCTGTCATTAGTGAGCAAAATAGATTCCATCAAGATGATGGCTTCTCCAAAAATGCTACATCTGTTAGCTCATCTTCCAGTGTCAATCCCACAGAAATGGTTTCAGAAATTGGAGGCTTTGATGGACAATTTCCTTTGGGAAGGGGCACATCTTAAATTACAACAGCATTGGAGTAGGGGGGACTGCGGGCTTCCATGGCTAAAAGGCTATCATATGGCATGTTTTAGCTCAGACTATCCAATGGTTCTCCCCAATAGGTCAGACCTCTCCATCCTGGCTCCCTTTAGAAGCATCTCTGATGCAGGCTCCCTCCCTGGCAGTGGTTTTGTATGACAAGAAAAATCTACCTCCAGGTCTCTCTCCTTCCATTTAGGTATAGATCAGTTACTGGAAGAAATACCATACCCTTCTAGGACAAGACCCCGCACCTTGGAAATATATGGCCCCTTGGAACAAGCTTGCACTGAATATAGGGAACAGCATAATCCACTAGCGAATGTGGGTAGCTCAAGGCATTTTCCTGATAAAGGATTTGTTACTCCCTGGTTCTAACACATTAGATACTTTTGAAGCTCTGAAAGCCAGATATCATCTTCCGGACACCCGGTTTTGGAGTATTTCCAAATTAGGGATGCCATTTCTCATTTACCCAATGCCCCCCACATAGGGGTATATGAGTCCCCACCCTATAAGTTTATGGGGGAAGTGCACTAGGAATAGAGCCAGTGTGATTTACACTGCTCTGAGGGATGTTTCTTTAGATCCTACCTAATCTGCCAGAGCAAAGTGGAAGAAGGGTCTGCGTACTCAAATTTCAGAGCAACAGTGGAAACATGGGTGGGCTAGGATCCATACTGCTTGCCGGGATGAATGCACCCCACTCATTATGAATAAGACCCTTCATAGATGGTACTGTGATACAGCCAATATAAAGAATATGGGACTTCTCTCTACTGATATGTGCTGGAGGTGTGGCAACCAGGGGGCCCATTTGTTTCACGTACTCTGAGACTGCCCTAACCTTTGGTACCTATGGGCAGCAATTCAAGATATCTGTCAACAGATATTCCCCAGGGTGGACCCTGATCCCTCTCTTCTTCTTTTGGGGAGCGGATGACCTTCCACACTGAAATATAGTCCCGGGGTCCAATGGGCCACAGCAGTGAGATGGAGAACCCTTGAGACGCCTAGCTTTCAAAAGTTCCTCCTGGCCTTAGCCCACAGGGCCACTTATGAAAGAATGTCTAGTTTTGCTGGGGGCTCAACTGCTCATTTTAAGAAATATTGGCAGCCCTACTTAGAGTCCAAATTTTGTCATGACACTCATCCCAAGATTACATTATAATATTTCTCTCCCTACTTGGATTGTGCTTTCAGTACTCTTCCCAGGGGCCTGTCATTCTGCTTTCAGGGGGCAGGTCCCCCTTTCTGATGGACTGGAATTTTTATTTACTGTATATAGCTGATATGTCCTTCTGGACTGACTTCTCCCTCAGCAGCCACCCCTTCCCCCCAGGTATCGCTACCTAGAACCCTAGCGTTACCTTATTATTTATGTACTAGACTAACTGTAACTAATTGAAGCCTTTGTACACCTTTGTATTTCTGGAATTGCTTTGTGTGTTCTTTTATTGTATCTCACCTGTAATTGTTTCCATTGTTGTACTCCACCACCAATTGTTATCTACCCTCCCTGCGACGAGGTGCCTTAGTAAATGAGTCTTTGACTCAAAGGTTGTAAATCCGAATTATGAAATAAATAAATAAAAAAGATATCGGTACATGCATAAATTAATGACACACTTTATTTATTTACTTTGGCATCAGTTTTCAGGCCCCTTAATGATAAGATATGATGGACACAGATTAGTATTCAGATTTCCCCAACTCTTTGCAAAGAGGGGACCCAGCTTGATCCCTCTTAGTCCTTGTTGCATGTTTTTGTTAAGCATGGATACAGTATTAGATATATCTGTTCTCTCAACAAGTATTGCTGTACTATATTTCTTTATGTCAATGTTGATTTCTGGATATACCAAATGTTGCGGTGCTTTCCAGAATCTCATTTATGTACTGCTGTGGATATGTGTGTGCATCATTTTCAAATAATAAAATCTTTAACTTGACAAAGGATAATTCACCTTGAATCTCAGCTGCTTTAGTGCACCTTAAAAAGCTGATTACAAAAATATATATATTTTTAAACCAAGCCAATTTGCAAATGTTTAACCCTAGTATATGAAATTCACCTCAACACCCAGGAAGCCTTGCACAGTCTACGTTAAACAATATGATTGCAAGCTTGCAGGTTTCAAGGACATTCAAATGCCAACCAAATAAATTCATTAGATTCAGACATTGTCTAGCAGCTTCAAAAACTACTTTAAAATTAGGACCCAGCATTTCTTAAGGTCACTGAGTCATACCATAAGAAGGGAGCCTTACCTCTAAAACCATATAGCCAAGGAACAGAATCCTTGAAACAGGAAACTACCTGCTACCAACTACCCTAGAACTATAAGACTGCAATGAGATAACCTTTCATCATCACATCTTGAATATGCGCAATGGAAGGTCTTGTGGTTATACATCTGTTGTCTGTCACCTTATGGACAAAGTTCAACAAGACAAATAGGCAGACCAATGACAGAGCCATGAGGACTCAGAACATCTCTGCACGTATGCTATAAGACTTCCTACCCAAGGCAGGCTTCTGCTCAAATATGGCTATACCATCCCAAAGCCTTGCGCTACTCCTGAGGTAGAACAAAACCTCAGGACACTTCTGAGGAAGTATTCTGCCTATAAAGGACAGCTCCAAGGATCAATACTTTGTGATCACCCACCAGCTGCATTCTAAATCTACATTTCATCACTGACAGAGATCTCACATCTATGTTACTGCTACTGACTCTAAAAAAAACTATTACTTCTACTGAACTCTGACAACTACCCTTCTAAAAAATTCTAAATAATCTTTGCATCTGCTATAAAAAAGAGACAGCAAAACTTGTACTAACTTTGTTATTTCATTTGCAAGCCTCGAGAAAAAAAAAACTCAGAGAGCCAGAAAAAATCTTCTTCACACAGCCATCTAAGATACTCCAAAATCTCCAAGTCAAAAGGAGACAAGAGACTCTTATAAAAAAGTTGGTAAAGTGTGTGTATATATATATATATATATATATATATATATATATATATACCTTTACTGGTTTAAATGTGTTTACTAAAATACTGTGTCTTTTGAGATTCATGGTTCTAAAAATAGATATATAAATACTGCAGTAAAATGTTGTTTTAAATGCTAGCAAAAAATATTAGTACCAAGGTATTAGGTGCTGGTTAGTAACAAATAATTTAGAAAAAGATACTGCCTTGAAAGTGTCTCCAGAGAATGAAAGCTAGGCCTCATACCTACGCAGAAAAAAACTGTGAAAAGATTTACTGTGCACAAAGCAGAAATAGGTCTGGATAGAATTTCTGGACAAATGTTTTATAATGTTTAAATATTAAAAATATGTTAACTGTTAACTGTGTGTACGTTAAAATAAACAGCTTTTAACAGTACTCCATGTCTAAGAAAAATCTATTGTCTCAAAAAATTACCACAAAAACAGGTAAGAACAAGTCACTTACACCTTTCAAATAAAAACAGCCACAGTGGTAAAGTTAATTAATCATAATTGTGCTTACAGAGTGAACTGGCAGGGTTGTGTCCATCCAAACCTTTGAGTGTACTCCAGAATTTAGAAGTACATTTGGAAAAGGATTCAAGCTCACTACGAAAATATCTAGCCTTTTCTGCTCTGACTAGTTTGATGTTACAATTTCTAGCCACCCTGAATGCTGCCCAATCATCTGGGTGTTTGGTTTTTCTTGTCCTTTTCCATAGGGCATCTCTGTTTCGTAGGGTCGCCTTAAGCTAATTAGTGAACCATGGGCAAGATGTTTTTCTTGTGCAGGTTTTAACTAGTGGGGCATGCTTACTAATGGTATTGAGTAGAATGCTATGAAAAGACTCATATACCTCATCCACAGTGGGGACTAAGTAGAACTTTTGCCAGTTGGCATGCTGCTGGTCTGAAAGAAATTAATTAGAATCAAAGTTCCTGCGGCTTCTTTTGAAAACATATGTAGGGGTAGATATATGTATAGGGGGTGTCCTTACACTTGCGATGAAGCAGTGATCACAGAGTTCATTAAAGAAAACACCAGAATGGGTGTATATATAGGGTTTATTTACAAATATTAGGTTTAGCATTGTGCTATAAGCCAGATTCTTGATGTTTGGATGGGCGACTTCTGAAATAAGTTGAGTGAACCTGAAGGCATCACAAAGGTCTTTTAAAGGTTTGGAGGAACCAGCCAGCCAATCAAGACTGAAGTCGCCTATGATGGCAACCTCTGAAGTCAGCTGGGTTAGCAAATCCTTCAAATACTCCATAACTTTTAACCCAGCAGATGGGGGCCTGTAGCAATCAATAATAGATAGTGACAAAGATTGAGAAAGCTGTATCTTTAAGGTCAGGCACTCAAATGCCTTGGGGAATGAGGTGGCTTTGTATTATGTCCTTTCTATCTTCAAACACTCCAACTTAAACCACTTAACTTAAAGCAGGTGAGTCTTACCCTGCAGGGTATGCAAGAAAGGTGGCATACAGTTGTCAGGCCAGGGAAGAGAGCACCTGCAAGCTGATCCTGTGGTAGATTTCATAAGGGTGGCTGCAGACCATTGTGCAAAAGGCTTGAGAGTGAGCATGACCATTACAGTTACTTATTGGTGTGACAGGTCATAGAGGTGCACTCCAAGTCCTACCTTATGATGTCCAGTGCTTCACAGCAGTCCCCAAGTGGTCAATCAGCAGTAACTGGCACTGTCTACTGCCATTCAATTAGAATTACAGTCCCCTTTCCCTGGCACATCCCCGGTCAACACTATGGGGCAGTAATGGAGCAGAGAGGAAGGATCAGCATGGCTGCTAAATCTCAGTGACTTAACTGGGTATTAGGGCTGTGCAGAATTTTCAAATTCCAGCGGAATGAAATTTCACAGCATTTTTGAAATTGCACTGCAACTCCACTGAATTTCACAGGAAACAGAATGGTGGAATTCCTCAGCAGAAAATGATCATGGAATAATTTTCTGCAGAAAAAAAATGCTGTTCTGTGGAATATTATTCTGCGTATTTCAATATTTTCAGTGGAAATGGTTGAGGAATGATTTACCACAGAACAATGCTGTTCCATGGAATATTATTCTGTGGATCACAGCAGGTGGAATTCAATAGAAGATCCAGTGAAATTCCAGGCCCAGCAGAAATTCTGCCAGAGGAATTGTCATTGGACATTAATTTCACCGGCAGAATTCTGCATTCCGCACAGCACTACTCGCCACAGTCAGAAAGCCAGACTACATGATACAGGACCTTGACCCAAGGGCAGAATGGCAGATGCTAAGGCAGGATCCCCATGCAGGAGATAAATCCTCTGGGATTTGGCAGGCTGAGTGAGAGAACAAGTTGAAATGCAAAAACAGAATAAAAAAAATGCTCTATAACCAGTAGGTACTTTGTTTTTTATGTTCTACTGATGTATTTACCAGTTAATGTTGAATACTGCAGCTGCCTGGATTGCAGGAGATAAACACAATGGACCACTGGTATATTTTTTTCATCTAGTAATTCCTAAGTTCCCATGACCCTTTTCCCAATTGTTTTTTTATTGGAGATGATGTGTTATTTGTATATCCTGCACTGATTTCAAACACTTCTTCTGTACCCTGATAATTTTTTTACCACAGCGCTTATGCTTAATTCAACACTTGAAAAAGCACATTTTATTTATCAGTGCTCTGAAGCATGAACATCCTATCCCTTTACCATCTGAGCATGCAGGCAAATCTAGGGTCCCCAGAAATCATATGAACATATGAAATTTGCCAGCATATAAAGGCCTAGTGGCCTATCAAGTTTGATCGATTGTGCAGCTATCACCCCTTATTCTGCAGCTGCCCTTCCTTCCCTCCCACCCTTCCCTCCCTTGACCCCCTTGCCCTGTCCCAGCCTCTTTTGAAGCAGTCCACTGTTCTACTAGATACCACTTCTGCCAGTAACGCATTCCACTCAGCTACCACACTCTCTGTAAAAAAGTGTCTCCTCATCTCCCTCCTGAACCTTCCTCCCTCCAGTTTCATATCATGGCCCCGGGTGTCCTTCCCCTCCCTTACATTGAACAGCCCCTCCATGCATGTCTTGTTTATTCCTTTCATGTTCTTGAAGGTTTCAATCATATCCCTCCCTGTCTCTCCTCTCCTTCAGGGAGTATATGTTCAACTCCCTCAGCCTCCTCTCGTATGGTAAGTCCTCCAGTCCCTTGATCATCTTTGTCACCCTACATGGCACCCCCTCCAGTAACCTCATGTTCCTCTTCAGATATGGGTGCCAGTACTACATGCAGTACTCCAGGTCGGGTTTAATTAATGATCTATACAGTGGCAGAATCACCTCCCCCCACCTCGAGGATATACCCCTTGCAATGCAACCCAGCATTTTGTTGGCCTTTGCAGCTGCCTTCCTTCATTGTGCCAAGTTGTTCATTGACCCATAAAGAGCACCATCAGATCCTTCTCCTCCTCTGTCTCAGCTAGCTGCACTCCCCCCAGCTGGTAACTCCTCCTTGGGTTTTTATCCCAAAAATTCAGAACCTTGCACTTTCTGGCATTAGACCCCAGTTGCCAGGTGTCCGACCAGGTTGCCAGCTTTACCAGAACATCCTGCAACCCCTGCCACCCCCCTAGGTTATCCACCACTGCTCCTATTTAGGTGTCATCAGCAAACAGTCTGATCTTGCTCTTTATGCCTGGTGATATGTCTGCAATGAACATCCCAAACAACACTGGTTCCAATACTGAGCCCTGCAGAACACCACTCATCACTACCCTTGGGGATGAGAGCTCCTTCTCACTGCTAAACACTGTATGCCTTTTAGCTGCTGCCAGTGGTATGGCCAGTGGCTCAGTCACATCATTGTACTTCTTCTGCCTTTTTAGATCCAATTAAGGATGAGATTTGCATGTCTGACCTCCTGACTGCCCACTATGCCCCAAGACCCAATGCTAATGGAACAGAAAGTCAAGTGACCATGCAGCTCTCATTTACCCAGACTCTGTTTACCCTTCTGCTTTGACTTTACTCCATTGAAGAGTGCTGTCAGGCCAAAGCTGCATTCTTTAACTAACTTGTCTTGTTTTACTGAAAAGACTGACCTTGTTGTATTGATCAACAAGATCAGGGATGTTAGACAGCACTTGTAAGATGATAACACCATGACATGTACACAAAAGGTTTGCTAAGAACTGCTTTCCCCTTGCTTCTACAATGGTGGGCCAGATGCTACAAGCCTAGTTAAATAAAATGATGCCCTCATGTGAAGGGATCTTAACTGGCTGAGATATATACAAGCATTTGTCAATGCTGAACTTTCGCTTGCAGGTATTTGCAGTGGTGTTTGGCATGTATGGTGCTTTACCCTAATGCCCTGTGCGATTGCTGGTATTTGCACAATAAATTGTCAGCATGATCTTTTTGTTACCCCCATTGTGTGCTACATAGGCGGAAACACGTTTTGGGCAGGATGTGAAAAATGACAGCTGTACTGCTCATAAGGAAGTGTGGTAAAATGCCAATGTTGAAAATCTGGAGTGGAAATATTGAAAATTCGCAAACCTACGAGCGTGCGTGGGAACTGTGCAACGCACGCTCATAAAACAGCCATTTTTAGGAATTTTTTCACCAAATTTTCAACATTGCCATTTTAAAACCTGTGCTAATGACCAGTGTCACTGTGATTTTTTTACTGTGTCCCATACATTGATTTCGCACACCGACTGCGCCATTGTGCACTACATGGGGAAGACATTTTGGGCAGGATGTGAAAAATGACAGCTGTACTCCTCATAAGGAGGTGTGGTAAAATGGCAATGTTGAAACTCTGGAGTGAAAATATTGAAATTCACAAACTTACGAGCATGCGTGGAACTGCACAATTGCACTCAGAAACAGTTATTTGTAGGAATTTTTTGCCAAATTTTCAACATAGCCATTTTAAGATCTCTGCTCATGAACAGTGACACTGTGATTTTCTTAGTGTGTCCCATACACTGAGCTTTATACACCGACTGTGCCATTGTAGCGCCACATGGGCAGAAACACATTTTGGGCAAGATATGAAAATGACAGCTGCAGTGCTCATAAGGAGGTGTGGTAAAATGGCAATGTTGAAAATCTGGAGTGCAAATATTGAAAATTACATAAGCGTGCGGCGTGCGTAGGAACTGCGCAATGCACGCTCGTAAAACAGTCATTTTTTGGAAATTTTGCACCAAATTTTCAACATGGGGTTTTTGGGACCCCTTCTCATGAATGATGTCACTGTCATGGCGTTATTCGAGGCCGAAGGGTGATTTTGCGCAGTGACTGCGCGGTGCCTGAAATCACCGTTCAGGCCCTGAATAACACCATGACAGTGACATAATTCGAGAAGTCTAAAACTCATGTTAATTGGTGCAAAAATCAAAAATGACTGAGATAACTAATAAAGTTGAACCCCCATGTAGCCCATTATACAGCTTACGGCATTTCCTCAGTTCTTGATCGGCTTTGAAGAGTGCAGGCGTGTTCTCGGTCCACCAAAGATCATCGCGCCGGAGTCCAGAGAGTATGGGGTGGGGGTGTGGGGAGGCTGGGTGCGCAGTGGGTGGGTGCGGGTTGTGGGGTTGGGAGGCAGGCCTGTAAGGAACGTTTTGTTTTACAGGTTTAAACAAAACAACGACTATGTGGGACCTTTACCACACTGGGGTGGGCTCCCAGAATGGCAGAAGATGTGTGGGGGCCGAGGAGCAGACGGGGTTGGGCACCCCGTCGGCAAACTCACGAGGGGACGAGGGGATCCGGCGGGGATTGGGCACCCCCCATCGGCAAAACAAATTAATGGTTTGCCACGCCGCAGCAGGATGGCTTGGGGACCATGGAGCCGATGGGGATTGGGCACCCTGTCGGCAAAACAAACAACCTTTGCCACACTGGGGTGGGCTCCCAGCGTGGCAGGAAAGCTTTGGGGGGGGCGGCGTGACGCGTGCAAGGGCAAGCACATGATGGAGGGGACCACGGCGGTGCTCAGTATGGCAGTGATGTTTTCCTTTGAAGCAGAGGAACACCTCTGTCATACTGAGCTCCTGCACCCATTGCAGCAGGACTGCCACGCCTGCTCAAGGGAGCAGTGCATTGGGTGGGAGAGGCACACCTCCAAGTGTGCTACTCTCCCAAAATGTTCCTTGCGCATGCGAGCAAGCGAATGTAAAAATGACATGGGAAAACCATTTTTGTCAAAGTACTAGGAATGCCAAAGTAAAATATTCTTAGAGAATATTGGGGGGGGGGGCATCTGATTAGATTTTGAAGCTGGAAAATTGCTCACTGGATGCAAGTTATTCAGTTGTCCTGCACCACAATTAATTCCAGTTCTCAGGGTAGGAATACTGTAACAGCAGAGTAGGAAAAAACACGTAGTTGGCATAAGTTTGTCCTAATCACTCAACACTAAAGCTGAGCGGAATGTGGAATTACACCATCAGAATTCATGCCTGGTAAGTCCGCATCCAAAATGCATTTCAGGATTTCTTTTTGAAGTCTGCAGAATTTTGCAAAGCATTTCTCTGTAAACTATGTGAATAACTTTTTACAGATTATGTAAATCATGAATAATCTTCAACAGCTTGCAAACAAGGAATTTCCAGTTTATGTAAACTGCAAATTACTAATCTGCACAAAACCATTCCACTTTCAAATTTATTGCAGAATAAAAATGAAAAAAAAAATCACAGTTGGCTTTATTGACTCCAATTACTCAGCATACCATGACTTTCACATTATTGTTTGCTTTAGGGAAGGGCTACTGCCTCTGTATAAGTCACCAGTTCAGCCTCACCTGGTGTACTCTGTGGACTTTCAGAGTTCTCATATAAAGAAGGACAAGGACCGCCCAATGGCCCAGTGGAAGCACCATGAGCTGTTGTGCTGAAGGTCTGGGGTTCAGGAGTGAACCTGGGAAGTCAGTTAGGAGACCAAGGGGCTGGGAGGCACTGCAGTATGGCAGTGCTACCAGCCAGGGGAGGGAGGTACACATCTTACAGCACCGTAACTTCCCCTGCAGTCAGCCTAGAGAGCTGGTCTCCCCTGTAGGATGTCAGTATATGCGAGCAAGGGACATGCATGAGGACATACAGATTGCTCCATGGAGCCAGGGAAAGAGGGCAGGAAGGGCAGAAAACCCAGAAAAACCCTATGCACAGTGATGGCCCTCTATGATGGCATTGGTGCCCTTGGGTTCCATCTCATGTGGATCCCTGCCAGAGAGATGGTGGAGGGAGTGGTGGTTGGGTCTAGGGGTGCCAGCAATCAGTCTGAAGCATCTGGAAGAGGTCATCAGGGGCCCAAAAAGCTGTATGTAAAGAAGGGCAGGGACATGTTGACAGCATTACAGAGAATGGTAATCAAGGTGCTCCAAGGACAGTAAGAAAGGACATATGAGGAGAGGTTAGCATATCTGACATGTGCACACTTGAAGTGAGAAGAGAAAGAGTGGATATGATTGAAAGATACAAATACATTCATGGGTGGTAGTGGATGGCAAGGTGGCACATTTACCAGAGATACCAGGAAATACTTTTTCATGGAGAGGGTGGGGGAAGGGTGCAAATGGCAGCTGGAGGAGTTGCTTTGTGCCAGATTAGTAGGGTGATTCAAGAGAAGGTGAGATGGTAACAAGGGCTTGATAAAGACCACACCAGAAAGGAAGGTGGGAGTGAGGAGCCTCTTGGGCTCTTTCATTCAGCATTAGTTTGTTAGGTGTAGGTAAACAATGGGCCTTTTTCTCCTAACCAGATCTGTGCCTCATTGTTTCATTTTTATGTGTTGTTGGGCCATAGTGGGAGAATGGACATAGGGCCACATTTTCAGAGCTGGCTGGCTGAGCATGCAAACAGGTGCGCTGCATGTAAAAATAGGGCTGGCTGGCTCTGGCACCATATTCAAACAGATAGCATGATCTGAACTGACCGTGCTATCTGTTTGAATTTAAGACCCTGGTAGCATGGCTCACAGCATGCGGTCGCCATGTTTGGTGCAGCACTATCAGAGCACGGGGCTGAAGACCGTCCATAGGGTTAAAGTGCAGCACATACAAGTGAGAGCCGCAGCCCCCATGGGCGATATTCAGCCCAAACATGCAAATGAGCCCATTGGGCATGCAGAGTGCTAAGGGCCCATTTCCATGCCCATTATGGGCTCATCTGCATGTGAGTGCCTGTCCCGAATGCACAGGACCAGGATCCCCCCCCAGCCACAATCTCTGTCCCCAGATAGTAATGAAATAACATTTGTGGCTCAGCGGTCCCTCCCCTGCCCTGATCATTGTCCCCATACATAACTAATATAAAATAGGTGGTTCAGCAGTCCCTGTCCTGCCCCCAATCTCCTACCGCTGCCCTATGTCATATAAATAAATCCCTGGTGGTCCCTCTACCATTCTACGATCGCCACCCCATTTTACATAAGTACGTCCCTGGTAGTCCAGTGGTCCCTCCCCCTTTCCCATTCTCCAGTTACTGTCCCAACCCAAGGAAATAACTTCCCTGGTAGTCTAGTGGCCATCTGTGTACTGTCAATGGCTGGGTACCCTGGTGGTTCAATTGTCCCTCCTCTGCCCCAATCCCTGTCTCCATACATAAATAAAATAAAATTTGTGGTTCATCAATCCCACCCCTGCCCCAATCCCCACCCTGTGTCATGCAAATAAATCTGATTTGAGGAGGAATGGGACAGGCTTTGTGCATTCCAGTACTTTGTCACACTAGTGAACTAAGAGGCTCTGCTTACCTTGTTCATACCGCTCAACTGTCCATGATTTCTTGAGACATCCCTCATTTTACACCTCAGAATTACTCAGTCAACTTCAGGTGACATCACTGTGGGTATGGCAGCTTATCCCCTGCCACCTTTCTAGTGCTTCGAGAACCATAATCAGTGGGTATCCTCATCCATCCCATTAACCAATGCATGATCATAAATCTTTTGGCTGCCAGAGGCCAATCCTCTTGACTCCAGCTGAAACTCCAATCTGACACTTCCCTAGCAGAGAGAAGAAACAAAGACAAACCCCCAAACCCAGGCACATCATGCAAATGACAGAACTGTCCACAATTATTAACACCAGATGTAATGTGAATATAGCATAATTTTACTCCAAACAGGATAATATAATAAGACAGGTGAAAACATAGCAATGCAGCCGGGTGCCTACAAGCCAAAACCTGGCCCCCAGCCATGAGGTATAACAGAAGGTATGCAGGAAGCCCTATCGTCCCCCATCAACAAGACTGAATCAATAAGTACACAAGCAATCTGCTCGAAAAGTAACAAACAGTATCAATATAAAGATTCCCACTGAAACAGTGAAGGGATACATGTGATTCCAGCTGCCCTAAGGCAAACCAAAGGTTGTCTCACCAGGGAGGGACTAAAGGTGGCAGGTATTATCACCTTTACCAGGTGCGTAAATACCATTAGTATTTAAACTCCCTCTACCCTTTGACACAATCCACTGTAATCTGGGCTTCCTCTGAGAGCAAACTGTTTCTGTTAAGTGCAAACTGTCTCAAAAAAGAAAGAATGAAGAGCTCACCATGGTGACTCACCAGTGCATCAAGTCTTTGGCAGTCATGTGTTTATCTAGTAACAAAGTAATCTCTCATGTGAGAGGAGCACTAACATAGTTGGAGCAACTCCTTTTTGGGGTTATACACAGGAAATGTTTACAATAACATCCAAGTGCCTGTGTACTGAGCTCAGAGGTATTGGGGAGAAACTCCTCAGACTAGAATCAGCGGTCACAGATGATTCTCATGACCTGAGTGAGGTTGAAATATGGATATCAGCAGTTGAGGCCTACCTTATGGAGTACTCAGAGACCAGGACCTTTACACAGATGCTATACTGAGTCTCCATAGCAAAGAGCTGCAGTTGGAAAGGAATGTGGAGGATTTGGAAACTAGGCATTGGGGCAACAATATATGGATCCACGACCTGCCTGAGAGAAGCAAGAGTGGTAATCCAACAGCGTATACTGAGGGCCTTATTAAATAGCTTCTAGGGCTGGACAAGTTCCAAAACTTGAAAGTGATCCATCCCGTCGAGCAGTCTCAGCACCTACAAAGGATTCAGACGTCAGCCCTCACTCTTTTATGTTGGATTTCTTGGGCTACAGGGATAAAATTGACATTTTGAGACAAGCCTGGGGAAAGATAAAGATTCTGTTCAACAATGTGAGGCTCCTTTTTGAGCATGATTTCATACTGATCACATTGGCACAGCATAAATTTGTGCCAGCCATACTAACAGAGCTTAGGAATAAGGGTCTCAAAGCACAATTGGAGTATCCTGCATGTCTCAGAGTAGTCACAGTCACAGGCTGTCAGCTGTATGAAAGTTTGACCAATGCTGAGCCCTTCCTTGCCAAACAGAGTATACAAACAGAGGAAACTTTAAGGCATCTACACCTGGAAGAATTAAAGACACAACAATGGCAACAGCAGAGAAAGGCCAAGTTTGCAGAATCCTCTCCATGCTTGAAAGCCACTTGGGCATGGCTGAAGGACAAAAAGGACTTGCCACCTAAACTTGCTGCCTCTCAGGCATCGACTGAAGAAAACTCTGCAACCCTGAATCATTCCAGGGCACTACAACTCCTCCAAACACCTGACTGTTCTAAAGTATGGTGATTAGTATAGCTACAGTGGCTCACAAAGTGTTCATGTGTGTTTACTGAGACAGTGGGTTCTTGATGAAAATGTGTACCTTAATGCACAGCAAAGCAAAGTGACAAACAGCACTGTTGATTCATCAGAATCACTGGTATAATCTCTGCTATCACACATGATGACAGCCATGTTTGTTTTCCTTGCATGACTTCACAGTGTCACAGTTTAGCACCATAAAGAATTGAAAGAGGGCATGGAAATAGGAGTACTAGTCAGGAAACAAATGCTGTAAAAAAACAGACTTCAGCTAAATGGAACTAAAAAAAAACATACATAGACACTTCCAAGAAAGGGCATGTAACTACAATATCTTTATTGAAGCAAAACTAATAAAATCACTTTAAGCTATTAACAGTCCACTGTAAAAAAGTGTTTTTTCCCACAAATATAGCTTATAGTCAACTTTGATTGTTTAGTCCCTGTGGTTGCAAAGCATCGAGGGTAGAGATTTATCATGTCTATCTCTCTGTGCAGGAGAGTACACAACCTGTCACTCCATCTCACTGGAACTGGAACATGCTTGAGGGCTCTAAATTTAAAGCCCTGTGTCCTGCTCTGCAGTGCACCTCCCTGAACTGTGCACTCAGGGTATTGTTGAAATTCTGATTTATAACTGCTCTTGTATTATATGGAGATGGCCAAATAATACTATACAGTAGTATCCTATACAAAAAAATCCTGGTAATACAACAGTAGCCAAAATGAAATAATACCATTGTTGCTCCCCGATAATACTATTGTTCAGAGGTGATAATACCATCGTTTCAGCTCTGAACGATAGTATTATCACAGAAATGACACTGCTAGTGTGTGTGTTGAATTTTGTTGACCCAGTAAGCCCACTGGGCCTAGAAGTCCCTTTTTCAGGGGTGACCGGGGAATGCAGATGGTAAGCAATTGAAATTGAACCAGGTTAAGCTGTTGGTGGTATTTTTAGTGAATGAGGGAAATTTGACCAGGACACCAAGGAAATTCCCCTACTTTACCAGCAGGGGGCTTGACTTCCTGTGGAGTGGAGGAGCTCAGTTTGGAGCTGGACAGCAGTGGAGGAGGAAGCACTGATGTGGCAGGGGAGATGGCCACTCAACAGGAGCTGGTGGATGGTTTGGACATCAGTGAGACAGGGGAGAGGGCCTCCTCTCCTGGTCTCGGAATGCAAATAATGGAGGAGACAGGGGTCTTTAGTATGGAAGGAGAATTAGAATTTGAAGATATGGTGGAAAATATACTTCATGCTGAGGATGAGGGAGATACCCCTGTGAAATTTGTTTCAGTGGAGGATCTTACAAAATTTTACAATTCTGAGGAGAAGGATGGAGCAAACAAAGAAAGCGAGAATGCAGGGCAAGCATTGTGACTTCTGATTCAAGCAGAAGAATTGCAGCACACACAAGAAAAAATTCAGCTGCAAACTCAATTGGCGGACCTACGAGACTCCGGGCTACCTGTCATGGGAGTGGAGAAAACTGTCAGGAAACCCGATGACGTGGAAGGATCAAAGGCCCAGCCAAAGCGGGTGTGTAATCTGTTGATTTAAAAGTACTGACAGTAGCGACTGGGGAAAGTAAGCGGGCTGGCAGTTCAGACACGAGTGAAAGTGTGTGCCTAAAGCCAAACCCAGTAATCAATCAAATATGGTGAAAACTTCTTTGGAAAAACAAAGAGTTGGTGCAAACGTTATTTTACCTTCAGTATCTGGAAGCACTCAGAAAGGGCTTGGCCCAACTGCTACTCACAATACAGATTTGAAAATTGGAACACTTTCTAAAGTATCTGGGTTTGTGGCAACTCCTTTAAACATTTGCAGTAATACATATAAAGAAATAAAATTTGAATCCAATGCCCCAGAGTCTCAATCAACGGCCACTCAGTTTTCTTTCACTGCTTCAACCATACGAAAAACGGGTCATAAAGACTTTCAGAAAGATAAATGACTGGCAATGACTTCAGCAAACAGACATATTGTAAAACTTACTGCAGGAGATCAAGATAAACAAAATCTAGATGTTGTTCCTTCCCCTGTGGAGAATTCTGTCTGGTCTCCTAGCAAAGCTTTGCAAGAGTCTGGTTGGAAACAAAACCCGGAAGGGACTTGGCTAGCCGATCCAGCATGGGATGGTTAATCACCATTTATCCCAGCTCCCCAACTTGGGTCCCTGGGGAAACCATTGTAAAAACAGATTTATCCACCATTACCAGTAGAAATGTTGCTGCTACAGTCCAAACCAAATCACAAGACATCCAAATTACGACGGAAAATGGGCCGGCCCAAGCTTCAGTGGTGTGAGAACCTGGGACCACTGGTTTAGAACATTCTATTCTTGAAAACTCCAGAATTGAGCAGGAAAAGTCACAGGATACTTCTAAAGAACAAACTGGACATATGCAGCCCTTATTATCTGATTTGTTTGCTAATATTAGGAAAGAGGCAGCTCCTAGAAGAAATGCAGTTAGAATCAGATATAAGGGTGGTATGGAGGAAAGATCAGATATGCACTTTGTGGGGAAAATATTATTAAAAGATACATTGAAGTTTTCTCCCCACGAGGTGTTTGCATTCATTAACATCTCGGGGGAGGATAACTTTGATGTTAGCTTCCGCTCAGCTCATTTCTTAGACTTATTTTGGGAAAGGTATACACAGGTCAAGTACTCTCCTATCTGGTCCCCCGTTGTGGTCATCCCTCTGTCTAAACCACTGGTCAAATTTGTCACTGTGATGTTCAGAAATGAGGGGGTGCATGTTGTAGATATTTCATATTGGGTATCACAAAAATGTGAACTATTGGGTGATCCTGAGGCAATATTGGATACCAAATATTTTTAGACAGGGGGTGGAAATATAAAGTCAAATTGCGGACCACAGACACTGGAATTCTACATATCCCTAACTCATTTATGTTAGGAAAAGATGGAGGTGTGTGCTTCTATGCCGGCCAGCACCGTGCTTGTAATAAGTGAGGTTCCAAGACTCATATTTCTAGTTCATGTGACAAGCCAAGATGTAGTAATTGTGGGGAGGTGGGCCACATATCTTTCCAATGCGCATCCCACACAAGATGCGACCTATGTGAAGATTTTGGACATGTTTTTGGTGAATGTTCGTGGTCTGCAAAAAATGCTGCTAGCAATGTCAGCCCTGAGTTATATATACAACAGGCACAGGACATGGCTCAGCTGCAGGAAAAATTACTTCCCAAGACTCCTGATGTAGAGTCTCATCCCGTCACAGAGATAGTGGACTTATGTAAAACAACAGAACAAAATAAGGATGTAGAGGTATGTCTCCCCTCAGAACCCCAGGATCCCTTGGTGGGTCCAGGTCCAGACATTATGACACCTGTCTGTTATGATGATTCTGAGCAAATAGTAGCCCCGTCACCATTACCAATGTCTCTTCAGCAGAGAAGCCGATCTTCTAGAAACCTAAGATCGGTCTTAGATCCCCCCCCATCTTCCTCATTTGAGGGTGAAAACCCCTATGCAGTTTTAACCCCAAAATGGGGCGATTCTGACATGGACCAAGAGGAAGGTGATCGTCTTTCTAAAGAAACTGGAATGGAGTTTCAGAAATCTGATTCAGCAGGATATAAAGGGAAAAAGAAAAAGAAAAAAAAGAAAAAAAAAATTGATGGATTTACAGGATCTCTAACATTCCTTACTTCTGGATGCTTTAAGAATTGGTATGTTAAATGTACACAGTATACTTAATTCAGGGAAACAACAGGTTGTTTTTGATTTTATTTATCAATCTAAATTAGAAATTTGTTTCTTACAAGAAACTTGCGCCTTCTCTTTGGATAATATTAGATGTTTTCAAGGGGATTGGGTTTGGGGTCCCTCATATTGGTCCTTTGGACAGAACAGTGCTGATGGACTAGGTATTTTATTTAATGCTTATTTTCTTTTTACCTGTTAAAACTGGTGGGCATTATGCCTGGTAGAGCTTTACTGTTAGATGACAAATGGAATAATAAAGCATATCATTTGATAAATGTTTATGGACCTCAACTAAAAGATGGGAGAGTAGCATTATTCAATGCCATCAAACCATATTTAGTTACCTCTAATCACGTGATTTTTTTGTGGAGATTTAAATTGTGAAATACCATCTCATACATGAAAGATTAAACCAAACTCAAAAATTTACTATGATTCTAATGCCTTGTCAGAATTGGTAGCCTCAGCTGACTTAATACATTGCAGGATATTGCAAGGAAAAGGGCCTGACTTTACATATAAAAGAGGGAAATATGTATCAAAAATTGATCATGTTTTTGTGTCCAAAGATGTTGCATCAGTGAAAATGACTGCATATCCTGTGGAATTCTCAGATCATATAGCATTATTGGTTGACTTCTCCAAAATATCGACATCAAAACCATCTCTTTCTAGATGGAAGTTGAATGTAAATACTTTAGAGCACACTTGAGTCCAACAAGGTATACAGGATATTATTACAGCAAAATGTTCAGTGGGTTTTTTATACTCTGATATAGGCCAATGGTGGCTAGACACAAAAGAGGATCTTCAAAAGTGGCTTACTGTAAATACCATGGGAAGCACAAAGAAAATACTAAATTTTTAAAATATCTTTCGCTACGTCAACAGCTTTTTAAATTATTTTCTTGGTCTAATACCTCAAAATTTGACTATTTGACACAAGTCAAAAAAATCAAAGACCAAATGTTGACTTATCAATATGACCGAGCAAAAGCTTTAACAGTCTTATTTCAAAATGATATTAAGAAATCCCAGGAGGGGAACCCTATTGGGCTTGTAAATCTTTTAAGAATAACACTGAGATGGATTCTTTATTTGATTCCAAAGGGAAATTATGTTATTCAGAGATGGATTTATGTAGGATCATTAAAACCCATTATGTCTCATTAGAGCCGGATATATTTCCCACAGATCAGGATATTACCTTATTTTTGACACAACTCCATGTTCCTATAACCCCCTTGCAACCAGACAGTGGAAATTTTAAAATTGGTTTACAAGAAGTAGAATCTGCTATTTCTAGTATTTCACCAGGTAACTCTCCTGGTTTGGATAGCCTACCTATAGAATTTTATAAACAGTTTACAAAGGAAATATCAGGCTGTTTAGAACTAGTGTTTAACTATTTTTACCAGTTAAATGTAATCCCCTCTCCTTTCTTAGATGGAATTTTAATCTATCTCTATAAATCCGGAGATAGTCAGTTAATTTCAAATTGGAGGCCTATTACTATGCTAAATACTAATCATAAAATCTTGGCACATATTTTAAATAATAGATTAAAGATTATGGCCATGGAGGTGATCTCTCCTGTACAGTATTGTGGGCTACCATCCCGGAAAATACAACATGCTCTCAAGGTCATTAGAGACGTGATAGATTTTTTTATCTTTATCAGGAAAACATGGTACCATTATCCCGATCGATCAAGAAAAAGCATTTGTTCATGTCTCCCAGTCTTATCTAATCTTGGTATTACAACATTATGGTATTCTGGAATCATTAATATCCTATATCAAATTATTATATTCTCACACAACAGTGTTTCCTATAATAAGAAGGTCCATAACCTCAGGGATTCAGACTCAAATAGGGGTGTACCAGGGATACCCATTGAGTCCATTATTGTATAATTTTTTATTGGACCCTCTTTTACGAATATTGTCAGATGTCCCAATGTGGCAAGGTATTAAAGGTACAGGAATTGGAAAGGAGCTATGTTTACAAGCTTATGCAGATGATGTGTGCCTTTTTTTTACAAATATTATGCAATTTTTCATCTTTTTAGAAAAAATGACAGAATTTACAAAAGTCTCAAATTCTAAAATAAATATACATAGAAGTAGAGGATTGTATATCAGGGTAGGTTATCTGGATCCTATAGAAATAGCAAGTCTTTCAATTTCTTCCAAACCTCTTAAAATCTTAGGAATTATATTTGGGCCACAAATCTTGGTCTTCTTAAATTGGGAAAATTATTTAATTAAACAACAAAATAGCAAATACAAAGTTCATAGATAGAAAAAATGGAATTTATCAAAACTAAAACAAATTCATATTATTAAACAATTTTTAATTCCAGGATTGTTATATATTGCAATGTTGTTTCCTCCACCTCAGGCACTGGAAACTAAATTGAATAGTTTGTTTTTTCAAATGCTGTGGGGAAGTAGACTTAACCCCATCCGTAGATGTTTTACATGCCTCCCGGTCAGGAGAGGGGGATTAGGCATGATAGATCCTATCATTTTTTTTCATACACTATTTCTTTCACAAACCGTTAGGTGCAGATTAAACCCAGGAAATGCTGCCCATATGGCTTGGTGTAGGTTGAATTTATGTTGTTATTTCAAGGCATAGGAAATAGTACCTCCAAGATTAGGAACCCATTTACATGTTCCAGATTACTTTAAATCAGCAGCCTTTAAAATTTATAGATGGAATTTGACAAAGCTCCAAATTATGTCGCTGTCTGGAAAAAAATTATATGAGTTGGTGGGAAATTGTTACCCTCTTGATCCCAGTTTTAAACATTGTACAGTAGATAAGAATAAGTATGTTATTATCCAACTAACTAACCCTAGGATTACCCCCAGATGTGGGAACATCTCTGGCTGTCTGTTTATGGCAGAGTACAGATTAGGGGCAATGCAAAACATAAAGCATTAGAGGAAAGGAATTGTCTTTACCCTGATTGTGTAAACATAGAAGAATCTATGGATCATTATTTATTAACTTGTTCCTATTCTAGTGCATTATGGTCATTTCTAGCAGCTAAATGGAATTTACCTTGGCTTAGAAGTATGACTTATGAATTATTTGTTTTAGGACAATATGCTTCATTTGGACCCAGTTTTCACCACGATACACTGATTTTTTTTTTATTTTGTCTAAAGTTTTTTTTGTGGCAAGCTAGATGTAGATGGGTGCTGACTCAGAGTAGAATGTCATATAATGCTGTTCAGATTTTAGTTAGTCAAGCAATGAATAATGCATATGATACAGATGTATTACTTTCAACACCTCAACAGGTTCAAACTTGGTGGACAGGGTTCTTATTTTTTATAAAATATAAGTGAATACTTTCAAAAGATAATATATTCCAAGGTTTGGAACTGAAAAAAAAAGTGGGGTAAGGAGGGAAAGAGAGTCAGTATGGTTTCTTTTTTGTTGTTTCTTATTTGTTACCTATGTACCACATGTATCCTCTGTATACTTTAACTGTATGTGACCATTTCTTATGTATGATTATGTGGTATGTATGATGATGAATTTAATAAAACTACCCCTACTCTTTTTGATAAGTGCCATGGGATCTTTAACATCCACCTGAACTACCACCAGAACAGGCAGATGGGACCTCGGTTTAACATCTCATCCGAAAGACAGCACCTCAGAAGTGCAGCACCCCCCTCATGCTGCATGACAGTGTCAGTACTGGGATGTTAACCCAAGTGCCAGATGTGGGAACTGAGCCCACAGCCCTCCGTTCTCCCAGCCTCAGAGGCGAGTGTGCTACCTACTGAGCCAATGACACTGCCATCCCATTCTGCTTGCCACACAGACCAGTTGTCAAGGTGCCACATTTCTGAAGTGACTGCATGTATTCTTATTGGCAGTTTTCCTCTGTGGGGCGGGCAGATCAACTTTTAAAACAGATCAACTTTTAAAACATGGCAGTTGTTTCCCCTCGCTTTGCAGACAGTCACCCATATTTATTTGCTTTTCTATTTAATCACCAAATTATCTGCTTCATCTTTCATTCACTGAAGGATGACAAAAGGGAAAGGTAGGACTTACTGCCTCAGAATAAAAAAAATGCCAAATTTAAATGTAACAGACATGCGAGGGGGCCGGGGATGAGCAAGCAAATGATTGAGACAGAGTCTTCAGCTGGTCAGTACAGCGCAAAGTTGGATGTCCTACAGAAAAAGACAGAATTTTTACACGCTTCCATATATTACAAAAAATAACAAACAGATGAGGGTGTATTTCATGGCAGTAAGAGCATCTCGAGGTTTTGGGGACTTTGGGAACGTCTCGAGCTTCGCTCTCAAGGTTCAAGTCCCCAAAACCTTGCGATGGTCTTACTGCCTTGTAATATACCCTCATCTATCTATTATTCTATTTATGTTCTCTTGGATGCAACAGTTCAGGGGTTGTATCATGTGACAGACATAAATGAGCCCACAGGGGCACCAACTGACATAAATATTAAAGTTTGTTTGACATTCTGTGTAACTTTGTAACCTATTGTTCACGCCAGTTTTGGAATGTAGACCTGTCCCCTATTTCTGCAAAATTTCAGATTTTACACCTGCATCTGTCGAAGTCCTGTCTGACACTTTGGCTTCTAGGTTTATTCCCCACAAAATGGCTATTTGTAATATGATCTCTCTGACTGCTACCCCTATGAAAGTGACTTGTGGCACTGGGCCCTCCAGGTGTTTTAATTCCTGATCTGCATGTAAAATACCATATCTCACTCTCACAGTTTTTCTCATTTCCATTGTCCTTATACTATAATCAGTTACAAAAGTTATGAATGGCTGTTGATTTGCATTTCTACTGTTGCACGTCCATGTGCTAACTGCTCATAGTTGACTGTCTCACCTGAGTGCATTGACTTTATTATATGCTTACTGGGTACTTTCAACAGAAAATATTTTTGCTAAATTGGTCCTTGTAACACAAGATCCACACAAACAGATGGTCTGATACCTTTTATTGGACCAACAGAGTTGTTACAAAAGGAAACAACACTAGGTGGCACAAGACCCTGCAATTGCGCTAGATGTAAGAGTTGTGAGCACATTTCTACTTCCGATTGTATCAATACCCCACAAAACAAACAATTCAAGATACAGGGGAATTATACTTGTGCATTTCAGAATGTTGTTTATTTTATTCAATGCAAGAGATGTCCACAAACAGGTTATGTTGGAGAAAATGGACAACCTCTCTGCACCCAAATGACATCACACAGACATGCTATTAAAATGAAGATGACAGATAAACTAATGGGGCAACTCTTTTCTCAGTCTGATCACTCCATCTCTGATATGTTTGTACTGGTTTTGAAAGGACATTTCAAAAACACATAATAAAAGCAGGCTTTTGAAGTCAGACTAATTTTACTTTTGAACATAGTGGATGATGGTATGAATATAGATTTGGGTTTTATGCCACATTACACTGCTTAAACAGCTCCTGTTTTTTCACCTGATTTAGGGACAACACACGGACATATTATTGTGGTACATGGTGGTATTTCATTATGTTTAGCTACAAAATGGTTTTATGGATCCCTTTGAACTGGTTACTGGGGGCATTCACTTTTGGATTTAGATTTATAGAACTGTTATTTAATACTACAGAAAATTAGGTATATATGGACACATGTTGATACATGGACATATTAGGATACCAGTATCTCAATTACAAGGGGATCTGTGTTAGGTTTGGGTTTTGAATGTACACATACACTAGTCACTTGCTTCAGAATTGCAGATATATCATGTTTAAAAAGCATAAGTTTGAATATTCATGACTAACATATTGTACACTGAGTTTAAGACAAATGTATCTAAACAGAACTTACACTGTACAAATGTGTGAAACAGCTGGTGAATGCTTAATTTACAGTAGGGTAGGTTTCATAGATTTCATAGATATGTGCCAGCAGAAAAGAACCTACTTGGCCCATTGAGTCTGCCCATTACCCCCTTCTTTACTTGCCCCCCTCCCCCATAGATACCCTGTTACCCACCTCACTCTCCCTAGACAACCCCTCATGCTTGTCCCATGCTCACTTGAATCCATCTACCATTCTGGTCTCCAGCACTTCCTCTGGCAGACTGTTTCAGAGTGCTGCCACTCTCTCCATGAAGTAATGCCCCCTCACATTACCCTTGAACCCGCCCCTCCACCCTCCTTCCATGTCCTCAAGTTCTATAATTTACCTTTCCTACAAACAAGCTCCTCCCCACCTTAGTAATCCCTTTTATGTATTTAAATGTCTCTAGCATGTCCCCCCTCTCCCTCCTTGTCTGCAGTGGGTACAAATTCAACACCCTTAACCTCCTGTCATACGCCCCCTCCAAGATATAAACCATCTTGATGGCTCTTCTTTGTGCACTTTCCATGCTCTTTATGTCCTTGTGTAGGTGCGGCCTCCAGAACTGAACCCTGTACTCTGGGTGGGGCCACACCATGGATTTATAGAGGTTGTCTTCTAACCTATTTTTTACTTAACACAAAGATATTTTCATATTTAGAAGACTTTTAACATTATTTGCAATGTATTGTTTAACCTTTTTTTCTTACAGTTTAGTCACTTACTAATTCAAACACAGACAGGGTTTTAAAATGAAACTTTAGTTGTTTTATGACTTTTTTCAGGGAGTGAGCTTTCAATTATGTGATGTTTAACATTGGAATACCTTTCTTTTGATGGAATGTTGGTGTCTTTATGTTGTTAAATTTTTTAAAGCAGTTTTAGCCAATGGGGATCCTAAACAACTTTTCATCTGTTTTCTTTTTTTGTGTGTATGATCTGAGTTTTCAGAAAATATGTTTTTCCAAACCAACTGCCATTGATTTCTGATGAAGGATTCTGTGTAATCAGAAAGTTAAAAGCAACCTGTTATCTTTTGTAACAAATTTGTTGGTCCAATAAAAGGTATCAGATCATCTGTTTGTGTGGATCTTGTGTACTTTCAAGAATTTCTCCACCCTTGAATGGACGTGGGATATCTTAACTCAGAACACAAGGGCTTGACACGGCTTACACAGTGCATTTTGTGGGGCAGATCATGAGTTTTCTAGAACTAAAACAGAAATTCACATTACGACAATCAGACTTTTTTAGGTTTCTCCAGGTGTGATATTTTATTATGTCAGGAATTAACTTACAAAATCTAAATAGCGAGAACTATGCACTGGAGTTTTTTTTGTTATTGAGGTGTCACATTAGCAGCCAAATTCAGATACATCTCAGACCTCTACAAAATATTAAACAAAAGGGAAACACATCTACTGGAGGCAGTATGGCTGAAATGGGAACAGGAGGAGGGTTGCCCCGCTGCAACTGGCTTGGGAAAAAAGGTTGCAGAGGGGGGTGGAAGGTTTCATCTTTGCCCTTATGGAGAGAATTCACTCTTTTTTTACTTTTTATTTTTACATTATCAATACAGAATTTATTTTATATTGCAGTTACGTGCACCTGTATAGATTGGTAAATATAGAAGGGCCAAAAAAAATATAATAAAATAAAATTCAATTGTAACAACATATTACCTATTCTGGCAATAAAGAACAATGAACAATACAGACCTAGGGCCAGATTCTAGAAGGGTGGCGCAAGCTGCCCGCCTGACATAACTGCTCCACCTGCAACTGCGACATTGACCCTGCACCCTATTCCTAGAAGGGGCAGGGTCATTGCAGCTCCGTCCTGTGACTTGTGACATGTAGCCAGGTATGCCGAACTGTGGGCGTACCTGGCGAGTATATCGCAAGCCGCAACAGTGGGGTGGCGCGGTCAACCCCCCTACCTGTGTCTGACCCAGAGTCACCAGCCACATACGCAGCATATACCCCTGTAGTCTAGTGCCCCTTCCCCTGAACAATGTACAAATATGACACCCTCTACTTCCCTGGTAGTATAGTGCCCCCTCAACTGTATAATAATAATTTTGATCCCCATATCCTAGGTAGTCTAGTGCCCCCCTGAACCCGAACTGTATAATATTAATTACAATCCCCATATCCTTGGTAGTCTAGTGGCCATCCACCCCCCCACCCAGCTGGGCCAGCCCACCGCACCCCCATCAGTCCCCAGCCAGCGACTGGCACAGCCCACCTCTCACCACCATGGCCAGCTGCTGACTGAGTTCAGTATCAGCACATACTGTAAAGGCGATCTCAGATATTAATATCTGAGCGTGTCTTTTCAGTACACACTGATACTGGACTCAGTCAACGGCTGGCCAAGGTGGTGAGAGTTGGCTGTGCCAGTCGCTGTCTGGATTGGGATAGATGGTGGCTGGCATGTGTTTGCTGGGGCCACTAGACTACTAGGGATATGGGGATCAAAATAATTTTATATAGTCTGGGGGCACTAGACTACCAGGGATACAGGGATCGAAATTATTTTGATACATTTCAGCCATTAGACCACCAAGGATACGGGGGTTCTTATTTATTTTTATACAGTTTGGGGGGCCACTAGACCACCAGGGCAGGCTTTATGCTGCATATGTGGCCGGCGACTCGTGGCATGGGTGGGGGGATGGCAACATGATGGCATGTCTGCAGGTGGGTCTACAGGTTCCTGGGGGCGGCCGTGGTGTAACCTATGTTGCTGGATCTCCTCCAGGGGTTCTTGTAGAATCCTGATGTGGGCACTTTGTGGCTGCCCTTCTAGAATGGGGCACAACTACTGCCGTAAACCCCTAACGCCATGTCACAGGGGGTTTATGTGGTGTAACAGCTGTTTGGCGCAAGTGGCCTGCAACATGTCACAGGCCACTTTGTAGAATTGCACATGTCGCAACTGCTGGTGTAAGTTGCTACATGCGCCATTCTAACTGCAGTTACACCAGACATAACCCTTCTAGAATCTGGCCCCCAGACCTTACATTTGTACAGATGGACAGTGAGGCAAGTAAAAAGTTTGATTATATATATCCTATAGTGGCTGCAAAAGCTACTTTTAAATAAAACATCAAGATGCAAAATAAAGAATTACTGCAACTATTTAGATAATTTTTAAGCATACACTGCTGGTGTTACATATGGAAATTGCATTAGACAGTTAAAGTGAAAAAAGTCTTTCCCTACTAACAATCAGGATTTTTAACACTTATACTGTTTCCTGGAACCAAAAAATATGCAATTAAATATGTAGCTGAATTTATTTTGTAATTAACCTTGTGATCTGCAACACATCAACACTTCCCTGTAGTAGCCTGTCAACATACCATCTATACCAACAATCTATATGTTTCTGATAAAAATGAAAGCCATAATACATAGTGTTAGAACTTAAGAAAAACATATAGATGATTTTTAAGTCATAAAGTCCTTTCAGACTATCTGGTCCATGTTAATTAGATATTGTAGATCGATATTAGTAAAAGTATATTTCATGTCCCATTACCGTTCTGGGATATGTGTGAAGCTTTACCACAGTCTCACGTTGCAAACTAACAAACTAGTGGAATGAAATGCAATCCTTAACAGATCACAGTAATAAAAGAATATTTCTCCCATTACAGAACAAGATTTTAGAAAGTAAACTTGGACTGTCAATGAGAGCAGATTTTACAATATATCACAGCAACAGATCCTCTCTTTCATCTCAGGGTCACACTGTCTTGTATAATAAGTCACTCAGAAAATCACAGATTATTAAGGTAATTCTCTAGCCACAGCTGTAGATGTGCTAGATGTGCCAGTAAGTAATTCACTCTCAATAGTTTTATCAGGCTTTGGAACAAATGCCTTTACATCGGACTCTGATTCTTTGTTCCCCGATGAAAAAGCAGACTCTATGTTTTTTTTCTGCAGTGCAGCTGAATCAACTATACCAGCCACAGTCATGAGTTCTTTTTTTTTTTATTAACTCACTTTTTTGCCCTTGGTGGTTTGTCATTCCAAACTGACACATCTGACCACCACAGAATCCAGTTTCTCAGCCAACTTCTGAATGACATGTAAAATGGCTTGGTAACTTACATTTACCTTCATAAATGAGCACAGTTTGGGGGAATGTGAAATCCTCTTGGTTTTTTTTGTGACCAACAGTAACTGAAAAAGTAATAGTCTGATTTTCAGGTCCGTGGCTCACACCCTCAACTGCGGCTGACAGACCATTTCCCAGGCTACATGAGACTGCAGTGGATCTGAATATATCCACAGGACTGACCCACTGTCTATTATCTGGAGTCCACCTCTACTGGAAATGCAGATGAGATGCTCAGCATTTTTCTTTTTTCCTTCCTCTATCTCTCTCGTATATGCTTATGTTCCATTTTTGACAGTGGGTTGAGCTCCAGAGCAGAATGATCCTTATCAAAGGTTTTACAAACAAGGAATATCAAAAAAGAGCACACTTTAGAAGTTTTTAGCTAAGCAGGTCACAGAACACAGCATGAATGCTGCTTCCTGTTTTCAGCCATATTGCCTCCGTTCCCCCCCATGAAGGTCACTGTTAATTTTTTTGGAATGCCCAAGATTACCAAAACATTTTAGCTCATTGGGAACTGATGCATGCTGGAGACACTGTGTGGTAACCTATAGCCATAACCTTTTTGGGCCTGCCCCATATTAAAGGGGTATTAGCAAGAGGTACACCTCGAGCGATGCAGAGTACTAGGGGTAGATATTCCATACTCCTTCCCTTCCCTTTCCTCATGCTTGGGGTCCCTTGGGAGGTACCTAAGAATAAATGAAAACAAAAACAAAAAGGCTGTTATTGATATTGACATTGACAACTATGGCCCTTAAACATGATAGGAAACCGTTTTTACACCTCTAGATGCCCTCCAGCTGTTCTTTTATTGTCTACCCAGTATTCTGATATGTTTTTGACCTTGTTTGTTAGATTAATAATCTAATTTTATTGTCTTTTTAACCACTTTGAATCCCTCTCTTCACAACTGTTGCTGCTCTCTCTTTTCATACTGTTTAAACATTTGATGACATCAATAGCACCATTCCAGGCCATTCAGATGAATAGCACAGAGTAGGAGTTACTGATGTCATAGAATGTCTTGGAAACATGAAAAGAAAGAGCAGCAGTTGGTGAGAAGAGATAAACTCTGTGCAGATCTGAGGGCACCACAAAGCTAAATTATTTATTTATCAAAAAATCATCAAAACATATTAGAATACATAACTGGCATGGAAAGGAAGTTGGAAGAGCAGTTAACTATGCAAAAATAATATCCTATCTACTTTAAGGGAAGAACCCTGCATTGGATAATGGATGTTGCACTGCAGGTTTCATCCTGGGTTAAACGGACACACGTCATCATGGAAATGGGAAGTAGAACAGCAGATGTTTTTAGACTTTGGGAGACCTTGAGACACATTCTGCATGGAAGACAACATGGACTGATATTTATTGCCTCTGTAATTAATGTGTCTTCCTTTTTATGTTGGCTTGCACATGTGCACCAGCCAGCATATTGCAGTAGTAGCAGATTTGGAGGTGAGGTCACTGTGGTCGAATGCAGGGCATGCATCAGTAGGTGTGTCCCTCATTCTGCTGCAGGCACTGATACCAGCAACACATAAACTGGCCACCAGATTACAGAAAAGGTCCCCTGCAATGAGAGCCAAGCTCGTCATGCAGCAGTGTGCCTTTCCTGGTGAAGCAGTTTAATAAACATGGCGGCATTGACTACTGCTCCGCAGAGCGTTAACTTCAGGGGAGCCCAATCCCCCAGTTGGCATGCCCTGACCCACTTCATTTGCTGACAGGGGAGCCCACTCCCTGTCGGCATAATGCTCCCTCCCTTCCATTTTACATGTGTGCCAAGGGGGTGCCCAATCCCCCTCAGCATCATGCGCCCCCCCAACAGTGTTTCTTTGCTGATGGAGGCCCAATCCCCATTTGCTTTAGTCCCCCCTTCCCAGTTTAATTTGCCAACATAATGCCCCCATTTTATTTGTGTGCAGAGGGGGGTGCCCAGTCCCCTCTGCTCTTGCCCCCCCTTCACCTTGCTATGTGCTGAGGGGGTGCTCAATCTCCTGTCAGCTACAGCACCCCCAAAACACTCAGGTGGCATGTTGGGAGCCCACCCCAGCATGCCAAATGCCCCTATGAAAAAAAAAAGGCCTGCAATGTTGGTTTTTTTTTCAAAACCTGTAATTCAGAAAATGGTCCCTCGTGGTATGTCCTGCTCCCTCCCTCAATCTGCACCCACCCTCTGCATACCCCACCTCCTCACACACCTCTCACTCCATACTTACCTCTGGAGTCTGGCGCGACGATCTTCGGTGGACCGGGAACATGTCTGCACTCTTCAAAGCCGACCACAAACTGAAGAAAAGCCGGTAAGCTGTATAATGGCATAAATAGGGGGTTTTCAACTTTGGTGCATATCTTGGCCATTTTTGGGAATTTTGGCACCACATTTTCAACATGGGGTTATTGGGATCCCTCCTCATGAATTCAGTTACTATTACGGCATTATTTGGTCCCAAAAGGTGATTTTGCAGTCACTGCATGGAATCACCTTTTGGGACTAAGTAATGAAATGACAGTGCTACTGTTCATGAGGGAGGGCTCTAAAAAAGTCTATGTTGCAAATTTGGTGACAAAAATCAAAAAAATTGCTGTTTTATGAGCGTGCATTGTGTAGTTTCCACGCACGATCGTAACTTCATGAATTTGTAATATTTTCACTCCAGATTTTCAATATAGCCATTTTCCCACACCTCCTTATTTCTACTGGATGGACTGGGTACAGCTGTCATTTTACATATCCTGGCCAAAATGTGTTTCAGCATGTCCGGCGCAGAATAGCGTGGTCGCGGTGCAAAATCAGTTTTTGGGACAGTTTGACAAAATGACAGTAACACTGTTCATGAGCAGTGGTCCTAAAATGCCTACGTTAAAAAATTTGGTGATGAACGTCCATAAAATGACTATGTTACAAGCATCTGTTGCGCAGTTTCCACGCACCCTTGTACAGTAACTTCACAAATTTGCAATATTTTCATGCCAGATTTTCAACACTGGTATTTTTTCACACCTCCTTATGAACAGTACAGCTGTCATTTTTCACATCCTGCCCAAAATGTGTTTTCACACCTGTGGTGTACAATGGCGTAGTCACTGTGCTAAATCAACTTTTGGGACAGATTAAGAAAATTACAGTGCGACTGTTCATGAGGGGAGGTCCCAAAATGCCTATGTTGAAAATGTGGTTTAAAAAAACACAAAAATAATTGGGTTACGGAAGTGCGTCACCCAGTTTCTATGCATGCTCATGACTTCACCAATTTTTCATATTTTCACTCCAGATTTTCAATGTTGCCATTTTTTTACACCTTGTCATGAACAATACAGTTGTCATTTTTCACATCCTGCCTAAAATCTGTTTACGTACCTGTGACGCCAAATGGCACAGTCAGTGTGCAAAATCACCTTTCAGCTAACAAACTGATACTGCCGCTGTTCATGAGGTGGAGTCACAAAAAGCTCATGTTGATCATTTGGAGTGAAAATACCAACACACGCCTATGGCGTTAGGGTTTCCAAATGTTACACCCCACCCTGTAGAGACTGATAGGTGTCAGGGGTGTGACTTGGGATCATCAGCTGTAATGCTCCCACCATTCCATCCCCACCCCCACCCTGCAACCACTGACAGGCATCAAGGTGTGCCTTGGAGTGTTCAGCCACAAAGTTCACCCCATTTTCCTATACTGCACTTACCTCAGCATATTTCCTTATGGAATGGGGTAAGTATAATGCCCAAGGACCCCAAAGCACACAACGACACTTGTCAGTGTCTACAGGGTAGGGTGAGGTAAAATGGCATGAGCGTTATAGCTGACAACCCAAAGGCACACCCCAATGCCTGTCTATCTCTGCAGGGTGAGTGTGGGGTTGGTGTCAGTTCAATACTTCACTGCTACTCCTGTTATGCGTCTCTAACTCCTGCACTACCAATGTCAATGTCAGCGAGACAACATTCAGCATTGACAAATGCTTGTTCCCATAGGGACACCGTGGCATAATACTCTGTTATAAAGGAGTGTTTATAATGGTTTAGAAAATGGGCAAAGACAATTCTCTATTCTGATTGGCTGAGACACTTATTTAGGTGGGCATTTATCAGACAATAGATGCCCACCAAATAAAAAGACCCAGCCCAAACCTGCCTGATATCCAGCAAAGTATCCTAGTGCCCAGCACCCTGCTTCCTCATTCGCTGAAGCGCTGGGCACACAATTTCAAACTGCTGCCATCTTTCACCCTCACTTAGCGACAGGGAAGTACATCAACAGTCAAATCTCCCAGGCTGCTCTACACAAGTAAGAAGCACACACCATATTTGGCTGTATTTCAAAAGTTTTCAGCAAGCAGCAGTTTTTTTTTTTTTTTTTTAATCACGACTTCCAGTACCCAGTAAAATATTTCCCATTTCAACTGCTCTTGTTCCGCTTTGGGCAATCTCTCCCCCCACTCACCCCGTGTTGCAACAGGACAAAACTACCGTTAAAAACAAACAACATTTTCTATAAAATGTTCCCATCCCTCACCAAAGTACTGTTCTTAAACGCAGTACCAGAGCCCCTTGCTCTCACAAAAGCTGGCTGACCTAGAAATCCTGTAAGCCAGCAGCGTGCCCACTTCTCCAGGGGAATCCATGTTGCTTGAGTGCTGTCACCGCGTCTACCTGGATAATTACTCCTGCTCAAAAGACCACAGCAAAGGCACTAAACTGTAGCAATGTACCTCTTTTTACTCAGCAGCATTTTTTTGTCTTCCTCCAAGCTCCCTCAACATCTGATGCATGGAAGCCCAAAGACTTTTCTCCTCCTCTGACTGACTGAGACACCATGCCATTTTTGATTCATTGCTGAGGGGACCACTCACATTATGCAGCAAAACCTACGTTGCAATTAATATTAGAAAAAAAACTACCACACTTTTCCTATCACTAAACCTATTAGGGGTGGAGGGGGGAACAGAAAAATATAGAAAACAAACAGACACAGTAAACTGATATAAAAGGGGTGTCATGTGCAGCAGCTCCCTCTAGTGGAAGAGGAACTATTTTTCAGAAACTGCTGTTTCTGATCATTATTATTATTTAACCTTTTTTTAAATAAAATCATTACACAAAAATTAAATTAAGCTGATGCCTATTTTCTAAGCGCAATAATACCCTCCAGGGTTGGCAGTATTGGGCAATACTGGACCTTCCAGGGGCTATAAGGCATCGGGCTTCATTACACCACTAGGTGGTCCGGTATTGCCCAATACCACCCACCCTGTCAGGTATTATTGCTTACGAACATGTGCTCTGTTTTCCTTGCTCTGGGCATGCACCTGCCACAGCTTATCCTTTCTGACTACTAAACACAGTGCCTCCCCCCCCCCAAAGATGGAACCACCACTTGGACTGTTCGGTAAGTGACTGCCAACAAGTACTACTACTTAAAAAACTACAATTTTGGCTGCCAACAGAAATAAATGAATAAAAAAAGTTTCACTATATAAATTAAAGTGACCACGGACTGTGTGATCATATGTAAGAGGACCACAGCTGCACAAGAGTGCCTTTTTTATTTTATAGAATTGCTGTGGCAAAAAAGGAAAACCAAGCAATTACAAAAAATAAAATATGGGGTGGGATGTGTAAACTCATAGTTTACACACACCCTCAGTGTTAGATGCTTCCACAAACCCTTTGAGCTTCACTTTCGGGTTTTAGGTAGCATCTAACGCCTCAGGTGTGTGTAAACTTCTCATTACACATATCACCCCATACTTTATTCTGTATTTTATGATACTCCAACAGAGCAAACTTGAAGGTTGGATTAGCTTAGCATTTTGTGGACCATTGTAACATCATATACTTGTCAGCGGTGAACTTCTAAATTCTTTTTATTATCCTCATAAGCTTTAGAAAATTGACCAGATCTCAACATTTTTTAAGGTTCTACGATAGTATTCCAAGTTCTCAGGGGGTGTTACTACTACACTGCTTTTCAGTTAATTTTATGCTTCAGTTGTTATCTATTGTATGGGTCCTCTTGGACCAACTTCTACTCCAGTGTGATCAGTAATTTTATGTAGTTTCACTTGAATACACTGTGGCCCAGATATTCAAAAGGGTTGCGCCATGCGCAACAGGGTTGCGCCATGCGCAAGTCCAAAATGCATCATTCTGCGATATTCAGCAGGAGGCAGTTACGCCACTGGCAACAGGTTGCGCAAGAGAGCAATGCAAATGAATGCATGCTCAACAGGAGGGGGAGGATCCATGCATAACCTGCGCAACCCGATATTCAGTTGGGTTGCGCAGAGTTCTGCATGCGCAACCCAACCCTGCTCGCACAAGCTTGAGCCAAAAAAGGCTTAAGTTGAGGGCCACCCACAGGTGAGCTGCTGCATTGCCGGGGCGAACACAGCAGCTGCCACCCTGGCTGGCCCCCAACTCGGTCCCTGTGCCCCCCCACCAGCCCGATCGCGGGCAGAACACGTACATGTCCCCCTCCCACATCTCCCCTGGCCCGATCGCGGGCAGAACAACGTAATATCGCCCCCACATCACCCACAGCCCGGTCGCGGGCAGAACCTGTATGAACCCCCAGTGCCCGATCGCGGGCAGAACCTGTATGAACCCCCAGTGCCCGATCGCGGGCAGAATGTAACCCCTCCCCAAGCCGAATAACTCCCTGGTGGTCAGTGGACCCGTAAAGCCCGATCGCGGGCAGAATGTCCAACACAACCCCCAAACATCTCCCTGGTGTCTAGTGTCCCCCCCACCCACGCAAGCCCTCCACCCGCTCCCCCGCAGCCAGCGAGCAGCAGCATCCACCCACCTGCCCGCCCCGCGCCCGCCGACGGCTGTCCGGTAGGGCTGCCGCCAGATGGTTGCAGAGCTACAGCCAATGGGCGTGCAGCCATACCATACATGACAGTCTTTAATGCTCAACTCTGGCAACTGCGGTGGCGCAGGTTCCACTGCGCCATCGCGCCAGTGCTGTGTTTCGGGGTGATATTCAAGGGGTTGCTCAACAGCGCAGCTCCTTTGAATATCACCCCGGACACACCCCTGCGCAACTATTTTGAGCAGCGCAGGGGCTTGCGCCTCAGACTGGCGCAGTTTGAATATCTGGGCCTGTATCTCCAGGTACAATGTTTCTTAAATACATTTCTGAGTTACTAACAAAAAAGGCTCTGTCCATCATCCATCTCTCATGGAAAAGATGTAGCCCACACTGAAAATATGCTGTAAATTCCGACATTAAAGCAGAGATTTGTATTATTCTAAGATGCTAAATCATAAAATATACCTTCCTCTGTTTCTGTGACTGTAATTAACCCTGGTAGTATGGGGGCCGAGCAAGCAAAAGGTCAGAGCTTATATAAAACTCTAACATGAAATGAATGCTATTGAATCTCCCACTGTTACTGTCCTGCTGTGATGTCAGCTGCAGGGGATTCTGGGGTTTATAGTTATAGAAAATGTTAGTCTGGAAGTAAGCAAAGTTAATCTGATCCAATCTACTATACTACAGTAAACAGTAAGTAAAACAATGTTTTTGCACACAGCTTGCAAATTGGGACCAGACCCACACCTGGGTGTAAAACTCTTAGTGCTGACTGTTCCCCTTTAATGTTTTTACATATTATAAAAACAGGCAAAAATACATAATTCATTCATACATACATACATATAAAAACATTCAAAACAATAAATAGTATCAGTAGAGAATTAAGACAAAAACAGAGATGAAAACCTCTGTGTACAAAATAAAGCTATTGTAATATAATACATATAGTGTTTGGGGACTTGATAAATGCATGAGGATAGTGGCCACTCAGGTGGGGTGGAAAGATCAGTTGCATGCTTCCCAGGAGCTTCTGCTCAGTAGGTCACACAAACACAAAAGGCAGGATTCACATTCATAACAGGTTGTTAGTCTCTAATTCATGCAGACATTCCAATAGTTCAGTACACTCAGGGGTACCCTAGATTTCATTTAAGGGCTCAAAACAATCCATGCAAACTCTAAATTAGATGCAAGTAGTGAGAAGATCAGCAAATCGAAGCGCTGGTGCTCCTAGTCACTACACTGTAATCTTCTGTGCTGCTGTTTCCTACTAATAGAACAAAACAACATACTACTTGCATCAAATTTGGAGTTTGCATTGATTTTTTGATACTAAAATAATTCTGGAGAACCCCTGAGTGCACTGACCTCCTGAAGTGAGGAGGTCACACCCAAACTTGAAAGAGTGGGAGACATGTCAGGTGTTGTGCTGCACGTGGCCACCAATGACCATGCAAAAGACAATGTTCAGGATGTGAACAAGAAGTTTAGGAAAAAACATAGACCACTGGCAAGTACAAATGTGATAGACTTCACATGAATACTGTCAGTGCCACATGCAGCTGAGAGCAGACATGAAGAAAAAAAGGAGTTCAATGAACTGCTATAGACATGGTGCATAAAAGAGTGATTTTATAACTCAGGGGACTAGAAGACATTCTGAAAAGATTGGTGGCTGTTTGCAAAGGACGCACTGCATCGTATTCAGCTAGGAACCATTGAATCATGACAAAGGTTAGAGGTTATAGTTAACCAGCATTTAAAGTGGAAGCAGGGTTCAAGTAGAGTAAATAAAAAGGGCAACAATGTAGGAAGGGGGATTCCAGCCAACCCCTGCTTGGGAAGAAAGCACACAGTCAGCAACACATTCCCACAATACTGCAAACAAGCATTTGTTAATGCTGAATGTTTGCCATGATGTGTGTGTGTGTGTGTGTGCGTGCGCTCGCGTGATGCATGCATGTGTGTGTATATATGTGTGTGTGAATGTACTGGGAGGGTGATCCTGGCTGTCTGTTCCTGTACTGTCGACTGTGTGACCACATGTGGATGTTCATGGATAGGCTCAAAACTAGCACCTGTGCACTAGGTAAATGCTGTTGGATTTTCTTTTGGGATAGTCAAAAATCTTTTTAAGTAGCCATGAGGGCTTGTACTGGAAAAGGTAATATGTCAATAAGTTTATCAGTGTGGTCAGTAGAAAACTCTGTGGGACTAGTGTATTTTGCAAGTCACTACCCTTCTGTACTGTCAACTGTGTGACCACATGTGGATGTCCACGGACAGGGCCAAAACTGGCAGCAGTCCACTAGCCAAATGCTGTTAGATTTTCTTTTAGGACAGTCAACAATCTTTTTATGTAGCCATGAGGGCTTGTACTGGAAAAGGTGATATTTCAATAAGTAGATCAGCTGGGCCAGTAGAAGCGTATGTGGGGCTAGTGGATTTTGCAAGTTGCTACCGTTCTGGCTAGTGGCTACAAAACGTATTTTGATCCCTGCATGGATCAGCCTGAGATGGGATTTTTTTGTTTGTTAGATTACTTTTTATTAGTTTTTGCCTAATAGTTTGCATAACATAAGGATACAGTATGCAGTACAGATATATATATAAAATTAGGATACATTGAGAGGAGTAATGTCCAAGACATAGAGTCCAAATCCATTGCCAACCATTTGTGTCATGAGAGATCTTCTTATAGCTGCGAAAAAAGGGTCACCAGTAAGATAAAAAAATAGCACCATGATCCCTCTTATGGCCAGGCCCAGATGTACACAGATATCAGCCCAATCAAATCCACCATGTCTCCCTCCCATGGTCATCTCCACCCCCCCGACCCAAAACTCAATTGAGGGCAATTTTGTACATTCATGGTACAAAGTCTGAATAGTGTTCCAATTGATATAGAGTCCACTTTTTCCATCAATTATCAAAACTGGGGACTCTGCCAGTCACCCTAACCGAAACCCGTTCCAAATTGTATACTTCGTATGTTAGCTTTCTCCAAAATTCCTTAAGCATGACTTGCTTGGAGAGCCAAAGTCTTGTAATGACCTTTTTGGCTATCAGAACCAAGAGCCAACATGTGGTAAAGCATCCTCCATATCTTAATACCAGCAGGTGGCATTACTGTTAAAATAAAAGTCGAAGTAAGTACCTCTGGTCTGCCATATACTGCATTTAATTCTGCTATAATCTCTTGCCATTATCCTGTCAAGTCTGCACATGACCATAAGATGTGCCACAGCCCTACGCCCACTTCACCACATTCCCTCCAGAATGCCCCAAATTCCTCTCCCCTAAATTTTGCAGTTATATCTGGAGTCCTAAAAAAACAGATTCTAGATTTCTATGCATACTCCCTCTAATATACATTAGGGGTAATTCTTGAATATAACATGGTCAACATTTGCTATTGGTCCTCCTCCAGTTCTACTCTCAGCTCCCTAGACTACTTGGTTCTAAGGTAATCCAGGGAGTTTGTACCACACAAGCCTAAGGCTTGATACATGCCACTAATAATATGCTCCTGTACCTGTCCCCCCAATTGGTGGATCACCATTTGGATTAAGGCTGAAGGGCATTTGGCTACCCTGGTAGGCTCTCCTTAAATGGTAATAATCGATGTCTTAAATTCAAATATGTCTAGTATTGTTTATTAGGGAGTTTATATTCAGCATGTAGATGTGAGAAAGAGAGAATACCCAAGGGGCCTACCAGCAGAAAAATATGACATATATTATGTGGTTTCCATTGCTGGGTTGGGACCACAGAAAGGTATTGTCTCTCCTCAGGCAATTGGAAGGAGGGCCAGACAGGTAACCAACACTTAAAAAATTCCGAAGTGAACTGCATAAACCTTGTGAGTGGCAAGCAATCTGGTGGATTCCCCAAAATGAAAATTATGAAGTCCTCAAGGCCATTAAGAGTAGAGATGCAGCGAATTTAAAATCTGCTGGTGAAGTGAACGCAAAGTGGACACTTCATGTTGGCGCTTCGCTATGCAGAGTGTCCCATAGGAAAGGCTCACTTCGCCTTGTTATTATTACTTTGCATTGTCATTCTGCCTTAAATGTGAAGTAAGGCGGAATGACAACAATATTGGCAGCATCCCACTCACACAGTCACCAGAATAAATGTGCATCCCCAAAGTGCTACTGTCTTGTGTCCAGAAAACTCCCCAGTGCTGATGAAGTGTATTGAGAGTGTTACAAGAAATGCAAAGTCTCCCAGAATTAATGGCACACTCATTCATGCACGCAATGGTCAGGTCACACACAGAGTCACCAGAATTAACGTGCATCACCAAAATGCTACTGTCTTGTGTCCAGAAAATTCCCCAGTGTTGATGAAGTGAAATGAGAGCGTAACAAGAAATGCAGTCTCCCAGAATTAATGGTGCCATGCAAACGCAGAGACAGATTAAGATTGTGCTGCACACTCAAGGTATGCATACAAAAAGACACAACAACACCAAACCAGTACTCACAAGTCACAAATCCAAATCTAGAAAGGAATACATTTTGCCAGTTGGGAGATTAGTACACAGCAGTAACAATCCACTACCAGTAAAGATACCACAAAGCAGTATAAAAAATTCATGCAGGTGCGGTGGATAGCAGGTTCACACTGCTGCAATTACTCTGTAACACAATAAAAGGTGTCTGATTGAATGGCATACATCACACACACACTCACATGCACACTCAAGTAATGCGTAACAAATTGAAAACCTTTAGTAATATAAGCAAACGTTTTAAACAGACAAATTGTACACTGCTGCACCACAACAATCAGCAAAAAAAATTTCAAGAATTACTGAAAATATTGCTGTGTGTACATTAACACAGTTATACAAGAATAATATAACCAAAACAGAAAGACTGCCTTTTTCTCCCAATTAATCTACCTACATCACAAATACGCCCCTTCCCAATGCACACTTCACAGTACACAGACTGACTGTTCTAAATTAACATTCAAAATCCACACACAGCAATAAACTCTCAATGATATGAGCACAGAAGGGCTTCCTACAATCGATGTACTAAATTTTGAGCAACAAATATTATTCAAAAAGGCATTTTAAACAGCTTTTAGAGATTATGAATTGCAGAGCTCTGAGAGCAAACTGTCTCCAGCTACCACTGCACACACACTACCCAGGCAAAACTGAGGCTGTACTGAACAATCTAGAGCCCATGTGACCTGCAATCCCATGAATAACTGGAGAATTTCATTTGGAGCTCAATTAGAGGGTGAAGTGAGGTGAAGTACATTGATTTCAATGTACTTCACCTTAAAATTGGTGGAGAAGTGGTTTGGGGAAGGTGGAATAAATCAAAATCATTGGTTTCAATGGACTTTGCCTTCCTCATTATTAAGCGAAGTACTCCGGTTCACATTGTGGAGTTTTCCATGGATTCCACATTACTCACTGAATTGTTTCATGGAGCAAACTGGTGCTACTTTGCCCACCACTAATTACAGTACTGTAACTCATATGCTGTATGGGAAGGAACACAAATTCCCTACGGCCGTACTTCCCTGATGAGCTGTAGCACAAAACTCACAGACTTAAAAACGCTTATTAATGAGTACAATGGTGGAGTGGTGAAGCCTGGAGAGATACTACAAAACATGCTTACAATACATCCAAGTAACTAGTAAAAAAATTAATGCTGTCATTCGTGACATCATCGTGAATCGTGATTTGTGACTGCATTTGTGACCGTGATGATGAAGAATGTGATCTGTATCACTTGTGACTCATGATGATGGTCCTGACTTAAAAACGCATATTAATGAGTACAATGTTCTTGCAGAATTATGCACCACACCTGTCCAGTACTCTGAAGGGGAAGCCAAAGAAACAACTGTGACTTAAGTTACAGATGGAGATTGGGCCCTAAAGAGATGCAAATGCACAGACAGATTAAGATTGCATTGCACACTGAAGAGATGCAGATGCAAAGGCACAACACCTAACCTGTGCTCACCATCAGAAATTCAAATCTGGAAAAGAATACCTTTCCCAGTTGGGGAGGGCTGTGCGGAAGTGGGGCAGTGTACTGCACTGCTGCAGTAACAGTCACTAGTACTAGTACCAGTAAAGATACCACAAAGAAGTACAAAAATCACATAGCCGCAGTGCATAGCAGGTTCACATTGCTCAAATTATTATGTGGCACAATAAAAGGTGTCTGATTTGATGACATGTATCACACATATACACATACACTAAGTAATGCATAGCAAATTGAAAACTTCAGTAATATAACCACATATTTTAAACAAACTAAAAGTATGCACTGCTGCATCACAACAATCAGCAAAAAAATGGCAAGAATTATTGAAAATATTTCTGTCTGTACATTAACATGGTTATACAAGAAAAATATCACCAAAACAGAAAGCACTGCCTTTTTCTCCAAGTTAATCTACCAACACCACAGATACACCCCTTCCCCAAAGCACACTTCCACTGTCTCTCAGTACACAGACTGAATGGTGTACATTAACATTCAAAATCCACACGCAAACAATAAACACTCGATGATATGAGCACAGGAGGGTTTCCTGTAATCGATGAACTAAAGTTTCAGCTAAAAAATTACTCAAAAAGGCTTTTATAACAGCTTTTAGAAGGTATGAATCGCAGAGAGCTCTCAGAGCAGATTGTCTCCTACAGCTTCCTACACACACTACCCCAAACTAAGGCTGTGCAGAACAATCCAGAGCCCATGTGACCTGAAATCCCATGAATCACTGCAACATTCGCCTTTGGAGCTTAAAAACAAGGCGAAGTGAGGCAAAGTACATTGTTTTCAATGTACTTCACCTAAAGAATTGGTGGAGTAGTGGTTTGGGAAGGCAGAGTAATGCAAAGTCATTGTTTTCAATGGACTTTATGTTACCCATTATAACGCAAAGTACTCTGCTTCACGTTGAGGAGCACTCCGCAAATTCGCCTTCACTCCACAAATCACTTTGCAGAGTGAATTGGAGCCACTTCATCCATCTCTAATTAAGCGTCACCTCAATATCCTTCCAGTGGGCCATATACTGAGTCATTGTATGTAGTAAAACTATATGGATCTGAGCGACTTGTGCGTATCGCTGCATATTTGGGAGGTTAAGTCCCCCTTGTGACCTAGGAAGTTATAACGAAGAGTATCTCACCCATGGCTGTTTACCCCCCCCCCCAAATAAATCTAGAAGGGATTTTTCTTTTTTTTTAATTCTATTTATTCTCCCCTAGCAGGCTGTTGGTAAGGACCCAGTCTAAAAGAGAATGATTGTCAGATTTAATATTGAGCCTGGTGGGTTCAGTTATTAATTTTTTTTTTATTTTTTTAGTGTATTTATGCACTGCAGCTTGGGGAACTGTCTCGGGCAACTGACTTACTCCCAGCTCTACCTCCTGGTCTGAAGCTCCTCCTGTGTTCCGACACCAACCTGGCAACCCCCTAGCTCTGAGCCCCTCCGAGGTAGGGACACCCTATCCACCCAGGGTGCTCTATCTACAGTCTAGTTATGGCCAGGCTGGGCTCACCCCGGGACAGGAGGGAGCCCAACTGATGGAGTGTGGCTAGCGGGAGACAGTGCCATCGCCTATCCACCAGTGCAGGGTATTTTACGTAGTTTTTCTTCCCCGAAGCTTGGACGTGCACTGACATCCAGCTCGGCTGGTGCACACTCCCATGCACCCCCGAGAGACGTCTACCCAGCTTCCATCCCCTGCATTTCTGTGGCCATGCATGTAGTACCACCAGCCTCTGTTAGCAGTCACTAATGCATCAGTTGGTGGAATACCCCCCCTTCCCGGGGAACAAGAGCAGTCCTAGGGATGCTCAATCCTTCCCCATCCCTGCTGACCTCCGCCTACCTGGGCCTGTTTCCGAACCCAGGTCGCCAGCGTGGTGCAAGGTGTGGCATCCAGCACCAAAACCCTCAGCATCACATGGCTGGTTCAGTTATTAATTGAGACAGGTGGTCTTTGGACACAGAGGTGTGAGTGGTGCCAGCTCCTGATCCCAACCAACTGATATTGAAATTCCCACATAACACCAAGTCGGGGGGGGGCTAGACCAAGAGGAAATAAGGGAGGGGAGAGAGGCGGATGTGGTATTGGGGGTAGGCACAACCTATGGTAATCTTCACTTGGTACAGGGTGATTTGTTCATAAATGAACATTTGAGGAGAGGCTGTGGGAACTGAACATGTACTCCCTGAAGGACAGAAGGGATGGGGGATATGATCAAAACCTTCAAGAACTTAAGGGCATAAACAGGGTTGGTACAGAGGGCATCTTTAACTTAGGAAAGGATGGTACAACAAGGGGACATAACCTTAAATTGGTGGAGGGTACATTCAAGAAGGAAATGAGGAGGCCTTTTTCTGCTGACAGTTTCGTATGTAAATTCAGCCAACATAGCATTCACCTTGCTATCACAGTAGCATAAACATTCTAGTGCTGTTTTGCCAGAGCCAATATGACTGTGGAGAGCTTTTAGGAGCAGCAAGAGTGGTGAACAGAATATGCAGTGCTTTCACTGCATTGGAGTCAGCCATAATATTGCAGCGATTACAGTACTGTGCATGCATGATACTCGCACATGTGCAGTTTTACCTGGAGTCAGCCTTGTGCAACTTGGCAGTGCTGACATAACTATGTGTAACAACCCAATCCCCTCGGGTTACTAGAATCCCATTAGTACTAGTTTTAGGCATGTAGGAAAAGGCAGCTGGTCGGGAGCTCATTAGGGGCTTCCTATATAATGACATCATTGTTTACTCAACTAGCCTGAGAGAAGTATGATTATGTCATTTAGAACTCTCACAGCAGCATAACCATTTTAGAGTCAGCTGTTCTTGGGGAGCTTAGAATGCTCATCAGTAAGTTCAAGTGTGGCAGTGGAAATGGCAGAAGGTCTGCCATTGGGGCTCTGTCAAAGGGAGCCCTGGTATTTCTTACACTAGTTTGGTAAAATCTTCTGTTTGCCTACAGGACTCTTTAGTTTTACTCCAGGAAGAGTGAAAGGAAATGCAATTCTTCTGGATCCAAGGGGCAATCCCCTGAAGTTCTTGAAGTTCACAGCTGCCTTAAGGAAGAAAATGAGCAGAATCTGACAACTATCAGAGAAAGAAAGGTGCCTTTTGTTCTTTCCATGCCTGGGAGGAAAGAACTAATCTGTGAGTACAGAATTTGAGACTGTTCTCTGAGGGAGTTGTCTGAGGTGTATGTTCCCTAGATCAGGCTAGATCACACTGGTCAAGACCCCTTTCAACACAACTGTGCTGAATTTAAAGTTAAAGTTGGGACTCTTTAGGAATTCATTGGGGATTGGAGACTTATTTGGTGTAACCCTGAAGGAATGGCAGAGGCTGTTTGGGGCAAAGGGTGGGAGGAACACCATCTGGAGTTTCAGGCATGGCTAAGTGGTTCGTGGATGGGCACCACTGTTCCCTGTCAAAGACCATACACCAGGAGGATTTGAAAATGTGCGGCACATCCCACAGATATACACTTTGGAAGAGAGATAGAGATGATTTTGTGGAAAACTACTGCCTAGCAAACTGTCCTACAAAAGAGAGTGTGCCTGTATTGCAATTACAAACCTTTATGGGACCAGCCTTGCTTTAAGTAACATCTGTAACTAAAGTCATATAGCAAAATCCCAGTTATTGCTTTGGATGTTCTGCTTGTTGCTTCTAGTGTGAACATTATTTGGGCCCCTCAGCAGTTAGGTCTAGAATTTGCCTAGCATCCTCTCCCCTGGACCTGGTTGTAAATAAAAAGGTTCATTTTAGTATGCACCCCAACCCCACCATCCTCTAGATAATGAGCCTTGTATACACTCCAATGCTAGGGGTGGTACCATGAGTGTAGTTCCACCAAAGGAAAATTGTATGCCATGCAGTTGCCAGTAGTTCCTTTAGGGGGGGGGTGCCAGCTAGCCAAAGGTTGTGTGGGGGTTACATACATATGTACAATACTTGTGCATGCACATTTTAAGTCATTACCACCATGTTGCACACAGTGGCCGTCACTTCCACAGTTGAGGAAAGGAAAAGTAGTGCACCAGGAAGTGGATATGTTTATGCGGCCCACAGAAGGGAAGGCTGCATAAACAGAAACACTGGAAACTATGCTGGAGCACTGTGGCAGAACATCAGACAGCGGTCCAGGTTATGTGCTTCCGTGGTGCTCTTATACAAATCTGATGATGGCATAACATCTGTGGAGCTTGACCCACAGAGTCATAAAAATCAGACTCGGGAGGAAGCTGTTAACAAACTAGAGCTCTAGTCTGGGATTTAGTTGTCATCTTAGTCACTTTCTCATTCTTTTCTAAGCAGCAATTTCTGGTAAATGTACCTTAACCATATTGATCTCAGTGCTGGAAGACTACTTCTGATTTCCCCCTGATTGTATTAGGTGGGGGTAGTACCATTCTAGAAGTGGTAGCTGCTGGTGGTGGCATGCTCTGAAAAAAGTGGTCAGCATGCCTGTCTGCACATTTTAGAAATGACCCCTTTCCTTGTTTTTGCTGTAAAAAAACTGACTCCTTTAACACAAAAACAAGGAGTCAGTTATGGCATCCACCCTCACCCCTTTTCACTTCAATTGAGGAATGTGATTATGGGTTTTCATCAGATGTACAGTGGCAGCCATAGATGCATAATATTGTTAAACAGTAATCAACTGTACGTAAAAGTTTTTGTTTTTTAATGTGTGCTTTCTTAATGTTGTCAGTACTACTTCACCCATCTTGTACTCTGCCCCTGGATTTCTGTGCCCCATAGAGAATAATGAATGACTATTAGTAACAAGCCAGTTTGTTCATCAAGAGGTTCCTGTGGTGACTGCTTGAACCTCAAGACTGCAGCTCAAGAGGTTTGGTTGCCATGGGAACCTCTAGATGTACTAACAATAGCTTGGTGCCGATTATTATTCATTGTTTTTAATAGTGTAGGATGGAAAAATAATAAAAAAAAAGTGTAGTCAAATATTTTAAGCTTACTTTGGCTTTTCTGCCGAGTAGAGGGAAGATCGCGCACAGCACATGCACGATCACGTTGTAAGTTGCTACGCTGCACTAGCTATTTAGCTAGTGCAGTATAACAAACTAGCTGACGTAGCTAGTACAGTATAACACTGTTTTGAAAATGATGGAATTCAGTATATAACAACTTTCCATCATACACTATAAGTGCATTATTTTACATTATTGTGTTCAGAACAAAAAGGCTTTTCAAATGAGGGTAATCATTAATCTAAATTCTTTATAGTTTTTTTAATTGCTATCAGAAATGTGAATTTTATAAAAACAGGTAATAAGATGACCATATTTTACAAATTATAAGGAATTCAGATTAGTGATTACCCTCATTTGAAAGGTCTTTTTTGTCCTGAAGAACTTTCAGACTGGTTGTTTTTGTGCACCTGAAATAGTTTTAAAGATATTTAGATTTGTTTGGAATGTGTGCACATTTGCTAAGAATTCTATACAGTGGCTTAGGAAGATTCTCAGTGAAAAACAGTTTGGAGTTCTGTCTCCAACAATCTAAACTCACAAAGGGTCTGAATGAGTTAAACAGGACAGGAATTGATTATTTATGTGCATGTGTTTGAAATGTCTCTGTTTTCATAAATTATATTCATACCTCCAAATGATCCCTATTTAACTGTGCCTGAATAAAAGCTGAAACTGTCTTGTTGTGTTTTGTTTTGGTTTTAGATTTATGGAACTGTTATTAATTACCACAACAGATTAGATACATATGGACATGTGTTGCTACGTGGACATATTAGGATAACTGTATGTCAATTACAAGGGGGTCTGTGTTCGGTTTTGGTCATGAATATACACATACACTAGTCACTTGTTACAGAATTTAAGATATAACTTGTTTAAGACAGTATAAGTTTGACTATTCATGAGTAATACAGACTTATTGCATACAGAGTTTAAGAAAAAAGTGTCTGAACAGTACACTGTGTAAAATTTGATTGACACCACTGTGTGAAACAGCTGGTGAATGCTTGCTTTACACTAGGGCAGGTTGCCATCTAACCTTTTTTAACTTAATACATGGATATGTTCATATGTACAAGACTTTTAACACTATTTACTGTATATTGCAGATAGAGCTACTGATGCCTGAAAGAAAACTTTGAAAAACATAATAAGTAGGTAAAATTCTGTTTGTATTCCATATATATTCTAGATTCCCCTCCCCATTATTTATTATTGAGGAACTGTGCATGAATACATGATTTTTATCCCCTACAGTTATTTTAAAGTTAATCTGCCTCTATAGCTTACAGTACTCCCTACTTCAAGTCATAATGCTCTGTTGTGACATCCTAATATGTTGCCATGAAAGTAACTGTGATGTCACAAGCAGTGCATTATGACCTCAGATATGAAGACGGCAACAAAAGTAGATGAAATCTTCAGGAGCAAAAATCCTGTTTTCATGCAGTTGATCTCAGCAATAAATAATGGGGAGGGGGAATAAAGAACTAATGTGAAATACAAGCTAAACTTTATCTAAATATTATGTTTTTTTAAAGTTCTCCTGAAGGTGTCAGCTGCGCTTTAAGCTTATTATTCATTGGGTGGGATATTCAAAAGGGTTGCGCCATGTGCAATAGGGTTGCGCCTGCGCAAGTCCAAAAGTGCGCCATTCTGCGATATTCAGCAGGAGGCAGTTGCGCCACCGAAAACATGCTGAGCAACAGTGCAATGCAAATGACGGCATGCGCAACTGAAGGGGGTGGATCCATGCATAAAGAGCACAATGCGATATCCAAAGACTTGCGCAATGAGCAACAGCGGACCAGCTGAAGTTCGCCCCAGCGGAAATGACCCAAAATAAAAAGGCTCAAGAAGCGGTGCAAGAACACCACAGGGATGCCAAGTGGGAAGAGAAGAGAGAAAGACAGACAGTGACAGGCCAGGGCAGGCAAGGGAAGCAGTGTGGGCCATAGGCTGCAGAGGCCAGCGGGGGGTGCCGGTGCAGTGGAAGTAGCAGTCAGGACAGCGGGGTAACAAAGCAACATCAGCGGGGGCACAAGTCAGGAGATGGACAGTGGCAGCTTCCACATGGAAGCTGTAATGAGGGTGAGAATGCAGGTGCAGGGGGCGTGGCCGTGGATGGGCCCGTCAGCGATACGCCCCCAACAGGCAGTACCGTGCCGCATCAGCTTTGAGTTGTACACAGATGTAGAGATCATGGGCCGGTACTGCCTGAACAGGGCAATACTGAGGCGGCTCTGTGAGCTGTGCAGTGATGTAATGCAGGCACCCTCACGACGGAGTCATGCTCTGTCAGTGGAGACCAAGGTGACAGCCTGCATGTGCCTGCTCACCACGGGCACCTTCCAGAGGCCAACAGGGGACACCACAGGCATCACACAGTCGGCCACGTCACGCATCCTCACCCAATTCCTCAGCGCACTGCTGCCACATGCTGCGGAGCACATCCATTTCCCCAGCACCGCGGCAGAGCGTACAGCAAACATGCAGGTGTTCCACAGGGTAGCACGTATGCCTGGCATGCTAGGGGCCATAGACTGCACCCATGTGGCCATTCGCATGCCACCTGGCCCCGATGGGGCCGCATACAGGAGTAGAAAGGGCTTCCCCAGTGTCAACTGCCGGGTGGTGTGTGATGCCACTGGGCGTATAATCAATGTCTGTGCCACACACCCTGGCAGAGCACATGATGCCTTTATATGGCATCAGTCCGCACTGTGCCATCGATTCGAGAGTGGGGACATCCCCACAGGCCATCTAGTGGGTGAGTACGCATGTAGGAAATGCAAACTCGGTGCAAGGGTGGGAATGCCACAGTTGCCATGGTAGTGGCACACAGGGATATGGGCAATATGGACCTGAACATGAGACTGATCTCCACTATCTCCACACAGGTGACAGCAGATACCCACTCCATCCCTGGCTGCTCACACCGCAGCGCCGCCCATGACCCCATCGCATTAGCGCTATAAAGAGGCACATGCTGCCACATGCAACATCATTGTGCGGGTGTTTGGGATGCTCAAGGCATGCTTCCGATGCCTAGACACCTCCGGCGGTGGCCTACTGTACAGCCCCTCAAAGGCTTGTGGGATATTCCTGGCCTGTTGTATCCTGCACAACATGGCCAATGACTGTGGGATAGCTGTACAGGTTGAAGAGGGGGACATCGATGGGGACGCCAGCGGCGCCGGTGTTGATGGTGATGAGCAGCCCCCCCTTGGATGGCGGGACCTCCGACTGATCCGGCAGGCCCAGCTGCACCGGGACACCATCACGGAGGAGCATTATGCACAACACAGGTAAGTCAAGGGGCCATGTGCAAACAACACTGTCCTGGCGCAACCTACAGGCACACAGAGTAACACACCAGGGGTGCATGACGGCAAGGGGGGTGGAAGGGACCAGGCACAGAAACACACCATCAGGGAGGGGCGAACAGTCATATGGACACACACACACACACACAAACACACCAGGCACAAAGCGTGCCATGGGCAGGTGCACAGCAGAGCAGGAACAGACATGGCAAACACACAGATCCACAGACCACACCCACCACCTGTACTGTGCAAGCACGCGCGTCAGATGCTGGGCACCTTGCACCTTGGTGTACAGTACAATGCAGGCATCATCATGCACACGCACCTGTGGACAGCAGTCGGGATGGTGTGCAGGTGGTCCGTATGTCGGCGTGATGGGCAGGGCACCCACCAGTGCACTGCCCACCATGACGCACAGGGCAGCAGCAGACAGGGCCCGCACTGGGAGACAGGCCAGTCATGTTGCACCATTCCACGGCCACCGCGGATGCGTGGGTGGCCCCGCCGTGACCCAACAGCACTGGCAGGCTGAGCAGGGGCCACATGGGGTGGCACCGATGGACCACCAGGGGTCCCACTGCACGATCGTGACCTTGTCCACACTGGGGTCTGTAGGATGCCAAACATACCTGCACCAGGGGTGCTTGGGACGCCCACAGCAGAACCCGGCGTCGACAGGCCTGGTGTTGCATGACGCCGGGAATGGGGAGTGGAGAGCGTACTGTGTGGGGTGCGCGGTACAGGAGCACCTGCATGTGTGCCCAATGCAGCCATGACAGCGAACAATGCCTGGGTCTGCCTGTCAATGGCAGTGGTCACATCCATCCACATATGGACCATCTCTGCACGGTCCAGAGCACACTCCCTGCTGTGCCACTCCACAGCCGCACACAGTGCCTCCACAGATGTTGCAACCCGCCTTTGCTGCTGTACTGATTCCCACAGCAGGCGGGTGTGCTCGTCCAATGGGTACTCTGCCACAATGGCATCCTGTCCCCCAGGGTGTGGAAGGTCCTGATGCACAACACCCCTTGAGGGTGGGCACTGTTTGCGAGGACCAGGAATGGGCATATCAAAGGGCGGCAGGCATGTGCAACCACTGGACACTGTACCCCCAGACCTGGTGGGTGACTGCTGCTGCTGCCCCTCCAACCACTGTGCCCCAGGGACCACTCGTTCCACCGCTGTGGCCGCAACAGTGCCAGACACCTGCACAGCCACTGGTGCTGCCCCACTGGTGCTGACAGGCACAGCCTGGGACTGTGCCGACATGCTGGCACACAAGTTGGAACCAGCAAGGCCCAGAGGCACGTGCTGGCCTGCTGTATGTCCGTCATGGGACACACACATGTCACTGCCCATTGCAGTCCTTGCATCATCAATGGTGCAGGTACATGCTACAGCCACAGTCACAGCATGCTGGCATGCTTGCATGCCAGACTGCTGAGACATAGGCTATGCACCCCCCACACCCGACTCACCGACACCAGAGTTGGCAGCCCAGCATGCATGCTGGTGCAGTGCATGCTGGCTGGTGACAGAGGTGGATGGACCCTCCTCCATGTCCAGCAGGTCATCCTCACTGTCTGGACCCACTACCACCATCCCCTGAAGACGAACAGGATCTGTAACAGAAAGAGAGGACATGTGAGTGTATGTGAACAACCTTCCCCCCCCAACACCACCACCATGTCATACCGTGCAGTGATGAGCTTCCACCTGTCTGGAATCCACCTCCTGGTATGCCCTCAATAGCACTGCGCTGCATTGATGCAGCCAGTCAGTCCTCAGCTGGGGTCAGCTCCACCACCACTGGCTGGCCCCCGCCAGTGCCAGCACTTCCGCCCTGAGGGCTGCCACCTTCTCCTTCACCCTCCTGCAGTCTGTCCCAATCTTCTTTTTGCATTCCTGCACGGAGCGCTGGTGGCTTCCGTGCAGGTGTCACTACCCGGGCTACCCCCTCCCATGCAGCCGCACGGGCCTGAGGGGTGCCCCGCCATCCACTCAGTAGTGCCTCCTCCTCCAGGTAGGCCTGGAAGAGGGCCTCAGTCTCTGTCATGGTGAAGTTGGGCCTCCTCCTCCTTCGCCTACCATCCTCACCTTCACCTTGGCTCTGCTCGGTCATGACGATCTTTATGGGTGGAAGTGGACACCTGTCACTGTGCAGTCTACAGCGTTATCCCATGCCCATTGTCCAGAACATCCCACAGCATGCAACTCACCTCTCACCTGCAGTAACCGAATCTGGCCAGTGCAGCCCAATGTCGCACTTATATAGCGCAATGCATGCAAATTAGGAGTGGAGCAACTGTAATGAGATGCAAATCACGCCACTGCACCTTTGAATGGCTGATCAGATGATTTGCATATGTCATTGCTGAATATCGCGCCATTGCGCATCGCATGTCTGAGTTGAGCCGGCTGAGCCAATAAGCGCAGATCTGTGACTGTGCGGTACACTGCTGCGCATGCCCAGGTAGCTTACGCAGGCATCTGCCGCACTGATGACGTGCTGTGCGTGATCGGCAATTCAGGCCATGGCCACCATTGTGCCAGTGGCACTACAGCACTGGGCACTACATGGCGCTGTGGCACTACTGTGCAATAGTCCACTGTGGCACTGGCACGCAGGTGGTCAGTTGCGCAGGATGCGTAGACATCAGATGGTGCTGTGCGTGGCCTTGCATCATAGACCCCTGACCTGGTGTCCGACCTTTGCCCCCCTGGCGCTGTTCGGCTGCCATGTGTATGGCCCTATTGTGCTGTCTGGTGACAGTGCTGTGTGGACTGACGGCGCTGTACGAACAGCGCGATTGGAACCTATGGTGGTCTATTGCGCAACATTTCCACGTGGGGTTGCCACGCTGCGGGGTGCCATATTGTCTGCTGTAATGTTGGAACAATGGCACGCAGGAGGGCACTCCAATGGAGCCCGGTGGAGGTGGCCAACCTGGTGGCCCTGGTAGAGCCCCACTATGGGGCACTGTTTGGGGAGGAGCCCTCACCATGGCTCAAACCCAGGTCTGGCTGCAAGTGGCCAATGACCTGGTGGGGGTCACAGGGCAGCGCCGGTCTGCCGAGCAGTGCCAGCACAGGTACAGTGACCTCCGCAGGAGGGGAGCTGGAGTTGCATGAGAGGCTACGGTCACGTGCCAGGAGGGGCGTTGTGCCTAGGCCAGGTGGGTGTACCATCTATGCACCTGTATTCTCCGTAGGGGTGTGAGTGTGTTTTGGTGGCTGTGCATGGGTGATGGCTCTGACATGGTTGGCTGTGTCAGTGTGTGCAGGTGTGAGATGCATGGGTCTGGCTGTGTGGGCAGGCACTCTCACTGGGGCAGGGGGCAGTCTGCTTTGGAGTCACACTGATGTTTTTCTCAACATTTGTCTCCCACAGGCCGGGCAGAGAGGATGCAGGCACGGGATGAGGAGGGCAGTGGCAGGGCCCCGGTGGCGGTCGGTGGTGCTGCGAGGGGTGGGCCACAGCAGCAGCAGCCACAGCTGCTTGCGGAGTGTGAGTATCATTACATCATGGATGCTATTGCATGCTGGAGGGGGTGGGCATGACCACCAGCCATGCACAACACAACCATGCACGACACAGGCGACATTCATCACTGTTCAGTGTCACTGCACGTCTGTGTGTGCGTCACTGGTGGTCCATGCATGCACTGGGCACATGGCTGTGGAACTGGCATTGCACCACATTGCCACATCACTTGAAAGCCTTATTTGTGCTGTGCTGGACATGGGCAGTGTGTGTGTGTGTGCAGTGGTGCACATAGCTGGTGCCGCCTGGTTGGGCTTGCCATGTGCATGGTCACTGTGGATGGGTGCATACCATCACAGGTGCGGGACATTGGGCTATATGGCTTGCAGGTTGGGTGGTGTTCAGGGTTGTGGTCACTCACAGCCATTGACTGTGTTCCCTTTTCCTAGGCCTCATTGTGCTCTGCAGAATTGAGCAGGCACTGCAACAGCTGACCCGGGTGTCATTGGAAAACAGGACCATCCTCCAGGATATACAGCGCCATGGGCTATGGAGGAGGCACAGCCAAGCAAGACAGCACCAGGCAGTGGAGGACCAGCCTGCTAGGGCCTTAGGCCGGCTTCCCTTCCCTTCACCCATCCCTCCCACCCTGCCTTCCCTCTCCAAGTTGTTCATCCCTACCCTTGCCGACCCTACCTTGTACCCCTACCCCTTCTTGTAAATAGTTTTGTTGTTGTTCATTTTGTACTTTACATTTTTTTAATATATATATATTTTGATATGAATATTGTGTTGGTCTCTGATTTGCAGCTGGCTATGGTTGCTCAGTTGCAGTGGTGTGCATGCCATCTGGGGTGGTATGGTCCTGGGTATGTGTGTGTGTGTGTGTGTGTGTGTGTGTGTGTGTGTGTGTGTGTGTGTGTGCATGGGGAGGTGTCTCCAGTGTGGCAGTGACTTTCTGTTGGTCTTGCCATCTGCTGCCACCCACTGCTGGGTGCACAGGTGGGTCTGGCTTGTATGGTTCTCTGCTACATGAGGTTGGCGTGTGCCGGGGGATGCATGGTGTTTCCTGCAATGCCAGTCACTGCACATGGGTGGTGTCTTGGGTCATGGTGCACGGTGTGCTGTGCATACAGGGGCTGATGTGCTGTGGTTGTCAACCCCTGTGTGTGGCAGTCTCAGCCTGCCAGTGGTTGTGCTGGGCATCATGGCTCTGCTGTGCTTTGTTGGCTTGTCCCCATGGGCCAGTAGATCATCCGTCCCACCCCCAGTGATGCTGTGCTTGGGGTGTGCAGGTGTCTTGTTGGTTCTGCAGTGTGTTCCTGTGCCCATGTGTGGCATGGTTGGCGGTGGGCCCCAGCCTGCCTCCCTGGTTGTGCAGTTCCATTGCTCTGCTGGGGGGGCTCTGCTTGCGCTATGGCACCTCTGGACTGCTCAGCTGGGCTGGCCTTGTTGCACTATGGCGCAACCTTTCTGCTCAGCTTCCCCTTCCTGGTTGCGCTATGGCGCAGTTTGTGCGATATTCAGACATTGGCTGCTTGCGCAATTTGCTTTGCTCCATGTTTGAATATCGCGTCTGTTGCGCATATGCGCAATTGAATTGTGCTTGCTCCTGCTGTTGCTCACATTTTGGGAGCAGTTTGAATATCTGTGCCCTTATGTTTTTTAATCATTGTCATTTACTAATGCTAGCACAGACACACGCAGAAGATTTTAAAATGAAGCCTCAGTGGGTTTATAATGTTTCTAGGGAGTGAACTTTGAAGTCAGTGTCATTTGACCTTGGAATAGCTTTCTTTTGATGGAACTTTTGCTGTCTTTTTTTTTTGTGTGTGTGTTATGTGTTTATCCCTCCTTCTTGCCTGTCTAGCTCACCGCTCCTTCCGACTGCTCATGTTACCCGTGACCCCCTCGCCCTGTCCCTCCTCCCCTCACCTCAAATCGCAGCCTACTCAAGGGTGGCCCAGCATATCCCTTTGCCGGGTGGGTCCCCCTCCTCCGAGGGGGAAGACACCGGGAGGGAGGCAATCAGCGTACTAGGCATCAGTCCTTGAGTGCTGCTGAGGTGGGTTTGGAGGCCACAGGGCATCTCAGGCCAGCGGGAGCAGGCAGCCATCATCTGGCAGACCAGGAGGCTGGAATTTCCACTTTTTCTCCCCGGGGCATGGTGTGCCACGAACGTCAAGGCGTAGCTGACGTTCACCACGCCCCCCCCATTTGTTGAGGCTCTGCTGCTGGTCTCCCCGGCCTCTGCCAGGGGGTACCAGACAGCATGCCTACTTCCCCTCCCTCCCCCTGGAGTAGGCGAGCAGTCATGGGACGCTCAAGCTTACTCCTCCCCGTCGGCTCTCCAGTGACCCGAGTCTGTTCCTGAACCCAGGTCACCAGCGTCGCAAGTGGAAAGCCAACCGCTGCGCCGATGAGCCAGCTTTTGCTGTCTTTATATGGGTATGTTGTTGTTGTTGTTTTTTTATGCAGTTTTAACCAATGGGGTCCTTAACAACTTTACATCTGTTTTTTTTTTTGGGTATGATCTGGATTTTGAGAAAGTATGTTCTTCTAAAGCAACTGCCAGTGTTTTCTGATGAAGGATTCTGTGTAATCCAAGCGCTAAAAGCATCTGTGTTCTTTTGTAACAACTCTGTTGGTCCAATAAAAGGTATCAAATCATCTGTTTCTGTGGATCTTGTGTTACAAGGACCGATACAGCAACAAGTTTTTTCTGTGGCTTCACGGTTTCAGAAATGTTATCAGTACAGTGCCCACGGTTCTGAAACCATGAAGTGACAGTCAAAACTCCAAATTCTTGGTTCCGTGAGAGGATCTGCACAGCATGTTGTCCATACATAGAAATAATACAAAACACAACTGACAGCTTCAGCTTTTATTCAGGCACAGGGATCCTTTAGAGGCATAAATGTAATTTATGAAAATAGAGACATTTCAAACAGCTCCACATAAGTATTCAATTCCTGAGGATTTCCAGCACACTCAGGTTAGAAAATTAGCTTTATCATTAAGGGATAATACATTTACATGTATTAAGAAATGGGACACCATCTATAGATCACTGTGTTCGGATGTCCACCCCTGGATTGCTCCTTGAAGCGAGTTCTGTTTCATTTGGGTTCAGGCCTCTTGTGAACATATTCAACCGTCTAATTATTAGTGTAAGTGGCCATCACTAGTAATCTCACAGGCTACTCTCCCCCTCTTTAACTTTTCCTTTCTCTCCTTTCATGTCTTCTCTTTATGTCTTTATTGATTTATGGTTTATATACAATTGAATTTTTTTTTGTTGCTTCAACTCCACGAATAAACATTATACAATTAATTGACATGACATTATATCTATATATTTGATTTATTTTTATTTTTTTTTATTTAGTTGTTTAACCAGGTATAGCACACTAAGCTGAAAGCTTTTTTACAGGAGCGACCTGGGAGCACAAGGAGGTTAAGTGACTTGCTCAGGGTCACACAGTATGCAAGTGGAAGCTGTGGGATTCAAACCCAGGTCTGGTCTGCTGGATGTCACCAAATTTGCAGCTCAGAGCCTTAGACCACTGTGCTATACTGCCTCCTTAAGAATTTAAGAATGCTATACAGAATAGTCACTGTTTTATAGAGTTATCTTTGGAAATTATCACATTTATGAATTTTCCATTTCTGGATATCTCAATATTTATTTAAAACAAGTTATATAGTATTTCATTACATCTGTAGCTTTTTAAGCATCTATTTACTTGTTATTCTTTGGTGGTCTTTTGATCTGGAAATTCCATGTTCAATATCTACATTGTTTTCTTAGAATTTGTACCTAATGTAGTTCTATTGGTATTTAATGTTTGAAAGGCTAGAATTGATTGAATACGGCAAAAATGAATTATCATTAATAGATATTAAATATGGTAATATATAATGATTTTGATAGCTTTGTTAATTCCTGTGTTGATGATTATATTTTCTGTATTGTCTTTCCCTACCCTAAAAGAGTAAACATTTTATTGACAAAAAAAGTAATCAGTTCCTGTCCACTTTAAATTAGGCATGACAAGAGATGAACGAGGTGGTCTGGTTTAGAATTTCACTTAACTGGCATAGTAATTTGCAAAACAGGCTGTTTAGAAGTGCAATAGGAGTTATGCTAAACAAATGTAAATATCTCTAAAAGTTTATAAGTTACAGATAAAAAACAGTATGAAAACGGTTCAGGACAAATGAACATTTCAAATTAACCTATTCACTAAGCTATACAAATAATATTTTTTAAACTATGGCCATCTGATTACCTCAATTTTCATTTTTCATAGGAGTTATGCCAAGTAAATGTAAATATCTTTAAGAGTATACACATTACACATAAACCACCAGTATGAAAGTTGTTCAGGACAAAAATACCTTTCCAATGAGCCTATTCATTAAGCTGCACTAATTATATGTTTTAAACTATGGCCATTTGATTACCTGAATTTTTATTTTTCTTCACAATTTTTTCCTTTTGGATGGCTATATTTTAGAAACTCTAATGAATTCAGATTAGTGAGTACCTTCATTTGAACGGTCATTTTGTCCTGAACAACTTTTGTGTTGGTTGTATATTGGTAACTTGTACGCGTTCCGAGATATTTACATTTATTTGGCATGACTCCTACTGTGTTCACTCAGAAACAGAAAAAATGAGGTTGTTTGGAAGACAATATTTTACAAAATATAAAGAATTCAGATTAGTGACTACCCTAATCTTAAAGGTCTTTTTGCCCTGAACAGTGTTCATGCTGGCTGTTTTTGTGCACCTTGAACAGTTTTAAAGATATTTAGATTTGTTTGCAAGGTGTGCACATTTGCTCTCAGAAAAAAAAAAAGCTTGGAGTTCTGTGTCCATTATTCTGAAAAGAAAGAATGAAGAAAGTATTTTTTTAGCTGCCATAGAGATTTGCAGTGTTATGGAAGGATACACTGAAAACTACTAAAAAAATGTATTCCACGGAAATCCCTTTTCAAGCTAAAGCGATATGGCTATAGGCTCTGCCTACAGCCATAAAAAGAGGTAATGGAAAAGATGTAAACATGGTGTTAAAATACACACAGAAGTAAAACTAACAACCACAAAGAGTATATATAACATGTGAAGCAACAAAAGTGATGTGCATCTGTCATGTCCTTATGAAATTGCTGTTTTCACAATTTTTTTTTACTGCAGTCTCGCTCTAATTCCACAAGATTCTGTTCAGTCATACCCGATGGGAGTTGAGGAAACATGACTGCCCTGATGGAGGCGGGGGACCATGGTAAACACTGGCTAGCAGGTAGGTGCTGTTGTATATCAGGGCCATCTTGTAAGGGACAAATAAGAAAACTAACAGGAACAAAACCAAACAAACACAGAACACCATTATGCATACCTATTGCACCCTGTCGACAACAGGTAGCAATTAAACATCAACTTGTCATACTGATTCCTGCATCACAACATGTGGTCACCAAGATGATGTCACAGAAATGGACAGCACAACCAACATGACAGTGATTTGGAGTACACTGTTCTCTGTAGGCATATGTATACTCTCTTTACTACCTGTCATGATCCCCAGAAGGGGGCCTGCTAAGTTACAGCTGTCTCCCATCAAGTGGCATGGGGCAGAGACCTACCGGCTAGGGGAGAATAAATAAAATACAAAAAAGAAAAAGCGTAATCTCATCTCAGGCTGATCCATGCAGGGGTTGAAATTAAAGAGCTAGTGTACTGCCTAAAACTAATATTAGATTTGAAGCTGGTCCGGTGCACTGAGGGATGAGGCACTGGATGCCACACCTCATGCCATGCCAAAGACCTGGGTTTGAGAACAGACTCTGGTCACTAGGGGGCTGGTAGGGGTGAGGAAAGATTGAGCATCGGTAGACAGCTCTCCTTCCTCAGGGTGGGGGGACAGTGTGGTGTGCTGTTTGACTGACACCCAGTGGTGACTGGATGTCAGCACTTGTGCATCACCAGAATGAGGAGGGCCCCAAGTCCAGGGTACAATGCTGCCTCCACTGAGGTGGAGCCCAGCCACTTTACCAGTTGCACGTTTGTGTGGCCCAGTGAAAAACTGCTGTAAAATGGAGCTGGAAGGCTCCATGATGGCCCAGGTGGCCGGGAACAGAGAACGAGCACTCACAGAAGGGCTGGAGCCCTGCCTGCCAGCTCCGCAAAAGATTTGAAAAGAAACCAACCATTACTCATTATATTTGAGGTACTTTTTATTTTCCCTTTGTTTAATTAGAAAACTGTTTACCTGATGTTAGTAGATGTGATGTGTGGAACAGCTCTTAGCCTGGCAGCTGACATATGTGGCTCTACTACCCCCCACCACATCATCAGCATTGTTGTTACCTCATTGACTGCAATATCACTGTTGCTTAGGAGCAGCCATTCAGTGACTGCCAGGTCATTCATTTGTGATGTCACTTTCAGTGAGATCACCATGCTGATGATGTAGTGGAAGGTGATACAGATAGATAAGTCAGTTGACAGGCTAAGAGCTGTTCCACCCATCCAGCACAATATTATCACATAGAACACTTACTAATGGACAAAAGAAAAAAGAAAGGTGCATCAGAAATACAAACTTACAACTAATTACTTCTTAAAATTTGCATTATTTTCCTGTCTGTCTGTTTTGGCTCCACTAGCTCTTTAAGTTTCATAGCCACTAACCAGCATGGCTAGTGATTTGGAAAATCCACTAGCCCCACAGACATTTCTGCTGGCCCAGCTGATGTACTTACTGAAATATTACCTTTCCTATTACAAGCACTATTGGCTACTTAAAAAGATTTTTGACTATCCCGAAAGAAAATCTAACAGCATGAGATGTTTTGAGATGAAAAAGTGCATATGAGTCACAGATACATAGAAATGTGATGGCAGAGAAAGGCCCCATGGCCCATCTACATAGTCTTCCCAACACCCTACTTCCCCCCTTCTGTTATGCTTCCACACTCTTTTCCCAACCCCTTAAATCTATCCCAAGCCCTTTTGAACCCCACCATTTCAGCTGCCACTACCTCATTCTGCAGCTTGTTCCAGGCCCCCATCACCCTCTCTGTGAAAAACTGCCCCCTGACATTACTTCTGTACTGCCCACCTTCCAGTTTGAGGCTATGTCGCCTCGTGTTCACTCCCTTCTTCAATTTGAACAAGCTGTCACCCTCTACCTTATTTATTCCCTTCAGATACTTAAAGGTCTCAATCATGTCCCCCCTCTCCCTCCTAGTCTCCAGAGGGTACAAATTCAGTCCTCTCAATCTTCTCTCATAGGGTACATCCTGCATCCCTTGTACCATTTTAGTTGCCCTTCTCTGTACCCTCTCTATCAACTCAACATCTCTTTGTAGGTGAGGCCTCCAGAACTGCACCCCATACTCCAGATGCAGCCTGACCACGGTTCTGTATAATGACATCAGCGCCTCCCTCTTCCTGCTATTAAAACCCCTCACAATGCAGGCCAACATTCCATTTGTCTTTCCCACCACCCTGCTACACTGGCTGCCCACCTTGAGGTCATGCAATACCATAATTCTAAGGTCCCTTTCTGTTTCCTTCTCCTTAATCACCACCCCCAAGGGAGTAAGTTTCCCTCCTATTCCTCCCCCCCTCAGGTGCATCAGTGAGCACTTTTGTGCATTAAACTTAAATTTCTAGGTGTCAGACCACCTCTACAGCCTCTCCAGGTCCTGCCTCATGGCTTGCACCCCACTAGGTAAATCCACCCTATTGCAGATCTTTGTATCATCTGCAAACAGGCACACCTGTCCCTCCAGACCCTCCACTACTGTAGGTCACTAACATAGATGTTAAAGAGTATTGGTCCTAGCACTGACCCCTGTAATACCCCACTGATCACTGCCTGTTCCCTGGAATGTGTCCCATTTACCACCACTGTCTAACTCCTTCCCTTTAACCAATTTTCCACCCACCAAGTGATCCTGAGGTGAACCCCTAGTCTGTTCAGCTTATGCACCATTCCACCATGCGGAACGGTGTCGAAGGCCTTATTGAAATCCAGATAGCCACATCTACCACTCCTCCCTGGTCTACTATCTGTGTCACCCCATCAAAAAATTCTATCAGGTTACTCTGACAGGACCTTCCCATGGTGAAGCCATGCTGCCTGTCATCCTGCATGCCATTCATCTCCAAGTATTCTATCAACCTGATCTTAAGTAGTGTTTCCATTACCTTCCCCACCACTGAGGTAAGACTAATGGGACAGTAGTTTTTCACCTCGTTCTTCCACCCCCCCTTATGTAGTGCGATCACCTCTGCCCTCTTCCAGTCTGTTGGCACCACCCCTGTGACCAAGGACAAGTTAAACAGCCTCACCAGATACGGCACCAGTTCATCCTTCACCTCCTTGAGAACCCTTGGGTGTATTCCATCAGGCCCCATATCCTTATCCACTCTAAGTCTACCCAGCTCTTCTCTTACTCCTTCAGCTGTGAATTCTGCCACACCCACCTGCCTGTGGCTGTCACCTTCCTCACCCCATCCTGGTCCCCTGCCTGCTCTTTCCTCTGTAAAGATTGAGGCAAAATAGCTATTTAATGCCTCTGCTTTTTCAAAATCTTCTTCCAGTATTGTTCCACTTCCTCCCTTATCCTTCCAATCCCATGCTGTGCCCTCCTCCTCCTTTCTCCAATGTATCTAAAGAAGGTTTTGACCCCCCTCCTTGCCTGCTTCACTATCCTCTCCTCAGTGGCCTCCTTAGCCCTTCTTATCTTTTGCCCTGCCTTCTTTCTTCTTTCCCTGTAGGTTTCCCTGTCCTCATTCTTTTGTGTCCTCCTGTACCTCTTGAATGCTCTAGTCTTCTCCTTGACCCCTAAAGCCACCTCGCCAGTGAACCACAGAGGTCTTTTCTGTCTTTTATTCTTTTTTACCCTTCTTATACATGAGTCCATGGCTTTAAATACCTCTCTCTTGATGGCTGCCCAAAATTCCTCCACCCCCTGCACATCCCCTATCCTCAACATTACTTCCCTAATGACCTTCCTCATTCCATGAAAGTCAGCCTTCCTGAAGTCCTTTACCTTGGTTCTCATCCTAACCCTCTCCCTGCCCACTCTCACCCTGAACCTGACAGCCCTGTGGTCACTGATGCCAAGTTCTTCCCCCACCTCCACTTCCTTCACACTGTCCCCATTTGTAAGGACCACATCCAACAGGTTTACACCTCTAGTGGGCTTACTGACCCTTTGCTGCAGGAATAAGCCCTGAAGAGCCTCTAAGATGCCCCTGCTCCTTGCGGAGATTGCTGTCTGGGCCTCCCAGTTGATGTCCAGAAGGTTTAAATCCCAAACCAGCACAATTTCCCCTTTCCATGCACCGTGCATATGAGCAGTGTACTTCAAACTTCTATTGTAAAAAAAAAAAAACACTAACTTAAAGGAGTAGTCTACACAAAACTTGCAAAAAACATATGTTGTGCAGTGTTTTGATTTGTATGTTAAGTTCTAGTGTGTTCTTCCCTCTTTCTGCTATTTAGAGTTTTTCCTAAATTAGCCTGCTAACTTTATGGTAGTTTTACGACCCCTGGAGATCTCCATTTGAGACAGCTTAATTGTATTCGTTTGTCCTGCAATGCACCCTGTTTCATGTGACAATGATGTGGCAGAGACCATAAATCCAGCAGAAAGCATTGCTTTATAATCAGTTCACAACAGTAGAGATGGATATATTTGAAATTCTATAGAGTTCAGCTTAGTGACTAGCCTCATCATAAAGGTCTAACTGTCCTGAAGAACTTTGCTACTGGTAATTTTTGTGCAGCTTGTAAAGTTTCCAAGATATTTAGTTTGTTTGGCATGTGTATGCTGAATGTTGGGTCTCTGCTACATCACCGCCACATGCGACAAGAAGCATTGTGGGAACAAGGAATACAATTAAACTGTCTCAGATGGAGATCTCCAAGGGTTGTAAAACTAATATAAATCTAGCAGGCTAATTTAGGAAAACCTCCTAACAGAAGACAGAGGGAAGGACACACTAGAATGTCACATGCAAATCAAAACACTCTGCACAACATATGTTTGTTTGCAAATTTTGGGTGGACTACTCTTTTAAGTGGACTGTACACTACTGACAGTACGACTCAGGGGAGCCTGAGTAGTACAGTGAGAGCTGTAAATGGAGAGTATTTTTAACATTGACATTCTGCATATATGTTGTGCTGGTTCATAAATGCTGTTATAAATATCAAAATATTGCATTGGTGTTATGGTGGCATGTAAAAACATAAAAGTCGCAGGGATAATCACTTTTACCAGGTGAGTAAATACCATTTGCCAACAGTGAGAGAGAGAGAGATAGAGAGAGAGAGAGAAAGAAAGACACACACACACATGCATTACTTTTAATAGCTGGCATCTGGAACAGCACAGGGCTCTGGATGCTTGGAATAACTAATTCTTGGATTGTACCAGCTTTTCCAGTAAAAACTGAAAACCAGTGGCCCTGCCCATGGTCTATCTAGTCTGCATTGTTGTCTAACTAGACAAGGTAATTCCATGCACCCTAATTGTCCATTCCAGTCCTCCCCCACCTCATCCTCCGCAGTGCACCTAACCACTCTCATGTGCCTGTCCCATCTCCTTTTGACCCCACCCCCATTGTATTTGCATTGGCCACCTTGGTAGGAAGTTTGTTACACTTTTCCGCCACTAGCGCTTTGGGAAAAAAATACTTTCTGATGCCCTTCTTAAAGGGACACTGTCAACCCATTTTGCATCATATTATTTCTAGTCGAAACCCCACATTTTATGATTGCTTATCATCTCTAAAATTAATTGATGCTCCTGGTTGTCTTGCCTGCTTTCTTTATTAATAAAACTGAAATGCATGCTAATGGTGTAATTATACCCAACCTCGTTTTGATTTAAATGCTTGAGCTACTCTTGCTGCATAATGTTTGATATCAAGACCACTCCACCCCTAAACAGTTCAGCTACTCATCATGCAATAGTTCACTCCCATCCGACTGTATCACGAGTGGCTAGACCGTGTTGGGGAGTGTTTCCTAATTCAGGAAAGATGCACTGGGAGTTGTTCAAGGACTGTAAGCAAGCTAGTTTTTGTGTGGTACCACCATTATGGTGAGCAGTCTGTTTTTCACTTTTAAAAAGAAAATATGAAAAAGAACCACCAGTTATATCAGCACTCTTTTAAGAATGTGACCAATCATAAATTATGTGTTTTAAACTAGGGATCATTTGAGGCCTAAGGGGACTGACAGTGTCTATTTAATGTTTGAACATCTGTAACAAAGGGGATGCACTCCAGACAATAGCAAGAGCAGATCAACATCACTACACTCACTGTGGCATGGGCCATTCAGGAGCATAGCTGGGAGTTAAAGGCCCTGTCCAGACTACAACGTGGAAAGTTGTAACATTTTATAAAATGTATTATACAACAGGGGTGAAGTGATAACCCATTTGACAAAATGTAGTATCACCACTGCAGCAAAAAACTCTAACCATTACATATACACAGTGGAAAACTATTCTAGTTATCCAAACAGTCTTTCCATCACTCATTTTATCTCCACTGTGTACACGTCAGCACCTGAAAACTGCCGAACTACATATGGCGCCCCCGCTCGAGTAAAAAAAAAAAGAGGACAGCACAGGTCATGTAAATTAAACCCATTAGAAAAGTAAAACACCTCATACCTAAATGTTATAAACAGGAAACAACATACACCCAGAAAACATACAACGCACTGGAAAAAAAAGACATTAATATACAGCCTAAAATAAAATGTAGATATTTACTTACCTAAACCGTAACATTCCTTAAAATACCGACATGGACATAATGCCGGCAATGACCACGAAAAAAGAAAAGAACACCGGACAACAAAGGTAAAATAAACATAAGAACCCCTATTGTATAAAACGGATACGTGCTGGAACGTTATTTGATAGATGATACATCAACACTCATGACAAGTGAGCTTGGGGTTCAGTCACTCGTGGCTCCACTACGCGGACCCACTCGTGACAACCCCAAGCTCACCTGCCACTCATGCTAATATATCAGCTATCACATAACATCCCATCATGTATCCCCTTATTAGCATTTACAGTGTTGCTGCATCTTGACTGAGTTCAGCCATGTTTTTGCACAAATAAAACATCCGTACTGCAGGGTCAATACTTGCTGCTCCGATTGTGCTCTGTGGGGCTTGTTGAACATGCTTCTGGGGCACCAAAGCAGAAATAGAACTGTGCCTGACTTTTCTGACTTGCCGGTAACATGGTTCTTTATTGTAATCCATTTCAAAAACTCTGTCAAAGCCTAGATCCTATATAGGCTTTAACATGGTTTTTGAACCCATGTTGAAACCCACTAGTAGTGTGGATGCGATCGGTGCTTGATGGACTTAAAACAGTTTTAAGGGCCAGATATTCAAAACTTTACCCCATGGCTAAATTAGCATTGCCCAGCGTTGTAAATTAGCCCAGAACCAGTAGCCCGCTATATTCAAAAGGGATAGCCCCAGTGCTAAACTTGCTGAATATAGCATGCCATGGAAACTGGGCAAACTAGACTGGGAGTGCAGTGCAGAAATAGCCTGGGAATAAGACAGCTCTGAATATAGCAACCAGGAAGTGTAAACCACAACAGCATCCCAGTGCACAGCGATGTGAAGGAAGGTAGAGGTGAACTATGTGGCCAATGTATGTGCTAGCAAAGGAGTGGAGTCAGTAAAGCTGCAAGCATCAGCACACGTGATATTACATTGTGCAGAAATGTACAATGTTTCTGAACTGTTTGCACAGCACAAACACATTTGCGCAGATTTAGCATGGAGCTAAGCCATTTGCCTAGTGCAATGCCAGTTGCCTGGGGCAAAACTTTGCTATAATCAAAAGTGGCATACAAATGAGCCTACTTAGGTAGTCTGTGGGCAAACATCTAGATTAGCATCTCATTATGACCTAATTTGCATGCAGTTTGCCCAGCGCTATTGCAGGATCCCACAGCTCCACCTGTAGGTCAGACTGGAAGTACAGGGGCTGGCTGGATCTGCCCACAGCTCCACCTGTAGGTCAGTCTCGCAGTGCATGGTGGTAGCTGCAGGCTACATTTGTACAGTACAGCATAGAATATTGTGCCCCAGAAGACTACACAGCACAGGCACAGGTGTTGGTGCTGCATGAAATTGTCAAACTGTAGTTCATGCTACACTGCACAGCAGACACTGCAGTAACGAGGGGGCCAGTAGTGTGAGGGACACAGCAATGCCTATGGTGTGTAGGGCAGTGATGACCACTGCACTGTACACAGTGACAGGCCCAACTTGCAGGTATTTACTGACAGTGGCCATTACTGTTAGGCTGTTGCATGACCACAGATGCTGCACCACTGGCATGGGATGCTTACAATGACATATACACAGCTGGCAGTGTGTGCTGTGGTGTCTATACAGATGTGCAGTACGTGGCTGGGGGGGCACATACCATTAGACAGGCACACTTGTGTTAGGATATTCCCAACATTGGCCCATTTGCACTGCATGGCTTGTCCCAGCCTTGTGTCCACACCCAGTCTGTGGTGCTGTCTGGCCACATGTACACCCTTCCCTCAACACCCTCCATGCCCACAGTGCTGCATGTGTGTGCTGGCATCTGTTGGCGTCCATTGAAGGGTGATCTGCAGGTGTGTGCTGTATGGCTGCACTGCCATGGTGTCCACTGGGAGCTGGGTCACCACTGCCTGGCATGGTTGGGACTGGTGGCAGATGATGGCATCATAGGGATGCCATCCATGAGCAGCATGTTTCCTCTCTGTCTGGCTTATTTCTATGTGTCATACTTACTAGTTAGGGTCGTGCAAAGCCACGCAAAAGTCATGCAAAGCCACAAAGTCATGCAAAGATGGTTTGCTCAGAGTTCAGACTACCTTTTCTGGGGCGGTAATTTGCACCATGCAAAGTAGCTCATGCAGAAGAAAAACACTTTGTGGCGCAGCACTATTCACGACTGCAGCATCACGCCTGTATTCATGTACACGACCCCTCAGGTTGCTCCTTGCATACATTATCATTTTGCTCGGCACTAATGCAGTTTGCACGCACTATTTGACCTTTTGAATATAGCTAACCTGTGCTAACCCGGCACTAACCCTGCACAAACAGTTTGCACCCACCGCAAAGTTTTGAATAACGGACCCATAGAGACTGACACCATTTTATGTACTCTTCTCTGGATGGTTCCACATATCCTGAGCAACATCGTAATCAAAAGGGATAGAGAGACCACTATGTCTGGAGTGGTGGCAATCTACAATAAAGAGGGTATAAAGTTAATAGAAGATAAATCAGCACCAAAGCAGGGGGGAGTGGAATCACTCTGGCTATGACTAATAGATGGAGGGAGAAGGAAGTACCCAATCAGAGTGAGCTACAGGCCACCCAACCAGGAAAAGGCTAGGATGAAGCAATAGACCATGAAATGTAACTAGAGTTGGCTGAAGTTGGGGAAATTTTGCTCCACAAATTAATTTGCAAATTTAGTGCAATTTGTGGAGTTTTGAGTGATCCATAAAGTGTGAAGTTCCACTCACAAAGTGTAGAATTTCACCTGCGAAGTGCAGAATGTTACCTGCAAATGGCGGAATTTCAACACGTACAGTGGAGTTTTGCAGTTCACATGCAAAATTCTGCCCTTCGTGGGTGAAATTCCTCCATTCGCAGGTGAAATTCTGCCATTCACAGCGAAATTCCACAAATAAAATTGGGAAGTCACAGAGGTAAATTTTGAGGCTAATAGCAAAACTTCACGCATTGTTCTGCAGAGGTAAATTTGCCAACTTTGCTGGAATTTCACCGGTGAGTTAAAACTTTGCAACACCTCTATGTGTAACAGGACAGGCCTGACCAGTGATCATGGTAAACTTCAATCTCCCAGTTATAAACTGGTTTTCAGTGTTTAAATCATTATTTGTACTTAGGCAATTTGGATGAATTTATTTTTCTGTAGTTCTCCCAGGATCACCACTAAAATGTTTGGCTAATCTCTAGCATGAGGAGCTTAGTATTTTTTTTGTTTTTCTTTTTTAGGTTTGTAGAGTTCTCCGTTCCTCTGGTTGGGGGGAATTTTTGGTTTTTATCACAATTTGTCATTTACTTCTGATTGATTTTCATGATTACCTTTTGACCCTGAAGATTATCTATTAACATTCCTCTAGCCAGGAAGTAAGCTATGTTAGCATACTCAATGTGACCAGGTTTTGACCAATCAGGAGACAGAACAGGCTGGACCCCATTTATTAAATACATTTACAACATATATTGACTTCTTGTGCATAAGTGGAACAACAGATTAAAAATACTTTAGCAACATAGCACTACAGGGTGTGTGTTATCATTGAATAATGTCATGCCTTGCGTGGGATGTTGTGAGGCCAAAGACTCAGTGACCATCACCTATGAAGTGACTGGCATGGGGTCATGTTGTCATATACAAAAACAGCACGGTACTATACCATGCTGTCAAAACAGCGACTAAAAATAAATACAGTAAAATACTTGTTCCCTCATTATGTGGGGCTATGCCCCCCAAACCCCCAATAAATAACCTCCTCTTTGGGGGGGGACTTGGAGACAGGAAAAAGACAAGAAAAAAAATTAGCAAGCCTAATCTGGGACCAGGAATAGAACCCCAGTACACAGCCACTCCATTGTCCTCCAGCACTGGTGGCTCTACTCCCTGAGTCACAGCAGCTACTCAGCAGACTCCCCCTTCCAGCAGAGCTCTGACCCTCTGCAACAGAGCTTTCCAGAAAACAGGTACAGGGTTACCACTGCTGCTCCACACTATTTGTGTATGCAGCATTGTGCATCCTGTATCTGTTCTTCCATGCACTGTTTCTGCTGCGCAGTTTTTCCCTAAGGCATTGTATCTATGACATATTGACCCAGTACGGAAGTGACCTTAGCCCACCATAGCACACGCCCTCAAGTGCCATATTGAGATTACAAAATGGCTTGACAAACACATAAAAAACATCAAAAAATACATTTTGAAATACTGTCAGAGATGATTTTTAATCAGTGTTCAGTATACAAAAAATAGTTCTCAACAGCCCTTCAGATAAGTCTATTTTGGACGTATTTTATGTCCATAAATTAGCTCAAAACATCCAAAAAATGCAGTCTCTGGAGTCACTGACATCCAATAACGTTTCCTTTGTTTAAGGCTGACGTCCATTTTTCATTGTGTGGGCGTCATATCTTTAATTTTTTTTCAGTCCTGTGGACTTTTTGCCAGTTGTCATGGCAATCTTTTTTTTTTTTTTTTTAATTCTGGTCTTCACCCCCCCCACCACCAATTGCCAGCAGTGTTTGCTTCATGCATGTGCATGGAGAGTCTATTTGGTGCCTGCAGTCAACATGAGGATGGTGATCAGAGAGCAGTCTAGAGCAGACTGGACAAGCATGGAGTGAGTAGCAAGTGAGGGCAGGGAGTCAGGACACCAAGTCTGAGAAAGACAGTTTCCTCCTATCTCATCAGCCCACACTGTCCAGATGTTTGTTTTGACTCTGTTGACTCCTGCAGTGAGAGTGAGACTGTGAGAGGATCCAGAGAAGAGTGCTGTGAACCACACAAGTGTGGATGGCAGTGAGGGCCACCCGAGGTCCCCGGTTGCGTGTGGAAGCAAAGCAGAGGAGCCTAGAGTGGAAGCCTGGAAGAGGCAAGAGCAAGACTGGGAGCCAGCAGAGCCTGAGATTGGTCATGCCGTGCACAACGGTTGGAAGGTGGATGGTGGACTGCGGTGGAGAGGAGTGGTCTGGAGGCATCATCTGGAAGAGTGTAGAGAGCAGGCCCCTTCCCAATCAGTGATCACCCTGACCCAAGTAAATGGCCCAGCATTCTTTTTCTTTCCCTAGCGACTAAGCCAGCAACCAGCAGCAGCAGGGAGCTCAAGTTGCAGGCAGGCAGTGGAGGTAAAAATAATGTTAAGTGCGAAGGGGCAGGCTGCAGCCTGCAGCCAACCAAGTCTGAGCCACCACAGCCAGGATGAGCCCTATTGGACTTGTCGACGTCGACCTTTATAGCTGCTAAATCTGGTTCTGTGTCCAGTGTCTACACAGCGAGTGAGTGAGGATTCAGCTGAAAAAGATAAAAATGTATTTTTTTTTTATTATTATTGACATTAGACACTGAGTCTGCCTGTGATCTGACTAGTGACTGCTGGTAGATTTATCTGTTCCTTATTTTTAATCTATTTTCACCCTGTGGATAAAAATGTGTAGTGGTTAGTGTAGTTGCTGTTCTCAGGATGCATGGTACTGTGAGCTATGCTGACTTGACACTAAGCAGGATCCTGCACTGGATATACAACTTGTCTTGGTAATGTTTAAATGAAAACACTACTTACCTTCTGACGCTCTCCATCAGTTCATATGCTCCTGATTAGCAGTGCTGCTGCATTTTTGTGTTAAGTTTAATTTTAAAAGAGCTCTTAAATTTCCATTTTCAGTGCTGCTGGCAGTCATCTCAGAGGTGCCACTTGCTTCCTCGCCTGGCAGAGTTATGCTAATGTGACTCAGCATGGGCTGGCAGGGGGGCATTAGCATATCCTGAGAGAGGGAGTGAGTGGTTCCTACAAGATATCTGCCTCCAGCATTGCAAAAAGGAAGTTTAAGGGCTTCTTTTGAAAGGTAACTTTTAATACAAAAATGCAGTTGGAAATATTATTTGTTTACTCAGAACTCATAAGTTGGGCATATGAACTGGCAGGAGAGCATTTATGTAACTAAATCATCATTACATTCATAGCAGTTGGGAATTGGAGGTTAAATCCTGCACAGCTAATTATTTATGTTTATGTTGAGTATTAACTGATTCTCCCCCCCCCCGGATGGTTGGTGCTGTTGCTCCACATGTGGTTTAGGAAAAATGGGTCCTGCTCATCCCCAAATGAGAATGCAAGCCCTCCTTGCAAGGCTACAAAGTGACATGACCACTTTTGCAGCTGCCTTAGTTGTGACTGCATTGGAAAGGGGGCAGGGATTGCCATGCAACTGCTCCCCAGGGATGTCCACAGAGTACAGTGTCACTCACAATGTGCAGTTTCATCTTTAGTGATACCCTCTAAACTATTTATAAAGTGTGCTATTAAAGAGTGCCTGCTAGTGCCGGGGGAGGGGGGTCAGTGATTAGAAGCACAGGTGACCGCGTGGAGGAATAGGGCTATGGATGGGGATCCACTGGACCCTAGGGACCTTTACTAGGGCTAGGACTAGGGAGTGGGCCACAGGACACCAGCGACCTTTCACTGGGCTGGGGGTAGGAAGTGGGCCACTGGACATCAGGTACCTTTAATTGCACTGTGGTGGCTATAAATGGGGTATCCACAAAGGACCTTTACAAAATCTTGGGTTAGTGATGGGGTTGCTGCACACCAGGGACCTTTACTTGGGCTGTGGTGGGGAGGCTCAGGGGGCCTTTGGACACCAGAGACTTCACTTGAGGTGGGGCTAAGGAGGGAGCCTCTGGACGCCAGGGACATTTATTTGGGTTGATGCTGGGGAGGGGCCACTAGGCACAAGGGACCTTTACTTGTGCTGGGGTTAGAAAAGGTTATTCACTACATACCATTGACCTTTACTTATGCTGGGACTAGGCAGGGGGCCAGTGGAGTCCTGACACCTTTACCTGAGCTTTGACTAGGGACTGTGTCCACTGGACACTAGGTATCAAAGGAGAGCAGTGGCTGTGGTCTATCTGGACTTCAGTAAGGCTTTCAACACAATACCACATAGGAGGCTATGTAAGAAACTAAGCAGCATTGGTGTGTGGAAGAAAGTGGTAAGCTGAGTAACTAACTGGTTACATTATATGAAGCACAGGGTGGTGGTAAATGGCAGGGCACTCAGGGTACAGTACATGAAAGTAACTAGTGGTACCACAAGGGTCAGTGCTGGGATTGGCCATCTTCAGTGTCTTCATAAGTGACATTGCTGTGAAGCTGGATAGGAAGATGTTTTTCTTTGCAGATGATACAAAAATCTGCAACAGGGTGGACACACAGGGGTAGAAGTTACCCACAGAAAATGTAAAATGTAAATGGTAATCCAGAAAGGGGGAAAGGGCAAGACAGGATTATTTCTAAAAGAAGCAGCAGAGATTAATTACAGCAAGGGGCAGGAACCTGAAAGGAAATACTGTACATTGTAATACAGTGTGACTGATTGGCAAGAGTATAATACCCTTTAAAGCTGTGTACCATCTGTGCAGCTATAAAAATATATCATGCTTGCATCTCCCATTGTGTATAGTTGTTTGTGAGTGGTCTGCTTTTAGTGGTGGGGTGCCACTGTAAAAGTGTTTGCTTGCCCTGGTCCCCATCTGCCCTGACCAGTAGTGGCTTGATCAAGGTGATATGTAAAGTCAGATTTTATGTCATGGTGGATGCCTTCTGATGACAAGTGCCACCATACATCCATATGGGGTGAGACTTACACTACTGTTGCAGGCTAACTAACCTACTGCCTGTCCCCATGATCATTGTCTGATGCCTCTGTATCACATTCTGGCTCCACCAGCCCAGAGCTGGGAAGTCCAGATCAGGTCTTGTCAACCCATGGTTTTCTGCATAGCAGTGCATATCAGCTTAAAACACTGAGCCAGGTTATGTTACCAAGTTTGAATCCCACCACAGCCAGTTACTCACTGTATTACCTTGGACAAGAACCTTGACTTCTGCGACGAACACCAATTAGTTGACTTCTAAAACTATAGGACTTGGAGTATTCTGACTGACAACATTTGTAGACTGGAATTTTTTTGACTTCCGAGAAATTGACAGCTGGAGTATTTTGACTCCAGTAAAACTCAAATGACTTCCAAATTTCAGCCCATAGAAGTACTTGACTTCCACTCAAAAAACATTATCTGAAGCCCTGGTTCTCAATATGTATTTCTATCAGTAGGTGGTCCAATTATGGTTATTATACTTATTGAAGCTTTATGCCTTTCCCTATCTTCTAGAAAATATTAAAGGGGACTGAGTGCATTGTGCTGTTTTTTTTTTCACATTGCCAGAAACGTGTTAAAGGACAAAGCAGAGTGGGGACCAGTATCGTGAGTTTGGGATTTTGAAATCAAGAGAGGGCATTTGTCTGTAGCTGCACACACACTCATTATTGTACCGTGGCGGGGCAAACACTTGCCTGCCTGAAGCCACATGCGCACTACCTTCTATAGCAGAATCTGGTCGAAAAAGTCAGAGAGACAATGGGAAGCAGCTCAGAGTGGCACTTTGAAAATACAGTTGCAGTTCAAGTAGGAGGCAGCAGCATAGCATATATACAACTCTGCTGTTCAGTATTGCTGCTGTGGGAGGGTTTGGTTAATGTTTTAAAATGAGAGTGTTGTACTGGCAGAGTTAAAGCCAGCTGTAGCAACCGAGAGCAACATCACATTAGCTGAGATTCTATAGCATTATTTAATGCTCCTATCTGGTCATTTGCATGCTAGGACAACATCCTGGGATGTTATACTAGTGGATGCTATCCCAAGTAAAGGAGAGCATGGACCAATCACAAGCCAGGATTTTTCTATGCCATTTTATAATTAGTATTATGCACTGGACAGGAAAAATCTTGAAAGCTGATTGGTCGGCAGCATTCTACGCCCATACTTATATTCATTCATAAAGGAATGGATAAAACCTAGAGCTATGAGTAGGGCCTGTTTACATACAGTGATATCCCTAAGCCCTATTATAACCTTTCACCACAGAAGCCACTCAGGCTGACCAAATACGTCTTAGAAACAAAAGACTGTGAGGGAATTTTATATATCCTAAAGCAATATTTGCTATTATATGCCTTGAAGCTATGTTTGCTTTGTAAGCCATGCTGTAACAAAGTCATAATGAATGTAGTAAAAATTTCTGAGTTCATGCTGTTTTTTACAGGGTTATAGAATGATACTGAGGTTACTTGAGGTACATTTGTAGAAACAGAAAGCAAGATAAAACTGGGCAGAACTGGTTGTACCAGCCTGAATAACAGGCTCGGACAAAGTATAAGATAACAACATGCTTGGGCAAAGTATAAGATAACAGCACGTTGAGGCATTGAAGGCAAGCTATACGTTGTTGTATGTTGCTATGGTGTGAGTGAAACTCATTGTTTCACTCAGGTCAGATTGACCCACTGGCATATGTATCAAGAAATATTGGGTAAGAAATGAAATAAGCAGTGGAAAAGTACACCTCACATTGGTATCAACTTGTTATTCTGTTACATTGGTATCAACTTGTTATTCTGTTTTATGATTGGCTTATACTGAAATGTTGGTATTTTTTTCAAGATAAGAAGTGCAGAATCTAGCTTATAAAAAGCTGCTGTAAATTGTAATCAGAGAGCTTTCTCCTTTGCAGAACTCCCGCATGCATGTGAAAGATTTGATCAAATAAAGCGACGTTAAGATAAAACCCAGTGGTGTGGTTTTTGGCCCGTGACGACGGGAGCGGTTGCTCAGGTAATACTTACAGTGAGAGAATTTGTGATCACAGTTTTGGTGTAGTCGGCAGGATGAGTTCTTCGGTCCGTGTCACCTCGTGATCGGTTGTTTCCTTGGACAAAAGAAGGACATTTTGTGGAACCCCATCAGGACGTGAGCTTAGGGGCGGCGACACTCATCATCACTGTAAGTACAAGAATACCTTGGAGCGAGTGTGCACTATAAAGGACAGGCCTAGATAAAATGGGAAACAAGGAAAAAGATAACCTAGGTCCAGAGTTAGTATTATCTGGACCAGCAAAATGTATGGTTGATAAGTTTGGCCAGGATTCGGTCTCTGAGATAGGACAATGGCATAAGTTGACCAGGGAATATTTCCCCTATAGGTACTTTTAGTATAGATGTACTAAAGGAAGCAAGGATAGCATTGGAAGAAAAAGAAAAGGGCAAACAAAAACGGTGCAAGGTAGACTGGTCAAGGTTTAGAATATGGGAAAGACAGGCAGAAAGGCGACATGAAAATCAAGTGAGAGGGTTAATGGTAAAACAAGAAGGGGAAGATACTGAACACCGTAGGAGGGTGTTTCATCATCATGATACCCCTCCACCATATTGGACCCCTCCCCCAACTGTTCCACCGGGACCACAGGAAGGGGTGGTGCCAGATGAGCCACCACAACAGGTTGCCCCGGCTGTGCCTGCTGCCCTACCTGCTCAACAAGCACTGATAGTCAGCCGGGCCAAGCAGTACAACCGGCACAGGGCATTCAACAGGCTGCCCAATTGACTAGCGACATGCCTGTTCAACATCCTCTTGTGACTCTGGTGCGGGAGGCTGTGGTCACAGTCCCCAGAAAAAGCCCAAAATCCCCCACACCCGTTCAGTCAGATGAGGAGTCAGGGAGTGAAGAGGGGGAAGAGGACCTGGTTGACACAATGGGATCTATGTCACTGGATGGGAAGGTACATGGCAAGGGAGATGGGAAACCTTGGGTATTTAGGCAAACTGATGCAAGGACTAAGGGCATAAACCAGGGAGGGGGAAGGAAAAAACTAACACAGCAGTTGCCTTTGATACGTTATCCCAACCCACACCCCGAGGCAGGAAGAGTGGCTGCCAACGACCAGCCTGCAGTCTCTAAATACATTGAAGTGGACCGCCAATGGAATCCTGAGGAGTTGAGAGAGGCCCTGAAAGATGTACCAAAGCCTCAAGATAACATAGAAGAATATATAAAGGAGTTAACAAACTTAATAAAAATGTATGAACTGTCTACGACTGAGGTTGGAGAGTGTCTTAGATGGACATTAAAGATCAGGTGGGAGGAAGTAAAAGAAGCCTGGGACCCAGAGAAGCCAAGGGACCAAATTATGCCGCAATTTAACGCGGTGTGCATAAAACTACGGGAAAAATACAGAGATGTGACAGACTGGTCTCGCATCCAGGATACAAGACAAAAAGATGAGGAATCAGTACGCAATTACAAGGAACGATTGGAGGGGGTCTTTAGGCAATTTTCCGGTATTGGACCGGATAATCCTGCATACCAGCATCAGTTGGGTATGGCTTTTTGCAAGGGACTGAGTGAGCCAATTAGATTGGGAGTTACCACAGTGTGCATTGGATGGGAGACAAATAAAATGGCTGACCTAGTGCCGTATGCTGAACATACTGAGAGACAGCAGAAGAGATACAAAAGGAAAAGAAAGAAAAGCTGGAAAAGGCTCAGCTAATGTACTTTGAGAGAGACAATAAGCAGCCCCAATCAGGAGGTGGAAATGGCAACAGAAGAAGACAGAGAGGACAAAATAATGGAGGTTATCCACAGGGAGGAGGGGGAAAAGGGCAACCATCGGAAAGATTGGCAGGACAAAGACCCGGACCGGGAGGTGGTATCATCTGCTTTGCTTGTGGAGAACAGGGACACATAGCAAGAAATTGTGTAAAGGCAAATCAGTGACAGCATAATCAAGATTCCAATGCCCTCTTGCCTCCACCACCACCCCCTCCTGCTCCACAACAGTGGCAGCCAAATCAGCAGCAAGGTTGGGGAGGAAATCCTCGGGATCCTCAGTTCTGGACTAATAATGTTGGCTTTGCCAATGACAGCTGAAGGTTAGAGGAACACTCCCCCTTCCCCTTTTCACAAATGCTATGTGCTTCAACAACGCCAGAAGGTAGTCCAGTAATAGACTTAATAATCATGAACTCCAAGTTGACCTTCTTGATAGACACAGGTGCCTCGATGTCAGTAATTCAAAGAAGCAAGTTAAATGCACCCTTATCCAGTCAAATGGTGACAACAATAGGGGCATCAGGAGTACCACAAAGAGAGCAATTAACAATCTCATTACCGGTTCAGTGTGGAAACATGGACTTACAACATACTTTCCTCAGTAGCATGACCTGTCCTGTGAATTTATTGGGAAGGGATCTCCTGTCAAGGTAAATGCACACATTACTTGACCCAGAGAGGTTAATATAGAAGCGCGGGGTGGTTTGTATCCATGTTTAGCAGAAAGAACAGGGTTGGCTGTATAGTTGGGAATTAACAGAACTAAAGGAAGTGGGTTGGCTACAAGAATGGGTGGAAGTGTTAACACATGGCCAGTTGCAGTTACAGACAGATTTGCATTGCACAACACATTATGCAGTGGGAGGTCGGGACCTAACTTGTGAGTGCAAAGAGTGGGGAAAACAGCAAATAGAACAGGCCATCTGGGTGTCAGAGATATATGTGGCAAAGGATCATTGTGCAGCCTCAGTGAGGCTGAATGCAGAGCAATTAAAAGTATTCCAAGAGCCAGGGTCATACCCACACATTTCCATGGCAAGAGAACCCCCCCTTGAGTGGAAGGAATTGGGGTCATGGGTAGCAAAAATGGTACAGTTGTGTGATTGGGAACGTGTAGGAAGCAAGCTAATATCAAGGGCTGGAAACTGTGAAAAATACATAATTAACAGAAAGGTTAATGTACGAGTGGATGAAAGAGAAGTGAATGTGCGAAAGGTTTGTGAAGAAATAGGCATGCAGGAGTGTAAGTTGGATAAATGAGTTACCAGCAAAGCTATGGGCAGAATCAAAGTATGATGTGGGACTACTGAAGAATGCACAACCCCTTATGGTCAAGCCAAAGTCCTCTTACAGACCGAATAGGCATCAATATCCGCTGGGTAAAGAGGCGGAGGAGGAATAGCCCAGTGCATGCAGCATTAGTGGAAAGGGAGTAATCGCCCCTGCCCATATGCAACGGTAAATACACCAATTTTACCAGTGAGAAAGCAAATGGAAGTTACCTCTGTGCAGGACCTGAGAGCGGTAAATGAAGCAGTACATCGTACGCACTCCGGTAGTGCCAAACCCGATTACAGTATTGTCATCCATTCCACATAACAGCTGTTATTTCACGGTCATTGACTTAGCAAATGCGTTTTATAGTATCCCGTGAGAACCCAGTAACCAGGAATGGTTTGCATTCACCCACAAAAGGGAAAAGTGGATCTGACCACGTGCCCCAAGGCTATGCTGAGTCTCCAGCAGTATTCTCAGCTCAAATGAGAGAGAATCTATCCACTTTTGTGGCCCCATCAGGCAGTACCCTAATACAGTATGTGGATGATCTATTGCTTGCTAGCCCCAGTAAGGAAGCAAATGAACAGGATACAAAGGCTGTATTACTTTTCTTGGCTGAGAATGGACATAAAGTGTCTCGAGAAAAATTGCAATTGTGTAGAGAGCAAGTAAAATATTTGGGTCATGTGTTGTCTGGCAGTGGTAGAAAGCTAGACCCTGAGAGAATTAAGAACATAACAGCATGGCCACGCCCAGTTACCAAGCAGCAAATGATGTCTTTTTTGGGTATGGTGGTCTATTGTAGAGCCTGGATCGTGGATTATGCTATGATGGCACAACCCCTCCATGAAGCCATATTTGGCAAGAAAATGCAGATGACTGAGGAGATCAGGTGGACGCCTGATCTAGAGATCTGTTTTGCGAAACCTAAAAATGTATTGGTTACAAGTCCTTGTTTGGGGCTACCAAATTATGAGAAGGGTTTTAATCTGTTTGTGAATGGTAAAGGAGGTTACATGTCAGCTGTATTGATATAGGAACATGGAGGGGGACAGAGGCCCATAGCATATTACTCAAAGAGTTTGGACTCAGTGGTATGTGGGATGGTGTCTTTCTTGCAGTCAGTGGCAGCGGCTACTGAAGCGGTGTTGGCATGCGTGGATCTGGTAGGATTCTGTGCTTTGACGGTGCATGTGCCTCATTCTGTACATTCTATTCTGCTACAAGCTCCGCACAGCTCATTTAACGCCTGCACGATTGCTTCAGTATCAAAATGTTTACCAACCATGTCTAACATAACTTTGAAAAGGTGCACCACTTTAAACCCAGCGACGTTGATCCCCACCCCGGAGGAGGGGTAGGAGCATGACTGTGGGCAAGTAATTGACTTAGACTGTAAGCCTCGACCGGATATCACTGACGTACCCATACAAAATGCAGACTTAGAATTATTTGTTGACTGCTCGGCACAAAGAGACAAAAAAGGATCCCCCTTGGTAGGTTATGCAGTGTGCTCAAAACTATGTCGTGGAAGGAGCAAAGTTACCCCCATGAACATCAGCCCAAGCTGCTGAACTCATAGCTCTGACGAGAGCTTGTATAATAGCCGAGGGTAAAACAGTTAACATATACAAGATAGTCAATATGCATTTGGGGTAGCTCATGATTTTGGCACCCTATGGAAACACAGAGGGTTTTAACAGCAGCTGAAAACCTATTAGCATGTGAATTTGGTAAAAATCTTTGTTAGCAATCCAGAAGCCAGAAAAGTTAGCAATTGTAAAATGTCAGGCCCATACTTCTAACCAAGATTTTGTTTCTTCAGGAATGCGAGACTGAAGCAGCTGCAAAGGAAGCAGCTCTTTCTGGGAGTGTTCCGAAATTTCAAATGTCTTTGACTGTAACTAACCAACTTGATTTATTCTTAGTAAAGGATGTTGCAACTTTACAACAGTCAGCCAGTGCAAAAGAGAAACGTAACTGGCAAACAAACTGTAAATTTGATGCTAGCACTAAGGTGTGGACAAACCCCGATGGCAGGCTCTGCCTGCCCTCGGAAGTATTTCCCTTTTTGGCAAAATTGGCCCATGGGGCTGAGCATGTTTCAAAAAGTGGAGTAGTCGATCTTGTAAATAAACATTGGTATGTTGTTGGCTTCACCGTATATGCTGAAGATTTTGTAAAAATGTAATATGTATGCAAAATAATGTTGGCAGAGGACTCCAAGTAACCCCCTCTGCCCATCCTTTTCCTACAGGACCTTTTGAACATTTAATGATGGATTTTATTGAGCTAAACCCGTGTGAAGGGTATAAATATTGCTTAGTGATTGTAGATATGTTTTCAAAGTGGGTAGAGGCGTTCCCAGTACGAAAAACCACGGCCTGTACAGTAGCAAAGGCCCTGATTAGAGAAATCATACCAAGGTGGGGGATTCCCACCCGGCTCTCCAGCGATAATAGCTCGCATTTTGCAAATGAAGTCATCAGAACCTTGTGTGAGGCACTGAAGTGGATTTACGAACGCACTGTGCATACCACCCACAATCGGAGGCAGTAGAAAGGCAAATCAGACATTAAAGCTGAAATTGACCCAAAATTATGGCAGGTACTGGCCTTAGTTGGGTAAAAGCACTACCAATAGCCCTAATGAGTATGAGGGGAAGAGCTGGCCCCAAGGGTTTATCACCTCATGAAATTTTGATGGGAAGACCCCTCAGAATGACAAATGTCCCCTTCCCATAAAACCGAATAACATTGCACGGTTTAGATAATGAAATGATTGCCTACTGTTTATCTCTTAATGCTGTTTCAAGATCTCTCTATCCTAGGGTAAAAGCTGTACTTCCAGTTCCCTTGGAGGGACTCCTGCATAGGATACATCCAGGAGACTTTGTGGTTATCAAGGACTTCCGAAGAAAAAAGTGGTGCGCCCCGAGGTGGCGAGGACCGTTTCAAGTGCTCCTGACTACCGCCACTGCCATAAAGATTGCGGAGAGAGAAACGTGGATTCACGCATCTCATTGTCACTTGGTGACAGCCTCTACAGTCGATGCCATTGCACAGTGAACTGAGCAACCATGAAAATTATTATCGTTCTGTTTTCATTCGGACTATCGCTGCTATTGGTACTTTTGCTATGGGGCTCTGGATATGAGGGAGGCAACTGCTCCCACCGCAGCACAGAGCCATTGCACATTATGAACACTTGGTGGACTTTAATGAACTTACATGCTAATAATGCTAATGTCTCAGATTGCTATGTATGCACTAGCTCTCCTTTCTCTGTAGCCGTAGGGCTTCACCTAAAACCCAAGCCTGTAAATAGCACTGAGGCCAGCGAGATTCTCAGTGCCATCAGGGGAAGAAACATCACTAATGCCCCAGATTATGCTATAAACAAAATAAAGAACCTAACTGTGTTTCGGGGGCACGATTTTACTGCATGGTACTGCCCACCGAATGATGCAAATGTGTCAACCCCGTTGTATCTAGACGTTAGACAGCAGAATATATCAGCCAGGCTCTGCCTGTGTAATAAGCAATTAACCACGAGTTTAGCGCCACTGGGATGGTCCACGTGACAATATTGTAGGCACTACAACAGCACCACCAAGTCCGAGTCCACCATAACCAACTGCTCTCAAGCAGATGCCCACACAGTACATCCTGATTTCACTGCCATGGGCAGTCTGTCAGGTCTATACTGGGTATGTGGGGATAGGGCTTATCTTCTTCTACCTATGGGGTGGACGGGCTGCTGCTATCTAGCCACACTCCACCCTGCGGCCCATGTATATATGTACAATGCATCTGCTATACATCAGCGTGTAAGCTATATAAATCAAGTTAAAAAAAGGGAGGGCGAGGTCGCGAATAAACGTGTCCCAGTGGGAGAAAAATTTGGGGCAGGAATCTTCCCATGGTGGGGTGTTGTTCAAAACATGCATTACAGTGACCAGTTAAGCTATGAGTTGGAAACGTTAATTAATGATACCTTGAAATCAACTGCCTTGCTGACAGCTGAAATTAAAGCCCTTAGAATCGTAGCTTTGCAGAATAGAGCCACACTTGATTATGTGTTAGCTTCGCAAGGGGGGGTGTGCGCCATTATAGGGGAAGAATGCTGCACGTATATACCAGATAATTCCCAGGAACTGGAGCAAGTGATTGAGGGAATACGAACGCTACAGCAGCGTGTTCTTAGTGAGCATGCACCTATATTGCAGGGCTGGTCATGGTTCTCAAGCATATTTGGTGACTGGGGAGCTACCCTCCTCCACTGGGTGGCAGTAATAGTGGTGGTGATACTGGCATTATGGCTCCTGACTGTGTTGCTCAAATTTCTCTTGCCACGCCTGTGTAGCACCTTGTCGTCACATGCCATCACCCAGCTGCACCCCTTGCTACACCCCCAGGACCAAGACCCTAGCGAATTAGTCAGGGTGTTACCGTTCTGTGATGTACCAGACATGACTAAAATATAATAGTTAACAAGTTGATACAAAGTATCAAAAGGGGGGAGAGTGTGAGGGAATTTTATATATCCTAAAGCTATATTTGCTATTATATGCCTTGAAGCTATGTTTGCTTTGTAAGCCATGCTATAACAAAGTCATAATGAATGTAGTAGAAATTTCTGAGTTCATGCTGTTTTTTACAGGGTTATAGAATGATACTGAGGTTACTTGAGGTACATTTGTAGAAACAGAAAGCAAGATAAAACTGGGCAGAACTGGTTGTACCAGCCTGAATAACAGGCTCGGACAAAGTATAAGATAACAACATGCTTGGGCAAAGTATAAGATAACAGCACATTGAGGCATTGAAGGCAAGCTATACGTTGTTGTATGTTGCTATGGTGTGAGTGAAACTCATTGTTTCACTCAGGTCAGATTGACCCACTGGCATATGTATCAAGAAATATTGGGTAAGAAATGAAATAAGCAGTGGAAAAGTACACCTCACATTGATATCAACTTGTTATTCTGTTGCACTGGTATCAACTTGTTATTCTGTTTTATGATTGGCTTATACTGAAATGTTGGTATTTTTTTCAAGATAAGAAGTGCAGAATCTAGCTTATAAAAAGCTGCTGTAAATTGTAATCAGGGAGCTTTCTCCTTTGCAGAACTCCCGCATGCATGTGAAAGATTTGATCAAATAAAGCGACGTTAAGACAAAACCCAGTGGTGTGGTTTTTGCCCCATGGCGACGGGAGCGGTTGCTCAGGTAATACTTACAGTGAGAGAATTTGCGATCACAAGACTCCGACTGCAGCTCCAAACCCACATGAGCAAACTAACTTGCAGTATTCATCATTAAGAAACATGTTGCCCACTGCCACAACATCAGAAAATGTGCCTGATTATGTGTTTTTGGATAAGCCCACCATGAGTGATTGCCACCATCACACCTCTGACTGTCCCCAGGGCTATACTTACAATCACAACCTACAATGCACCTCTGCCTGCTGCCGATGAAACAGAGCCACTGATGAAAAACTTTGGTCAGTAATCACAGTTCCTACCTGCCAAGCGACTTCATTACTGACATTGTTGGCAACTGTGACAGTGAAAATGGCAGTGATTAAACTCTAGCAACTGCCAACGGTTGTGAAAGACTACTTCAGATGGCCAATGAACAACCTGCATCAAAATAGCACCGTTACCCTATCAAGAGCACTCCCAGCATGCCAGCACAGACAAAAAGTGATGTTTTGCCCGCAGGAAAAAAAAAAAAAAAAACAACCATAAGCCTTTCTTCATGGATGATGAAATCCTCAGGCATTTCTCCTCCACACCATCCAAAAGGAACAAAAATGCTCCCACTGCAGTTGCTGGATGCTGACCTCCACTCCAGCTGCTCCCCAGTTTGCTGGACCTCTGATGCCCACCCCCACCAATGAACCTGCACAAGAAGAGATTCCTACCAAAAAAAAAAAAAACTCTCGCCAGAGCTGATAGGGCTGTGAAAAGCTACCAAATGACCAAAGTTATTTTCTTGTTGGTGCCATATAGTGCTGTTTAGTCACAATCACCAAAAACTGGCATGCTACTAATTAAGTCCTCTTGAATTTATTTAGTCAAGAGTACATGCTGTGTGTGTGTGCGTGTGTGTGTGTGTGTGTATGATTGTGTGAGCATTCAACCTGTCATGCCCATAGGAATGAGATAGCTAACACAGCTGCACTGTCTATAATGTAAGCAATAATACCCAACAGGTGGGCAGTATTGTGCTATACCGGACCGCCTAGGGGCATAATGAGGCCAGATGCTGCAGGCGGAGGACCTTATAGCCCCTGGAACGTCTGGTATAGCACAGTACAGCCCACCCTGGAGGGTATTATTGCTCTTAGAAAATGGGCACTGTAAAAATAATTATGTTTAATTTAAAAAAGTTAGTGCAATATTAGTTTAAAATATGTTTGGAGATAAAAGAGTTCCTCCGCTTGCATTAGATTTGTGTTTTTTTTTTTAAGGTGGGCATTTCTGTCCTACTGGAGATTCTGTATTGCTGTTCTCCTTCCTCCCTCTGACTAGTAACAGCAGCAAATGAAAGTAAAAGAAATGAAAGAGCAGGGCTCACACAGAAAATCAGCTTCATTTTGTAGCATTTCAGTTCAGGTTCCCACAGTGAGTGAAAGCCAAGGTATGAGATGGAATGCGATGGGAACAGTAGTAATGTTATTAAAAAGTATCTTGACATTTCTGCACGGTTTTTTTTTCCTCAGTTTGATCATGTTATGGGGCTGCAAAACCATGATTGACTTGAGCAACAGAGAGAGAGAGAGAGAGAGAGAGAGAGAGGGAGAGAGAGAGAGGTAGCGTTAGTTTGTGTTAGAGGAGCGGTATTTTCTTCATTCCCATCACACTCCATCTCATACCTTGGCTTTCGCTGACTACAAAATGAAGCTGATTTTCTGTGTGAGCCCTGCTCTTTCTGTTCTCTTGCTACATAGAAAAAACACAAAAAAAGAGTTTAGAGAGCACACAGATGTGAACATTCCCTTGATCACTGTTCAGTGCTCTGCAGTGAATTAAGTGTGACTGCTGGTGGTTGCAGCAACAAGAGAAATGGTCCGGGGTAACAGTACTCTCTTCGTGTCTATGCCACAAATGGAATTAAACCTACTGCCCAGAAGGGGGGTTGGGGACGGCATCACTAAACCTCAGCTAGGTTTTGGTGTATAATTTTGTCAGAATATCAGGGAGTGCCTTTTTGATTTTTAGAGCTATTGGACAGAGAGATAGAGGAAAACATTAGCAGGTTCAGGCATGTGGACCTTAGATAGTAGCTGACACTGTCATTGGGAATGGGCATGGTGGCAGGAGGTCTAAATACAGTTCCTCTGCTACAAGCTACGAGGAGGTAGTTTTGGTTTTCAACAAAAAAAAAAGATTTATTGTTTTCTGTTTGGCAAGCAGGGCTGCAGTTAAGGGGAGCGTTGTGTGTTGGAGTAACGGTTAACACATCACGTGCTACTGCCACTATTTCATGGGGGAGGGGGAGTGCTGTCTCTCTGGGTTAGCGGTCTTGCTGTGACTGAACTTACGCTGAAATTTTGCAGCCCACATTTATTTTAGCCACAACTGTCTGTGCTTTATATTTGTTAAAGGTTGATCGTACAGATGCTCTTGTAAGGTGGACAGGGGGAGATCGACTTACAGTTTAGGGATCCTTCAGCAAGCCAACCATCATGGCGTCAGTTGCCTTTTCAACGTTCTACTGGCCCATTAGTATCCAAACTAAATGAGGCACCAGAGACTTGGACTAGTTATTTCCTGGTCTCTGTTGTTTCATACCGGTCGGCTTCTTATTGCTTTTGGCCAATCAGGATACAGATACGATTTTGCCCATTTTCTAACTGACACTGTAGTCTGACTTTCAGAGTTTCAGTAAATTCCAGAACAACAGATATTGAATTAACCCCAAGGTTGCTGATTTTTTGTTATTATCCTGAGAAGTTCTGAAGTACAATACAGTAGCACCCCCCCCTTCAGATGCCTTTAACATAGAGCAGCATATAGCAAAAATCAGAGGGGGGGCACTGTTTTGCAGCTGTGGAGGAATACTTTCAAAAGTCCTAAAAGGGAGTTCCACAGTCAGCCATTTTGTAGCTACAATCTGATCCCAATAGGGCTGTAGGCTCTGCCTACAATCCTAAAAAGGAATGCATTCCTGTAACATGCAGGATCTTCTTGCTCCTCCCAATGAGTTCCTGCTTTATCTACAACTGGGGACCCTGCATGGTATGTGCCACTTAATATCTACTGTACAAAGCCTAACACTTTGCAATTCAAAGTGACAGTAACCACTATTCACTTGGATTCAGTTGAAGCATTACCAAATGGTTAGTTATCATTAACTGAGCATACAAAAAGCATAGTTTATTGTACTTATTGAAGTAATCCTACATTATCTGCTTGTTTTATATTGACTATTTAATGTTTATTGAAAACAAGTTAAAAGTTATTACAGTTAACATGATTAATGAGTCTAACATTGGGCTATTGTATCTGCTAATGTACTTCCACAGTTTAATAACAAGTATTTGTCAATGCCAAATATTTGCTTGCTGGTATTAACATTGGACATGCATCAGTTAGACAGATGCAGAATAGGAATGGCAGTGAAGTATTGAAGTTCACGCCAACCCCACCTCTATCCTGTAGAGATGAACAGGCATTGGGGTAAGTGTTTGGGTCATCGGCCATGACGGGCATGCCATGTGATGTTACCCTATTCTGCAGACAGCGATACATGTTGAGGTGTGCCTTAGGGTGTTTGGCTTTACAGTCACCGCATTCCATAAGGACATATGCTGAAATGGGTGCAGCATAGAAGAATAGGGTGAAGTCTGCGGCCGAAGACTGCAAGGTGCACCTTGATGCCTGTCAGTGGCTGGAGGTGGGGGTGGGATGGCATGAGCAGTACAGTTGGAAATGCAAAGGCACACCCCGATGCCTGTCAGTCTGTTCAGGGTAGGATGTTATGGTTAGAAACCGTAACGCCTCAGGTGTTGGTATTTATACTACAAATTTTCAACATGACCTTTTTGTGAGCCTACCTATAAAGAGTGGTACTGTGATTATGTCTATGTGTCCAGAACATTGATTTCCAACAGCGACAGTGCCATTCTGCATCACATGAACAAAAACACAGATCGGGCAGGATGTGAAGAATGACAGCTGTACTATCCACAGGGAGGTGTGAAGAGATGGCAATGTTGAACAGCTGTACTGGGAATATAAAAAGTGCTTGCATGTCTGAGCATACAGTATGTGGAAACTGTGCAACGCACGTGCATTACACAGTCATTTAATGGACATTCATCACCAAAGTTTCAAAATAGGCATTGTAGGACGTCTGCTCATGAACAGTGTCACTGTGATTTTCTTGATGTGTCCTGAACACTGATTTCCTACAGCAACCATGCTATTCTGCACCAAAAGTGCAAAAACATATTTCAGCCAGGATGTGAAAAATGACAGCTGTACCGTTTTTAAGGAAGTGCAGAAAAATGGCAATGTTGAAAAGCTGGAGCGAACATATTACAAATGTGTGAAGTTATAAAGACTTTGTCATCAAAATCTTCAACAAAATACAAATGTGCGAAGTTATGAGCATGACTGGAAACTGTGCAACGCACGCTTGTAACACAGTCATTTTATGGAGTTTCATCACCAAATTGTCAACATAGGCATTTTATGGCCTCTGCTAATGAACAGTGTCACTGTGATTTTCTTAATGTGCCCCCAACATTGATTTCCCTCAGTGACCACGCTGCTCTGTGCTGCAGGTGCAGAAATACATTTCGGCCAGGATGTCAAAAATGACAGCTGTACTGTTCATAAGGTGGGCCGGAAAAATGATAATGTTGAAAATCTGGAGTGAACATATTACAAATGTGCAAAGTTATGAGTATGCATGGAAACTGTGCAATGCACACTCATAACACAGTCATTTTATGGAATTTCATCACCAAGTTTTCAACATAGGCATTTTAGGGCCTCTGCTAATGAACAGTGTCACTGTGAGTTTCGTAATGTGTCCCAAACACTGATTTCCCACAGTGACCACGCTATTCTGCGCTGGAAGTGCAAACACACATTTCAGCCAGGATATAAAAAATGACAGCTGTACTGTTCATAAGGAGGTGTAGAAAAATGGCAATGTTGAAAATCTGGAGTGAAAATATTGTAAATGTGCAAAGTTACGAGCGTGCTTGAACACTGCGCAAGGCACGCTCATAACACAGTAATTTTATAGACTTTTGTCACCAAATTTTCAACATAGGCATTTTAGGACCTCTGCTAATGAACAACATCACTGTGATTTTCATCATGTATCCCGAACACTGATTTCCCACAGCCACTGCGCTATTCTGCGCCACAAGTGCGAAAACATATTTTGCCCAGGATGCAAAAAATGACAGCTGTACTGTTCATAAGGAGGTATGGCAAAATGGCAATATTGAAAATCTGGACTGAAAATATTGCAAATTCGTGAACTTACGAGCATGCATAGCAACTGCATAGCGCCTTTCAGTAAAACAGTCATTTTTTTGGATTTTTTCCACCAGATTTGCAACATACACTTTTTGAGAGCCCACCTCATGAACACTGGCACTGTCGTTTCATTAATCGGTCCTGAAAGGTGATTACATGCATTGACTGCAAAATCACCTTTCAGGACAGATTAACGCCATGACAGTGACTGAATTCATGAGGAGGGGTCCCAAAAACCCCATGTTGAAAATTTGGTGCCAAAATTCCAAAAATGCTTGAGATATGCAACAAAGTTGAAAACCCTTTATCCCATTATACAGCTTACCGGGCTGCTTCAGTTCGGTCGGCTTTGAAGAGTGCAGATGTGTTCCCGGTCCACCAAAGATCATCGCACTGGACTCCAGAGGTAAGTATGGAGTGGGGGGTTGGGAGGCAGTGTGCACAGTGGGTGGGCATGGGTTGTTGGGGGAAGGGCCAGGGAGACCGTGAGGGACCGTTTTTGCTTTAGTGGTTTTAAAACAAAAACAAAAAACATGGCAGGACAGTTTTTTCTTTGCAGGGGCATTGGGCATGCTGGGGTGGGCTCCCAGTGTGGCACCTGAATATTTTTCTTGGGGGGGTTTAGCTGACAGGGGATTGGGCACCCCCGTCGGTACAAAAGCGGGGAGACGCATGAGCCGCGGGGGATTGGGCACCCCCTCGGACTCTCCCCCATTACTCTATTGAGGGGCTGATGCCAACGGGTAGTGTGCTCCCCCATCGGCACATCAAACATAGAGGGGAAACATACTGCCGATGGGGACTGGGCTCCCCCGTCGGTAAGTCAGCACAGGGGATGGATGCTGACAGGGATTGAGGCCCCCGTTGGCAAAAACACACTTCTGTGGGGAAGGGCACATGATGCCGAGGGGGATTGTACACCCATCGGCACTGGGGCCATTTGAAATTGTTTGTGAACACGGTGGCAAGGTACTGCCATGTTCACAAACAATATCACACTAGCAATGTTCCACCCAGCAATGACGGGTCACTCCCTTATTGCAGCAAATCGCTGACGCTGCAATGATGAGGTGGCCCATGATTGCTGTGGTGAAAATGTTACAACTTGGTGCAACTTCTGGAAGCCAGTGTCATCAGCACACTGTGCCTCCATTGGTGCACTATGGCCAGGCCCCTAAATGCAATGCTTCTTTTGGATGCCACAAAGCCACGCCTCCCCAACTGGCTTCTCTCCTAAGCTGTCAGATAATGTTTTTTGTGCATGCACAAGCAAACATAAAAACTAAACAAAAATATTGTTAAACTTGTGTTTGTATTTTTTTTTTCACTGTGTGGGTTCAGTGCATGTATGCAATAATACCCAATAGGGTGGGAGGTATTGGGAAATACCGGACCACCCAGGGTACCCCACGGTCTCATGGGAGTTATAGTCCTATATGACACACATGGGTAGGCATTTTATGTCCCAGAGTGAGCACCAGAGTCAGATCCATTTAAAAACAAACAAATAAAGAGGAAGAGGAACACTCAGGAGATCGAACAGTCGATCACTTGTCTGATTTTGCCTGAAATATAAGTCTTTATTGCTCTCTAATAGTTGTATGTTTGCTCTGAGAGTTGTGGAGAAGCACCTTGATGGAATAGAGGAGTGGGACTTGTCTGCAATAGGTCTCAGAAATGGAGTTGTGCTGCTGGGTACTGGTGGTTGTGACAGCAGGCAGGGGATCAGAGGTCAGAATGGCTGAGTTTGGTCCGTTTTCCTGAGAAAAGAAAAAAAAGATAATTTATATTGTTTTGTGTTGTGTAAGACTTTGAATAAGTTCTTGCAGGGGCTGATCCTGGAACTGAGGGGGGGCTTCTATTGCTCGCTTTCTTGCTTAGCAAGCAGAACAAAAAAGGGTGGCTAATGAATCTAAAAATCCAATCTGGTACAAGGATACCACTTTAATAAGTTGGGCAGAGCTGGCACTTGTTTTTCAGTGGGCTCTATCAAAAAATAGATGCCCAGATTGGAACTGCTTTCAGCCAATCAGAATGGAGGAACTTGTTATTACCTGTGCATGGAACAGATTTCATGCGCAGGTTATAACCAATCAGAAAATGTGATTTTCTCTCCTTATTTTATAACTTGCTACAGATACAACAAAAGCCATGATTCCATCTGAGGCATTCTGCTGTGTGAGTGTGTGTTTGAACATTCTGCTAGTAGAACCAAGCAGAGACTTGAATTATTGTATTCCATCTATAGTAAACACTCCATCTCTTGATTGTAAGAAAGATACAACTGAAACAAGGTGAGAAAAAGGGAGGAAATAATATAAAGAAAGAGGAACGGTGAGGAGACAGGCACATCAGGGTTAGTCTGGGAAAGTAGAGGGTTTAAGGGTAAATTTAAACAAAATGTGTTTAGCTGTGCATTATATTTGAAACTGATATGGCATGCAAAATGCTGGAATGTGTTGGGGCTATTTTGTTAGGGTGGATGAATGTTTTAAAAAATCATTAAAATACTTAACATTATTTTATTTGTGTGTACCCTCCCCCTACCAAAAAAACACATCCTGGACCCATTTTATAATCACAATAAGACATTCCAAGGTGTGGTCTGTGGTGGGATAATGGCATGTCTTGGGCAGCTAAAGGTACTGTGCTTGGTGATGCCTCATGCCTTACAACATGCCTGAGGTGTGTCATTATCCCACCACAACACGCACCCTATCAGATCTTGTTGCTTAAATAACCACATCACCCTAGTGATTGTGGACCTCGGCATGCTTTGTGCCTCACAACCCACTCAGGGCATGTAGTATGTAAGCAATAATCCCCGACAGGGTGGGCATTATTGGGAAATAACAGACTGCCCAGGGGTGTAATGAGGCCCGATGCCACAAGCGGAGGGCCTTATAGCCCCTGGAAGGTCCGGTATTTCCCAATAATGCCCACCCAGAGGGTATTATTGTGCTTAGAAAATGGCCCATCGGAGAATGTTACTCTGTGAAGAGGCACTTGGATGGCTCTTATTTTTATCTGGGCATCTATTGAATAAATGCCCAGCTTGGAGCCTGTCTCAGCCAATCGGGTTTAAGAATTGATTGCTGTGATTTTCTAGTAAAGAATCACTGCTCTCCTTGTTGTACATTATTGCTTGTATAAACATATATATAGAGAGAGTATGTGTGTGTGTGTTTGTTTACAGGAGGGTAGTTACATGACTATGTGTCTTTATATATGTGTGGGCAGTACTACAGGGAAGGCAAACTGATAAACACTTGACATACAGAACAGCAAACTTGATAGAGATACAGATTTCACAGATTTCTTTTATGATGTAAGGATCACATCTTGAAACAACAGATCAGTGCACAAAGAGGTCTATTTGAAGCCAAGGATAAAAATGTTTAAGCTCATCAGTAACTATGGGAGTATACTCAGAGTCACAACTCTTTCCCCATGATGCCAAAGTGTAAAGCAGTCCATGATGTCAGTCAGTGCACTGGGTTCACAGCTTCAATGACAATCTGTAATATTTCTCGCCACCCCAAAGAGGAGAAATAAATGATAGATTGCCTTATTTTCTCATTATTCTCCTTGAGGGGTGTCTGTCAGCTTGTCCCAGTAAAGTAAATGAATGCAGTGATCTTAAATATTAACTGTTCAATGGACCACCAGCAATCCATTTCTTATAGTTTATATAAAAATTCCCAGCACAATCTAAAACTGTCACAGACAGCAGGAGTGAGAGAGAGAGAGAGAGACAGAGAGAAGGAAAAGTGAATACATCTAACTAGGTCAAATCTTTTGAAAAGCAATGCAGTAAGTTAACCATTTCTGTACATTATAAGTATAGTATTTTTCTACCCCTATAACTGGTAGGACAGAATTACGGGGCATCTGTGGGACTAAAAGCTAAAAACATCAGTCAATCCAGAGTCACACAGGCAGAATCTGGACTATTTGAACGATGACTCACTAATGAACCTTATCTGTAGAGGCAGGGGTGACTCTATTTTTGTTTTTATAATTTATTTACCCAGGATAGCCCAGCTAAAATGCAACATCTTCTTTTAGTGGGGCTCTGCTTTCTATCAATTTCTGCGGCTGCATGTACTGGAGCATTGGGAGGTTAAATGACCTGTCCAAGGTTACATCCTGGGAATTTGACACTAGTGGGATTGGAACCAGTGATATCCCATTTCCCAAAGCTGTGTTCTGACCACTACCCTGCACTGCCTCTTTCCTTTACTCACTACTGTGTATGAATCCTACAAAAACTAATTGAATACTGCCAGTGTGATGCAGCTGAATGTCTGCAGAAACTAAAGACTGGAAAGTTGTATATTGCTTTAATGAAAAAAGCATCTATGTTACCACTTCTCTATTTTTCCCTTATAATTTAACATTAGAAATAGTTATTACTGTCTCCTCACCTCTTTGGGATAATGTCTCTTTCTTTTTGCTTCCATTTATAGTTTACATGTACATGGAATACATTAAAAGATTTGGATATAACAGAGTACCAGTATACATTCCTAACCCTATAATGATAGCTTTTTTTCTTTAGAAGTGAAGGAAAACTTTGCATCATTACCAAATTATATCTGCTTATTAGAGGTATGTGGAATGCAGAGCCCTGATGGTGGACTTTGTGCAGAATGGCGATTCCACTTTCAAAATGCTTTAATGAGTTACTTTTTGAATTCTGCCAAATTCCAAAAAGAATTTCTGTGTAAACCACTGAATAACTTTACGAAGATCATGTAAACTGCAGAATAATTTCCCAGAGATTATGGAAATGGCATCGGCGGTTTATGTAAAAACACTTCTAATTTTGGAATTTCAGAATTCCACCAATGTTTGAATTCGGTGACCTACAGTAGATCGACACCCTGACAGCAAAACTCAAAAAATGACCATTACAGTGACAGTCGCTGTAATGGTCTGGGTTTCACCAATGTGGTTTCTCTCGGTGTTCTTCCCTTTCCCTGAAACAACTCTGACCTGGAGTTGATTATATTTAAATACAGCGGGTAAAATCACTTGAAGCATTGACGGCCCCATGTTGAGTGTCAGCATTGTGCCATCACTGTGAGGGATGTCAGCAGAATGTCTGTTTACATTCTGTGGTGTTTCCATTGGAATTCTGCTGAATTAGTTGAATTTTTTGGAAATTCCACAGATTTCTTTTCTGTTGGAATTTGAACATTTCAGTCAGCACTCCTACTTGTTCCATTGTCTTTCTGTACAAATCAGCAAAACCAGCTCTGTCTGTAGCCCCCCTTTTGCAACATAATAGTTCAATGCTCCAACCAGAGGCATAATTGGTTGACGTCAGTGACTCCTGAGGCTGATACTGGTACTTGAATGGGGTGTCCCACCCTGTGACATCATCGGCTGCAATCAGTCAGTGTCTTATGATGCAGCTACTGCAACATGCATGGGCTTTCAAAACCAGTGACATCATTGGTTTCAGTCAGTGTCTCCTGATGCAGCTACAGTACTGTTATCTGCATGGGGTGACCCCAAGCAGCAACATCACTGGTTGCAATAAGAGTCTCCTGATGCAGACACCACTACTTGCATGGGGTGTCCCAGTCAATAACATCATCAGTTGCAGTCAGGTGTTCATGATTCAGCTACCGCTACTTGCATGTTGTGTCCCAACCAGTGACACCATAGGTTGCAGTCAGTGGCTCCTGATGTGGATACTGCTACCTGCATGGGGTGTCTCAATCTGTGACATCATCAGATGTAGTTAATGTTTCCTGATACAGGTAGTGCTACTTGCATGGGGTGTCCCGACCTGTGACATCATCAGCTGCAATCAGGCAGAGTTTTCTGAGCAGATACTGTTACTTGCATGAGGTGTCCCATCCAGTGATATCACTGGATGCTGTCAGTGTCTCCTGATGCAGATACTGCTACTTGCATGGGGTGTCCCAACCAGTGACATCATCAGATGCTGTCCATGTCTCCTGATGCAGATACTGCTACTTGCATGGGCTGTCCCAACCAGTGACATCATCGGATGCTGTCAGTGCCTCCTAATGCAGATACTCCTACTTGCATGGTGTGTCCCAACCAGTGGCAACATCAGTTGCAGTCTGTGGATCCTGATGCAGATACCATTACCTGCATGTGGTGTCTCAACCAGTGACATCATCGCATGCAGTCAGTGTCTTATGATGTAAATACTGCTACTTGCAGGGGCTGCTACAAAGGTGAGAATGGAGCAGTTGATCAATGTGCTCAGTTTCCAGTGAAACAGCAACTTATCGTGGCAGCAGTAGCAGCTCCTGAAGCCACTGACTGATAATGACTGAACATCACTGGGTGAAGCATCTAAAATGACCCAGCATGTCAAGGTCAGTTATATATGGAGCTGCTATTACAATTGGGACAGAAACCAAAAGAGAGAAACATACAGAAAAAGAAAGGAGAGTAAGCACATGCAGCCTAGGCATTCTGTGATGCTTCCATTCCTATTTTACGTTCTGGTCAAGACCTTCAAGTTAGAACATTAGGGTCCAGATATTCAAAACTTTGCCTGTTTGCACGATTGCACGATATTCAAAAGGCCTATCAGCGTGGGCAAAAGTGAATAGTGCATGTGCAAACAGATAATGTATGTGCTGGGCAAAGTGAATGAACAGAGGTGCAATGCTATACTCAGTGTTTCTGCGCTGTGTAAAGTGAGTTTCTGCGGCACCATTGTGCAGCTCGAATACCACCTATAAAAAGTCTGTCTTAACTCCTGGCAAACCTTAGAGGTGGGCGGTACTGCAGTCAGAATACAATATGGTTGAATATACAGCACATATGCCGTTCCTCATGGAATAGGCCATGCAGGAGGAGGAGAGGGCAGAAGGCCACTCTGGGCTATCCTGTGGGCCGCAGAGGTGATATGCTGTGCACAGATGGTACTAGCCATGAGTTTCCGTCAAGGCTCTCACCGAGGACCAGGTGGTGGGCCATTACCTCCTCAGCAGGGCCATGTTATGGCAACAGTGTGAACTCCTGCATGAGCAACTGTGCAGTGACACCCAGCTTAGTCATACTATGACAGTTGAGCAGAAGGTGATGGCTGCGATGTGCTTCCTAGTAGCACTGGGTCATTTCAGACACCAGTGGGGGATACTATCATTGTGTTGCAATCCACCATCTTGTGCCTTCTGGCCCAATTCATAGATGCCCTGCTGCCACATGCTGGTGAGTTCATCATATTTTCCAGCACAGCAGTTGAGCACACAGAAACCATGCAGCAGTTCTGTCGAGTTATGCACCTATCTGCAGTACTCGGTACCAATGACTGCACCCATGTTGCTATCAAGCCACCCACTGGTGATGGTGCAGATGCCTGCTTCAATAGGAAGGTTTACTATTCCATCAATTGCCAGGTGGTGTGCGATGCTGCAGGGTGCATAACCAATGTCCTGGCATGGTACCCCAGCAACGTCTATGATGCCTTCATATGGCACAACTCCAAACTGTGTCAAATCTTTGAAAGTGGCCACATACCCAGAGGTCACCTTGTTGATGAGTACATGCAGCACATTCCCCGCACAAACCCCCCAAATGGGTCACTCAGTGGTACCACAGCACACATGTGGTTTACAGAGGAAGGGTGGGCAGGGAGGGTGGACAGGTGCACAGGAAACAACACAGCTTATGAGTCACTGATGTTATGCGGGTAGCAACAATGTGAGCAGGTGCTAACAAATGTGTTAGCTTACAGGGGACAGTGCCTATCCCTTGTGCCCCTGGCTCCTCACAACCATCATCCAGCCCACTTATGTGGTAGAGAACAGATACAATGCGACACACATCGCCACATGCAACATCATTGAGCGAGTCTTTACCATGCAGAAAATGCAATTCTTGTGCCTGTACCAGTCAGATGACGCCCTACAATAGACCCTTCAGAAGGCCTGTAGCATATTCCTAACCTGTTGTATGCTAAACAACATGGCACTCTTCCATGAAATAGGTTTGTCAGTCCAACAGGAATGGAGTGACAGTGACATGGAGCCAAAGGTGCTGAGGATGCTGCAGCAGATTGACAGGTGCAACCCCCACATGGCCAGGAGAGCACAGGAATACCATGAAAACATCATAAGAAGCTTCTCATGAAGGAGAAGGTGAGTGGAAAGAACAAAGAACACTGTCATATGTGCAAAACCTTAATTGTGAAACACAAAAATAAACAAAGCACACAGTGGCAGTGAAAAAACAGTGTACAAAAATAAGGGGGTGCTGGACAAGGTGGCCAAGGAAGGGGTGGTGGGGAAGCACAGTAAAACCAAAATGTGGTAGGCGAACAATGTCTATGAGGTGCTGGGGATATGTGGGATATTGGGGGGGGGGGCCATCTCAGTCATGTTGCCTGTGGCTGACACAGGTCCACACAAGCAGCTGCTGCAAACCCCTGTTGAAGGGTGGCATGGCCCATGGAGAGGGAATGTGCCACACCCAGGGTGACAGAGTCACCCAGCCCTATGCACCACCACGCCGGCAGCTGAAGGACAGAATTGGGAGATTTTTGGCCCAGTGTGTGTGTGTGTGTGTGTGTGTGTGTGTGTGTGGTGTGGCACCAGTCTTGGGGGTTGCAGGTGTACCACCAGAGCCTGACTGTCCACTGCGTGGCATTGGTGTTTGTCCTGGTGTCCTTACAGAACAGGGCAGCACATATTGGAGGGAGCGGTGCTGTGTCCTGGAAGCAGACTGCCATGCACCATGGTCATGAGCTCCAACACTGCCATGGTGAGGTCATAAATGACAGTGTGGATGGTCTCCAAAAGGAGAGCTTCATGGGCCTCCACCCACTGCTCAGCCCTCTGCAGGTTGGTGTGCATGAGGTCCCACATGCTTATCAGGTCCTTGTACATGGTGTGTCTGAAGAGGGCAAGCTCACGGTGCATGGCGCTCTGGGACTCCAATGGCTGACAGCTACTACTGCTGCCTGGAGCCCAGCACAGACTGCCTCCGGGAAACACTGTCCTGGGGGACAGGACCTGTTAGCACCTGCAGGCCACAAGTGGCTGGTGCATGCAGCATGCAAGGGGGAGGCGGGGGAAGTGGCAGGGGCTCAGTGGCTGTGGGTGGCTGTGCAGGCCTGCTGTGGGATGGTGGGGTACTGCTAGGCTGCACAACACCTCCCGGGGTGCCGGGTGGGTGGTGTGTGTTGTGGTGGCAGTACCGGCAGTGGAGGTGGTGGTGACAGCTCCAGTGGAGGGGATGTCAAACATGGTGGTACCATGGACAGGGGCATGGAGTACATCTGTGACATGGGAGCTGGCATGCATATGGTGCTGTACACTGCTGGGCGTGGGGGGGCTTGGCAATTGAAACTGCTCCCCTGGCAGTGCAACTGGCAAAAACTCCTGTGATGGGGTTGTAGATTTCTTCCCTGCTGTTGCTCTCTTCCTCCAAAATGTAATGGACAGGTCCACACTGTCTGCTGGGTGGTACATGCTGCAGTTCTGTTGATGGACAAGTTATGTCATCTCCCTCAGATGGAACATCTCGTGCCTGTGGAGAGAGGAGCAAACTCTCAGTGTCACAAACAATACATGTACACAATGCATGCTACTGTTGTTGCATGCATGCCTCAGCATATGGTGCGATGTGCTGCTCAGTGCCAGCATGCAACTGGTGTCAACAGATCTACCATCCCTGACACTCAGTGGTCACGCAGTCACCTGTAAAGGGAGGATTAAGCAAGCATGACAGTGTTCCCTGACCATGTATCCCACACAAAGCAAACATAGACAGAGGCAATCACAGCACAGGCCACTACCACACACATGTCTGCATGCATCAGCATCCGTGGCCAACAAATGGCAAAACAATATGCACACAATTCCTATGTGCATGGGCACACTCCTGTGGAGCCATGTACACAGTCACTACCGATAGGGATATCAGTGCAACATGCAGTATAGGGGGCCATAGTACGCTATACAGCAGCACAACACATCACAGCGCAGCCAGGGTGCTGACGGCACACAATATGTGTGCCATGCCCAAGGCTGCAGTGTGCCACTCCAGTGGTGGAACCAACATGTGTACTCATGCACACAAGGATGTGCACCAGCTGTGTACCTACATGACTGGCTGTATGCCACCAGGGTCTCATAACTGACCCCAGGCACCCCTGTCACCACCACAGACTTCAAGGTCGATGCCACCACCCCTTCCATCAGGTCAGTAGGCCTGGCAGCTGCTGAAGACTGTGGGCCCCCATCAGTGGCCTGCTGCTCATGGTGCTGGGCAGCTATATATCCTTGGTCCACTGGTGGAGGTCCCAGAATTGATTCTGAACAGCCTCCACCATGTGGCCCTGGCCACCCACAGCATCAACAGCCTCTGTTATCTCCTATCATGTTTGCCGTACCGTGGCATTGGTGGTCTAGGTGTGGAACAGGATCACCTCCCACTAGTCCTGGGATAAGGCATGGACCTAGTCCCCTAAAAACCAGTGGGCCCTCTGTCACTCACCTTCACCAAAGGGACCTGTCAGAGAAAGTAGAAAAACAGTGGTCGGTTCTGTGTGTTGGTGAGATGAGTGTGTACCCATCTGCAATGTGTCATGCCAGTGCAACAATGTGGTATACAGTGTACCGGTGTGGCACAGAGCAGCCTGTGTGCAATGGCAGTCTGTCAGAGACCCCCCAGGGTCCATGCCTGTTTAACATGCTGCCACCCAACACTGCAGGGGTGTAGGCACCTGAGACAACTAGACCCCCTGGCTGCACCACCCAGACAGGCATTGTCCTGAGCACAGCTGCCACTAGTGCACAGATGCAGGTGCTGTGGGACAGTGCATGTGTAGACCCCCACACCCCTGGGCCATGCATAGTATCTGGTGGCACATGCCAAGTCATACAAGGGCATTGCGTGGGACATGCCAACACACTGTGGCATACTTGAGCGCTGTACCTGGACAATGTGTGAGATGGGCTAACATGCATTTCACCCCCTTGGCACAAACAGTCCACTGGCTTGACATGCCCCACACTTCTGACACATGGCACCACCTTGCAGCCCTATGCACAACAGTGCTTGTGCAGAACCTGGCTGTTGACCACGTCCTTGGTGCCATGTGTCAGTTATGTGCCAGGCCACAGGCCTCTGTGCCGATGTGTCCAGACATGTACTGGTGTGGTTGAGGTCAGCACATTGGGGGACTGTTGAAAGCAGAGCTGTCATGCACACACTTCCCATATGTTGTGATATGCCTGCTGTCATCCTCTGGTGTCAGGAACAGTGTGATGGGCCCCTTGTATTATAAGTATGTTCAGTATGTGCTGTTGAGCGTGCATTCGTAGGTTGCTGTACGAACAGAGGGCAACAGTGTGCTGTGATGGACAGATTGTGTGGCCTGAGCCTGGGCAATATGCAAAACACAGGAAACACCCAGACACATTAGAGCATGTGACATGGTGAGCAGGCCTTGCAATGACACCCCGCAGGTCCATGCAAACTCATACCCCATACATGCTTACCGCGGACCTGTACAGTGCCCTGGTTGTTCATGGCAAGCCCTGGTTGTGGGGTGTGATTGCCCCTGTCCCCATACAGCATGTGCAGCATTGGGTGAGCCATGTTAGGTATTTGCACATAGCCAGGACACACCTGACAGGCGTCAATCTGTTATCCTGAGGACCATATCCCCCAGTACATATGTCATGTACCAGTACCATAGTCTGATAGTACAAATGTGCAGAGGTGCTCCAGTACAGAAGTTCCACGCAAGGCACAGGTACAAACAAAACAGTGGCCACTCACTGGCCTACCAGTGGGATGTGGTCAATATGAACACATCATTTAATATGTTGCATAGGGCACAACAAAGCCAAGGGTTATGCTACTGTGTGTTGCATGATCTAGGAATACAGGACACAAACAATGATGCAATGTGATTTCCCCCACAATATAGCCCACCTATAACCCTGCAAAAGGTTGTATCCCATTTAGCAAAGTGTATATATTTGAAAATGGAATGAAAGACACCTACCCAGACTGGAGGAACATTATCGCAGCCTGCCATTATTGATTGTCTTCACTGTGGCCTGCTTCCACTATTCTGCACTAGTGTTGTGGCTGCAGTTCCAATGTGCTGTGAAGAGGGGGCTCTGGTTCTTTTTAAATAGCCCAGGCACAATTACACATGCTGATGTATGCAAACATGTCTTTAATGATATGCTAATATGCTGTTTTGCCTGCTTACTGCCCAATGAGGCTATTTGCACAGCCTGGCTGAATATAATGATTTTGCATGATGTGCAACGTGCTTTTGCACTTGCGCATCGCACAATGTTCCACACTATGATGTTTGCAGATTTGCTCTGTGCTCCAATGACATCAATGGCATGGCCATGCATGTGCAGGTGTATGCAGCACAAGGCATGTGCATGACATTGCACTTGTCATGTGTGAGGTTGCACATGCGCAACGTTGGCTTTTGTGGTGATTGCACGACACTAATGTCATTTGTGCAGCCTATGTGGAACAATGCACAAAAGCCATGCCATTCCACATATGCAGAGTAGTTGAAGGCACTGTACCACAGTCTACACAGGTGAATGAAAAATGTCATCCAAAAGTCATACCTGGGCCATCCAGCAGCGGGACGAGATATGGTGGGAGGTGGAGATTGCCAATCTCATGGAGTTGGTGGTAGCAAGGGAGAGGCAACTCTTTGGGGAGATGGAGGAGGGCTCTAGGCCATAGTGTGAGGTGTGGGTCTCTGTGGGGTACCACCTTACCAACCAGGCAGGGGTCTTCTGATCCAGTGAGCAATGTCGCTAGAGAGGAGGAGCAGGATCTGCTGGCACACTACCACTAGATGGTGTGGGATGACACCATCTCCAGGCCAGGTAGGTGATCATGTGCATGGCATGTTTGTTTATGAGCATGGGATTGGCAAGGTCTAGGTGGGAGCTTTGGGTATAGTGTGTCCATGGGCCAGCCATGGGTGTATGTGTGCATACCTCTACAGCATGTGTTCCTGACGTGTTGGCCTCTTACTGTCATGGATCCGGGGCATGGAAGCTACTGCGTGACAGGAACACTCATAATGCAGAACACATTCTCACACATGGATATACAGGCTGCAAACACATGGTAACATATTTTGTGTACATGTAACAGAATAGTTCTAGGTTGGCATATTGTACTACCATGACTGTCTACTGTATCAGCAGACTAACTAGCAGTGTCTCTTTGTGGACAACAATGTTTCAGTGAGGGACGGACGACGGCCTGACAACATACAAAGTGTACACTGCTGTATGTCCATGTACATTAGGGACAGTTGCCTGGTGTGTATCTGATGTGTCCTGGGTTTATGGTTCCAAGCACTGCTGTGACTAGTTAGGTTTAGTATCTTGAGCCATTTCATATTGGGTGCTTCCACAGCTGTGTTGGTAGGTCTTCAGTTGTTCTCTTTTGTAGGGCACCAACAACAGTATGATTTCTGCCTTGTGGCTTTCCTCTTTTGTGCGCTACCACTGTCACGTGGGCCATGGTGGCAGCCACCGGGGGGAGGGGGGAGTGACACATTGTACTTGACAGTACTGACAGTGGTTTTTCCTACACTCTGCAGATCAATCAGCCAGAGGAACATCAGGACTCCCAACAGATGGGGACAGCAGGAGAGGGAGCGAACACCAAGCCATGACGCTGGGCAGTCGGACACTGTCAGGAGAATTGTGGCACATGAGTGTGCTATATTGTAGCATCTACATAAGATCTAACAATATGTTTGTTGACAGGGTTGTCACCCCTTCACACCATGTCCTCAACATGTGACATGCTGTTGCAATCTGGTGCAACGCATGCCACAGTGTGTCATGGCCTGGGTGTGTGTAGCCATCCCCAACCCACTTCACACTGCTATTCCAGGCAGTATTACCTGAAATATACTGCCACCAATTCTTGTGCTGTCAGTAATGTTCTTCCTTTCCACAGGTTGCCCATGCCAGTGACGGCCATCTCTGGGACACCTGCTTGCTGTGCATGTGCCCGTTGTGCTCTGCACATCATTGTACGGGCCTCCTACTACACTTCACCTGTGTGTCCCATATGCCATGGACACATGTGTGTTCTGTGAGGCCAGGCATCCTATGGTGTGTGTGTATCCCTGATGGCCTGCAGTGTACCCATCCCACACGCAGCGAAGTTCCATGCCTGCTACATTACCACAGCATACAGTTACTCCTGCACTGTGGCAGGCCTCCTGCAGGGTCTAGTGCAGGTGACCCACATCCAGTGTGTTACATGGGCACACACAGGTTCACCTCTGTGCCAGTTGATGGGCTCACATTCCTGGATGAGGGGGGCACACTGCAACATGCCTAGTGTATGCTGGTTTGGTGGCTACTGGCCTCTCCACCATTGTGTTCTTCCAGGTTCAGTGGTTACTCCACCTTCTACCCTTCCAACACCTATTGTGTCATGTGCCCCTTCATGTTATGTTGCAGTTGCAAAGGTTGTCGTACATCTGTCTTCACCACACAATGTCGGTCACAGCTCCATTTTTATGTCTGTGTGTTATATTAGGCTGTGTGCATAGGCTGCAGTTAGGTTTCTGTCAGTCGATGTTGACCACTGGTGCACTGCACATGCCACGTAAGTTGTCTTGAGGTTCCTTGATCCTGGGACACACTGGCCTTTTCTGTGTTGCTGTGGACCATGCTCACTGTCCCATGGGGTGTGTGTCATGCACATTGGCATTGCAGCAACAGCATCCCATGCTACCACTTACAGGTGTTGCTGTACCACTCAGTTGATTCTGCTGCGGTGCTGCATTACCATGCAACACACACCCTTACTGTGGCATGTGTCACAATCCACCTGGGCAACATGCTCACTGATCCCAAAGCCTATTGCCCTTTGCTGTGTTGGCCTGTTAGCCAAGCACTGATGCACTGTGGGAGATTTTCCAACTCAAATATCAAATTGTGGGTGCAGGGGAGAGGAGGGGAGGATAATAGAATATTCAGCTTAGATATTCCGGGCAAGATATTCACACACTCCTATCTTACCTGTCTGATCAAACACCACACCTACAAAAATAACTCTAGCCTGTTGCACTTCACTGGGAGGGCTCTTAGGAGAGAGCTGCCAGCTCTTGACTTAACTCATCCCTAGCAGGTAACACCTTGTTTTCCACAGCAGATTCTCTGTTTAAACCCCTTTTTCTGACTTACAGGTATCAGCCCCTGACTTTGTGTAACTATTATTGCCCAGTTACTTTAAATGCAGAGTGCATTTGGTTCAGAGTCTGCATGGGTTGCTGATACCCACAACACTCATCAAAACCCAAAATCTTGGGGGGAGGGGGGGTTGACAACCAGAATCTTTCAGATGAGATGTTAAACTGAGGTCCCTTCTGCCTATCTCTGGTCATTGTTCCGGTGGAAGTAAAAGATCCCATGCCACTTATTGATGAAGGGCACTGGAGTTTCCATGGTATCATGGCCAACATTTTCAATGTCAATAAAACAGGTCAGTGTACCTCCCCCCCCGATGCACCTGGAAACAAGCTGTTGCAGCTCAGTGTTCCTTTCCTGGTAAAACAAATTACAAATACAATTAAAGACTGAACTGGGGGATTGAAATAGAAGGATAATCGATCCCCACCTCACCATTCCAGGGCTCTGCTGGAAGAACAGGAACAGGAAATATTTCTGACAGAATACTGGAGGCAGGAGCAGCTTGCTTTACAGATAATGATGCTTGGATAATATTGTACCAGGTCAGATACCATTGGACGTCATCATTCTGGATGGATTTTGGATGGTATCAGATGGATCCACACTAAGTACAGTATCTGAAGTAGAGATTAGCAAAGTCCGCAAAATTTGCTCCGCAAATTGATTCATGAAATTCGCAGATTGCAAAGTGCAGAAATTCACCACAAGGTGTGAAATTTCAGCCACGAATTCTGCACTTTGCAGGTGAAATTCCACACTTCGCAGCAAAAACATCACAATTCAGGTGAAGTCGAAGTTTCCCAGGTGTGGGGAAGCTTCGCGAAGCTCAGCAAAGTGCCAATTTTTGGCACTTTGCCTGAACTTCACCAGCAAAGTTTTACTTCACCACATCTCTAATCTGAGGTATCCATTAATCTAAGTAGGGTCTGATGGATCCAGCCATAGGCTCCGTGTATCTGACCATTGGATCCAACTATCCAAGGTTGGATCCGATGGATCTGACCTCAGACACCTGGATTCGGCATCAGATCCAAAACTTTCCGACTATGGATCTGAAATCCAACTTCAGTCAGATTATGGTCAGAATCAGAGGCAGATTCCAGCACTATCTGACAGAGAATAGCTGGATCCACAGAAGCACTAGCCAAAAATCACTTCTTACGGAAATTGTAAGGTGGAGATGTTAGTTAAGGTGGTCCATTAACACTTGAAACAGGGAGCACTCAGACATGGACGTTGGTTGTGTCCTGGAGCAGGGCATACAGAAACAGTGAGAAAACAAATAACAGCACCAGTCCTTAAACAAGGGAGTTCATGAGATGGGTGGGTGCGATTAAGCCAACGAGGCCATATATCATTCTATCCAGGCATAGTCTTGATTTTAATATCTGTGAATCCAGCTAAAAAAGCAGTAGCGTAATGAAATCTGGCAAAATATTTGACAGCACACAAAACCACATGCTCTGAGAAACTGCAGCCAGTGCTGTTCACAATTAAATGACAGGTAAAAGCACAAAGACAGCACTCGATCAGCAAAAAACAGAAAAATGGCAAAATTGCTGAATAAACTCAATTTATTGCAGGTTACAGGTAGCACAAGCATGAAAGTGCAGCTCAAAATCACAGCACTTTGGAACAATGGCAGGTCCCTTCATCAGGGGGTATGGCTGCTCCCATACACAAACCATATTTAAATGCAAAACTTAAAGTGACAGTGCATAATTTTAGTGAAATCGGGGTAGAACAGCACGTCAGCGTGCACCATTATTGCGCTACATATCATACATGTTACCTCAAATACAAACATAGAATTTTAAACACAGAAACATAGAATTTGACAGCAAATAAGAACTGTTTAGCCTAGGGCCGGCCCGTTGGCTCAGGGGTAGCATTTCCACCTGTGCCACCAGCAACCTGGGTTCAAATCTGGACTTGGGCCATTGGAGGGCCGGCCGGGAGGGGGAGGATTGAGTGTTCCATGGACTGCTCTCTTTCTCTGGGGGAGAGTGTATGTGATCCAGTGTCTGTTACAAAAGTGTGGGTCCCTGGCAGAGGCTGGGAATCTGATGTAACTGGTGCCTGATACATGAGGAGGTGGGATGGATGACAGGTTCATCCCACTAACGTCATTACACGTCTCACCTCCTGAGGGGATTAGTATGGTTTGTTCACATGTTAAAAACTAATAAAGTATATTAATTTAAAAAAAAGGCTGTTTGGTCCATCCAGTATGCCCATTTCTCCGAACCTACACTATTACCGCAGACTGTGCATAATCTAAAGCTCTTTCTCCTCCTCCTTCTTTTGCACTATGATTCCCTTGTGCTTATCCCATGAAGTCTTGAACCCACCACTGTTTCTGCCCCCAGCACCTCTGCTGAGAAGTTGTTCCTGAGTATAGTGTACTCAAAATAAATAGTGAAAAAAATCACAACTAAAGCAGGAAATATTGTATGATGGTTGAAACTAATGGATGGCAAGATAGATAAGTATCTGAAACAAGTATTAGTTGATAAATTCTGCAGGATAGTACCTATAGTGTGTGTGTATATATATATATATATATATATATATATATATATATATAGATAGATATATATATATATATATATATAGATATATATGGATATATAGATAGATATACTGTATAAGCAAGTGCAAACATTCAAAGTTACAGCAGCAGTAAAGTCTATTTACTATTGATTAATTTATTTAAAGTTCATGATTAAAGGATGAGTTCTATGAGATTCAAGTCTCTTTATAGAACAGTGCAGTAAGGTCGGTAGAATCTATGTAGCAAGTCCCATCTCAGGGGTTTGACAGATGGGAGGAAGGATGAGGGGGAGCAACAACAGTGCCAAGGATGAAGAGAAAAGAAAATGGTGGGGAGAGTGGGACAAATGGGAGGGGGGCACTCTGTGGTGCAGGAACAGAAGAGAAAGTAAATTACTGTTTTCTCCATCCTAAGGTCCTCCATCATTGGAAGTCAGGTATGGAGAACTTTGGTACACATGAGTGTGTGTGTGTGTGTGCATGTGTGTGTGTGTGTGTGTGTGTGTGTGTGTGTGTGTGTGTGCGTTTGTGTGGGTGTGTGTATGTGTGCACGAGCATCTCTGCAGGTAGAATTAAATCTCTGAGGAAGCGTAAATTCCAGTTGTGTGCTGGCACCATTCGAAATACTAACAAGAGCCCATTGAATGAACAGCAGCAGAATTTCTACCAGAGGGTAAGATACTTATCAAGCTTCATAAGTTAGACATGCTTTTGCAAATAATCTCTGCTCTTCCTACAGCATGCCTTTTATTTCCATTTTTTAATTAGAGGGATGAATTTAATGTTTGTCAGAGGCGAGGGAATAATGATGTCACAGGAGGCCAAAGGCTACTGTGCTCTACTGTACTGTAAATTGTGGGCAGAACATTTATGTTCTCCTCATATTTCTTCCCCAGTGCTTCCTCTAATATTTTATTTATAACATTTCAAAAAATGATGTATCTGCAGCTTCAAAGCAACACACAGCATGTTTACAACATACCATCAGTGCAATGGGGATACCACTTCTGAACTGATTACTTTAACGTGGGTAAGAATATTCTTGTCATTTAATTTATTTATTTATTGTTCAACCAGGCAGTGAGCTGGGCACATAGGCCTGTTTCCGCCATGTTTAGTTTTCAGAACATACAGAATGACATTAAGCGTATTGAATTACATAATCTAATGTTTTACATACAGGGACTGTTATCAGATATGAAGTATGGGTTACAGACAGTTATATCAAACATTTTTCACACAGGTTTACCAAATACGTTTAACACAGGCAAAATCACATTACATACCACATTTACATTCTTGCCTCCTGACTAGCTAACAGATAAGTACAACAGTATAATTATCTGGCCACATTTGCAATCCGGTACTTGTTTAACCTGTGTACCAGGTGCAGCTACAAAATCAATACTCCTCAACTGAAACTATTTTTTGTCTTCCTCTCATATTTCATGCAGAAAATAATTATTTTCTTATTCAAAGAGCAACTCTCTATTATAATAAAAAGCTTAAAAACACTAGATTTGCACCAATTATGTTTTAACGTTGTTGTTTTCTAGTTATTTGTTTTTACTTCCCCCTGGTGTTGGCCTACTAAATATTATAGATACTACAGCAAGTATTTTACTGAGTCTTTCAGAGTGTATCTGACTCTCCCTTTCTAACCACACAGTTGCTAGGCCCTATTCACAAAGGCTACGTGCCGTGTATCCTGACAATGTAGGCTACTCTGCACTTGAAAGCCACCTAGCATGGGTCCCATGGATCCCCGGTGGCATTCACTAAACTGCCTGCCAGCCAGATGTGAACTGGACCTCTGCCCACATGAAAAGCAACATGCCATGGATGGGCCATGGGAGTGGTAGAGTCATGCCAGCACTCCTCATGATTCACAGAGGCACAGAGTGCCACACAGGGGTGCTGGTGTTACAGCAGGTGGACCCTGTCGTAATCAGGTTACATGGCCACTGACATGCACACAGGGCACGTATGCCTTATTCATGTAGCCTACGTGCTGGGTATGTGAAGTGCATAGGCGACTCTACATGACTCTGGGACATGGCAGGAAGGTTGGGCAGGGGAGGTGGACAGTAACACAGGGAGATATGACTGCATGACATAGGCATTGCCCATACACCAGCACACCTATGCATGACATTGCTTCCATGCCTCATGGAGGGGCTGTGTGCAGAAGTAGTCCTGGGGATGGGCTTGTGTGTACAGACCTCCTGGGTGGGCATGCTGCCTGAACACCATGCACTGTACAGTGACCATACTGTTGGGACATCATATACAGGTGGCTGATGGGACCCACCCTAACACCTGTGCCCTCCCCTGTATTGAACAATATCTCATTCCCTGGTGGTCTAGCGGCCCCTCATCCCCAATTCCCATGTAGTGTGCCATAGGATGTCTACACTGGTGGCTATCAGAACCCCACCCCCAACCTGACAGGTATCACCCCACCAACCTGCCACCCCTGTCCGATCCCCATGCCAGTGACTGGCATGGCCCTCCAATCACCCCCACAACTGACCACCTACTGAGCTGTCAGTATTGAGAGTGTACTGTAACAGCTGATTGTACAGTATGTGTTCATTTTTGACATCTCAGTTAGTGGCCAGCCTGGGTGGTGAGCTGAGGGCTGTACCAGTCAATGGCTCAGGGATCGGATGGGGCGGGTTGGTGGGGTGACTCCTGTTGGGGGGGATGGGGGATGGTGTCCTCTAGTTACCATGGTAGATTTCCTATGGCACATAGGGATTGTGGATGGGGGGCTGCTAGACCACCAAGGAATAATGGATTGTTCAATACAAGGGGATCTGGGATGGGGAGTCCACTTGGCCACCAGTGATGGATAGCTTTGACACTGTGGTGGAACAGTAACGGGGAGGCTTTGTACACACACATATGGGGGGTGCACTACTGCTGTCTTCACCAAAAGTCATCATGGACATATGTATACCACCACCACTACCAGGTACCACCAATGCCTCTTACAGTCCATGGTGTTCTTTGCCCTCCCATGTACCCCTGCATGTGCACGTAAGTGATCAACTCTGGGACCCAGGACAGGTATCTAATTGGATGTCTGCCCAAGTCCCACTGTCTGTCCCGCACAGCCCTGATCCAGCAACATGCCACTGCATGCCGAGGAGGTGGGGCAACAGATAAGTGGCCGGCATTTGTAAATACTACGTGGTGTGCACCTGTCTGCTGGTGAGGAGCATAACTGGTGGGGTTCACATCTTTGGCAGTACTTTATGCCCTTTTATGAATAAGGCCAGCTTTTTGTGACATCATAGTCTGTTGTCATGGTGGGAACTATGATGACATAAATAAAGGCACTGTGACGGTAACAGGGGAGAGGAGAAAGGAACATTGAAAATGAAAAATAAAAAATTGCCTAGCAAATTGTAACAGCTGAAACATTTATTAAAGCAGATGCTGAAGTGCAGATTTGCTCTTAAAAATCATAACTAATGTATTTTGGAAATGGTTTTATAGTACAGCCTATGATATAAGTGCAATAAGGAATTTCAGGGATGTGTCATTATGCCTATCAACACACTCGAGGTGTGTGATTATTGACCCATAATTACACACCCTGTTGTGTTTTATTGCATACACAAATACTCTTGGAAATGTAACAAGCTGTAGTCCTAAAGGTTCCCAAAGGTTGACAAGATCATAGTGATTATTCAATGGACCCTATATTCAAATGGTTAGCGCCACACTAACAGGGTTTGTGCCATGCTAACTTTTTTAAAATATTTTATTTTCTAAGCTTATAGGAAATATATCCATCCATTAATCATACAACCATTAACAATACATAATATCATTTTTCATCATGAAAACACAGGAATATTTAACATTTCTTCTATACATATATGCTGTATGTACTTTATATGTTACTATCCTATATGTACATTTATACCCCCACCCACTCCACCCCCATTAATGCTGGGAATCATGAATATACTATTTTATATGAAGGTTTTCTTATTATAATCATAATAGTAGTATAGTAATAGTAATAAATAAATTGTACCTCTAAGCATCTAAAAATGTTCTTAACTAATCTAAGTTGGTCCTGTAACTGTTTCCAGGTGTTACCAAAAATATCATCCACTGTCGCATCTAAAGTAAATATTACTTTTTCAGTTACATGGTTTCATTAACGATATTCCACCATTTAGTTATTTCAAATATTGGAAGTTTATTATGAATCCACTTATATAGTATTCATCTTTTTAAAGCTAGTGTAGCTAGAGAAAATATTCTTCAATGAATTTGATTCGGGGATAGCTCCTTAAAGTTATTGAATAAAAATAGATCAGGTAGTAATGATATATCTGTTTCCAGTAAAGTTTCTAAATTATCCTTAACTTTGGTCCACCAAGTGAGTACTTGAGGGCATGACCGTAAGCGGTGATATAAAGTTCCCGTGTCCACATTAATGCCAACAGGTTTCACTATATTTAGGGTTTAATCTAGAAATTTGCACAGGGGTAAAATATGCTCCTTTTATTTTCCTTTGTACTGTTTTGTTTCTAGCTGAAACATACATTTTGTGTGCTTGTTTTCTAAGATTTATCCATTGTTGTGTTAATTCAATTTGTAACTCTTGATTCCACTTCTTGTTTATATTGGTTTTATAAGCTCCTATGCTTGAAGGCATGGAGCACCTCCACGCTGTGTATGTGAGGTGTGGAGACACTCAGCACCCATTGTGCCCCCTGCACATTATGCACGAAGGGGCGGCATGCAGCCTCCATGTACCTAATCCCTCACTCATGCAGACTGCAATGAGCAGTGGGCAGGCAGGAGGCATGCCAGCACTACGTGGCATCCACAAAGCTGCATAGTGCTGTGCACTGGGGTGCATAAGGGGGCAGCCGGTACACCAGGGAAACCCTACCATAAGTCCCCATGTGTCCCATGCAGCCATCCCACACTAAGGAGACCACCACTGACATATTCAGTGGCCGCCCGGGGCTGCTGACCCAATACCCAGCCGAGCCCACACTGTCCCGGTGCATGCCAACTCCCCCTCCACATGCACACACACACACACACACATATACATATGGAGGCAGTGGCCCCAGGACCACATGTAACCCCCCTCACCCGCCTGACTCTGCAGCTCCCCATGCACCAGGTGGTGTGGTGGGCTGGTGCAAACATCCCCCACATACATATACCCGTGGCACCACCCCATACCTCCCTATCTGATTGGGGGGATGACATAGCCAGTGGCACTACCCATCTCTCACTTCCACAGCTGCCGGCCATGCAGACATCCATGGAGGAGTGCAGCCAATGTGCCCCCCACTGCACAAGGGATCTACTGTTGGACCCTGGTGGGCATCCAGTTGGATGCCCACCAGGGTCTGCAACTCCACCCCAGCTGCCCTGCGGAGTGCTGCATGCCAGGGGTGTGTGCACACCCATGGACAGGTCTTGGCCATTGGAGAATACCGGCCGTGCACACCTGTCCACATCAGAACTCCATGGGTGGGATACTCATCTCTGGTGCATTAATCATGCCCGTTGGAGCATAGGCCACATTATTTGTATATTTCTTACTTATTTGATTATATATACTTGACAAAAGTTTCTGAGTTCTTTTTGTAATGCATTTATCATGATGTTTCATACTTTAGACCATGCCCTTCATATCTGATTTAAAAATCTTTACAGATATTTTTAAATTTATAATATAATGTATGGTAGTTATTGTGTGTCATTTTGTAGTTTATCATCTTTTGTGCCAATTGTGGATATGAAATAAATCCTCCATCTACCACTGAATCGCTGCATTTATGTATATCAGATTCTTGACATTTATTATTAATTCCTTTTGAGTTTTCCCATAATTTCTTACAAGGCCAGATATCAATATATAACCAAGGTATTTCTAGCATTTTAGATATATTTTTCATAATACCTTTAATTAGCTGAAACCATGTCCTCAGTGGATGTTCTACCATTCTGTAGGGGAAGTAACAATAACTATGACTTTATATTGTGTTACTCTATTCATTCTGGTTTAGCATCTCCTGGAATAATTGTGGGCCACCTTCTTTTAAAAAGGACCATCTCCAAATCATAGTTAACACATGTGCTTGTGTATATTTAAGGTGGTCTGGAAAACCCAGACTTCCTTCTTTCCTAGGGGTAATCAACATGGGCAATGCTATATCAGCTTCCCCACACCCCACAAGATTTTTTTAAGAATTTTCTTAAAAGTATCATATCATACCATAGACGGAGCTCCAATAATATTCCGCATATCATAAATAAAATAAGGAATAGCCATCATCTTGATGGTGTTTACTATCCCCCATAAAGGCAATGGGAGATTTTCCCAATTAGTTTATATATCTTGAATTTTCTGCTTAGCTTTGTCAAAATAAATTTTTATATTTTTATTTTGATTAGGGGTTATGCTACCCAAATGTTTAATTGTTAACTCAATTTTGAAGTCATTACTAAATTCAGCACCCAATTGTAAATTATTGTGGGAAATTTTCACAATTACCTATTTGTTGTTATTTAGTTTTCTATCCTGATAGTGAAGAAAAAAACAATTTCTTGCAGAAATGTTTTTAAAGAGTTATTTATATTTTTCAAGACCAATAAAATATCATCTACAAAGATACTCATTTTCATCTGTTCACCATGTAATGAAAAACCTTGGATTTCTTGATTAGACTGAACAATTTGTAAAAAGGGCTCTAAGCATAAAATAAAAATAGTTAGAGAGAATGGACACACTTGACGAACACCATTGAGCATTATACAGTCTTCTGTTACGTGGGCATTAATTTGGAATTTGACAGTAGTTTCTATGTATATCTGCTGTATTAATGTGATCAAAAAAGTGGAACGATTCCGCTTTCAGTACTTCTAACATACAAGTCCTATCAATTACATCAAATTCTTTGCTTGCATCAAACGTTATAGCATAATATGTGTCATTTTTGAACAGCTGAGATGAATTGATTAAATAAAAAAATTGTCTGAACTCTCCTGGTTGCTTGATGGATAGAACATCTTTTTTTAAAACCATATTGATTTTTATGTATGATTTCGTGTAGGGATATCTGGATTCAATTATTTATTATTTTAGCAAGCATTACGAATTTCTATAGGATGATAGCTCTCTGGCAGCTCTTTCTGCTTCCTTTCTTTATGAATTAGAACTATCTTAGCTTACTGCATAGATTTTGGAATCGTTGTCCTTTTCTCTATTAGTTCCTCTAAGAACTGATAAAACCAGGTTGCTATTTCTTTGGCAAAAGCATGTAGGAACTCATTAATTAAACCATACAATCCCAGAGTTTTATTTCTAGGGAATTACTTTATTGCTTCTATAATTTCTTTTTGTGAAAAACGTAGTTCTGAAAATTGGATTTGATTAAGATTTGCTCTTTCTATAAATCAATTTAGTTGTTATAAGTTCACTTCTATTTTATTTTGGTATATATTTTATAGTATATTTTAAACACTTCTGCAATTTCTTTATTTTTAGTTTTGTTATTACCTTGTTCATCTTTTATTGTTGTTATAGTATTTTGTTCTTTGGAATTATGTTGAAAGTGAGCTAAAAATGTCCCCATTTCATCCATGTGAAAATATTTAACATTTTTAATTGTTTTATAGGCATGTAATATTTCTTGGTTTAATATATATATATATATATATATATTTAATTTAACAGAATTCCATTCCTCTACATACAGTATGAATTGTAACCTTGTAATATTATAGGTTCAATATTTTTAAATTCTGATTAATTGTGTTAAGTTTTTGGTTTTAAATTTTATTTAATTGAATATGGCATGTTATTATTGCTCTCCTTACTGTAGCATTAAAGGCATCCCATAGATCACTTATTGAGGTATGTCCATCATAATTTTAAAAACAATACTAATGTATTGCAATCTTAATTAAAGCAATAAAGTCAGTCTCTTTTAACAGATCATTGTTAAAATACCATTGTCTATTAGTTATTCTACCAGGGTTTACTATCTTAATTGTTAGACTTACTAGTCTGTGATCTGATATTATTATTGCATTTATATTTGCTACTATTTGTTTGACTAGTCCTTTTGAAAGGAGTATGTAGTTCAACCAAGAAATATTTTATTTTTTTGTCAAAATATGAATACTGTTGTTTAAGTGGGTTTAAGTATCTCCAACTATCACATTTTTAGATTCCAAAAAATTGTTTACCTTATTAGCAATATATTTGTTCCCACTTGTTACTGCAGTTGGTTTATCCAAATAAGGGTTTATAAGCCCATTGAAGTCACATGCTACTATTATATTTTTGCCGTGAGTTTATATAGTCCTTCTATAATGTTGGCTCAAAATAAATTATAATTTACAAAGGGTGCATAAACTGAACCAATTATTACTTCTAACTTATTTATTAATAGTTTACTAAGTAAGACTCTCCCATTGGGATCCTTAAAGTCTTCCAAAAGTTTAACATTGGTCCCTTTCTTAATAATTATCGCATTTCCTCTGCTTTTGTGTCCCTTAATTGAATAGTAGATGTGACATCCAATTCTTTTTTATATTTTTAACATTTCTTTTTTCTCTAAATGGGTTTCTTGTATACAAATTAAATCTGCATTACCTTTTTTTAACATATGTCAAAATTCTTGCTCTCTTGAAAGGGGAATTGTTCCTGTTAACATTTAATGAGGCCACTTTGATACCATATTGATTAGCCATCATATTCTGGTGAAATAGAGTGCACTAAAACACATTGAAACAGGGTTGGTTTTCTTAGCAGCATCTTTACATGTATTCTTCCCTTATAAACAACCCAGTTTTAACCCTCCCCCTTCCCCAACACATACCTGAAAAAATATAACATTTGACAAACATAAACATAAACATAATAACAAGTGTAACATAGTGCAGCTCAAAAGAGCTGCTGTTCCTGCTCATTTGCATGCTGCTGAAAAGGTTCTCCCTCTCCCCCCAAAAGCAATCACTACCACATTTTACAGCTTTTACTTTTCTTGCTTTGTTTAAAGTTCAGTTTATTCCATTAATGAAAAATATAGGGTAGCCATTTCTGGAGATCTTTCAAAGCATCTTGTGGATTTTCATAGACATGTCTCATGCCCTCAATTGTGACTCTCAGTGTTGCAGGAAATACAGTACATTAGCTGCTCTTGTGTTCTTTAACTGTAGTTTATTCTTAATAAAGTTACACTTTTTTCTTTCCTGGATAAATTCTGGTGGTAAATCATTATAGATCAAAATATTTGAGCCCAAAAATGTCTTTTTTTATACATTGCTACCATCAGAATGTTTTTGTCCCCTAATTTTAAAAATGTCAAAATAATTTGTCTTGGTGAGGCAGCTTCATCCATCTTGTTTTCTGTCCTCTCTGAACTGTATTTCAAAATATATCTGATTGGTGTCAGTATCTAAATAGGCATCTGCAATTTGTTTAACTGTGCCCAGCAAACTTCTTGTGCTATCCCAGGCTATGGGCATGCCCAATATTCTTATTTTTTTTTCTCCTGGCCCTAGTCTCACAATCCATTAATTTGGTTTTTAAGTCATTATTAGATTTCTCAAGCTGATTTACAGTATTTGGCATGCAATTGGTTGATTAGCATCAGATAGCTGGTTTACTGTTTGTTGCAATTGTTTCACTTCTGATTTAAGTTCAGCATTCTCTTTGCTCAGATTTTGAGTATGTATAAACTAAGTTTCAAATTTGTCCTGTAATCCAATGAGTTGTTCAATTTTCAGCATTAAATTATTCATTTGTGCAAACAGACTATTTACCTAAATTGGCAGTTCATCATAATTAGTTCTAATGTTGTTTGTTCTGGGGCTTTCATTTTTTTTGATTTATTAATTCAAAGTCAGAATTTAGTTCATCTGTGCTCAAAACATTTGTCAAGTTTTTTGTTAGCAACAGTTTATTTTTTCAATTTAATATATTTTATTGAATGTTATGATACACATGAAAAAGAACAACAAATGCCATACATTCACATTGAACCACCCGAGTTGTCAGATTCCCTTCCACAAATGAAAATACAAGGCAGAAAGGGCAAAATATAAAGGAAAATTAATATAAATGCAATGATACACCCTCCCTCCCTCCCTCCCCCAGAATACCCACTTGAATCCTCTCCTCCCCATAACAGTCCAGAATCCTCCAGTAACAGGTTAAGGAAGTAGACTAAAAAATAATCATCCTGTGAAGGATAAATTCTAAGTTCCAATAAAACATGATAGGCTTTGTACTTTATGGGGGGGGAGGTAAAGTGTCTCAAAAGTTAGCTAACTCACCTCCCAGCAAGAAAATGAATGCAAGATTCCCACCTAGTCTGAAAATGTAATAACCTATGACTCTGAACTGCAATGGCTCTTACTGCATTCAAAGCAGACCATAGTTTCTAGATCCATTCACTTAATGGGGGAAAGCTATCGCTCATCCAGTGTCTCATTATAAGAAATTTGGTCACCAGAGCAAGTAATGCCATGTAGACCTTGTCCTTAGATGATTTAATGGATTTATAATTACCTAAGACACATATGTCTAAGGAAAAGTATCTATTATGGCCAAAGAGCGAAAATAATTTTTGTTCTATGGTCCACTAGAAAGCCTTCTACCTTGGACATGCCCAGATGATATGCAGCATGGACCCCTCTTCTTGGGAACATCTTTGGCATTTGGTGTCCACCAGCTCACCCATCTGGAATAGCCTGAGAGGGGTATAATATAGGTTGTGGAACACATTAAATTGAATCAGTCTTAATCTGTCTTTTTTAATAGTTATATACATCTGATCAAACAGACCTCCACAGATTGGAAGTATAATTTAATTGTGCTGCCTGTTGCCAATAAAAGGCAGTAGGAGAACACAGTTTCCAAGCTTGTGCTCCTAACTCTTTGTAAAGTTTAGAAATCAGTCTATTTTGAGCAACCAAATTGGATAATGATATAAAAAAAATTGCTGGCATTGGAAAACCAGGGTGGCTTTCCCAAGGAGGACTGCAAACAGAATTTGATCTGAGCATAACCTAGAAAATGAAATTCTGGGAGGTGAAAAAACTCTCTAAATTCAATGTGCATCAAGAACTTGTCCTGTCTGACAAAATATGCCAGAGAAGACATATTCAAACCTTTCTAAGTGGCTGGTAAAATAATTTTATTGCCTATTAATACACTGAAATTCCTGTAGAATGGCGGTCCCAAATCTTTTTTTGGTTTAACTTAAAATATTGACATCACTGTAGGTGAGCATGCATTGACCATCCTCTCGGAGAATCCTTCAGTGTGTTAGGAAGTTTGCAGAAAGGAAGTATGTAAAAGAGAGCCCAATGAAATATGGTAAGAATCTGTTCTGAACTGGAAGATTCTGATTAGTCTTATTTATGCGAGGCCAATGAAAATATTTCACACCATGATAAGCAAAGTAGTATAAAAGCACATGGTGGATCTGTAGGCTCCCTAGCTCTCTCGACCTATAGGGCTTTTCTGAGGATCACCTAGGATGTTTCCCCAACCATAAGAACTTGGACCATACCGAGTTGATTTTTAGAAACCACTGCCTAGGGAGAGGAAAATTTAACATTAAAATGTGGTACATTAATCTAGGTAGAGTGACCATTTTAAAAATGTTAGCTCTCCCCCAAAGAGTAAGTGGTAAATGGTGCCACCTTTCTAGAGCTTGTTCTAACTGTTTACCCACAGAATCTAAGTTACGTATTTTTTTAAAACTTGTAAATCTTTAGTAAGTTTGATTCCCAGAAAAGAAATAGATTCCAGTGCCCATTTAAGGCCTACTTCTGCAATTGCAGCCTGTGAGCAGTAGTTTGATAGAGATAGAACAGACGTCTTATGGCAGTTCAATCTGTAGCCTGACAAGACACTGTAGTCCAAAATGATTTTGAGGACAGTGGGAAAGGAAGTTATTCAGTCAGTGATATGCAAAAGTCATCATCCACAAATTATGATAGTTTAAATTTGTAGGGACCTATCCCAATACCCTTAATCTTTGGAGATGCATTAATTTTCCTTGTCAATAGTTCTATATATAGATTAAAAAGCATGGAGGAGAGGGGGCAGCCCTGATGTGTGCCTCTGATCATGAAAAAAAGTGATGAGAGTGCCACATTGCTCATAATTTTGGCTGAGGGATAAACATATAATATTTTAACCCGTTGAATGAATTACTCTGGGATTCCATACTTGGGCATCAAATCAAATAAAAAATTCCAAGTCACCCAATCAAAAGCCTTTTCCATGTCTAGGGAGATGAACCCCTTCCCTGTGCACCCCTACTCAGATGTGGAAAGGAGATGCAAAATTTTTCTAAAGTAGTCACTGGATTGATACCCTGCAACAAACCTCACCTACTCCGGGCCAATCAAAATGTCCCATACTTTTGTTACATCTGAAGGCCAATTTTCTAGCTGGGATTTTATCATCCATATTTAAAAGAGAAATAGGTCTATAGTTATCTGGTAAGGTGGGGTCCCTCCTTGGTTTAGGTAGTACCACTATTCTTGCCTCAGACAGGAGGGTTTCTTTAATTTTGAGATGAAAAAGATAGTTAAAACTTCACATAAAAAGGGCACAAGTTCCATTTTAAACACTTTGTAAAAAAAGTGGGTCTTAGCCATCTGGCCCGGGGGCCTTATCAGATGGAAGTCGATCGATAACTTCAATAATCCAATTCCCTCTGGAGATCAGAAAGCCTTGGTAATTCAACCCCAATAAAAAACTTCTGTAGAAGACCTGAATAATTAGTTTCAGTTGATGGTGCCATATATAAAAACTGGTAAAATTATTTAAAAATGTCCACTATTTTTGAGGGGTCTGAGGTTACAGATCCTGAGTCCAGGTCTACTACAGCCATCACCCACTGGATGGCTTTCTGATGTTTAAGACAGCTGGCAAGAAGTCTGCCCTCCTTCTCCCCCTGCGCTATGTGCATTGCCTTCAGGTTAGTAGCTGAATGAGTCACCTTATCCAGGAGGTAAGCAGAATATTTGGCCCTCAATATATTTAGCTCTGTCCCCAAATGATCTGTGAATGCTTTAGATAGTTGGGATTCCAGTATTCGAATTCGGGACAGCCATTCATCTATTTGAGAGCTAAGTTTTTTTTTTCTCACAGAGGCTAACTGATACATTCCCTCTCCATAGTGCTTTCATGGAAACCCACAATACATCCATGGCCTCGATAGAGGTGTTGTTCTCAGCCCAAGAATTGTGGATACATTTTTCCATATGATCCAAAATATATGCATCTGTCAAAAGCTGGGTGTTGAGAGACCAGGTGCCAGTACCCAAGGGATGATAGGACAAAGATAAGTCCAGCTATACAGGAGAATGATCTGATAAGACTCTGAGATAGATACCTGTTCCCTCCACCCTGGTCAGGATAGAGCAGTGAAGTAGGAAATAGTCTAATCAAGAGTAGACTCCATGATGAGGGGAATAAGATGTATATTCTTGTACCCCCAATGGAAAAGCCTCCAAGGGTCCACCAACCCCAAATCAGACATAAATTCTCTCAATGCTCACTGAGCTGAGGATAAGCCCACCTTTCTATGAAAAGATCTATCCATATTATTAGAGAAAACAAGATTCCAGTCCCCACCCAGAAGGTATGGAACATCTCCTAATGAGGCCAATAAAGTTGCCAAAGGCAGAGAAAAAAGAAGGGGCATTCTCATTGGGCCCATATATGGAGCCGAATGCAACCTCTACATTGGCTAGTTGGCCATGGATAATAACATAATGGCCATCTGGGTCTTTCCATTCCCAAATCAGTGTAAAAGAGACAGATTTATGAAGTGAAATTGCCACCCCCCTTTATCTGGCACTTGATCCTGCAACAAATATTTGACCCACCCGGAGCCTCTTTAAATTGTTTAACAGATCTACATGAATGTGTGTTTCTTGTAACATAACAACATAAGGGTGATACCAGCCTAAATGTTGAAGAATACAATATTTTTTGTTACTTTCTCTCCCCCTTTTATATTTCATGAAATTACTTTCCAACAAGCCATTATATGTGTGTTTCTGAAGAAATCCTGAGACTTGCTAACTGTGAATGGAGGTGCCTGTCTCCCCCTTCCCCACACCTCTGGCCCCTATCCCATGCCCAAATAAAACCACCCCAGTTCCCCCCTCCCAACAATAGATGCTCTTATGATTTTCTTAAGAAACCCAGGAAAATAATGTTCAGAACTAATCACAGAAACAGAAAATTGTTCATTAGTCTCTGCGTAAAAGTTAAATAATTCAGAGTCAGTAATACTATCTATAACTCATTTAAAAGAAGAAACAAAAAAAATCTCTTTCAAGAAATATTAATTCAAACAACTACTAAGTATCTGGGTATGCAACTAATGGCTGATATATAACAGACAACAAATTTAAATTTGAACACCATAATAGGAAGAAAGGGAAGGGAAGGGAACATTATTTAATCAGCAGTAGCACACTAAGCCAAAACTTATTTCTAGATGCTACCTGGGAGCACAAGGAAGTTAAATGACTTGCTCAGGATCACACAGTATGCACCTAGGTGGCTGTGGGATTCAAACCCAGGTCTCCAGATCGGCAGCTAAGAGCCTTAACCCACTGCACTATACTGCCTCCCATAATACAGAAAATACAATTTTTTCTGGAAAGATGGCAATCCCTATCATTATTAATCTGAGCAGAACTGGTACCCTAAAAATGATGATCATAACACATGTTATACTGTTTCCAGGAAACCTTGGGTAAGATAAAACAAACACTTTCAGTTAAGCTAAAAAATATTTTCAAAAAATGTTGTTGAAGGGAGGCAGCACTGGAATACCATGGATAATGTTAGTTATTCCTAGAGACTATGGAGGTGTTGGAAGCCCTGATCCACAATTATATATGTATGCAGTTGAAACCTCTTTGGCATGGCAATGGGCAGTCATGCTAAATAATTATATTCATCCTGCTAAAACAATATTGAAAATGTTGGACAAAGGATGTACAATATCCAGTATTCTGTTTCTCCCTTCTATGATTCAATATAATAATGAAGTAATATTTTCAGAACTAAAGCCATAAAATTACACAGAATTTGTTGGTAGATAAAGACCACTTGGTCCACCCAGTCTGCCCAGTGACCCCTACCTGCAGTATCCCTGCAGACCCTATTGATCTCCAGTTCTTTCACCCATGCCTCTTTCTTTTCCCCTAAGATTTCCTTTTGCCTATCCCAAGCTTTCTTGAACCCTTCCACTGTTTTTGCCCCAATTACTTTGCCTGGTAACCTGTTCCAGGAATCCACCACTCTTTCTGTGAAGAACTTTCTTATATTTCTTCTGCATTTACCCCCCCCCACCTCCAGCTTCATATCATGCCCCCTTGTTCTTGAGCATATTTTCTTCTGATAAATACTCCCAAACTGCACATTGTTTATCCCCTTTATGTATTTAAATGTCTCTATCATATCCCCCCTCTGTCTTCTTTCTTCCAGGGTGTACATATTGAGATCCCTCAATCTCTCCTCATAGGACTTCTTTTGGAGATCTTGCACCTTTTTAGTTGCCCTCCTATGGACCACCTCCACTTTGTCTGTGTCCTTTCATATCTTTTCTTTTAAAAGACTCCTCAGACTTTTCCCCACCCCACAGTGTTCTCAGTGCTCACCTATCTCCCTCACTGTCTGAGCTGCACCCCATCAAGTATATCAGAATTTTCACGTGACTCCTCTAACTGCTAACCCCTTGCACTGGTACTGGTTAGAGTTACTCTTCCAAAATTTGGTACAGCCTACCTGTATGTTCCTAGTGATCCACTTCCATTTTGTGGTATTCTTTTTGCTTGAATCATGTATTGTTTTCTTTACTTTTCCCAAATGTTGTATTTGGCATACTATGTAAGTACTTTAAGTTAATTGTATAAATGTGTTACAGTTTCCCAAATTTGTAGATTTCCTTTACTAGTTGTGGAGGAGGCAAGCCATACAAGGATAAAAGTCCTAGATTTTAGGAAGGCTAACTTTAAAGAGATGGGTAGAAATCTCAAAAGAGCACTAGCAGCAGAACATACAGGGGGGGATGTGGAAAAACAGTGGTCTAGACTCAAGCGAGTCATAACAGAAGTTACAGGTCACTGTGTCAAAATGCTTAGCAAGTATAAAAGAAAAAAAAAGCCATTATGGTTCTCGAAGGTAGTGGCTGAGAAAGTAAGGGAAAAGAGGATAGCCTTCAGAAGATACAAGGAAACACAAAAGGATGAGGATTTGTTCATGTTTTGATTAACACTTGATGCACTTTGTGCCCCAAAAACTGCAACATCAGAATGCTGACTGTCATCTTTGTGGCGCTCTGTAAACATTTTGTATGCAGTTTAGACACTGAAGCTTCTGCTTATTTTGCTTAGGACACTGCCAGAGGCCTTGAGGAATATCCTTTAACCAGTGCTAGTGGCTTCACCGTGGCTACCCTGAGAGTCTGCAGTCTACATGACATCATCTATCAAGTCAAGGTGACTTTAAAAGCCTTCTGGCCTTTCTTTGCCATGCAATAAAGAATAGATAGGCTAGCCGACTGGTAAAAGAACAATGTTCTCACTTGGCATGGTTTGACAGTATGGCGAACATTAAACTTCTGGAATGGTTTCTCTTACTCAGTAACCAAGGAAGGAAGGAAGGAATAGTCTTTTTGTTGTTAATAGAAAGAAAGAAGGGCTAGTCTCGTTGTTATTAATAGAAGGAAAGAAGGACTATTCTCTTTGTTGATAGTATAATACGCTGTATGGACCTTCTGGAGAAAGGGAGGCAAAGTAAAAAGACCACATAAGAAATGTTATTTGCATGAGAGAATCTGTAGCTCATTGACTCTTCAGCAAAACAAAGTTACCAAAAAGCAAGCCTTGGTATAGACAGGATCTCCTGTCACCTGGACTAACGGTGCAAAAGGAAGCTTACAATGCACATTCCGTGTCACATTAAAAGTCCATGAAGTTATTGGGGATCTGCAGATTTGTCTGAATCTGAAACACACTCTAAAGAACATATTCATGTTGGACTGGAACCCCAAGGATATTCCCTTAAAAGTCTCTAATAATACTCCCAACAGAGAGACTAGAACTTCTAGAGTGGTGTGTAAAAATGTTTGCATACTCCTCCAGATAAAAATATAATATTTTTACCACAAAAGCCTTTCTGGGTCCAATCACGTCCAACTAGCCCATTCATTAACACATTCAGATTGTGGTGGTCATTTTCAGTAAACGTGAGCATAGAACATTTTGAATCATATGCAGTATATGCTACAGGAGGGAAAAAGTTTTAAAGGTTGTCCAGGTCTTATCATAAATTAAGAAATAGGCTATTTCTGAAGCTTGCCTTTTCAGATTTGCCCATCTTGAGGAGTTTTCTCTATTCAAGGCCCAAGTAGCTAATTGTTGCTGAGCCAGATGTGGGTGATGCGGGATCCCATGGTACAGGAGAATCTTCTAGACTGGAATATAGAATAGGGCTTGGACTGCCAAGTAGAATAGATCATAGAACCATGTTTTCCTCAGCCACTCCAGAGGGGCCCATGGTACAGAAGTTCCTTCTAGATTAGAATATAGAATGGATCTTGGACTGTCAAGTAGAATAGATCATAGAACCATGTTCTCCTCAGCCACAATGGGGCTATCAATAGTGATTTTCAGAGTGATACATGAATTTTCTTGAGAACCACATGGATTAGCAGTATATGCAAAAATAACTATAGTACACTGTTTTGAAGTTCTACAGTTGAGAGTGCATCAAGGGCCTCTGCTACTGGACACTTGTGCCAGCTGTATAGCCATAAAGTCTGAGCATTTTTCCTAGAAGCAAGGAGATCAATGCCTGTTGTTGTAAGGTGCTTGCATAGATATTGAAGAACAAGCCTATTAAGTGACCATTTCCTGGATGTGCATACAAATGGCTAAGCCAAACTATGCGAGATTAATTTAGCCCTAAAATGGATTCTTGGTTTATTTCTACCCAATTTTTCATCTTGCAGCCCTTGGCCAGCATAATTTTGCATCTTTTGCTGCCCTGTTTGTTTATGTAGGTGACTAACCACATTGTCTGACTTGACCGTCACTGATTGATGACTGATCTGTTTTTGAAAGTAAATCATTTTTAGATAAATAACTCTGTGTATCACATTAATCAAGAGGCTGCATTAGTCTGTGGCCTATAACTTCTATACCAGAATTTAACCTATTACAGCACAACAACATGTTAGCTAGCACTGGTTGTCAGAACCACCACTGAAGGTGGAACTAGAGATGAGCATCCCAGAGCATTTTCTCCTGCTATTCTAGTGACTTTTGCAGAAGGCACAAAGTCCAGAGTTATGTTTCCACAACGGGAAACATAAAATAGCTAGCAAAGGAACATTGCTTAAAGGTACTTACTATATTAGGAATTCAGCTGTGAGATCCCTAATGTAGCAGGTACCATAAATGCCAGGTAAACTATCAGGAACCAGGAAAGTCCAACCCAAGATCAGGAAAAATGCTCAATGACCTGTGCAGTTATATTTCCCAGTGTGGCTCTAACCTTGTTTGATTTGCTCTTCTCTAGACTACTTTGCGTTTTATGTTGAGCAGCTTGAAGAATTCATTCAGAAATTCACTATGATGGAGCAAGAGACCCCTTTGCAGCTTGTGATGCAAATAAAATGGATCTGAAATGTTTTATTTGGCAGCTGATAAAGAGCTAGTAAAGCATAAAGTATAAATTGTACTATTTGAGCTTTAATTTTCTAATAATTAAGAGACTTAACCAAGACCCATCATCCTCTTATTTCTGTTGTTGTTTCTATCATTATTGAACTTTGGAAGTGAGAGGGCCAGCTAATACTGAAGAGTCAGATTTTGGCTGACATTGAGGGCACTTACATGTAAGTAATATTACTTTACGCTACACAGTGTTCAAATGAAAATTTATATGTAGCTAATGGTTTTCACAGAAATTGCTTACAGAGTTTGTAGAACAACTTTAAAAAACTAGCTTAACATCTCACCGTTTCATGTTCACATTGATACAGATTTTCAACTGAAATTGTATTTAATATTTTATTAGTACATTTTCTTCACTTTCTCAGAATAAAACAAATGACATTTGCCAGTGAATGTCAAATACCTATAAATGGATGTTTGTCAACAATTTTCATGTTGTTGACATTCAGTGATTACTAGAGTAATTACTTTTTAAAAGAACAATTAAGTATAATTTAAAAACTCATTTAATGTGTGTTTGCTTTATGTTTTTTAAAATGCCTCCTAGCAGTTTTGTGACACATATCAGCTACATGTAAACTCTATAAAACAGCACAATTTAGTTCTGAGTAGTATCAATGACGGTACAGTATACTCTAGGTAAACTCTGTAGTGTAGCATGGTGTAGCATAACACAATGTCAGCTAGTGTACCTGTAAACCCTGTAGCATAGTAAGGTGTAGCATAACACAATGTCAACTGTGGCACCTCTAAACTCTGTAGTATAGCACAGTGTAGCATAACACAGTGTCAACTAATGTGTCTCTAAACTCTGCATGGTATAGCATAACATAATGTTGGCTACTGCACCTGCAAGCTCTGTGGGTAGCAAGGTGCAGCATAACACAGCATTGCCAACTGCACCTGCAAGTGCTGCAGTGTAGTAATGAGCAGCATAATACAGCGTTGGCCACTACATCTGAAAGCTCTGTGGTGTAGCACAGTACATCATAACCCAGCGTCACCTCTGCACCTGCAAGCTCTGTGGTGTAGCATGGAGCAGCATAATATAATGCTAGCCACTGCACCTGCAAGTTCTGTGGTGTAGCACAGAGCAGCATAACACAGCATCGGACACTGCACCAACAAGCTCTGCAGCATAACATGGTGCAGTATAACACAGAGTTGATCACTGCACCTGCAAGCTCTGCGGTATAATACAGTGCAGCATAACCCAGCATGGGCCACTGCACCTGCAGGTTCTTCAGTGTAATACAGTGCAGTATAACATAGTGTTGGCCATTGCACCTGAAAGCTCTGCAGTGTAGCACAATGCAGTAAAACACAACACCGGCCACTGCACCTGCAAGCTCTGTGGAGTAGCATGGAGCAGCATAACACAGCATCAGCCACTGCACCAACAAGCTCTGTGGTGTAGCATGGTGCACATAACACAGCATCAGCCACTGCACCAACAAGCTGTATGGTGTAGGATGGTGCAGTATAACACAGCATCAGCTACAAGCTCTGCAGTGTAGCATGGTGCAGCATAACACAACATCACCCACTGCACCTGCATGCTCTGTGGTGTAGCACAGAACAGCATAATATAGCATTGGCTACTGTACCTGCAAGCTCTGCAGTGTAGCACAGAGCAGCATAATACAGTGCACAGCATCAGCCACTGCACCTGCAAACTCTGTAGTGTAGCATGGAGCAGCATAACACAATGCCAGCCACTACATCTGCAAGCTCTGCAGAGGAGCACTGTGTAGCATAGCGTAGTGTCTACTACATGTAAATTCTGTAGTGTAGCATGGTGTACTATCTTATAGCATAGTGTCAACTATATGTACATTCTGCAATCAACAAGAGTAGAGACAGCAGTCCTCTCCACAATTAGCACAGAAGAATGCACTTCAGATGGTATTTGTTCATTTCTCACTTATTCTTATAATGTGCAGGATTCAGCTCTACTGATTTGGTACAGATATCTTATGGTGCACAGATGCCAACAAGTAAGCTAACATTTAGCATATATGGCTGGGTGCTTCATCAGAGATCAAAGGGCAAATTCAAATTGCAGCTCAAATACTTTTTTTTAGAAAACATCACATGATCTCTGTTTGCTACCTCATTGGCTTGCACTTGTCCTTGTGTATACCATATTCCCAGTGTGAAAAAGTGCAGTTGTGCTTAATGAGTACAGTAATCCATAATAAAAAAAAATGACTTGTCTTTCAATATTTAACATACAAATCAATAGTATTCAATAAAGTTCATATTATTATTAGGTCACATTTTTCATCCTGATCTCCTAATTTTTCAAGCCTCGCATAGTAATCTGTGACCTAAAAGAATACGTCAAAAAAAGATGGTCTTAGAGAACAAGCATAACCAGTAGGGCATTCACTCCAGACATATGGGTCCGGATTTTGAAAGGGCCCTTAGACTGATACAAGGTGTGTCAGATAACCACCTTGTGACAAATATTGTGTGCTGTATTTTGCAAGAAAGGCATTCTCTGTGGCAAAGTCCCCCAAAATGACATAAGAGGACCACTGCATCAAACGATGCACACGGTGAGAATGTGGTAAGCTGAGAATAATGCAAATTGAGTCAAAAATACGATGCATGAGTGAGATGGATCAAAAATGATGCAATCTGTGTCAAAAATGCAATGCATGAGTGAGATGGAGCAGAAACAATGCACGCTGACTCAAAATTATGATGCATGAGTGAAATGGAGCAAAAATAGTGCACACTGAGTCAGAAATATGATGCATAAGAGAAAAGGAGCAAAAATTATGCAAGCTGAATCAAAAATTATGGCAGATGAAATGGCATGTGGAAGCAAGCATTATGATGTCTATAGCGCAACACTCTTGCAGCAGAATGCCATGCATAATCCCATTGTCAAGTTTGCCTACCTGCTGTTGGCCTCTGTATATGGTCTAGTGTCAGATCAACTCTGGCTGATCTAACAGTGGCATGTGTCTTTGACATAGTGTCAACACCTTCCACCACAGAAAATGAAAAAAAAAGGGACGGTGTATCATTTTTTTGAAGCAAGCCCCATTGTGATATGATGCTCCCATTTTTGTGATGCAAACCTGATGCAAGCCACTTTGGAGCAGGCAGTTCTGCTTTTGATGCAAGCAGCATTAGAAAATTTGAACTGACACAAGCTTTGATGCAGCTTGCACTTTGTGTCATACCTTTCTAGTCCAAGCACCTTATGTCATTCTCTGACCATTGAAAATCGAGCCCCATTAATATTCTAAGGGACACTGGTTATTTAATAAATTATTGTTTCTGGTCCCAATATTAAATGTTCCTCCATTAACAATACTAACACATCATTTCTCCATACTGATTCTCGTGCATCTTGCTTGTGGAGACATATTACCAACTGGGGTCCATTTGGCATGCAAATTCTACAGTGTACCACTTACACAGAAACATAGAATTTGACGGCAGATAAGGACTGCTTGGCCCACCTAGTCTTCCCATTTCCCTATCTATTGGATAAGCTGCAGATTCAAGTGACCCAACAGCCTACTTCATTCTACCCCTCACTATAATTGCCTCATGTCTGTCCCATGCATTCTTGAATTCCCTCACTGTTTTTGACCCCACAACCTCCTCAGGAAGGTGGTTCCATGTGTCCACCACCCTCTCTATGAAAAAATACTTCCTCACGTTGCCCCTGAGCCATCCCCCCCTCTATCTTCAAATTGTGCCCCCTTGTTCTTGTACATCTCTTTTTCTGAAAGATGCTCCCAACTTGAACTTCGTTGAATCCCTTGAGGTACTTGAAAGTTTCTATCATGTCCGCCCTTCTCTCTCCTTTACTCAAAGGTATACATATTAAGCACTTTTACTCTCTCTTCATATGGCTTCTGGTGCAGACCATGCACCATTTTAGTTACCCTCCTCTGGATAGCCTCCATCCCGTCTATGTCCTTGTGGAGATGGGGTCTCCAGAACTGCACACAGTACTACAGATGGGGTCTCACCAACTGTCTGTACAGAGGGATAACAACTTCCTGTTTGCTACTGGTGATGCCTCTCCCTATACATCCTAGTATCCCCCCAACCCTCTTTACTGCCTTCTCACATTGTTTTTTCCAAATATTTTGATATTTCCATTTAGTACTTACAAGCAACATATCACATCTTATGCTCAACCTATACACTGCACTATAGTTCTTTAGAAACTAATTCAAATCATTTTATATGCAACTGGTACCAGGCATCAGTTTTGCAAATTATGCATTCTTTCTATGCCATTTATTTGAAAACCAAGTGGTCTATGTATAGTGAATGCAGCCAAAGTGATCATAGTACAGTAGTCTTAGAGGATCCATTTTGTATGCAACTGTCACCATATATGGTCTAAACATGAGTCCAAATTTCAATACTTGAATGCTAGAAGGGAGCACAGTACTTATGTGCTCAAACTCTACATTTGCAGTAAAACTCCTAAAAATAGCCATACTGAATAGATTCTGCATGCAAGTAGTCTCACTGCAGTAAGGAGGTATCGGGCTGCTCTCCATGTGGCTAGTGTTAAATATGTCCATCAGTGCTTAGAGCAACTGAATTTAAAAATCCAAGATTGGGCAAACAAGAAAGTCTGAGGGAAAATGAATTGCAACAGAGAGGGTGAAATTTATCTATTGACTTGTGCATGCAGCCAGTTTTATGTTGGCTAGAATAAAAGGAGATTTAGGGATAGATTGGACATCTTAGAGCTATGCAGGTGGACAATAAAGATTATGTGATGGCTAATCACTTAATTAGCCAGCTTAATCTGGTTCAAGGTCAGTTGGCAACCATTTGTATCCCCTTCCCCCAGGTCATGCCTGAAAAAAGGCAGGATTTGTCTAGTGCACTTACCTGGTCAACAAAAACTAAAAAAAAATAATAATAATAATCACATAAAGCAGTGTGGGAGCAGACAAGAACACTATATGACAGCAGTGGGGACTGAGATTGTGCAGTGAAATATCCATTCAGGGATTATTAAAATGTTTTCAACAAAAGGGAACAGTAGTGGATATTTCATCCATGCACATTGAAATACCTGGGACTAAATGATTAATTTGAGGTTGCACAATTCCTTAAGAAAGGGCACACAGAAAGAACTAATATATATATATATATATATATATATATATATATATATATATATATATATATATATATATATTATGGTAGTACAGTAGTGCTACCATAGTTAGTTTAGAGGAGCCATTTCTATGTTAAACCCCAAAACTTTGCACTGTAATAACTTTGCAATCGTTTAACAGATTTGGCTGAAATTTGGAATACATGATCAAGAACCATAGGCCTTGGGATCTGCCAAGTTTTGTAGTAGTCGGATTTACAGCTGCGGAGTTATTAAGCATGATCTGTGCGCGTGTTTATGCTTTTTCTGGAATTCTACGGTCGAGCCTACAGGTCGTACAGTTTGTGCGACCAGTCCAAAATCTTCAGGAAATATGTGGCCAGGGTCCCCGATGTGCCTTTCGAAGATTTCGTGAAAAAATATTAAACGGTTCAAAAGTTATTCAAAAAACAGTTTCCCATTATAAGTCAAAGGGAAATGTTAACAAAAGTTCAACACTTTTGCAAATGCATTTTACTTTCTAAATGGGCCTGTTACTTTCAAAATCGGCCATTTGTTTTCAGTTGGTGATCAGAAAAATGGTTGGCATTTAAATTTGGGACCTCTAGCAACCTAATTCTTTTTGTATTCACCTAGTCGGACCCTGAGGATGATTGCCATGTCTTTATTTTGTGGTAAACACCCCAGAAATATGTTTTCAAATTTCTGGAAAAAGTACTTCATAAATTACTTTCATGCTCACGAAAGTGTCGAACTTTTTGTGAAAGCTTTCAGAATTGCATGCACAGTAGTTTTCCCATCTGTGGGATAGTGACAGCGATTCTTGGCACTGCGCTGCAAAAGAACCGTTGGGAGTTTTGGGCTGAAATTTGAGGAACGGAGCCGACATCTCACGTATGTGGCTTTCCATGTTGTATTGAAAAAATATTACACGGCGGCAAAGTTACGGCACTCCAAAGTTGATGTTTTTTCCCATAGGATAACATTACGGCGCCCAACGCATTACAGAAATCCTTTGGCACCCTGCTGCAAAATAACAGTTTGGTCTTTTTTCCTGAAATTTGGAGGGATGACAGCCAACAGCCCACATATGTGCCTTTCAGTAGTTTGTTGAAAAAATATCACACGGTGGCAAAGTTACGGCACTCCAAAGTTGACAGTTTTTCCCATAGGATAACATTACGGCGCTCAACGCATTACAGAAATCCTTTGGATCCCTGCTGCAAAATAATGGTTTGGTCTTTTTTCCTGAAATTTGGAGGGAAGACAGCCCACAGCCCACAGATGTGCCTTTCAGTGGTTTGGTGAAAAAACATTACAGGGAGGCAAAGTTATGATGCTACAAACTTTTTTATTTTTTTCCCATAGGATAACATTACGGCGTTTGCCACGCCTTTCAGGGCCCGTATCTCGGAAACGGTGCGAGATACGGACTTTTCGTTGGAAAACTTCTTAGCCCCCAAGCAGGGGCTAAGATTCAAATTAGCCAGGACAGTTGTAAATAAGATGACTTTTAAATTTTTTTTCTACATCGTACGGTTCCTGAGATATAATGTATTTAGTATTCCAAGATCTCATTTTCTGTGCCGATACTCATTATTATGCATACATTATTTGTACTCACTGTCTTTCTCTATGCAGGTTTTGGGAAAACCAGCCTGTAACTACGTTACTGTTACTGTTGCCATTTCCTCTTGCGGTTCCGTACCCATTTCACTTACCATTGACGTCCTCGCGCCACCATGTGCGTTATCCTTATGCTTACTTGCGCTTGCTTTCTGTTATTTTTGCCATTTCTGTCTACAGTACTGTTTATCTTCTGTTTCACTTTACGTCCACCATGCCCATTGACATTTCTGTTTGCAGGCACCATGTTACTATGTGACAACACATCACGTGGCAGACCATTCCTGTCACGCCACCATGTGTTTACCTTTTTGTTCTCATTCGTGCTTGTGTTACCATGTGCGCCACTGTTAGCATTTCTGTTTGCGTTGCTGTCCCTGTTAGTATGCCACAAGACATCATGTGGTAGGGCCCCGGCGCTCCCGCCACCGCATTATGCGGTGGGAGCGTGGGGCCGGTTCTCATATCATTCTCAAAAGAAGGGAAATTAGAGGCAAAACTCCATTTAATGCATTAGTTAGGGTTGTTCCACAGCGACAAAAGTGAGGAATTGCTGTTAGGTTGAAAACCCCCTGCACCCCACCCACCCCCAACCGGCATTGGGATGTGCATTGGGATCGTGGGTCCTAACTCTCACCCCATTCTCCTATACTTCTGTTGCTTTACACATGTCATGGGGTGAGAGTTAGGCTGATGATCCCAATGCACACCCCAATGCCACCACGCATGTCATCCTTTGCGTTTTCATTTGCGCTGTGCTTCTGTTACTTTTTTTGCCATTTGTGTGTACCGTACTGTTTCTCTTTCTGTTTCACTTTGCGTCACCATGCCCATTGACATTTCCATTTACAGGCACCATGTTACTATGTGACAAGACATAACGTGGCACACCGTTCCCGTCTACGCCACCGTGTGTGTTACCCTTTCTGTTCTCATTCGCGCTTGTGTTACTATGTGTGCCACTGTTAGCATTTCTGTTTGCATTGCTGCTCCTGTTACTATGCCACAAGACATCATGTTGTGGGAGTGTGGGGCCCTTTGGGCCCCATGATCCCGCCACCGCATTACATTCACTATTTCTCATTATCATTCTCAAAAAGAAGGGAAATTAGAGGCAAAAAACTCTGTTTAATGCATTAGGGTTGTTCCACAGTGACAAAAGTGAGGAAATTCGCTGTTAGGGTTGAAAACACCCCTTGCACCCCCCATCCACCCCCCCAACTGGCATTGGGGTGTGCATTGGGATCGTGGGTCCATAACTCTCACCCCATTCTCCTATACTTCTGCTGCTTTACACATGTCATGGGTGAGAGTTAGGGCTGATGATCCAATGCACCAACTCTCTACACTTGCGTCATCCTTTGCATTTTCATTTGCGCTTGCGTTTCTGTTACTTTTTGCCATTTTGTGTGTACCGTACTGTTTCTCTTTCTGTTTCACTTTTCTTCACCATGCCCATTGACATTTCCATTTACAGGCACCATGTTCTATGTGACAAGACATCACGTGCTCTACCGTTCCCATCTCGCCACCTGTGTGTTACCTTCTGTTCTCATTCAGCTTGTGTTACCATGTTGCCACTGTTAGCATTTCTGTTTGCGTTGCTGCTCCTGTTACTATGCCACAAGACATCATGTGGCGGGAGGGGGGGCCCTTTGGGCCCTGCCCTCCCACCACCGCATTACATTCACTATTTCTCATTATCATTCTCAAAAAGAAGGGAAATTAGAGGCAAAAAACTCCATTTAATGCATTAGTTAGGGTTGTTCCACAGCGACAAAAGTGAGGAAATTCGCTGTTAGGGTTGAAAACCCTAACTCCGGATTCACCCCCCCCAGCACCACACACACACAGACACACACACACATTCAAGTATGGGGGAGGACCAAGTCAACACAACCAATGACAGACATCCAGCAGCAGGTGACAGAAACATAGAAACATAGAAACATAGAATTTGATGGCAGATAAGGACCGCTTGGCCCACCCAGTCTGCCCATTTCCCTACCTGATGGATAAGCTGCAGATCCTAGTTAACCAGCAGCCTACTTCTTCCTACCCCCACTCCCTAGAATTGCCTTATGACTGTCCCATGCATGCTTGAATTCCACCGCTGTTTTTGACTCCACAACCTCCTCTGGAAGGCTGTTCCATACATCCACAGCCCTCTCTGTGAAAAAATACTTCCTTAAATTACCTCTGAGCCGCCCTCCTTCTATCTTCAAATTGTGCCCCCTTGTTCTTGCACACCTCTTTTTTTGAAAGATGCTACCCTCTTGGACTTTGTTGATTCCCTTGAGGTACTTGAAAGTTTCTATCATGTCCCCCCTCTCCCTCCTTTCCTCGAGGCTATACATATTAAGCTCCTTAAGTCTCTCTTCATATGTCTTCCGGTGCAGACCCTGCACCATTTTAGTGCCCTCCTCTGGACAGCTTCCATCCTGTCTATGTCTTTGTGGAGATTGGGTCTCCAGAACTGCATGCAGTACTCAGATGTGGTCTCACCAGCTGTCTGTACAGAGGGATAATAACTTCCTGTTTTCTACTGGTGATGCCTCTCCCTATGCATCCCAGTATCCCCCCAGCCCTCCTTGCTGCCCTCTCACATTGCTTGCCCACCTTTAGGTCATCTGATATGACTACCCCCAGGTCCCTTTCCATTTTTGTTGTTGTTAGTATCTCACCCCCCATGGTGTACTCTTCCCCTGGGTTTTTGTTTCCCAGGTGCATTACCTTGCACTTCTTAGCACTGAATCTAAGCTGCCATACATTTGACCATTCCTCTAACCTTGCCAAGTCCCTTCTCATCCTTTCCACCCCACCTTGTGCATCAACTCTGTTGCAGATCTTTGTGTCATCTGCACAGAGACATAGTAACAAACAATTGTCTAAATGTACTACGAGACATCCCCACCCACCTGACCAGGTACTGCATGCTCAGTGGAGATCAACAGCATAACTGAGGCCATGTACACCAAATGTACACATCCCTGATTGCAGCTGCACACAACGTACCACACTTAGTAGTTGCATGGCCTTACCTACCGATGCCCCACACCACACCACAACTGGTACTGAGCCGTTATTCAATATAAATGCTGAAGGTATGATGACAGTTGTAGAAAGGTTTTAACACTAGTGAGTATACATTAATTAAGAGAAGCACATAAATTAACTACAAGACACTAGCATGCTCAAAATAAAAGTAGTGATACATTTAATAGGTGATTTACATAGTAGTACATTTACTGCAATGGTTTACTCAACATAGAGAGGCTGATGTAAACGTATGGAACAGCATTGCCTGTTCAATGCTGTGAAATTCGTACTGCCAGTATCACATGCATTCTTACTGATGAAGGTGTACTGCTGATGTACATACATAGACCTTCAGTGTGTTTCAATACTAAAGATGCAGTAAGTATTCTTTGTAAGAAACATTGTAATTGCATGGATCAGGCCAAGCAACTTCTAAATATCATACCACCACTGAGCCAACAATAATGTACCTGTATCAGAGATGTATATAGGATCGATTTTCCTGTAGGCACTTACTGAGTATGTTGTACCTGATAAAGACAATCTCATTGCATCTGTGATGACTAACTTATTCAAATAGTAATACATTTACTATTGTTGCAATGAGTGATCTATGCCACTTATGGACACAGTGTGATTTTTTTTAACAGTTGTTTCATACTCAGGCTGTATGCCTACTGTTTGGGTTTGCCACACTTCTGTCACTGATGTTATCAAAGTGATAACTATGTTAATTGTGGTACAACAGGAATCAAGTAGGTATGGTGTAGATATAAACAGAATGTCTTTTAGTATTGATTTAACTCACAATGGGGTAAGTATACTAGGACAGCAGGGGTTATCCTCTATCACTGACTCTGTCAGTTATAATCACACTAGGGTTTCGATGACTGTAATGATCAAGTTACACTGTTCATTTTCATGAGTTCATATTCACAGTCATTCTCCAGTAACTAGACAGTGTATGGTGTAACTGAGTGGGACACTGTGTTGCAAAGCTGCTGCAGTGCCTAGCAGAAGGAGAGTATCTACTCATAAAGACAATTAAGCAATAAGGCATGACCAACAGTTATGTTAAATGGTCTGTTAATCACCCTGTAGGGGTTTAATGTTGAATGAGGCATAGTCGAGTGCCACATGTCGCTAGACAGTGATAAACTGACCATTAACATAATACCTGGGAGTGGCTTATTGCTATCATAATAAAACTGTTTTTTAAACAACATTAAACCATGTTCATCATATGGTTAGGCTCTACATGTATGTTAATAAAAACTAAACATAAGGCTGTTACAATGTTTACAGTCAATTAGAAAGCTGCGTTTCTCAAACCCTTGTTATAATCAAAGATATTATACCTGTACAACTCCTTGGTTTTGCTGAACTCTATTGCTCAGGTGGCCCACCACAAGTGGTGTGGTCTGGTGTGGGACATCGGTAGGTAAGGCCATGCAACTACTAAGGTGGTACGTTGTGTGCAGCTGCAATCAGGGATGTATCGTTTGGTGTACATGGCCTCAGTTTTGCTGTTGATCTCCACTGAGCATGCAGTACCTGGTCAGGGGTGGGATGTCTCGTAGTACATTTAGACAATTGTTTGTTATTTCTGTCACCTGCTGCTGGATGTCTGTCATTGGTTGTGTTGACTTGGTCCTCCCATACTTGAATGTGTGTGTGTGTCTGTGTGTGTGTGGTGCTTGGGGGTGACTGAGTTAGGGTTTTCAACCCTAACAGCGAATTTCCTCACTTTTGTCGCTGTGGAACAACCCTAACTAACGCATTAAATGGAGTTTTTTGCCTCTAATATATATATATATATATATATACAAGAATAGGTAGCACAGTTTGACATAATATCATGAGAATATGATCGTAATGAATGGATTATCAGAGAAAATTATGCATGCATGTGATAAAAATGATTAAAGCATAGAACGTAGTATACCCACATGATCGTTATGTTAGTTACAAATAAGAAATTATTTCAGTGAAACTATTTGCATGCAGAATCAATCCTATATGGCTTTTTTAAGAGTTATAGTGTAAATGTGGGGTTTGAGCATGCTGCATACTGTGTTCCCCACTAGCATTAAAATATTGAAATTTTGACTTTTGTTTAGACCATATATGGTGCCAATTGCTTGCAGAATGGATCCTCTGAGAATACAGTACTACACACTTTTTTGCTGTTGCACTATACATAGATCACTTGTTTTTTAAATAATTGGTATCGAAAGAATGCATGGATTGCAGAAATTGTGTCTGGTACCAAGTGCATGTAAAAATGATCAGAATTGTATTTTAAAGAATTATAGTGCAGTTTATAGGTTGAGTGTAATGTGTGACATGCTCCTTGTAACTACCTTCTTTGCTCCCCATTTCTAACACTATTCAATTTGTCCTTCACCACAGCTACTGTTCCTAAAAGCTGGAAAGTGGCCATGATTGTCCTGGGGTTCAAAAATGGTGACCCGAAATGTATTGGGAATGTCGACCTATTGCAGTCCTGCCTGTTCTCAGTAAACTACTTGAAAAGCTGGTGGCCTCCCAAGTTACAGATCACCTTCACAGATATAACCTGCTGTTCCCTGCCCAACACATATAGAGATGGGCAAAATTGAAATATTTTGTGAAATCTGCAGATTTCATGACATTTTTTGCTGGAGAGAAATGTGAAAATTCTGCCTGAAAACGGCAAAATTTCGACCCCCGAAATGCAGAATTGTGCCTGAAAATGGCAGAATTTCACCACTCGCAGGTGACATTCCACTATTTGGGGTGAAATAAATTGCAGAAAAACAAGGGTAAGATTATATAATTTTTTTTTATTATTATAAATGACATTACAAAAATGCAGGATGATTAATACAACCCCTGAAAGAGTAATGTGTCCCAGTACATGAAGTGAAAGAGTGGGAAATATTGCGTCACTTTAAATAACATCACGAATAAAGTGATCACATTCCCTTGGTTATTCCTGTTATGTGACATTAAAAATATACTTATTTACTCTTGCAAGGGAATGTGCGCTTCAGTCAGTCAGTATTTTATGGCTGATAACATTCAGGCTCGCAGTAACAGAAGGAACTATGCACACAGTGCTTGCTCGCATTCCGGCATTTGACTGTCTCCAAGTACAACACTATGCCATTTCACATGAGCTCGCATGGTGGAACTGGGAGCGGGTCTTGAAAAATGAATTCAGAAGGGGAGATTTTTAAAACAAACATGTTGTGGAAAGGGACTTGAATTGAATCTTGAAAATGAATAGGTAAGTTTGAACTCCTGCATAAAGTACAGAGTAATCTTAATAGCAGTGCAGCCAATAAAGAGAAAGTCCTCATACCAGCATATGTTCAAAGTCCTGTATGGCTCTGTGATTGACTAGAGAGAGAGTATGTAGACCAGTTGCATGTGTTGGCTGGCTCCTTGTTGTCAGTAACTGCTAGGTCCAAAGGAGAAAAAAATGTTAGTATTGGGAGCTGTACATATGCTGCAACTTGGTCATAAAGCAGTGTAGAAATTGTATGTGCTGCAGAAGAAAAGGGAAAGGCTTCTCCAGAGAATTAGCAGCGAGATAGGCACATATGCCAGCAGAGACTTGGGCCTGGAATTTTAACATTTGCAAAGGAAGGAGCATGATCTCGTTGAGACTGTCAGTCACTGCAGTTCAGAGTAAAAGTTGTATGACATATAGAAGTGGACCAAAAAAATTTCATTGGCAAAATTCCCAGGAAATCTGCAATTTCGCCACGCGAAAATGTTTGCAAAATAATAAAATTTTGTAAAATGTTTCACATGGGGAAATTGCAGATTTCGTGAGAATTTTGCCTTCAACATTTTTTTTGCCCCATCTCTAAACACGTTTTCAGGCAGGCTCATAGCAATATCACAGCACTCATCTGATTCACTAATAAAGTTAAAATGGTTATGGACAAGGGGAAGTATACAAACTCTATTTAGCATTCAGCCTTGTTAACCACACCCCACTCAAACTCAAATTGTCATCTTTTGGGATTTCTCCCACTGCCATCAGCTGGTTCTTCAGATGCCTTAGTGACAGGCAACAATCTGTTAAGTTTATCAAGGCCAAGTCTGCCCAAACCACTATTAAATGTCAATGTTTTCCAAGACTCCATTTTAGGCCCATTACTTTTTTCCATCTTCATTAACAACACCCTAAAAGCCCCATTTTTTTTTGCAAAACTCTAAACTGAAGACATGGTGCTATACACTATCTCCAAGAGTTTAACTGGCATCCATGCACAGTTCAGTGCTGACTCTGATATAGTTAATACCTGGCTTGTCCAGAACTGGCTTGCCTTAAACTCTAGCAAGATACAGGCCATGCTTTTTGGGTCCGCACCTACAGTAGGTTGAGGGCTTGCTGTGGAGGGACTTTAGGATAACGGACAGACCAGATGTAGAACTTCAGGTTCAACACACAATCTCTGTGTGATGTTTATTTAAAATACAGGAAATAACCTTCAGCAATGGCATATCCATTATTCAATACATCAGTTTACAGCAGCAGACTATGCATGTCTTTCCTCTGAACTTAGTCAGCACCTAGTGACCCATTGATCTAACTTTTTAGTGAAAACCATTTCATCATTATGATTGTCTTGTGTCTTTGGATGATGGGGGTCTCAAATAAATAAAAAAAAAAAACAAAAGACAAAGAAACTCAGTGCAGAAGCACTGAAGCAAGGGTTACCCCCAAAGGACATTGACAATAAAGACAAGTTTCAAAGAGACATAACATCACACATACCCCATAATGCAAAGCATAATGGTATGTATATGCAAATCGCCATGACATTTCAGACTGGCTCAGTTTACAGCAGGAATGCATGGTACCAAAAGGGCCTCTCAAATAATCTCAATTTACATGCATTTAACAACACAACAGGAGTTTTTCTGATATCTCACCCCGGTAACTTAATTTCTATAATACAGTCACCTAGTACTTTTTACCTTTATCAAAAACATCTAGTGCCATGGTATTTTCAACATTTAAAGGTTTCATACACATAAGGTATATACATCAAGGTATTTTATGACATAGTGCTAATGCATACTAAATCCAACAATGAGGAACACATCTTGTTGTTTTATGTCAGCTTGGAGGCCACAGCAATAACCTACCCATACAAGGATATGAAAGGGAAAAGGAAAATTAAAGAAGACACTATAGCATAGTCAAGAAAGAGGAGGGGGCATGCCCAGAGGTGGCCAACCTTATGGACTAGAAATTGTAAAGGATAGATTAGGCTAAGAAACAGAAGAACTGTTGTGACAGATTTAAGAAAAGGTCAGTCCTCAAGAGTGGCAGGATCTCCCTATCAGAAATTCCCCACCTTAAGAGGGAAGTAGTTATTTCAGACTGCTTACCACCTTCCTGTCACAGGAAGGGATGGAACTTCCACCCATCCATCTTCAGAAGCTCTGTCTCAGGGTCCCTATTAACAATAAACATTCCATCATAAATATAGTGGATATCATCATTATTTACCCTGAGGTGTTAACACATTTCTCAACAGAGACTAATGGTACCTTCCCTGCACTATCTCCTTTTAGGGAAAGTCCATCATATTTCCTTGACATCAATTCCTGCACCACATCTAAACATGAAATCAGCATTTACATGTTTTGTCCCTGCCCTGTGGAGCACAGTAAATTGATAGGGCTGCAGAGCTAAGTATCACCACATTATAGGGAGATTTTGGTGCAACCAGCAGAGGGGGTTATGATCAGTTACAACCTTAAATACAGCTCCATACAAGTAATATTTCAGAGACTCAATAACCCATTTCAGAGCTAAACATTCCTTCTCTATGGTAGCTTATCTTCCCTCCCTGTCATGCAGCTTCCTGCTGATATAAATGATCGAATGCTCTTCCTCACTATTTTCTGAGTTAAGACTGCCCCAATACCACTATCTGATACATCGGTTTGAACCTCAAACACTTGGCTGAAATCAGGGTTTTTCAATACAGGAGTTGTAAATAGAATGGCTTTGATAGTCCTAAATGCCTCATCATAAATAGAGGTCCACTGAACCTTATTTGAGCATCTCTTTTTAGTGAGATCAGTCAAAGGACTAGCAATGGCTGAGAAATTAGGAATAATATATAATGATACACAAGGAGGTGTGGAAAGGATGAAAAGGGACTTGGCAAGGTTGGAGGAATGGTCAGAAGTATGGCAGCTAGGATTCAATGCAAAGAAGTGCAAAATAATGCACCTGGGAAACAAGAACCCAGGGGAAGAATACACAATGGGTGGGGAGGTAGTAACAACAACAAAAAAGGAAAGGGACCTGGGGGTAATCATATCAGATGACCTTAAGGTTAGCAAGCAATGTGAGAAGGCAGTAGGGAGGGCTGGGGGTATACTGGGATGTATAGGAGAGGCATCAGCAGCAGAAAACAGGAAGTTGTTATCCCTCTGTACAGACAGTTGGTGAGACCCCATCTGAGTACTGTGTCCAGTTCTGAGACCCCATCTCCGCAAGGACATAGACAGGATAGAGGTAGTCCAGAGGAGGGCAACTAAAATGGTACAGGGTCTGCAAGAGAAGCCATAGAGGAGAGACTAAAGGAGCTTAATATGTATACCCTTGAGGAAAGAAGGGAGAGGGGGGACATGATAGAAACTTTTAAGTACCTCAGTGGAATCAACAAAGTCCAAGAGGGTAGCATCTTTCAGAAAAAGAGACTTGCAAGAACAAGGGGACACAATTTAAAGATAGAAGGAGGGTGGTTCAGGGGCAATGTGAGGAAGTATTATTTCACCGAGAGGATAGTGGATGCATGGAACAGCCTTCCTGAGGAGGTTGTGAAGTCTAAAACTGTGGGAGAATTCAAGAATGTATGGGACAGACATAAGGCAATTCTTGTGGGGGGTAGGAAGAAATAGGCTGTTGGTTAACTAGGATCTACGGTCTATCCTGTAGGTAGGGAAATGGGCAGACTAGATGGGCCAAGCGGTCCTTATCTGCCGTCAAAGTCAATGTTTCTATGTTTCTATAAATCTCTTGTAATAACCAGCCAAGCCTAGGAAAGATCTCACATGCTTTTTTGTGGTAGGTATTAGACTGTTTGCTACCACTATAACCTTCTGTACCTCAGACTTCACTTGTCTATTCCCTAAAATGAACCCTAGGTATCTTGTCTCGGTCTTTGCTAGGGCACTCTTAGATGGGTAAATGGTCATTCCTGACTCCTTTATTGCTTGCAATACCTGGGACAAGTGTCTAACATGGGTTTCCCAGTCAGGCCTGAATATGACTACATCATCCAAATAATCTGACAGTACTCAGTGCGTGGTCTTAGTATGTGGTCCATAAAATGCTGAAAAGTGTCTGGGGCCCCATGTAGTCCAAATGTCATTGTGACAAACTGGTATAAACCGATTGGGATGCTAAATGTGGTTTTATCCTATAAATCAGGCTTGTGCTCCCGAACCCAAAGTTGTACATTCTGGGGTAAAACTTTAATAAACTGTTCAGTAATCACCACCTCCAGAAGTTGGTCCTTGCTCTTGGTATCTGGCTGCAACCGTTTGTAGCAGAGCTCCTTCAGACAGACATAAGTCTCTTGGGGGTATCCAGTGACTGAATTTTAAGAAACGTAAACCTCTGGTGATAGGTTTCAGTGTTTATGTCATAGCACCTCAAAATCTCCTGCTTCACACGGTCATAGTCTTCTGCCTCTCAGGAGTCCATGTGGCTACAAACCAACTGGGCAAGGCCTGTCAGGTGCATTGCTAGTCGAACAACCCACTGTTCCCTTGGCCATGTACATATTCGAGTAATCCTCTCCAATGCTGTGAGGTAGGCTTCAATGTCATCACTGTCCAAATGTTTAGACAGTTTAATGTCTTTTGGGCTACTGGCTCTTTCTGTTTGTTCTGCATTAATGACATGCATGACCCTCATGGTATCTGCCCAGCTGGCATCTTGCCTTCTCCACTCAATGTCTCTATCTCTCCGCTCAGTGTCTCTATGTCTTTCCACCTGAACTTGTTTTATGCAGAGTCATTTAAACAATCCCCCTACATCCTCAGGTGGAGCATCTTCAAAAGGAGGTCATTCCCTCAATTCTTCCTCATCCCCTTTCATCTCTTCATCATCTTCAGGCTTGGCCTTCCTTCAAGCTCCCAGGTCCAGTCCAAGCAGCAGCTTCTCTCCCAGTCTATCGGTCATGGTTCTGGTTAAAACTCCATGAACTTTCTTCTCCGAGTTCTCCTCTGCAACTCCTGGTGCATCAGTCTACCTGGGATATCTGGGTGATATCCACCTGAAAACATCCCTCCTAGGAGAGTCCATACATTTCCAGAAAGTTATCCCACTTCACACACCAAGTCTGTGGAGGGGTTGTGGGATAACAGATAGACCAGATGTAGAACTTCAGGTTCAACACACAGTCTCTGTGTGATGTTTATTTAAAATACAGAGGATAACCTTCAGCAATGGCATATCCCTTCCTCAATGGTTCTATATGATAATGGTAAGCACCGAATGGTGACCCATGTTATCTTGAAGTCAAGGTGGTGAAAACAATCTCGCCACCTTGACAACCTCGGCGCATGGAGGAATGGCACCCCTCCACGTAAGGATTCTCAACTCCAGGGGGTGCATGTCAGGAGGGTGAAAGAAAAAAAAAACAAGTTTTGGGCCGGCTGCAACAAAACTGCAGTAGCGCCCGGACCCAGACCCAAACCCAGAACCCCATGCACTGCAAGCAGAGGCCAACCGCCGATGCCATGGTGCAGCTCGGCAGTCGACCACAGCACCACCCCCTATATCCCCTCTGCCCCTCCCAGGCCACACTCATTGTGCTTGCTCCTCCCAGCATGCATATACATATAGCGACATCCTGTCGCTACAGTCGCCACCCCACCACATCCAGTCACCCTCCCCCCTCACCATTCAGGCATTCACCCACATCGCATCGCCATTTCGGATGCCGCCTTAATTCAGGCACCAATGTCACAGGCTACCTTCCTCAATACATCACTTTGCAGACAATAGACTACACATGTCCTTTCTCTGCACTTAGTCAGTGCCTACTGACCCATTGATCTAACTTTTTAGTGAAAACCATTTCATCCCTATGTTTGTCTTGTGTATTTGGGTGATGGGGGGGGCTCAAATAAAAAAAAAAAAGCTAATGACAAAGAACCTCATTGTAGAAGCACTGAAGCAAGGGTTACCCCAAAGGACATTGTCAATAAAGCAGTTTCAAAGAAACACAACATCACACGTACCCCATAATGCAAAGCATCTTGGGATTTATATGCAAATCACCATGAAATTTCAGACTTGCTCAGTTTACAGCAGGAATGCATGATACCAAAAGAGCCTCTCAAACAATCTGCAATTTACATGTATTTAACAGCACAACAGGGGGGTTTCTGATATCTCTACCCCGGCAAATTAATTTCTATAATACAGTCACCTAGTACTTTTTACCTTTATCAAACACATCTAGTGCTATGGTATTTTCAACATTTACAGGTTTCATACACATCCGGTTTATACATCAAGGTAATTTAAGACATAGTGCTAATGCATACTAAATCAAACAATGAGGAACACATCTTGTTGTTTTATGTCAGCTCGGAGGTCACAGCAATAATCTCCCTGCACAAGGACCTGAGAAGGAAAAGGAAAATTAAAGGGGACACTATAGCATAGTCTAGAAAGGGGAGGGTGGTGTGCAGAGGTGGCCAATCTTATGGACTAGAAATTGTAAAGGAAAGATTAGGCTAAGAAATAGAAGAACTGTTGCAATAGATTTAAGAAAAGGTCAATCCTCAAGAGTGGCAGGATCTCCCTGTTACACTTATGCCACCGATTTAACCATCCAATGTTTAGATAGCTGCCCCCCTCTCTATGGTTGACCCTTTAAATATGTATGTTTTCCCCTAGATCTTGCTCTAGATTTCTCCCCGCATATTTTGAATCTCTGTAAGTCTGTAAATTCCAAGCTTGTGCAAGCTGCAGAATCATATATGTACTGACTCCTGCCACAGGGATTAGAGTAGCCCAATGAGTTCTGCTAACTAGCCTTATATCCTGCTAACTAGCCTTACCTATGGTCTCACCTCATTTTATTAAGTCAGTGTTTGCAACCAATCCAAATGAAATGCAACCTATGACATGTCAGTTTGCTTTATCTGTTCCCCAGCTGACCCACCACTGCATGCCATACTCCAGTCGTGGTTGACTGTCTCTTTGCTCTCACCACCAGTCACAGCCATGAAATGATCAGATATTTCCAGATATTTATGATATATCTAAAGAGAGTCTCTCCGGTGGCCCATAGTGGTATTTTAAGCAGACAGGACATTTTTCCAGAGATATCACAGACATTTCAGGAAATATCTGCCCATGTCTATGGCTGCCACTGTACATACCTTAGGCTGTGTTTTTGACAACATTATCAGGTCATCACAACCTGACATTTTTGCAGCTGTTCATTCTTCAGACCAGTCCTACCCCCTTCAGTCTAATGAGCTGTCTCTCCTGACTATACCCAAGTGCTGAAACGAGTGAGCAGGCTTTTGCCATCTTTGCTCCAGGGGACTGGAACTTTCTTCCTTCTTACATTCGGGTATCTCAGTCCCACCCCAGTTTAAAAAAAGAACTTCACAAATTTCTAACTTCCAGAGATAAATGCTCTTGTTCTTGTTACTCTGTTTCTGTAGTGGTATTCTTGCATTGCAATGATTCACAGCTTGTATGCTTCGTTTACCTCTGGTCACGTTTATTGTAGTTATCATCTAACCTTATTGTGAAATTAATAATGAGTGGTATGTTTTTTGCACTGTACTCAATGCTGCTTCATCTGTGCTTGTTTGATATTTACCTGCTCATTGTGACCCTGCTCTTGGACACATTTTTTGTCTCATTATTATTCTTCTGCGCTTTTTGTTATACTGTTGCCTTGTTGCTTTATATAATTTCAACTGTCTTTATAACCTCCCAGGTCATGCTTGAAAATAGGCACTTTCTTGTCTACTGTTCCTACCTGGTTAACAATAAATAGACAGATAAATAAATAAATAAAAAATAAATAAGTAAATAAATGAAAGGATCAAAATATTTGCAAAAAATGGTACATTGCAGCATTTACATGCCAAATGGATCCCAGTTGGTAATGTGTCTCTACAAATAAGATACACGAGGATCAGAATGGAGAAATGATGTGTTTCTTTTGTTAAAGGAGGAACATTTCATTTCTGGATCAGAAATGATGACTTATTAAATAACTGGTGCCCATTTGAATAATAATAGCATATGTCTGGAGTGAATACCCTACTGCTTATACTTGTTCTCTAAGACTAACTTTCATGATTATTTAACCCCCATTTTGGGGGGCTTAACTAAAGTATATTCCTGGCTCCACTGATGCCCATTGCCTGGCAGACACCCAGCATGAGAAGTTTAATCCATATGCAGGGGGGGTGCTGCTGGTGCTCTGCAAGTGTGTGCACATCCATGCTGCTGTGCTATCCATTTAAGAGCTTCAGCCTTGTGTACAATGTAAAAAGCCTGGGCTGGGTCCGAGTACAACAGAACTCATGACCAGCCAGACATTACCCTAATTGACTCCACTCTATGGTTGCTAACAAAGCAGAGGGAGCCCTTTCATGTGCTGTAAATACTTATTTCTAAATCCTTACTGTTGTTTAAATGAAATAAATTGACTGCCAGTACTACAGCACTAGTTTGTTCCGATGGGAGCTGCCATGTTTGGTCCAGGACTTCCTGGTTTAGACAAATTGGAACCAAAGGGTCCTTGAGGGGTCCTTAGCCCAGGTGCCTTATGGGTGAAACTGTGAACTTTATTGTTGGTGCCTAATTTGACCACTAGGAGCAGTTTAACTGTGATTGACAGCTCCTTTAGCCAACCGGAATACAGTATTCTCAAACTAACTGTGGTACTGTTAAAACAGAGTGAAGTTCAGCTCGAGCCACTGAGGAGCACACAGCTTGCAGCTGGGCTGAGAGAAACTGCAGGTAGGGAAGCTTGTAGCTGCCTCCTGTGACTTCTTACTCGGTCCAAACAGGGATTAAGTGGTCTGGGACTGCATCGTAGCATACAGAAAGGGTTCTTCAGCAGAAGGTTGAAGAAGAACTGGCCATTTACTAAAGAAAAGGAGAAGTCTGTTGTTTCTTCAGCCATGAGCCTGTGACCTACCGCGTGTGTGGAGACATTGATCCTGGGACTCCTGAAGCAAAGCAGGAGCCCCTCCAGTAGAGTAAGAACTTTCTCTTGCAAAACCCAGCTGGAGGATTCAACAGCATGCAGTCTAACCTTAAAAAGACATTCCATTCAGCAGGGCCCATGCTAGCAGAGGCCCAGCCAGACTGTTCCTGTGCCATTTTCAGCATTCTGGCAAGAGACCATCATCAGGGATTCATCCCTTGCACAATAAATCAAACGCAGGTTGCAACCACCTACAGGGGAAAGGCTGTGAAGCAGAGGTGAGTTGTGTCAGCCCAGGTCCCCACCAGCTTCCTGATGGAGCACCAGGTCTTTATTTTGCCAGCTTTGTCATCTGCCAAACTGGGTAAGGTGAGTACAACCAGGGTAGCTCCCTGCAACAATGGTTTAATCATAAATGGTACCATCTGATTGCATTCAGCCAGTGTTCATGTGTTTCAACAGACTCGGCCATCTGGCCACGGATACAAATTGTTTATGGTTTCCAAATGTGTTGCTCTCATTTAATCACCCTTCTTTTCATCAAGGGCCCCAACATCAGCGTCAACGTCGGCCAGTCCACGGCACCACCTCAGGCATGCCTGTGTTCCACTCTGGGTACCCAGTAATTGCTAGACTGATAGATTAAGGGACTTTAGTGATTGCATACAAAGTAACCAGTCTCAGTACAGTAAAGTAATCATTTGTCTAGATTCTCACCCCTCCCTTGTTCACATCCCCTCAGTAAACCTGATCTGCTGTTTTTCTGTTAACCTGACTTGTGAGCATATCATTGCTTGGTCTAAAGTGCAAAGAATTCTGAAAGTGCGTGTGTATGCTATTGAAACTGCCTTTTGCAGGGGGTTGCAGCATGAATGCCGGGAGACTGAACCCTGCTGCTAAGTGGAGGTTGCCTAAGCATATCGTTATTGGTCATACTGCTTTATATTCTAACTGTTAAGCATTGCAAATGTTTTGTTATATCCAAAAGGTCACTAGGCGGGATTGTGGGTGATTTTAGCTTCCCAGAATGCGGTACCAATTCTGTTAGGAACCCACTTAAGTACTACTCTGGGTGAAGGCACCATAATCGTAGTTCTACTGTTGGTAGGCCTCCATCAGTATTTATTATTTCCGAACCCAGGCCCCTCAACCTGCAGTCAAGAAAGCAGGCAGAGGTAGAAGCCGTTGGTATAATAGTGCCAGGGGGTATCATGTTATATGAGTGACCCAAAATAAGTGACTAGAATTATAGCAACTCATTCTGGGCACTTTTGTTGTGTGCTACCTTGCAGAATAGCAAGGTTATGTGAAAGTGACTAAGGATAAGGGAGAACAGAAGGGAGGAATAGCAAGGGGAAAGGGATGGACAGGGAAAGGGTTGCCAGACACTGGTGTACCTGCTGCTGCTGCCAAGCTAGCCATGTGGTGTGGTGGTGTGGGAGGCTAGCTCTGGCAGTGCAGGTACTGGGTTCAAGTCTGGGAGTGGGTTAAGTTTTGCCACAGCTGTGAGGTGTGGCACTTAATTTTTTGCGAGGTATCGGTTTTGCCCCCTTCCCCGACATGCACCCCCTGGAGTTGAGAATCCTAATTTGGGGGTGTGGGGGGTGCAGCCTCCCCGCAAAAACACTTTATTTAGTTCCGGAAGTTAGGTCACCATAGAGTGTATATCACTGATTTGCTTTTTGGCAATACACACTCGCCATAATAGCGATCGCTGTTTTGCAGTGCTATTATGACATGGAACCGTACCAGGGTTACAATTATATACTTTTAATTCAGAGATTACCCTAACAGGCTGAAAATGGAGGAGATTGGGATGATAAATATAAACTAATAATACAAACATTATTGAATACTATTGAGGATTTTGTTAAATATTGAAAAGACAAGACATTTTTTATGTTGATTGCGTGCATGCGCAAGAAATATATCGCGGCAGGTTGCCAGAAGCAGGTTGTGGAGGCAGGCACTGTTATGGCCAATGCCCGCACAGCCTTTAAAGGCTTGGCCCACTTTCCCCAACGCAGTGGCATGCTGCTGCTGACACTAGTTCAGCCAGCATGCCACAACCTTGTAAGGTTTCAGCCACTGCAATAGGGGCTGCCTCGTCATTGCAGCATAAGCCATTCCGCTGCAATGAAGGAGCAACCTGTCATTGTTGGGCCAAACCTTGTAACAGTGATATTGTTTGTGAACATGGTGGCAGCTTGCCACAGTGTTCACAAACAATATTAAGCACCCCCCCGAAGATGGGGTGCCCAATCCCCCCTCGGCAGCATGTGCCCCCCCACTGTGTTTGTTTGCCGACGGTGGCCCCAATCCCCATCAGCTTCACTGCCCGAGTGATGTTGCCAATGGGGGAGCCCACTCCCTGTCGGCATTATCTAATACCCCCGCTTTATTGTGTGCAGCAGAGGTGCCCAATCCCGTCGGCATATCACTAACCACCTTTTATTGTGTTTGCCGATGGGGGTGACCAATCCCATCTGCCACAACTGCCCCTCAAAAGAGTCTTTGGCACACTGGGAGCCCACCCCAGTGTGCCACATGCCCTGTTAAAAAAATGGTTCTGCAATGTTTTTTTTTACCCTATCAAAAGAAACGTCCGTCGCAGTCTCCTGCCCCTCCCACAACCCGCACCCACCCACTGTGCACCCTGCCTCCCCTCACCCCCCTCACCCCATACTTACCTCTGGAATCTGGCATGATGTTCTTCGGTGGACCAGGAACACATCTGCACTCTTCAAAGCTGACCGCAAACTGAGGAAATGCTGGTAAGCTGTATAATGGAATAAATAGTTTTTTTTTCAACTTTGATGCAGATCTCTGGCATTTTTGGGAATTTTGGCACCAAGTGTTCAACATGTCATTTTTGGGACCCCTCCTCATGAATTCTGGCACTGTCATGGCATTAATCAGTCCCGAAAGGTGATTTCACGGTCACTGCGCAGAATCACCTTTCAGGACTGATGAATTAAATGACAGTGCCAGTGTTCATGAGGTAGACTCTCAAAAAGCCCATGTTGCAAATTTGTTGAAAAAAATCCAAAAAAGACTGTTTTACAAGCGTGCGTTGAGCAGTTTGCATGCACGCTCATAAGTTCACTAATTTATAATATTTTCACTCCAGATTTTCAACATTGCCATTGTTCTGCACCTCCCTGTGAAGAGATCAACTGGCATTTTTCACATCCTGGCCAAAATGTGTTTTTGCAGTTCCGGCACGGAATGGAGTGGTCGTTTTGGGAAATCCATGTCTGGGACAAATTATGAAAATGACAATGACACTGTTCATTAGCAGAGGTCCTAAAATGCCTATGTTGAAAATTTGGTGATGAAAGTCCATAAAATGAGTGTGCTAGAAGCGTGTGTTATGCAGTTTACATGCACGCTCGTACCTTAGCAACTTTGCAATATTTTCACTCTAGATTTTCAACATTGCCATTTTTCCACATCTCCTTATGAACAGTGCAGCAGTCATTTTTCACATCATGGCTGAAATGTGTTTTTGCTCTTCCAGCACATAATAGCATGGTCACTGTGGAAAATCAGTGTTTGGGACATATTAAGAAAATCACTCTGACACTATTCATGAGCAGAGGTCCTAAAATGCCTATGTTGAAAATTTTGTGATGAAACTCCATAAAATGACTGTGTTATGAGCGTGCATTGTGCAGTTTCCATGCGCCCTTGTAACTTCGCAAATTAGTAATATTTTCACCCCACATTTTCAACACTGGCATTTTTCCACACCTCCCTATGAACAGTACAGCTGTCATTTTTCACATCCTGGCCAAAATGTGTTTTCACACTTCTGGTGCAGAATACCGCAGTCGTTGTCAGAAATCAGTGTTTGGAACAGATTAGGACTGAGTGAGTGGGGGGGGGGTGGCCAAGCTCAACTGAGCTCTGTTGGGACTGCTGCAGATTTCTTTGTGGGCAGGAAAATGTGCCAACGCAGGCAGCAGCCCAGTACAAAAGGGCAGCCTGCAGCGCCAGGAGAAACACAATGAGTGAGTGAGAGACGGAGAGTGAGCGAGCTCAACAGAGCTCTATCATGACTGCTGTGGATTTCTTTGTGGGCAGAAAAAGGTGGCAAAGCAGGCAAGAACCCAATACAAAAGGCCAGTCTGCAGTTCCAGCAGAAACAGAATCAGTGAGTGAGAGAGCGGGGAGTGAGCGAGCTCAACGGAGCTGTATTGGGACTGCTGCAGATTTCTTTGTGGGCAGAAAAAGGCAGCAATGCATGCAGGGGCCCAATACAAAAGGGCAGCCTGCAGTAGAAGGAGAAACAGAATGACTGAGTGAGAGAAGGGGAGTGAGCGAGCTCAATGGAGCTCTATCGTGACTGCTTCAGATTTCTTTGTGGGCAGAAGAAGGTGGCAACACAGGCAGGAACCCAGTACAAAAGGGCAGCCTGGAGCAGCGGCAGAAACTGAACAAGTGAGTGGGGGGGGTGAGCAAGCTCAGAAGATCTCTGTCAGGACTGCTTCAGATTTCTTTGTGGGCAGAAAAAGGTGCCAATAGAGGCAGGAGCCCAGTACAAAACGGCAGCCTGCAGCACCAGGAGAAACAGAAAGAGTGAGTGAGACGGGGGAGTGAGCAACCTCAACAGAGCTCTATCGTGACTGCTGCAGATTTCTTTGTGGGCAGAAAAAGGCAGCAACACAGCAGGAGCCCAGTATAAAAGGCCAGTCTGCAGCGTTGGCAGAAACAGAACAAGCGAGTGAGAGAGGGGGAGTGAGCGAGCTTAACTGAGCTGTGTCAGGACTGCTGTAGATTTCTTTGTGGTCAGAAAAAGCCGCCAATGCAGGCAGGAGCCCAGTACAAAAGGGCAGTCTGCTGCAGCGGGAGACACAGAATAAGCGAGTGAGTGAGGGGGAGTGAGTGAGCTCAATGGAGCTCTGTTGGGACTGCTGCAGATTTCTTTGTGGTCAGAAAAAGGCAGCAATAATTGTAGGGGCCCAGTACAAAAGGGCAGCCTGCAGTGCTGGCAGAAACAGAATGAGCGAATAAGAGAGGGGGAGTGAGCGAGCTCAAAGGAGTTTTGTCAGGACTGTGGCAGATTTCTTTGTGGGCAGAGAGAGGCGTCAACAGAGGCAGGAGCCCAGTACAAAAGGCCAGCCTGCAGCGCCAGGAGAAACAGAACGAGCGAGTGAGACAGGTGGAGTGAGTGACCTCAATGGAGCTCTGTCAGGACAGCTGCGTATTTCTCTGTGGAGAGAAAAGGGTGCCAATGCAGGCAGGAGCCCAGTACAAAACAACAGCCTGCAGCACCAGGAGAAACAGAATGAGCAAGTGACAATGGGGCAGTGAGCGAGCTCAATGGACCATAGCAATCAACATTCGGCATTGACGTATGCTCATTTATTACGTATTACTGTATTTATTAAGCACAACTGCACATTTTCACACTGAGTATATGGTATACATAAAGGACAAGTACAAGCCAATCAGGTGACAAATAGAGATCATGTGATGTTAACTAAAAGAGTAAACTGCATTTTGAATGTGCCCTTTGAACTCTGGTGAATTACACAGCCATAGATGCTAAATGTTAGCTTACTTGTTGACATCTGTGCACCATAAGATGTCTGTACCAAATCAGCAGAGCTGAATCCTGCACATTATAAGAATAAGTGAGAAATGAACAAATACCATCTGAAGTGCATTCATCTGTGCTAATTGTGGAGAGGAGTGCTGTCTCTACTTTTGTTGATTGTAGAATTTTCATATAGTTGACACTATGCTATAAGATAGTACACCATGTCACACTACAGAGTTTACATATAGTTGACACTACACTATGCTCTGCTGTGCTCCACCGCAGAGCTTGTTGGTGCAGTGGCTGATGCTGTGTTGTGCTGCACCATGCTATACTGCAGAGTTTGCAGGTGCAGTGGCTGATGCTGTGTTATGTTGCTCCATGCTACACTGCAGAGCTTGCAGGTGCAGTGGTCGATGCTGTGTTATGTTGCTCCATGCTACACTGCAGAGCTTGCAGGTGTAGTGGCCGATGCTGTATTATGTTGCTCCATGCTACACTGCAGAGCTTGCAGGTGCAGTGGCCGATGCTGTGTGCTGTGTTATGCTGCTCTATGCTACACCACAGAGCATGCAGATGCAGTGGATGATGATGTGTTGTGCTGCGCCATGCTATACTGCAGAGTTTGCAGGTGCAGTGGCTGATGCTGTGTTATGTTGCTCCATGCTACACTGCAGAGCTTGCAGGTGCAGTGGCCGATGCTGTGTGCCGTGTTATGCTGCTCTGTGCTACACCACAGAGCATGCAGATGCAGTGGATGATGATGTGTTATGCTGCACCATACTACACCACAGAGCTTGTGACTGATGCTGTGTTATGCTGCACTGTGCTACATCACAGAGCTTGCAGGTGCAGTGGCCAGCATTGTGTTATACTGCACCATGCTACACCGCAGAACTTGTTGGTGCAGTGGCTGATGCTGTGTTATGCTGCTCTGCGCTATACTGCAGAGCTTGCAGGTGCAGTGGCCGACACTGTGTTATGCTGCACTGTACTACACTGCAGAGCTTTCAGGAGCAGTGGGCAACTCTGTGTTATACTGCACCATGCTACATTTCAAAGCTTGTTGGTGCAGTGGCCAATGCTGTGTTATGCTGCACCATGTTACACCACAGAGCTTGTAGGTACAGTGGCCAACATGTTATGTTGCACCATGCTACACTGCAGAGCTTAATCAATCAATCTTTATTTTACCAGGTGAAACACCATTGAGGATAACTCACTTGCAAGGTGGACCTGGACATAATACAGAAATGTAAAAGATACACAGATGTGAAAAATATACATATATTAAAAGGATACAATAAAAAATAGTCAACAGATACAGTAGCAACATCATATGAGCCAAAGTATGTATAAAGGAAAAAGAAAATATATACAGCAAATACACATCAACAATAATTTACTATATTTACAAGGACAACTCATAGGAAGTGTTTCCAGAAAGAATAGAAGGCCAGAGTGTAGAGGAGGATGGGAAATCCTAGAGTTACACTAGGTGAGTACACACTCCACTGGTGTGGATTTAGCTGGGGAAACAGTCACAAGACTCTTCGAAGGAGAATGCAAAAAGCATTTTGAAGGTAGACAAATGAATGGGCAGTACAATTTTCAAAGTTGTTTGTAGAGTGTTCCACAGCAGAGGGAGTGCATGGCTTAAAGCACTAATTGGCTTCGTGGACACTGAGTGAGGTGAATGCAAGGCTTCCAAGGGAGTAATTGCCTGTAACACAAAAAGGCAAGCACTCAGAAATGTATGGAGGAAGTTTCTTTGAAAGTGCTCTGAAAGTCCAGAGGGCAGCATTTCTTTGTCTTCTAGATTTTAGGGAGATCCAACCAACCAAGGAGTAAAGGGTGCAATAGTGGGTGGAGTAATGTGTGCCGGTAATGAATATTATTGCCCTCTGGTAAAGGGTGGTAAGTTTAGAGAGGACTGAGCTAGGGCCTTGACCGTATTGACTGTATAGGAAGTCAGCATAGTCCAGTAGTGGAATAAATGTGGTTTGGACAAGCTTGATCTTAGAATCCTGGGTAAGTAGGTGCCTTATCTGGAAAAAAAGACCTAGTCTCTGCTTGAGTTTTTTTGAGAGCTCATCTACATGATCAACAAAGGATAATTTGTGGTCAACATGGACCCCCAAATATTTGAATTTTGACACGTAATCTATAGAATCACCTAAAAGCGTTGAGATTTGGGGAACTAGGCCTAGGGAACTGGGATTGGGAGCATTGACTACTGGAGAGAGGTGCATAGCCTTAGTCTTTTTTGTGTTTAGCAGAAGTTTTTGATGCACGAGATTTAGCTGCAGGTGATTGAAGTCTGTTTGAAGGTCCTCACAAGCTAACTCTGGAGTGGATCTGTCGGTGTAAAGAACCATGTTGTCCTCAAAGAGATGAACACTGGATGATTTGACACCTGAGTCTATGTTGTTGATATAAATTGCAGAGAGTAAGGGACCCAGAATGGACCCTTGTGGCATACCTCTCAGCATTGCTTTCAGTGGTGAAAGGTCTCTGCCTGCCTTGACCTTTTGTTGTCTATCAGTAAGATAGCAGGTAAACCATTTTAATGCTAGAGGGTCCAGGCCAGTGTTTTTAAGGGTGTCCAAAAGCAGTTCCTGATCAACTGTGTCAAATGCCTCACTCAGATCAAGAAATAGGGCACAAACATAGTTCTTCGAATCTAAGGCCTTCTGCCAATCATTAGTGACCTTAGCAAGAGCGGATGTTGTACTGTGGCATGGACGGAAGCCTGATTGCACTGGGTTTAAAAGGTTAAAAGCCTCCAAGTGTTACCTAAGCTGGATGTCAACTAGTTTCTCAAACAACTTGGAAAGTATAGGAAGTAGGGAAATTGGCCTGTAATTGTTTAAATCCCTGATGTCACCAAACATAAAGAGGGGTATAAAGTGCGCAGTTTTCCAGATTGAAGGGATAAAACCCTGAGCCAGCAAAAAGTTGAAAAGAAGGGTGATAGGAGCAGACAAGACATGTAAGCCAAGTTTCAAGAACTATGGCTCAATCAGATCAGTACCTGCACTCTTTCTGATATCCAGGTTGATTAAAAGGTCTTCCACTTGTTTCAGGGTGATGGGAGAAAAGGTAAACAATACATCATGAGCGAGGTGTCAGTAGAGGAGCCTCCAGGGGCCTAAGCACAAAGCTGGGCCCCGAGGGTGTCTATGGGTGAGGAGTCAAATGCCAGCCCAGCAGTCACAAAATGGTTGTTGAATCAGTCAAGAATCAGCTGTCTATCCATAATGAAGGGTTCTCCGGAAATGAGCTTAGCTGGAAGGGAGTTTGCTGATGCATGACCGTCAACCTCTGCAAGGGTTTTCCAGAATTTAGCCGTACATTTAGTAGATGAGTCCAGTTCACTGCAGAAGTATGTAACTTTTTGGAATCTGATAAGCTTTGTACAGTGGTTTCTTGCTGCCCTAAAAGCCGATCAGTCAGAAGGGATTTTGGAATTCCGTGCCTTCTTCCAGAGAAAGTCCCTATTAAGCAGGGCTGCTTTTAGACTTGCCGTAAACCAAGGGTTAGTCTTTCTCTTTGTGCAAATCTTTATTAGGGGTGCGAGACAATTTATGTTGCCCAGGTGATGTCCTGAAAAAGCATGAAGACCTCCCCAACAGTGGGGGCAAGATAAAAAGCTTGCCATTGCAAGTACTGAAGATTCAAGAGGAAAGCATGAGGATTAAAGTTATGCCGGGAACTCTTAAAGATAAACCTGGAGACAGAGGGAAGCTTAGGTACAAACCTGACACAGGCTATGGCACAGTGGTCACTGAGGTCATTTAGGAGGATACCAGCATGTGTGAAAAGATGGGGTTTATTGACAAGTATTAGGTCAATCAAGCTACTGTTCGAGAGATTTTGCAGAGCTTGCAGGTGCAGTGTCCGATGCTGTTTTATGGTGCTCTGTGCTGCACCGCAGGGCTTGCAAATGCAGTGGTCAACATTGTGTTATGCTGCTCCATGCTCAGAGGTTGCAGGTTCAGTGGATGAGGCTCAGTTATGCTGCACCGTACTACACTGCAGAGTTTGCAGGTGCAGTGGTCAACTCCATGTTATTCTGCACCATGCTACACTGCAGAGCTTGTTGGTGCAGTGGCCAACACTGTGTTATGCTGCACCATGCTACACCACAGAGCTTGCAGGTACAGTGGTCGACACTGTGTTATGTTGCACCGTGCTACACCGCTGAGCTTGCAGGTGCAGTTCCCAGTGCTGTTTTATGGTGCTCTATACTACACCACAGAGCTTGCAGAGGCAATGGCCGGCACTGTGTTATGCTGCTCCATGCTACACAGCAGAGGTTGCAGGTGCAGTGGCCAACGCTGTGTTTTGCTGCTAGGTGCTATACCACAGAGCTTGCAGGTGCAGTGGCTAATGTTATGTTATGCTGCTGCGTGCTACACCACAGAGCTTGCAGGTGCAGAAGCCGACGATGTGTTATGCTGCATTGTGCTACACCACAGAGCTTGAACATGCAATGGCTGATGCTGTGTTATGCTGATCATTGCTACACCACAGAGATTGCAGGTGCAGTGGCTGACATTGTGCTATGCTGCACCGTGCTACCCACAGAGCTTGCTGGTACAGTAGTCAACACTGTGTTATGCTATGCCACACAGAGTTTAGAGGTACATTAGTTGACACTGTGTTATGCTACACCATGCTAAACTACAGAGTTTACAAATAATGCAGTTGACACTGTGTTATGCTACACCTTGCCATGCTACAGGGTTTATAGGTACAATAGCTGACACTGTGTTATGCTACACCATGCTACACTACAGAGTTTACACAAAGTATACTGTACTGTAGTTGATACTACTCTGAACTAAATTGTGCTGTACTATAGAGTTTACATGTAGCTGATATGTTTCACAAAATTGCTAGCAGGCATTTTAAAAAAGATAAAGCAAACTCACATTTAATTAGTTTTTAAAGTATACTTAATTGTTCTTTTAAAAAATAATTACCCTAGTAATCACTGAATGAAAACAACATGAAAATTGTTGACAAATATCCATTTATAGGCATTTGACATTCACTGGCAAATGTAATTTGTTTTATTCTGAGAAAGTGAAGAAAACATACAAATAAAATATTAAACACAATTTCAGTTGAAAATCTGTATCAATATGAATATAAAACAGTGAGATGTAAAGCTAGATTTTTAAAGTTTTTCTACAAACTCTGTATGTAATTTCTGTGAAAACTATTGGCTACATATAAATTCTTGTTCGAGCACTGTGTAGCATAGAGTAATATTACCTACATGTAAGTGCCCTCAATGTCAGCCAAAATCTGACTCTTCAGTATTAGCTGGCTCTCTCACTTCCAAAGTTCAATAATGATAGAAACAACAAAAGAAAGAAGAGGATGATGGGTCTTGCTTAAGTCTCCTAATTATTAGAAAATGAAAGCTCAAATAGTACAATTTATGCTTTATGCTTTACTAGCTCTTTATCAGCTGCCAGATAAAACATTTCAGATCCATTTTATTTGCATTACAAGCTGCAAAGGGGTCTCTTGCTCCTTCATAGTGAATTTCTGAATACATTTTTCAAGCTGCTCGACATGAAAAGCAGAGTAGTCTAGAGTAGAGCAAATCAAACAAGGTTAGAGCCACACTGGGAAATATAACTGTACAAGCCATTGAGCATTTTTCCTGATCTCAGGTTGGACTTTTCTGGTTGCTGATGGTTTACCTGGCATTTATGGCGCCTGCTACATTAGGAATATCATGGCTGAACTCCTAATACAGTAAGCACCTCTTAGCAATGTTCGGTTGCTAGCTATTTATGTTTCCCAGAGTGGGAACATAACTCTGGACTTTGTGCCTTGAGCAAAAGTCACTAGAATAGTAGGAGAAAATTATCTGGGATGCTCATCTCTAGCTTCACCTTCAGTGGTGGTTCTGCCAACCAATGCCTGCTAACAGGTTGTTGTTCTGTAATAGGTTAGATTATGGTGTAGAGCTTATAATCCACAGACTAATGTAGCCTCATGATTAATGTGCTACACAGAGCTATTTATCTAACAATGATTTACTTTAAAAACCAGATCAGTCATCAATCAGCGAAGGTAGGGTCAGGCAATGTGGTTAGTCACCAACATAAACAAACAGGGCAGCAAAAAGTGCAAAATTGTGCTGGACAAGGTATGCAAGATGCAAAATGGGGCAGAAATAAACCAAGAATCCATTTTAGGGCTAAATTAATCTCACATAGTTTGGCTTAGCCACTGGTATGTACATCCAGGAAATGGTCACTTAATAGGCTTGTGCTTCAGTATCTATGCAAGCATCTCATGACACCAGGCATTTATCTCCTTGCTTCCAGGAAGAATGCTCAGACTCTATGGTTATACAGTTGGCACAAGTGTCCAGAAGAGGACCTTGATGCACCCTCAACTATAGAACTTCTGAAGAGCGTACTATATCTCTTTTTGCATATACTGCTAATCCATGTGGTTCTCAAGAAAATGCATATATTACACTGAAAATCATTATTGATACTGTAGCTCTGGTGTGGCTGAGAAGAACATGGTTCTATGATTGATTCTACTTGCCAGTCCAAGATTCATTCTATATTCCAGTCCAGAATGATCTTCTGTACCATGGGTCCCCCTGGAGTGGCTGAGGAGAACATGGTTCTCTGATCTGTTCTACTTGGCAGTCCAAGACCTATTCTACATTCTAGTCTAGATGGTTCTTCTGTACCGTGGGCCCCCGCATCACCCAAATCTGGCTCAGCTACAATTAGCTACTTGGGCCTTGAATAGAGGAAACTCCTCAAGATGGGCAAATCTGAAAAGGCAATTCTTTAGAAACAGCTTATTTCTTAATCTATGACAAGACCTGGACAACTTTTAAAACTTTTTCCCTCCTGTAGCATAGATATGATTCGAAATGTTCTGTGCTCACCTTTACTGAAAATGATCACCACAATCTGGACGTGTTAAGGAATGGATTTGTTGGACATGGTTAGACCCAGAAAGGCTTTTGTGCTGCAAATATTAGATTTTTCTTTTTCTGGCACGAGTATACAAACATTTTTCACACCACTCTAGAAGTTCTAGTCTCTGTGTTGAGAATAGTATTAGGGAGTTTTAAAGGAAATGTCCTTGAGGTCCCAGTCCAACACGAACATATTCTTTTCAGTGGGTTTCAGATTCATTCAAATCTACAGCTCACCAATAGCTTCATGGATTTCTAATGTGATGCGGAATGTGCCTTGTAAGCCTCCTTTTGCACCATTAGTCCAGGTGACAGGAGATCCTGTCAACATCAAGGCTTGCTTTTTTGTAATTTTGTTCTGCTGAAGAGTCAATGAGCAACAGATTCTCTCATGTAGATAACATTTCTTATGTGGTCTTTTTACTTTGCCTTCCTTTCTCCTGAAGGTCCGTATAACGTATTATACTATTAACAAAGACTTGTCCGTCCGTCCCTTCCTTCCTTCCTTCCTTCCTTCCTTCCTTCCTTCCTTCCTTCCTTCCTTCCTTCCTTCCTTCCTTCCTTCCTTCCTTCCTTCACTGGTTACTGAGTAAGAGAAACAGTTCCTGATGTTTAATGTTCACCAAGCTGACAAACCATGCCAAGTGAGAACATTGTTCTTTTGCCAGTCAGCTAGCCTATTTATTCTTTATTGCATGACAAAGAAAGGCCAGAAGGCTTTTAAAGTCACCTTGACTTGACAGATGATGCCATGCAGACTACAGACTCTCATGGCAGCCAAGGTGAAGCGACTAGCACTTGTTAAAGTATATTCCTCAAGGCCTCAAGCAGTGTCCTAAGCAAAATAAGCAGAAGTTTCAGAGTCTGAACTGCATACAGTATGTTTACAGAGTGCTACAATGTAGTTAAAGTTCAGATGATGCAGTTTTTGGGGCACAAAGTGCATCAAGTGTTAATCAAAAAATGAACAAAAAATCTGACTTTGGGGAAAATATTCCCCCTCTCCCAATGTGGAGTCCATTCTGCATATTATCATCCTAGTAGTTATATCTACCCCAGTGACAACATGGATAACACAGAAGAAAGAAATTCTATCAGACTTAATATATTTTTTTTTCTGTTGGTCCCAACATTGTAATCGGGCTCCAACAGAAACATTTCTCATTTCAGGAAGGTGTCTGCTCCTAACACAGTGTAAGAAGACAACTTTTTTCAGTTTTTTATATATGCTTGAGGAAGAACAGGGAAGGGGAGAAAGGTGGAAATTGACTGTGGTGAGGTGAAGGGTGGTCAAGAACTAGCTTTGGCCACCTGAGGAGTGTTAGAGTTTTTCTTATTATTATTTTAGTGCCACAAATATTTTCCCACAGATACTTACGAATATGGAAAAATGCTCTCTACTTAGGTCCCTATTGTTCATGATATTCAAGAACTAATATCTGGTCTATATACTCTTGTGACCACAATACTGCAATGTGATCTGACAAACATAGAAACATAGAATTTGACAGCAGAAAAGGACTGCCTGGCCCATCAAGTCTGCTCAGATGTTCCCTCCCTTTTCTGTCTCCACAGATCCTATCTGTTCTCTGTCGATCCTTCCACCTCCCTGCCTCCTATCAAATATAGCCCCCATGTCTAACATATAAGATGTACCCCTATGTCTATACCATGCAGGCTTGAAGCTACCACTATTCTAGCCTTCACCACTTCTGTTGTCAGTCTATTCCAGGCATCTACCACCCTTTAAGTGACAAAATATTTCATCACATCACTCTTGAATCACCCCCCCGAGATTCATTGCATGCCCCCAGGTCCTGGTGCTTGTTCCCATTTGAATACACTCCCTGCCTGTACCCTGTTCACTTATTTGAGTATTTGTAGATCTCTATCATATCACCTCTCTCTCCTTTATTGCAGTATGTACTGTACATTTTGAGACCCCTCAATTTCTCCTTGTAGGGCTTCTTGTGCAAACTCTGCACCATTTTAGTTGCCCTCCTCTGCACTGCCGCTACTCTGTCTATGTCTTTTCTGAGATGTGGTCTCCAAAATGAAAGACAGTACTCCAGGTGTGGCTGGACCAGCAAGTGATATAATAGCAACACCACCTCCCTCCTTCTGCATGAGATACCCCTCCCTATTCACCCCAGCATCCCACATACCCCCCATGCACCCTATTATCCCACAATGGTGACAAAGAGAGAGAACTGCATTTGGAACCTTCTATGATTTAATTTTAAATGGTGCTTAGGGGTTGGTTTAGTTTAAAAATTATGGTTCACAAACAATTTGTCATTAGGTTCTTCACTTCTCATGGTTTTTTCTTCATGTCACAAGGTAAAGTGCTGAACATCACCAAAATTCACATGTTGTGTCTTTTTGCCAGTGAATTCTTTCATTATGTGCCAAATTTATAAAACAAATTAATAAAACACAAAAGATGTGCCTATTTTGGAGGCAAACTTTCTTTATGCAACTTTTTTAATGTAGTGGGTTATCTCTAAGCAGTGATGAGTCTCACTCTGCTGTTATATCCAGCCTTACACTTTCCTGGTATAGAGTATCATTGATATTCACCTATGCCTGTTTTCTCTGGGCATGTTTTTATAGCTCTTAAGGCTATTGCCATTCACAGAAGAACTTAACATTGTACAATGAATGGAGACAGGTGGGATTCCTTCAAATAAACAACTGTCTTTCACCTGCAATAGAAGGTCAACGAGCAGAAAGGGAAAGGAAAAGGAAGAATTGCTGAGAACAATACTCAAGGATTGCTTACTTACCAAACCACAAGCAAGAGACTCTAGAAACAACTTGCTGTTGTCTCTGCTATTTATGTTGTTCTTATGCATTTTAACAGAAAAATTATTTTTTCCAGATAAAGAAAAACAATTTATTTTGAGGGGGCTTCACATATAAAATATTGTATTCTTATACTGTTTCTTTAAATTCTCACCTCTCTTATGCTGTACTCAAACACCATAAAACATATTTCTCTCTGCAAATTGTATTACAATTTATTGTTGTTAATCCTCTGAAGAGTTTCCCTTTTTTCAAGTTTCACATTTATTTTTCAGTTTTTGCACAATGCTGAGAATGATCTATGAAGACTGTGAATTTCTTAGCTATTTTTAGGTTTTGCCTTTGGATTTTAGTGCATGACTGTTACTAGTTTTACACTTGTCAAAGTGAATTAATTCATTATTTTAGTGATTTCTTCATTTATGCCCCTGTTTTCAGCACTGGCCCATTCCTATTGCTGGGTAACCTCCCAAACAGGACCTCGCTATCTTTGACATGTACCCTACGTTCCCATGGCTGACAACTGCTGTGAGGCCCTCAGGTCAGTGCCCCCCCCCCCAGGAGACCTGTCAGAAGGGAGGGCAGTCAGTGAAGTGGGGGTCTGGGAGGACCCTGATTTCATCTGGTGATGTACTGAGGAGATCCATCTGCAGGGATGGCAGTCAGCCACATGAGATACTGGAGTGTCATGGTTCCATTCTATGACTTTGTTGGGGGGTCCGCCTAATGGTTACTACCTCTCCCTGGACAGGATGATGCACTCTCAGCATGAGCATATGTATGCCTTCATGAAGCACTGCAATGTTCAATATCCTGGAAATGCACTAACAGTGCAATGTCACTTTTGATCCCCAGGTGGCAGTAGTGCAGCAGAGCTGGCCACACTACCCAGAGGAAGAGTGTTTTCTGTGGGATGCTCAATCCTCCCTCCCTTGCTGGCTGTATGACACTGTAAGCTGGATCCCAACCCAGGGTTCCAGTAGTGCTGTGTTAACTTGGAAAAATCCATTACTTGTATGTTTCAATGAAATTCCACCAGTTTTGCATCATTTCATGCAAATTAATAAACTACAGCAGTGTGTTTTAATAGGACATTTTGGTTTAAATTGCACCTTTTATAAATGTTCCAATTTTTATAATGTGCAGTTTAGAAAAAATGGTGCTACTTGCTGAAATCGCACGTTGTTAACAACTCAATTAAAAATGTGAAATCTGGGTAAAAAAGACACTTTATGAATAAACAGGCATTGGTGAAATTTCTCTACATTCTGGTGCATTTTTGTGAAAATTGTGCAAATGCTAAATCAATAATTTCACACAATTTTGCAAGTGTAATAACATTTTGCCAAGCACTATGTGCCAGTATCATGAGAAGCAGCACTGCCATTGTATTGATGGGCCAAGCTATGAAAAGGAATTTTCAACTAGAGCTCTGTAGCACTCCTGATAGAATTTTGAGGAATAACTAGAGACCTCTGGTGTAAAAATAGCTGCATAATTTTGTATGCATGTATATATAACAATTAACATGCACAATTATCAGTATCAGCTGTGTTACAAACGTTCCAGAGTAGAGTGTAAATAGTATCACCAGTAGAAAATGCCCAAACATCAAAGCAAACTGCAGTTTTTTTAGAGAGATTAACACATTTAAAAATGAAACTCACACTTACTATATTAATGTGATATCATAAAGATGCTATTCTAATACGACTACATATTCATACAATGCAGGAGAGAATCAAACCATACAGAAAAATACATTACTTATTTTAGCCAATGATGAATTTTAAATGAAGAGAAATCACAATCATTTATCTCACTGTTGAGGGCATCATCAGTACTGAATATCCACTTTAGATGGATTACAAAAATGACCTTAACCCAATGGGAGAACAGTTAGCACAATGCCTTATGGACTCACGGTGGCCTCTGCTGCACTCGAAACAGAGCAATGAAATCAAAAGAAACAGGTGAATCTTGATAAATGTCTTCATAAAAGTCAATGCCATTTCTTTTTTAAAAATAACTAATTTAACATGTTTACATTTTAAAGAACATTGTATAAATTGGAAATGTAATGGCCTGAGTCAGAATATGCCACTTATTGTCACTTATGAGGAGCATGGGTTTTAGAACTTGGGTGGGATGGTTCTGCGCCCCTCACTACTGACTATAGATGATAAATTTTGAATCAGGCCATTGTGTATTTGTGCTGTATCTGCTCATGAAGGAGACTTGCATAACCCACTTGTGAATTTGTCCTGTGCTCATGAACATGCCCTCCATCCGTAACACCGCTTTACTTTGCCTTAAATAACCCAATTCTGCAGTATGATTTTAAACAACATGTGAGATTGCTGAATCTAATTAGCAAACACAAAAGTAAAGTAATGTTATTGCAGAAGGCAATTTTCATATATTTAGCTCATTAACCAGTGGTGGTTATTATACAATTGCAAGAAAAAATCCTGGCTTCTGATTGATCAGTTGGCCATCACAGAAGGGATGTTATCCTGGCATAACAACCCTGCTGATTGTTTGCCATTACCACTTGAAGATTGTCTCTTGGACCATTACCATCTTTTCTTAAGAAACAAAAACATTTTTACACACTAACAAAACCATTCTTTAAAATTATTTTTTTATTATAAAACAATAAGCTATTGTATAATAGGAATAATGCCCTCCAGGGTGGGTGTTATGCTGGGATAACATCCCTTCTCGGGTGTTGGACGCCCTCGGCAGGTGGCCTCAGGCCCAGCCACCTGAGGCGAGATGTTATCACAGCATAACACCCACCCTGTCAGGCATTATTCCTTTAATCAGTCCCCTAACCAGTGGATAAATATATCTAAAGACAGCCATATGATATCTTCTTTATAGCATGCACATTGAACTGTTAGACCTGAATATGAAATACAGGAACCTGAGTTTTAAAATCCTAAAATATTTTTGCAGTTGTGCAGCTGCTGTTTTTACCATATGTGCATGATTTTCAAACAGGGTGCCTTTTTGTGAACCTTTCTCCATTTTATAGTGGCTTTCATCTGTTTTTGCACTGACACACCTTATCTGGTATGATCAGATATGGTAAGTGCACAGAAGAGGGAAATTGTGCCCATTGGGTGGGTGGGGGACTGAAAACAGCAGTGTCTCTACAGCTTACCAGCATGGAGCATTTGTTCCCACACCAACGAGCTGCCTATGCCACTTAGTCTCTGGACCATTCCCATAGAAACATAGAAATTGATGGTAGATAAGGACTGCTTGGCCCACCTAGCCTGCCCATTTCCCTACCTAATGGATAAGCTGCAGATCCTACTTAACCAACAGCCTACTTCCTCCTACCCCCCCAACTAGAATTGTCTTATGTCTGTCCCATACATTCTTGAATTTCCCACTGTTTTTGTCTCCAAAACTTCCTCAGGAAGGTTGTTCTATGCATCCACAACCCTCTCAGTGAAAAAATACTTCCGCACATTACCTCTGAGCCATCCCCCTTCTATCTTCAAATTGTACCCCCTTGTTCCTGCACATCTCTTTTTCTGAAAGATGCTACCCTCTTGGGCTTTGTTGATTCCCTTGAGGTACTTGACAGTTTCTATCATGTCCCCCCTCTCCCTCCTTTCCTCAAGGGTATACATATTAAGCTCCTTTAGTCTCTCTTTGTATGTCTTTTGGTGCAGATTGTACACCATTTTGGTTGCCCTCCTCTGGACAGCCTCCACTCTTTCTATGTCTTTGTGGAGATGGGGTCTCCAGAACTGCATGCAGTACTCCAGATGGGGTCTCACCAACTGTCTGTACAGAGGGATAACAACGTTCTGTTGTCTACTGGTGATGCCTCTCCCTATCCATCCCAGAATCCCCCCAGCCCTCCTTACTGCCTTTTCACATTGCTTGCCCACCTTTAGGTCATCTGATGCAACTACCCCCAGGTCTCTTTCCATTTTTGTTGTCATCAGTATCTCACCCCCCATTGTGTACTCTTCCCCTGGATTTTTGTTTCCCAGGTGCATTACTTTGCACTTCTTTGCGTTGAATCTAAGCTGCCATACATTTGACCATTCATCCAGCCTTGCCAAGCCCCTTCTCATCCTTTCCACCCCACCTTGTGTATCAACCCTGTTGCAGATCTTTGAGTCATTGAAAATAGGCACCTGGCTGTCTAGTGTGCTTACCCGGTTAACAAAAGCAAATTAACAAAAGCAAATAAATCTGCAAAGAGACATACTTTTCCTTCCAGTACCTCTGCAATGTTACTTATAAAGATATTAAAATAGACCAGACCCTGTACTGAACCCTATGGTACCCCACTAGTAAACCCCCTTTCTTCTCTGTGGACTCCGTTTACTATTACTCTCTCTATTCTGTTGTCCAGCCAATGTTTTACCCAGGCTACCACCCTGGGACCCACTCCAAGGCTGGCTTATTTGTTTATTAATCTTTTGTGCTGGACTGTGTCAATTGCCTTGCTAAAGTCTAGGTAGGCCATGTCCACAGCCCCTCCCTGGTCTACTACTTTGGTCACCCAGTCAAAGAAATCAGTTAGATTCATCTGACATGACCTTCCCACTGTGAATCCATGCTTCCTTGGGTCTTCTGCCCCACTGGCCTCTAGGTACTCAACAGTTCTTTCCTTCAGAAGTGATTCCATCATTTTCACTACCACTGAGGTCAAACTGACAGGTCTGTAGCTTCTTGCCTTTGTCTTGCTCCCAATTTTGTGAAGGGGAATCACTTCCACCCTCCTCTAGTCCTCAGGCTCCACATCATCCTCTCATGATTTGTTAAAAAGGGTAGTCAATGGTGTTACTAGTTCTCCCCTTAGTTCTTTTAGAATTCTAGGATGAATCCCATCAGGCCCCATTGCTTTGTCCACCTTCAGTTTTAGGAGTTCTTTCAGAACCCTTTCTTTTGTGAAAGAACTGATATCCACCCCCCTATCCAGAGTGCTTCTATTGATTGGATTAGGTAACTCCCCCTCCTCTTCCTTTGTGAATACTGAGCAGAAGTGTTCATTCAGTACCCCTGCTTTTTCACTGTCCCTCTCTACCCACCCACCCTCCTCTTTATTCAGCCTCACTATCCCTCCCTTTGTCTTTCTTCACTCCCTAATGTACCTATAAAAGGTTTTATTCCCCTTCTTAACCAAACTGGATATCTTTTCCTTGGTTTGGGCCTTTGCTATTCTGACTGCCTCCCCCGCTTCCTTCTGCTTTAACTGGTACAGTTCTCTGTTCTGCTACTTCTGTGTTTCCTTATACTTCCTGAATGCAATCTTTTTCTCCCTAACCTTCCCTGCCACCTCTTTTGAGAACCATAGTGTTTTTTTCTTTCATTTTGATTTATTTGCTTCGCACGAAGTCTTGTTGCTTCTGTGATACCAGTTTTGATGTTTCTCCATTGTTTCTCCACCACTCCTTGCCTGTTTGCTAGTGCTTTTCTGAGGCACTCTCCCATTTTGACAAAATCAGACCTCCTGAAGTCCAATACCTTCACTTTTGTATGGCTTGACTCTATAGCTGAGTTTATCGTGACCCACACTGTTTAATGGTCACTTGCTCCCAGATGGCTACTCACTTCTAGGTCTGAGATCCTCTCTCTGTCCCCATTTGAGAGTATCAGGTCTAAGATTGCTCCCTCCCGAGTGGGCTCCAACACTAGTTGTCTGAGGCATGCCCCCTGTAGGGCATCGAGAATGGCCGTGCTCTTGGATGTGGTTGCAGCAAAGGTGCTCCAGTTAACATCTGGCATATGTAGGTCCCCCATCAGCAATATATCCCCTTTCTCTGCCATCCTAAGGATGCCTTCCATCATATCCTTGTTCATTTCCTCCCCTGAGACACAGGTCTGTATACAACTCTGTGGGGGTTGTGGTGCCATTTCCAGTCTCCAGGGTGACCCACAGTGCCTCCTCACCTTCCTGTTTGCCCTTTAGTTCCATTGCTTTGATCCCTTCCCTTACATAGAGAGCTACTCCTCCTCCTCTTCTACCCTCCCTGTCCCTCCTGTAGATTGTATACCCAGGTAAGTTGACATCCCAGTCATGGTTCTCTGTGTACCACGTTTCTGTGACTGCCGCGATATCCAGGCATCCTTCTTCCATCAAGGCCCAGTTCAGGGAGCTTGTTACCTAGACTACGGGCATTGGTTCTCATTACCCTCCACTTTTTGATGGCCTTACCCCTTTTTGCTCCATCCCTGTCCTTACTGCCTTTGTCTTTTTTTCCATTTTCCCCTGCCCTTTTCTCTATCAACTTCTCTATCTTGGTGTCTACTTCACTAACTACACTGATTTTTTTTTGTGGGGGCTAGGATTTCCCTTCTCCTTTTCAGTGTCCCCCCCCCTTGGCTAGTTTAAATGTTTGACAATTAAGCATTTAAACCTATTACCTAGGATCCTGGTTCCCCTCCTGGACAGATGCAGTCCATCGCACCAGTATAGGCCTGCATCCCTCCAGGTGGATCCCCAGTCCCCAGTGAAGCCAAAACCCTGAGCTCTGCACCAGTTTTTCAACCACTGATTGAATCCCATGGTCCAGAGCACCCTAGTCTCACCAATACTATAGACAGGCAGCACCTCTGAGAAGGTTACCATGCATGCTACTTGTCTAAGGCCCCTCCCCAACTCCACAAGCTCCTCCTGCACTGCTCTGATACATTTCCCAGCCAGGTCATTTGTCCCTAGGCAGACAATGACATCCAGCTCCATCCCTGTGCAGCTGGTCCCATGATCCTGAGGATTCACTCCCTGTCCCTTCAAGTCATGGCACCAGGCAGGCACCTTACCTCCCTGTCCCCTTCCTGCCCCAGTTCTACCCTCCTAACAATGGAGTCCCCCACCAGGAGTTGTTTCCTTCCTCTGTGGTGGTCCCATTCTACCCTCTTGTGGGTCTCCTTTGTGGAGGTTCCTAACATCCTCCTTGGTCTCCACTGCGGGTGCCTCCATAGAGGAACCACACTATGCCAGAATGGCATATGAATTGTGGTGAGGTACAACTGGAGGGATGCACCTCTGTTCCACCACCCTCACCCTTCCTGAGCCCACTGTGGTCCAACCACGCCTCTTTCTTGGCAACCTCTGAGGCAGCAGCGGTGACCCTGGTGGTCCCTGGATGGGAAAGGAGGTCCCCTGAATCCTAGCCAACTCAGCATTTAGATGAGCAACCTCCTCTCTCAGCCCAGAGAGGTGCCTGCAGATGGGACAACACTGCATCCTCCAGAACGTCTCCAGGAAGACTGCTGATCCACAGCCACTGCACTGTACCTCTTCCATCATGTCTTATTTGTGGCCCCTTAACTTTTGGTTTGTATACTTACTCTTTCCTCTCTCTCTTTATTTTATTTTATATATATATATATATATATATATATATATTTTCTCCCTACTTTCCTACTGCCTCTGTGCCCTTAAAGCTGCTGATCTTCCTGTTTTGGGACAGTAAGTTCCTACATTCCTCAGTAGTCTCCTTCTTACCTACTCAGAATCAGATCTCCAGCAGCTAGTGGGGGATGGAGAGCTACTCTTTTCTTTCTAGGATGGTGAGTGTTTTGTGACTCTGTGATCACTCCCTTCCTGTTCCCAAACAGGAAGTTCCTGTTGTCAGTCAAATCCTGTGTCTATAAAAGTAGACCTGGCTAAGGGTGGGGGGGGGGTGGAGGGGAGGGATGGAGGGAAATATAGGCCCAGTAAAGTTCTAACAGCAGCTCCTTCCTCTTGCTGTTCTCTGCCACAAGCTATCCAGGTCCATTTTTAAATGCAAACACCTGGCTTCCTTCTCTCTAAGCCACTCTCACAGATAACAATTCCTTCACCCAACTCAGACAAACACACTTTTTTTGTTTGATTTTTGTTTGTTTTTACCCTAAATTGAAGTTCCCAGTAGTAGAGTTCTAGTTCTTTAGTCCAGTACAGTAGTAAAGTTCTAATAGCAGCTCCTTCCTCTTGCTGTTCTCTGCCACAAGTGATCTAGGTCAGTTTTTAAATGCAAACACCTGGCTTCCTTCTATCTAAGCCACTCTCCCTAATTCATAGTTTCCTTTTTACCTAGCTAACTGCACAGATAACAATTCCTTCACCAAACTCAGACAAACACATTCTTTTTTTGTTTGTTTTTTGTTTGTTTTTACCCTAAATTGAAGTTCCCAGTTGTAGAGTTCTAGTTCTTTAGTCAAGTAGAGTAATAAAGTTCTAACAGCTACTCTTTCCTTTTGATGCCTCCAATGGAAAATCAAAAATCAGGGCACAAGAGCTTGCAGTGCTGATGTCAGTGAGGATGTGAAATACTGTACACACCAAAGGTTTATTTTAAATACCCACTCTCACTGCCCACCGTGCAACATGGGCTGGAGCATACAGGCCACACATTCAGTGTCAAAATCCAGAGGCCTAAAAATACATTCATGGGAGTGAGGCTGAAAGTGTATCCAGAGTTGGGTTATGCTGATGGGATCCTTCCCACTTACACAGCCCCATCACCCACCTTCTCCAAGACTTGCCTCTCTCCATGCTCCTCCACAACTTGCCCCACAGGGCAGGGCCATCAGAGGTGGGCCTGGTCCCCTGACATAGTTAGATTCTGGTCCTGAGAGAGTCCCAAGTTTGGCAGTGCAGGGCCTGTGGTGAGAAATGGACATCCTCTTGCTAAAGAAATTTTTTCCCCCTTCATCTCCCAACTCTCTATGACACAGAGTGAATTCTGCTATGCATGTGCACACTGAGGCATGCTGCACCCACCAGCATATGCTGGCATCCTCCTGTCCTTTATCTTTGGCTCCTAATTGCACCATGACCTGTAGTCACCCAGCTGGTGGTACTGAAGTGGAGACCAAATGCCCACCTTCCCTGAGGTGGAGAGTGTCCAATGTGTGCTGATATCTCCTCTCCTCTCCCATCTGGTCTTCTGATGACTCAGGATTGTTCCTGGACCTGAGTTGTCAGTATCATGAGCAGTAGGGCTAATCGATGAGTTACCCTAGATGTGGACCTTTTTGATTCCATACTCAATGGCAGATTGCCTTGATTCTACTGCAGAAATCCAGGGCATGACACTTTCCGTCAGGACACATTTAGACTGTCATGGCAACACCTGTTTCTGTATGCATTCCATTCAATCCCACTCATTCAGAGAGTGTTGCTCAAACTGGAGGCACAACGAGGCAAGATGATTTTGATGGTCTCCTGCTGGCCTCAACAGATGTGGTCTCCTCTGTTGAATAGACTTTCAGTCAGCAAACTGAGGCATGCTGCACCCATCAACATTTGCTGATATCCTCCTGTCCTTTATCTTTGGCTCCTAACTGCACCACAACCTGTAGTCACCCAGCTGGTGGTACTGAAGTGGAGACCAAATGCCCACCTTCCCTGAGGTGGAGAGTGTCCAATGTGTGTTGATATCTCCTTTCCCAGCTGGTCCTCTGATGACTTAGGATTGTTCCTGGACCTGAGTTGTCAGTATCATGAGCAGTAGGGCTAATCGATGAGTTACCCTAGATGTTGACCTTTTTGATTCCATACTCAATGGCAGATTGCCTTGATTGTACTGTAGAAATCCAGGGCATGACACTTTCTGTCAGGACGCATTTAGACTGTAATGGCAACACCTGTTTTTGTATGCATTCCCTTCAATCCCTCTCATTCAGAGAATATTGCTCAAATTGGAGGCACAAGGAGGCAAGATGATTTTGGTGGTCTCCTTCTGGCCTCAACAGATGTGGTCTCCTCTGTTGAACAGACTTTCAGTCAGCAAACTGAGGACTCTGCCACTCCTAAGTCCCTCTCCTGATCTGTTTACCCTGTGGGAGACCTTTGTTGAATAGGGCTGGTCAAAAATAGCAAATTTCCCTTTCACAGAACTTTCACAAGATTTTGTGGAATTTTCCAAATTTCTTTTTCTTTGTTAGAACTAATACTTTATTAACTTTTAACCAGGATAAAAAGAATAACAGGAACAACAAATACAACTATAACCAACACGAACAAACAACCTGGCCAGAGTAAATACCATGCCTTGGATATACAATCTAAGCATAAGTTGAAGCATTACAAGATACAGTAAATAAAGTGAAGGAGAGCTGTCTGCTATCAAAACGTGTCTAAAGAACATTGACAAACACTCTGCCACCAGCGGGGGAAGGAAAATTAAATAAAAATAAAGAGACCACGAGATATATAACAATATGAAAAAGGAGGAGCAGGCGCTACTCAAGTACAAATCCCACACCACCATCCAAACCCACACAGAGACCCATTTTAAAATATCTCCAGCCAAAAAATGACCCAACACATGTGCAGGGAGGACTAAGTAAGCATCTCTGGTTAAGGGGGGTGCATAAATGTAGCAGGAACACCTGCCAAATTCATATAAACCACTCTTAGTTCCCTGTTGCAATAAATGATAATCTCTCACATCCAGCTAACTTAAACATTCCTTCCACTCACTCGTCAAATGTGGGTACAGTACCTCCATGGAGTGCCATCTATGTAAAAGGAGATGTTAAGCCTCCATAATAGCAGCCATGAACCACACTCTTTGGGATGCTTTAACAGTTGGGATTTTGGTAGTGTTACCTAATACCAGAAGTGAAGCATCCTTCTGTACCTTAAACCCCAATACTGCCTCCATAGAATACAGTACTATGGTCCACCATTCCCCAATTCTAGGGCACTACCAAAATAAATGAAACAGGGTACTTCTTGCGCCGTCACAATGCCAACACCAAGGATGTTGCACCAATCTCATATTATAAAAACTGGAGGGAGTCTGATACCACAAAAGTAGAGTTTTCAATTGCATCAGTCAGACAGCAAAATCCCTGCATTCCCCATAAGTACTGGCTTAGACTGGATCCCATTCCTCCTTGGAAAGAGAATATCCTAACATTCATTCCCACCGCTGATGCAGTCGATGAGTGTCTGGGGTGTACTCTTCCAACAACACCTTATAAATAGTCCTCAACTTAGGAGAAATAACACCCCCCCGAACCCTTCCAACTTGCTGAAAACCTCTGCCCACTGAGATGCTGATGGTAGGGTAAGGGACACTTCCACCTTCGACTGTAACAAATGTCGAAATCAAAGGTACCTCCAGTGATGCGAAGAGGATATCAAATACTGTCATTGGAGTTTACCAAAGGATTTAAAATACTGAAAATCTGAGGAAAAAATATCTCCCACCCACTGAACTCCCCCATCAGACCACAACGGCCAATAGATAGAAATACCCCCAATGGTTAACCTTGAGTTAAACCATATAGGCCAGAGTTGCAAGGGGATATTCCATGTAGTACCTAGACATGATTTATTGCCCGTCCAGACATGGAGAGCATATTTCCTAGTAGGGAGAGGTCATGGTATACTAGCGAAGTCCCAGAGAATACTTTCACGGGAAGCTTTAACTATCACATCTCTCTCCAGCTCTAGAAAGCACACAGAAAAACTAAGCTTTTCCAAGTGCAGCCACATCCAAATTTGGCACATGCCAGATGCAATATAATAACCTCTGATCCACAGAGAACGAAACACCCCCTTAATGTATGGGGCCATTAAATGCAAAACTGAAAGGTGAGACTTTTTTCCACCTTCCCAATAGAAAAACAAAATGACGGCTGAAAACTGTTTCCACCAAGTATCCGGAATTTTAAGGGACATATAACAAATAATATATAACATCTTAGAGAGGAGCAACACCTGTAAGGCCTGTATTTTACCCCAGAGAGAGGCACAACTATTTCCATCTAGCTACGTCCACCTTCACTTTAGCAAGAATTGGCTGAAAATTCAGTGATGAACACACAGCCAAATGAAGAGAAATAACAATACCCAGATACCGAATAAGATAGGTTGTTCAATGCGACCCTGGGACAGGCAGTGGTAGGCCAGCCCAAGAAACATTAATGTGCAACAGTTCTGTCTTACTCCAGTTGTTTTTCAGCCCAGACAGGGAAGAAAAATAATCCAACAAATTAATAACATTGGGTAAGGATGACGCAACATTCATTAGAATCAAAAGGATATGATCAGCAAAAAGCATGCTCTTATAGGTGTACTGACCCACTCGAAAACTAGAGATGTCTTTGGATTCTTGAATTTTTTGAGCCAGGGGCTCTATTACCTGCAGAACAAGAGCTGGAGATAGGGGGCATCCTTGCTGAGTACCTCTACCTAACTGAAAAGCCGAAGAGACCCTTCCATTAGTTAAAACAGCCACCTGAGAGAAGAAGAATAAGTAACCTGAACCTAACAAAGAAAATTGGGACCAAAGCCAAATTTGTGGAGAACCGCAAAAAGATATGACCATTTAATGAAATCAAATGCCTTTTCCATATCTAAAGCAATCACTGCGGCCCCTAACGAAAGCAACTCAGAAACCCAGAAAAGGTCTATCAATCTGTGAATGTGATCCCCCCCCCATCTAATCCCCCCCTCCAAAAAAAAATCTGCCTGGTCAGGATGGATTAAACTCAGCAAGACTTGAACCAGCTGATTGGCCAAAACATTTCAGCAGAGCCTTATAGTCCACATTGAGGAGTGAGATAGAGTGGTAACTAACACATTGATACAGGTTCTTGTCTTTTTTAGGCAGAACTGCAAAAGTAGCATTGTAAATAGTCGAGGGGAGCTCCCCAATCTTCCATGCATCCATCAATACTTCAGCCAACACCGGACAAATCAGATCACCTACCATCTTATAAAACTCAACAGGAAACCCATCTGGTCCTGGACTCTTACCCCCACTGTAGCTGTTGCACTGCTGTCTGGACTTCCTGTGGTGTAATCAGCCACTCCAAATCCAAGCGCTGCTCATCGGTAAGACTAGGTAGAGCGAGAGACACCAAGAAGTCCTGGATATCCCTGGACAGCCCTTTCTGCAATCTTTTAGCAGTATAAAGCTGACAATAATAATCTCATAAGGCTGAGTTGATCCCCTCTGGATCTACAATAAGATAGCTTCCCCTTTTTATCCCCGGTATTTTACTGGAGGCCTCCATCTGCTTGAGCCAATAAGCCAAAAATCAGCCTGCTTTTTCTCCCCCTCCCAATAAGCCTGGTGGGTCCTAAAGAGACCAGATTCTGCCTGCTGAGTATTTAACACGTTAATCTCCACCGAAGGTCCCAAATGCACCGAATCAAGGAAGGATCCCCTAAACCCATCTTATGCTGCAGAATTTGGTATATTTAGGACCTGGGTAGAAAACTGGCTGGAAAACAGAACACAGATGGTAATAGTAAATGGAGTTCACTCGGAAGAAATGGGGTTACTAGTGGTGGAACTGCAGGGTTCAGTACTGGGGCCAGTCCTCTTTAATGTCTTTATAGGTGACATTGCATGGGGACTGGAAGGAAAATATCCATCATTGCAGATGAACACATATCTGCAACAGTGTTGATACACAAGGGGGTGGAAAGGATGAGAAGGGACTTGGCAAGGTTGGAGGAATGGTCAAAAGTATGGCAGCAAAGATTCAATGCAAAGAAGTGCAAAGTAATGTACCTGGGAAACAAAAACCCAAGGGAAGAGTACACAATGTGGGGGGAGGTATTAATGACAACAAAAATGGAAAGGGACCTGGGGGTAGTCATATCAGCCAATCTAAAGGTGGGCAAGCAATGTGAGAAGGCAGTAAGGAGGGCTGGAGGGATACTGGGATGCATAGGGAGAGGCATCACCAATAGAAAACAGGAAGTTGTTTTCCCTCTGTACAGACAGTTGGTGAGACCCCATCTGGAGTACTGCATGTAGTTCTGGAGACCTCATCTCGGCAAGGACATAGACTGGATGGAGGCAGTCCAAAGAAGGGCAACTAAAATGGTGCAGGGTCTGCACCAGAAGCCATACAAAGAGACAGTAAAAGAACGTAATATGTACACCCTTGAGGAAAGGAGGGAGAGGAGGGAGATGATAGAATTTTCAAGTACCTCAAGGGAATCAAAAAAGTCCAAGAGGGTCGAATCTTTCAGAAAAAGGGATGTGCAAGAACAAGGAGGCACAATTTGAAGATAGAGGGGGGGACGACTCGGGGCAATGTGAGGAAATATCTTTTCATGGAGAGGTGATGGGCACATGTAACGGCCTTCCTGAGGAGGTTGTGGGGCCAAAAACAGTGGGTGAATTTAAGAACACATGGGAAAGACATAAGGCAATCCTAGTGAGAGGTAGGAGGAAGTAGGCTGTTGGTAAACCTAAGATCTGCAGTTTATCCAACAGGTAGGGAGATGGGCAGACTGAGTGGGCCAAGCGGTTCTTATCTGCCTTCAAAGTCTATGTTTCTATGTTTCTCCTCTGGCAATAGCAGAAGTAAACAAAAAACTTAGCCAAAAGCAGGGCTCCAACATTTCCAAATGCCTGAAAGATAACTCCAAATACCTAAAGCCTATATACAAAAAGAAAAAGAATGATAGCGCTCCCACACTCTGTCATCACTCTCACTGGGGTATGCGTGGGGCTACTGCATCCACCCCATGGATACCTGTAACCAAAACTAGAGACACCACCCCCCCCCCATAGTGACTGCCAACATTATAAAAGGCCCAATTGCAGAAGGAGCAAATCCCCAAGATCAACGTAGTCCCTTAAGCAGTACGGAAAGCAAAAACCAACAGCCAGAAAGAAATAATGTTTTAAAAAAATAAAGCAGGAATTACACAGAGCTGAATCCCCAGTGCCATAAATACACCAAACTACCATTCGATACCTAGGCCCAAGTCCTCCCACAAGGCCTTAATAAGCAACTTTGCCCAATACTGAGAAGAAGAGGGAAAGGAAAAAGTGAAAATATGTCCAAAAGAATCAAAACAGACCCCCCCCCCCGCAATCACATCATCTCTGGCATGATACAAGTGTAGAATCCAAGGCAAATAGTCAGAATATCCCTATCTTTCATCAAAAATAGCTATGGAAGGGAGACAGTAAAACTACAATAAGCACAAAAGACCCTCCTCTGGCCGCCCATATCAAGCAAAAATAACATCCCACCCCAGCCCCAACAGCCCGAAGGAAACAGTTAAGTACAACAACAACTAATAACTACTAGCTGTTCCATGGGCCAGAAGAATAGTTGACTCACACCACTGAATCCATACAAATCCTTGGCCCATTGAGCCTTTGTCCCGGAGGGATGGGCAGGGTGAAGAACTCTGAGCCACCACTGGTCTTGTTGTAGATTGAAGATTTAATGCTGACTGGACTCTCTGTGGTTTAGAAGCCATAGCAGTCCTTGACCCGGTTGAAACAAACTCTGATGTCAGGTGAGAAAGGTCCATGAGAAACTGTTGAGCCTCTGGGGAAGTATTAAAAGAAACACTTAATCCCCCGCTTTCTTGTCAAGTCCCTGACCCGATGAAAAGTTTTGTATCATTTTAGCACCCGCTTGGGGGAAATCAGGCTGAAAATACAAGCAAGCTCCCTACCATCATATCTCCTTCATGGCTCTGGCCCCTTTCAAAATATGCTCCCTGTCCGAGTACTGGAGCAACCTGAACACCACTGGTCAAGGGCGTGTGGTGGAATCTGCTGTGTGAGGGCCAGTTGGAGCTCTATGGTCACACTCAGTTTCCACAACAGTGCCCAGCTTCCAATTTAGCTAGTGAGGCAGCTGAGACTGTAAAAAATGTATTGTGTCTCCCCACTCTGATCTCTCTGGCAGCCTGAAAAGCCATACATTGCTCCATCAAATCCTGGTCTCCTGGTCATTCAATTTATCCTACAGGGAACAAATCTTTCTCTCAGCCAGGCCCAGGTGTTTCTCAGGAGGGTGGACCCAATCTTCAAGATGTCTGATCCTCAACTCGGCTTGCTCCACACAGTGACCCAAAGCTTCTACGGATACTCTCACTGCCATCAAAGTTACTGTGATATTGTTCAGATCAGCTATAATACCACTCATGAAAGTCTTTTTTTCGCTCAGTCCAGGCACTCAACTCACAAGCTACCTGGCTGGTCTCTGTCTCACAGTCAACCTGTGTATCTGGGCTTGGTCCAGGCCCTTCCTCGAGAGGTGGGGAAGAAGCTGAGAGCTTGTATTTTTTCTTCACTAAATTGCTGCTTTTATCACTTTCCTGTTTCCTAGCCATGTCAGCACACTGATACTGACAGACAAAGCACAAAGTCACCATGGCAAGGGGTAAAAAATTAAGAAAATACCAGCTATAGGACGGAACTGCAGAGCCTTGCTGCACCTAGCATGGTTGGATCACGTGCCCTCCAAATTTCTTTATTTAGTCACAACTTGGTCATTCTTACAGGCTGAGAACTGACATTTGGTATGCTTATGTTTCGGAAGAGGCCCTAAACAGATAGCAAGTGTCATGACATTTGGATGAGGGGTGCGAAACTTATAGGAGCTCAGAGTATATCACTTTATTTTTGCATGAAAAGTTCTGAATTTCTATGCTTACAACTTAGCCACCTTTGGAGATAGATAACAAACTTTATATGCATGATTTCTTGAAAGTCTTATAAACTGCTTAATAGGGAGGTAGTTGGTTATGCAACGTGTAAGTTCCAGAAATTTCATAATTTCACAATTTAAATTTATTTGTTAAATTGTGTGAATATTTTCTAAATATTTTGATGTATGTAGCTTTGCTGCTATTGCTGGTATCCACCCCAAATTTGGAATGCATACCTAATGTCAACAGGTCCTGGAATCTAATAAAGCTGAATAAGTGTGGTTAAGAAGGTTAAAATTTGTTATGGAAATTTTACAAATTGCTGATTGGCAACATTTGCTCAAAATTAAAGGATGCTTAACAGAGAATGCCACCAGAAGTCCACTTGTGGAATTTAACTTTCACAAACATTTCTCACCACTGAATCCATTTCACTGTGCTGAGCTGTTTGCAGTCCTGTAGTTTCTTTCGGGGTGACTCCCCCCCCAAGCTTTTTTCTCTGAACCTGATCAGATGGACTCTGTGAACCTACATGTCATGCTGACTTCCTTCTTGTTTTTCACAGACAAGGTCACTTTAAAAGAGAACCACCTACTCCTTTTTCATGTAGGACATATCCCTTAGGAACCAGAATTTCTTCTGCTTGGTTTTTCGGTCATTTACTTGTAACCCAGCCACCATGTACCAGCGGGCTACTATCCTTGTCTGATGACTATAATATAGGTTAAGGGGCCTGGGTTCTGTTCTGGTGACAATCGGGGGTTCTTTCCCAAAGATATATATAAATAAATAGCACAGTGCTTCCACCCAGAGTAAAATTGTAGGGCCAGATGTTTGCATAGTACAACCCCCCGGGATGCTGAACCTACCCACCTCCCCTTCCAGTCACACCCCACACAGAACACCACTTTAAATCTTAACACTGTAAAACACATGTAATTAATGACTCTAGCTAATAATATGCTCATAAATGCTTTAACAGTAACAACAATAACACTTTTATTTTAGGGAAAAGGGAATAGAAAAAACATAGAAAGCAGTAATTATAATATAGGATAAGCTGGCAATCCCATGAACAAGTAACCATAACTGAACCCACCCCCAACAGCAGCAACACATGTTGCTTGCCCACCTCCCCACTGGTTACCAGTGTCCCTAAAATGTAACTGGGTACCAAGATTAAGGTGCAGACCTAATCATTGCCATGGGTTGGTCGGCGTTGGGGCACTTTAAGCAAACTTCAGAACTGTAGCCTATTGCAAACCTTAAACTTGTAACCAACTTTAAACTAACTCCCCAGGTCAGGGTAGGCCCTGCTTTACTCATGGTTCTGGGGTCTCAGCTCACAAGGTTGAAAGCAGCATCTGAGGCAGGCTGGAGAGTTGATGTCTTGAGCAGCAAGGTAAATTAGCAGCAGGCTCGATGGATGAGAAAGGATGGTCTGGCAGCTTGTCACCTTCTGGCAGGCTGGCAGGATCTGATAGCATGTCACCTTCTTCCTTGCTGGAGTACAGGAGCATGGTGCAGGGTTTTCTGGTCCACAAAGAGCCCAGACCCAAGGAGTGATCCCTCGGTCTGATTCCTCCCGATGGGTCAAGAGTGCCCTAGCACTCATGCACGTGCCCGAGGCTCCCTGTGCCCAATCCATTCCACTTGGTAAAGGCCAGCTGATCCCTTGCCTGGCTCCAGAGGGGCCAGAGCACAAACACTTCTGAATACAGTTATCGGTGGCTTTGGGCTGAACAGCACACAGTTTCATAATGGAGTGTCCCAGATTTCAAACAGCAGGATTTCACACTATTTTCTGGCTCCCTGGCAAAGGAGAATCCACAGGCTTTTCTCACTTCTGGCTTCAACTTCAGGCCAAACTAGAACTGCAGTCTCTGGCAGGCAGTCCAAATTCCTTATCACAGGCTGAGGGGTTTCTCAGGATGCTGTAGGATTCAACTGTGAAGCTCTGGCTCTCCAGGCAGTAGACTATCTCTTGGCAATTTCTCTGACGTTTGGCTGTGCAAGCCTCAAGCTGGCTTACAAACCTTTCCTCTGACTCAATCTGAGCCCTCCGCACTTGCTGAGAGCCCAAGCCCAACTGCACCAAGCTGTAACTGTTCCTGGGGTTTCACTGAGCAAATTTCAGCGTCTGATTGGCTGAAAGCAGCTGTCCATAAGAAATATTATTTAACATTAAATGTCTTGGATTATTGATTGGGTATTGATTTGGGCTCCTAAAATATGGTTCACATCTCCTCCCAGCAGTCAGTTCTTTCATTTTGGGTGCCTAGAGTTCCAATTGTCTGTCTCTGAGGTCAGGGGTAATCAATGTGGCTGCTATAATAACAGTCCCAGTCAGTTTATATGGAGTCCTCTCATTAGAGTCTTTGTGCAGCTAAAGAATGTTATTTTTTATTATTAATTGCCCCAGTCCCTTAGTAGCCTCTGTCCCCTATTACATGGCAGGAGAATTATATTTTAAAATTCTGTTCACTGCCTGTTGCAGGCTTTGTTTTATAGAGTTCCCAGGCAGCAGGCGGGGATCTCATTAATATTCAGGAGCCCCTCATTAATATTTATGAGGCAGCCCCTTTAGTGCTCATTGGCACATTTAAACTAAAACATTTTGCTGCTTTTTATATGCCTCCTCTGTGTCGACGACCCCCTGACTAGCCTATTCTGGGAGTCAGAGCATCAGAGAGGCTTCAGTTTTGCCACAAAAGTGGCAAGAAGACAAAGATGCGCTACTGCGTCTGCGAAGCCCGCTGCTCACACATTCATTCAGAGTACAGCGCAGAGGTTCCACGGCTTCACTTCTCTGGCCCCTCTTTGAAAGGAAACAGGTTGTGGTACTGACAGAGATTCAGGGACACTCAGCATCCCGGGGGTTGTGGTGGGAGGCAGCGGTCAGAACGGGCAGCACCTGAGGGGCAAAGTAAGGTAAGACACACCATAGGTGGGGGTTATATTCTTCCCCCACCCAGTCTCTTTGAGTTCCTGTAGGTTCTGGACTTCAAGGTGCATTTAGTGCTCAGATCAATCTATTTTGTGGGAGTGTTATTCTCGTATGTTCTGCTTTAAGTGAAAATTGTCACTGTGTGCTTTCTTACTCCAGCTGGTGGTCTACTATTATTTTCTTACTGAGCACAACTGCTCTTCCCTTGGTGAACCCACGCATCCAACTCCTGTCACTGGTAATGCCTGCACTATGTGTAGCTATCTCCCCACCCTATCCTAGACTTCAAATCCCATTGACTTGACTTTCCTTTCCATTGACATGACCGTACCCTTCCCTCTTTCAGAGCAATTGCCCATCTCGGGTTGACTATTGATCACATTCATCTGAGTTGTGTTGCAGGTGGGCAAATCACCTTATCTGCACTAGCATCATGGCTCTGCAATGTAATGTACATCCAACAATCCTGTGACAGTGATGCCCAGCATTATACTCCATTATTTATTTTATTTTATTTATAGAGAAGTTGGAGTTACAATCTTTGAGCTAAAAGCTCCTTTACCAAGGATCCTCGTCAAGACATAGGCAAGGGAGTAACAAACATGGGTAAGAGACAGTAGCAGCCAGTGGCATTCTCAGCAATCAACAAATAGTAAACATTCAAAAATTGCGGAAAGATTAAATAAGGCAAGCGTAGAATAACTTACTATAACATAATCATAGCATGGGTACAGAGTACAGTGAGATACACCATACAATTAACAGCATCAGTCAGAAAGTGCATCAGCCAATATGAACATAAGCAAGCAAGATCAGGAGTGGTATCAAAAACAGCTATGTCAATATCCTAACAGTTAGTTGGAGAGTCACCTGTAGAGTACAGTCATTGGGAGAGTATGCTTCAGGCTTAGGGTCAGAAAGAGAGCCAGTCTGGTGACAGTACTATAGGGCGAGGGATAGCACTGAGAAGCATGTCAGGTGTGGAGAAGGATGGCACTGTGGCACATTACTAGTATAAATGGAGAGGGTGAAGGGGGGAAGTAGAGGGCAAATCTGGTGTAGGTGGAGGGAATGGGGGTGTACAAGTCAGGTGAGTCTGGGCAAATGGGGTGGTGAACTTCATACTTCAGTGGATCAGAGAACTGGTTAGGGAGTGGATGGTGGGAATAATGGTTCCCTAAAACTGCAACACAGGGTGATTGCCCAGTTGAGAGGAGGCGAGTAACAGGTCAGGTCAGGTGTAATAGTAGCAGCGTTCCGGGGGAGGATAGTATTTTGAATCACAGATTTAAAGTGATTGAGGCAAGTGAGGCTTGTGGTGGAGAGCAGAAGCACATTTAACCAGGTAGGGACCCTGACCGCAAAGGTCTGCCTCCCCTGGTCGGTTCTCCTGAATGGGACTATTAGGGCTTGCTTTGAGACACACTTGTAGCATGTTCGTTAGGAGCAGGGTTGAATAGAACTCGTAAGAATAGAAGAACAAGTCCAAGTAGGGCCTTCTTTCCTAGCAGGCAGGCATGGATCTTAATGTGATTCATGAAAGGAAGCCATTTTGTCCTAATGCATAGATCACATGTGTGTGTTAGGTGATCTGCACCCGAAACACATCTATAGGCTTTGTTGAGGATTGTGTGGACTCTGAGTAGGCTAGTTTCAGAGGCTGAGCCATGAATCACATTCCCATAGTCAAGGATGGGTTGTACTGTACCTGTAACCACCAGGAGTTTAGCCTAGGGTGTGAGGCAGAATCGCTGCCTATAGAGGGCCCCCAGTTTCCTGCTGGCTGCAGTGATGTTACGGATATGGTCATCGAATGAGAAGACTCATCTATTGTGATACCAAGATACCGGAATGATGACACCTGTTCCAGGGTGGTGCTAGGGTTATTGAAAGGGGTGAAGTAGAGCTATTTTGGCACCCAGCAAAGAGCATTAACTTGTTTTTTTTGCTATTAAGCACTAGCATGCTATCTTTGAACCATTCCTGCAGGAGTTCAAAATTGTACTGTAACTCCCTAGTGAGAGCTTCTTGGTTGGTGTTTCATGAGACAATGGCCATGTCATCCGCGTAAAGCAGGATCTTAGAAGTGAGACAAGCATCAGGGAGGTTGTTCACATATAGGCTCAACAGGAGTGGGCCCAAAATGGAACTGTGGGGGACACCTACTGTGACTTTGCAAGAGTCAGAGATTGCACTGTTAATTTTTACTTTCTTAGATCACCCACACAGGTAGCTGGAAAACCAACTGACCATGGTGGAGAACACCCCCAACTGACAACCTGTGGAGCAGCAGCTGATGGTCCATGAGGTGGAAGGCCTTGGTCAGGTCTGTAAAGATTGCCCTGACCAAGTGGCCCTGATCTAGTGCCTCATGCATGTATCCAGTGAAGTCAGTTAGTGTGGTATTAGTGCTGTGCAGCTTACAGAAACTGTGTTGTTGGGGGGGGGAGAAGGTTGTATTTATGCAGATGGTCTATGAGTTGGTCGGTAATGGTTCTTTCCAGTGCTTTGGAGAGTGGGGATAAGATTGAAATGGGTCTGTAGCTGGACACCAAAGACTGATCGACAACTTTATGCATGGGTGTAACCAGAGCAGTTTTCCAGGTAGAGGGGAAAGCGGCCAGATGGAGAGACAAGTTGCATAGTTTAGTAATGGGAATGATAACCTCAGGTAAGGCAATAGATATCAGTTTCATATCAATACCATCCCGGCCTATTCTTGCTTTCCCCAGAACTCTCTCAAGGTATTTTCTTGTTTCCTTGGAGGTTACCTGATGAAAGTAAAAGGGTGGGCAGGTGTTAGTGCTGGTGGGAGAGGGCAAGTGGTCTATGGTCAATTTTTTTACAGGGTGGGAATCTGGTCTGGGCAGGAGGACTGTGCTATAGTTCGTGAACACCTTGTTAAAGATAACGGCCATAGTGGCTTCATTGAAGATGACCTCATCATTGTGGTGTAGCATGGGTGATGGGGACCTATCACTGATTCTGGTGAGGATCTTTAGTGAGGCCCAGAACGTCTTCCTATCCCCCCACTATTGTGACTGATGGTTCTTGTGGTACATGGCCTTGGCCTGGCGGATTGCCCAGGTGCACTTGTTTTGGGCCACTTTATAGTTTTGAGCATCCAGTGAAGACCCTGTTTCCTGGGCTTGGTGCCAGAGGAGATCCCGTTGCTACATTATGTCGAGGAGTTGAGGGGTGACCCAGTCCATACGGCCTACTTTGATCATCTTCTTGTGGTACGGGGTGAACTTGTTGGCAGCTGCATTGAAGTGATTGATGAAGAGCTGCAGGGAGGTGTCAATAGAGGGGCATGAGTTGAGGAAGCTCCAGCCTATCCCTTTTAGTGGATTCCTGAAGCCTTCCATTAAGCTGTGCTTGATTACTGTGTTCAAAATCAGTCTTGGGGATGCTTGGCATGTTTAATCGACCACACACATTGTACAAATGAGTGGTCACTGAGGCTGTCAGGCAGTACCTAGACATCCATTAGCCATTCTGGGTGTGCTGTTAGTACCCAGTCAATCAGAGTGCTTGTGCCCATACGGTAGTTAGTTCGGCTGCAGCGCTTGACCACCTGCATTAAGTAGAGTCCTGAGACCAAGTCTCTATGTGCAGTGCTGGAACTGGCAAGCCAGTTGAAGTTAAAATCTCCCAGGACAATGGTTTCCTTGTTCTGGCTTGCCTGTGTGTAGTAGCTAGTGAAGGCTTCAAGCCCTGACAGCTAGCATCCTGGTGGGATATAGACTGCAATAATAATTAGTCCTTTGTGCACTTTGCCTATTAAGATTTTTATGGCTAGGCATTAGAAGTCCTTACTGGTATGAGTAAGTTGAACTACATGGCTTTGCAGGTGGCTGCAAGTGAAAATTAAGTACCCGCCACCTCTATTCCCATTGCGGTCGACCCTGTATAGGCTGTACCAGGGTGGAGAGGCTGCAGAGTTTGGTGTTCACATGGACAGTGAATGTCTCAGTCAATGCGATGACGTCAGGCTGATTTTGGGCCACCCATGCCTCAAACTGGGTGAACTTGACTACCAATGTTCATAGCCACAATCTTCAGTTGTCCAGGGAGTGCAGGGGTCTGTGTGTGGGTTGTCAGGGGGCCAGGGTTAGGGTTGATGTTTCCTGACATCAGAAGTAGTATCAGGATGTTTTCTACAGAGTTTCAGGAAGTGATGCATTGGTTTAGACCACTGCAAATTCTGTGAGGAGTTGCTAGATGGCGGTATGTTAACCGCAGAGTGGAGGCCAGGAAATAGTCAGATAGCAGGGATAGAGGACCAATTGTTGGACAAGGTCCATGAGGGATGCTGTGGGGAGCAAGCAGGGGCCACCGTGCTACTGGTCTCCCATTGTGCCAGCTTTGCAATCCGTACAATAGGGTAATCAGGGCAGTGGGAGAGGGCTGAGTGTTTTAGAACCAGGACAGCCACCAAAAGCAGGATCAATTGTAATGGGATCTCTCATGGTATGAGATGTGTATATGCTTTAGGGTCCATTGCACTAGAGCATTCCACCATGGTCCTTAATACTTAAGTCTCCAAAATGTTTGTTCAAGGAGGGAGCAAGGAGTTCCACCGATTAGTTAAGAACAGTACAGCACTAGGAAATTGTGCCTGGTGCTAAGAGGAATCAGTAATCAGGGTGAGAATGAACCATTTTCACTTGTTCTTCAAGTTATTTAGGCAGAGGGAGAGGAGGACAGTACACTTGGTGGGGGAGTCCAGTAAAATGTGTCTGCTATTTTAAGAGGCAGTCAATTGATGTGGAATCAGCAGACTGGGGAAGGAGATTTAGGAGAATGGGTGGTAACAGAAGGGAAGGAAGAGCATTTAATAGAGATCAGGGTCGGAGAGTGTGGGCGGGACAAAATTTAGTGGTATACCAGAGCGAGTAAGTAGAGAAAATTCTCACTTTGGTAAACTCCCTCTAGTCCAATTTTCAAACAGCAGTTGTTTGAAAAAGGCACCTATGCAGGTGAGCGAGAAGAGAGAGGAAGGCAGTCAATTAGGAGCTACTTCTCATCCAAGTTAGCCATTGGCATTGCTGGTATTCAAGCCAGAAGAAGAGAATCATATCTGTCTTTGGAGTGGGCAGGCTGGCTTGCTCAGCTGTGCTCACGACTGGTGGAGGATGGAGCCAGTACGCCGAGCCATGGGACCCCAGTCCGGGTGGGAGGGCTGAGTCTGAAAGAAAGAGGAGAGATGGAGAGATCAGGGATAAATTCACTGCCCAAAGCCAGGCTAAGTCAGTGGCAGTGTCTGAGGTTTACTAGGTTTTATGTGGACATAAGAAGGCTTGAGGCCCATCGAGAATGTCACCCACAGCAGAGGGTCACGAGTACACCAATATATGCTTATTATAATAGTGATCCTCTAGGGATTTTTTAAAGGTATTAAAATCTTTAATATTGACAATAAATTATGGTAATTTATTCCAGATTCCAGCAATTCTTACTGAGTAAAAGTTGTCTCTTTTGCTGGTGTTGACCCGTGGTGCTATTAACTTTCTGTTATGAGATCTAGTAATATTCCTGGTATTACTATAAGAGAGTCCACAGCTATTTGCAAGATCATGGTTCTGTAGGATCTTATGCAGAAGTAAAAGATCGCCCCTTTGATATCTAATATAAAGAAGGTGTATTCCAATTGAGGTTAGTCTATCAGAGTATGCAATATGTTTTAATCTTGGGATAATTTTAGTAATGGACCTTTGGACTCTCTCCACCCTATTAGTGTCTTTAATTAAATTAGTAGACCAAAATTGTGACACATAGTCCAAGTGGGGATGCACATAACTCCTATACAGAGGGATGATACATGCTCAGTTCTCGTAGTGAAGGAGCGCCTAATCCTAGAAATCAGTTTCGTTGTTGTTTTAGAAGTAGCTGTGCATTGAGTAGACAAGTTAAGTTTGTTGTCCACAAGGACACCAAGATCTCTTTCCAGATCAGAATTTCTTAAAATTGTTTGATATAGTATATAAGAGTAGTTTGGGTTTCTATGTCTGAAATGCATAGTCACACATTTATTAGTGTTAAAATCATTCCATTTCTCATTGCCTAAGATTCAGGATTCCCTGGGACTTCCACTAAGGAAATGTGCTGGGAAAGGCTGTTAACATGACCTCCTAACTTTGCATCATCTGCAAACTTTATTATATATTTTTTTTAGGTCATTTCCCGTGTCAGATATAAAAAGATTAAATAATATTGGGCCCAGCACTGATCCCTTGGGGACACTGCTACTGACTTCTCCTTGATAAGACAAGGTGTTATTAATGCAGACACATTGTTAACAGTCAGTAAGCCAGCAGTGGATCCACTTAATCAGACAGTAATCAATACCCAAGTCCAACAATTTAGTTATTAGTATATTATGAGGCACCTTATAGAAAGCCTTGGAGAAATCCAAGTAAATAACATCTGAAGAAATTCCATTATCCATAGCTAGGCTGATGTTATTATAAAAGCTGATCAAATTAGTACAGCATGACCTTCCCTTGGTAAATCCATGTTGTTTTAAGTCACCCATATGATTATTATCAAGAATTCTTCCAAGCATTTTTTAATCAGTTTCTCCATAATCTTACAGCAGTGAGAGGTCAGGCTGATAGGTCTATAATTTTCCAGGTGTCCCCTATCACCTTTTTTGAAAATCTGGACCACAATATCAGACTTCCAGTCCATAGGAATATGACCCTCATTTAATGATAGGTAATAATTTATAGATAAGGGATAAGCTACTACACGTGCAGTGTTTTTAAGGAGCATGGGACTGATATTATCAGATCCAGGACTAGATCTGAAATTTATTTTAATCAATTCTGAATACACATCATTGTAGGTTACAGAGTCAATATTGTTCACATCGTTGTTATTTAACACACTATCTACTTTGGGGGAAAAAGTGAGCAAAAATAGTTGTTAAAGCTATCTGCTATAGATTTGTCATTATTTAGCAAGATATTTTCCTTATAAATTGGTCCAATAGTTTTTACGGATGTCCTAAAGTCTAAGTTTATGTAAGAATACAGTAGTTTAACATTTTTGCTGTGAGCAATCTTGAATTCTATTTTAGCTTTAGCTTGTTTTATGAGACTTTTTAATGAAGTAAGGGAATTTTTGTAAGCTAATAAATTAGCTTTTAAATAATTCTTTTTAAGTTTTTTGAAGGCTTTTTGTTTAGTCCTAATCTGTTTTTTTATACTAGCATTCAGCCAGATAGGTACCCTACCCTTGTTATTATATTTCTTCTTAAAAGGAACATATTCAGTTTCGATTTTACCAATAATCGCTTTAAACTTGTTATATGCAGTTTCAGTGGAAAGACCATTCAATGTAGTGTCCCAATTTATGTTCCTCAAGGAGTTTATAATGGCATCAAAGTTGACCATATTATAATCTCTTATGGAGGTAGTGTGTATCCTTGTATCCCTAGTGGTTGTCAGACACCCCAAAACCATATTATGGTCACTACTGCCTAATGGATTACCTACCTTAATATGGGAGAAGTTATCATCAATATCAGTAAGCATTAAATCTAAAATGTTTTTATTATGAGTTGGTTCAACTACGAGCTGCTCAAGCCCATTCTCTGCACAGCATTCAGCAAAAGATTACTCAAGCATTGTAGTACCTTTGAAATTTGACCAATTAACACCCGGTAAATTAAAATCCCCTAAAATAATTATGTCTCTGAACTCCGATGCTGAAATCCATTCATGGGAGAGGGAATTATTATATGAGTCAGGTGATCAGGAAGGTCTATAACAGCAACCTAAAAGTAATTTAGCCCTTCCTGGAAATGATAATTTGACCGATACAGTCTCAAGCGCAACCTCAGTGCTTATTTCAAATTGATGGGATACTGTGGGTATGCTGCTATTAATGTAAAGACATACACCTCCTCCAGATCTGAAGTCTTTATTGTTATAGTGAAGTCTAGAATGGCTCACATTATTGCTGCCAGCGTGAATTTTAACAAGTGAAGAATCACTTCCATCAAATAAGATAGAGTTCACCATAGTGAAGATATCTGATATAGTCACCCTCCTAAAGCTACTACAGGTCCTATTGGCCTTATCTGGATTACAAATAAGTTGATCAATATGTTTAATGATTGAGTCTTCTAGAACATATATCTGACATGGTAGAGGTGTTAAAGGCACACAGTGACCTTCCATCCCTACATGAATAATGGGGTCACTGGGTCTAATTTCCCGCTTTTGACTAAATGTCTGCGTACCGAGTGGGGATTGGATTTCATTCCTATTAGCGGTCTGTTCTAAGCTGGCTGGGGTAGTGCTTACTATAGGCTCAGCAACAGTACAGACAGGGAGTGAGCAGGATCTACACTGGAATGTTTGTTATTCACTAATTGCTCAAAATCACTTAAGAATTTGATTTCCATATCAACTTGTGGTAATGGTATGGCACTTTCCCTACTTGTACCCAGAATTTCTGGTTAACTGTTTATATTGTCAAGGGGGTACAATGGAGGGACAGCTTCAGTAACTTCATTATCACATTCTAGGCCTGAACATCTATTCTCTGTTGAAATTATAAAATTCATAGCTCTACGACCCTTCTTATTTTTATTTCCTGTAACTGTGATCCATTCATCATCCATATTATCTGAATCCTCAGGTTCTCTCATTTTTCTCTTACAAGCTCTAGCACCTAATGTGGTCTTAAGAATATCCGCTGTTGCTTGTAAGGTTGTACCGAATGTACTACTGCTAGTAACAGCTGGAAGCTGCATAGCAACAGAGACATGACTATAGTCAAAATTTCTGATCCTCTCTGGAATATCCAATTGATTTTTTATGATGATCTCGAGCTTAGCTTTGTAAGAGTGAATTTCATTCTCAAGTTTCATAATGTATAAGCATTTTGCACAATTATGGTCAGTCTGAGTCAAAACTGTGTCAAATACAGAAAACATGGAGCAAGCCTGACATTTATAACCATAATCCTCATCAAATGTTTTTAATTTGGTTTGTCATTGTTCTGAGATGCAGCAACAAAAACTGAATAATACCCAAACAAAAATATCAAATAAGTGCAGAATGTACTGAACAGCAATAAGGTCCTCAAGTGCATAATTAAGCCCGTGGTATATGATATTGGGCAGTAGTGTGACTAGCACTTGGCTATCTATCACAGCTTCAAATCAAATACAACACAGCACCAAATCTTTTTTTTGCTAGGGGCTGTATATGGTGAAGAATTAAACAGTTTTTCTTACCGAATGGTAAATCTTGCACTCTAGTCACCCACATTCACCGCAGACACCGCAGACATATGCAAGACACACTACACATGTCTTTGCGCATGTATTCATGTGCGCTCACCTGTGCGCACTTGCTCTGCTCACAGAGCGTGCACAGAAATAGTGACCCAACCTGGAAGTATCACAGGTCATGTGACAAACAGCCCCAAGGAGTCGTAGGTCTTAACCTTTGTAAAATATATAGCTGCAGCACGACAAATGTTGGGAACTGCTCCTTGAAGTTTAAGATGCTGCTGTATAACAGTCTGAAAACACCTTAAAAATTCACTGTGGACTCAAATAATGCTGCGCAGGAAGATGTAGCACTAGGAGGTTTGGCTGGAAAACTACAGCTCCCAGGCTAATTCCTGGCAACACAGCTCTAACACAGTTACAATACACACTTGTACTATTACTGCATACACTCAACTGGATCTAGTCACTTCTGCCAGTACTGTCTCATCACTTCATGAGTGGTCTCACAGCATGAGGATAGAATGACAAAGGCTGCAAGCAAGAGAGGGAAGGGGGGTGGGTGGAGAGGCAGATGGACAAAGGAATAGCAGGGGGGTGTCTGGAGCTTGGTGCTGCACTTTACCAGTGGGAAGCAAGGAAAATTATCAGCCAGCAGGTTCAAGTACTTTGCAGGGGGACAGTGTCACTGGGGTCAGGGAATAGAGAGACTCCAAGGGGGGCTCGGACGGGTGAGTGAGGTATGAAAAAAGCAAAAGGAAAACCTCAGGTCTGGAGAGCAAGTGGGAGTAAGGGCAGTGAGAGTGGGAAGAAGGGCAGTGGAGAGAACAGAGAGAAGGTCTTTAGATAAGTGTGCATGGAAGAGAGCAGCAGGGTGAAACAAGGAGTAATGCTCTACTAGTAGAGGATGTACACTGAACTGTAGATTAGCAGATATGCTCTACTAGTTGAAAAATAACATTTACCATGCAAAGCACGGCCAGGTCTAAATAACTTTTCCTCATAAGGCTTGGTAACTTCTATTATAACATATTCCTCGCCATGCTCTGCACCTTCTAAAATAACATAAAATAACGTTATGACTAAAGATATCCAGATACTTCTGTCACTATGACCTCAGTCACAGTTAGTTGTAATGCTTGACGTCACTGGGGTGCCACTGTTATCAAGTGCTAAAACTATACAGTGTTATCTACAGGGTTGTTAAAGAGTCAGCAGGTGGCATTGTACAGAAACAATGGTGCAGAAGCATGTGCTTCTAGAAGACATTTAGTCAGTGAGCTCCAGTGGTATTGCAGAAAGACAGGCTAGTGCGCAGTGATTTCCATGACTATTCTTCATGAATCATGGTTCATCACTCAAGATACTGACCTGATGATTGGCACCCCATGCTTTTACTATGTTGCCCCCCTCCCATTAATGTTACGTTATTACCACTCAACTCAAGCATTTCCTTTCTCCACAATGGCAGCTGAAGTGCATAGCTGGACAAAATGTATGACTGTGACTTTGACAAAAGTATCACAAAAGCTCATGAAATTCAAATTTAATTACGGATGTTATTTTGGAATCTTTGGCTGCTCATAACTTGGCCACCATTTGAGCCAGTGATTAGACAGTGATTTGACCCACGTGCATCTTTTTTTTTGCATTGTTTTTCTTCCTGACCAGCAGCTCTTCTCAAGTATATACCCTGTTCACAGGAATATAACCTGATCAGGCCTAACCCGGCCATCATTAAGATGGCTACCAGGTTTTTCTCCCATTTGTTTTCCTTCCACTTCCCCTGGCAGGGGTGGTGGCTCTGTCACCCTAGTACAGTCACAACTTCCCCTGTGGTAGGAGGAAGCTCCCTGGCCTAGCAGCAAGGGTTGCTGTGTTGGCAGAACCCACTGCCAAGCTTCTAAAGCTGAGAGGCACTGTCAAGCAGCAGTTGTCTTGGCCATGGCCTGCCTCCCAACACAACTTATCAGACTCACTTCCAAACCCAGGCCGTTAGCACGGCAGCATGGCGTGCTGCCACTCCGACATCAGGGTGGCATCACAGCTTCACTTTTAGGGTCAATGAGCATATAAAATAATAATATTCCATTTTCTAGTCTTAAAGTTATAGGGGCTTACATTTCTTCAGTCTGCATACTTGTGAAATGTAATTTTAAAACATTTTTGAACATTTGATGGCCTATCTTTCCTTCACCTTTAGAGACAGAGATCTGAAACTTTGTACACTTCAGCATGGTGATTGGTCAATTCACCACAACAAATGTGGACAAATACTGTATAAATTAGATGGAAATAACTGAAATTACAATTCTGGCAAAATTTCATGAAATGTTCACAGAAATTTTGTAAAATTTCACAGATGTGAAAACCTGACTTCGACAGAATTCCACCAGCAGAAGATAAGTTTTGCCCAGCCATATTTTTGAGTCATTTTGTCAATTTCATAGTCTATTTTTCAAGGTGCAGGGCCTGTTTAATTCCATTAGCAAGTGTGTATTTGTAAGTGTACTATATCTACAGTACTAGTACCTAACCAGTATTGTTGTTTATCCTTCCTTTCCTGTATCATTTTGCCATATGTCTGCTGATACCAAGTATTCAAGTTTAAGTTCAAGTTTATTGCAGGAAAGACTCCGTTGAGCAAGCTCATTCACAAGGAGGTCCTGAGGCACATACACATACAGTTCACAATTACATAGACAGGAGATATAAAATGTAGAACAACAAAGAAAAAATATATAATACAAGAGGTATACACAATAGAAGTCCTTATGCTATATATGCAGTACATTCCAGCTTTAACCTTGCCCTAAATTATGCAACACATTTCAGCTTAATAAGTAGAGGGCCAGTTGGTACCTAGGAAGTTGACTTGGCGTTGGGGGCCTAGTAGCACCTACATATGTCTTTTAATTTAAAGATAGCTAGTGTTTTGAAGGAGTTAATTGATACGATGCTGGTTAGCTTCAGCATGGCTTGTAGTTGGTTCCAAGTGTTTGGGAGGGCGTATGAGACAGCTCATTGGCCAGCTGTGGTATGTGTCCTGGGAACATCTAGTATGATAAGGTCGGATTTCCTTAGGGAGTAGGCGCTATGCAAGATGTGTATGAGAGACGTTAAATAGACAGGCAGTTTGTGGAGTAGTAATTTGAGGGTCCAAATACTAGCATGCTGGAGGCGTCTGGTGGCAAGAGAGGTCCACTCAACTGCTGCATAAAGATCACAGTGGTGGGTCCTGTATGCAGAGTTAGTAATGAAGAGAAGAGCACGGTGATAGAGTACATCCAGTTTAGATAGGCTCAAGGTTGGGGAGGAGATAAAGATAATGTCTCCGTAGTCAAGCAAGGGAAGGATTGTTGCTTGACAAGTCTTTGCAGGTCATTGAGAAAAGAGGGTCCTATTTCTAAAGAAGAAAACCTGATGCTTTTAAGCCTCTTTGATAGATCCTCAATGTGGTCATTGAAGGAAAGCTTGTTGTCTATCCACATACCTAGATATTTAAATTTAGGTACGACTTCCAAGGGTTCACCTAGGGAGGTAACTATGAAGTTTCTAGGTGGGGTAGGTAGGGCACCAGACAAGGCAAGTCTCGAGAAAATCATTGTCTTGGTTTTTTTGGCATTTAAGAGAAGCTTGGCATTGATAAGGTTGCTTTCTAACTGGATAAAATCAGCTTGGAGTGCTTCCCTGACTTCAGTTAATGACGAGCCTGATGCGTACAAAACCGTATCATCCGCAAAGAAATGTATGCTAGAGTTCTTTATGTGGGAGTCAAGGTTGTTGATGTACAGGGAAAAAAGGATTGGTACTAGGATGGAGCCTTGAGGGACTCCTCTGGCAATTGGAAGGGGGGCAGATAGTAGGCCATCAGCTTTGACTTTTTGTATCCTTCCTGTGAGATAACTGTTAAACCACTGTAAGGTAAGTGGAGTGGCACCTATGTAGGCAAGACAGGTGATTAGGAGGTGATGGTCTACAGTGTTGAAGGCCTTACTGAGGTCTAGAAAGACTGCACCAGTAACCTTCTTGGTGTACATAGCATGGATCCAGTCATTAGAGACTTTAGCCAAGGATGAGATGGTACTGTGCTTCGACCTGAAGCCAGATTGGGCCGGGTTTAGGAGTGAGTGTGCTTCGAGGTGATTTTTTAGTTGGTTGTATATAAGTTTTTCCAGCACTTTGGAGAGAACGGGCAAGATAGAGATAGGACAGTAGTTGTTTAAGTCACAAGGATCTCCTGATTTGAAGAGAGGAAGAATATGGGCAGATTTCCAGCAGGATGGAACAGTGGCTATGGTAATAGAGAAGCTGAAGATGTGAAGGATGGGGGCTGTGAGCTGGGCATAGCCTAACCGCAAGAAAAATGATTCAAAGCCATTGTCCCCTGCACTTTTCTTGGTGTCAAGGCTAAGAATTATGTCTTTGACTTCTTTGTAGCTAAACAGGCACAACTGGAAGGGATGAGGTGGAGTAGCATGTGTAGTATCTGGGCTAGTGTTGCTTTCACTCGGCTAGTATATGGGGAGGAATCGAATGTCAACCCAGCAGTGGCAAAGTGAAGGTTAAGTTCTTCGAGGATTCACAGTTTATTTTCAACCATCCCATCCTTGGCCAGAATCTTGGTTGGAAGGGAGGAAGCAGCAGGATGGCCTTCAATGGATCTCAGTGTCTTCCAGATTTTTTGGGAGTTCCCTTTGGCCTGCTCCAGAGTGGAGATGTAGAAGTTTGCTTTAGTAGCACGTACACTTTTAACACAGGCATTTCTGGCAGTTCTAAATGCCTGCCAGTCTGCCGGGTCCTTTGTGTGCCTGGCCCTAGCCCATAGCTTGTCTCTATTGGTAAGTGCAGATTTGAGCTCTTGGGTGAACCATGGATACGAGATTTTCCACACCGTCATTTTAATAAGAGGAACATGCTTGTTAATTAGGGTGGTGAGGTTGTCATTTAGGACAGAGATGGCGGATCAGCAGATTTGGCAAGATATAGGTTTGCCACCTGATCGTAGCTAGATCAGTTAGGAAGTTTACTGAGTTGAATTTACGGAACGAGCGTTTGATTCTGGATTTAGGGTGCTGCTGGGTTTTAGATTGGAATCTTGTACATACAACGATACTGTGGTCGCTCACGTCATTATGGAAAACTGCAGAATGTGAGATTTTATGGGGATGCGAAGTTAAGATGACATCTATGAGTGAGCTGTCGGCAGAGTTAGAAGCATTGATTCTTGTAGGTTCAGTTACTATCTGTGTAAGACCCAGCTCATCACAGATGGCTTTTAGAGTGGATTTAGCAGTGAGCCAATCCATATTGAAGTCCCCTAAGATTATTGTTTCCGTGTTAGCAGCCAAAGTTATGGATTTCAACACGTTAAGAATTTCTGTGCTTCCTGACAGGGGTCTATAGCCACCAATGATTGTGATGCACTCTGAGGATGGAAGGTGAAGTTTAAGCGAGACAATCTTGAATTCCTTGGGCTTAGTTTTACAGGAAATGCTGCTAACATCAACTTTTGATTTGGCGTATACAACCACCCCCCCAATCCCTATCAGCCCTAAAGAGCTTGAAGCCCGGTATAGTAATTTGCGAATCAGTGTTGGTCTTTTTTAGCCATGACTCGGTAATTATAATCAGATCTGGGTCAGTGTGGGCTGCCCAAACTTGAAGATGATCAAGTTTTTTGAGCAGGCTTAGAATATTGACCATCATCAGTTTCATCCCAGGAGCAGCTACAAACTCCGATGGAGAAGGGATTTGAGTTAGGGGACCTGGATTTAGTTCGACATTGCCTGAACAGAAAAGAAGAATTAGAAACATTTTCTTGAGGGCATTTATCAGGTAGAAGTGGGCTCTTTTAGTATGGGTTCTTGTGTGGTGTTCAGTCATTGAGGTACATCTAGCCAGGGCATAGGAGATGCTGACATGGCCGTTCAAGACTAGCAGGGGAAGTGCACAGAAAGACATTGGCGAAGGGAGGAGGGCCAGAGGAGAGGGATGAGAATTAAAATGAAAACCCAACAGATTAAGAGTAGGGAAGCAATATGAAGATGCAGCAGGAACTATGATTGTGGGTTCCCAGGCTGGGATGACTTCTGACTTAGCATGGATCAGTGCTTTATGAGTCATAATTTTTGCCAGGATTAGAAGTAGAATGATAATGCAGACCATATTGCCCACAATTGAGTACAGTGATTTGTATAGAAAGACCAAGAATCCCTCTAGTGGCAGGTCTGTATAACCTGCTAATGGAAAACTTATATTATACAGCTGAAATGTGCTTAGTTCTATCAAAAATCTATTTGTAAAAAGTACCAGGTGGCTGAAGCAGGGGAAAATTCCTGGCCAATCAGAGCGGGTTTGCTGGAAGCACCTGTGTTCCGATTGGCTGTGCTGTCCCGTACCTTCCAAAGAGCTGCAGGCGGGCGTCCTGGTCTCGGTTGGTGGCTGGCTGGGTGCCGGCCGACCGTGGGGGAGCTGAAGCAGCCCCGTTCAAGGGCAAGCAGCTGGAGAGAAGAAAAAAGAGCAGGTCTTAAATAGCATAGAGGTTAGGATGGGTTAGATTTGAGCAGTTTAGTAAGACAAAAGGTAGTTAGACTTTTTGGTGCCAAGGCAGAGTGCTTGGATGGGGGGGGGGTTCAGGAGGAGCACTGAGACAGAAGAGGTGTTAGCACTTTAAAACACTAGTAGAAATTACAATCCAGCTAATACAGTTGAAAAACTTCTATTACACAGTTGAAATGTATGTTGGAAGTAGCAGTATTTGTTAGTCACCACACATATTCATCATATAGTTTTTAACAAAATATTTTTCTAAGAGATCCTTAGATTCATAATCAGTATCTTTTTAATTTACTCAGATATTTAACAAACAGCTTTTATATCTGTTCTTTTATAAAATGGCTAGAAAAATCTAGAAATTTCATTGGCTGAGAGACATCACCGACCATGCATTAACTCACGATAAATGAACAGTCAGGTGCCAAATCTCATTTGCCTCCCCCCAAAATCCTACTTAGAGTCATTTTATAAGTGTAATAAGTCCCTCCATAGTGTGTTTCATAACATTTTAATGCACTTCCCAGAGGCATAAGGGCACTTGACCTTTGGCCTCATGCCTTACGACATCCCTGGGGTGTGCATTAAAACCATATAATGCACACCCTGTCATGGCTTGTTACTTACATAATCAATGACACAAGTCATTAAAGATGGCCACCACTTGCAATATTTAAAATGCTCTTCTATTGTCAGCCCGTCAGTGCATTGGTACGACTACTGCTTGTGGTGATGACAAGCCATGACTGGGAATGAGGCTAGAGCATTAGAGAATCAGCCAGGGAAGGAGGATAGAGTATTTGATGGAGAGGTCTCCTCCTTAATGGAGAGAGGGAGAAGACATCCCTGATCCGTAGTGACAGCTGGGGGTCATTGCACCATGATGAGTGCTAATGCAGGGGATTGGTTGGATGGCAGACATCAACACACTGGGGAAAGGAGTACACCTGGTATCACATGGACATCATTGCATGTCCATTCCACCAAGGGGAAACAACATGGATAAGACCCCTTTGACCAAACATTGTGATGTTGGAACCTTGTCAAGGCCACCTCAACTAGTTACAGGACAGCCAGGAAGCTGGATAAGCATCTCAGTCCTCATCCCCCTCTGGGTCAAGGGGAAGTTTCACCATGAAAGGCAAGCCACTTTCTCCTAAACTACTGATAAGTCCTTGCAACTGGCACATGGGGTGAACCTGAATAGTGTCTAAGGGCAGATATGCAGTAAATCTCCACTAACCATAGGTGAATAAACAGAGTTGAAAAAATAAATAAATAAAACTTTCTTCTGTTGAGGATACCATTAGACTGCAAATACTGAACTTGTATTATGGATGTATTAGGATGGTGCTAGCACATGCTTCTGATGGTAACTAGTATCCTGTCATACCAAGACGTTTATTTTTTTCATGGTGGGCACTTCAAGGGAGCAGGAACTTTTAAAAACAGCAAAATTACATATCTCAGTTTAGAAATGAAAGAAAATGAAAAGCAAAGTTGTTATACTGATGTTTGTTCCAAAAGAAGAACATCAATCTGCTGGAGACAGTCCAGAGGATGATGGCAAAGATGGTTATATGTCGGCAGGGTAGGATATACCTGTATAATGAGAGGCTGACAACCCTCAGCATGTATTTCCTGGAGGAGAAGAGGGAGAAGAGGACATGACTGAGACCTTGAAGTGTTTGAAAAGCAAAATGTTGGTGGTCAAGGACTGCCTCTTCAGGCTCAATAGAAACAAAAACACAAGAAGCACTACCTTCAGTTGGGAGGGCTCGGGAGGGCGATCAGGAGGCATTTCTTCATTGAGAGGGTTGTAGTGGGGTGGAATGGGCTCCCTGAGGAAGTATTATAACTTGAAACAGTGGATGGATGGATTCAAAAACGGATGGGACAGAGTAAAAGTGAAAGTAAAACCCAAAAGTTGAATAGCTAGAAATGAGGGGTTATCAGTTGGGGGAAGAGTCCTTAGCTGCTGCTGGGAGCTCTGCAATATGAGCAGACTCAATAGACCACAAGGCCTTATTCCTCTGATACATTTGTATGTTAGTAAGTTCATATGTTCAAAACAGCACAGGCAGGAAGGGGAAAGTAGGGAACCAGGCAGGGAGGGAGTAATGTATGTTCAAAAATGCAAGAAGTCTGGGAAATAAAGTTCTGGACCTGGAGGCAATCACATCAGAGGCCTGCTTGGATTTTGTCACCATAACAAAGTCATGGTGCACTGACAGCCATGACTGGGACATGGCCATACAGGGTTACTCTTTGTTTGGGAGAGACAGGGAAGAGAGGAGGGGAGGAAGGGTTGCATTATATGTGAAGGAGGGAGTCAAGGCCACCGAGGTATGGGGTTACCCTGAGGAAAAGGAAGGGTTGGAAGTTCTGTGGGCCATCCTGGAGACAGGCTCTACATCCATCACAGTTCCAAGAAACAATTGCTGCCAGTGCCATTTACTGTAAGTGCATATAATAAAATATGGTATAGCATTACAACAGTGACATATTTATGTTGCGGCATCTACAGCGACTCACTTTGGCGACACTGACAGGGGTGACCTTGATTTCTAGTTGCCCTCTGTCAGGTTGACTTTTGCTCCCCAATGGTTCTTCCTCTTCCTCTCCCCCACGACATACCCCCCAGAGTTTGTTATATAAAGTCACTGGGAGTGCGGGCAGAGCGGTTTGTCACTCTGCCATCAGGGAGCCGAGCTATCTGGTGCTGTAAAGCCAGATGGCGGATTCTCTGCTCCCATGTCTGTGTCAAAAAAAAGTTTGTCGCACCAACATGGGTGAACCATAAAATATAACCACAGCCCAGCCAGTGACTGTAACTCAGATGCAATATTAAATCATACTAGAAACAATGAATGAACGAAATACTAACATTTTTTCTCTGTAAAGTAATCGCAGCCAAATATGGTGATGGACAGATAGGAAAAATATATTCTCCAAAGAACAGCATTCTTACTTCAGCTAAGCCATCTGTTGTAAGAAAAAACAGTAATTATACTATTTACATCCTACTACAGTGCAGGTAATAACATAATTTACACAATTGCTGACAAGTACCAGTAGCGGTAGGCAGTATCCTACCATCCAGATCAGATTAGTAGTACTACCAAGTAAATTTGGGATATGAAATACATTTGTTATATGGACTCTCTGTACCCACGAACATTATGTTTTAAATTTCTCTGTGCTTTTTGTGTTCATTCAAATTATCCTGGCCTGAACTGTCCTGACCTGACTGGTTGCCACTCTTTCATGCGTACCTCATGTATTAATAAGTAGGCACTATTCACAAAAGATTTTTACCACAGACACAATGGGAGACATTGTACATGGAGAGAGCCTGCTCAGAGTCAATATGTTTCATTCAGGTATCATTTCTGAAATTAAAGTGATGAATGTTGACTTTCAGAAATGTCAAACACTCAGTGTTTTCTAGTGAAAAACAGGATCGTGTTTCAATAACATTACCAGCTGAATTAAACAATAATTCTGAATAAACACTAGTAGGAGGGCAATTCATGTACCTCATAGCAATTTGTTCTAATGCAGGCCACATATTTAATTTGGATTTCCAGTATTTCAAATGATCTGCATTCTAATCAATATTGGTCTGTGTCAGGTACATCTCAACAATGGTCTGTTCTGAGGCTGCGTTAGAAGAGGTAGATGAAAAAGTTACAGTGACATCTTGCAAGTGACTCTGGAGACCTGAAGCTGAACTGTACAATTGAGAAACACTGCTATTTTGTGATGGTGAAGAAGAGGACGACCCTGGCACAGTGAGCAAAGAAGAGTAAGAAGAAGAAACAATTTGAACGCCAGAGAAGGGATGCTCAATACTATGCTGTGTTGTGAAGAAGATTGTTCTGAATCTGATTCTGTACCACATTTTATGATAGCATGGACTTCATCACTTATTTCTTGCCTGTTTATCTCAAAAGAAGTGTCATTATAATTCAGTAGTTGCCTTTATTTGTATTGTTGGTTGAGAATTGTTGCTTTAACATACTGTAGTAGTCAGACTGAAGCATTTTACATAGTTTTTCATCCTTAGCAACTTTTTTGATCTTACATATGGTTAGATATTTTTGAATTCTTGTGGGCAATATGGTTTTGTCAGCATTGATGGCAGCATGTAGGATGAGGTTGTCTGTGTTCTCTAAATTGTCCCTGATCAGATTCAAGCAGTCTATAAACACTTTTATTATGGGTATAACCTGACTCAGAGTTGTTGTGTTTGTCCTCAGACCTCCAGTAATTTCCTTAAATGCCTGGAGAAGCAAAATTACAAACTCTAGCATGGACCACTGTGTGGTGTGATATAAACATTTGCATCACCAATTTTGTTTTCCAAGGTGTACGGTCTGAAAGTTTCCTTTTGTTTCAGAAGCCTTTGAAACATAAGAAAATACAAATTTCACGTAGTAGAAATGTCTTGGATCAGTGTGTGCAAGGTAATTTGTACTCCTCCTGTATTTTTTTCAAATAAATGATGGGCTTCACTTGAGTGATTGAAATGAGTGCAGACTCTTTCAGTGGTGCTAACAAGAGCCTTAATGTTCCTGTCCTCATCAAGAAAACTGTGAACTATTATATTCAAGCAATGCACCAAGAAGCAGTGTGACAGCAGAAAAGGACCGAACAAGGCCCACCAAGTCTGCCCATTTGTCCAGCTATCTGCTTGGACCTGTGCCCCCCCTTAACACTCCCCTGTGGTTATCCCATGCCCTTTTGAATCCCTCCACTGTTTCTTCTCCAACAACTGCCTCTGGGAGTCTGTTCCACTTTTCCACCACTCTCTCTGTGAAATAGTATTTCCTATTGTTACGCCTGAACTGCCCCCCCTCCACCAGCAGGCCATGCCCCCTTGTCCTCTGATTTCCCTTCATCTGGAAGATGCTCTCCACTGCCACCCTGTTTATACCCTTAAGGTACTTGAAGGTCTCAGTCATGTCCCCCCTCTCCCTCCTCTGTTCCAGGGAGTACATGTTCAGATCTCTCAACCTTTCTTCATTGGATAGGTGGCTTAACCCTTTTACCATCTTTGTTTCTCACCTCTGAATCCACTCTAGCCTCCCCACATCCTTCCTGAGGTATGGCCTCCAGAACTGGACTCCGTACTCCAAACGCGGTCTAACTAGATGGGTGTACATGGGTACTATGACCTACCTATTTCTACTGGTGATCCCCCTTCCGATGCATCCCAGCATTCCACTCCCCCTAGTCCCTGCCATCCCACACTGCCTTTCCACATTCGGGTCCTCTGATATAATGATGTCTAGGTCCCTTTCTTGTTCCATCTCTTCCAGAGCTCTGCCCCCCATACAGTACCAGACATGAAAGATTCAAGCTGATAGCTTGTCCAGATATCTGTTCTGATGCACCACCCTCCCAACAGCATTAGCTAAAACTCATCTGAGTTCATTTTACATATGACAGCATAAAGATCTGGGGCTAGATTCACAAAACTTTGCCCTCATGCAAATCCAGTTTTGTGCAAACAAACTAGGTTTTGCGCCAAGTTGGAATTCACAAAAGCCTGGTTTGCATGATCAAAGTAGGGTTGCACTGGGACAAAAGTGTGGAGGGCACCGCAGTGCAAATGATGTGGAGGGGACCTGCATATTGGTGCAGTCTGGTACACAAAGCATTTGCTCCATGCAAGGGCCTTTTGCGGAGCATGGAGCAAATACCTCTGACCAAGACCTTGTTTTAATCCTGCACAACCCTAGGGGCTGGTGGTGGTACTGTGGAACTCCCCACCACCGATAGCTGGTCCGATGTTAAAATCAACATCTTCCCTGATGCTAGTGATCCCCACAAAGATTATCAGTTTGATATTAAAATTAACATTTTCCCTGGTGCTAGTGGTCCCCCCTGCAGGTAACCAATCCTCATTTAAAAGTACATTTTCCCTGGTGCCCAGTTATCCCTCCCTAACCCGATCACCCACCTCATATGTAGTACCATTTTTCCCTGGTGTTCAGTGGTCCCTCCCCCACCCAATCACCCGCTCAAGGTATGGACAATGTTTCCCAGTGTCCAGTGTATCCCCCCATCCTAATCCCCTGTACAATACATTTAAACCTTTCGTTGGTGTCTAGTGGCCCCCACCCTATCCCTGATCCTCTGTGAAAGACATATAGAAAAAAAGATCCCATTGCTTGGTGTCTAGTGGACTACCCACCCCAACAGATAGTGCTCCACCCCATCTTGATCCCGAGCCATTGACTGCACAGCTCTCCTCTCTCCACCACGGCTGGCTGCTGACAGAGATGCCAGTGTCAAAGATAGCTCATGTATGTGATCATTGACATCTCAATGGGTGGCCAGCCATAGTGAAGAGAGGAGGGCTGTGCCAGTCACTGGCTCAAGCCTGGGATGGGGGAGTCGGATGGTGCATCACTACCTGCCAGGGGGGTGGTGTTGGGTCCACTAGATGACAGGGAATGGTAGCTTTTTTTCTGTATGTCTTGCACAGTGGATCGGGGATCAGGATGGGGGTCCACTAGATGCAATGTAATGGTTTAAATATATTATTTTGAACACATGGCCTTACATGCTCCATGGAGAATTATTCTGCAGTTTGCACAGAAATGCCTTTCAAAATTCCATAGATTTTGGAAAGAAATTCCAGAAAGCATTTCAGAAGCAGAATTATCATTCCACAGCAATTCTGACTGCAAAATGTTGCATTATGTATAGCCCTATTTCCTTTGTCCTGCATCACATGTGCTGTATAGCACTTGTGAAGGGTTTATTTACATAGTCAGATTTTCATCCCTTCCAGGGTGTTTGGGGGTACTAAACTCCATGCTGGGGGCTCACAGAGGCTGCTGTAGCTAGAAACAAAAGGGAAACAAGAAAAAGAAAACAGCAGGACTGGACAAGCCAGAAAGAAACAAAAGAAAAATGTAGTAACATATACTATTTAATACACTTTATAGTGACAGACAGCATAATGATTGTAAAGTACAGTCAAGCATTTAAAAATGTAGCAGTGTCGGTCCTCCTCATAGAGCTGCAGCCTAGAACATTATAATTAGAGATGCTTTTGGTTCAAACAGAAATATATTTAGTTGCTGCACTCTATGTATACCCAAAGAATTCTCTGCCCTTGCTCATATCACAGAAATCAGCCCCCTCACTAAGCTGGGCACCCAAGATGTATTGGAGTGCCCAGAAAAGTTATTTCTGGGTTGATTTTCAAAAAACAAACTCCAGACTCTAGCTAAGACAGGTCCCGTTAACTAGGTTCAGACGTTTGTTGTTTGAAAAATCAACATTTGTATGTTTTTTCAACTTATTTTTATTTAAAATAAAAAAAAAAATGGTGGCTGTCACACCCTAAAAATGTTTCCTCCTGACTCAAAAACATAATTAATTGCAACCTAAAAATGGCTCACAAAAGAATTTTTGGGTCATATCAGAGTTCTCCCAGCAACCCTAATAAGAATTCTTTGAAGCCAAATTCCAAAACCTTATAACTCTAGAATTGTTTAATATCTTTTCATGAAATGTTCAGAAGAAACACCCATGGCACAAGTCTCTTCAGCCCTGAAAGATTTGGAACAACATTTCATACCTTTTGGGCTGTACGTGAGGGCAAACAAATGGCCAAAAAATGGTGTTTTTATGTATTTTTGATGATTCCAGGTCATGAAATCTGGATGAGCTCCCATCTTGAAACGTCCCCCATCTCGAGAACCTGCCACAAGAACCACGCATGCTAAATTGTGTGCAATGTCACTGAATTCAGCCAAGATTATAAAGGTGCAGAGATTTGGGTTTAACATTAAACACCTTGCTCAACTCTCGCTACACTTACACTGCCATGCAAGTATATCACTTGTGCTACTGCACAAGTATAATACACATATATACATTTTTAACCATTGCTGGATTTCTATCACATTATTGATATGCATGCTATCATGACACTTCATTAATAGAACTTATCCAACAAGTTAACCAGACACTACATATTAATTAAAAAAAGTATGTTCCTAACCCTAATTGTTTTAAATATAGCCAACTCTAAAGATAATTTCTTTGAAAAGGGCAAACATTGCAACAATTAGGGCTAGGAATGCAAGCCTCAATCAACACATGTTGTGAGGAAATGCTTGGAACAAGCTTACACCTGCTGCACCACTGTGCACCCTGGGACTGCTTCATGATGGCTGTGATTTTCAGCCCTGTCCTCCCACCCACTCCACAGACCCATGTCCAGGATCTGTTGGTAACACTGGTACTATCGTAGCTGTGATCACCAGGAATCAAACTGGATGCCTGCCAGCTCCACTGTAGATGCCCCACTTTATATGGCACAGCGGGTCCACAGGGTATATCAGCCAGTGTCGGTCCTCCATGGGCTGCTAGTCCCCTATGAGCAAATGGGGACTTTGCCTTCTGGCACCAGTTGGTGCTAACAGCACCCCTGGCCCTGTTATGGGGCTCCTTGGGACAGGGGCTAGTGGATATAGGGCTGTTCTGACCCAAGAACATGAAGGATGGCTTGTCAGAAGGGGCTGATAGACACTATGGCAGCCCTTTGGGCCACAGAGCACCTGTACCCTCTGTCAGTTGTGCATACTGCCCCAGAAGCATTGTGGATGGGGTGGCTTTCTGCCTCTACCACCAAGCCCACCCCAACCTGGCCCAGTGTGGAGCTTTCCATTTGGCCAAGAATTGGGCACAGACAGGGTGCACAGCAAGGTGCAACACAATGCATCCTCCTCATAGGGGCACTCCGTAATTTTCCATGGGTGCAGAGTGGTTGCACAACCTTTGTGAATTGAGTTCTTATTTTTTGTTTTCCCTGAAAACAAGGATGATTTGGGGTTACCTGAGGAGAGATGGTTATGTAACTAAAGGTACAGATGAAGGCATAGAATGATAGAGATCATCATGAACCTGATCAAAGTGGAACCACAATTCAGAATAGGTTTAAATGTGTATTTATACAGTGATTGTGAGAATACAATTTTGCAAATAAATACATTTATCTTCATGTCTGACAGGCCTAAGTGGAAATACATCATTTATTTCATTGTTACATGGGTTATCAGCATTAATTTCCTTTTTAGATTGGTCACAAAGTAGCTCTTAACCAATGAGAAAACAGTTTTCACAATGCATGATGTCATCGCAATGGCCTTTACTGCAATTAAAAACAGAACAGTGAAATAAAACAGAAAACATTACCTCTTCATTAAAATAATTAATTTGGCAGAGTGGCGCTGTCATTGTATAAATGACATATGCCATGAGCTGGCTAACAATATCATAATAATTTTATCTTTAGAGATTTAACCTCTATAGGTCTCATTCCTGGCTCTGCCACTTGTGGGGTCAGAGAAGTCAAACCCTGTAGATAAAATAAATGTGATAGTTTTAGCCAGCCAATGGTGTATCCCATATTTATGTGCATTTTACTTTTCATATTTGAATATATGAAAGAGGTACTGACATGATAAATTGATAGTAAAAATAAATATTAATAAACAAGTGACAGTGTTTTTGGTGCATGCTGTTAATTATAAAAAAGGGTGAAACAAGAATTCCTGGTATGGTATACAGATTGTTTTGGGCCTATGTTAATACAAACATACAAAGAAGCCAGCAGAAGAAGGTCATTTGATCTATCAAGTCTGGTTGTATTAGGCTGGCCCAGTGGTGCTGAGGGCTGAGGCGCTGGATGCCACACCTCGCACCACACCGGCGACCCAGGTTCGGGAATGAGCCCGGGCTGTCGGGGTTGGCAGGGGAGTGAGAGGATTGAGCATCTGGAAGACTGTTCTCCTCTCTCTGGGGAGGGATCCGGGTTTGCTCGGCGTCCTGGAAACCCCCCGGTGGAGACCGGGGGTAATGCAGGTACAGCAGCTAGAAAAGAGGGGATGGGAGCATGGCAGATGTCAGCAGGAAAGCCATTTGCAGACGTCATTGCATGCCGCACTCCTGAGGGGACCAGAACAAACCAGAAAAATCCCTTCTCGCAAGTGGAGATGAAGGGGATGCCAGGGATGCAGCCCACATCCCGACTGCCGGCCCGTCATCTAGGGGACTCTTGGCATGACTCGACACACCAGGTAAGATATCCCTAATTACAGACAGGCCATCACGGGAGGACGGGTCCACCCCTGGAAGGTGATCCAGGGGCTTAGATCTGCCTGGGTGATCGGGGCAGTCTCTCCAACAACAAGGGTTCAGGCTTGGGGTACAGGCTGGGGTCTAGTGCATACCACGGAAGGATGCCCTGGCTTGAAGGTGAATAAATAAAGAGTAAAAAAAAAAGTCTGCTAGTATTGCAGAGTCCACAGCTTGAGCTACTGTCCCTGCCCTCCCTCCCCACTCCTCCCATTCTCCCTACCCATGATCCTTACCTTCCCCCATGCCTATCCCAGCTAGAGATGCAGCGAAATTTTAATCCGCCAGTGAAGTGGATGTGAAGTGACCACTTTGTGTTAGTGTAGCACAATGCAAAGTGGGCACTGTAAAGTGCTCACTTCACGTTATTATTATTACTACTTTGCGTTGCCATTTTGCCTTAACGCGAAGTAAGGCAAAGTGAGAAGAGAATAGGCAGCCCCCCCCCACACATCACATGGCTCACAGTACTGTAAGTCACATGTTTTAGCCAGGCAGGAAGGATGTGAGTCAGAGAAGCAGTTTCACTTTCTCCTTTGCATTTGTAAAGGGAGAAAACTTTCTGAGAGGAGACTAGGAGTGAAAGTGCTTGATTGCCACTTGCATTTCAGCACTGAAGAAAACCAACAGCTTTTTTAAAAGCTATATCTTTATTTAGTTTTTGTATTGTATTTGTGTTTTTTTGTTAGTGAATTTTTTTTATAAGTTTTGTTTTGTTTGTGTGTGTGTGTGTGTGTGTGTGTGTGTGACTGACTGTGTGTGTCAGTGAGTGTCAGTGTGTGTGTCTGTGTGTGTGTATCGGCCCGGGAACTTGTGTCAGGATGGACCCAGGAGAAGGCGAGTCGCTGGTCCCTGGGCGCAGTCGGAGGGGAGTGCAGACACATGGGGGTGGGGCGGTCGTGTCATGCTGGACCACTCCCAACTCCTGGGTGTTGCTTCCCCCCATGTTGAAGCAGCAGCAGCAGCACCAGTGCCACCGGTGGCTGCTGTGCGTCCACCTTCTCTGCCACTACCACTACCACCAGTAGCAGCTGTAGGGGCTCCAGCAGCACCCCATTCACCACCTCTACAGCCACAGAAGGTGGCCCTGGAAAATGTAGGTGCTGGGACTCATGCAAGGAATGTGTCTGGTCCTCCCCGCAGCTCCCCAGTGTGGGAGTTTTCTAACTCTGTGGGGAGAGACAGCACAATGGTGGTGTGCCATCTGTGTGGTGTTCTAGTGCACCGTGGCATCCGTGGGACACATTTGGGGACTGGTGGCCAGCGCACCCACATGCTCAACCACCACAGGGCAGAGTGGCAGGCTGCCACGGAAGGGGGCCAGGCGTCCACCTGCTGGCCCTTCCATGGCAGTGGCCGAGGGTGCTGCTGGGGTGGGATTTGTGCCTCGCAGTTACCGCTGCAGCAGGAGGAGGGCTAGTAGAGCAGCTGCTCCACCACCACCACCGCCACCACAGCCTCCAGCTTCACCCTCTCCACCACCACCCCCACTACCTGGATTCTCTGCTGCAGTGGACCCCACCACAGTCCCTGTAATACAGGCTGGCATCGCCCTGGTGTGGAGAGCTCTGGAACAAAACAAATCAGAGGGTTGGTGCTTTGCAGCAGCAGGTCAACACAATAGAAGAACAGCAGCAGCAAATAGTTACATTGCTGCACCTGCTGCTGGACCACCATGGCATCCCACGGCTACAGTAACTTACGGGATTGTTTTCTGGCCCCTCCACCCCACCCCACTACTGTGTTGTATTGTTTTTGTGTGTTTTTTCTTTGTTGTTGTTTAATCATACACATTCTCCCTTCCAGGGGGATCTTTCTTCATCACATAATGCAATAGATTTCTGTGGAAAACGCCTGTAATTTCATTACAGTGTGTCACATGACAAAGAAATTCCCATTCTGAAAATCTGCCCACATTCTGCCTCCCTTCTCAGCAATGTTAGGACGTGATGCCAGGGAGAGCTCATGTGTATGCTCCTTACATTGAATATCCAATTGTCCAGCAGCTTTCCGAATGTTTCTTTATGTTATAATGGTCAGTTTGTGGTGAAACGTGTGGGCACGTTTCCAGTAAGAAGGGCCTTGTTAGTGGAAACATTCCCACATTTCACCACAAAGTCAATCTCATAACATAAGAAAACATTGGGATAGCTGCTGGACATTCACTATAGTGGAGCATGCACCTGCGCTCCCCCTGGCATCACATCCTTACGTTGCTGAGAAAGGTGGGCAGAATGTGGGCTGCTTTTCTAAATGGTAATTCCTCCATCACGTGACACACTGTAATGAAATTACAGGTGGTTTTCACAGAAATATATTGCACTCTGTGGAGCAATAAATATTCCAGTGGGAGTAAGGCCCCCACATATTAGGTTATGTGCATCACCCTAACTATGTAATATTGTGAATCTCTGTAAAGCAGCTGCACAACAATCTGTTGAGAACTCTGACCTATATTTTTTAATGCTATGTTACAACTTCCTTTACTTACATCCTGACTGACTGGAATGATACGAGGATTTGCAGTAGTTGAGTCAGCTGTACTACCTTTTTTCATGTGTGAAATAATGAAAGGAGCATTCCTTTTAAATTGGTGCTGACCAGGTTTTTGTCATTGTTTTCCTCTGCTTTTCTCCATCACATCAGTTAGTTGTTATATATCACTTCTGTCGTTAATTAACAGTTATGCAGCAGGCAGTGTTTTATGACACCACGGAACAATAGTTATTGAAAAGCAACTGCAAATAAATACAGACCTGGTCAGAACAATATTGGAAGGTGTGCTCATTTTTATTTCATACATGAAAAAAAGTAGTCAACTAAGTAAAGCAGACATAAATTGTGAAAAGAAGCGTATCATTCAAGTCACGACTCAGAGGTAACTAGTGGTGGCTGTGGCAATGTAAAGTAGCGTAAAAAAGTACAGTTCAAATTTGTCAGGACATTCTTGCAATGCTGCTTTAATTGTAATGTCAGTATGACATCAGAGCTCACAACAATCACAGAACACACAAAAGTGGCACAGAGTCCCCAGATTTTTTCTGCAGTCCCAAAATGTATCCTCCTTGTGAGCAGAAAATTGACAAGTGATAACACAGTGAAATGAGAGTGTTTCAGCACATACAAAGTCCCCCAGAATTAATGGCTCACTCAGTCATGCGCGCAGTGGAGGCACAGAGTCCCAGATTTTTTCTGCAGGCCCAAAATGCATTCTCCTTGTATGCAGAAAATTGACAAGTAGTAACACAGTGAAATGAGAGCGTTTCAGCACACAGTCCCCCAGGAATTAATGGGGCACTCAGTCATGCATGCAGTGGTGGCACAGAGTCCCAGATTTTTTCTGCAGGCCCAAAATGCATCCTCCTTGTGTGCAGAAAGTTGACAAGTGGTAACACAGTGAAATGAGAGTGTTTCAGCACATACAAAGTCCCCCAGTATAAAATGATGACTGTGAGCATTCTGTTGCTGGTCCAATGTGTTCTGTGAGGCAATTCGAGCAAATGCAGTGGGACATCTCAACTGGATTGAAGGGTGCCCTTTGGCTGTACACTAACAGTAGCCTTGGTGAGTAGATATACATATAGATATATGGTTGTGTATTTTGTCGGTAAGGAGGGGGTTTGACATGGACATGTACTCATGGTATTGTTCTGCATCACAGGACACACAGAAACTGTTGGTGTGCACATTCCAGTGCTCAATGAGAATTTTTTGCACTGAAATTGAATACGGATAACTCTCAAGCACAAGAAGGTAAGTATTTTTTTTGGGGGGGAGTCATATTTTCTGGTTTGCCTGTAATGGTTTCTTATTTTGTTACTGCTTCACATATTTCATCTGCATCCTTCCAGAGTCTGGTTGTTGTTAATGATGGTCATGGTCATCTAATGAAATGACTTCTGCATGTTGCATGTGTGCCCAAGCTCGGGGGAAGGGGTGCCTGATGTTGAAGAACTTTTTTCTATAAGGCCAGTTTGACAGAACAACAAAGCAACTAGATGTTTCATAAAAAAAGTAATGAATGACTTCTTACAACTTAATTTCCCTCCCTGGTTCTGAATCTCTTCTCAAGTCAAGTTACACTGAAACCCACATCTTGTCAACTAGCGCAACCTGTGTGTAAAATATTTGCAGCAGTCTTTCCAAAACAATGAAACAGATGAAATAAAATCTTCATACTTACCAGAATGGATTTCACATGGATATTCCATCAGTTCCGAATCCTCCTGTATGGTACAGCTGCAGTACCATTCCCACCGAGTTTTAGCGATAGAGACTTTTTTTGTTAACCTGTAAAAGAAACAAAATAAGTGTACCGTATGTGTTTTACAATTTTGGCTCTGAAAAGCTACAGAAAACAAAACATACAACTAAAGGAAGTGAAGCAGCATAACAAACATGTGTACACATACTCACTTTATGGTTTAAATATTAAGAAGCTTTGTGTCTGTGGCTGATGGATGTGGTGGTCTGGACAGGATCAGATTCAGCGATGGCAGTCACTAACAGCAACCCTAGTGGTGGTGGTGGTAGTGGTGGTCCGGTGGGGGTGGACAGACTCAGGCTCAGTGGTGGCACTGGCTAACGCAGTCCCGGTGGTGGTGGTAGTGGTGGTCAGGGGGGCAGACAGACTCAGGCTCAGTGGTGGCAGTGGCTAACAGGAGTCCCAGTGGTGGTGGTGGTCAGGGGGGTGGACAGACTCAGGCTCAGTGGTGGCAGTGGCTAACAGGAGTCCCGGTGGTAGTGGTCCAGTGGGTGGACAGACTCAGGCTCAGTGGTGGCAGTGGCTAACAGCAGTCCCAGTGGTGGTGGTGGTGGTGGTGGTCTGGGGGGGACAGACTTAGGCCCAGTGGTGGCAGTGGCTAACCCAGTCTTGGTGGTGGTGGTGGTTGGGGAGGTGGACAGACTCAGGCTCAGTGGTGGCAGTGGCTTACAGGAGTCCCGGTGGTGGTGGTCCGGGGGGGCGTACAGACTCAGGCTCAGTGGTGGCAGTGACTAACAGGAATCCCAGTGGTGGTGGTCCAGGGGTGGAAAGACTCAGGCTCAGTGGTGACAGTGGCTAACAGCAGTCCCAGTGGTGGTGGTGGTGGTCCGGGGGGCAGACAGACTCAGGCTCATGGTGGCTGTGGCTAACAGCAGTCCCGGAGGTGGTAGTGGTCCAGGGGTGGGCACACCACCTTTTAAAAACTTCATTTAAAACCTGCCAGCATTAACCACATTATCATCTTCATAAAGAAAGCTGCCCTCACAGTCATCAATGTCTGAAGTCTGACCACTGGGAAATTCTTTCTCCATTGTGTCATCATCTACATCAGTGGTGTGCCGTTTCAGGCAGCCACTGCCAGTGCCACCAGGATGGTCCATTTCCACATCAACAAGACCACCATGACTAGGCCGGGGTACAAATACCGAGGTTGCAGTCTGTGCTGGTATGTGCCTCTCATTAATTTTAATGAACGTTAACAAACTAACATTTGCAGGAGACAGGTTTGTCCAACAATCCCTGACTATTGCACCTGCTGAGCTGTATACCATCTCAACACTTACACTGGAGGGTGGGCATGTGAGGTACTTCAGTGCCATTGCAGTCAGCTCTGGCCATTCACTGATCTTTCCACTCCAGTACAAAAGAGGATCTTCAGTTATTGTCAGAAGCCTGTTTTCAGACAAATATGACTCAACCATTCTCTGTGCCACACTAAGTCCAGTTGTTGATGCATCATCCTGTTCTCTCGAATCATTTATTTCACAAATACCCACTTGGGACAAAGCCTCCCAAAGCGGGTTGATGCCAGCCACTTTGGATGACAGACCACATGGAACTTCAGTCCCCTTCCCCTTGCAGAATATGCTTGATGGCCCTCCAGGTACACCTTCAGCCAGATTATGCTGCTGAGGTTTGCTGACCTTGGTACGTGACTTCTGTGCCTCATGAACCAAGTACACCAGTTGACCACTGATATTTTTTACCTGTTCAGGCCCTACCTTCCTCCAGTACTGATGCAATTCCACGTTTGTATCATGGGTCCAGCATTGCTGCTATATCAAAGTTGTCACTATGCTGAATGCTCACAACATGACGCTTCTGGTTGAATACTGTCAGCATATGTTGCAGCAACATACTGCTACCACTGTCTCCGGCAACATCAAGGCTATGCTGTACATTCACCAATGTCTGCCTCAGCACCCTCAGCAGTGGAATTTATTGGCTAATGAAGGCAGACTTGCCACTCACTGCCAGTGTGGCATGTTTAAAAGGCCACAAAATTGTTATTACAGAGTCCATGAGGCACCACTGTGCAGTCGTCATAGACATGGAGGCCCCGGAACTGTCACGACTAGTGTGCATGACAAGATATTCTGAGATGGCTTCGTACTGTTCAAACAACCTCTCTGCCATGTATAAAGTGGAGTTCCATTGGGTGACAACTTCCAGCTTCAAGCGATGCTGAGGCAGGCTGTTTTGTATCTGCAGCTGCCGCAGTTGGTCAAGGGCCTTTCCAGATCTGAAAAGTGAGATCAGATACATCGTGCAATGGTCAGCATTTCCTTTATATCAGGATGCTGCAGAAACTCCTGAACCACAAGATTTAAATAGTGGGCCATGCATGGAACACGAAAAAAAACACCATTCGTGATGCATTTCACCACATTTGACCCATTGTCACTTGCTATAAACCCAGCTCTCAGGAACAGAGGGTTTAGCCATCTGTCAATTCCAGTCAGTACCACGTCCAACATGTTCTCACCAGTGTGTAAACAGGTCACATTGTGCATAGCAATCATTGCATGCTATCGAATTCCTGCAAGATTGCTACCAAGACAATCCACCTCACGGCACTGATTATTCACACTACCAACATCACAAACAACCCCCGGCACCTGTGCCCAGTGTGCAGTTATACACAGATATGAACTCCCCGCTGTTTTGCCATTTGTCCACATATCCATACTTAAATGGATGAATGGAGAGGAGGAATGTTGAAGAGAATGTCTTACTGAGTTGGACACAGTGCGGAACAACTCAGGGACAGCATGGGTAGAAAAGTATGTCCTGGATGGGACTTTCCATTTTGGACAGGTACATGCAGCAAACTGCCGGAACCCAAAATTCTCCACAAAGGAGAAGGGCAAAAGATCAATTGCCAGCATTTCCGCTACAGCAGCATTAAGTTCACATGACACTGTATGATTCAGGGGGTACTTCAGCTTATGCGTAAAAACACTCTGTAATGCGGGCTGACTTAAACGCTTAACATGGGGTGTGATCACAAATGGTTGTGCTCTGTGATGAATGGCATTGGCAGGGGGTGGAGTGTGGACATTTGATGAAGACGGTTGCACAGGTGATGATGACAAACCCAGAAATGCTGTTATTTTGCCAGATTTGCCAACCAGGGTTGACGTACCACTTGCACTAGACATACTGCATTCACCACCACCACCACCACCACCACAAAAACTGCTACTCTCTCCAGCACTGAACAACATTTCAAAGTTATTATAGTTCTCCACCTCATCATGTCCGTAGTAATCCTCTGCTCTTATTACCGCACTACTGCACACGTTTAATTTCCTACTGGACTTAACAGTCATGGAAGGGGATAACATGCTGGCTATGGTTGCCGGTGATGAGGGTGAACGGCCCACTGTGGTATGAGTTGCCAGCTTGTGCTGGGTCCACAGTGCCAAGTGCCTATTCTTAAGATGCATATACTGTCCTCCTGTGCCCAGATGGCTCCCCTTTTTACCTCGACTCACACTCACATGGCAGACCTGGAGGTTGCAACTGACTCACCATTTGCATCTTGAACAACAAAATCCCAAACAAGGGATTGTGATGCTCTGCTTTTAACATGTCCATGATGTGGCTTATTTAAGTCTGTTATTTTAAGCACTGAAGTGGGGGGCATGTGATGTTTCGAGCACTGCATACCTGGACTGCAACTGACCACTATGACTACCTATCATATTGATTACTGGGTCATCATCAACTAAAACCGGTAAATCATAAGTTTTTACCGGGGGGGGGGGATTCCTGCAAACAGACTCAGACACAGCCACTTTGAATTTCTTTTTGTCCGGTTCCCTACTGGGGTCAATTACATCATCATCCTATTCATCATTGTCACACACATCCACATCTTCTGCTTGGATGCTAGCATGCGCACTGCATGTTGAAACAACAGCAACATCATCGTCATCATCACATTCTTCATCAGCATCTACACCACCATCACCTGATATTTTTTCACTACACTGTGAATCACTGCATGGAAAATGCATGACGTTAAATCTCACAGTGGATGGAATATCACATTGTATGCTGTCGTTGACATGATTATCAGAATCCTCAGGTACTGAGATGTTACTGGGAAGTATGACATCATCTATGCTGCCACTCACTTGCAGTGCTTCACACTCAATATTTTTGGATACGGTACACTGGTCAGAATTATAATTTGATGCAACAATACGAATACTACCACCACCACTAACACCAGCAACGCTAACACCACCTGCTGGGAAAACATCATCTCCTCCTACCATGAGTGAAGTTACTGATTGGGCTGTAAAAAACATTGCAGGAGAAATACCTTTCCTCACATCAGCAATGCACTTCTGCATCTGCGTACTACTACCATGCCCACAGACTATCTTACTGCTAACATTGCCATGGCAAGAAACAGCTTTGTTTGCACGTCTCTTTGCAGGCATTTTGGGGGATCAACCACACTATTATAACCAAATTCAGATTTTGATACATTCACTTTCTGATTGGGGGGATGCTGGATGTGAAGCCAAAAACACAGCTGTAGCTTCAGCAACAGATAAGAGACTAGTATGAGACTGTCATGCAACGAAAACAACTTCAGTAACCAGTGGTGCTGATGAGGTCACAAAAACAATCCAATCTGGTAAAAAATCCCTTTTGAACGTGGGGGTGTGGGGAGCACTGAATGCAAACAGTGCAGATTTTTATGGCACTACAAGCAGCAAAACAAAGAACAGATACCACGATCGCAGTACAAAATTAGACAGCTGCAGTGGATAGCAGGTTCACGCTGCTTCGCCTACAATTACACTAGTCTGTGGCACAATATAAGGTGTATTATTTGATGCTCACAACACTGCATGCACACACACACACACACAGAACAGTTTGTCTACAGTGCTGAACGAGTAATGCGTAGCAAATGCAAAAGTTCAGTACTATGCCATGTTTCGTATTGTAATGTAAACAACCTGAAATTATGAACTGCTGCACCACATCCACACACAAACAGCAAGAAAATTTCAACTATTACTGACAATATTATTGTGTGTACACTAATACAGTCAGTTATATAACAAAAATATAACCAAAAAACAAAGAAATCACTATTTCTCCAACTTAAATCTACTTACACCACAGACATGCCCTTCCCCCAAAGCACACTTTCACTGTCTTTCACCACACACACTCAATGTTGTAAATTAACGTTCAAAATCCACACAAAAACAAAAACACTCGATGATACGAGCACAGGAGTGTTTCTTACAATCGATGAACTATAGTTGGAGCCCCCCAAAAAATGCAAAAATGCTTTTTTTAACAGCTTTTACAAGATTTCTATCACAGACAGCTATCAGAGCATACTATCTCGTACTCCTTCCTACACATACTACCCTGAACTGAGGCGATGCAGATCAATGTGCCTTGAAATCCCATGAATCACTGCAAAATTCGCCTTTGGAGTTCAAAAACAAGGCGAAGTGAGGAGAAGTGCATTCTCCTCAATGTACTTCACCTTAAATTTGACAGAGTAGTGGTCTGGGGAGGCAGAGCAACGTGAAGTCATTATTTCCAATGGACTTCAAGGCTCTCTATAATAACGCTGGCATTCCGCTTCATGTCGCGAAGCACTCCACGAATCCACCTTTGCTCCGTGAATCACTTTGAAGAGCGGATTGAGCCCACTTCGCCCACCACTTATCCCAGCCTCTCTTAAAGCTGCTCACTGTCTTCAATGAGATGACCTCTTCCAGCAGTGCATTCGAAGTGTCCACCACTTTTTCTGTGAAGAAGTGCTTCCTGACCTCCCTCCTAAACCTCCTACCCTCCAGCTTAAAAGACTGTTCCCCCTCATGTTATGGTTGCCACTTAGCTTAAAAAGACTCTCCTTACCAACCTTATTTATCCCTTTCAAGTACTTGAAGGTTCCAATCATGTCAATATTAGGTAAACATAATACAGAGACTTTAATCAAATTCTGAACAGGGTACAACTCTATTTTAAAATACCAATTTTGTAAAGGCAGTAAGGCACTCTCAGGGGTTATGTTAATGTTTAATTAGTCACCCTCTTGTGGCAATAGCACTCGGCTACACATCATGCCACATTACCCTGTAGATGGTTAATAATGGAACATTAACATAACCCTGACTTTCCTTATTGTTTTAAAATATATATCAATGTTACAGTAGTTGAGAAGGTTTAAAATTGATATATTCATATAATAATTGGTGAGCATTTTTTTCTTAGGATTAGTGAGTTGATATTCACAACAATAACCTGCAGGTTATTATGGCAAACATGCACTCTGTCCATCAAAATTGAGCGCTCTCTCATTGCCTGTTGTCCTGTGTGTGGGTGGGCAGAACACTTCCTCAGACATGGTGGCTCCAAATCTCCATTAGCAAGGAGCCACCACAACAATACTTCTCACCATCTAAAATCCTTTTTCTTTATCTAGCTGGTTGCTCTTGCCTTTAAATTCAGACAAAAGTCCCTTATCTGGTTCATCCAGCTGTTCGGTAACTTCAGGCTATGCAGACTGCTATCAGGAATGTGTCCATGTAGTAAGCGTGCTTGCGATCCCCCTGTCAAGTATAACTTAAAAAATAAATAAATAGAAAACGAAATTCTAACTGCAGAAAGCAGGGAGGGAGACAGAGAGACTGTGTGTGTGTGTGTCTGTGTGTGTGCATGTATGTGTTTCTAACTGCAAAAAGCAGGAAGGGAGACAGTGATATAAAATAAAAGATGGGAAAATGTGTGAAACTTGAATTTAATGCACACCCTCAATGTGGGATGCTTTAATAAACCCATAAGGATTCACTCTTGGGGTTTATGTAGCATCCCACACCTCGGGTGTACATTAAATTCTCGTATCACAGACTTCCTCATCCTTTATTCTATATGTATTTACTTATTTAAGGTTTTTCATCGGGATAGTGTACTGAGCTGAGAAAATGTTGTTTGCAAATGTATCCTGTAGGAAAGGGTACAGGGGAAACACAATGATACAAAACAGTGAACAAAAATAAAGGCAAAAGTGGTCAGCTGGAGAACATTTTTAAAGGTGCAGAACTAGGTTGTGCCTGAACAACAGCCATGCAGGCATACAATGGCCAAGGCCCATTGTGTCATAGACAGCTAAAGAGCAAACAATTTATGAAGTGCATGGATTGGAGACCAATTAAAATAGATGGCAGGAAAAAAAGAAAAGATGGTTCACTAGATAACGAAAGCAATGAATGGCCAGAAAGAAAATAAAATCTAGGTGTAGAGGCAAGGAGTTTGCGGGAGAGAGAGTGAGGTGTGAGGCTTGGGGGCAGGAAGAGAGGGAGTGTGAGGTGATCAAGTGCAAGCACAGACATGAGAAGTGTAACCACTGAGTAAGGATATCAGGGTAGAGAGTGAAGAGGCAGAGCAAATAGATCTGCAGAAGCTAGACCAATGCTGGGGAAGCCTATAGGATAAGGCAGCCTGAGCAGCGGAAGTATTACAATGGAAAAGAGAGATGGCCTCCACAGGGGTCAGAGTTTCTGAGGAAATAGGAGGAGGGTGCACAGAAAAGAAGGGACATAAATGAGAATTTGAAGATGAAGGAGATGCAATGAAAGAGGTGTCTGCTCTGTGAAATGTTAATTATAATCGTGAAATTGCACAAAATTTACAATTTCACCTTTGTGCAATTTTCATGAAAGTACCATAACCTGCTATAATTTCTGTAATGCTTTTTTTATTTAAATAGCACCATTTCACCCAAATTGCACATTTTTAAACAAGTTCTTAAAAATGCTCAATTTCAGCAAAAAAAATACTGTTGTAGTGCCTGATATTGCATGACATTTCTTAAATTGGCACAATTTTGTGAAAATGCACAGAACATATTTTTGTAATTTTGCCCTGCTCCAGGGAAAAGCAAGGGAGAAGTATAATAAAGACTCATATATTTGGGGAGGGCAGTCAATGGCAAAGGAACGGAGTGGAAAAGGAGATCCAATCTGGACAGGGTGGATTTGCCAGCAGAGCTATACATGATGTCCCCAGTTGTCATGTGCCAGGAAGATAATTTTCACAATAATCTCCCAATGTGCATGGAGGGGGATACTGAATTTGTTTATGTAATGCTCTGGAAATGTAGGATATTTCATATGAAAGACAGCACTGTGGCAGGAGCACTGAAGAAAGATGATGATTTAACTAGACAGCCAGATGATAAATAGAGGAAATGTCCTCTAGCTGGGAATATTAAGTTGAATCTGTGACCGTGACACCGATTCGACAACAAAGTTGTCAACCGGTGTTACGGTGACGGATTTATGTTGACTGCAGTTGCGGTCAGCATAAACCCATCCACAGAAAGTTACTTTTCTTTTTGGGTAGGCTTTGTTCCCTGAACCCCCATAATAAAGCTAGTCAACTCTGAGTTAGAGTTGATTCAGGGGGTGCAAAACCCACAGACAGCAGTGCCTGGTCCTGTGGCGACATTACAGTTGCAACAGAAAATTGTCACTGTGATATCGTTCGATCTCGGATTGTCGCATACCTATTAATATTATCTATGTATAACATTTATTTTATGTTCAGTGGATACTAGCGTTTGTTCAGCTAAACAACAAACATCCTGTTTTCTGGTTAGACAGTCCCAAATAGTAAAAATGTAACTCCTCCAATACATTGCAATCACAGCCCTTCATTTTAAACAGCAGTAATGTTCAGGAAGGCAATTAAGGGAGTGAGACCAACAGGATTTGTATAAGAAGCTGGACCCATGGATGTGAGTATAATTTTCAATTGATGGTTGTTTTTCTTTCAGCAGCACTATGTAAGTGATTTAAAAGTTAATATCAGATCACAGTTGGGAGCAGAAGGCTGCGTGTAATTACTGGGATGTGTGCACATTAAGGCTTATGTAATTATAATTCCAAGCTAATAGGGAGAACACACTCTACAAGGTCTGTGCTACTGTTAGTTTTGCATATTTAAATTTCATCAATTTAATGAGACTATAGCCTCATTGACCTGCTTTGAATCTTTCTTTTACGTTAATGATAACTCTATGTAGAGCAAGAGCAAGGGAGAAGAAGATAGCACAGCACAGGCTTTTGGAGTGAGACGTACAGCGTTTATCCCATGGGTGAACAAATAGAATTCTAGAAGGTGGCAAAGCCAGAAACAAGTTATGCAAGTTTTGCTCATTAGAAAATTAAATAATGTCTAACCAAGTTACCGTGAACCATGTAATGCTTTGTTACATGACAAGTTTAAAGATAATAGGAAGAATAAAATATACATTGAATAATTTATACTGGCAGCATGGGAAAGCATTAGAAGCTGTATGTTATAAAAACAACATTGTTCTGACTTACAAGATGATGATTTATGCTGCTTTGCACAGACAAAGTGCAAAATGTGCCCACCCCTTAGGGTAGCACAGAATGTCGGGGGCCACATCTGGACTCTGAGAGAGAAATCTTTTTGAAGAAGAAAAATTAGCATTTATATAGCACGTTTCATACACTTTGTCTTACAAAGTGCTTTGCAAGCAATGAGAGACTAAGGGCCCAATTCCAAGTTGCATGGCGCAACTTGTGGGTGTATGCAAATTGCACCATGCAGTGCTACACCGGGGACCCTGCATCCTATTCCAAGACAGGCAGGGTCCCCGGCACCTATGACCCATGATTTGCGGCAACCACAGGCTTGCGCCATGGGAATGGAACAACGGACCAGTGTGCTGCAAGTCACAGGCCACATTTACCTGCCCCCCCAGAGCCCCCCTGCCCCATAAAACTCTTGCTATCCCCTGGGGGCCTTGGGGAGGCTGGCTGGGTGGCACAGGCACATGGGGAGGCATGTCACAAAACAGACCAGGAGGCTCCCCAAAAAATGGAAGTGGGGGCAGCACTGTGTTGGAGGTGCATGGGGTATGGCAATGTGTCTTCCATGGTGCTGCAGGGGGGCATCCATTGTTTTGCCAGGACAGATGCTCCTTAGACCACTTCAATGCTGGTCTAACCCACAGCACCATTGCGAGTCTTGTAATTGCATAAATGGGTTAATGCAGCTGCCCTTTTGGAATAGGGCGAAGGTGCTGCCATAAACCACCATTGCACCATGCCACAGCGGGTTGCAGGCATAGTGGGTGGCATAGTCCACCTTTGGCACAACCCACATGTGGCATGATGCAAGCCGCATCTTGAAATTGGGACTTGTGTATTGCATGGCACAAGGTGCGATTTACGCCATAGGGTTTGACGTAAATCGCCTTGCACCAGGCATACAATATCCTGGAATGGGAACTAGTAGTGAACTGACTGTTAATGTTAAGTGGCAGCCATTTCACACACCAGCTCCAGCACACAGCCTTGGACAACTGCATGAATCTTTTTTTTTTATGAGAAAGGGAATGATAGCCGGGACACTGGGGAAAATCTCCTACTCTCCAGTGGGGGGAAATCTGGCCACATGGCATGCCAAGATGGCCACTCTGAAGGAGGGTGAGTGTATGTAGGTGTTGTAAGCTGGGGAGTTAGCCTCCTTCCTTGCTTCTGTAGCATCTGGGGCTTCGAGTATGGCTGATGTTGAGTTACTGAATGCAGTTCTGAATGTGGAAGACGTATCTTCTGAATAATTTTCTCACTCTTCAGTTTTTGGCTCCTGACCTGACTAAGAAGACATAGCTTTCAGAGGAAGCTAATTTGCAGCGGGAATGGGACCATCATAAGCAACAGCTGCTGTTGTTAATAGCTGAGGCGGAAAAGGCTTTTGTACAAAAGAAGAAGCAATTTGCTGCTGCAGCTTTCTGCTTGTTCAAGTCTGATCAGCTGTTGGACGGCACCGCTGACACTGGTGCCATCATTCCAGAACTGCATTTGGATTCTTTTGTTTCAGCGGCATTCTGACAGTAGGGTGACAGCCCAACTTCTCAGGTGAGCTGCACCGCTGTTAATTGCGACACTGCTCTGGCTCAGAATGTGGTGACCGAGCTAATTGAATCTATTGTTGTTTCCCTTGCTGTTTCTGTGAAACCCTGTCTGGGACAGGGTATTGGTGCTATTATACAGATCTCGGGCTCATCCTTGTGCACGGTCTTACACTTCTTTGCATTAAACCCCATCTGCCACTCTTCTGACCATTTTATCCAGATAACTTCTCATTCTGCCCATTCCATCTGGACCATCTACTCTGTTGCAGATCTTGGTGTTATCTGCAAACAGACAAACCTTACCCTCTAGTCCATCTGCAATATCATTGCTGAAGATATTAAAGAGGACTGGCCCCAGGACTGATCCCTGAGGTACCCCACTTGTGACTTGCATCTCTTCTGACTGTATACTATTAACCACCATTCTGTTTTCTGCCCACCAACCAGCTTGCCACCCAGTTGACCAACTCCTGTCCCTCTCGAGCCTACCAAGCTTATTAATCAATCTTCAACGTGGAACAGTATTGAAAGCTGTGCTGAAGTCAAGGTAGGCGACATCAACTGCTCCCCCTTGGTCCTCCACTCTGGTTACTCAAACAAATAAATCTATGAGATTAGTGTGACAGGACCTTCCTGTTGTAAACCCATGCTGTCTTGGATCCTGTGCTCCTATGGATTCCAGGTGTTGCACTATCCTTTCCTTAAGGAGTGCCTCCATAATCTTGGCCACTACTGAGGTAAGACTAACTGGTCTGTAGTTTCCTGCCTCCTCCCTCCTAGCACTCCTGTGGAGTGGGATCACATGAGCCCTTCTCCAGTCTTCTGGGACCTGTCCTGTGCTCAGAGACTCACTAAACAGTTCTGATAACGGCTTTGCTAGTTTCACTCTTAGCTCCTTTAGTACCCTGGGATGTATGCCATTAGGTCCCATTGCCTTGTCCACCCTGAGCTTAGCGAGCTTTTGTAGGACCCTTTCTTTTGTGAAGGGACTAGTGAATACCTCCCTCTCCCATGTCCATGGTGCTGAGATGTGGGCCTTGCCCTACCTTCTTCTCAGTAAATACTGAGCAGAAGTATCTATTTAGGATAGATGCTTTTCTTTCTTCCTCCTCCACACACTCCCCCTTATCCCCTTTGATCTTAGCAATACCCCCTCTGGACTTTCTCCTTTCCCTAACGTATCTATAGAAAGTCTTGTCCCCTTCTTTTACTGTTCGTGCTAGTGTTTCCTCAGTTTGGGCCTTTGCCTGCCTTACTGCCTGCCCTGCTTCCCTTAAGGAAGTTTGGTATGCCTCCCTATCTTCATAATGGCTAATAAACCACATAACCTGAGGTGCCATAACAGACAAATCTGGATCCCCAAAGTATTAACTTCCAAACGGCAGCATTACTTTTCCATAAGAGCTACCACATTATGGAATTCTCTACCCTATAATCTCATAAATATATCTTGTTTTATTTCATTTAAAACAGAACTGGATAAATAACTCCTGGGATGGCTTACTATATACCGTACAATGTGTAGGGATGGTGGTGTCGATTGGCCTAGTGTCTCCTTCCACCTTTACAAATACCGAGTAATATAGAAAGTAAACTGTGACCATAATTCTGACTACTGGGGAGCATGCTGAAATCACTGTTGCTATGGATTTTGGCCCTGCACTTCCGATCTGTCTCTGACCCAGAATTCGCTCCATGCAACGTTTTGAACCAGATGAGTGAACAGCCTATACAACCCTCCTCTGATTCTGATGTGGTAATATAACTAGCAGGTTTCCCCTCCTCATTCCCTACCTGGTGATAGTATACATCCTATTGAGGGGGTCCTGAGTGCAACAAGGCAGGATGCAGTCTTAGCGGTACAGCCACCTTTGACAGACCCCCATCCCTCCACTAGCACCCCAGCTCTTGTACTTCCACTACCTGCTGACATTGAGGATTGATACAGTATTTCCAGAACAGATAAACAAAGACCTTATGCCCCTTATTTCATGCCCCAGTTTTGCCTGCAAAACCTCGTAATGCTGTGCAGCTCAGGTACCGGTGAGAGGGCTTGGACAAGGCTGCAGATTGGGCACGGACCCTATTGAAGGACTCCATGAAATTCTTTGCTAGCGAAATTTATTGCTCATTCGTGGGGCTAGTGAATTGCCTTTTGAGATTAGCTTCAAGACTTCAGCTGGGTTGGAGATTGTCTGGCAGAAATTGAATGTCCTAAAAAGTAGTCCCCCGGGACTCGCGTTTTGGCTATACAACTTACCAGGATAGCTTATAAGACAATCACTATCTTAGTCAGGAATGAGGGGGTTAGCCTCCCAGATACTGTGTATTTGTTGAAACAGACAAGTACTGTGTTGAGGGAAACAGAGGCTATTATTGACTTAGAAGACGTTTGGACTGGGGTCTGAAAAGTATGGGTGCATTTACAACAGATTGAAGCTGGAACCCAACATCTACCTACCAGCTTTTTGGGGGATCAAGACCAAGGTGTATTGATTTATGCAGGCCAAGCTAAGGCCTGCTCCAGAGACCATCTAAGTGGGGCATGTGATAAGGTCAAATGCAGTTTATGTAATTAGGGTGGTCATGTTAGCCTGCTCTGCATCAAGGAAATGCACTGTAACCTATGTGAGGAGGTTGGCTGTGCCTACAGGAGTTGTCCCTGGGCCACATATTGTTATCTGGACCAAGCTGACCAGCTGGAGCACAAGGGGTGGTGGTCTCCCTTGCTCAGAAAGCCCAAAGGTTGCAGAAAAAGACTTGCATGATAGCAACTAAGTATAAAGCCTCATTGGTGATTGACACAACTGCAGAACCAACTAACCCTTTCTCAGAGTCTACCCCTGTTCAGGAGGGCCCAGCTACAAGCTCCTCCAGAAGTCAGGGTATATTGACCTCTGTTACTGCTTTGACTCGGTCCAAACCTTCAACCCATGATTCCAGCATCACAGCTATGACGGATTCTGCTGAAGAGGTTCCTATGGAAGTCATGTCCCCTCCATCTACACCTACAAATGTGAACATACGAAAGCAGCAGCAGTAGAAGGTCAGTTTTGGTCTATCGAGTCTGCTCAATAGTGATGCAGTGTCCCTGACTTACACCATTGACTCCCCCCTTCCCTGACAACTTTTCCTTCATAGCTCCCCCTACCATGGGTTCCCTTTATGCCTGTCTGAGGCCTTTATAAAGCCACCCACCATATTCTCTGAGACTACCTCTTCTGGCAGTGCATTCCATGTGCCCACCACCCTTTCTGTGAAAAAATATTTTCTGACATCCCTCCTAAACCTACCCCCCACACCAACTTCAAACTGTGCCCCCTCATGGTTCTATTGTCACTTAGCTTAATGAGACCTTCCTTATCCTCTCTGTTTATTCCCTTCAGGTATTTGAAGGTTTCTTATCATATCACTCCTTTTGCTGCTCTCTTCCAGGGAGTACATTCTCAGTGCTCTCAGCCTGTCTTCGTAAGACTTCCCTTGCTGTCCCCTGATCCTCTTGGTTGCCCTTCTTTGGGCTCTCCCTAACAAGCCAATGTACTTCTTATGATATGGGTTCCAGTACCTTACCCCCTATTCTAGATGCGGTCTCACCAGTGACCTGTAAAAGGGCAGTATGACTTCACTCAGCCTACTGCTGAATCCCCTGGCTATACACCCTAACATACTGTTCACCTTCACTGTTGCATTTTTCCATTCTAAGGAGTGTTTCAGGTCACTAGTAATCACCACCCTCAGATCATTTTCTTCCTCTGTTGCTGCTACCTGGACATGCCCCCTCCCCCAGGTAATACTCTGTCCTAGGATTTTTGGCCCCAGTGTGCATCACTTTGCAATTCTTGGCATTGAAACCAAGTTGCCAAATCCCAGACCATCTCTCAAGTTTTCTGAGGGCTTCCCATAGGTCCTGTATCCCTTTAGCTCTGTCTACCCTCCCACAGAGTTTAGTGTCATCTGCAATCAGACACATCTTGCCCTTAATGCCTTCCCCAATGTCATTTATGAAAACATTGAACAACACTGGTCCCAGCACTAACCCCTGAGGGACCCCACTGGTAACCTCCTTGGCACCGGACAACTCACCTCTCACTACCACCCTCTCGGTTCTGTCACTTACCCAGCTTTCTACACACCTTGTCATTTTCTCCCCAACCCTAAGAGCCTTCATTTTGCTGATTAGCCTCCTATGCGGCACAGAATCTAAGGCCTTACTAAAGTCAAGATAAATGACGTGTACTGCTTTGCCCCTATTCACTGCCCTGGTGACCCAGTCGAAAAAGTCAATCAGTTTCATCTGACATAATCTTCCTTCCACAAACCTGTGTTGCCTCTCATCCTAGAAACAATTCTTCTCTATGTAACTTACCAACCTCTCCTTAAGGGTGGTCTTCATGAGATTTTGCACACGATTGATGTCAGACTGACTGGCCTATAGTTCCCTGGATTATCCCTGGGTCTGCTGTTGTGGAGAGGCACCACATGTATCATTCTTCAGTCCTATGGCACCACTCCCAACTCCAGGGATCAATTGAAGGGATCTGCCAATGGCTCCACAAACTCATCTGCTAGCTCTTTCATTACCCTAGGGTGTATGCCATCCAGTCCTGGGACTTGTCTGCTTCCAGTGCTAGTAGCCCCTCCATCACTCTATCCACCACTGTTACCATGTTTGTTGCCCCTCCCCTTCCCTCCTTTCCCCCCCAGGCAGTACCGGACCATCTTTTTCCCTAGTGAAGAAAGAGCAAAAGTAATCATTCAGTACCTCCACCTTACTCACTTCTTCCTCCACCCATCCATCCTCTTCCTCAGCTTAACTATCCCATCCTTCCTGTCCATCTTCTTGTTTTTGTAGCAGAAGAATGCTTTTTCCCCAGTCTTAATTCCTTCCGCTATTTGCAGTACCTTCTGTGCTTTTGCTTGCTACACCACCTTGCCTGGCATTTTAGCTAACCTCAGGTATTCCTCCTTATCTGCTTTGCTTTCAGTCCTCTTGTATGTCTTGTAAGCCACTCTCTTGTCTCTCACCACCCTGGCAATCTCTGAGTTGTACCAGATGGGTGATTTAGCTCCTGATTTCTTCCCCCTAAGCTAAACACAATCTGCTGTGGCTGCTAGTATTGCTTTCCTGATGATGGCCTATTGTATATATCCACCCCCATGTGTGCATTGATGCCCTCTAGTTGCTTCCTTAGCACCTCTCCCATTTTCTGTAAACCCGCTGTCCTGAAGTCCAGGGTTTTGGTCTTGGTTGAGAAGATTCCCTTCCCATATCCAAGCTGACCCACGCTGTGCTGTGGTTGTTACATCCCGGGGGACACGTGACCATTATCTCCCACATGTGCTTCCCATTTGTGAGCATCAGATCAAGGATTTCCCCCTCTCTGGTGGGCTCTGTAACTCCCTGGGTCATGAACCCTCCTTGTAGTGCATCCAGGATCACTTGACTCCTGTCACAGGATGTGGCTGGTGTACCCCAGTCCGTATTAGGTAGATTAAAGTCCCCAACCATTATCACCTCACCTTTACCTGCTGCGTCCAGCAATTCTGTACATAGGTCTTTGTCTCTTTCTTCATGCTAATTGGACAACTTGTAGATGACCCTCAACCTGAACTTCCTCCCCCTGTTGGTCCAGAACTGGATCCATAGTGATTCCACTTTCCCTGTTCATTCTCTTCCCTAACACATATTTATTTATTTAACAAATCTTTAAGCTAAGGGCTCTTTTACAGAAGTTCCATGTCAAGTCCCCTCATCCCCTCACTGATGTATGCCACCACTCCCCTTTGTGTAATACTCTGTCCCTGCTGTACAGCTTGTACCTTGGGATCAAAAGGTATCAGTCATGGTGTACTGTAGCCCAGGTCTCGGTAACCACTGTTATATCTACCGTCCCCTCTGATAAGAGAGTTTGCATGTCTGCCATCTTGTTACCAAGACAGTGGGCACTGAGTGACACCACCTTCCACCTTGACTCTGCACCTCCATGCCTAGTTCCTGCATCTTTCTTGATCTGCCTATCCACTATACTCCACCCTTCACCCCCTGTCCTTGAATGCCCTCCCTTGCCCCCTATGTCTTCCCTCCTGTTTGCTACTTCCTGTGTGTGAGGGAGGTCCACAGACCTCCCTGTCTCAAGGTTTCTTTGTCCTCTGGCCCTCTTCTCCTGGCTATGGATGGATACTAGACCTCGGTGAAATTGGTGTCAACCTCAACACAACTTACTGAAAACTGATTTAGTCACCATATCTAACAGATATAATGCTTTGGACTCTCAGAAACAATTGGGGAGAGGCAGAAGAGAATTCAGATGCCTCCTCAGTGCATACATCTCAGCCTGACTCTTCATTTGAGGCTGAAGAGGTTACCACATATATGCGAGGAAGAAAGGATGTGGGAAGAAAAAAGAAGCTATCACTAGGATTTGTACTGCTCTTATTTTGTGTGTCTTAATGCTGTTGCAAGAGGTTACATTGGTAACTGTCATTGTTAATAGCATTAAGAATTACAGGAAATGACTGACTGCCTTTCCCTTTTTCAGCTAAGTAAGGGATTATTTTCCTACAAGGCACAAGGATTCATACTCTCGCTGATGTTGGCTTTGCATGTTGGACCCTCCTTTTGGTGCACTCTGACTGAGTAGTATTCTGGGGTCAGTATATTGTTATGTTCCAGATTTGACAGTTACTAAATTACTAGATCTTTCTCCAGGGTGCACCCTGTTGCTGGATGTTACATTACAAGGCCAAGCATCCAGGCTGATAAATGTGCATGCAGGTCTGTCTTCATGGTTTTGAGGGGGTCCCAGCAGGATTAGTGAAGTCATGGGGCCCTCTACTTGATTGACCTTCACCCCATGTGCTTGACTGTACCCCTTAAGTGCAACATTCTATTTTAGTCTCATTACAACAACTGGTATATTTACATTTTTAAGGGAGACAGCAGTGTTAATCCTTGGGGCTGTTCTTCCCATCCCATCCATTGCTGCCCATCCACCTCTTATTGGCTGGATCACAGCTTGGTGAGGCATTTTATGACATCATGATGCCACAGCAGAAGAAGTTGCATAGCCCTTTCTTGCTGCTTTAAGAAGATAATAAGATAAAAACATTTACAAATTAATTATGTAAACTGCTATAGTTGGGGGCTGTCCATTAGCAGGGGGTCTTCAGCCGCCGCAAGGTTTGCTGGTGCCTAAAACTGGCTACTTGTGTATGGACTGTGAACAGAAACTGCCAGGATTGACCTATTTAAGGTCATACAACCCTGTTTTTCATCTATTCCCATTATCCTAGAAGGTGATTTTAATTGAGGTCTGCTGCCCTGGACCGTAATGCAGTTTTCAAAACCAAAACGTTTTTCAGTGATATGACCTTTTTCATTATTCGGTGAACAATACAGGGTTATCAGATGCCTATTTTGAGGTTACTTGTACTAGGCAGTCTATGTTCTTTAAAGGCACCATTGCTACCCGTATTGATTTCCTGCTCAGCTCACCAACTATTTCTATTTACTTAGCTGCCAAAAAGCCTCTAGAAATCTCTGATCATAGTATAATTGAACTTATAATTGGAACTAGTTCTAAACAATCATATTCATATGGACCAGGAGTCTGGAAGTTAAATGCTACTGTATTATCTGCCACCCAGATATTACCTTTGTTGAAAGAGTTAATTACTGCTAAGAAAGCAATCCTGATATTCTATGATGATCCCACAATTTGGTGGAAGGATACCAAGGCTGATCTCAAGACGTTTTTCAAAAACAAGGCGAGGCTCACAGTAAATCTGAGTACTTTACCTCTGATATTTAAATAACAGACACTAGTTACAGAAACTGCTGTCCATAGCAGCTGAGACTGGCAAAGACCATATCCCACAGATTCATCATATAAACAAGGATATGTTTTATTTTCATTTGCAAAGGGTACAAACCCTGCAAAGGGAACAAAGATTTGGGACCAAGGGAAACTCCTATAACTATGCCCCTTTGAAACCCGTTAATACAGAATCAAATAAGAAGGTTATGTGTGGGGCTTATAATGATCAGGGGACCTGACGGACCTCTTTGGAGTAGTTACTGCCTGCAGTTGACACTTTTACAGCCCAACTGTTTGGCCCCAGTCTCAATGCTACTGCACAGAGAGAGCAGTTTTTTCCCAGTTCCAACAACCTGTTTTCCTGGATAGTGATAAAACATTTCACAAGGTTGATATTTCACCTCCTGAGATACTCACTGCCATCTCCTCCCTTAAAACTAACACTGCACCATGGAGGGATGGCCTTACCAGTGAGTTTGATAAAGTATTGACCTGGCTTTCATGGAAGAATTAGTACTTGTCTTTAAAGAGCACCTTTCCCCAGATTTCTTTAATTGCCTGCAAACACATCAGAAGCCCCCTTACCTGAATGGGAGTTTCTCCATAGTAGCTATAAAAAATTTTCTTGAGCCCCCAAAGGAAGGGAAGGGATCTTATTTTGCCCACAAGGGGGCTAGCTGCTTGATCCCTTCTACTTCCTGATCACCGATGTTATCGCTGTGCTTCCTTGTTCTGTGATGTGATTATAGGACTAGCACGGGGACATGCTCCATTCAAGCCTATGGAGCGTGGTTTTAAAAGTTATTTACAGTATTTTAATCTAACTTTCGGTACAAATGGAAGCATTTATTCAAATAGCAAATGGAGCACATCCCCATGCTAGTCCTATAATTACATCACAGAACAAGGAAGCGCGAGGCCGGTGTCGGCGATTAGGAAGTGGAAGGGATCAAGCGGCTAGCCTCAAACCAAAAAATCACCTCTACTCCAGAGCCAGGAGGTAACTAAAACCTCCAATGAAGGTTAAATCAATCACAGAAGAGCCCTGTATAATTACAAAGTTCAGGATTTTATTCCACTTCAAACAAGAAGGTCTGAGACTGACACAGCAATCTTTTAGCAAAGACCCCGGCGCTTCGCCCCTCAGGGGTAAAATTCGATCCCTTCCCTTACTTTGGGGGATCAACGAAAAAAATTTACAGCTGCTACAGAGGAACTCCCATTCAGGTAAGGGATCCTCCTGATGTGTTTGCACTGCACCAAACAAGGTGCTTTTTAATCACATGTTGAATGGGAAGGTACTTGCTCCTAGCATGTGAAAGGGGCTCTTGGTTGATCTATACAACTCGGGGACAGAGGTAATTTGTCTAATCATAGACCTATTAGTCTGCCCAATACAGATGTGACAATTTTATCTACCATCATGAATAATTGGTTCAGTAGTATTTCTGGGCATCTGATAATCCCTTCAGATGTATGTGTGGTTCTGGTCCATCATATTAAGATCCATCTTATTCTATTTAGGGAGGTCATTGAAAGAAGCAATATGAGATGTACTGTATGACTATTCTGTTATTATTGCTTGACCAGTGTAAAGGTTTTTGATTTTATATCAAATGATTATCTCTGGTTTCATTTACAGCACTATAGCATACCTGATAAGTTACTTTTCTGATTATATGTCTTCATAGTAATGTCTGTGTAATACCTGTAGTTAACAGTTCCTGTGGTTCTCCTTGCAAAACTTTCAAGGGAGTCCAACAGGGTTGTGCCTTAAGTCTGATTTTGTATGTTTTTTGTTTAGACCCTTTATTAAGAATTATTAATCAGGACTGGAATGTATTGCCACTGCAGAATGCAGAAAGTGCTGTAAACTGCCAGGCAAATCATCTATACCAACGATGCATGTCTCCTTTTATGGGATACAGCTTCAGCCCAGAGATCCCTTGCCTGGTGCCATATTTTTAGTATATTCTGTGGTACCTCAATGAATTTGGCCAAGAATGTGGGATGTTTTTTGGGTGGAGAAGGGGAGCAAATCTTGTATGTGGCAGGAATAAGAATTTTGGATAACACCTTATCATTATTTTAGCCTTGAAGGGTGCAGAGTCTATCAGTTTTGCTTATTATTCTTTTTTCTGCTTTCATGCCTAGTTCATTATATAGTTGTATGGTGTGTTTTGCTTTTGCTTGACCTGTTTTGCTTATTTGTCATTAGTTTGATTCTCAATAAAAAAAATTCCCCTATTCTTGCAAAAGAAAAGAGATGGAAAAAATGACCCATGACTGAAAAGAAAAGGATTTATTAATGAAAACTTTTATGGTAACACTTTAAGTGCCAGTTAACTACACTGTAGTTACTGCAGCTACACTGTAACCGCATAGCAACTGCAATGTAGTTGCATTCAACAAACATGTGACTAGAGTGTAGCTACCCCTGCTGCATGTAATTAATGACTACCTACCCCACCTTTTCATTGAAACTGACACTTAAAGTGTGACCACTTTTATTAGTCCACTGTTTCTTTGTATATCATACATCCCCCCACACCATATAATTAGCAAATACAAATATATCATGTGTGGTGAGCCCTTATTACTGCTAAAAAGTGGCAAAATTATTTCTTGATCATCCCATCGCTATGACGTAAGTGGTTAAAAACCTCTCTTGAGTACATCATAGCGATGGGATTACAAACGGAGCCCATCTGCACATGCGTGTACCTTTTATCTCACACACTGATGACCTTATTGAAACTAGCGCGGTGGCAAGAAAATGACCCAGAACGTCCGCGGTGGTGCCAAACGTGAAAAAACTTCATTTGTTTTGCCAGTTTGTGGGGACCATACACTATAAAATATAATGTATGGTCCCTCTATCGTTAACCTGTTTGTGTAACATCTCGAGGTTGCCATGGTGATGTAAACCTCTCAACCTTCACTCTCGAGGTTTACATGGTCACCCTGGCAACCTCTCAGGTGGTTAACATACTGGTTAAAGATAGAGGACCATACATTATCCACTATGTAAGGTATTGTTTCACCTGCTGTAAGGCAGCAGGATATATCCTATAAAGAGGTGTCTCACATACAGACCCCTAAAAGAAGTTGGGTTTGGGATGGTGAACCCTACAGGTTTTTTTTCTCTTCAGTATTTTTAAGTGCAATGTAACACCAGTTTTGCAAAGTAAAATCACCTTTTGGATTCACGCTTTCCAAGAATGGTGTACACCAATAATCCTATTTTGGTCCAGGGGGCTAAGAGTCTCAAAATAATGTAGTGGAGTTCCACCATTTTTGTAAGAGAATGCTTCAGCAGATTTAGATAGTTGAGACTTACAACTGTACAAACTGAGTCACTCACCAGGAAATAGCTATACTCATTGATTATGGCAATTTGTTTCTGGAACATCCATTTTTATGTTGATTGTGCGCATGCACAAGAAACATATTGTGGCAGCTTGCCAGAAGAAGATTGTGGAGGCGTGGCACTGTTGTGGCCAATGCCCCCCACAGTCTTTAAAGGCTTGACCCGCTTTCCCCAATGTGGTGGCATGCTGCTGCTGACACTAGTTCAGCCAGTGTACCACCACCTTGAAACGTTTCAGCTGCTGCAATCAGGGGCTGCCTCGTCATTGCAGTGTCAGCCACTCGCTGCAATGAGGGAGCGACCTGTCATTGTAGGGCAGAATGTTGGTACTATAATATTGTTTGTGAACTAGGTGGCGGCTTGCCGACATGTTCATAAACAATATTCATGAGCCAACAGTGCCTAGGGGGTGCACAATCCTCCTTGGCAGCATGTACCCCCCCACAACAGTGTTTTTGCCAACGGGGGCCCCAATCCCTGTTGGCTTCAGTTCCCCACCTAGTGAAAGTTGCCAATGGGGGAGCCCACTCCCCAGTGGCATTATGTCCCCCCTCCCAGTTTGTTTTGCCAACAGGGGAGCCCACTCCCCATTGGCATAATGTGCCTCTTTCCATGAAAACCCAGTAGATTTGTGCCGAAGGGATGCCCAATCCCCCTCGGCTCTTGCAACCCCCCTTTTGTGCTGATGGAGATGCCCAATTCCCCATCAGCCACAGCTGTGCCTCACTCCAAAAAACACTCTGTTGGCATGCTGGGAGCCTACCCCAACATGCCACATGCCCCTGTAAAAAAAAAAAAGTCCTGCTATGTTTTTTTTTTTTTTTTTTGTACCCTGTGAAAAAAGGAAATGGTCCCTCAAGGTCTCCCTGCCCCTCCCACACCCCATGCCCACCCACTGTGCACCCTGCCTCCCCATGCCCCCTCACCTCATACTTACCTCTGGAGTCTGGGGCGATGATCTTCGGTGGACCGGGAACACGTCTGCACTCTTCAAAGCCGACCATGAACTGAGGAAATGCTGGAAAGCTGTATAATGGCATAACTAGGTTTTTTTCAACTTTGATGCATATCTCAGGCATTTTTTTGAATTTTGGCACCAAATCTTTTACATGGGGTTTTTGGGACCCCTCCTCATGAATTCAGGCACTGTCATGGTGTTATTCGGTCCCAAAAGGTGATTTCGTGGTCACTGTGCAGAATCATCTTTCAGGACTGATTAATGAAACAACAGTGCCACTGTTCATGAGGTGGGGTCTTAAGAAGTGTATGTTGCAAATTTGGTGGGAAAATCCACAAAATGATGGTTTTACGAGTGTGTGTTGCACAGTTGCTATGCATGCTCATAACTTTGCCATTCTGCAATATTGTCACTCCAGAACATTGCCATTTTTACACACCTCCTTATGAACAGAACAGCACAGTTGCTGTGGGAAATCAGTGTTCATTACACAATAAGTAATGAAGAATAAGGGATGTTTTGTTTGTAAATAATGATGATGGTCTATATATTTGTTTCTGTATTCTAGAATATATCCCCAAAAGTGTTCTGAGGAAGGGACATTTAAGTCCTGAAATGTACGTTAACACAAACATAAAGTGGGGCATTGTTAAAAATACTGATAACTGAAGACAAATTAAAGAAAGCAGAGTATATTGTGAATTTACAACATTCAATAAAAAAACAAGGAATATTTGAAATTCATTTTTACCAGGTTAGCCAAGAACTTAAGTTAATTTATCAATATGAATACCGTCACCTTGCTAAGCCAAAATTTGTAGTATTCTTGAAAGGGGTATACTGAGTAGTAAACTAAAAGACCAGGCTTGCAGGTAGCACCTGAATGAGGGATGAATTCATGTAAAAACACTTGTCTTATAGGAACAGTTACACTGAAGTCTTTTTTTTTTCCTTTCTTTGTGTAGGAAATGTGAATGAATTGTGATGTTTACTTTTGTATCATTTCTGCTTTTGATCTTTTAATTAAAAAAAAAAATATCCTTTACTTTTGGAAAAAATTCCTTGGATTCTTTTAATTTCACCAGGATACCCACCAGGACAGCAAGAGAGAGAACCTCAATTTAACATCTCATCCAAAGAACAGTACATCCTTACAGTACAGCACCTCCCTAATACCATAGTCAGGTGCCATCATTTATGGTATGACTCCATTCCTGATGTGAGACGAGAACCCACAACCTCCCAGACTAGAGGTGGATGTGTTACCAACTGAGTCACTCTGACACCTTTTGCGTTGCATTGCCACAGTGAGTAGTGCAGAGCTTTAAATAGTGCACTTTGTCTTTATCAAGCAATAAAAAAATAATTAGCATTTCTAAGAAGCTTGTGAGTGTGCCAATTCTGGTACATTAATTGTGCATTGCTGGTACAGTGGAGATAAACAGAGTGCAATGCTCTTATTACAGTTTCTGCCAGGAGTGTGCTGCAGAAAACTGCAGGAACACAATGTAATCCAATGGCAATTACTCTGATTTGTCCTTTGAGTGTACTGTTGTCACAGATGTGGGATGCAGGATTCTTTTTATCTACCGTCCACCCGGGGGTGAGAAGCAATTTCTGCAGGAAATCGCAGACTTCATTGTCAGCATGGTATTGGAGTCCCCCAGATTGATGGTTCTAGGTGATTTCAATGTCTGGGTCAGCAACAAACTCTCACAGCTGGTCAGGACTTCCTCTGACTTATGAATTCATTGGGTCTCACACAGGTGATTGCCTCTGCAACACATAACTGTGGTCACTCATTGGACCTGGTCTTTCTACTGGGTATGAAGATCTCCGATATAGTGGTGGAGCCAGTTAGGTGGTCTGACCATCACACTACAAGACTCAATTTCTGAGCTCCCCCAATAGACCTACCCCTGTGGAGATGGTCCAGTACCGTCCTTTGAGGAGTTTGACCCTTGATGATCTGATAATGGTGCTGGATCTATCGGGATTACTGAATGCAAGCATGGGTCCTGTGACAAAGGTACCCCCCAACACACATCTTTTTAATGGCTAGTAAAAAGGGTTATGAGTATGTACATTGGTTTCTGTTTTTCTTTGTTTTTCTCTTTCTTTCTACCCCCCAAGTCTGTTGTGCAACAGCACTTTCTCTGTGAACATTTTCTCTTCATGTCTTTCTATCTCAAACACAGTGGGCTGGCCACCTACTGTGTACGCTTAGCCCGTTTTTTCTTTCTTCACTCTCTTTCTTACAAACCCAGACTTTGTGCAAACACATAAAGATAGCCCTAGCTATGTCAGTGCAGAAAAGCATTAGATGAAGTCAAATAAAGGTGCTGTACCTAAGCGCAATGGGTGAGTGTACCTTGGTTCATTACACTTGCATTAGAGACCCCTCTGTCAGGAACATTATAAGCTAAGTTAAATTATATGTAAAGCTGATGCACTATCATGGAGAAAGGTGACAGCCATTTATACGGCTTCAGAGACCATTTTTTGCAGCTCCAGGTAATTTGGTGGTCTGTTCCCCTCAGAGATTCGAGAGGGGCAACAGCCGTGGGTACCAGTGAAAGCATTTTTCTTTTGCTGGCCATTGAGCGAGGTTTATCTTCTAAATGAAATGCAAGTATCCTGAAGATAACTGAAGCCAAATGAAAGAGATGGTTAACTGACCTGCCCCTCCCTGATAAACTTCTTGTCTTTTTCTTACCGCAATATGCTAGTGGTCAGAGTCAGCAGTATACTGTCGGCTACTTAAGTGTAGGATTTAGTATTAAAATGCCACCAGTAGCTGACTGACTTGACAAAAGAGTTGCTTTAATGTCCTTTATTCCTGACATGTATATATTGTGAATATAGGTTAGGTATAGTTACCATTTAGGCAGTGTTTGTTCTTTTTCTCACTTTCATACTGAAATGAAGAGCCCTTGGAGTAGCAGCTCTGTAGCACAGTTCTCCAATCAGAATCCTCTACTTAGCAGGGTGCTCTTGGACTCCTATAGGGAGACAGCGGCATCTATTCTGTTATTTTTTTAGACACCCAGGATGTCTGTCATCCAACCTAGGGGTGGAGTATAGGTCTAATGTAGCCCCTTCTGTTTTAATGAAGGACATGAGCAATGAAAACATAAGATTCCTTGCAGTGCAACCCCAGCACTGCTGAATATTGTTATGTGTCTGGCTTATAATAGAATATAATAATGCAAATGTTAAGAATAAATGAGTGTTTCATGTAAATAATTGTTTACTGGAGGTGTGACTTAAATTATGGGAGGAGTGAGCTGGCTATAAAAGGCTAGTCCAAAGAGGGCTAACGCAGATGCAGTTAAGGATTGCACCTGGTAAGAGCTCCCTGAGTTAGATCTCTGTGAGAGAGGTCAGGCACAAACCAATGTTGGGGAGTTAGCTGCTTTTACTTCCTAAGCTGTGCATTCTTGTATTACTTTTATTTTCTGTATTGGAAAAGTAATTGTTTTGGAACTGCTGTTCTTGAAGTATTTTTTCATTACTATTATTTTTTTTAATAAATCTAGACGCATCTGTTTGGTGTGTTGTACCTAACTAAATGTTGTTTGTGTGATCTGTTCTACCTCACACACAACAGGTCCAGACAATCTGCTGCTAGCCTATAATAGGGCTGTGCTGGAGGTTCTGGATTCCATTACTCCTGTCCATGTTCGTCCCCTCACCCTTCATGCTCGGTCTCCTTGGTTTGATGGGAATCTGAGGGATTTGCGGCTAGTGGGACAAAGGTTGGAGCGTCGTTGGTGAAAATTGGGCCTTGATGCTGACAGGCTTAGATTGATGGACTATTACAGGGAATATCAATCGGCTATCTCTCGTAAGAAGGCAGAGTTCCTCTCCAGGGAGATAGCCACAGCACAGAATCAATCAGCCCATCTCTTCTGAACTGTGGACAGACTGTGCAATCCAGTGAGTCTGCAGATCCAGAGAGCATTTTCTCAGGAAAAGTGTGATGAGTTTGCTTGGTTCTTTGCTGATAAGGTGGCTGACATCAGGTCCAAGATTCAGCTGGTTAGATCCAATGAGGGTCACAGCCGTTGGTGGGAGGTCACAGTTCCTCAGTTTGAATGATCTGACTTTGACCAGTTGGAGATCGTAGATGTCATGCAGATTGTCCAGTGTATGCAGCCAGCCTGCTGTGGTTTGGACCCAGGCCCAACCCGCCTCCCTGTGGGGTGTATTGAAGTCATCGGCCTGGTCCTAGCAGAGATTATCCCGTGTTTATCTGAGACAGGTGAGCTTCCGGACTCCCTGAAGGAGGAAGTGGTGATCCCCCTCCTTAAGAAACATTCTCTTGACCCAGATTGTCCTGCCAACTGCAGGCCAGTCTCTAACCTCCCCTTTGTGGGGAAGGTTATCAAGAAGGCAGTGACACTGCAGCTGGAGAATCACCTTACCATCCATGATATCTATGATCCTCTCCAGTCAGGATTCTGGAAGAGGCATAGCTCAGAGACTGCCCTTGCTCGGGTGCTCAGTGATCTCCTAATAGCGAGGGATCAGAAGAGCTGTTCTATCTTGGTTCTTCTGGATCTCTCTGTAGCATTTGACACTGTGGACCATGTGGTGCTGCTGGAGCTCCTGCAGATGATCTGTGGCCTGTCTAGTACAGTCCTCAGATGGTTCCATTCTTTTCTCACCTGCATTCTCTCTGACATGTGGGGTTCCGCAGGGCTCTGTGCTGTCACCCATGTTGTTCGCGATGTACATGCTGCCATTGGGAGACATTGTAAGGTGGTATGGGTTGGCTTTTCTCTGCTATGCAGATGATGCTCAACTCTACTTGTCCTTCGTGCCTGAGCAGGATAGTGTGGTCTCGGTGTTTAACAGCTGCCTCACCGAGATCCAGGACTGGATGAATGCCAGCTGGTTGAGGTTGACTCTGGACAAGACCGAGGTTCTGATAGTGGATCCAGGTCATCGGGTAGAGGGGACAGTGGCTGGCTCTACCTCTGGGCTTTGGCTTGGTGATAGCCAGCTGTTGACCTCTGAACCGGTGTGTAACCTGGGCATTATTCTTGATGATGGGCTGATGCTTCATTCTCAGGTAATGGTCATCATCATGTCCTCTTTTTACCATCTGAGGAATATCGCCCAGATTAAGCACCTTGTTCCACCGGGTCAAGGCAGGAGGTCCATGCCTTTGTGACCTTCCACCTTCACTGCTGTAACTCCCTGTAACTGAGGTTACCTGGGGTTGATATCTGCCGCTTGCAGTTGGTGCAGAACGCAGCAGCCAGGCTGTTGATGGGGCTTCCTCAGTCAGATCATGCCACACCTGTGTTCCATGGTCTGCACTGGCTGCCAGTTCAGTGGCAGATCACCTTTAAGGCTGGTTTGTTGACCTTCAAGGCCCTACATGGACAGGGGCTGAGTTACCTGCAAGAGCTCTTGCATCCCTACTGCCCCTGCCAAGTACTCCGCTCCACTGACGAGGGATTACTAGAGGTTTCCACAGTTTGTTTGAAGACATCTGGGGCCCGGGCTTTTTCATTTGTGGCCCCTACCCTGTGGAACTCTCTACATTATTGGGTACATGAGTGCCTGACCGTTCTTCAAAATTGCTGTAAAAACACATTTTTCCAGATTATTGATTTTTGCTTTAGGATTGCTGGATTAATTGCATGTTTTTATTAAGATATTTATTTTGTTTTTACTGTTTAAGCGCTATGATCAGTGTGAGTAGCACTTTATAAATAAAGCTGAATTGAACTGAATTGAAATTGTCATGCAGGAATGCGTGCCATGCTTATCACAGAACATTGCATTCTAACTGACTGCTGTCCATATCAGCTTTCATTTCATACATCTTCTACAGAATTTCTGGTACTGGTTCAATTGAAATTAGACCATTGTGTTTACACTTTTTATTGTTTAAGATATTGCAATTAGTTTTATTTATAACAATCAATTGAAGAACTGCATCTTTTAACATAAAAACTTTAACAAAATGTAAAGTTACACATACCCCATAATGCAAAGCATCATGGAAAGTATATGCAAATCACTATGAAAGAGTTTAGACTGGTTCCAAATGCCCTCTCACATGTTCAGCAAAGGCTGAAACCAGAAGACAAAGGCATGTGCTTTGTACTACACAGGACTCATCAGTGTGCCTCCTCTGTGATGAGGCACACTGATGAGTCCTGTGTAGGACAAAGCATATGCCTTTGTCTTCTCTTTTCAGCCTTTGCAGAACATGTGAGAGGGCATTTGAAACCACAGGCTCTTGCTTAAAACAGTACCAGTCTAAACTCTGTCATTGTGATTTGTATATGCTTTCCATAATGCTTTGCATTATGAGGATATGTGTAATTTTACATTCATATAAAACCTGGCTTTATTGCCAATACCCTTTCTGGGTAATCCTTGCCTCAATGCTTTTGTGTTGAGGTCCTTTGACTTTCAAATTAACAAAATGCCATGTAACTATCAATTACAGTATTAATGTACATTTCTGGGTCTCTCAGCACCACAGCATTCTGCTAGTGTTATTGTAATCATTTGTATTCAATTATATCCCTACCAGCCCTTTATGTAAGTAATACGCAACAACAGGGTGTCTTCCAACACACACCTGCTTAGGCATTATTCTCTGTTTAATGCATGGTCAGGTGACATCTCTCAGCCAATGACATTTCTAAATTTTTTCATGCCATTTTATGTATATTTCTATATCTATATCTATATCTATATCTATGTCTATGTCTATGTCTATATCTATATCTATATATATATATATATATATATATATATATATTCATGGCAAAAATCTCATTTAATGCATCAATTAGGGTTGTTCCACAGTGACAAAAGCCAGGAAATTCGGTGTCACGGTTGAAATTTACACTAGCCCGCCCACAACTGGCATTGGGGTGTGTGTTGGGGTCCCTCGGTCCTAACTCTCACCCCATCACATGTGTAAAGAAGCTGAGGTATAGGAGAATGGGGTGAGAGGATCGATGACCCCAATGCACACCCGATGTCGGTTGGGAGGCGGGCTGGGGATGCAAGGGGGAGCTTTCAACTCTAACACCGAATTTCATGGCTTTTGTTGCTGTGGAATAACCCTCACTGATGCATTAGACAGAGTTTTATGACATGAATTTCCCTTCTTTTTGAGAATGAGGACTATAAATAGTGAATAGAATGCGGTGGTGGGAGCGCGGGCTCTTCGGGCCCCGCGCTTCCACCACGTGATGTCTTGTGACATAATAATGGTAACTGCAACACAAACATAAGCACTAATGGTTATGCGGATGGTGAAGCAAATGTAAATGGTAACGCAAACGTCAATAGAAACACAAGTGCAAAGTGACGCCAAAGCTAACAGTGATGCAAACGGAGACACAAGCGTGTATGGAAATGCAACTGGTAATGCGCACGGTCATGGTACCACTATGGTAAATGCAAATGTTAACTGTTACAGCAACAATAATGGCAAAGGGAACAGAAACTGAAAGGTAAACGCAAGCACGTATGGAAACGCAAAGTGTAACGTGCAAGGTCACAGTACCACAACTGCAAATGCAAATGGTGATGCTAAGAGCAAAAACAACAGCAAATGAAACAGGAATGCAAAGGCAAATGCAAGTGTGTACAGAAACACAAAGTGTAACACGCACGGTCTCGGTACTGCAATTGGAAATGCAAATGGTAATGGTAACAGCTAAAATAACACCAAAGGAAACAGAAACGGAAATTCGAATGCAAGTGCATACAGAAACGCAAACCGTTACATGCATGGTCATGGTACCACAATTGTAAATGCAAATGGTAACAGTAACAGCAACAATAATGCCAAAGGAAACAGAAACGCGAACACAAGCGCGTACAGAAACGCAAACCATAACATGCTCGGTGACGGTACCACAATTGTAAATGCTAATGGTAATGGTAACAGTAACAATAACTCCAAAGAAAACAGAAACGCAAATGCAATCACAAGCGCATAAGGAAATGCAAACCGTGATGCGCACGGTGACGGTATGGCAATTGGAAACACAAATGGTAACATTAACAGCAGAAATAATGGCAAAATAAACAGAAATGGAAATGTGAATGCAAGTGCATACACAAACGAGAACACAAAGGGTAACGCACACGGTGGTGTACATGTGAACGGTAAGGCAAATGGGTACAGAAACACAAGTGGGAATGGTAAGGGTAACAGTAACAGAAGTGCACACCCTGTATTTGCCCAACAGCTGCATAGAGAAACACAGTGTGTAGAAAGAATGTATGCATAATAATGAGCCTCAGAGCAGAAAATGAGATGTTGGAATACTAAATTGCTGATATTTCAGGAACCGTATGACGTGAAAAAAAAAATTTAAATTTCACATGACTCATGAGTTTCCGGGCTAGGTTTTCACTGAATGCTTAGCCCAGAGGGATATGCATTGTCATGATGAAAATTCCGTATCTAGCACCATTTCTGAGAAACGAGCCCTGAAAGTCGGGGGGTACGCCACCATGTTAGTCTATGGGGAAAAACATCAACTTCAGAGCACTGTAACTTGGCATCCATGCAATATTTTTTCACCAAGCCACCAAAAGGTACATTTGTGAGATGTTGGCTGCCTTCCCTTCAAATTTCAGCTCAAAAGGCCAAACTGTTTTTTTGCAGCAGGGTGGGAAAGAATTCCTGTCATTTTGGCTGTAGTCTGGAAAAGTAGTGTCGCAATTTGCAAAAGCTTTTGCAAAAATTTGCGAAAGTGTCGCAGGTGCGACACTACTTTGTGACACTACTTTTTCCAGAAATTTGAAAAACATATTTCTGGGGTGTTTAATCCCAAAATAAAGACATGGCTAGCATCCTGAGGGTCCGACTAGGTGAACACAAAAATAATTGTGTTCCTAGAGGATCCCAATTTTAAATGCCAAGCATTTTTCTGATCAGTAACTGAAAACAAAATGGTGGATTTGTGACACTACTAGGGCCATTTGCGTCACTAAAAAGTGCATTTGCTAAAGTGTTGAACTTTTTGTTAACTTTTCCCATTGACTTATAATGGGAACTTGTTTTTTGAATAACTTATGAACCGTTTAATATTTTTTCACAAAATCTTCAAAAGGTACAACAGGGACCAGGGCTGCACGTTCACTGAAGTTTTTGGACCAGTCACACAAACTGTGCGACCTGTAGGCATGAGCAAAGAATGCACAAAAAAGTGTAACTTCACACGTGGATGTCGCTTAATAACTCCGCAGCTGTATATCCAACCAGTACGAAAGTTGTCAGATCCCAAGCCCAACCAAGCATACCAAATTTCAGGCAAATTTGTTGAACGGTGGCAAAGTTATTAAGGTGCAAAATTTCACCCTTTAACCTTAAAAGTGCTACTCAACCCTAACTATGGTAGCACTACTGTGCTACCATAATACATATATATATATATATATATATATGTATACAGTACATATTTATTGATTTATTTATGTCTTTGGTGATTGGGTAGGTGCACTGATTCAGAGGACTGTTTTCAGTCATGACCCGAGCCACAAGGAGGCAAAAAATTAGGTACAGGTACAAACAGTCAATTACAAGATACAATACGTGCACACCCAACAGCTGGTGGTGAGGGTGGAGAGAGAGAACAGTGATAATGCAATAACAATGTGCAGACATGGTAGACAGGTAATACTACATTAGTATGTACATAACCATAGCCAAAATACAGACGGTGCAAAACACAAACAGTAATGGTATACAAGCACATGGTCCAATTCAAGTACAAGTGAGAAAACACAGTCACTGTAATAAAAATTCTAATCGGAAAACAATCACAGTTCATAATATCAAAGGGGAAAGACAGAAGGAAAGGGGGGCAGGGGCAGGAAGAGAGAGGTGAGAAAAGGGGCAGGAGGGGGGTATAAGTGCTGTAGGGCATCAGGTGAAAGTCTGAGTGCTATTAGAGCATGGTCGAGTTGTAGACCCTAGCACTGCTGTACAGAACAATGACATTTTGCAACAGTGAGGCGCCAGGTCTTCAGGTTATGTTTAAAAGCTAGGTGGGAGGGGGACGCATGAACAGATGGGGGGAGCTTGTTCCATAGGGAGGGTGCTGTGACTGCGTAAGCTCAGGTTCCCATGGTGGTGGAAGCACAGGACACTTCTAGCGGGGAGACTGAGCATGCCCTGAGATTCATATGGACCACTCCACCTGTCAAGACGAGTGAGTAAGGGGACATATGTTAATTCCTGAGGTAGTTGTCTTCCAGACAGTCCATCACATAGTCAAAGTGACCTTGTAGGGTAAGATACCCAAGTCGCTGGTAGAGTGAGCAGTGGTATGAGCGATAAGGGGCTTAATGGACAAAACGACAGATAGAGTTATATATATCGACTTTTGCTGCTTGTGCAGGGTGGTGGATAGGTGCGAGTAAACTGGGAACCAGTAGTCAAGGAGGGGAACTAGGTTACCATGTGCAATGGCCAGGCACACTTTGGCAGATAGGTAATGTTTGTGGCTGTATGCAGTGCCTAGCTTCTGGTGGATCCTGCACACCATATGGTTGACATGTTCTGAGAAAGAGAGAGAGGGGTCATGGGTAACACCTAGATATTTGAAGGATGTGACGATTTCAAGGGGAGGACCAGCAGGGGTGAGAACTAGGAGGAAGGAATTGGCTTTGGTGGCTTTGGATAGGAAGGGTTTGGAACCAAACAGCATGAATTTAGTCTTTTTTCCATTGACTAGGAGCTTGTTTGAAAGGAACCAATGATGGGCGGATGCAAAGTTTTGTGTGAGGGTGGATAAGATTGAGTCAATAGATTTGTCACTATGATAGATGGCCAAATCGTCAGCTTAGAGAAGAGCTTTACAGTTGAGGCTGTCATTGGGGAGTGTATTAAGAAACATGGAAAAGAGCAGTGGTCCAAGAATGGAGCCCTGGGGAACTCCAGTGAGTACAGGAAGGGGAGCAGAGGAAGCCTTGCTGATGATAACTGACTGAGTCCTGTTTGATAGATAGCTGCAGAACCAGGCAGTAGGTCCTAGAGAGCAGCCAAAGCAAAGCAGGATTGAGTGGAGGAGTTAGTGGTCAACCAGGTCAAATGCTTTTGACAGATCAATGAAGATCACTCCTGTGGGTTTGCCCTGGTCCATGCTTCTTAGTACATGATCAGTAAAGAAGGCCAGGACAGAGGAGGTACTATGTTGCTTACAGAAGCCATGTTGAAGGGGGCATAGGAGGCTGTACTTTTCTAGGTGCTCTGTTAGCTGAGAGTGTATGGATTTTTCAAGCAGCTTGCTCAGGTGGTTGAGGAGGGAGATGGGTCGATAGTTGTCGGAGGAGAGGGGATCGCCAGCTTTGAAGATCAGTACAACACTAGCATGTTTCCAGGAGTCGGGTACAGCAGCAGTGGTAAGGGTAAGACTGAGGATGAAAGTGAGTGGTTTTATGATTGCAGGAGAGATGAGTTTTAGAAATGCAGGGTACAAGCCATCGCTGCCAGCTTCCTTTGGCTGGTAGGGATTTTTGTAGCTTGGCAGTGTCCGTATGCCTAATGGTCCTAAAGTAGAAAGGAGGGGGCAGGGTGGTGGTTGAGGAGGAGGGTGAGTTGTTTGGTTGGCGGTTTCGGGCAGGTGAGGACTGGGCGGGGAGCTTGCTGAGATAGTGGGATAAGTCTGTGAATTTTAAGTTGAAAGCATTTGCAATATCAGTTGGGTATGAGATGAGGCCAGATGGGGATAAGATCTGCATCATCTGCCTGCTATATTTTGGGGTTTAGGACAGAACCAATGGAGGCCCAGAAATGTTGCGAGTTACTAAGGTTGTTGATTTGTTGATTTAGATAATATTTACACTTTAGTGAGTTGGCTGTCTGCTTGCTGGAGTTGAGCAGCTGTCTGTATACATTCCAGAGTTGGGAGAAGGGGGATGCTTCGTATTCCTTCCACTTACAATCTCAGTCTTTCATTTGTGGAAGCAGTTTCTTGAATAGCCAGTGGGTACAACCTCTTCTAATCCTTCTAGTGTTGAAGGGGAAGTGTGTATCCTGGATGTGAGTGAGAGTGGAGGTAAAGAGCGTGACTGCCTGAGACATGTTGTTGTGGCAGTAGAGGGCAGACCAGTTTGCTGCCCAGACCTCTCTGTGGACGGGTACTGGGTCTTGATGGTCAAACATTCTGAATTTTAGGAGCTTATATGGAGGGTAGCTCATTTTGAAAGACAGTATGGCATAGATTGGGGTGTGATTGCTGACTGAGTCAGCCATTGTGCCAATCTGGAGGACCAAGTCAGCACAGTTTGTGGCCACCCAATCAATGAGGTAGTGGCTGAGTGAGTGGGCATTGTGCCTGGTGGGAAGGAGATAGTTTTTCCAGATTGTGTTCCTTTAGCATGCTAGCATAATCTGGAGCATGGTCATCCAGACAGTTTAGGTTGAAGTCGCCAATTGTGATCAAATCATGTGAGGGGGTTGCACCCCCTATGCCATCCAGGAAGTTGGATAGCCCTGTGATGCCTCCTGAAGGTGGGTTGTAATAGCAGTCAATATGGATTTTCTTAGATGCACCTAGGGTTAATTTGGTGAGGAGCAATTCACTTGGGGAGGAGGGGGTTGAGCAGCTGGTGGTGGTGACAGTAATCTGCTCCTGCACATACAGTGTGACACCCCCAATCCTCTTTCTGCCTGGCCTGTCCTGGCGCAGGAGTGAGTGCCTTTTGTAATTGTAAATGGGAGTCTGGTTGCATGGGCTTTGACCAGGTTTTGGAGAGGCCTAAGACTTGTGGCTTGTATAGCACTACCCATGCCTCAAGATTGGGGAGCTTAGATGGGAGGCTGCAAATATTTATGTGGACCACTTTCAGCCCAAGGTGTTTTAACCAATTGGCATCGCTGTGGCCGGTGTGGATGTTCCCTGGGCCAGGATTACTTTCTATGTCTCCAGAGAGGAGAATAAATGTAAGGAGAGGGCAGTCCAGGCGGTGACAAAGGGGGGGAATGGAGGGTGAGGGAGTGCATGAATAGGCTGAGGAGTCAGCGTTCATTGTCAGTCAACAGTGCCAGGATGATTTCACTGGTGAGGGTGAGTTCAGGTCCATTTATGTGGATTTTAGTGTCTGAATTTACATATGGGGTGGGTGGGCAGGGCTTTGGCTGATCAGTGGCTAGTATTAATGCACATAGGTCAGCTGCAAGTAGCAGGGTGGGCAAGGAGGCCGACATTAGAAGGGGAAGTGCAAACACATGTATATTTTGTATGTGTTAGTGCTGAAAGGTGGTGTTATCTTCGTCTCAAGGTAGAGGAAGATCTGGCAAGAGGAGCAAGTCAGTTGTTTCTGAGTCCCTTGGATGTCAGTCAGAGGCTTAACTGGGTTGCTAACTAGGGGGCTGCTTTGGTGGCTAGTAGAGAGGCAGCAAACAGGGTGGCTAGAGCTACAGGTCAGGGGATCTGCCAGCAGCACAAATGAGAGGGGGCCTATAGTTGACAGTGAAAAATCCTCTTACTTCATTCTCACTGCAGAGATCATTAAGGTCCCTCTAGTGGCAGATCTTTATAATCTGCAAATGGGAAACTGGAAAAACAAACAAACAAAAAAACAGAGATTACAGGAGTGCCGGGCGCTGCAAGTTCAGTTATACAGAAGCACCTGGCACTGCAGATAAAGAAAACAGAGTCAGTAGCTGTGCCAAGCACTAGAAATGCAGGGTAGAGCTGAGTCCAATAGAGAAGCAGTAGGGGCCTGTAGCAGCCAAATGAGGACAAGAAACAGCGATAGAAGGACCAATCAAATTACAAGCTGAGTGGTCTTAGTGCTGGCAAAGCATACCTGAGCAGTAGCTGGGGAGCGGGCAGATTGGTGAGGAGGATGCGACTGGCCAAGGGCAGTCCCAGAGCCACAATCTCAGGGGAGGGGCCTGCTCAAGGCTCAAGCTGGAAAGAAAGCAAGGAAAGGCTCTAAGCACACATAATGATTCCAGTACAGAGGCCAGCTAAATCGGGGGTGCAGCACAAGAGACAAAAGGGAGGGAGAATGGGTGCCAAAAGGAGGCGAGCAGGATGGGAGAGGAGAAATTAGCAGTGGGGGTAGATTGGGCTTTTGTGCCAGTGGTGTCCAAGGGAAACAAGAGGCTGAGAGTATAGAGGTCTAGTGGGGGTGGGGGTGGGGGCAGAGACAGAGAAAAATAAGAGGCAGATAAATTAAAAGCTATGGCAGTAATCCAACAGTTTTCATAACAGGCTATTAAGTTTAACAGCTAACATTTGTATTAAACTTAAGTTATAACGAAAGCAGGTAGCAGCAACCAAAACAGTTATCTAGCACAGTCTACTAAGGCTATCAGCTAACATTTGTAATTAAACTAAAATTAAAACATCAGTAAAGATGCACAGCACAGAATAAAATCTGATTTTAGGCAAACTTTTCAAATTGGAAAGCACAGAGATTACAGGAGTGCCTGGCACTGCAAGTTCAGTTATACAGGAGCACCTGGCACTGCAGATACAGAAAACAAAGTCAGTAGGAGCGCCAAGTGCTAGAAATACAGGGTAGAGCTGAATCCAATAGAGAAGCAGTAGGGGTCTGTAGCAGCCAAAGGAGGACTAGAAACAGTCATAGAAGGACCAATCAAATTACATGCCGAGTGGTCCAAGTGCTGGCAATGTGTACCTGAGCAGCAGCTGGGGAGTGGGCAGACTGGCGACGAGGATGTGGCCGGCCAAGGGCAGTGCCAGAGCCACAATCTTGGTGGAGGACCCCAGTCAAGGCTCGAGCTGATCAGCAGCTGGGAGCGGGCAGATTGGCAAGGAAGATGCGGCTGACCAAGGACAGTGCCAGAGCCACAATCTCGGTGGAGGAGCCCGCTCAAGGCTTGAGCTGAGCAGCAGCTGGGGAGTGGGCAGATTGGCGAGAAGGATGAGGCCAGCCAAGGGCAGTGCCAGAGCCACAATTTCAGTGGAGAAGCCTGCTCAAGGCTCGAGCTAAGAAGTAGGTGGGGAGTGGGCAGATTGGAGAGAAGGATGCAGCCGGCCAAGGGCAGTGCCAGAGCCACAATCTCAGTGGAGGAGCCTGCTCAAGGCTCGAGTTGAGTAGCAGCTGGGGAGCGGGCAGATTGGAGAGGAGAATGTGGCTGGCCAAGGGCAGTGCCAGACCTACAATCTCGGTGAAGGAGCCTGCTCAAGGCTTGACCTGGAAAGAAAGCAAAGAAAGGCATATATATATTACGGTAGCACGGTAGTGCTACCATAGTTAGGGCTGAGGAGCCCTTTTAAGGTTAAAGGGGTCAAACTTTACACCTTAATAACGTTGCGACCGTTCAACGGATTTGCCTGAAATTTGGAATGCATGATCCATAGGGCTATGGAACTTGCAACAAAAAATCTGTATCTCGCATCGTTTTCGAGATACGAGCCCCGAAAGGCACGGCGTATGCCACCATGTTAGTCTACGGGAAAAAATGCCAACTTCAGAGTACCGTAACTTTGCAGCCATGCAATATTTTTTCACCAAACTACCAAAAGGCACATCTGTGAGATGTTGGCTGCATTCTCTCCAAATTTCAGGCCAAAGACCTAACCATTCTTTTACAGCAAGGTGGCAAAGAACTCCTGTCATTTTGGCCATTGTGTTGCAAAGTACTTTCATGATTTGCGAAAGTGTCATGAGCACGAAAGTACTTTGCGAAAGTACTTTTTCCAGAACTTTGAAAAACATATTTCTGGGGTGTTTAACCCCAAAATAAAGACATGGCTAGCATCCTCAGGCTCTGACTAGGTGAACACAAAAAGAATTGTGTCCCTAGATAGTCCCAATTTTAAATGCCAGGCATTTTTCTGATCACCAACTGAAAACAAAATGGTGGATTTGCGAAAGTACTAGGGCCGTCTGTGACAGTAAAAAGTGCATTTGCGAAAGTGTCGAACTTTTTGTAAACTTTTCCCGTTGACTTACAATGGGAACTTGTTTTTTGAATAATTTTTGAATCGTTCAATATTTTTTCACAAACTCTTCAAAAGGCACATCGGGCACCCCGGCCACATGTCCCCTAAAGATTTTGGACCACTCATGCAAACTTTGTGACCTGTAGGCACAAGCAAAGAATTCACCATATAGCGTAAACGCGTGTACAGATCACTTAACATTTCCATTTTAAATACCGCTGCCATCACTGTTTGCATTACCAGTTGCATTTTTGTACATGCTTCAATGTCCATTTGCATCATTGTTCACGTCAGCGTCACTTTGCGCTTGCGTTTCTATTAATGTTTCCTTTACCATTTATGTTTGCATTCCCATGTGTGCCACTGTTGGAGCTTCTGTTTGCATTGCTGTTCCTGTTACTATGTCAGAAGACATCATGTGATGGGAATGCAGGATCCAAAGGGCCCCGCGTTCCTGTCGTCACATTACATTCACTATTTCTCGTCATCATTCTAAAAAAGAAGGAAAATTAGAGGCAAAAAACTCCATTTAATGCATCAGTTAGGGTTGTTCCACAGCAACAAAAGCGAGGGAAATTCGTGTCAGGGCTGAAAAACCTCCTTGACCACTTGACAGCCCACCCCCAACCGCATCATGGTGCGCCATGGGGTCGTTGGTCCTAACTCTCATCCCATTTTCCTACACCTCAGATTATTTACACATGTGATGGGTGGAGTTAGGGCTGACGACCCATGGCGCACCATGATGCCGGTTGGGGTGGGCTGTGGGAGTCCAAGGGGGGGTTTTCAACCCTAACACCGAATTTCCTCGCCTTTGTCGCTGTGGAACAACCCTAACTGATGCATTAAATGGATTTTTTGCCATATGTATATCTGTGTGTCTATATATATATATTTATATATATATATAAATAGATAGATAGATAGATAGATAGATAGATAGATAGCTATATTAGAAAAACTAAAAGAAAAATAAACTGTAGTGACTTAATTAATGTTATACTCCAAAAAGTTCTGTGTGTCTGTGTTCAACAGGAAGAAAACTGCAAAGTGGTTAAAATGACACCATGCTACTAAAGAGCTGCTGAAACCTTAAAGGAGAAATGCATGAATTCTGTAAGTCATTTTTCCAGCTTTAGCTGTTTTTAACAACTGGTTCTAGTTCAGTTATTGTTCTATACCTACAAGCCTTTTTGTAACCACAGTGGGCTTGATATTTCTGATATACACTCTGGTGGTAAATACCATTTTAGAACTTTATGATGTAGTTTATGCCTCTTCCAGTCACAGAGTTTTTCTACAGCAGAACATGGATGCATTGTGTCAACAATGGAAGAGCAGAGCAAGGACATAATACGCATTGTACAGTTCTAAAATGATCCTTACCGGCTGTGTGTAAATCTGAAACAGTCACTGGGATGAATAAACAGCCTGTATACATCAAACAGTAACAGAATTTGAACCAGTACTGAAAAATAAGCTTATACTGAGGAAAATGACTTGCAGGTTCATTGCAGTTCCCCTGTATCTAATTAGTAGCATGAAAAATAGTGGACAGAAAATGTTCATTTTGAAAAGTAGCCAGTTGTTACTCTCTCTCTCTCTCTTTCTGACATATTTTTCTTTTTCAATTTGCCCATTAGAAGCTTTTCTACCTAATAGTAATAGCTATGACAGGCTCTAAGATGCCGGTGCGACAAAAAAAAAAAATTGACCTGCATCACAATGCCAGACAGCGATTTGCAGTTGGCATGAAGCCGCACACATCGGTGTTTGTTTTTTCTTCAGGTGGTTCACCCCCTGAACCACCTGCAAGGAGGGCTCTGCCCCCTGCACCCCCGTACTTTAGGATTCTAACTTCATTTTGGAGTTAGTTCTGGGAGGGGGTACTGGTCAGGGGATGGGGTTGCCCAGTCCCAGTGGCACTTCTATGGTGACATGTTGCTGTTGTTGATATCAACGCATGTGGCCGTAGAAATGTTGCTGTTCAGGGGGCATACTGCTATGATGCGAGGAACAATACTTTATGTGAAGGCTGACATATCTTGCTCTGTTCCTCTTCATACTTCATCAGCACTGTGAACTCACTTGTGTATTTGGAAATCAAGAGTGACAGATATGACAGGAACTGATATGCTATTCTTGGTCATCTGCAATGTCACAGACCATGAGGTCATAGGACTGATGATGTACAGTATGAGTAGAAATATAACTACCAACATAAAGCCTCCAGGTAAATCAATATTCTGTACATGACAAGAAGTATTGTTGGGTAGGAAATCTTTCTAACTAGCGAAAGGGAAGATAACGTGAAATACTTCAGTTATAAGAAGAAATACTTCACTACTTTTAATAGTTAATATTCATTTCAAGCAGTGCACTAGCTCTTTACTAACATTTAATATTTAGACACATTTCAGCACATTATTTTGTATGTCTGCTGTGACATTTGTAGTACTGGTAAAATCAAAATTGTGTTTTACCCTGAAGAAGACTGATGGTTGAGATATTGACTCTGACTTTCTGTTCTATTTCAAGCATGAAGGGAATGAGCCAATGTTATCTGTAAAAAGTCTGAAAAAAATATCTACACAACATGGAGCTTGTTGATTCTTCAAATACTACTTCTGATAAAATTCTGCTCAGTTACAGAAATTCCACCTTATTTCCATGGAACTGCAACAGAAGTGAAATTCCAAAATTATGTGAGTGGTATTTAAACCACAGATTAGTAATTCAAGGTTCTATAAATTGTGGCATAATGTTTTGTGATTTACATAAGTCTCAGATTATTTTTCCACAAACTGCACAAAATAAATCCACATTTTTATAAGCTGTGGAAAACTAATTTGCAGTTTACATTAAGACCAACCGAATTCCATAGAAGTTACCAAACAATTCCATAAAGCTACTTGGAAGTGGAATTAGCATTCCATCTAAGTTTCATCAATGGAATTTCCACATTCCACACAACTCTAAAATGAAATTCTGATTATATTTCACATATTTTATGTGTTTGTGTCCCTCCTTATTTCATTACTAAGGACAGTCACTTGAAAATAGGATCCTTGCCCTCCAGTCATTATCTGCTCCTGCTTTCCTTCTCTACATGGAGCCCACCAGGATGCAACACAATACTGCAACATTCAGCTGGAGAGTTACAACAGGAAACAAGGCAAATTCAATGGAAGTTATTCCCTTTGGTCATGTAATAATCTACATATGGGCTACTCTGTTTATGAATCAACACTGGCTTTCATGGAAATGTAATTATTGATTGATTGACTGATTGCTTGATTTACTACGTTATTTATAGGTTTTTCAGGAAAGCCTACAGAGCTGAGAATAGCTTAGATTCTAGAGGCACCCTGGTAAAATAATTATGATGTCACAATCTTAAAATTATGATGCCATGTATGAAAAAAAACAGGGGCAGATAAAGCCCAAAGGACAATGATCCTACCGTTTCCATAACAATATCCTTAGTAATAAAGAAATGACTACAAACAGGCAAGTCAGGAAATACAAGAAACGTGTGTAATTTATAAAGTTTCTCCAGAAACATCACAGATCTTGGTTAAAGCAGCAGTATTTGTTAGCTGAAAAAAAGTCCTCATAAAGTGCTTCAGTATAAATGTATTTCTGACAAAATATTATATCCATTTTTCTTTTCATTGTATTTTACTCCTGAACTGAGAAATGGAGTTTCGAAATTTTCATAAATCCCTGTTCTCTGTCTAAGCCCACTATGAATAAATTATTAGTGCTGTGCAGAATTTTCAAATTCTGGTGGACTGAAATGCTATGGAATTTTCACAATTCTGCCAAATTTCAGCAGAAATGGAATGATGGACTTATGTGGCAGAAAATAGAGGGGGGATGGCTCAGGGGTAATGTAAGGAATTTTTCTTTCACGGAGAGATTGGTGGATGCATGGAACCGCCTTCCTGGGGAGGGTGTTGGGTCTAAAACAGTGGAGGAATTCAAATATGCATGGGACAGACATAAGGCAATTGTAGTGAGGGGTGGCAGGAAGTAAGCTGTTGGTTAACTAGAATCTGCAGCTTATCCAATAGGTAGGGAAATGGGTAGACTGGATGGGCCAAGTGGTCCTTATCTGCCGTCAAACTCTATGTTTCTATGTTTCTATGAATGATTTTCTGCAGAAAAAATGCTGTTCTGTGGAATATTATTTCACAGATCACAGTAGGTAGAATTCCACAGAAGAACCAGTGAACTTCCAACAGAACTTCTGCCAGCAGAATGGTCATTCCATGCTAATTACAGCAGGGGAATTCTGCATTCCGCACAGCACTATAAATTATACACCTCAGTGTTGTGCTGTTTACCATCAAATACAGTACAGTATAATGTGGAACTCTATTATGCATGGAACTCCACACCTGGAATATGCTTGTTTTGCTGCAGTAGTGACATCATTATGTTGTTGTAATGCAGTAGTGATATCACTACTGCAGCACAACAACTTAGAATGTTACCACACAGCTGAGTTCCTCTATTCAGTTGAGCTGGAAGCTTTTTTTTTTAAAAAGTGAGCTTACAGAAACATTGCAAATGCAGACTCATAAGTTTGGTAATATTCAATATTTTTACCCCAAATTTTCAACACAGCCATTTCTTTACACCATCAGATGAATGTGACAGCTGTCATTTTTCAACTCCTGCCCAAAATGTGTTTTTGCATCCCAAAAGTTGGTTTCACAGTCCCTGTGTGAAATCACCTTTCTTGCTGGAGTTGAGGATTTCCACTGCACTTCTTCATCAGGCAGGGTCATAACAAAGCTATGTTGAAAATTTGGTGTACAAATATTACAAAACAATAGATTTCTCAGCCTACATTACATTTTGCTAATGCAAGCTCGTACTTTGGTAATTTTCAATAATTTTGCCCCAAATTCCTCGGTTGTGGCCCTATCAGCTCTACAGCTTGTTATACTGTACTTTCCTGATGTGCTTCACTGAGAAGTCATGTAAGTGTTTAAGCAAATTAGTCAACTCTTGGGTTCCAAATTCTGCAAGTTCTTCTCTAGTCAGATCAGACTGTTTAAAATCCAGACAACCAAACAATTTCAGAAACAACACAGAAAAAATGTGAAATTTATGCTCTTTTTTACGTTATTGCTGAATATTCAAAATTCTGCAACTGGGCATCAGCTGCAAAATTTATTTTTGACCAATTGTCTTTAATGGTGAAAGGAATAACCTTTTCCTCACTGCCTCTCTTAGAGAGTACAATGTGCCCTATGCATGATGCCAATGTGCGGTGCAAGCATACATGTAAATGCCATGCAACAGGGTTCCCACAGATTCCCAGTGGCATTCACCAAAGGTGCACTGATCAGGTACATACCAGATTCCCTGGCCCTGTGGGCAGGTACATGCCAGGGCTGTCTGGGGGAGAGACTGCGGTGTGCCCACTCTATGTGCCATTCACAAAGGTGAGTAGTACAGTACACAGGGCATAGGAGGGCACAGGGTATGACAAGGTGGACCCTGCTATAACTGCATTACATGCAGTGCACCCACAGATCCACTGCCAGGTCCAGGCATCATTGTCTATCCCCCACAACAGAATCCCTGCTCCTGATCTGCATGCCAGCCCACCCCTACCGCAGACACAGAAGAGCCCCTTCCCCATCTGTGTGAACTACCCCATCCATCTGAGCCCCATACCTGTATGTGTTATACCCCCCAGCATTGCATTTGCCCTGGTCCTGTATGCAAGCCTACCCCCCACAACACAGATGTCCCGCTCCATAATTATGACAACCCCCAACCAGAGCACCCTTGTAACTGACCCATCCCAGAACTGAAAAATCCCGACATACCCCCACCCCATCCCAGCCCCTTATACCACTCATTGGTGGTCAGGTGCCCCCACCCCCGCGACATCAACAGCACCACCCCTGGTCCCTGTACCTGTTAGTTGGTATGGTGGCTATGTATGGCTAGAGGCACATCCCTCTGCTCACCTTCTTGGCTGCAGGCTGTCCAACTGATGCTGGGAGCATGCCTCTATAAATAGGCAGCACACTCCCAGCAACACATACGGGGAAGGGACTCAGATGTGTGGGGGGTGGGGGGTTCACACAGACAGGGACAGGGCTCAGATGTGTGGGGGTGTCAGGCCACATGGGGATGGGCCTGCTATGTGTGTGTGTGTAGGACGGTTACTGCTGTATGCAGGATGTGCCACAGGGGCTGGTATCAGTGTGGGGGGGGTCCTTTGAACATCGGTGCATGGCCATGTGGGTCTGGATGCCTGTGGTAGCTATTCTTGCACCCAGACCCATACAGGTGATCCATTCTGGGACCCAAGATGGGCATCCAATTGAATGCCTGGCTGTGTCCACTACTCTGCCCCTAGCCACCCTGCACAGTTCTGTGCCCGAGGGGGGGGCAGGGCCATGGACCAGTGCCCTGCGGGTGCATGTGGTCATGAATACCGTGCACCCTGCACCTGTTCAGGGTCATGGTGCTACTCAGGCAGGGTATGCACCTGTGGTGCATACTTGCCACCCATTTGTGCATAGGGGTCAATGTTTGTGCATTTCTCCTCCTGTCTGTATTGACTTAGAAAGGCTGTCATAAATTGTCCCAGTTTTGCGTTGAGCTCCATCAACTGGAGTAGGCAGGTCCCTATGACATGTAGGATCTTCAATATTAGAAAGTAGAGATGGCGACTTTCCCAAAACTTTACTTTGTGAGAACTTCATTACCAGCTATGCATAGTGTGAAGTGATGGTTTGTTTAGCTCTTTCACCTGTTGAAGTCTTTGTTTAGTGGCACATCATCAGTGAAAGTGTCCACAAAGTGCCACTATGTGTAGTGTTTGCATGGAAAAGCAGCATTTCACCAGTAAACTGAGTGAAGTGTTGCTTGTCTTTTGTTCAAATAAAACCGTTTAAACAAGCATTTGTCAATGCTGAATGTTTGCTTGCTGGCATTGGCATTGGTAGTGTAGAAGTTACAGAGCTGCACAATAGGAATGGCAGTGAAGTATTGAACTGAAGCCAACCCCACCACCACCCTGCAGAGAGTGACAGGCATTGGGGTGTGCCTTTGGGTCGTCAGGCATAACGACCACGCCATTTCACCACACCCCACCCTGCAGACACTGACAAGTGCCATGGTGTGCCTTGGGGTCTTTGGCCCTTATGCGCACCCCATTCCATCAGGAAATACAGTGAGATGGGTGTGGTATAGGAGAATGGGGTGAAGTCTCGGCCCGAAGAGTCCGAGGCACACCTTGATGCCTCTCACTGGCTGCAGGGTGTGGGTGGGGGTGGAATGGTATGAGCATGACAGGCAAGAATCCCAAGTCACACCCTGATGCCTGTCATTCTCTACAGGGTAGGGCGTTATGGACCGGAACCCTAACGCCTCAGGCATTCATTGGTATTTTCACTCCAAATTTTCAACACGCTTTTTGTGACCCCACCTCATGAACAGTGGCAATATCAGCTTGTTAGCAGAAAACTGCTTGGCAAAGAGAGCTATGGTATTTACAGCAGGTAGCAAAAACACATTCTGAACAGGATGTGAAAATGACAGTGGTACTGTTCATGGGGAGGTGTAAAAATGGCAATGTTGAAAATCTGCTGTGAAAATCTTAAAAAAACTGGTGAAGTCACGAGCATGCGTAGAAACTGTGCAACGCACACCCATAATGTAACTAGTTTGGGGAATTTTTTACAGCAGATTGTTAACACCGGCATTTTGGGACCTCCAATCATGAACAGTGTCAGTGTGATTTTCTTTATCTGTCCCGAACAATAATTTCCCACAGCGACCATGCATTTCTGTGCTGAAAGTGTGAAAACACATTTCGGCCATGTTGTGGAAAATGGCAGCTGTACTGTTCCTAAGGAGGTGTGGAAAAATGCCACTGGTGAAAATCTGGACTGAAAATATTACAAATTCATGAACTTACGAGGGTGCATGGAAACTGCGCAATGCTCACTCATAACACAGTCATTATATGGAGTTTTGTCACCAAATTTTCAACATAGCCATTTTAAGACCTCTGCTCATGACCAGTGTCACTGTGATTTTCTTAATCTGTCCCAAACATTGTTTTCAGACACCGACTGTACCATTGTGCGCTACATAAAGTGGAAACACATTTTGGGCGAGATGAAAATGGTAGCTGTACTGCTCATAAGGAAGTGTGGTAAAATGGCACTGTTGAAAATCTGGTGTCAATATTATACATTCGCAAACTTGCTAGCGTATAGGAACTGCACAACGAGCGCCTCCTAAAACAGTCATTTTGGGAATTTTTCACCAAATTTTCAACATAGCCCTTTTAACACCTCTGCTCATGACCAGTGTCACTGTGATTTTCTTAATGTGTCCCGTACATTGATTTCGCACACTGACTGCACCATTGTGCACTACATGGGAAGAAGCACGTTGTGGGCGAGATGTGAAAATGACAACTGTATTGCTCATAAGGAGGTGTGGTAAAATGGCAATGTTGAAAATCTGGAGTGAAAATATTGAAAATTTGCGAACTTACGAGCGTGCATAGGAACTCTGCAACGCATGCTCGTAAAACTATCATTTTTAGGAATTTTTTAACCAAATTTTCAACATAGCCATTTTAAGACCTCTGCTCATGAATAGTGTCACTGTGATTTTCTTAATGTGTCCTGTACATTGATTTCGCACACCGACTGCGCCATTGTGCACTACATGGGCGGAAACACATTTTGGGTGAGATGTGAAAAATGACAGCTATACTGCTCATAAGGAGGTGTGGTAAAATGGCAATGTTGAAAATCTGAGTGAAAATATTAAAATTTCATGAACTTCTGACGTGCGTATAGCAACTGCTAACGCATGCTAAGTAAAACAGTAATTTTAGAATTTTTCCACCAAATTTTCAAAATAGGCTTTTGAGAGCCCACCTTATGAACACTGGCAGTGTCGTTTCATTAATCATTCTGGAAAGGTGATTTCGCACAGTGACTGCGAAATCACCCTTCGGGCGCGAGTAACGCCATGACAGTGAAAGCATTCATGAGAAGGGGTCCCAAAAACCCCATGTTGAAAATTTAGTGCAAAAATTCCAAAAAATGCCCGAGATATGCAGCAAAGTTGAAAAAACCCTATCTAATACATTATACAGCTTACTGGCATTTCCTCAGTTCGCGGTCGGCTTTGAAGAGTGCAGACGTGTTCCCGGTCCACCGAAAATCGTCGCACTGGACTCTGGAGGTAAGTATGGGGTGAGGTGGGGTGTGGGGAGGCAGGGTGCACAGTGGGTGGTGCGGTGGGGCAGGGAGACTGCGAGGGACCGCTTTTAATTTATAGGGTTTTTTGTTACTGAGACGACGCGGGACATTTGCCACTCTGAGGTGGGCTCCCAGCATGGCAGCTAGAAAGGCTGTTTGGGGGGGCTGGAGCCGATGGGGGATTGGGCACCCTGGTTAGCCATACGGGCTTGTGCCACGCTGGGGTGGGCTCCAAGCATGGCAGCTGTAAGGCTGTTTGGGGGGGTTGGAGCCGACGGGGGATTGGGCATCCCCGCCAGCCATATACGGGCTTGTGCCACACTGGGTGGGCCTTGGCATGGCAGCTGTAAGGCTGTTTGGGGTTGGAGCTGACGGGGATTGGGCACCCCTGCTGGCTGGCGATGGACATGTGCCACGCTGGGGTGGGCTCTCAGCGTGGCACCAGGAAAGCTTTTTTGGAGGTGGAGCTGACGGGGCATTGGGCACCCTGCCAGCTATACAGTATGTGCTTGGGGGGGAGCAAGTCAGCACGCAATATGTGTGCATGCGTGTTGGGGGGGAGCTCTGCTCACTGAAGCGGAACTCTCCCTTTCAACTGTATGCCACTGCATTTTTAGCTGTCATAGACAGCTGGAGCAGTGATTGGTGCACTGCGACCATGCCTGCAAACACACTGACTGAATTGGAAGAGGCTGACACACCTCTGGAAAACTCGGATCATGGCACTATGTTTCTTGCACATGCATGCAAGCAAACATAAAAACCTATAAGCCACCCCAACCCACCGTAAGAAACACTACCCAACACCCAGACTGTTTAGAGATACACACTCCCACCCCTCAGCTGTTTTGGTGAATGTTTTAAATAACATAATATCTCTTTTCTTCACCCATGCCATGTCTTTAAAACACCCCACTACTCATTGCACCCACCCTAATCTCTTTCCCTAATGTGCCATAAAAGTGTGATAACCCTCACCCTAACTGCCTTCTAGCACCTAGTCTGTCTCCAAGCACTCCCAACTAGTCATAAAGAAAGGAGGCACATAATTCTTCAAACTTGTAGAAAAGAAAACGGTACCATGCTGTGCAGTGCATCCTCACTCATTAGTGTCCTGCAACAGAACAAATAAACAGAATAAATAATGATGCCCTCACCTGTAGTAACATCTAAATGGCTGGCAAACAGAGTGCTGGCATTTGGGAGAGGGCTTGTTCCTCCTCCTGCATGTTGAAGAGTGCTACCAGAATCATATGATATTTATTTTCTGTCAGTGAAAGCACTGCTTAGACCCCTTTTTGTGATCTATGGGCTGTGTCCACTTCACAGTTAGGTTCTCATCCATCTTCATTTGTGGATTGTGTAACTGTGACTACTGCATAACATTTCAGGCTACAACATCATCCTTACATCCATATCCAAAACTGGTGACACTTTATTTTAAATGCCAGTTTTAATGTAACTATGGGGTAGGTAATCATTGATTACATGTAGCAGGGGTAATTACATTGTAGTTACAAGTTTGTTGCATGTAACTACATCACAATTACCATGCAGTTACAGTGTAGTTACTTAGTAACTACAGTGTAGTTAAAGGAACTTAGTGTTACTCCACAGCTTTGCATTATTTTAACTCTATTGTTTGGACACTGCTGGTTATGGGCATAAGCCAACTGCTTTGTGGATGCATAGTATCTTGCAAAAGTGGACAACCCTCATTTTGGAAACATCCTAACAACTTTGGATGCATATTTGCTTATGACCACTCTGGGGCTTTTGCACATTCTGCCCATGATGTGCTCATCCATCCTTCTCTTCCATGAACACTGCACAATTAAAACCATACACAGCTGATTTTGTTCCTGTGGTTCAACACTTGTGTGAAAGGGTCCCCTGACTTTTACAGGTCAAATGAAGAAGCACTGCAAATAAGTTTGCTGGACTATGTTTTTCCATTGCTGAGGTAGTGAACTCCCTAGTGTGTGTGGTACACCTCATCCCTGGAGCTATGCAGAGAAATACTGGCAGTGCCCTGTTGCCATAGCTGATGAATGAGGGGCATCTGAAACCCACAGCTAGCTGAGATATGTGGTAGTCCCTTGAAAGCTGACAGGACTGACTAGAGTCTTCGCTGTCATACCCAAGGATTCACTGAAGGGTAGTTTTAGGCAGCTCTCAGGAATCCGACAGCCCACTAGCAAACCACAGGATAAAGCGCACAGACCTCTGTCCCAGGAGAACAGATATGTACTCATTTTTAACCCCCCTCCCCCCTGCAAGACAGGCACAGAAACAGAGGCTGAAAAGTGCATCATTACTGCTGACATTTTGACAGTTCTCTGAGCCAGAGATTGCTCTTGAGATTTCAGAAGGCCTCCCTCCATAAATTCAAGGTCTTGGCCTGTTTCAATTTGAAGGCAATCGGTGTGACTATATATATATATATATATATATATATATATATAGATTTATATACACACACACACTTACAATGCTGTCTGCTGGCACCACTGAGATAGGAGTTCTGTTGTTTTAAATTATAAAAGACAAAACAAAAAATTCTATTTTATGAGAAAAAGAGAGCAACAGAAGCTGGCTACCAGAAGTACATCTCCTGATTTACTTACACTTGATTTTGCATCAGACAGCTAATGTTATTTGTTCTTGTACAGCTATAAACTAACCAGAATTTTGATTGTGTTTGTTATTGCAATCTGAAATTGAATTTCATGCCTGTGAGATGTGAGGGATGGATTACACTGCGGGGACACAGATGCTTGTCTATTAATCTACAGACCCTGGTCACAGCATGGAACACTGATTCACAGAAGTAACACTTAACACACGTATCTGGGTTTCTTGAATTACGTGATACCAATTGTTGTTTGTGAATGGAACCATCTCAGTGCTTAGCTCTGTTTAAGCCTTTAGCTGGAGTATGGATTAGCAAACTCAGTCAATAGTTTAGGTGCTGTCTGAAAACAGATGTTTTGTGTTGAGCTGGGTACCGAGCTGCTGCAACCAGTCTGTTCAGAGGGTGCTGCGATTGGTGACAAAAATAGGACTACTCGGGAAGGGTTGTGAACATTGGGATCTAGCAATGGCAGCCAAGATGAGGATGCCATTTGGCTTGTTGTACATGCAGCATACTGAAGTGAGTGAGTGGACCAGAAAGAGGGAAAGGAGAGAAAGAGATATAAAGATTTATAGAACCAGTTTTAAAGCCATCCCAGTGGTGTTTATTGCTGAGGCACTGGGCACGTCACCTCCTGCCATGCCAGCAACCCTAGTTTGGAAACAGATGTTGGTCCCTTGGGGGCTGTCCAGGGAGGAAGGAGTGAGCATCCCAAGGACAACTCTCCTCCCTTGGGGTGGTGGGACAAGACATCTCCCTCAGCAGTTTCCACCTAGTGGTTTTGCGTGGTAGTACAGCACAGAGTCAGGAAAGGTGACCCTCCCCTCGATGCTGGGGGCTGCATCTGTGAAGGCAGAGTGCGGTCAATGCATCATTGCACTTGACATGGGCCCAGGGTGAAAACCAAAGTGGAAAACTTCTGACTAGGGCAATATGGCAGACTGGTCCCTTGCAGGCCCTACACTGATGACTGGGCTCTCCCACTGTCCTCTAGTGGAGGACAACTGGGGACAGCAAGGTACGCTGGGTGATGGGACTGAGGGGACTGGTCCTGAGTGGGGCCAGGTCAGCAGTGAAATAAGTGAAACTATTAATAAAGAAATCAGTTTTAAGAAGTACTGTAAGTATCATGAAGCAAGGAGCACTTGCATATCCCTGTCAATGTAGCCACCAGGATGCTGGGACTACACACGGTGGTATAGCAGCAGAGGCAACATAGTAGTGTCCATATTATTCTGTGACCACAGTTTTGCAGTAGAGGCAATATGGTACAAAGGTAGTTGTTCTGGACACTGGAAAATCTGAACCATCTGGTACCCACCAGATAGCTGAGTTATCTGTAGCTGATGAGTAACCAATCCATTCAGATTTTGGATAATTGTATCTGATCTAATAAAATTAATTGACCCACCAGTATCAAAAACAATTGAGAAAAAGAAGTTTAAATCACCCTCTCCCCATAAATACAGTATGTGTATCTCTTCCAGACATCAAGAATAGCATTGGCTTATCATCACATTCCTCCCTTCACCACCAGTCTGGGCTTTGAGCATCTTTAAAGCTTGTATTCTAACCTACTTACAACCCCAGGCCCTTCTCACCATTCCTTGTCTACTCCCCATGACACCTACTTTAAATATCCTCAAAGCCCCTTACCCAGCTCTAGAGGGGTAGGGGCTTCCTGATATTCAAGCAGTCAGGTAAAGTTAAGGTGATCCCAACTCACAATTCAGATGCTCCTAGCAGCAACACACAGGGTCAGCCAGCACCATCTGTAGTTAAATTGGGACTTGGCAGCTGCTATTGTTTTACCAGTATCACTTTCTATGAATTAAGTTGTGTAGCACTAATGAGAATGATATTGCCTCATGAATCACTATAACTTCCAATATAGTTACAGATGGCGATGTCCACCACTGTACATTTCCTCCTTCCCTATAACTGATTGGACAGCATGTGACATCACCCACTCTGATGACAGACACAACCGTAGCAGTGTTTCAAGCCTGTGTGGGAGCCAGGAGTTTGGACTGCCTTTTCTTTTTCTACCTGATTCAAGCAGACTGCACTGGCCCAGGGAGCCCACCCCCACACACACACTATTATGGGGACAGTGGTGGGCTGTGAGGATGTTCAAGGTGTGCATTGCAGGTACTGGACAGGGGAGCAGGGAGAGCCTGGGTGGCAAGTGGGTGGGGGGACTATATCCAGGCCTAGATTGGGCCTTATCAGATAAAGGAGATAGTGGGGTGAAGGGGGGTCTTTTTTTTTTACTTGACATGCCCACCCACCTATTTTACTGCATTTTAAAATTAATAACTTAAATTATACATTTTTCTGTTGCTCCCTATTTCAGATTGAATCACTGCTTACCTTCCATTCATAAGTAGGTTGCTATTTGTATTTGCACAATCTGACACTCCCCATTTGAAATAATCATGAAGCATTCATGAACATCCATGAATTAATCTTGAACAGTTCATGAATTTGACTCATGAATGCTCATCAAGCATGTATCAAATTGTTCATGAATGTTCATGAATTATGCAGGACCATTAAATAGAGAATTATATATTGGGTTGTGTACTTAACGAAAATCTTACACCCCCTGAGGTGTTGGATGCTACATAAACCCCGAGAGCGAAGCTCGAGGGGTTTATTAAAGTATCCAACACTGAGGGAGTGTATAAAATTCGAGTTTTACAGACAACCCCATGTTTTATTTTATATAATTGCTGGGTATCCTTTTTTTGCCACAACAATTACATAAAATAAAAGTAGTTTCTATGCGACCGCGGACTGGTTAGGTTTCAGCATGGTCCGCGGTCGCAAGGGCCAGTAGAGGAAATGTTAACCTTTTTTCTTTTGTTGTTTTTTGTCTTATGTTTAAATTACCTCTCTTGAAGGACGTTAGCCCAGTGAATGTGTTGAATGTGTTTTAAAAAGCTTACTGTGCGCCAGGTCTGAGTGGTGGTGTGAAGTATCTCTCAGCAGCCGGCGTTGAAGCAGCGAAGAGCGAATGGCATGGAGAAGAGGATCACAGTTGGTGCATGCACAGAGTTAGGGAAACCAGGTTCGTGTTCGCTGTTATAACGGCAAAATTATAACCTGGTTTCCCAATGAGGAAAAAAGGAGACCCAGTAATTATATGGCACTTAAGAGTTCATGAATGTTTATGAACACAAAGGTTCATAAAGGTTAATGAAAGCTCATGAGACTCCTCCACTGAACTTTTATGTACACAGTCCATCAGTAGTTTTGATGACCAGAAATACTCTGGTTTTATAATATTGTTTAATTCAGAGGCAAACCTGTTTTAGTCTTATTTTCTAAAGATTTGTGCCCTTGTGTATGTGTCCCTGTTTTGCTCTGACACGTGATGGTATACGCAGTGCAAGTCACACCTCCCTGCCCTGTGCCTGTTTGCTGGGCTCGAAGATTGAGGGCCCCTGGTGTGTGGGGCTTGCCTGGGCACAAACCTCACTAGGGTATATGGTGAGTATGGTTTTGGTGCCTTCACCCAGAGTACACTATAGGCTAGATGGTGATTTGTGTTCTGTCCCTGGGATGCAGTTCCCGCCCAGTATCCACCTTAGAGCTTGCCCACCCACGCACTGGTATATTCAACAATGCACTTCCCCACATATATTTATCAACTCTATAGTACTGAAACTCAATGGCAGTCAATAACCACACCAGTTGTACCATAGAACACAGGTGTAATAGCCAGCAGCTCTGGTACCTGTGGGGGAAATATGGAATTACCAACCAAAACTGGGCTGGCAGTATAGCCTAGAGGTTAGAGGAACAAGGTGTGAACAAGCTTGATACATCCAGCAGACCAGACCTGAGTTTGATTCTAACAACCTCCACTTGCATACTGTGTGACTCTGAGCAAGTCACTTAACCGCCCAGTGCTCCCAGGTCGCTCCTGAAAACAGGAACTTGTGCCTAGTGGGCCTTACCCGGTTACCAAAGACTAAAATTAAAATAAAAATAAATTACCACAGCACAAGTTGATACATAGCTCTTCCAGGCTCTATTCCCCCAAACAGCATATACCCCACAATAGAACAGTTGGAACCAGTCACTATAGTTAAATATGGGGTAGCCCTTACAATAGGTGAAGTCTGGTGCAGGCTTGATGTAGTTGCCCGGGATCCTGGGTTGGAGATCAAGTTGGCCGTCTTTTGTTAAACAAACCCACCAAACAGGCCATGGGTCTGCATGCATGCATAGACTTTAAAACACCAAATTGTAATCCACTATGAAAGTAAAGTTACTGAGGTTTGAGTGCTTTAAAATGGCTCTATGATTTCAGTTCAAAAAGAAAAACGTTGACTGGCATTACCATTCCAGGCTCCATGATGACAGCGATTTGTGTTTTGTCTTCAGGGGGATTAGCCCACCGAACCCTACATGAGGGGGGCTCTGTCCCCTGCACCCCGTACTTTAGGATTCTAACTCCAGGTCGGAGTTAGTTTGAGGAGGAGTGCAGGTTGGGGGAAGGTTTGCCCTATCCAAGTGGCACTTCTACGGCGACATGGCACTGTTGTCAGTATCGACACGTCACCATAGAAATGTTGCTGTTCAGGGGGCATACTCTTTAAAATAAGGTAAAGGCTGATAAAAATGCAATTTAGAGTGATGAACTTAGCTGTTACAATTTGGTGTCTACACCCCAACCAGAGTTCAATCCTCTTCCAGTGCTAAAGGTGATGATCCTCTGCTGAGAAAATCTGCCTGGGCAGTCTCCTTGGACTCCTGGTGGCATAAGAACAGAAGAATGCAGGCTGGCAGGGAAAATCTCTCCTGGTGCAGACAAACAGAAAAACAGTTCTCGGGCTTACACTTCATTCTGGTGCCCTGACACAACTTACAACCAAAACTAGCCTGCTTTATGCCACAGCTTGTAGCCAAAATATTATATAATACAGTTATCAGAATGGCTGCTCTCACAGCCTCTGCAGTCTTTGTCTTTCCAGGAAAATTCAGGCTTTCCAGGATGCTTGCCGAACTGCTAAATTCTCCCCTGAACTAGTCTCACTTCACAATGAGTTTCACTTGCAGGGAGCTCCTGCCTGTCTAGTTTGCAGACTAGGCCCTAGCAGGAAAGGACACAGCAGTGTGCAACTATTGCCTCTTTCCTCCAGTCACGCTCTCTGCCTGCCCAAGAAGCACCCAGAAGTCCCAGTAAAGTCCTTTTTATTATCAGGGTCCAGAGGCATCCCAGTTAGCTGAAATGCTGTGTCAGTCTTGCTGCTGTGACTCTTATTGGCTAAAAAAAGGCATCAAAACTGCAGGCTATTGATTGGTGTACAGGGGGACCAAAGGTTACTGTCATAGCTGCCCCAGTTTGCTATGGTAAACATTGAGCCCAAAACTACAGCAGCAGCCCACGGGTCCTCCTGAAACATGGCAGATATAAGCCCTAAATTAACAGGAGGGCTAGACCTTCCACTGTCCAGAGGAAACCCATGCCATTGTCAATGCTAGAAAAAAATATTGGGTTAGCTTTATTTACATTACCATTCAACAATGTTACAGTAAGTCCACGTACTATAAATGGAACAGTTTGGGCAGATTACTAATTGGTATACTCATAACATTCTAACTGAAACATACTGGCAGGCCTGCAACTGTGTACGTAGGGTGGGATCCCCTGAATTAGTTGGTCAACCACAATCACCATCATATTATATTTCAAACATCTTTTCAACAGTGTACAGGCTGTTGTCCCCAATACACTTGCATTAACTCTTCCTACATACTTGTACAACACTATCAACCAGGGGCACCTGAAAAGGATACCCGGGGTAGTGATCTAGGTGTCACATAAATGCCTCTGCGTACTGCATACATAGGGAGATTTGGGGATGCACCGGAGGCATAATATTTTAGTTTAAGGATTGGTTTGATGGTCCTTTGTGAGTTCCTTAAAGGTTCATCTGTCTCTTCATTGGCTGCTGGGGTCACGACTCTCAGTTTCTCATCCAGCAAGGTGGTAGCTTCTGTTAAAACAGGGGTATCTTTGGCTCATAAGTCCATGTCACTTTAATGAGTTTCCCAAGCATCCTCTCTCTTTCTTCCCCTGTTGCAACATCTCATTCTGGCTGACCCTCCAATGGTCCAGGCATTTCCATTTCACACATCCAGGGGACATATACTGATGAAAAGAACCTTTGTGTGACCTCTTCCTCATTTGAGTACCCAACATCACCATCTGCTGTAGGGAAATTGTAGTCCTTCTCTCCTGATGCCCTTGTGAGGCACAAAGCAGATCTGAGGGTTATGCTTCACTACTGTTCACTGATTTGTGCCCATCAGATCTGGTTTGAACTTTGTGTTTTCTCTGTCATCTCATCATTTTCGAGTACAATTTCCTTCTGACCTATGGATAAGATGTGATTCCTGTGTATGGTTTTATATCCTCCAATGCCTTTTTTCAGGTTTCAGCTTGTAGATGGGCATTCTATACATTTGTTGTACTACAACATAAGCATTGTTACCCCACATGTCAGCAATTTTGTGTTTGCCTGGCAGTCCAAGATTTCTTATAGGTATTCAGTCCCAGGGCATCAAATTTTGCTCTTTTAACTTTTGAGTAGGGCTGCGTGGAATGTTGAATTTCCAACAGAATGGAATTCTACAGAACTTTAGAAAATTCCGCTGATTTCAATCATTTGTGGAATTTTTTTTGTTGTTGTTTGTATTTTCTCTGCCTTCTGCAAAGCTGGCAGGTGGCTCCAGCCATCCCTAGGAGAACTCATCCTCCAAGCCCAGCTGCCTCACCCCAGTCTTGCCTCGGTTGTTCCTCCATGGATTACCCCCCATGGCGGAGCCACAGTGAGAAGAGTTGACTCCCGGGAGCACAATCCAGAATCTGGGGAGGCTGGTGCAGAGGCACGTCCGGGCCATCATGGAGTCTGCCAGCTCCAAATTTCACCTTTTTCTCACTCCCCTTTCATTACTGGCATGCATGCATACATGTGTATGGAGGCATGCACCTGCATGCTGCCTGCAGTGCCCACCCTTTGTAGCCCTCCCCCATCTCACACTGCTCTTCAGGCCCCCACTGGCGGCAGTGGTTTGACAGGGAGTGGCAACCCTCCCACCTGGGTAAGGAGAGCAGTTCCTCAGATGCTCAATCAATTGTCCCCCCCCAGCCGACCCCTGGCAACTCATGTTCACTCCCGAACACTTGGTTGCCAGCTTGCAGCAAGGTATGGCATCCAGCGCCTCAACCCTCAGTGCCACTAGGCCAGCTCATTTGCAGAATTTTGACATTCTGCATGCATAATGCCTTCTGCAGAATATTAATCCACAGTTCACATAAACCACGGATTCTTTTTCTGCAATCCAGAAAATTATTCCACATTATAAATGATCCATGGAAAATTAGTCCACAGTTTGCACAGAAATGCTTTTCGAAATTCTACAGAATTTAAAAAGAAATTCTGCAAATCATTTCAGAAGCAGAACTGCCATTCTGCAGCAATTCTGATGGTGGAATTTTGCATCTCACACAGTGTACCATTGAGTCATACCGTTGCTTCTTTGCAAGATTTCTCTTTTCTGCAAAAGCAGCAACCAGCTTTTATGTTGTCTCCAGTTGCTCCTTCAGTCTTTGGATGTACTGGAGATAAATCTCTGGTTGGGATCCATCAGCTGATACTCCAAAACTGACGTCCACTGGCAAACAAGCTTCTCACCCAAACATCAAAAAATATGGAGAATAACCAGTTGCATCTTTTTTTATACAGTTATATGAGTGCCTTAAAGTTGCTTCTTTCTGGCTCCACCTTGTTTTGTGCTTTGGATCCATAGTTCCCAGCATTATTAACAAAGTCTGGTTAGCTGACCTAAACAACTCGATAGCACTCCATAATTCCTGCAAGAAGGATTTCAAAAGGGCGAAAAGTGACTACTGTAAGGACCTCTTAACTCAATCCTACGGTGAGGCCAAAATATTCTTGTCCCATATCAAATGCTTCATAGGATCAAATCCAGCCCCCACCTCATCTGATATGGTTCTAAATGGTGCCCATTGCAGTAATCCCTCTATAATCGCAAACTTTTTCAATGCTCAGTTTTCAGACCTTACCACTTATACTTCGGCCTTCCCATCTAAACCAAACTTAAACACCCAACCTGATGTCTCTAGGCCCCAATTTCTTTTCAAGTCTATCACTCGCCGTGAAGTACTATGGCTACTAAACAACATCTCTGATCTCTCTGCTGCTGGGTCTGACAAACTTGAGCCTAAGCTCCTAAAACTTGCTGCCCCATTCATAGCTGCGCCTCTAGCCAAAATCTTCACCCTCTCCCTCTCCCATAGCTATGTTCCTGACATCTGGAAGACGGCCAGGGTTACCTCTGTCTTTAAAAAGGGTGACCTACAAAATCCCTCCAATTATAGGCCTGCTGCTATACTGTCTGTTCTCAGCAAAATCCTTGAGAAGCTCGTAACCACAAAAACCATTGACTTTCTTCGGAAACATGATCTTCTCATGAATGCTCAGCATGACTTCTGCAAGGGTCATAGACCCACCACTGCATTACTAAAATTTACATCAGATACCCTAGCTACCATGGATTCAGGATTCCTAACGGGAGCAATTTTTATAGATATGACAAAAGCATTTGACCTTGTCGATCACCCCATCCTCCTAAATGCTCTTAGATCATTAGGCTTCTTACCCAGTGCTGTTGCATGGTTTGGCAGCTACTCAACTAGTTAAATTCAACTTCACTCTGTCTGATTATGCTACCATAAACACTGGCGTGCCTCAAGGTTCTATTCTTGGCCCCCTACTTTTCACCATCTTTATAAACAAAATCTCTTCTAATACCCTCTTGACTGCCTCACTGCTGTACGCTGATGACATTGTCCTGTACGCTAGTGCCAAAGATATTTATGAAATTAACCAAAGACATTCCCATGACTTTCAACAAATTCAGCAGTGGCTGTCCAGCCATAAACTTGTCTTGAATGTATCCAAGACTCAAGCCATGCTATTTGGCTCTAATGCCAAACTCAAACTCTCTCAACTGCTATTCAATGTCTCCTCCATTAGTGGCTCATCTGTTGAAGTGGTACCATCCTTCAAATATCTTGGTCTCACACTTGATCCAGCTCTTACTTTTGATCTTCATATCCAGCAGACCTGCAAGATGTCCAACGTGAAACTTGGTATGGCCTACCATTCCAGCTATGTGCTCACCCCTTCAGCAAGCCTTGCTATTGCATGTGGCTTACTCCTTCCGTCACTCACATACCTGGTTGCAGCTTATGCCTCTGCAGGCAAAGCTAGCCTTCGGAAGTGGGATGTCACTTATAATAATATCTGTAGATTTGCTTCATCCTCACATAGGATGAAACATCACTGCCTCCTCTAAGCTGAACTTGGTTGGCTCTCCCCTGCAGCCTCTACAGCCTTTATGTACAGCTCGGTCATTGATAATATCATCTGTAATCAAACACCTAAGCTCCTGGTGGGTCTATTTCTAAACCAGACATCAAGCTATGGTCTTCACTCAGCTGCTAATATCCATGTTCTCATCCCTAGACACAACTCCTCCAAAGGTGCTAGCGACTTTGTCTGTCATGCCCCACAGCACTGGAACTCCCTCCTCCCCCTAAAAATACGACTAGCTCCATCCCACTCCTCCTTTAAAAAAGTGCTACGTGACTATCTCAATGATTCCTGTACTTGATCCTGCTTCAAACCACCTTAGCCCATTCATCTCCCCCCCTTTTTTACCTTTCACCCCCTAATTTTCCTTTCAGAGTTCATTTCCTCAACATCTTTGTGCTCAGCATTTTCCACCTCTCACCTCTCTGCCTTTCTCTTATTATCTGTGTTTTCATCCCTTACCTGAATTTCCTATCTCATCCTCCACTCCTTATTTTGCATCCCTACCCTATTCCTTATTCCTGACTCTCCTAAATCTATCTTATATGGCTATTATACCAGTACTCCTCATTGTATAATCTCACCCTATCCGCTACCTCAGTGTTGCCTGATGGCTTTTTTTTACTTTTGTTCTCGTATTCTTTATGTTATACAATGTAGTTGAATCTAGTGTACCTATTGTTTTCTCCTGCCTGCACTGTACTATAACTGTCTAAACTTTTACTGTTTAGTGATTGTACTGTCTCTATTTTAATAATGTAAATTGTTTCTGTACACTCCCGGGTCATGCCTGAAAATAGTCTTTTCTATGGCTAGTGCACCTTACCCAGTCAACAAAAACTAAACAAATAAATAAAATCTCTCTGGTTGGGGATCACTTTGTGGGTGGTAGGGAGTAGTCCGGGACTTATGTACCTCCCACAGTGACAGCATTTCCTTAATGAGGTGGCTCTCAGAGTCTCTACCCAGATCCGAGTGAATCCTTTATGGTGTCTCATAATCAACACAGTGCTTTTCTACTAAGACCTTGGCTAATGTGGTTGCTTTCTGGTCCTTGGTGGGGAAAGCTTGTGCGTATCTTGAAAAATTATCTGTAACTACTAGGATGTGCTGCACACTTTTGTCATTTGTCTCCAAACTAAGCAAGTCCATGTAGACAAGCTCCATGGGTGCACTGGTTTGAATGTTGATCAAGGGTATTGCTCTTTTTGGTAAGGTCTTTCTATGTGCACACCACTGACAAGTTTGACAGTACACTTCTATCTCTGTTGCCATTCTGGGCTAATAGAACCGGGATCACACTAACTCTGTTGTCCTGTTAATACCGAAGTGTCCCTTATCATCGTGCAGAGTCCTGATGACAGTCTTTCAATACTTCTGAGGGAGCAAGAGTTGTTTTCTTGCAATGCCACTTGGTCCCACACTTGGTATAATAAACCTTTCTTCACCTTTAACTTGGCCTACTCTTTCTGCATCAGTGGGGTGTATTTGTGAGTTACCTGGACAGTCTCTGCCACCTTTCCTTGTTGCACAGTTGAGTAGATATCTTTAAAGCATGGATCCTGTTGCTGTTCCCTTTGTAGGTTGTGACTGTTCAGATGGGTAGATCAGAGCGCTCAAGCAGTACTAGGTGCTTCTGGGATTTTTGTCCAACCTCCCTCAGGATCAGGCCTCCGGGATTAAGCATCAGCATCTGTGTGATTTAGGCCTGGCTGATATTCAGTGCTATAGTCATACAAAGAAAGTGCAGCAAACCACCTGTTTCCCACAGCATTCAGCCTTTTAGAAGTCTTTACATGCATCTGGGCATCATTGTCTGTTTTTACAGTGATCTTTGCCCCATAGAGGTACTCATGAAATTGATCCACTATGGCCCACTTCAACGCTAGGAATTTCAGCTTATGCACAGGGTAGTTCCATTCAGAAGGTTCAAGGCTCTGACTGGCATAAGCAACAGGGTGCAGTCCTTCAGGGTATTCCTAGTAAAGAACAGCTTCCAAGCCACTGAAGCTGGCATTGGTGTGTAAGATGTAAGGTTTTGTCTGGTTAGTGTAAGCCAGGATGGCAGTGCTTGTCAGCTGATGAATGATCTCTTGAAAGGCTTCATCACAGGTTGGAGTCTACCTATCACCAAAGGGTTCATTTGTATGGAAGTATGCCTTCGGCAAAGGAACTTTGTTATCAGGTTTTTTTCTTTTTTGTGCAGGTGGGTAGCCTTGCAGAAAATCCAAAAGTGGATGAATCACCTTAGTATAGTCCTTCACAAATCTTCTGTAATAGCCACATAATCTGAGGAATTTCTGAAGCTCTTTTAATACTCTGGGTTTAGAACAAGTTATGAGGGCTTTTACCTTTTCAGGATCCATCTGGATTCTTCTGAAGACACTATATGGCTAACATACTTCACTGAGGGCTGGAAAAATTGACACTTGTCCATGGACAACTTAAGCCCAAACTCTTCCAGCCTGTCAAAGACACTTTGTTTCATGCTCTTCCACAGTTTTTCCAAACACAATAATGTAATGTCATCGAGGTACACCAAATATTCTAGTAAATCCATGTCCCTGACTGCCCTCTCCATCAGTCTTTGGAATGTAGCTGTGGCCCCTGAGATCCCTTGGGGCATCCTGAGAAATTCATAGAATCCTGCTGAACAGATGAATGCAATTTTCTCTCAATCTTCAAGAAACAAAGGGATTTGGTAGTAACCACACCTCTGGTCAAGGACAGAGAACCACTTGCTACCATTTAAACAGTCCAGTGTATCCTGAATCCTTGGCATGGTGTATTGATCTGGTATCATTTTCTTGTTTAGGGTCTGATAGTCGACACAAAGGTAAACAGCCCCATTCTTCTTTCTCACAACCACTATCAGGGAGGCATATCGGCTATGGGATTCCTGAATTATCCCAGCTGCTAGCATCTAATGCAATTGTTGCCTGATGGCATCTAGGTCTGTAAATGCCAAACATCTGGACCTTTCTCAGAAGGGTATGAGGTCATGTATATGAATCCAGTGTTCCTTTCCTCTAGCACAACCATGTCCAATTCCTTGAGGGAGAATTATTTTCAGACAATTTCTTCTGGATCCACTCCTTCCAATGTGTGAGCAGTAAAGAGTCTCCAAATTCGAATATGCTGGGGTCCAATCTTCCTAGAGAAGTCAGGGTACTTGGCTTGGATTGCACTACAATGTCCATTGGGAAAATTCTGGCAAGGGTCCTCCCTTTCTGTGTGATCATGTCATGATCTGAGACATTTTTGACTAGCACCACCATTCTCCTTGCATACTGGTATCCCTTGGTGGGCAACACACTGAGTTTCATCAACAATCCACTTGAATGTCCATGCTATTCTGGGGATCTGGCATCAGCAGCATCTGCATCACATCCATTTGTGAACTGCACATCTCCTTGGACACTGCACTCAGCACTTGGAGGTGAAGTCAGTTCTTGAAGTTCCTTTCTCCACACTATGCCCACTACATCCTCATCTTTCTTTCAGGCCATTCAAAACTGGTGTAAGCATGTCTCACCAGTCCATTCACTTGTCCTTATATAGAGGCTCTGTGTTGGTTTTGCAGTTCCTCACACAGTTGGCACAGCCTGACCAACATGTGAGCATTCACCCCCACTATAATGGACATGTGCTCCTTCTGTCCAGTCCTGGAACACACTAAGACTAAAGTCTCCACAGGTCCCGCCACACCAGCCACCTCCTTAGGAAGAAATATCCACAACTTGATGTATCCAAGACAGGGGTAGATGGAATCACTGAGGCCTCATGCATTTAAGCCTTCCAGGAGCTCATTCCTTCTGATTGACAAGTGCCATCTGTGGTAGTCAATTCAATTCAGTTTATTTAATCAACCAAGATAGTACAAACATCAAGGTTATTTCAATAAAAATATCAAGATTATTTCTATAAAAATCACAGTTTAAAGGGTCAGAAAAAAACAAAACAAGAGACATATTAAAAACATGCCGAGTATGATTGCAAGTTCATATGTGCAAATGAAAGAGTAAATTTCAATTGTGTTTGATTTTAGAGCCACGGTAAGTGTCGTGTTTCACTGAGCTTTCAAGTTTTGATTATTTGTTATCCTGAATCTTTTCTTTTTAATTCTAACGACAGATGCAAGAAATTTAGAAATTATTTCTGCATCTTCTTTAAATTGAGGATGAAGCAAAATAAAGACCTAGGGCCCAATTCCAAGCCAGTATATGCCAGGCATACGCCAGCCCAAGCCAAGTTACGCCAAACCCAATGTCAAAACTCGTGACTTGTGCCATACGTTACGCTGTTCCCTATTCCAAAAGGCACCTTGCACCATGTCGGCTGTGGACTATGCCAACCGTAGGATATGCCACCCACTAAGCCGCAACCCACAATGACATGGTGCAAGGGTGGGTTACAACAGCAGCTGTGCACTATTCCAGAAGGGTGGCTGCCATAACCCACTACAGCAATTCCAGGAGCCGCACTGGCGGAGCTAACTTAGAACATCTCGGAGATGCTCTAAGGGGCATCCATTGGTGCCATCCAATGGATGCCCACTCCATAGTGCCACAGCAAAGGTCCTGCTGTGCTCCCCATGCCTCCATGAATATGACTATATCCCCCCACCCCCGTATGTCAGGGACCCCCAGGGGTCCGTTCTCCACTGCATTCCCCCTGGACTCCTGTGCCACCTGTCCAGCCCCCCATGTCCCCTGGTATGTGCCATGGTGTTCTGGAGTGGGGGGGTGCTCTGGGGGGCAGTCTGCAGCGGTCTGTGACTTGCGTCACGTGGGGTTATTACGCCATGCTAGTGGCGTTAGCCTATGCATGTCGCAAGTTACACGTCGTAAGTGCCGGGACCCTGCATCTCTTAGAATATGGTGCAGGGTCCTCAGCATAGCGGTGAATGTCACAACTCACATACGCCTGTCAGTTGTGACATTCATCCAGGAATCAGCCCCCAAGTCATAATTTGACTTTGCATACATTTTTAGATAATCTCATAAGAAATGGTCTCAGCTTTGCATATAAGGGACAGATTATGATTATATGTTTCAAAGTTTCAGAAAAGCCCATATTACAAGGGCAGAAATTATTTACAGAATATGATTTATTACTATCAAGATTTTTCTTATATTATAATATGTATATTTTGAAATAATAAGTTCAAATCTCGCCCATCTTATTACTTTCCTATGTTCTGGTGTAAGAGGGAGAGTTAAATAGTTCTCTAATGAATGATCAGTTTTGTTCTTAAACCTCAAAACACACTTTTGGTTTCTGATTATTTCCAAGTCAGTGGTTTTTGCATATTGAATCAATTTCTGTAATAGTCATCAAAAACAATGGTGACCTGAGTGCCACTGTCTAAAAGGACCTGGGTCAGCTGCCCTTCCACTTGGACCTCTGCCACAATGGACAGACCCACACGTTGTTGCATCAAGTCAGACGAATGATGTTTAACTTCTGCTGCAAACTTCTTGACTGAGACATTGGAGCTTGTTGTGACCTGCTCGCTCCCTTACAAATTCCCTCTGAAGTTTAACTGCTGCAATAGACATTCTGATACCCTCTGATAGACTGGAACTTCTTTGCTCTCTCATTTAGTGCATCCGTCTTGGCTGCACTGGTAACAAAAGAGGATGCCACTGCGAGATCTGTGGTTGTCTCCAGGTACTTTCCAGGGTGAAGTCTGGGCTGCAGGTGAAGGTTCACCAGCAGCAGTCCACTGGTCCTCCTGAAACATGGCAGAAGTAAACCCCAAATTAACAGGGAGGCTACATGTACAAATTAGAGACAGACCAGTTCAGCCCTTAGTTGATTTATCAGACAACATAAGCAAGTATTAAATTCAGCATCTTTAATGAAAGAATTGTCATATTTGGGAATTAGTAACTTACAATATACTTTCCTTCCTCTTGTTCATTTTTGAAATGAAATCACTGCTCACCATCCTTTCGTTAAAGGACCATTTTCTATCCACATCAGCCAAATCTGAAATTCTTTTTAAAATGAGGTGAGTTTACATGTTTATCCTTTTGGGTGCTGAAATAGTTAATTGCATTCTAGAACATATATTTTCCACCCCTACACTGAAAAGGTTCAAATTTTGTGATGCCTTTTATCTCTTATATCTCTTACAGTAGATTTGTTTTTTGTTTATTTAAAACCCATTGCAGCCAAAACCTCCCTGAAGGGAGCGACTGAAGTTGCATAAAAAAAAATGATGCATTCTGATATGCAAATTGATTGTTGTCTCCATTCAGTATGGTCCTTAAGAGGTTTAGCAATGTCATAAATAGGGCTGGGCAAATTATATCTTCTGCTGGTGGAATTCTGGCATAATTATGATTTGGTGTCTGTTAAAGCTTGTGACATTTCTTTGAAAATTGTGTAACATCTTATCAAAATTATAATATCAGGCATTTCCATCTAATTTAACATGTTTGTCCACACTGCACTATATTTGATACAGTGATTTTACCAGTGTCCACACAGTTTTCCAAGTTGCATATTTCTGTCTCTAAAGGTGATTGAGTTACATGCCTCCAAACATTCAGAATTTTTAAAATTACATTTCACAATTATGTAAACTACAGAATTTTAAGCCCCTATTACTTTAGAACCAGAGAACGTAATATCACCATTTCTGTTAGGCTCATTGACCCTAAAAATGAGGCTTTGAGGCCACTCTCGTAGCTGAGCAGTAAAGCATCATGCTGCCGTGCTGATGACCCGGGTTCGGAAGTGAGCCCAGGAATTCATGCTGGGAGGCAGGCCATGGCTGAGACAGCTGCTGCTCATCAGTGCATCTCAATCGGGGAGGATTGGTGGTAGGTTCTTCCAACACAGCAACTCCTGCAGCTGGGCCACGGAGAGTGCTTCTGCCACAGAGGAAGCTGTGGCTGTGTGAAGCAGTTGTAGGCAGGGCCCTGCTGGGGTGTGGGATGGGAGAGAAAGAAAAGGTCAGAGAAAAACCCAACAGCTATCTGAATGATGGCTAGGTTCAGCCTGATCAGGATATAGCTCTGTGAACAGGGTATATCCCTGAGAGATGAGCTGCCAGCTGGGAGAAAACATAATATGGAAAAAATAAGAGGCTGTGTGTGACAACTCTCTAATCTCTTGCTCAAATGCTGGCCAAGTTATTAGCAACCAAAGAGTCCATAATAACGTCAGTAATTAATGTTGAATTTCAGGAGCTTTTGTGAAATTGTGTAGTTCTGTGATACTTTTATCAAAGCCATAGCCAAACATTTTGCCCATCCATACTCTGGAGTTGCCATTGTAGAGGCTGGGTAAAGCGGCAATAAGGTAACATTCTTGGGGGGCGTCACAGTAAAAGTACAGTGGTGCCAAGTGGCAGGTCACTATTTTGAGTGATGAACCATGAAGAATAGTCACGGGCATCACTGTGCACTAGCCTGAATTCTTGCAATATGCCAGCTAACCACTAAATATCACTGACTTAATGATTTATGGAAACACTGGCATCTGCAGCATTGTTTCGTACAATGCCACCTGCTGACTCTTTCGCAGTCCTGTTGGTAACAATGTATGTTTTTACAATTTGAAAACAGTGGCATCAAGTGACATCAACAATTACAACTAGTTGCAACTTAGGCCATTTTGACACGTATCTGGATATGTTTAGTCACGATGGAGCATGATGCTGGACAGCACTGTCACAGGAGTGTTGCAGGGCATTGCAGGGTCATAATGCTAGTGCAGGTAACGTGATTCAATGGTGATAAGTGCTTTTGAAAGTTACGTTCCACAAGTAGAATTCTAGTTGAATTACCTGTTATATGTAGATGAATTGTTGAGCAAATATTGTCAATTAGCAAATTCTAAGGTTTCAGCAATACATTTTAAGCTACTAAACCACATTTATCCAGCTTAATTAGATTCCAGGACATATTTACATTGAGTATGCATGATAAATGTTCAGTGTATGCTTCATATAGCAGTGGAGCTATAAACATCCAAGTATTTAAAAAGTTTTCACACAATTTTATACATAATTAAATTGTGAAATTTTAAACTACTGTAACTTACAATTAACATAATTCTTGGTTAACAACTTTAAAATACATACATACATAAATAAATAAATACATACATACATACATAAATAAATAAATAAATAAATAAATAGGTGGCCAGAATCCAAGATGGCCACCAAAAATTGACAAAATGTTAATATGAGAGAGGCTGGACTACATTTGTTCAATAAATTTGTTGTCAAAGTTTGCAAGAGAACATTATGCATCCACTGGAAAACTTGTATCAAGAAAGCAAAGTGTTCTAATAAAAAAAGAGTGAATAAAAAAATGTGCAGAATGGAGATTTATGCTATTTTTAGATACTTTTTTACTTATCAGGACTTTTACAAAATGGACATTGCTTCAAAACAAGTAGTCAGTTTGCCATAGGAACTGCCAATAGACAGACAGGTGAATCATCAGTCATCATCACTCTCCATATCAGCATCACTTTCCATATCTAAATAATCATCACTGTCTGTACTAACATACTGTACTACAGTGATAGATAGGGGGATCATCAATCATCATCACTCTCATATCAGCATCACTTTCCTTATCTAAATAATCATCACTGTCTGTACTAACATACTAACATACTACAGTGATAGATAGGGGGATCATCAGTCATCATCACTCTCCATATCAGCATCACTTTCCATATCTAAATAATCATCACTGTCTATATTATCATCACTGTTAATGTGGTCTCCCTCATCCTTAGTAACTGTATTCTCACATCCTTCATCACCCTCATCAGAACAAGTGCACAATCCTGTGCAGTTGAGGCCGGCTTTTCTACATGTACAAAGCATTGTTGAGCACTTTGTTTCTGCACAACTGCACTTAGCTGGATGAAGCACATAATCTGGCACTGGTGATTCTACAGTCATAACTTTTTCCATTTGCCTCCATCATCATTCCAGCCATAGTCATGTGGTGTGGGCAGCTCAGGTTTGGCAACTTTATCATTGTTACAGATCATACATTGCTAGTGAGCCCTCATAATTGCTTGGAATAGGAAACTCTTTGTAGGGGCAAGAGTTTCTGATTGTGCTTGCTTCCTTTTAAACAACCGCCATCATAGTTCTTTCACCTTCGTTATCACAGTTTTTGGGAGGTACAGCTGGCAAACAAACGTATCCAGTCCTGCAAGAGTATCTTCTGATGGCTTTATGTAATTGCCCAGGTTCTCAAAGGCCATAAGAACATCTTCACTAGCATTCTGACATGCCTTCCAGCAAGTTAATTTTCCCTTTCCTGCAAAGGAAATGGTAATATCAGCTCCACTGCAGGCATGAAATCCTGGTAGTGCAGCTGCTTTCTTTGGGCCAAAAGCATCATAGATTGGTCTTAGCTGGATTTTTCTGTATTTCCGTATCTTGGCATGATTGAAGATAGTGTCTAATAGCAAGTACAAAGAAGTTTGTGTCTGGAGAGTGAATGTGAAGCTGAGTGGCACCAGAAGCTGTTGCATCTAAAGCATGTAGAATTAACTTTGTGTCACCCTTGTGAGTTGTTCTACACTTCGTACTGTAGGTGACAACCAAATTTATTGCATTTTTCAGTCTATACTGGAGCATCGTTTCTGCTAGGTATCTTGTAATCTCGTTCTTTGTCTTTATATGTGACAAAAGTTGTTTCATAGATACTTTTGCAACGCTGGTCATTTCAGTGATGTGGTAGGGTACTGGAGTATTGCCTCCTTGTCGTCTGTCATGTGTTCAGCCTTTCAGTGATTCAGTTACATCGTATCTGTCCAATACCAAGTGAACTTCATCACACTTCTCTCTGTTGTATTTCTTAAATAGGCAGGGTATGAAGTTTTCCACCAGGTCAAAACAAGTCTTCACCACTGCTGACTTATCAAGGGTCTACAGTTCAGTCACGCCATCAGCTACTGCCACTGTTAACTCATTAGCATCAATGCTGAGTTCATCCATTTCCATGCCCTCCACAGATTTGACTGGGAGCTCCTCAAGAACTGACAGGAGTTTGCTTTTAGCAGAGCAATGTATCATCGATCAGTCAGGATCCATGATGGGTGCTCGACAAAATGTTTGTTGAACTCCCCATCAGCGACACCGGCAGGTTGACCGCATTCTGCAGTCAGCTGCCAGTGCCCATAGGCTGACTATGTCTTTTTTGGGGATTAAGGATTATCAACTATGAATCAGACCTGATTGGGGGGGTGCAGGACCCCCGATAGACAGCGCCTGGTGCCAGCGCATTTCCCACAGTAGCTTGGCGCTGTAGTCGCTGTGTGGGACCTTGCTAGCGAAATGTCTCTGTCATGGAGGTAACCGGATCCATCAGTGGTAAAAAGTGCTCTGGGCACTACTGAGAACTCATGTTGCCCAATGGCATCCCTCAGAGTTAATACCAGGCCTTGATTTGCACCTAATCAGCATGCAAGAAAACAGGGATCTATCCTCAAGCAACTCGGTCACCTTATCTCCCACTTTTGCTTTCACTTTCTTTCCTGAGCTTTTCCAGGTCTGTAGTTTATGTTTCTTCATGGTGGCCCACAGATTAATTTTGCATGTTGTAATACGTTTGGATACAAATGTTTCAAATATTTTTTTGACAATAATGTCCTCTTACACAAGTCTTGCATGCCTTTTCTGGCATGATTACCTTTGTTGCAAGATTGAACAACTTACCACTGTTCTCTGTAAATGGATTCATAATGCTTTTGATGCTGGTGGTAAGATTCTGGATGCATTTCTCCTGTCACTTTTATACTGATAATGAATGTTCATGGTGCTGTATGCACCTGGATGAGAACAATCCAGCCACCTGCTGAGCTTATTTCATAATCCAAGCAAGGTCTGGTGATATCAGAAAAAATTTGATGTAAGAACTGGGGTTAAGGGTAATACCAATCAATCCACCTGAAACTTTCATCATGCAGCTCAGAGATGCCAAGTTTTGAAAAATGTTGTAGGTGCACAGAGCAGTTGAAGATAGGCGGGGGTCTGGGGGCCACCTAGGCCCCAGAAGCAATAGGATTTTTCAACTTTTGTGATTCATTTTGATGGGTTTTTAATGCATTTTAGAATATGTATGCCACCACTACCAGTACTCTACTACAGAGGATGCACGGGTGCTTTTGAGGACTCTTTGCTGCCACCAGGTGCTGCAATCATGCACTGAATATATATTTTTCCATTTTTTAATAATCCCCTAATCCTACTCAGTTTCTACAGATTTTATAATTTTTTTCAGTTTGGATGGACAAGAAAACCATGAAGACAGGATATCACAAATAGTTCAAGTTCAGGCAGCTAGCTCTCCCCCTTCCCACATGACCTGTGCTGGCTGCTGCCTGCCTCATCTCACAACAGTCAGATCACCAACTAAAAATGTTCATTTGGAAGGAGGTTAAGTAGTTACTTGCTCAGCCTCAGGGTCACATAGTGTGCAAGCATGGAGGTTGCTGGAAGGAATTAAACTCGAATATGCTCGATGTACCAAGCTCTGGCTCTGTGTCTATGCAGTGCAACTCTGACCATATGGTTCCTTAAACCTCACAGAGGTTCTATAGTCAGCAGAAAAACCCTTCTCTCACACACTGCCTGTCCAAGCCTCAACACACAGCTAAGGCTGCCAAAAGTGCAAATTGATTTTCCTTTTTTAATACTCCCCTTAATCCTGAGTTTCTGTAGGTTTTATTTTTTTTTTTGTTAGCGTGGACAGGAGGACAAGTGACTGCACCAAGACAGCAGGGTCTGACCTGCAGCAAACAGTTCAAGTCTAGGCAGCAGCCCTTCCCCTCCTCCCACAGCCTATGCTGCTCTCTCAAGATTCTGAATACATTCCTTGTTACCTGATAACACCCTTTGCTGTTAATGGAACATCCCATAACAGTAAATGATAGCTTTTGAAGTCAGTTCTTCACATATAAGTTTGTTTTCTTTCTAGCCCCCCCCAAAATAACAAAAATCAGCAAACTGTTTTTTTGTGTTGTTTTATTTTTTGAAACAGCAGCCACTTCATGCTTTAATTTTGCCCTGCCCCCAAAACCTGACCCACCCATCATCTACAAAGCAGCTCCATTTGAGAGGCACATAGGTGGGTTTCCTGCCAAAAAAAAAAAAACACTGATGGGGCATATGGCTTTAAATGTGTCAAAATCTGAGCCTGTTTCTGCAGGAAGATGGCTCCTTTTACATTCCAGGTAAGGAGGGTTATGTGAGTAGCAACCCTGATTGTATAACCTCAAAGCATGCAGTGTTGGTGAAAGGAGGTGACCCAAGCCTGCAACCCCATATGTTCCAGACACTATAAACAGAAAAGTTATCTGATTTCCCATACGGCCATAGACAGTAAGTGCTGTACCCCTTTAAGAGCACGCCAACTAAACCCACTCTCTCCTGTTACTATGTCCCATATGTGAAAGCCCTATAACAAATACCCCAAACACCAAAACAAGCATCAAACATACAGTACAAGAACACATAATCCCCTGCAATAATGAGCCAGATAATGGATCCCTGTTAAAGGACTGGCTGAAACAGCCTTAGGATGATGTGAACCCCTATCTCAGGTCTATGAGAACTCCCCATTGAGGTGTCCACATGCTTTTGCACCAGAAGTGCAGGCATAATGCCTACCAGACACAAAGTCATGCTATCCAGGTTGAATCCTCTGGGGGCAGTACCACTCCAATGACCAGTTAACCCCCCAACAAACACACACACACACACACACATACCTCACAAAATACCTGTAACTTAGCTTGCTTAGCTGTGTATGTTCCAATATATTTGCTGTTACTAGTATTTTTGGAACTTCCAAAAATACAATACCAGTAACAGTAAATATATTAACTTGTCATGTCAGCTCCACACTGCTTGTTTTCTAGTTACGTGGCCTTCCAATCACCAATGTTTTTCTTTCTTCTAGAGCAAGTTTGTTTTTCTGTCTAACAGCTAGCCCCTGCACCCATCCATCACCAAAGATGAAGTCAAATACCACACATCAGTAGAAGCCCTGGGCATTTTGTAGAAGCAGCAGCCTGCTGCTCCAGCTGCTTTTAAAAGTTTGGCCTTCCTGACCCAGTTAACCAGCTCTGGTAGCCCCTTCACAAAATAATCCCTGACTCCCCACAAAGTCTTGACCAGCCATGAAGCATAACAAATGCTGCTGACAATCCAAAAATACCTGTATGCAGTTCTGAAAGGTATCTCCACTTCTTTGCTGTTCAGTATTCCATGCACAGGAAGGACCAACCAATGCACGATGACTGAGTTCAAGATCACTGAGTGATGGCAGCATGATCAGCAAGAGCACAGCAAGTGCTGAGGATTGCAGAGCAAAGCTTCAATAAGGGTGGGTCAGCATGCGTCAGTCCACTGGGTGGGCCAGAGTGCAAGAGGTGGAGACAGAGCAAGGAAGAGTCTATGAGTGGAAGCAGCAGACTCAGAGCTTCACAATCAGGGTTGGCCCATTGGGTGGGGCTAGCGGTGAAAGGTGGAGATGGAGCGAGAAAACTTTTTTTAAAATGATTATACATACCGGAGTTTTTTTGTGGGTGCCCAAAATAACTTTGTAGGTACTGGGGTACTTTAGCACCCATGCAGTCGCTGCCTGTGATGCAGTTGATTTGTCCCAAAGCATGATCTGCACCAATGGCACAGAAGAACACAGATTCATTCTGGCTTACAACCCAGTTTCTGCTGAGAAATTCTTCCTATATATCAGTATCTGATGTCTTGAGTCTTTTCATGTCTGCCAGGTACAAGGGCATAAGTCTGGCATAATTTAGCTTGCCATGTGCAATACAGTACTTGGTGATTAACTCAATAGCCTTTAGATGAAGCTTCCAATTTCCTGTATGGTCTGAACGGATAAATACAACCACTTCCAACACCATCTGCATATAGTGTTGTGTGAAAATGAGAAATTTCTTTATGCAAAATATTTCATGAAATTCGTGCATTTTGCGAAATATTTCGTGGTTGAGAAATCGAAACTTCACTTGAAAATTGTGAAATTTCACCTGAAATGGTAAAATTTCACCTGCAGAATGGTGAAATGTCACCATTTTCAGGGGAAATTTTGCATTTCATATTGAAATGTTGCAAGTTAGCACCCCGCGAAATATTTAGCGAAATGGTGCAATTTAGCAAAATATTTTGCAAAGCGAATTTTGCAGCAATTTCACTGGTGAAATCTTATTTTGCAACATGTCTATCTGCATATATTGCCGTATAACTTTGAATACCGGCTTTGTTTCCTTTTGGATATTAAATTTCCCCATTTTCTCCAAAATTTTCAATGACTCAAGATTATGCATCATTTGAGCATGAGCTACTGTAATCATCTCAGGGCCTCCCTCCGCACAGGCTTTGTCCAAACTTTCTGTGTGAGATTCAGAGTGCTCACGTACATTGAAATGTTCAGCAAGAAATGCTTCCTCATACAATGTGAAAAATGCCTGCAATGTAATCATGTGGACATTGACTCCTCATTTTACATGCTTTCCATCTTCATGGTAGCAGCACCATACAAGTCTGCTTCAGTCCAACAAAATTCAATGCCACTGTTCTCCATATATGTCCCAATTGTCCACAGTTGAGCCATCACAATGTGCAACTCACCAGGACAGAGGATCAGATGATCTAAGTCGGTACAAGACACTTTTAGTTGCTTTGCTGGTATATAAAGACCCAGGTCATGTGTAACAACAGTGTCATGATCTGGGCCCATTACTTTTGCATGGATATTTTGGGCTTGTTTCAAAACTGTCAGTATTGTCTGCCACTCGCGAGCAGGAGCAGCAATCAGTGGTGGTGTACCAATACGTGTCAAAGGCATTTGTTCACTGATGATTGATTTCCTGGTCCTAGCCACCCCACCCCACCCTACCCCCCCACCTCTACTCTGGTTTCCACTGCTTCTCCAAGGGAACTCTTCACTTCCACTCGAGACTTGTGCTTGGTGCACCGTTTGGATATTCCTGGTTACTTAACCTGATCAATACTCTCAACAAGTGTGGCCACCTATCTACACTGTACCACCTTGCAGTCCACATGAGATACCGCCTGGAATCTTGCAATCTCTACTCCTGGAAACAATGATCAAAACTATCTCTCAAAGAGCTGCAACTCTGCCCTTTAAAACTCCTACTCCTCCTCCTCCTCCTTCTCATCTCAGGCAGCGTCCATCCCAATCCTGGCCTTAGAAGCTCAGGCCACACACAAACTCCAGGTGCCCTTATCCTTGCAACCATTAATATCTGCAGCCTACTACCAAAGCTGGATGCACTCCAATCCTTCATATGCCAACACAACCCTGACATCCTTGCAGTGGTGGAAACTTGGCTGACACCTAAAGTTCCTGACTCAGCAGTAGCAATACAGGGCTACAATGTCCACAGGCTGGACTGGATATCCAAAAAAGGCGGTGTTTGCTCAATCTATATCAAAGACTCCCTGTCTTGGCACCCTTTAGCAACTCCATCACTTTCTGCCTCGGCCCAGATTCTGCCAATAAAAATTGTCCTAGGTCCCAACCATAAAGCGCTGACTATTGTCTCCATATAGATCCCACCCAGGGACCCTAAACATGGCTTCAACGACGTCCTAAACTTTATCAACTCTCATCCTCCTGAAGCTGAACTTATTCTACTAGGGGATTTCAACATAAACTGGTTAGCATCGAGCGCCAGTGCCTGTAAAGACTCCATCTCAGCTGCTAACCTCACACAAATGGTAAACTCCCCTACTAGGATTAACTACAAGACTGGCACCAGTACCCTCTTGGATTGGGTCCTCACCACTCATCCCACAAGGATTTCTTGTACGACCGTTCTCCCAGACTCTCTCAGTGACCACTCCCCAGTCATGTGTGCATGGTCTAACTAATTCCTTAAGCCCCCTCCCAAAATTATTGCTAGCAGAGTCCTTCCTCAAGGAAAACTCTCACATCTCAAACAATACCTGCTTCTACAAGACTGGCTACCCATCTATGAAACAACAGATGTTAACTTGGCTCTTGATCACTTCATCTCAATTTTCAACAAAGACTGCGACCTCTTTGCCCCTGCTAAAAGGCACAAAACAAAATCTCTCTCTCTAACCCGTGGGTCACCGTGGGTCTTCTCTCACAGCTGAAACTAAGGGATCACCTCTGAGCAGTTGCCAGGGCCACTGGCAAACAACTGGACATCCAAAATTACAAACAAGCATGAAATGCTTGCACAAAAGCCATATGGCTAATGAAATCCACCTATTACAAAGGCAGTCTCACCAATACATGGGGAAATGGTCATGCTTTCTGGGACAATATCAAGGATGTCACAGGGAAGCAGCCAAAAACCTTTCCGGCCATGTTAATGGTTGATGGATCCTCAACCCTCGACCCCAAGGTGATCACAAACATCTTTAACACAGCTTTTCAGACCTCAGTGCTGTTCTACCCCATGACTTTTTCAAAAACAGGGCCTACTCCCCAAATACCTCAGCCCCTCAGTCTAACCATTCCCTCTTCTGCTTCAGGGAGGTAAGGCTGAATGAAGCTTGCCGCTATATTACTGCAGCTATCTCTAAATCTAGATCTAGTAGCGACACCCTGGACCTTAAGCTTCTGTTGCTCACCCTAGATGAGTATAATTCATCCATTAACAAAAATCCTAAACCTCTCTCTCAGCTGTGGAAAATTCCCGGACCTATGGAAAACAGCTGCTGTGACACCCATCCATAAAAGTGGGGATAAGACAAATCAATCAAATTATCACCCTATCTCTATACTGCCCTTAATCTCTAAGGCACTCGAGTGCAACATGGCTGATCAACTTACTGACCACTTGGATAAATATAATATACCTTGTACACAACAACACGGCTTCTGGAAAGGTCACAGCACCACCACAGCACTTGTTAAGTTCACTGGAGCTTTGCACAAATCCCTTGACAACGGCCTTCTCACAGGGGCCGTTTTCGTCGACCTCTCCAAGGCCTTCGATACAGTACACCATGGACTACTAATTCACCAACTACTGAATGCCGACTATCACCTGACTCTTTTCTCTGGTTTAAAAGCTACTTAGAAAACTGGTCACAGAGATTAAAAATTGCGGACGCTCTTTCTGACACCCTGCCTGTTTGCTCGGGTGTCCCACAGGGATCCATACTGGGCCCCCTCCTTTTTAGCCTTTTCTTAAACTCCCTCCCTTACCACTGCTCTGAGCAGATCATACTATATGCCAATGACGCTGCTGTATTCTCCACTCACAAAGATCCTGAAACTCTTCAACACAACCTTCAACTTGGTTTCAGTTCTGTAGAGACATGGTTTCTTAATCATAAACTGGTCCTCAATGACAAGAAAACCAAATCTATGGTCTTCTGCAGCTCTCATAACCCACACAAGCAACACCACTTGGCTATCTCCACCACCCAGGGGAACACTCTAGATCAGGTGGGGTCCTTCAAATACTTAGGGATACAGCTTGACCCTAATCTCTCCTATGGACTTCATGTAGATAATGTAGCTAGAGCTGCTAATACATGGCTTGGTCTCCTCTACAAACACAGACCACATCTCATGCCAGAAGCTTTGAAGGTTGCAGTCCTGAGCTCTGTGATCTCTGTAATAGACTATGGTCTCATCATTTATGGCTCGGCCACAACCACAATCCTTAGACGCCTCTCAATTGCCTTAAATAAGGCATATCGGCTCATCACTGGTGCTCACCGTTATACAAGACAAACAACTGGCCCACTATAACTTACTCTGGGTGGAGGCACCATACTATTTACTTTCATCTCAGGAAAGAACTCCCCTTTTTCCACCAGAACAACAGCCCAGGCCCCTCAGCCTTGTTAAGCCGGCAAGGCAGGGTTAGTAACTGCATGTTATGTGGTGACCCAGTTACACAGAGTTGATCTGAAAAATGCATTGGGTACTCTATAGATTCCAATTCAGGGAGTATATGTCACCATGACACTGACTCTGGTGTCTGACATCACCAAGTTATTTTAATGATGGGGATTAGGGATTAGTAGCAGAAGTAGAATAGTAGCAGGATGGAGCTGACAGTGATGAGGATAGATATTGAGGGTGGTGGTGGGAGATGTCAGGGTGGTGAAGGGGAGGTAAGGGTGGTGGTGGCAGGTCTTGCCCTCCGAAATATGAAGTGCACCACAAGCTGTCAAACTTACAAGTGCTGGGAGCTGTTACCACAGTGGGTGAGATTTTGTGGGTGAGATTTGTGGTGATCTAGCCAACTGCCAATCATTATTTGCAAGACATATTTCTGCTATATATTGTTTTATGGGATTTCTGTGTATGCCCATGCCAGTGTTAATTCAAGGCATAGGGGAAAGACTAGACTTTTTTAAGAGGTTTGTCCTGTTGGCTCGAAGGCCACCTGCTTGCTTAGGAAGTGAGATCTTCATTTCCAGGTTCTTTTAGCAGAGTTGTTCTAAAAGCCATTTACTTGCCACAAACGTGCACTGCAGAAGCAGATTGCTTGTGTTCTCAGGAACTGTTATAGTGTATCACATTTTATAAGGGAACAGGATATATTAGCCAGGAAAGATCATTCTAGCAGTACTGTGTGAAATTCACTTCCAGTGTGTTATTGACAGAACCTGAGACTTCAAAGAGGTTAATTCTGAACTGTTATAAAGCATGATGTGGGTCACTGGGAAAATAAACTCATTTCCTTATATCTGGAAAATTGATGGCACTGCATTTTCAGAAGGATAGTTAAACTCTCAGCACAGTGACTCAATGCCATTCTGTTTGGGACTCTCCTGACTACAAGACTGTAGCTGCCAGCATGATACTGCAACATTTACAAACCAATGAATTTTCCTGAACTTTTGAAAGTCTTCATAACAGGTAGAGACATAAGGCGCTTTTACACACAGGTTTATGTAACGGAATAACCATTATGGAAGCAGTATTCCATTACATCCCTTGTGTGTAAAGTGCATCTCTTTCGTTCCATAGGTGAAAGTTTGTCCAAACTGCAATCTCTGCTTTTCGCGGTTTGCACCGTTGTGTTCCATTTCGTTGGGCTGTGTAAAACAGCTATTCCGAAGTGGTGCACAAACAGCAATAGAGCAGCAAGCTCTGTGGGGGTGCCAAAACACAAATGGAGGTGGGAGCTGACAGAAAACTTGAGGAGTATAAAGGGATGCTAAAAACACAACACAGCACAACGGCGCCACAGATAACGCTCATTTCGTTTAAAAAACCTGTGTGTAAAAGCACCTATAGTTAAACAGTTTTAAGACATTTATACTGTATACAGTACTTTCCCATTTGTTCCTTGTACTGTAACCTAAATTAGTATATGTTCTCTTTTTCTTGTAACCGCATTTATTTAATTATCTTAGTAAAGACTTTTGTTTTTCTAAAGAATTCTGCTGTGTGAGATTCCTTATATTGCATGTGTGACTGTAGAATATTTATAAATAATCTGTGACAACTGTTACTAGCAACCAAATTGAAAGGATATGTGGGGACAATCCGGATGGATTTGGGGAGAATGCCAGAGTCTCATACAAGTCTTCCGGGGGTGTGAACTGGGCTATTCCATGTCCTGTAGGGTGAAGATCAAGTCAGGTGGTGTGCTGCTACCCCAAAGAGAGTGTAACACTTGGGCCTTCCTCCTGTGTGTAATAGCCATGAAAAAGGGTTCATACTTGGCCACAACACTCGAGACTGGTATTGTACCTTGATCCAAAGTATAGATGGATACTCTGGGACCTGGTGATGAGTGTTCAGTTGTAAACCCAGTGAGCACTCTGGAAGGACACGAGGAGGGTATCTCTGTTTTCCCCCCTCCATGTCATGTATTGCACTTAGGGGTGGGCACTATGAGCTCAGTGATCTAACCCTCATGAGTGGGTTCATGACAAGATTTACCATGAAATCTCATCTGTCATTTCAGTGAGTCAGTATAGTCACTCCAATACATTGTATTGGTGATTGTTTTCTGATAGAGTTTGTTCTTCACTCCATTGAACCATCTGTGGCATTGTCATGTGGCATACTGTAGCTCAGGTCAGGAAAAATTCTGATCACAGCCCATCTATACAAAAGCTCCTTTTCCTTCTGACCAGCTACAACACCTGATTCCTTGCCAATATGCCTGAGATACTAACAGTTGCCATCATTGGGTTGTTCTTCACTGAGTCAACTTGTCTGGAGGGCACGTGGTAGTCTTTCTCAATGACTGTGAACTCCACCTACAGGTTGACTTCCAAAATGTTTGCAACTCTGAGCCTACCTTTTTACATACCAGTGACTCTTGTTCAGGAATGAGCTCAGGTAGCCTGGGGTTAGCCTGGGGGGGACTGAGAGTCCAGAGGACAGCTGTTCTCTCTTGGGGAAGGCTGGTTTGACATCATGGCCCTTGGCTGCCCCCAGGATGGAGAGCTGGGGATAGCAATGACAGCTTTGAGTGACATGAAGGGAGTGGTCATGGTTTTGTAGGTGTCTGCACCTCCACTTGTATGCCTCTGTGCCATCACGGTTGTGGACTTTGGGGAAGAAAAGCAGAAAATGGATGGTGTGGGCTAAATGAAGCCCTTCCTGCCTTTCTTTGCTCCTTAATGTGGGCTGACTGCCAGCCCATCTGGATGTGTGTCATTGAGTGGGGGGAGGGCTGACCTCCCCTTCCCTGCACTACCACAGGAGAAATCCTTGTGGGATTCAGGCCTGGTGGTTTGGTGTTGTGGAGTGCCTGGTGAGAGGGGACAGGGACAGAGCTAAGAGACAGCCACAGCATCTACAGACAAAAAGCTCTGTGGCAAAATATTTTCAACCTTTACTGTACATCATGTACAGATACAGGGCGTACCACTTCTATTCCTTCTGGCAGACCCGCAACCCTGAGGTTTGGATCCCTGGTCTGACCTGCACTCTTATTCTCCAAAAGGTGGTCTTGGCGATGTGCTGGTGACATAATTTGTCAATCCATTAATTTTTCTACCACTGATTGCATGGAGTCTACCTTCATGTCACCAAGGACAAGTGAGATATGTGAGCCCAGCCTTTTATCAAGAAAGTGCTGCACACAGTAAGTGATTAAATGTGATCCATTAAACTTATTGGGCTGGATTTTCAAAGCCCCTGAATATGCATCAGCTGTGGGAAAAAAACTGGCACAAGTTGGTCACCACTTGTGGAGGCACAGTTTTTTCCACAGCCATGGTATTTTCAAAGGTGGAGCCTGTTTACAACCGGCTCCAAGATTAAGGGCAGCTTGCAGCCATTTTTTTGGCACAGCTGCAGGAAAATGTCATGCCTGGTGGGACAAAGTGTAACGTCCCTTTCAGGTGTGCCAGCTGAAAATATGAATCTCTGCAAGTGTGGAGATTCCATCCTGCAGCACTGGCTGCAGGTTGGGACTTAGTCCCCAATGGGCTGAGAATCCAGCCCACCAGCCATATTGATCATTACAGCATCTGCTTTGTGTCCTAACCACCTGTAGTTTTTAAAGTCCCCTATGCTTTGTGTGTACAGTGGAATCAGACAGGATGCAACACTGTGATAAGCATGTGACACTTTCCTGCGTGACAAACTGGAACAAGTGAGATGGATTACATTCTGTTCCTGCAATATTCTTTAGCATAACAGTGGCAGAAACTGTGATAAGAGCATAGCATCCAAGCTGAGTTCCTTTATAACTCCCATATTGCACAACTTTTTAACAGTGTTTCATGGTGGAATACATACTTCATATTTTACCAGTATCGGGGGTTCACTCTGGTGGCAGAAGATCAGAAGATTGGGGGTTCTAGTTTCAAAGTAGGTATTTGGGGCAATATCAATAATTGACCCTGTTGTGCATTATAGGGCATACGCAGTGTTGAGAAATGATAGTTTGGATGAGAGGTTAAACCAAGGTACCTCCTGCCCATCCCTGTTCACTGTTCATGTGAAAGTTAAAGAGCCCATAGCCCTTAAAGAAGATGATTAAAGGAGTTGCCTCGTTGCCATACCCAACATTCCCCATCAAGAAAACATGACCATGTAACCCACAGCCCCAGGCTGCATCTGGAAATGAGTCATTACAGCTCAGTGTGACTTTCCTAAACAAAAGACAGAAAGAAAAAGAAAGAAAGGAAGAAAGAAAGAAAAGAAAAGAAAGAAAGAAAGAAAGAAAGAAGTCAATAAGTAAATCACTCTAAAGTCCTGAAATAAATCACAGATCAATAAGCTGATTTTTCAGAGTCACTTTTGGGTCCAATGCTCAAAAATCTGTTCACAGTTTAAATATTTATCCTCTGGATTGTCTAGTTCCTGTTTCAGAAGGGATTTCATAAGTTGCCCCAGTTTTCACTTGTCCATTTTGTTGATATGGATAAATTCAGGAGTTTGATCTTTTTTTGTTGTTGTTGTTATTTTACCAGGAGAGACACACTAAGCTGAAAGCTTGTTTACAGGTGTAACCTGGGAGCACAAGGAAGTCAATTGACTAGCTCAGGGTCACACAGAATGCAAGTGGGGGATGTGGGATTCAAGCCCAGGTCTCCAGGTTTGTAGCTAAGAGCCTTAAACCACTATGCTATACTGCCTCCTATACTCAGCCTCATGACTTTAAATAATTTTGTTCTTCAACTAATTCTTTCCCTGACATAAAACTGTGATTATCTTCTCCAAATTTTCAAACAGATATTTCATCTTTTCCATTATATCTTTCTCTTTATCCACAAATTCCTTTAACTCTGGTGATGTAACATTAAAGAGCAGCTGACACCACTAGGAGAACTTTCACAAAACATAGTATTTAGACACAGTTCAGATTGTACTTCCCAATAGTTCAGCTTTCCTCCTCTCTATTACTGATTATTGAGGTCATTTACATAAAAACAGGATCTTTGTTCTTGAAGAGTTGATCTATTCATGTTGCTGTCTCCCTACATGTGATCATAATTCACTGCTTGTGGCATCACAGTTACTCCAATGGCAACAGATTGTGATGTCACAATAGAAGATTATGACTTGAAGCAGGGAGTAGGCTATAGAGACTGAAGAACTCTGAGGGATAAAGATCATGTTTTCATGCAAATTTCCTCAGTAATAGATAATGATGAGGAGAAATCTATAGAATATATATAGAATGCAAGCTGAATTGTACCTATTATTATGTTTTTCAAAGTTTTCTTTGAGGTGTCAGCATCTCTTTAATCTCCTTTATAGATCTACAGAATTCCTTAAAATGGCAATGCTTCTGTCATTAAAGTTTGCATCCATATAGAAACTACATTTCTCCCTTTTTGATCCTCCTGTTTTCCTGAAGAAGATCTTATTTTTGTGGCTGCTTTAAAGGAGCTGTGAACCAGCTGTCAATCAATGAGTGTGCACTGTATTATACAGCACACATTTACTGACAGGTCAGTCAGCAGCCAGACATGGTGGTGAGTGGAGGGCTGTGCGGGTTGCTGGCTCAGGGTTTAGGATAGTAGGGAGAGCAGACTGGTAGGCACTGCCTGCCGGGGTGGGGGGGGTCCACTCGATCACCAGGGATGGCTGTTATTTATTAATTACATATACGGGAGAAACTGGGGATCGGGGAGGAGATTCTCAAGACCAACAGGGATGGGTTTTATTTATTATTTCTATATATGGGAGACATCAGGGATTGGGGAGGGAGGTTCACTACACCACCAGGGATATATTTAAACAATGGGGGAGCTGGGTTTGGGAGGCTGTCCTAGACTATGGCATGGCTCCTCCACAGCTTGAGGCAACCCGACGGATTTGTCGCATGTTTGGTGCATGGTCAGGGTTGCTGCAAAATGAGGGATATTGCCGCTGGGTCCCTGCCTGATTGACAACAGGGCACAGGGTTCCTGGCACACTGGGCATTGACACAAACTGCTATTTGCACAGTTTTCATCAATCTAAGGCTTTGAGAATCTGGCCCATTGTATCTTTATGCTAAAAGTACCAATAACCAAAAAAAACTCTAGAAACACACAGGTTGATTGCAGTTTAAAAGAAGAACTTTGTATTACATCTAAGACAGTTTCTCAAGCTAACTGAAGGTAAATGTGGTATTTCTCACTGTGCTGCAAAATGTTTTATTGAATTATATGTAAGCAGACAGGCATACTGTGGAGTCTAAAAGGTGCTGATGCGTCATGTTCTCTCTGCTAATGCAGCTTTCAGGCACCATGAAATTTCAAGAATCAGAAAATGGAGACCCTCAGGCTAGTTCCAGGAGCTCATGCGAACAGTGCAAACAAACTAAAGCAAACACATATATTCCAAACAACTACAAGAAAAGAGTTGTCTGTTGACAAGGAAACAATTCACATTTACAAGATATGAGGGTGTACTACTCCTTTAAGCAATAAGAAGGTAAGCCATCCTCCAAAATCAAATTTCTCTCTCTATGGCAAGGACTGTAAAGACTGATAGTGGTTCTGCAACTCTTAAATAGCTTAGCCTTTCTAAAATTCTCTCTAATAGTATTAGGCTTTCTACTGAACGGACATTATAGTGGGGTTGGCGCATTTGAGATAACCTTGAAAATACTAAATGAAGATTCAATTTAACTTCTATTTTAGAGATGTTCTTTACTTCACTTTTCTATGTTTTTATGCAAAGATTTGTTTACATCTGAACATGATTCTCATATTAGAGTTCATTCTCTCCTGCTGCTTAATACTTTTGTAAATTCCCATCCTGTTTGTGACATCACAGTTTATTGCTGTCAACATGATTATGATGTCACAGAGGCTTACCTTTACTGCAAAGGATCAAGCAGCAGAGACAGATCAGTTCTAGGGGACAAGGCTCCAGTTTCCATGAAGTGGCCCAAGCAATGAAGAAAAAAAGAAATAGAAATAAGTAGCACTGTGTGGAATGTTGAAATTACAATGGAAATGAATTCCATGGAATTTTGGAAAATTCAGCAGAATTCCATCAATAGCAGAATTCTAACATTGTTTCATATGAAATGACTTTCTAGGATGGAATCTGCAGTTTATATGAACTGTATGTTCTTTTTCCACAATCTGTGGAAAAATATTTCACAGTTTATGTGATCCACAGAAAATCGTTCCACTTTTTTACATATAATTTTTTTTGTAATTCATGGAATTTAGAAAAGAAATCATCAGTGCAGGCCCTGTGAGGAACTGGTCCATCACCACACTGCAGTCAGAGGTGCAGAACCATGTGCAGCACAATCTGGGTTTAGATCAATGCATAGCACCATCTCTGCCCTAGCCAAAGTCACTAACAATTGGCAGACTGCCTTGGATAAAAAGAATAGTACCTGTGCTGTGTTCCTGGATTTGAGTAAAGCATTTGATACAGTGGATCATGACTCATTAATATCCTCTCTTAGCTCCGTAGGCCTTGATTCACTCTCTCTCAATTGGTTTAGGTGCTATCTCCTGGAAGGTTACAACTGGTAAAATGAAAATTACCTATCTACCTCTAAACCACTGCTAAGAGGTGTACCGCAAGGCTCTATCCTGGGCCCCATCCTCTTTGCCATTTATATTAATAACAGTGACTCCAACCTCTCTCAATCTAACATTCACCTGTTTGCTGATGATACTGTACTATATGTCAGCAATCCCTCACCATCAAAAGCCTGTGAACTGTTACAGTCAGAATTCTCCATCCTACAACACAACCTATTGGAAAAAAAACTACTTCTAAATGCCAAAAAAACAAAAGCTATGTTCTTTGCCACCAAGAGTTGCTCTTCCATTACCCCATCATTCACCACCCCACAATTATCCACCTTATTTGGAGAAAATCTGGAATTTGTGGATAAATTCAAATATCTTGGAGTCTGGATTGACAATAAGCTTGACTACTCTGTCCACGTTGAAGAGCTACTAAAAAAGTTGAGACAAAGACTTGGCCTATTTTACAGAATAAAACACTACCTTACCAGAGACTCCAAACAAAGATTAATCCAGGCATCATTCCTATCCCTCATTGACTATGCTGATTTCCTCCCATTGCCATTGCTCCCTCTTCCTCTTAAATAAGCTGGACACCCTGTATCATAGAGCCATTAGATTTATTACAGACCTTCCCTCCAGCACCCATCATTGCTCTCTTTACATGGCAGTCAATTGGACATCCCTACAGCACAGAAGAAAAAAGAATGCTGCAATCTGGATCTTTAAAGCTTTATCAGACAAACTCCCCTCCTATATCTCAGACTGTTTCACCCGAATCACATCCAGGCCATACACCTTAAGGATCAATAAGCTCATTATGCTAAAGATTCTCAATACCTGCACCCAGTTTGGGAGGGCTGCTATCATCTATTCCCTAGCATTTATCTGGAACTCACTCAAAAAATCTATGAATCTGAATACCCTCTTACCCTTATCATCCTTCAAAAAATTATACACCACCCTATTCCCAGAACTGTGCAACTGCTTCCATAAGGCCTAGTCTCCACCCAACCTCCACCCTCCTTCTGTAATCCACTATGTTTAGTTTCATTCTTCTACCCAGTCAGTTATCACACTTATAAAAAGCCTATAGAAGCCCTACTATCTGAATATTATCCCTTCTATATCAAATGTCCTCTTCATTTTTACAGGTTTAAGTTATTGTTACTGTGCCTTGTATATCTGTATATTTTGTATATATCTCTCATCTAATTGATTGTATTAATGTTTTGTTATTCTCATGTCTTTGTACAAAACTTGTATCCTTCTTTGTATGACCACTCATGTCCATCTTGTAAATGAGCTACGCTCAATGATGTTCGCCTGAATAAATAAAGATTTTGATTGATTGATTGATTGATTGATTGATGTGGAACTGGGCCATCCCTGTACTACAGTCACAGGTGAATGGCCTATGAGGGACTGGACCATCGCTGTGCTACAGTCAGCAGTGCTGGACCTGTGAGGGATGGGGCCATCATTGTGCTACAGCAATTGGTGCAGGACCTGAGAAGGACCAGGCCATCACTGCACTGAAGTCACTGGTGCAGGGACTGGGTCTTCACCGCACTGCGGTCATCAGTCCAGGGACTGTGAAGGACTGCGATATCACTGCACTGCAGTCATTGGTCCAGGGCCTTTGAGGGACCAGGCCTTCATTGTGCTGCAGTCATCTGTGCAGGACCAGGGAAGGAATGGGCCATCACCACACTGCAGTCATAACTGCAGCCATCTGTGCAGGACTAGTGAGGGACTGTATCATCACCATCACACTGCAGTTATCAGTGCAGGGTCCATGAGGGATCACAGGATCTGTGAGGGACTGGCATCACTGCACTGCATTCATCAGTCCAGGGGCTATAAGGGACCTGAACATCACCCTGCTGCAGTCATTGGTACAGGTCCTGTGAGGGACTGGGCCATCACTGCACTATAGTGATCATCGCAGGCCCTATGAGGGATAGGCCAACACTGTATTGCAGTCATTGGTACAGGGGCTGTGAGGGACTGGCCCATCACCATGCTGCAGTCATCAGTGTAAGTTCTGTGAGGGACTGGGCCATCACTGCACTGCAGTCATCAGTGCAGGGCCTTTGAGAAACTGGGCCATTATTTCACTGAAGTCATCAAAGCAGTGCCTATGAGGGACCGGACCATCACCATGCTGCGGTCATCAGTGCAGGGCCTGTGCAAGACCAGGCTATCACCATGCTGCAGTCATTGGTATGAGGCCTGTGTGAGATCAAGCTGTCGCCATGCTGCAGTCATTGGTACAGGGCCTGTGAGGGACCAGGCCATCCCTGTGCTGCAGTCATAGGTCCAGCGGCTGTGAGGGACTGAGCCAACACTGTGCTGCAATCATCAGTGCAGGGCCTGTAAGGGACCAGGCCATTGCCACACTGCAGTCAGTCTAGAATCTGTGAGGGACTGGGCCATCACCAAACTGCATCATCAGTGTAGAGCCAGTGAGGAACCAGGCCATCACCATGCTGCAGTCATTAGTGCAGCAGCTGTGAGGGACTGGGCCATCACCACACTGAATCATTGGTGCAGAACCTGTAAGAAACCAGACCATCACTTTGCTGCAGTCATCAGTTTATGGCCTTTGAAGAACCAGGCCATCACCATGCTGCAGCAAATAGTGCAGGACCTTTGAGGGACTGGGCCATCACTGTGCCACAGTCATTGATCTAGGGCTTGAGAAGGAGGGGGATATCACTGAACTGCACTCATTGGTGCAGGGTCTGAGAGGAACTGGGCATCACCACACTGCAGTCATTGGTCCAGGGCCTGTAAGGGACCAGGCCATCACCATGCTACAGTCATCAGTGCAGGGCCTAAGAGGAATCAAACCATCACTGTGCTGCAGTCATGGGTGTTTTTCTCCATTTTATCCCTTTGGGGCCCACCCATGCACCATGACACCTCGTGCACACTCCCAGCATTTGGGCATAGGGTACCCCTCTCTTTTGTCCCACATTGCTGCCACCTATATTCCTCATGGTGGCATTTAAATCACTAGACATGCATCTCCCCTTACTGAGGGTGGAGAGCTGTCCTACAGATGCTTAATTCTTCATTCTACTGCCAGCCCTCATGCAACCTTGGTCCATTCCTGAACCCAAGTCACTGGTGTGGTAGGTGGTGAGGCAGCCAGTGCTTTAACCCAGAATGCCACTGGGCCAGCCAACCAATGGACCAGATCCCCGGTCTTTAACTTTTACATGTTTAACTCCCTCTTAGAACAGTGTGGAATGTGGAAATTCTCTGGCAGATTTTGTGCTAAATGGCAATTCCACTTCATTATTGCCTTTCAGAATTTTTTTTTAATTCTGTGGAATTCCAAGAACATTTCTGGGTAATCTGTGTAATAATTTTCTATAGAGTGTGGAAAAGGAATCCATGGTTTATGTAAAAAAGTTCTGCTTTCGAAATTTCATAATTCCACTACCAATGGAATTCTGCAGAATATTCTGTGGAATTCCATTCCATATACATTTAAAAAATTTGCACAGCAGTTCTCCCACTGCCTCACTTGTACTCTCAGCTTTATTGACTCTCCATCATGTTGCACATCTTAAGATAAGGAAGCTAATGAGTTAGAAAAGCAGTGCTTTTATCATCAAAGGCCATTACCCACCAACACCTTTTTTTTTTTTTTAGTTTTTGTTGACTGGGTAAGTGCACTAGACTTCACGGTAGGTGTTTTGTAAATATGCAATTTGCCAGTGAGTTGCCGCAATTTTGCATGCTACACACTAAGCAGAATATTTGCATAGTCTGCACCATGCAAATTGCCACAATTCACACTTTATGGTGAATTTTACTACATGAATTTGCTACAATTTGCACTTGTGGCAAATCTTTGATCCTAGTTGTGTTAAAAATTCACTGCAAGTTGACGAATTGTTGCAATTCACTCAGTAAAATTTACTGCAAAGTGCAAATTACATAGAGCAAATTGATGCAATTCATGCTATGCTATCAGATCTATGAAGTTTTTCACTTCACTCAAGGCTATTTCGCAGTATGCATATCATAGAACTCTTTTGCTCATATAGTTATGGTCCTCATTGTCTTTTTTTTTCTGGCAACAAACATCTTCTAGTCCTTTTGCTACAGTGTCCCTTGTGTTTGGTGTCCAGGCAGTCTGTTGTCTAAACACTCTTGGTGTGTAGGGTAAACAATACAAATAATAATAATACAGATTCTTGTGTCTCGGAGTCTGCCAAGAAACATTCATAAACAAGCAAGGAGTACTAATAAAGTTTATTATGCTACTTACGCCAAGCATGTGACAGAGAAAATCACAAGGGAGATGGGTTTCTCACCATTCCTGAAGAATGTACATAGTCTCCAGAATTGTAGATCTTACGTTTTCTAAGATCTTGTTCTATCTCTCCCCGCACTTCCGCTCTCTGCCCTTCTAGAGGAGCTACAGTAGTGGCTCGGGAGTCAACAATAGGTTTGCAGACAACTAAATACTACAGATAACAGCATAGCAACAGAGTTTACAACATAGCTACAGATATGAGAAACAATATGTATTGATCCTAAGTCATTCTCCATTGGATAATGACTAAGGAGACAGAATTACTAATGAGTATCATATGAGACAGAATATGCTTCCATTAGCATTATAGCTTAGACAAAAGAAATGCTGACAGTCCAAAATTACATGCAGAATTTCTAGCTTACTTACAGTATAAAACATAGCGACATAACAAAAGCTGTCTCTCTTTGTCAGCTTGCTTAGCAAAGAGAACTGCTGGCAGGCATATCTGCCTGAGTGTAAAATACACAACATAGAACTATATGAGAACATAAGTATACAAAAATCACTGATGATCCCTCTAAGTCATCTTATCAGTGATTAGGTAGTTTATAGATTATATATGGAATATATGTAAAAGACAAATGTAATATAGATAAATGTATTATAGTGAGGTATAGTGAATCATGCATGATCAGTATTAGCATAGTGCAACATAGCAGTATTACAGTACAATAGACCAGGAATACAGTGTGAGGTGTATATGAGGTGTATGTGGGACAATAGGAGGCATAACCCAGGCATAACAAGCCTACAGAAATAAACTGTGGGCAAGTTTAAATATGTGAAACTGCGTCCTGTGTTACGGAAATAAAAACTAATAGACATGAGTTTGGGAAATCAATTCAATTTTTTTCAATTCAATTTTCAGTTTTATTGTTTGGCTAAATAGCCTTTACAATCACAATGCCATAAAAACATGTACAAAAACAGTAAAAACAGTAAATAGAAAAGTACTTCAATTTTTAAATACAACATCATTGGTAATAAATACAGTCACGTGTCCATCATTTAAAAACGAAAGAGTACATTACAACCTACAGTCAGCCTTGGTACAAAGATGCAGCTTCACAGGGAATAGCAATTCTAACTTGCACAAGTGTTAGCAGGGATTTTATAGCCCTTTAAATTACCTTTATTTGTTATTTAATCTGCATAATGGCCTGAAAATATTTAGCCATCCTTTTCAACATCCAAGCATCTTCCGTGTGGATTAGGATATTGGTTAATAATATCCTATCCAATTGATAGTAGGCAGGAAGAAAGGGACTCAGCCAGTATTGTCTTTGTTCCTTGTACCATTTACAATTCCATGATACATGGCTTTAACAACTGCCTTGCTGAAATCCAGGACTGGATGAATTTGAGCTATCTAAAGCTGAACATAGGAAAGACCGAGGTGATGGTTGTGGGCCCGGGTCACCATATAGAGGGGTTGAGGACTGGTCAGCCCTCTGGAGTTTATCTAGGGGGCTCCCAGATCTTTGCCTCTGAATGGGTGTGGGACCTGGGGGTGGTGCTTGATGACAGGCTGACTTTACAATCTCAGGTGTCGGAGGTCATCAAATCTTTCTTTTATCACCTTAGAAACATCGCCAGGATCAAGCACCTTGTTCCATCTGGGAATCTACTTACATTGGTTCACACCTTTGTGTCCTGATGCCTTGATTACTGCAACTCCCTGTACTTGGAGGCTTCCTAGGGTTGACATCCACCACCTGCAGCTAGTGCAGAATGCGGCAGCACAATTGTTGATGGGGACTTCTTGAGATTCTCATACCACCCCTCTACTGCACAGTCTGCATTGACTGCCGTTTCAGTGGCGGATCACCTTTAAAGTTGGTTTACTGACTTATAAAGCTCTACATGGACTTGGCCCTGACTACTTGAAAGAGCTTCTTGCTCCCTTTCGCCCCTTGCAACAGCTCCATTCAGCCAACAAGGTTTTACTGGAGATTCTGAGGGTGTCTTTGAAGTCTTCTGATGCCCGTGCATTTATGTATGTGGCCCCTACCCCCTGGAATTCTCTACCTCGTTGGCTGTGGGAGTGCACCACCGTGGGAGGTTTTAAACAGGCCTTAAAAACTTTTGCATGGTGCCAGGCCTTAAATGGTACTGAATGAGTGATCCTCGTCAGACTATTGTTACTGTTCTGTATGGTATTTACTGAATTTACTATTGCTGTCTTAATCTTTTTAAAGCGCCTTGGTATTTGAAAGGTGCTTATGTGAAATAAAGCTTATTATTATTATTATTATTATTACTGTTATTAAATCTTCCCTCTCACCATGCCCACAATCACATTCATCTGATTGAAGCCCATTGTTTTGTATTTAAACACCAGGACATTGCTACTAAACTGTTCAAATTTGTAGCTCATGAATGTCAGTCTAAGTTTTAAATCAGTAATTATATCTAGGTACAGTTTATAGCCATGGTAATAATTATTCCCAGAGAACCACTGAGAATAGTGAGAAGCAGCAATTATTCCCATGTCAATCTTATCCAGTACCTATCTATCCTTTTAGATATATATATTTTTTATATTTCAAACTGTTTACAATTCCCAGTTCTACAGCCTGTCTGAGGTTAGTCAGTTTATATTTTTCGAGTAACAAATTTATACTATTATACCAGTAGCCCTGCTTAAATCCCAGACAGTGCCAAGCTACTTTTTCTTTAAGGCACTCTTTTGCCAATCTTCCATCCTCCATCCTCATTAATTTCATCCAGTAGCTAAATTTTTTTAGTTTTGATTGATGAATTGATATTTGTAAGTCCTAATTCCGACCTCAGGTAGGCCACAGGGCAGGAATACGGCCCAATCTGAATAGATTGCAGAGAGTCTTATAGAGAGGCACCATAAGCTTAGTTGTATTCTTTATGTCCCAGACCTCAGACCCATAAAGTAGCTGCATATACAATTTCAATTTTATGTTGATTGCGCGCATGCGCAAGAAACATGTTGCGTCAGATTTCTCCACAAGCAGGTTGTGGTGGCGTGGCACTGTTGTGCCCAATACCCCCCACAGCCTGCAAAGGCTTGTCCCCATCCCCCAATGCCCGTGGCAAGCTGCTGCTGACACTAGTTCAGCCAGCGTGCCACAACCTTCTAAAAAATCAGCCGCTGCAATCAGGGGCCACCTCGTCATTGCAGCGTCAGCCATCCGCTGCAATGAGGGAGTGACCCGTCATTGCAGGGCAGGATGTGAAACCCCTGATATTGTTTGAGAACATGGCGGCGGGTTGCCGCTGTGTTCACAAACAATATAACCCCCTTCCCCCACCATGTTTACTTGCCGATGGGGGAGGCCACTCCCAGTCGGCATTCTGTCATCCCCCTTTCCAGTTTTGTTCCTGCCGAAGGAGTGCCCAATCCCCGTCGGCATAATGATACCCTCCTTTTGTTCCTCGGATGGCAGGTGCCCAACTCCCCATCGGGCATGTATTCCACCCTCTTCCTTGAATGTTGCCGATGGGGAGCCCACTCCCTGCTGGCATAATGTTGTCCCCTTCTGTCTGTGTAGCTGAGGGGGTGCCCAATCCCCCTTGGCTCCTGTAGCTCCCCTTCCCCTTTCCTTGTTTGCTGATGGGGTTGTGCAATCCCCCATTGGCAAACGTACCCACCCACCCACACAGGTGGCACGCTGGGAGCCCACCCCAGCATGCCACAGCACTTGTTAAACTGGAAAATGGTCCCCGATGTCTTATTTTTTTTTCACCCTGTGAAGAAGGAAACGGTCCCTCTGAGCTCTCCCAGGCCCCCCTCCCACAACCCGCACCCATCCACTGTGAACCCTGCCTCCCCACACACCCCCACCCCATACTTACCTCTGGAGTCTGGCTCGACGATCTTTGCTGGACCGGGAACACGTCTGCATTCTTCAAAGTCGACTGTGAACTGAGGAAATGCTGGTAAGCTGTATAATGCAACAAATAGGGGTTTTTCAACTTTAGTGCATATCTCAGGCATTTTTGGGACTTTTTCCACCAAATTTTCAACATGGGGTTTTTGGGACCCTTTCTCATGAATTCTTGAACTGTCATGGCATTAATTGGCCCCGAAAGGTGGTTTTGTGGTCACTGTGTGGAATCACCCTTCGGGGCCAATTAATGAAATGACAGTGCCAGTGTTCATGAGGTGGACTCTCAAAAAGCCTATGTTGTAAATTTGGTGGAAAAAATCCAAAAAATTACTGTTTTACGAGCGTGCATTGCGCAGTTGCTACATATGCTCGTACCTTCATGAATTTACAATATTTTCATGCCAGATTTTCAACATTGGCATTTTCTCACACTTCCTTGTGATCTGTATAGCTGTCATTGTTCACATCCTGGCCAAAATGTGTTTTCGCAGTTTCGACGCAGAGTAGCACGGTCACTGTGGGAAATCAGTGTTCAGGACAGATTAAGAAAATGATAGTGACACTTTTCATGAGTAGAGGTCCTAAAATTCCTATGTTGAAAATTTGGTAATGATACTCCATAAAAAGACTGTGTTACGAGCGTACATTGCGCAGTTGGCACGCACGCTCGTAATGTCGCAAATTTATAATATTTTCACTCCAGATTTTCACTATTGAAATTTTCCCAGACCTACTTTGTTCTCCGGCAATCGCTATGTTTATTCGCTTGGTCGATTCGTAATAAGGCAATGGAAGTCTTTATTGGATTTTAACTTCTTCGTCCACAGTGGGAGTTTGCTTCTGACTGCATTATCTGGGATTATTCTCTGGTGGGAGCAGAGGATCTTTTAGACTGTTTGGTGTCTGCTGCTAATTTCACGGTCTTGGAATTGTTGAAGGAAGGACTGAATTCTGTTTGGGGCTGTGAGTACTTTAGATGGTGCTGGATTTGAACTGTGGAGGTGGTGCATCGGGGTGTTGTGCTGGGGGGTTCTTCTCCATTTGTCTTGGACTGGTGGCTGTCCGTGCCTTCCGCTATTAAGCGGGAATAACCATCTGTGTTTCCGAGAAACTGGAGTTTTTAGTGGGTTTACTCCGGCTATATTTTATTGCCCCCCCGCCTCCGTCATTGTAATTTGTCCCATAATCGTTGGAGGAAGAACACGTCTTTAGAGTACAGCTCCCCAGAAGATACGCTGCAGTTTGCAGATTGGTTGCTTTGTTTTATCGACCGCTTGGGAAGATAAAATGGATTCGGCCTTTCTTTGAATTCTTGACTATCCTGGGAAGGCTTTGTTTCTAAGGAAAGTGGAACCTTTGAGTCAGTTCCTTAACGCTGGTTTTGGACTCACCCGTGGGTGTTGTCTGGATTTGGGGACTCTGCATTTATTTACCTGCTTTTATTGCCCTATCTGGTGAATCCTAACTCTTCCAACTGTAGTGGTGCAGAGGTGGGGCATCCATCACTGGGGAGTCAGTGGGTGGTTGTCCTTTCTTCTAGGGAACCCCTGGGAGTCCATTTGGTTGAGCTCCACTGGGGTCTCATAGTATCCACTATGCTTTATGGTGGGTTAGGTATAACCTTTGGGTTTTAGTGAAGGAATATAGCTAGTCCAGAAGATATTTTCAGCGTTTTCTTCAGTGGACAGACTATTTTTGACTTAAGACTCTTTGAATCAGGAATTGTTGTGCCTTTTGGAAGATCTTGCAGTGAGAGTGCTCAGGACTGGGATTCCTTGATTTTTAGTGGTTTTATTATTACTACAATTTATTAATTATATATGGTAGTGAGAGTACCATATTATTCCTCCTGGCTACCATAGTGAGAGTATGATGTAGCTCGGGGTTTATTATTATTTTTTTGGCTTATTAAGTTTCTTTATCTAGTGGCACCAGTTAGTGAGAGTTCCTGGTTGCCTGAAGGAGATTTATTTTGTTAATTATTGCTTAGTTTGATAGCTATTTGATAGGAATCTTGGGCTTAGATTAGTTGGATCTCTTAGTCGTGCATAAAATTGTTTTATTATTTTAAGGGGATTTGGTTATTATTATTTAAGTCGGTGGGAGGATTGTTGTTTGTATGAGAGTAAATAAAATTGGTTTAAAATATGTGTTGGGGTTTAAGTAAAATGGTTAGAGTACTCCCCTCAAGACTTGGATCTCCGTCCTTTAAATTACCTCCACTTTCAGTGGAGGTTTATGCTAGATGCCGAAATCTTGGCATTGTAAGATCTAAATGTAGAAGGATACGGGATCTTGGAATTCTTGGGGGGGATGGGAGAGAAGAGAACGGATACGGACAGTAAGGGCTAGGAGACGCCTGGGTGAAATGGGTGCTGGAGCGAGGTCCTCCTTGCCTAGTTCCCATACCCAAGGGCACTGACTTGGAGTGTGTCAGGCAGGAAATGGGATCACCCTTGGATTTCCGTCCCTTTCGGGCGGTGTTAAGCAATGCCAGGTCGATTAGGAACAAGACTGCAGTGATTGCTGATCTTGTTTCGTCAGTCGACCTGGCTTGCATCACCGAGACCTGGCTAGATGGAAATGCTGGCCCTGTGTTGGACTCCGCAGTTCCGGCTGGGTTCTCGGTGATTCACCACCCGAGAGTGGAGCGGAGGGGCGGGGGAGTTGCTGTCTGTTTTAGACAAGATCTGGATCTCAGGGAAGTGCCAGTCGGTGATACCAATACCTTTGAATGCATAGTGGGTGCAGGTGCAGGCTACAGGACCCTTCTTATCTACCGTCCACCAGGGGATGAGAGGGAGTTCCTGAAGGAGGTTGTGGACTTCATCGCTGACATGGTATTGGAATCTCCCAGATGGATAATTCTGGGGGATTTCAATGCCTGGGTCGACGATGAACTCTCGCCATTTGGTCAAAATCTCCTCCAATTAATGGATTCATTGGGCCTGTCATGAGTAATTACTTCTGCAACCCATGAGGGGGGGCATACATTGGATTTGGTTTTCCATCTAGGGATGGAGATATCTGATGTGGAGGTGGAGCCAGTCGGATGGTCTGACCATCACGCCCTGAGGTTCAGATTTGCGGCTCCCCAAAACAGGTCTGCCCCCAGGGAGTTAATACAGTTCCGTCCTTTAAGAGGGATTACCCCAGAGGGCCTGATGACGGAGCTGGATTTCTCAGATTTTCCAAGGGATAGTGTGGATCCAGGGCCGCTGGTCTTGGCCTTTAATAAGGCTGTGACTGCGGCCCTGGATGCCATAGCTCAATTCATGTTCGTCCCCATACTCTTCACCTGGGGCTCCCTGGTTTGACGGGAGGTCCGTGAGTGGAAGAGGAAGGGACGAAGATTAGAAAGAGTTACGGAAAACTCAACTGGAGGTGGATAGACTTGTATTGTTAGAACATTATAAATTCTACCAATCAGCAATCTCCCATAAGAAGGCAGAGTTCCTGTCCAGGAGATTGCTGCAGCTAGGAATAGACCATCCCAGCTCTTCCGGACTGTGGACAGATTGTGCAATCCAGTCTGTCTCCAGACTAGTGAAAGCATTATCACAGGTACAATGTGAGGAGTTTCGAAATTCTTCACTGACAAGGTATCCACCATCAGGGATGAGATCAGCCAGTATCTTTCTATTGAGCATTGTACTGATCAATCGGTGGTACTAATGCCCAGTTGTACTGTTCTACCTTTAGACTACCAGCAGTAATAGATATTGTGAGGATTATTCAGACTCTGCGACCGACCTATTGTAAGTTGGACCCAGGCCCTACTCACCTGGTGGTGGGGTGTAGATGTTATTGGCCCAGTCCTGGCTGGGATAGTGGTGGTGTCATTAGAGAGAGGATCTTTCGGATCCCTTAAAGGAGGCGTACTACACCTTTTGAAAAGCCCTCTCTTGACCCCGACTGCCCAGCAAATTATAGACCAATCTCTAACCTCCCTTTTGTAGCGAAGGTTATTGAGAAGGTGGTCGCTCTGTAACTGGAGGATCATTTATCTATCCACAATATCTATGACCCTCTCCAATCCGGCTTCAGGAAGCGGCACAGTACAGAGACGGCTCTTGTTCGGGTATTGAATGACCTCCTGATGGCAAGAGATCAGAGGACCCGTTCTATCTTGGTTCTCTTAGATCTCTCAGCAGCATTTGACACCGTGGATCATGGGGTATTGCTCGACCGCCTGCAGTTTTTCTGTGGCCTGAGGGGGGCAGTCCACAGTTGGTTTCGATCTTTTTTGGAGGGCAGATCCCAGAGAGTGGTATCGGGGTTAACACCTCGACCCCTCACTATCTGCCCTGTAAGGTACCACAGGGGTGCGGTGCTGTCCCCTATGTTATTACATGAGTGTATATGCTTCCACTGGGGCACATTATAAGATGGTATGGGTTGAGTTTTCATTGTTATGCTGATGATTCTCAACTCTATCTGTCTTTATGCCTGATCAGGAGTCGGATCCCATCACTATTTTTAACAAGTGTCTTCTGGAGATTCAGGATTGATGAGTGCTAGTTGGCTAGGTTGAATCCAGGTAAAACTGAGGTGTTGGTTGTGGACCCTGGAGGGAGGATAACAGGGCTTGGACGGGGAAACCCTCGGGCTTATATCTTGGGGGGGCTCAGCTTCTGGCCTCTGGCCAAGTACGTAACCTGGGAGTAATTTTTGATGAAAGCCTGACTATGAAGATGCAAGTGTCGGCTGTAGTCAAATCTGCCTTTTATCATCTGAGGAATATTGCCCGGGTGAAACACTTGGTTCCACGGGAAGATCTTCTAACTTTGGTCCACGCCCAGCCGTTTTGATTACTGCAATGCTCTCTATCTAGGGCTGCCGGGGGTGGATATCCGCCGCTTGCAGCTGGTGCAGAACGCGACGGCCAGGTTGTTGATGGGAGTTTCACGATCTAGCCATATAACATTTGTGCTGCGTGATTTACACTGGCTGCCAGTACAGTGGCGGATTACCTTCAAGGTCGCATTGCTGACCTTTAAGGCCTTACATGACTTGGGACCCCACTACCTGAAAGAGCTCTTGGTGCCTTACTGTCCTGCCCGCTCTCTTCGCTCCTCTGATGAGGGATTGCTAGAGATTCCCAGGCTACAGTTAAAGATGTCAGGAGGTAGATCTTTTGCCTATATGGCTCCAACCCTGTAGAATTCTCTACCTCGTCAGATACGAGAATGCCAAACCGTTGAAGGTTTTAAAAAACAATTAAAAACTCTTTTATTTTCTTTAGCTTTTGCTGGAATATATTGAATAAGTATATTGTATGGTTGTTTGAATTATTGTTTAAATTTGATTTTATTTGTTTTTATAGTAAAAGCGCCCTGAGCTTGGGAAGGGTGCTTAATATAAATAACATTCTACTACTACTACTACTACTTATGAACAGTGCAGCTGTCATTTTTCCCATCCTGGCTGAAATGTGTTTTTGCACTTCCGGCACAGAATAGAGCAGTCACTGTGGGAAATCACTGTCTGGGACAGATTAAGAAAATGACAATGATACTGTTCATGAGCAGAGGTCCTAAAATGCCTATGTGGAAAATTTGGTGATGATAGCCCATCAATTGACTGTGTTACAAGTATGCGTTGAGCACTTTCCACACACCCTTGTAACTTCGCAGATTTGTAATATTGTAGCACCAGATTTTCAACAGTGCCATTTTTTCACACCTCCTTATAAGCAGTACAGCTGTCATTTTTCACATCCTGGCCAAAATGTGTTTTCACAGTTTCGGCGCAGAATAACATGGTCACTGTGGGAAGTTAGTGGTCGGGACAGGTTAAGAAAATGACAGTGGCACTGTTTATGAGCAGAGGTCCTAAAATCCCTATGTTGAAAATTGGTGACAAAACTCCATAACATGACTGTGTTATAAGTGTGCATTGAACTGTTCCCACGCACACTTGTAACTGGGCAAATTTGTAATACTGTCACGCCACATTTTCAACAGTGGCATTTTTTCACAACTCCTTATGAACACTACAGCTGTCATTTTTCACATCCTGGCTAAAATATGTTTTTGCACTCCTGATGGACAATAGCACGGTAATTCTGGGAAATCAGTGTTTGGGACAGATTAAGATCAACTGAGTGAGAGGGGGGAGTGACTGAGGTCAATTGAGCTCTGTCGGGACTGCTGCGGATTTGTTTATGGGCAGACAAAGGCCCCAACACAAGAGCCCACAACAAAAGGGCAGCCTGCAGCACTGGGAGAAACAGAACAAGAGAGCGAGTGAGGGAGGGGGAGTGAGCAAACTCACCGAAACGCTGTCAGGACTGCTGAGGATTTCTTTGTGGGCAGAAAAATGCATCAATACAGGCAGTGGCCCAGTATAAAAGGCCAGCCTGCAGCGATGGGAGAAACAGTATGAGCGAGTGAGATAAGGGGACTTAGTGAACTCAATGGAGCTCTATCAGGACTGCTGGGATTTCTTTGTAGGCAGAAAAAGGTGCCAATGCAGGCAGGAGCCCCATACAAAAGGGCAGCTTGCAGCACCAGGACAAACAGAATGAGCAATGAGAGAGGTAGACTGAGCAACCTCAATGGAGCTCTGTCGGGACAGCTGCGGATTTCTTTGTGGAAAGACAAAGGTGCCAACGCAGCCAGAAGCCCCATTCAAAAGTGCAGTCTGTGGTGCCAAATGAAACAGAACAAGTGAGTGACAGAGCAGTAGTGAGCTAGCTCAATGGAGCTCTAGTGTGACTGCTGCAGATTTCTTTGTGGGCAGAAAATGTGGCAACACAGACATGAGCCCAGTACAAAAGGCCAGCTTGCAGCGCCGGCAGAAACGGAATGCAAGAGTGACAGAGAAGGAGTGAGCAAGCTCAGTGGAGCTATGTCGGGACTGCTTCAGATTTATTTCTGGCCAGAAAAAGCCTCCAATGCAGGCAGGAGCCCAGTACAAAAGGGCAGCCTGAAGTGCCAGGAGACACAGAACGAGCGAGTGAGGGAGGGGGAGTCAGTGAGCTCAATGGGGCTCTGTTGGGACTGCTGCAGATTTGTTTGTGGGCAGAAAAAGGCAGCAATGCAGGCAGAGGCCCAGTACAAAAGGGCAGCCTGCAGTGGCAGGAAAACCAGAATGAGCGAGTGAGTGAGCTCAACAGAGCTGTATTGTAACTGCTGCAGATTTCTTCATGGGCATAAGAAGGCAGCAAAGCAGGCAGGAGACCAGTAGAAAAGGGCAGTCTGCAGCACTGGCAGAATGGAAAGAGCTAGTGAGAGAAGGGGAGTGAGTGAGCTTGACGCAGCTTTGTCGGGACTGCTGCAGATTTCTCTGTGGGCAGAAAAAGGCGCCAACAGAGGCAGGGGCCCAGTACAAAAGGGCAGCCTGCAGCGCCAGGAGCTACAGAATGAGCGAGTGAGAGAGGGGGAATGAGCCACCTCAATGGAGCTCTGTCAGGACAGCTGCGGATTTCTTCCTCAGCAGAACAAGGTGCCAACGCAGGCAGCAGCCCAGTACAAAAGAGTGCCCTGCAGCACTGGAACAAACAGACTGAACCAGTGACAGAGGGCCATTAAGCAAGCTCAACAGACCAGCGCAATCAACATTTGGTATTGACAAATGCTTGTTATTATTTGGATTAATGGTCTAATAGTCATTCCTCCATATTTGCGGTTACACCTACTTAACCCCAATATAGTGTTCTTCAATTTTACTTGAAGCATTTCTGACTGTCGTGTCCAATACTGGTTTGTGTGTACTGTCACCCTCAAATACATATAATTTGGTACTACCTCTACTTTATCATTTCCAACATACCAGGTGCCCTTGACCATTCTCTCCCCAAATATAAGAACCTTAGAATTACTCATGTTGATCTTTAATTTCAGTGCCTTAGATCTTTCGTATATGAAAATTAATTTACACTGTAATCCTTTTTTAGTCAGAGAGAACATTACAATGTCATCTGCATAAGCTAACAAAGAACAAGGTATGGTCTTAATTTTTGGGGAGTCCTGATCAACAATTACGGTGTCAATTAACATTTTTTCTATACACATTGTAAAAAGCAGCGGGGCTAGCAGACAACCCTGTCTGACGTCCTTGTTACTTTCAAAAGTGCTGGATAACTGTCTGTTACAACCCATTCTAATTCTAGCCCAAGTATTAGAGTATAGCTGCACCATAACAGCAACCAAGTTCTGATCTATACCTTGGTTGATCAGGAGTTCCCATAAAATTCCTCTACAAATACTATTGAAAGCACCAGAGTAGTCAATAAACATAGTATACAGTTTTTAGTCTCTCAGTCTGACATATTTCTCAACCAGATGATTCAGAATAAATAGATTATCGATGGTGGAATAGTTAGACCTAAATCCAGCTTGATATACTGAGATACCACCTGACCAGTCAATTATTTTTCTAAGCCTCTCCAGTATTACATTTGTAAATATTTTTAGATTGACATCTAAAAGGCTGATAGGCCTATACATAGTTGTCTCTGATAAGCAGGGCCACTGGAAAATTGCGGTCGCAATTTTTCTGCAATTTCCGCAATTTTCACCCTTCTCCGCACAAAATCCGCAATTTCTTGCAATTTCTTACATTTATGGAATTTTTGACTGAAATTGTATAAAAATATTTAAATTCTCAAGGAAATCTACTCAGATATACTAACAATTTAGTACACAGACTTGGATTTGACCAAAACAGTACAGTGTGAGGTGAGAAGGGGTCAAATGTGACTCTGCTTTTATGTGATTCATGTCCCTGCTTTGGTTTCAGAATCCTCTGGTCATGCATATATAGACTTGAACACTTTTAAAATCTGTGTGAAAGCAGTCTGTTAGAGAACTTTTTGCTGACACAGAGACTGAAACAATAGTTGTGCGAAGAGGTGCAAAGTGCCCCATTCACCTAAATGAAGCCTTGACCACAATGCTTGTTTTTGAATGGTAAGGTAGATTTTCTTTGAATAAATATGTTCAATCTGAAAGGATTTTGATTAAAATGTGTCAAGAGTTTGGATGGCCTGCTAATTATAAACTTGAATGTGCTTCTGAGGGGGTTGGTGACAGTGATTCCTTACATGTCAGTCTGCCACAACTGCATACTCACATTCAAAACCTACAAAAAGCAAACATTTCTGGAAACGTGCTGAATAGGTTAAGTATAGTTAAACAGTTACCTTCAAATAGACAAAGTAATTGCAACCCAAGTAAAATCACTGCAAACCAAGTAGAACAAAAGTATAATTTATTGAAGACTATTGTATGATGTAATGAAAAGCTATTGGTATGATTTGATTCTTTTATCATGTGATTTTAAAATGTACTGATTAAAGTGCTGATTAAGAACAGTAATTTTAACAAAATAAATATTTTTCTTACTAGACCTTTATTAGGCATCCTGCTTATCTGTTTATTTTGTTCTTGCAACAAAGCAAGTAGTTTAAACAGGCTTCATTATATAACATCTAGAAACTGGCAAAATATGTTGTTTCATGATGTATTCAATACAGATTAACTGTAAATTACTGAATAAAATCTAGTTAGCACTGCATGACTTAGATGTCTTGATTTTTAGAAGATATGTTACATAATGATTAGTTTACAGTGCATTTCAAAAATACACATCTTTCTTCATATTAAAAGCATTTACAAGTGGCAATACATTTATCTAACAATTTATGTGATCAATACATGCTGCAAGCAAACAATAAAATATTTATTACTGGGCAGTTGGGATGTACAGTGAACCCCCGCAATTTTCATGCAATTTTTGCAAGAAAATCCCTGCATTTTTGGGTAAAATTTTCCGCAATTTTCCAGTGGCCCTGCTGATAAGTTTCCGTTCTTATGTATGGGAACAATATTTGCCCCATTCCATGTCTCTAGATATTTATTAGACTCAATACATTTGTTATAAAAAAAATAGTCAGAAACTTGCACCATAGTGCTGGTTCTGTTAAATATACTTCTGAAGGGATTCCATCTCGCCAAGCAGCTTATGTTTTTTTAATGAATATATGGCAAGAAGAACCTCATCCAGTGTAATATATTTAAATGTAGGTGTGCTTGATTGCATCCAGATAATGCTAGACTTTTCATCAGTGTCATAAAAATGCTTTTAAAATATTCTAGCAATTTTTGCTCAGAAATATGAGCATCAGTATCAACTTTGTGTTTATCTGTCCCTTTGGCCACTAATGTCCAAAATGCTTTAATGTTCTTATTCTCAACTGCTACTAGCATTTGATGCCATTGTTTCTCATAGTACTTCCTCTTCATGTCTCCAAGTAGAATTTTATAATTTCTTCTTGCCTTATTTAAATCTACAAACATCTGTTTGATTTTTGTTTTACAATATAACTTAGAAAGTTTCCTTATATTTGTTTTCAATTTCCTACATTCCCTGTCATACCATGAGTAATTACACGTATAATGTTGTCCCCTGACTGGACATTCCAGCTTAAGCTTTATCTCTGTATATAATGAATTCATACACAAGAACAAGGTTGAAAGGTCCTAGGCCCTTAGTATTTGCACTGTACTACTTAAAAAAGAATGTTTAATCAATATAGATATATCACCCTGTAAAGTCTGTCTCCACATGATCTTTTTTGATGCTTTAATTTCAGTAAATAATAGAGGGTTTTCCTCTCTGACTTCATTACTTTTCTTAGTGGACTTAGTTTCAATAACAGGAAAAGTGATCACTTTTAGCTCCTGTTAGGACCATAAATTCTTTCCAGAATTCCATAGGCCTGGTCCAAAAAATGTAATCTATAATGGAGGCACCCCTTGTCGAAACATAAGTATAATTAGTATCACTATCCCCCTTATATCTACCATTTAAGGGATAAATGTTTTGCTCCTTCAGAATTTCCATTAACATCTTGCCCATGGCATTAACATTTGTATCCTTAGACTTCCTAGGAAACAAGGAATCTTCAGGGTAAGCATGAATAAACATGGAGTTGTCCATCATGCCATCGAAGGTACCTATCTGAGCATTAAAATCATCCATTATCAGGAGCTCAGCTTCTGGAAAAAACTGTATTGTTTTTAAAATGTGTTCATTTAAAAAGATCCATAGAGAGCTAGAATAATAGGGTGAACTCTATTGTGGGATGTAAGAATCTATTATTATCAGCTCCTGAGATCTCTCATTCAAATGTATCACAATGAAATTATTGTGAATTTTCCAGCTTTCCATCCTAAAAAAGCTACCAACCTTAACCATCGTAATCAGACCTCCTGAATGCCTCCCAAACCTTGCATATCTGGTTCTGGGGGTCTGGAAACATTCATACCCATTGAACTGTACAATGTCGTTCATAGTATGCCATGTTTCTTGCAGACAGATGACATCATACCCTATCAGAAAGTTTCTACACTCACTGTCTGCCATTTTGTTCTGCCATCCTGCAATATTCCATGTTAGAAATGTATTCCCTTTGTTAATTTGATTCACTGGTACTACATGTGAACTAGCTATATCAAGTAGTCATTCCTCGTTATAACCAGCTAGCTGCATAAACCTGCTTGACAATGGAATAGGTGTTACTGCTTCATAGTTTTGATATCCTATTACGTCTAAATCAGTGTCATTCCAGATTTTACAGTCCACTAAATTTAATCCCAGGCAATCAAGTTTGGCTGATTGTACTAATATTGCCTCTACCAAATCCATATTTGATGTTATGATATCCACCTGACTATTAATATTAACTCTTTTAGCTCTAATAGAGCCCAGTTCTTCAACCTCTATGGACAGGAAATTTGTTAAGTGATCAATTATCACATGAGCCAGCTTATAGTCTGTTTCTTGTTTCAGATGACCCATCCCAAACAAAGTTAAAGTTTTCTGATTTTCTTGTCTTTTCTGTTTTTCATTTCTTTTATTAAACTGTTCTCTATTTGGACATGTAAGTATAAGTTATTTGTCCTGAATCATCGAAATATTAATCCAAATATAGTTAGCTGTTCTGGGGAGACAAAATAAATATCTATAAGTGTCGCTGAGGCAATATGAACGTTTTTAATCTCTGCAGTGTCCTCTTCTGTTAGATTTGTCCCTATCATATTATTTAAATAGTCTAGAACCTGCAGTTCACTTCTAGTAGGATCAAAATATCCCCAATTCACTGGACTGTATAGTCTAATAAGGGGAAAAGTGTCCACCACAGTTTATTTTTCAGTTTGAGATTTACCCTGCATTTTGTCTTTTGTCTCATTTAGTTCTTTATCTCCCTTCCTTTTTAGGTCACTATCCCCCATCCTGGGCAGGGCCTGCTGATTAGCCCCCCCCCCATTGTTTTCTCCAGTTGCTGATTAAACTTTATTATCTCTTGTTCCAACTTCTCAACCTGAGTTACTAGCTTTACCTGACCATCATTGGTACCCATCCCCAGTATGCTAAAGGAACCTGGGATCTTAGTTACCTGTTCAACTTTACTTACATTCCTACTGTCTGTCTCCTCCATTTTTTCCTTTCCTCTTTCAGAGTATTTATCCCCACTAACCTTATTTTTCTTTTTTCTTTTATTGTTCTTATTTCTGTAAGTCATTACTCTTTGTTTAGTCATTTTATGTTTTGATGATTCTGGTATTATTAGTGTACTAAAGTCTGACCTTTTGTTTTCCTCTCCACTGATATCAGTCTCTCCAATTGTATTTTCAGTCTCCACTGTACTTTGACTATCCCCTTCATTTAACAGCTTGCATCAGAGTTTGTTAATAGGTCCATTACTTATTTTTGCTTTATTTAAAGCAACATTGTTTCTCATAGATTCAATCAGGTTTTTATTAATTACCAACTGTTCCATAATAATGTGCGCAGTCATGAATTTCTCAGTAGTTCTACTAGTTATCACTTAGATACATTGGTACGTTTTCCAGAACTTGTTCCCTTGGGATTCATTTTGTAGCCTGCCAAGCACCACAATTACTGCATAATCTTAAATGATTTTCATGGTCCTCAGGGTATTTTAGGTCATCTGTGGTGTGCTGTAAATCCTCCATGACTGACCCTAGGTCTCTTTTATTCAATTCTACTAACTTAAACCCCCTTCTATCAGCTGTACTGTTTGAAAACCAAAGTTGTGCAGATTTCTCTATATCACTCACTTGTTGGTTGTGATTGTGGTAGTGAGGATGTGTGTAGCATTTTATTCACATCCTGCTTCCCATCAGGAATAAAATCCTGGCTACCTACCTCAACTACACTGCCTTCCTCCTCTGCACTAAATAGCTCAATTCAGAATGGTTCACTTTGCCTTGGTCATCCATCGGGGTTTGTTAAAATAAGTGGTGCAGAGGTATGCAAGGCAGCAAAAAAAAAAAAAACATTCTTGGAGTTGAGGTTTTACTACAACAGATAGTCATATGATCAGTAATCTTAGTTTGTATGCTCCTTTTTGGGGGGGATTTTACTGGGAGCTCCTGTAAAGGTGATGCCTTTCCATTGATTAATCTTTGTAGCCCAGTATTTACCATATTTAAATTAAATTTAAAATTATCAATAATTAAGTAACAGCAGTGTCAACAATATCAACTTTCTCCATATGCCCAGAAGCAAAGCACAATAAACAGCACAAAGTAAGAAACTGCAGAGGTCAAAGAGAGACCCGATGTACCATTAAGAGTCATTCAGTGTCCAGGTCTTTAAAAGGGGAGCGGTATCCAAGTTTCAAAATTCTGCTTAAACAATTACAAAACTCTCACCCATGATGCTGTTTTATTATGTGTTCAAAAAGAATTTGATCCTGAGTCCTGCAGACCTGTAATATACTCCTGTGCACTCCTGGGTTCTGTTATTTGTATTCACAGCTGGTTCACAAGCTTGTACTTTTGCTATTATTATTCAAAACCACAAAATTGGCCCAAACTGTCAGGTTTGGCCAAAGAAGCCCCAGAGTTCAGTGCCATTTGTTATCCTTGGAACCTCTGATGATATCCTTGGATGCTCCGATGTTGGTTATATAAAGAAAAAAATATAAAAAAGGGAACTACCAACTAATAAATCCTTTCAGAAAACCACACAAACCAAACAAATAACATATAATTTACACAGCCATCTTTTTTTTAAAAGAAAAAAGGTAGAAAACCCCGAATTTGGTAGTCAAAAAGTTCAACAGTTCAGCAGTTCAGCTTTTATAGAATGGTAACCATTCAATATATGCTTACATTCATTCTTTAAGACACTGTACCAACTATCCACACTTGGGCTTTACAAAGAGTGGAAAGCAGTCTCCCAGGAGCCGATACCTCCCTGTGACTATCACTTGAGGCTATAGATCAGTTAATAGTCATAAAGAAAGAGAATACTACAAGTAAGCCTGCAATGTATGTGGCTAATTTAAAACAACACCGCTCATGCTGCTTCGACTAGAAGGATCGCTTGCCAGCTCCGCTTGGTTCCGGGCAGACTCAGTCACCTGAATATCAGTAAGAATTTATTACTCCTGGACCCTTCTGCTCTAAGAGTGTGAATCTGATCTGCGGGTCTTAGGTATTTTAAAAGTGTTGCAGCTAGGTTCTGTAGTAGGACATAATTAGACATAATTAAATTAAATTGAGAGGAGAACACTGTTGAAACACAAATAAAACAACTAAAAAAGTAATTGTCAATTAGTCAAACACAGTGCGTGTTTTATAGGCCCCTTTAAAATAGTTGATGGATATCATACAATGGCTCACAATCACAGAAAAAAACATGGGCTCAGCACAGCACAGCACAAAATAGTAATTTACAAACAATTTGTAAACAATCGGTGTGCCTCCACTGTAATCAGCTAAAAATAGTAGCAGTGGAGATTGCTGTACTATTGTGTTATACCCGCTGAAAACATTTAAGGATTTGAGCATCTGAGGGACCTAAAAACCTAAAAAAAAAAATGACAGAAAGCAGGGAAAATGAAAAGAAAATTAAAAGAAAAAAAGAATGACATCCAGGACAAAATTAGAACTTACCACAGGGATGTCAGGTAAGATGATCATGGGGGTCACAATGGTTCAACTATTCCCTTTGTATAATGCTCTGTTTCACATATAACACATTTATTGTTCACATTGAGCAAGAACCCAAAGTCCAACATCCAAGTTGAGATTTCAAAGCTGCAAGCAGTTCAAAACAATTTTAACTTCGATTTTGATCAAAGTTTTGAATTTTGTTCAGCTTCGGCTGGTTATCTTGCAGTCACACAGGGCGCTATTAATTTTCTATCATTTTTATGTTTGCTTGCACGCATGTGCAAGAAACATAGTGCCTTCATCGAAGATTTCGGAGGTGTGTCACCTCCTCCTCCAATTCAGTCAGTGGGCTGGCAGGCGCGGCCCTGTGTGGTAATCGCATTTTTGAGCCAAGCTCATGACACGCCCAAAATGCAGTAAGATAAGTTGAAAGGGGAGTTACGCTGAGTGAGCACCGATAAGATATCGGCTGCCTCACGCAGCCCCCCCACGCACAGACAGACGGCATGCCTCCGCATTTTAGTAGCCGACGGGTGCTCCAACTCGCCGGGCTGAGCTGCGCCCCCACCCCCCAGTTGTAGGTGCCACGCTGGGAGCCCAACCCAGCATGGCAAGCACTGTAATCCTTGGCCGGGGGTGCCTAATCTCGCCGCTGAACGCCCAGTCCTCTTGCCACGCTGGGAGCTCACCCCAGCGTGGCAAACGGTGCCACAATTTTATTTTTATTTTGCCGATGGGGGTGCCCAATCCCCATCAGCTGAACACCCCCCCAAGTCCTTGTGCCACACTGGGAGCCCACCCCAGCGTGGCAACGCCCCACATGTTCTTTTTGTTTTTAACCCTGTAAATAAAAACTGTCCCGCGGCACAACTCCCAACCCCCCTCCCACAACCCTCACCCATCCACTGTGCACCCAGCCTCCCACACCCCCATACTTACCTCCGGACTCTGGCGCGACAATCTTTGGTGGACCGGGAACACGTCTGCACTCTTCAAAGCCGACCGCGAACTGAGGAAATGCCGGTAAGCTGTATAATGGGTTACATAGGGGTTTCAACTTTATTGCATATCTCGGGCATTTTGGGATTTTGAGACAAATTTAACATGGAGTTTTGGGACCTTCTCATGATTATGTCACTGTCATGGCGTTATTCGGTCAAGGGTGATTTCCATGCAGTGACTGCAAAATCACCCTTTGGGCCTGAATACCACCATGACAGTGGCATCATTCATGAGAAGGGGTCCTAAAACCACATGTTGAAAATTTGGTGCCAAAATTCCAATAAATGACTGTTTTGATGAGGCTATGCTATGCAGTTCCTACGCAGGCTCGTAGTTCGCGGAAATTTCAATATTTTCACCCAGATTTTCAACGTTGCCATTTTACCACACCTTCTTATGAGTAGTACAGCTGTCATTTTCACATCTTGCTCAAAATGTGTTTCCACCCATGTAGCTAGAATGGCGCAGTCAGTGTGCGAAATCAATGTCGGGACAAATTAAGAAAATCACAGTGACACTGTTCATGAGCAGAGGTCTTAAAATGGCTATGTTGGAAATTAGTGAAAAAATTCAAAAATGACTGTTTTACGAGGGTGCATTGCGCAGTTCCTACGCACACTCGTAAGGTCGCGAATTTTCAATATTTTCACTCCAGATTTCCAACATTGCCATTTTATCACACCTTCTTATGAGCAGTACAGCTGTCATTTTTCACATGTCACCCAAAACGTGTTTCTGCCCATGTAGCACACAATGGCGCAGTCGGTGTGCGAGATCAATGTACGGGACAAATTAAGAAAATCACAGTGACACTGTTCATGAGCTCAGGTGTTAAAATGGCTATGTTGAAAATTTGGTGAAAAAATTCCTAAAAATGACTGTTTTACGAGCGTGCGTTGCACAGCTCCTATGCACGCTCGTAAGTTCACGAATTTTCAATATTTTCACTCCAGATTTCCAACATTGCCATTTTACCACACCTTCTTATGAGTAGTATAGCTGTCATTTTTCACATCTCACCCAAAACGTGTTTCCGCCCATGTAGAGCACAATGGCACAGTCGGTGTGCGAAATCAATGTACGGGACAAATTAAGAAAGTCACAGTGACACTGTTCATGAGCAAAGGTCTTAAAATGGCTATGTTGAAAATTTGGTGAAAAAATTCCTAAAAATGACTGTTTTACGAGGGTGCATTGTGCAGTTCCTACGCACACTCGTAAGTTCGCGAATTTTCAATATTTTCACTCCAGATTTTCAACATTGCCATTTTACCACACCTCCTTATGAGCAGTATAGCTGTCATTTTTCACATCTTGCCCAAAATGTGTTTCCACCCATGAAGTGCACAATGGCGCAGTATGTGCAAAATCAATGTATGGGACACATTAAGAAAGTCACAGTGACACTGTTCAAGAGCAGAGGTCTTAAAATGGCTATGCTGAAAATTTGGTGAAAAAATTCCTAAAAATGACTGTTTTATGAGCGTGTGTTGCGCAGTTCCTATGCATGCTTGTAAGTTTGCAAATTTAATATTTTCACTCCAGATTTTCAACATTGCCATTTTATTACACTTCCTTATGAACAGTACAGCTGCCATTTTTCATATGTCACCCAAAATGTGTTTTCACACATGTAGCGCACAATGGTGCTGTTGGTGTGCGAAAGCAATGTTTAGGACAGATTAAAATCACAGTTACACTGTTCATGAGCAGAGGTCTTAAAATGGCTATGTTGAAAATTTGGTGACAAAAGTCCATAAAATGACTGTGTTACGAGTGAGCAATGCGCAGTTTCCACGCACCCTCGTAAGTTCATGACTTTGTAATATTTTCAGTCCAGATTTTCACCAGTGGCATTTTTCACACTTCCTTATGAACAGTACAGCTGTCATTTTTCACAACATGGCTGAAGTGTGTTTTCGCACTTTCAGCGCTGAGATGCATGGTCGCTGTGGGAAATCATTGTTCGGCACAGATAAAGAAAATCACAGTGACACTGTTCATGATCGGAGGCACCAAAATGCCTGAGTTGACAATCTGCTGTAAAATATCCCCAACCTAATTATATTACGGGTGTGCGTTGCACAGTTTCTATGTACACTCATGACTTCACCATTTTTTTAAATATTTTTACTGCAGATTTGCAACATTGCCATTTTTTACACCTCCCCATGAACAGTACAGCTGTCATTTTTTACATCCTGTTCGGAATGTTTTTGCACCTGTGGTGCTAAATGCCATACTCGCTGTGCATAAGCAGCTTTCGGCTAACAAACTGATATTCCCCCTGTTCATGAGGTGGGGTCACAAAAAAACATGTTGAAAATTTGGAGTGAAAATACCAACAAATGCCTGAGGTATTAGGGTTTCCAACCATAACGCCCAACCCTGTAGAGAATGACAAGCATCAGGGGTGTGACTTGGGATTCTTGCCTGTAATGCTCATACCATTCCACACCCTGCAGCCAGTGAGAGGCATCGAGGTATGCCTTGGACTCTTCAGCCCCAAAGTTCACCCCATTCTCCTATATTGCACCCATCTCACCGCATTTCCTAATGAAATGGGGTGCGTATAAGGGCCAAAGACCCCAAGGAACACCATGACACTTGTTAGTGTCTGCAGGGTGGGGTGTGGTGAAATGGCGAGGCCATTATGCCTGATGACCCAAATGCACACCCCAATGCCTGTCACTCTCTGCAGGGTGGTGGTGGGGTTGGCTTCAGTTCAGTACTTCACTGCCATTCCTATTACGCAGCTCTGTAACTTCTACATTACCACTGCCAATGCCAGCAAGCAAACATTCGGCATTGACAAATGCTTGTTATTTCTGTTGTTTTGTGTTGTTTTCTATTTGCTGTATATACAGCAACAGTGGCAGTTCAAGCAATCTGGCAGTGATCCTTAGGTAGCAGCGTCTGCTTAAACCTATTTCAGCTTCCAGCCTCCAGTGTGAACAAACGGTGGATGCACATTCCAGAAAGATTCCTTGTTGTCCACGTTGGCCTGTGCCAACCTGTGCCGACCCCCAGCAGGGCCAGTTGAAGTTCAACCTATGGAATGGGCTATTCTACCTCAAAAACTCCAACAATCCAGGAGCTGAAAAACAAAACAGATGGACAGGGACAACTAGCCAAGATGACCGCACAAGACAGTCTGGTAAGGTTTGCTTACTTCATTTATTGAGGCAAAGGTGGCATACCTGTTATAAATAAGCAAAAAGCCTTGAGCAAACCCTGTTAATGCTGCTCCTGCACAGCAACACAGTGTGCAGCCGCCATCTTGGTCCTCACATCCACATCCATATCATCTACAGAGGGTCCCCATCCACAATCTCCAGTTCGGCCCTCGAGTTTAGGAAATAAAAATTAATAGACAGGCACTGGAATGGCCTGAACAGAAAGGCAGATCCATTTAATTGTTCAGTCAATTGCTGTGAGAAACTGTAGAGCAGCAGGATTAATTCTGGTAAGGGTTACTGTAAATTTTTCTTTGAAGGCAGATGCCTGACCTGTAGTAGATTATGTGTATTGGCTTCAAAATAGGAATTCAAACCTGTTAAAAAGCTCAAGATGTTGCAAACCTACTTGACAAAGGGCTTTGTTAAAGTTTAGGAGGCAAAATAATCATTTTGAAGAAAGAGAATGACTTTCATTAAATAATGTGAAAGATAGCATACTGACAGACATACACTAGCGTGCCTAAAAAACACAGACATACAGAATTTAAGATGGAAACAGGCAGAGAATCCCACCATGAGTCAAACCCTACTACCCAGTTTTAGGTTCTATTAAGGACATTCTCTGGTGCTTTAGCAACCCCATGTCAAATTCATAATTTTTTGCACAGTATCTGATGGTGATCTAAACAGTTAAAATCCGTAACAAAAAAACATGGGTGGGCATGCTTTCTTTTAAGTTACATGGTGAGCCTTAATCCCTCTTTATTGAAAAAAATCCGTAAAGGGTCAGATTGATTTATGTAATAAAAGAGAGCTTTTTCATATGCAGCATCCAAGTTTTGGAACTCCCTTCTCAGCGAAGTGCAGGCACTAATCTTACCCCACACATTCAAATGAAACCCCCGGGAAGCTATGTTAGGAAGACCCTTATGTAAATGCCATATCAAATTATGGTACACCTCACTTATAGCATATTATTAGTTTGTTAACAAATTTATGCACTTAATGGTTGATGGCGGCATCATGTATGGCCTAAGTCCATGGAATCTTTGACAACTTGGCCTATGTATGTACACCACGTTGCCAATGTATTGCCATTATTAAATTGTATACTTGATGTTATTCCTTCTCCATTGTGCTTGTAATATAACTGTGTTTTGTATTGGATGTGCCATCTAATTGCCCCGGGTCATGCCTGAAAATGGTCCCTGGGAACAGTTTACCCACCCAGTTAACAAATAAATAAAGAAATGTTTCAGGTGTCAGCATCAGTGAGAAAGAAAAAATTAAACAAGGGCACATCATGTGTCATGATGTTTTCTTTATTTCTTTCTCAAATGCAATAATAATGAGTAAATTACCAATGCTATGACGCCCTCTTGAACAAACATTCCCAACAATTGGAAACATATTTGTATGCTTTTGTACATAAAACTATTTCAAACCAATGTCATTTTCATAAACGTTTTTGATAGATGTAGAATATGGTTAGGAATACAGCAAAAGTAAGAAATATAGGAGTTGCCGGGCTTCTTTTGATTATATCTGCTTTCAAAGTTGTAGTTTCAGAGGCGGTCAGCTCAGGACAAAAATAATTGAAAAATCCCAATAAAAAATAAAACTCTCAAGAAAGCTGTTCAAATAATTTAAAAGCACACATAGAATGACAAGTACTTCAATATAAAATAGACAGAGCAACCAAAGACAGACAGACATATGTACAGTAAAGAATCTGAATGATGCCAAGGGCTGTGATTGTAGGAGCTAATTTTCTTGCTGACATTCTGTACTTTCTATACTTTCTTAGCTGGACATGACAAAGTAGAATATAACATTATTCTAATAATGCTTCCATGTATTTAGGAATGTATTTGTGCCAGTAAACAGCCTACAAGACTTTTTCAAATGAATAAGAAAAATGGGAATTTGAAACACAAAGGAGCATCTTTAAATTCTGCATCTGTACCTGGGTGTTTGGCTGGACAACTACCTTAACTTCTCCACTCATGTTGAGGCCATCTGCTCCAAACTCCGGCCCAAACTCTCCATTCTCTATCACCATAAAGCCAGCCTGCCTATCCTCACCCTTTGCGAGCTCGTATGTAAAACAATCTTGTCCATCATTGAATATGCCGACATAGTCTACGGAATGGCCCCAACATCCTCTCTGTCCAGACAAGATATCCTTTTCAACTCTTTCTGCTGCTTCGCCACTGCCTCCCCCTACTCACTTACCACTGCCTACCCTACACTGCCCTCGCCCTTACTCCACTGTCCCACAGGAGAGCCATCCACAGTGCCTCTTTCATAGCAAAATGTTGATTTGAGTCCCTTTCCCCCTACCTCACTTCCCACCTCACACCAGTCACTTCATTAAACTACCCTCTTTGCCACAAGGACCCATGCACTTTCCACCTGCCCCGACCTCACAATCTCACCAGCCAAGCTGCCTTTTCATACCGTCTCCCCCTTCTCTGGAATAACCTCCCCTCCAAACTCCACCTGGCCCCTTCTCGTTCCACCTTTCACAACTCCTCAGGCTCCTACCCACTCCATATTGCCCTAAATGTACTAATGGTCACAGCACGCAGCAGATGCCTCTCACAGTCTCTACTCACTTACCCCACCCCCCGACTGTAACCTTGCCCCCTTCTGCTCATTTACTCTGCATGCTAATTAATTGTTTATTATGGATAGTGTATTATATTCTTTGTAAAAATGTCTGTGCGTACTGTTTGTATTCTTCACCATTTGTTACTCTTTTTCTCTTCACTGTACACTTTGTACTTGGGTCACACCTGGAAACAAGACTCGGCTCAGTGTGCCTTTCCCGATCATCAAATGTTAAATAAATAAAAATAAATCTTTGCCTGCCTTAGTAAAGGACTCACAAGTTTACAATGGCTTGTAAATTGAGTCACTGTTGAAAGCAATCCTTTTGGGAAGGTTTCATTAAAAAAACAGCAAGGACCTTGCAATTATCATCATATTTTGTAAAGTAAGTAAAATGTTCTTGTCAATTCTTTGTAATACTCTTTACATGCTGTTCAGAGTTTCACAAACCCTTCTTGTGAAGAGCAGCAAAGTATTGGATTCCATAGACCATGACATCCTTGTTTACAAGGCTGAATCCAAGGGAATCCTCATTACCCTGAAATCAGGGATACCACACCAACAGACTCTGGAGTGGCATGAGTCCTCAAATGTTCATCCAAAATTGTGCCTTTTGAACTGTGAAAGGCTGTAAATGTGTTCTTTCCATGCCACTGTAAGATGAAATTTATGGATCTATGATAGACGGTCGACAATTTTGTTGTTGATTGATGTTACAGCTACTCCTTTATGTCAAACATATTTGCGGTTGGCATAAAGGGAGTCACTTCAGACTGTGTTTTCTTTGGGGCACTCTTCCCCCTGTACCTCCCACTACTAAATTAATCAACTCTGAGTTGGAGTTGCTTCAGGGAAGGGGTGCAATACCCCCAGAAAGCAGTGCCAGGATCACACGCCAACACCACAGCAACTTGATGCTGTTTTCGCTGTAGTGTCAGTTGTGGTAAAGTTGTTGCCATAGTGACGGTATACCGATATTTATTTGATTGAAAAGTGATGATTTTATTTCTTTGAGCAGCAATGAGTAGCAGCACTCTCTTATCTTCACTGGATAGCATGACACTCAGACTTGCAGATAGGGTGAGGAATCTGGGCACCATTGTGAACTCCAAGCTGACTTTAGAATACCAAGTGTTGGCTGTTGTCCACAGTGGCCTTTCCCATCTTCGAAACATTTCCTGGATCAAGCCCCATCTTGAACTGACTGACCTAGCAATGCTGGTGCAGGCCTTAGTCATGTCAAGATTGAATTACCGTAATGCTTTATACTTTGGGTTATCTTTGAGGTTGCTACATCATTTGCAACTAGTCCTGAATGCAGCAGCCTTGCTGGTTGCTGGGACCTCCCAGTTTGAGCATATCATGTGGATTCTGCACACTCGTCAGTCGCCAATGTGGTGGCGCATCATCTTCAAGGTGTGCTTGTTAATGTACAAGGCCCTGCATGAGTCCGGGCTTCCTGAAAGACATCCTGATACCATACTCTTCTGGTTGCCACATCCAGTTAGTGGAGGCAGACCTCTTGTTTGTTCCAAGATCACATCTGAAATCCTTGACTGATAGGGCATTTAAAGTGGCAGCCTCAATTCTTTTGAATTCTCTTCCTCTGGAGGTGAGAGCTGTTCCTTCACTGCACGTATTTAAAATGTGTTTGAAAACTTATCTCTTTACATTGAGTTTTGGACCTGATGCTGTTACATAAGTTTCTTTGCTAATTTATATTCTGTGTTATTTTATTGATTTTATTTAATATTATTGATTTTGCTGTGTATATTATGAGAAGTCCAGAACCCCTGGGATTGGAAGCCATATAAATAACATTGCCTTGCCTTACATTATTGATGGAACTAAATCTCAAGTAACTTCAAAAACACCTTAGCCTGTAGGAAACAGTTTGGCAAAGTCCTCTCTTGAATAGTTTATATAAAATTATTTTGCATTACACAGTATCGGATGTTTGCCTTGTTTACTCAGTGAACTAACTGCTAACCTGTTTTTTTCTAAGGATAAAGGGTCTCTTTCTGAAAAGCTAAATGGTTCTGAGATGTGTTTCAGCTTGAAACTGGGACATCACTTGGGAGCCCACTTCCAGTGCAGCTCCTCTGGATTGATTCTAGGCTGCCACTCCTCCGAGCCCAAGAAAAAAGGCATCACCCCACTGCAGAGGACCACAAGCCCGGCTAATTTCTCAATCAGTGGGCGGTGAAGGCTTAACCACCGTAAAAGGCACATTTCTCTCTAGCGCTAATTTGGACTTTGAGATGCAAGCGTCCTGCCTTGGCTGTTCCCTTCTGGACCTATTTTCTGATTGGAGCACCTTTTGAATCTGCACTTGGTTGCCTGTTGAAAGTGAGCAGTCTTTGGAACTTGTGCCTTTTCAAACTGGGAATTAAATCTGACTGTCTGTGCCTCCATTTAGCTAGCAGTACTGCTCTAACAAATATTGTGGTCACAACTCTATTAAGATATCTGTTTTCCTGCTTTAGTAATTCCTCATACAGCCCATTAAATTTGTGGTGCTTTCTGCCAAGGTTAAAGTAATTTGAATTGCCTCTAATGCCATTGGAGACATTTTTGCTGTAAACTTCTATGCTTATTTCCTTCCTCTGGATCTCTCTGTTTCTCATTCTCTCTCTCTCCACACCCTCCCCTCACCCTTCCTCTAGCACCTACTCCCACCTAAGCTATTGCCCGCACAGTTCTTTTGTCTGAAAACACTTCCTCTGACTACTTGCTGCTACTTAACCCCTCACCCTTCCTCTGCCCTCTAGGTCTCCTCTAAAGCCCACCGGGGCTTTGGACCTGACAGAAAAGTGCCCCTTGGGAGCCCACTTCCAGTGCTGCTCCTCCGGATCGATACCAGGCTGCCACTCCTCTGAGGTGTCCCCCTCATTGAAGGAGTCCAAGACAAAAGGCATCACCCCAGCACAGAGGACCAAGAGCCCAGCTGCTTTCTTGCTCAGCAGGTGGTGAAGGCATAACCAGTACCCCCACCTGCGCTTCACGCCGGCTCCCCCCCACCTCACCCACCCTGGGTGGCCTTTTACTTATATACTGTTTTTCGCGTCATATGACTAAGTACCTGGATTTCCAATGGCTCATTATAAAACTGGGCCACTAGGGGGCTGATGTAAAAATTGTCTCATTTGGGCGGAGCCTACATTTCTGTTCGACTTCTCACATGTCATAGCTTCTCTCAAACTCTAACACTCTCTGTGGTAATACTGTCAGAGCTGTGCTCTAAACCTTTGCTTAGTTTTGACCACAGTAGAGACCTATGCTTTCTGATCTCGACCACATTTTTACTTGCTTTGACTATGTTCTCTAAGGTAGTTTTGCCCATGTATTTCAACTGCACTGCAAAAAATGACTCTGCCACTGCCGTATTCCCGCTATTTTTGCGCCCTCACTGCCACCAGTATTATCTGCCCTAGTCATGGTGTCCCTGATGCAATCACCTCCTATTAAGCTCTTCTTGCTCCCCCGGTTAGGCCTGGCTTACCCCCCCCGTGGCAGGGTCATGGCACCGTAGAGGGGACGGTACCGCAATACCAATATCTGATTGGAAGACCATGGGGCCAGGAGGATAATAGAAGCTCAGAGACAGGGCTCCATTTAGGCAGCAGGCATGAGGATTTTTGGTCCACTGAAGGCTGGGGTGGTGACGTGCAATGACGCCGGCATCTGTCCCGCCCCAGAGTTACTTGACCTTGCTTCGGTCCTAGGGTGACAACCCAGCCTCTGCCAAGTGTTGCTCCTGTGCCAAGCACACAACCCCCTTCACCCTAGAGAAGGAGAGCAGTCCGAGAGATGCTCAATCCTTCTCCACCCAGCTGGCCCGCTGATGATCCTGGTCCATTCCCGAACCTGGGTCGCTGTCGTCGCAAGTGGAAATCCCACCGTTGCACCAGCAGGCTGGCCCCGTATTCCCCCTGTTTCTGAAAAATTTGTCTGTGCTCACCAGTGGTTTTCGTCTGCATGCTAACTTACTATTTACCTTGTACTTTAAACTATGATTAGATACCAACTGGTGGAGGGGTGTAATCCTTATCCCTCTTGCGCTCATCTGTCTGAATGTATCCTCTCTTTCTATCCCCTGTGACCACCAGGGGAGGGTTAGCTGACCCCCATAATTTTTGCTTCTCAAACCTGCTTTTCTACAGTTGGAGGCCAGTGTTCCTATGGCAATCTCTCCCTTTCCCTAAGGGCTTTTCCTTTTACATACTCCTAGCACTGGAAAGAAGGAGGAGGTGGGCAGTGAATTCATCTGCTTATCATGCTGTCAGTCTCTTCTTCCTAGCTTTGCTAAAAGTCCTGCTTTCAGGGGACATTGAATCAAATCCTGGTCCACCTGTCCACTTCTCAGCTGGTAACTTAACAAAGCTTGCCAGGAAAGGTATTCTCATAATGCACATGAATATCAGAAGCCTTACCTGTCACAAAGATGAGCTAGAGGCATGGATGAAAGACTACAACCCCAGACATTCTTTGCATCACAGAGATGTGGCTAAAACCCAAAATATCTGGCACTGCATGCTCTATTGCAAATTACTCCCTCATCTGTAGTGATAGACCAAATGCAAAACATGAAGGGAGTGATGCTATCTATCATAAGGAACATCTCAACATCTCTGTCATCCATGACCAGGTCTCGCCCACGTTATATGAATATATACATGTCACTGTCACACTTGGATCAAAGAAGCTGCATGTCATCTGTGGTTATAACCCCCCCGGGGGGTGTCACTGGTTTTAAAGAACTGCTTGATAGATCTCTGATTAATGCTAACCAGAATGAGATAATAATCCTTGGTGACATAAATCTAAATTGGCTGGGACCCACCCATAGTTCGTTAATATCGGAGGTCAGCGGCTATAACCTACATCAGGTAATAACTGAACCGACAAGGGCTCCAAATCTGACAAAAATGGGTACCCTGATAGACTGGCTACTCACAAACCATACGGAGCATTTGCCTATATCTGACATCCTTTCAGATGCCATAAGAGATCATTCCCCAATTTTCTGTGCTTGGGCCTCAGGTGCTCTCCCATCCCCCCCCCCACGTTACATTACTTTCACAAATTTTGCTAATTTGGATGTAAATGCCTTCCTTCAGGGCATCTCCACTGTTGACTGGTCTGAGATATACTGTATCACTCAAACTGCATGGAAAAGGCACTATGCATCTTTCTTACCAAATTCGTTGACATCCAGACTAGAAATGCTCCTAAGGTGACTAAGAGAGTCAGAGGTAGACAAACTAGGTGGCTACATGAGGACCTGCTAGCTGAGCTATGCATGAGGGACAAACTCTGGAGGCACCTCAAACGTACTGGGCAGTTGTCTGATTATAACACCTACAGGACCCACAGAAACTCCTGCAGAAAGAAAATAAAAATAGCTAAAAGCAAGTACTGTAAGGATCTGCTTACCATCTTTGCACGTGACCCCAGGAAATGCTGGGCTCACATTAAGTCTTTCCTAGGGACCTCCATGCCTAACACCCCAACAGACATGATACTAAATGGGGCAAACTGTAATGACCCAAATACCATTGCAGATGCCTTTAACAGGATGTTCTCGGACTTATCCCTATATACCTCCTCCTTCATTCCTCTGGCAAATCAACAACCCACTGAGGGATTGGATAAAGTACTTGACACTTCCACAACTTCTCCTGTATCTGGACATAGTCTGCCTTTGTACTTCAAAGCTATAATGACACCTGAGGTCTTCAAGCTTCTTCTCGTAATGTCTGAAAATACTAGTGTTAGGTCAGACAACATTGAACTTCACCTTCTTAAGCTTGCGGCCTCCTATATTGCCTTCCCTCTGGCAAAAATATTTACCTAGTCCCTCTCTTGCAGTACTGTCCCATACCTATGGAAAATTGCTCACATAACCCCGGTTTACAAAAAAGGTGACAAAAGGACATCAATAACTACAGACCCATTGCTATTATCTCGGCCTTGTCTAAACTACTTGAAAAGGCTGTTGCCTCCCAAACACTTGACTTTATCTCAAACTTTAATTTACTTTTGGATGCTCAGCATGGTTTCAGAAAGAACCATAGCACATTTACTGCCCTGTTAAAAGTTACCTCAGATATTCTCTACAATATGGACGCAGGGCACCTTATTGGAGCTGTTTTTATTGACCTTACCAAGGCATTTGACTAGGTAGATCATCCTTTTCCCCTATGTGGCCTGAAAAAACTGGGTGTCTCTCCTCCAGTTGTTAAATGGTTTAACAGCTATCTATCAAACAGGTCTCAAATGGTGAAATTTGATTCAGGTATATTGGACCCTGCAGCAATAAACATTGGTGTACCTCAAGGATCCATCTTGGGGCCACTTCTCTTCTCACTCTTTATCAATAATGTTCCTAGTGCCCTTAGAAACTGCTCATCTCTCTTATATGCAGATGATCTTGTCATCTATACTAGTGCTAATAAAGTTGATGACCTTAACTTGGCCCTCTCCTGTGACTTCAAGAACATTCAAAACTGACTCTATGATCATAAACTGGTTCAAAATGCAAAGAAAACAATGACTATGCTTTTTAGCTTTGTCCCTAAACTTAGAGCTGGTGCTTCGACCCTCATGGTCCCCGACGTGGGTGGATCTCAACTGGAATCTGTCTCAGCTTTCAAATACCTTGGGGTCTTGTTGGATCAATCGCTAGATCTTAACCTGCATATCCAAACTACCTGCAAAGCAGTAAATAATAAACTAGGTGCTACATACAGGACTAGCTACATGCTAACACCATCAGCTAAAATGGCCATTGCAAAGGGAATTCTGCTGTCTAACCTTAACTATTGTGCCCCCATCCTTGGTGCTGCCAAGAAAACACTCCCTCCAGAAGTGGGATGTTACTTATAATAATATATGCCGCTACCTGTCCTCTTCCCCTCTACTAAAGCACCGCTGTCAACTTTACCAAGACTTGGGCTTGCTCTCCCCCATGGCATCTAGACATTATTACGTTGGCTGTCTTGTTGGCTCTATTATCAGGCTGGAAAACCCAACATCACTGGCGGAGATGCTACTCCCTCTTACCTCCTCTCATGATCTTAGGTCTGTTGATAAATCCTTACTAAAAATTCCTAGATGTCACACTTCAAAATGTGCTGGTGCTTTCTGAATTGTGGCTAATCAGTTCTGGAATATGCTTCCCATTGAGCTTAGACAGACTGGATCCCACTTACACTTCAAGACTGTGTTCCAGCATTGTGAAAGAGTGGAAACACACATATTTCTTTCCTCCATAGGGAGACAATGAGACCTGGATGTACTTCTCTTTCTTGTCTTTGTCAGACTGTTATATGGTTGTTTATTGAGCTGGCCGGCCCTTAGTCAGCTGACTTTATACCCTAGCTTAAGGTGGGTAGTTACTATTTCAGTTTGTAGTAGTTATATTGTTTTTTAGACTATATATTCAGTGTCTAGTATCCTGAAACAGCATTGTTTTGTTAAATAAAAACATTGAAATATGTAAATGGATTATTTGCCTTATAATTAAAGAGTTTGTGTTTTAGAAATCTTTTAAGGAGGGGCTAGTTAGTCACATGAGGTCCAAATAGTATAAAAATGCTGTGAATCAGGATAGTGAGTTAGTTGACTCGAAGGAGTCGGACCAGGAAGTGCTGTCTCAAGCCTTCTGCAGTGCTAGGGTTTTCTAGTACATACTTTGTTATTGAAATATATATATTTTTTTCTCGTATTCAGTACGCTCTTTTTGTTTGAATAAAGAATTTTTTTTTTTAAATCACTTCATCAAACTGTCTCCTGGTCCATCATTTCCCACGCTCTGTGACAGTTTGGTGTTAAAAGTGGGATTTGCTTGGTGGAGGTTTTGAGCACAAAACCCAGTGGACCTGAATGCAAGAAGGGATGACAGTCCAAATATATGGTTACCATGGAGAAAAGGGAAGTTGTTAGATAGCATGGGTAATAGATGGTAGTTGCCCAAGGGTTAATGCCAGTTAGGATGGTGTGGGTTATCCTTCCTTAGAAGGCAGGTATTATAACTATGGATGTTATTTAGGGAAAAGTAAAAAGGATGTTAAGGTGCGAGTTGTTTTCAGGGATTTTGAAAGGCCCATGGTTGGGAAATCTATCTGAGTAGTGACTAGATGGATAGAACATGGAGCATTAATGTATGATTAACTGCGCACACTACAACATAGTATGGGCTCAATAAGATCAAATATTACTTTTCATGAAAGGTGACCATTTGGGGATAGTTGAAATACAGGTAAAAATATAATAATGTACTAATAAATGAATATAGTGTTTTTGGACATGTTTATTGAAACTGAGATTTTTTTTTCTCTTAGAAAGTGGTAAAGAGTAACAACAGTATTATGCCTTAGTGATTGTAATGTCTAGAAGGGAGACTGTTAGTATCACTTATTATTGCGACTTTGTTACTTCTGTTTAAAATGTAACCCCAGGGTAGTGTTCTGTATAGATCGTAGTAATAGGATTGGTTTGCTATGGGAGGCTGGAGTGGAGCACGAGAGTGTGGGTAGTATGGAGTTACATAAATCCCCCCCCCCATAATGCTGTATTTACTATTAGGACAACCAAAAGAAATGGTTGCCCTCTTGGTTAGGGAGGAGTGTCACGGAGTGCCTCTGTAGTGGGATATGGTCAGGTTGCAGACGCCCTTTGCTGCCTTGCGTTTTGGGTGTTCCTCCGCGATAGTGCGAGCGTTCGAGCGGTAAATCTTTACCGCTGCTCTGCACGGTCATTAACCCTGATATCATTATAGCCTAAAAAGCCTAAAAAGGTAGATTAATAGTGGGAAAGGTGAGAGTCGGAGCTGAAATTCTTGCGGCTCTGGAAATGAGTGTGTACTCCGTTCTGGGATGCAACAGTAGCCAATAGAAGGAAGGATAGAACCCAGGGCTGGACCGCAATGTCGCGGTCATTTGGTGCTGTTGAGCGGATCTGTTGTTCGGGGTGAAAACATAGTATCACCTTCTGTCGCATCCGTGGGGGAGAGTTCATGGTTTGATACCAACAAGGTAACGATGGCTTTGTTGTTGGTGTCCGGAGTGTACGGGGGTAGCAGAACAGCAGATAAGATAGGGATATATTTTGTTTGGATTCCTTTATACAAAATGGGTTATATAATATGGAGAGGCATATGGAACTTAACAAAAATATGCATTTAATTTACTGTGTGCATTTGGTAGGGGAGAGCTTTGGTCCCAGGAGAGAATTGTGGTATCTTGGGCAGGGATTGATTTAAAATAGTGAAACTTTTGGGCATAAAATATTATAGGGTGGGTGGCTATCTGGAGTCATTTGGTTGTGCTTCGTAGTCTTCTCTCTTATTGAATTTCCAGCTGACACTTCGGTTTGTGAGGGTTTGTTAAAAAAAACCCTCCATGATTGAAAATACTACAGGGCATTGCTTTAAAATGCCTTCAAAGGCTCTGTTGTACACTGTTATGCCTCCGTAGCCTTGTTTACGCTTTGTAGACTTTTGCGATAAATTGAGAACCTTTGGATTCTCGTCTTTGTCTCCTGAAATGCTCTTCTTTTTAAGAGCTGTGAAGGAAATGTTTTTCTTTATTAAAGTGAGCCGGTCAGCTTTTATGTGACAGTGCGAATGGGAGCACTGTTAATCCTTTTCCCATTCAGATTTGCGCACTGTTGAGAGGGTATTTAGCCCTTTAATTTACTTCAGTTGGATGGTTTCAGATTTAAGTAAAGTAAATGGAGTTCTACATACCCTCCTTAGTCGAGGTGAGGTGTGTTCCTGCTGTTTTGGGGTCTTTGGGGAGCGAGGATAGTTTTTTGTGGTTGGCATTTTGAGAGTTCCTGGTGTCCAATCTCTTTGGCATTCAGTGCTATTTTGGGAGTTGGACGGCCGCTCCCTGAATTCCTTTATACTGTTGCTAAAGGGGTGGTTCTTTTTCATACTAGGGAGTGAATACATAAAAATCTAAAACTACTGTAATTCATTCTGCTGATAGCATGTAAGTAGCTAGAGTAATAAAAATGTGTTTAGGTTATGTAAACTAAATAATGATGCAGTGTTTAAAGAAATTAATTTGAAAATGTTTTGGTGGGTGGAGTTAATGCATCACCTGACTGCTGAATGATATAAAATAATAGATAGCTCTTAGGGATTTCAGATGCGATTAGGAGAGAGATGAGAAAGGAGGGTCTGGAAAGTACTCCAGGGAGCGATGTTAAACTGTTATATAAAATGTGTCCATCAGAGGACTGAAGTGAATTCCAAGGATCTTGTTGATGGAAAATGTCCTGCTTTGGAAGTAAATGTGAATTTCTATAATAAATTTTGAACTATATAAAAGATAGTCACTGTGTTATGCTATCTGATTGCCCACATATTCCTGCGCCCTACCACATATGGTGTCAGAAGTGGGATGCTGTGCATTGGGTCTGACCAAGGACCAAGTGGGCAGTGCCATCTGTGACACAGTGAGGTTAAGAGTTGGAGTTGTGAGTATTCTGACCAGAGAAGCTACGTTTCAAACAACATGAAGTCTTGCTATATTATGATGATTGCAGTTTGTCCCACCATTAGAACTGCTCCAGAGGTGAAAGAGTTAACTCCCATTCTAAGAATGGAACTTGGAGCGTGAGCTCGGTTAGAGAAGCTCTGTCTGGGTTATTTCAAACCCAAACTGTCAGATTCTTTACTCCGCCTCACTGAACAGTCGCTCCGGAGATTTCTTCTACTGCTCGGTTCATTTCTCGGTTTAAACAGTGTTTTCTCGGTTCAAATCAACCGAGAATATTATTATTTTAACCGCAAAACAGATCGGTTCAAGCTCTGTCTGTGGCATCGTAAGTAATTATAGTTTATTTTCTGTGTGGAACTTGTAAATGTTATCGGTTCGGTTTTGAACTGATCAGCTTGTTTTAAAACTTGAAATTGAAGGTTTTAGAGTGCGGTTCCCGGTTCTTTTCGGTTCTAAAAAAACCGGATTTCATTACAGTTTTTTCCAAGACCCTTGACACGGTTAGGAACCGATAAGGGTGTCTTGCCTGGCACTGCCATTTAAAAGGGCAAGTTTTTGGTTAGGCTGGCATTATGTCTGAGAAACCCAAAAGAAAAACTGGGCCCACTGGGTTTCAACACTGTGATGTCTGTGGGGAAGTCTTTGCCAAGGCTGACCCACACACCACATGTGTATATTGTCTGGGGTTTGACCACCTCAATTCAGACTGCCAGATTTGTAAAAATTTCCCTGCAGCCACCCTGGATAAGAGAGTTGGCAGGCTCAGGGAACGAGAGGCCAAAAAGTCCGCTGACCCGGATGGCCAGCCCGGTTTGGTGCCAACCGAACCGGAGGGAGTGCCCTCTGACCAGGGCGAGACTTCCTCGGGCAAATGTAAAGCTGGCTCGGAGGGGCCAGTTCCAGTAAAGAAAACAAGAAAATCAGCAGGTGTGGAGCCCAAAATTCCTTCTCCAACTGCTGCAGAGATAGCAAGAGCTATTCAGATTGTCCAGTCACTTTCTCCGGTTCCGTCCGAACCGCCACTGTCTGGTAAAAGGTCGGTTCCACTGGTTCAGGAATATGATGTTGAAGAGTTTTATGAACCAGAGGAGGGGGAGGATGATTATGAACAGTATGAATGTGACTTGGAGGGTCTGGGTGTGCCCATTGAACCGGACATCTCCCCAGACAGACCTTTTGAATCTCCCCCTTCGCTTTCTGAGTCCCCCTCTCACTTTATGTTTTACAAAAAAAAGTTGCTGAAACCCTCCAGCTCCCATTGGAGGAAGCTGTGGATGAGCAAGAGGAACCTGATTTTGTAGAAATGATGGATATTCCAGAGTCTAGGAGGTTGTCTATTCCCTTGCATAAATCATTTAGGAAACAAACAATAAAAATTTTAAAAACTCTTAATTCTGTTCCTCCTGTGGACAAAAAGATGGACAGGAGGTACACTCTGTCAGATCCTGATACAGAATTCCTTTCACAGCAATGCAGTCACGTTGGTGTGGTTCAGGCTGCAGCCTGTGATAAAGCTAATATTCCCTTGGCTTCACATCCTCCTGACCAGGATTCCAGGAAGATTGATGCCATGGCTAAAGAGTGATCAGGTTAAGGAGCGGCAAGTTACTCCTCAGAGGCAGACCTCCGGGGTAGAGGTAGGCCTTTTCACAGGCCTTTTTACCAAACCCAGGCCTCCTCTGCTTATGCTCAGAGGGGGTTCTTCAGAGGGAGAGGCAGACGGGGTGTGGGCAGGCCTGCTCCCACCCCTCAGCCTAAAGCACCTGCCAAACAGACACCCTGATGGGGTGCTCAGGGCCGATTCTCCTTTACCTGTAGGGGGCAGGTTGGCTTACTTCGTTCAGAACTGGGTGTCTCTAACTTCAGACAAGTGGGTCCTGGAAGTAGTAAGCCAGGGTCTGGTTCTCAGCTTCAAAAAGTTCCCAAAGATGAGAATCAGATCTTTCCCACCTGCAAACTCTTTAGAGACCTTTACTTTAGAAACAGAAGTCTCAACCCTCCTGGCTCTCAGAGCTGTAGAAAGGGTTTCTCCCCTACACCATGGCAAGGGTCTGTACTCCAGATATTTCCTTACCCCAAAAAGGACAGGATAATGGCGGCCCATTTTAGACCTGAGATATCTGAACAAACACCTATTGAAACCGAAGTTCAGAATAGTAACTCTGGCAATGATTTTACCCTCTCTAAGTCCAGGGGACTGGCTAGCCTCCCTGGACCTCAAGGATGCCTATTTTCACATCCTAATCAGAAGCTCCCACCAAAAGTACCTCAGATTCGAGCTGCCCTCAGGTCACTACCAGTTCAGAGCAATGCCCTTTGGCCTCACCTCTGCCCCAAGGGTATTCACAAAATGTCTGGCAGTAGCAGTTGCTCATTTAAAAAGGCAAAGGATTGCTGTCTTTCCCTATTTGGATGACTGGCTCATTGTAGGCCAGTCCCCAGAACAGGTAAAATCTCACCTGCAAGTTACCCAGCAGCTGCTCACCTCCCTAGGCTTCTTGCTCAATCTTCCAAAGTCAGTTCTGGAACCAGTTCAGGTGCTCACCTTTATAGATGCAGAATTGGACACAAAGCAGGCCAGAGCCTTCCTACCCTTAGAGAGGGTAAGGAACTTGGTGGTTCTGGCCTCCTCCTTCACTCTGCAGGTCTCTCGACCAGCAAGACACTTTTTGAAGCTCCTGGGGCACATGGCTGCGTCCACAGCTGTAGTGCAAGGAGCAAGATTTCAGATGAGGGACATTCAGTTTCACTTGAGAGCCTTTTGGTCTCAGACAAGAGACCCCCTTTCCAAGTTGGTCCCAGTGACCCGAACCCTGATCCAGGTCCTCCAGTGGTGGCAGGATCAGAGCAATTTAAGACTGGGGGTCCCCTTCATTACTCTGTCTCACTCCCTGACCCTCACTACGGATGCTTCCCTCCTGGGGTGGGGAGCCCACATGGGTGACCTCTCCACTCAGGGAGTGTGGTCCCCTCAGGAATCTCTGCTCCACATCAATTTGCTGGAACTCAGAGCTGTCTTTTTAGCACTTCAAGTGTTTTCTGCATCTGTTCAGAACAAAGTGGTACAAGTCAGAACAGACAACACCACAACAATGTGGTACATTAACAAGCAGGGGGCACTCGGTCTTCGGCCTTGTGCACCGAGGCAATGAAGTTGTGGTCTTTGGCCTATTCCCTGGACACTTCCGTCATATCAGTTCACCTTCCAGGAAAGGACAATGTCCTAGCAGATGCTCTTAGCAGGATTTCCCAGGGCCATCACGAATGGTCTCTGGATCCTCAAGTACTGGGGATAGTTTTTGCCAGATGAGGCACCCCTCAGATAGATCTTTTTGCAACCCCAGACAATCACCAACTTCCACTGTTCTGTTGCAGGCCCCCAGTGTTGGGCTCAGTCCGCCTGGATGCCTTTCTCCTAGATTGGGAAGGGAAGTTTCTTTATGCCTTTCCCCCCTTCCCTCTCCTATTCAAGGTGCTAGTCAAAATCAGATCCCAGCCTTGCAGGGTGATTCTGATTGCCCCAGATTGGGCCAGGCAGCCCTGGTACCCACTCCTTCTGTCCCTAGCAGTCCATCTTCCCCTGTGTCTCCCCAGGAATCACAACCTGTTAACCTGTGCCCAGGGGAGAGTTTGGTATCCGAACCTCAAATCCCTCAACCTCAAGGCCTGGCTCTTGAGGAGTTAGAATTTGCTGACCTACACCTTTCTCAGGGTGTTCTTGAAATCCTAAAGGCTTCTAGGAAGCCTTCCACTAGGGCTACTTATAATTCTAAGTGGAAAAGGTTTTCCATTTGGTGTTCTGGGAAACATATTTCCCCGGAATCTGCTGATTTGCCCATTGTTTTGGACTACATGGTCCATCTTAATTCTTTGGGCCTGAGACCAGCTACCCTGAAAGTACATTTGGCAGCTGTCTCTGCTTTTGTGTCAGCAGGAAAGCCCTCCTCTCTTTCCGCTCACCCTGTATTTTCCAAGTTTTTTATAGGATTACTTCATACTAATCCACCTTTTAGGGATCCGGCCCCTGCCTGGGACCTTAATGTTTGCATTGCCCAGTTAATGCAACCCCCTTTTGAACCTCTGTCTTCTGCAGAGCTTAAGTACTTAACTTGGAAAACTGTTTTCTAGTGGCTATCACTTCTGCCAGGCTTATAAGTGAGTTGCAAGCCTTGTCAGTAGAAACTGACTTTATTTCTTTCCACAGGGATAAGGTAGTCCTCAGGACTAACAGGAAGTTTTTGCCTAAGGTGGTTTCAGATTTCCATCTTGATCAATCTATCTCCCTTCCAGTGTTTTTCACTGAACATTCCTCCTCTGGCGAGAGGAGATTGCACAGTTTAGATGTTAAGAGGGCCTTAAGTTACTATATAGAACGTACCAAGGGTCACAGGTTCGAATCCTCCAACTTTTTCTCACTTATGGTGAGGTCGGAAAAAGGAGACCTGCCACTAAGAGATCAATTGCCAGGTGGATTGTCTCTTGTATCCAATTTTGTTATCAGAAACTGGGGAAAGTTCTCCCCTCTGGCCTGCGGGCTCATTCTACCAGAGGTACAGCCACATCTCTAGCTGCTGCCAGAGACATCCCTATCTTAGAAATATGTCAAGCAGCTACCTGGAAAACGGTACACACTTTCACCAAGCATTACTCCCTGGATGTCCAGGCCAGGAGAGATGCTCGGTTTGGCACAGCTGTGATTCAGAGCCTATTCCCTAAGTAGGTTCTGTCCCTCCTTCATGGAGGTACTGCTGTGTAGTCTGCAATTGTCATAATATAGCAAGACTTCATGTTGTTTGAAGAAAAAATTACTCACCTTAGTAATGTTGTTTCTTCTAATGGAGTCTTGCTATATTATGACCTCCCCCCCAGCCTGCCCCTCTCAGAACTTCTACTTGGGTATGGGGTGGGCAGCCTAGTGTGGGTGCTAGTTATGCCCACTATATGTTTTCCACCCCTTCTTGGGGTTTTGGGGTGTGGTGTTTTTATTTTATCTTATATTATTGCTTATATTATATTATTACTTCTGGTCCCCTGACTTGAGTCTTTGTGTTGGGACCAGGAATATGTGTTAATAGTCAGGTAGCCAGTTGGCTGGTGTAGGTTACAGCTTCCACACAGACCTTAGTGAGTTTTGCTAGTAAAGATCTGACAGTTTGGGTTTGAAATAACCCAGACAGAGCTTCTCTAACCGAGCTCAAGCTCCAAGTTCCATTCTTAGAATGGGAGTTAACTCTTTCACCTCCGGAGCAGTTCTAATGGTGGGACAAACTGCAATTGTCATAATATAGCAAGATTCCATTAGAAGAAACAACATTACTAAGGTGAATAATTTTTTCTTTTGTGTGCTGACCAATGATGGAACCAGAGGCACCAAAGCTGATGGATGAGGAAAGGGCCTGGTGTATTTATGGACGGGCACAGATGAAGTTATTTCAGTGGATGTTTTCCCGTTGGAAGGATATGGAAAACAGGTGGAAAATTGTTGAGCAAAGGTATCAGGAAATTTTGAAATGCCTGGCAGTGTTTTCAGAAGTAACTAACCCTGAAGGGACTATAAAGCTGGAGGAAGAGAGGCCTGGTACAACTGGTGATGACCACCCTGTTTTACCTTTATTTGATGGATTATATTGGACAGAGGATGGAAAGAAAGCTAAGGATAAGTCCCCAGGTGAGACTATTTTGAACTTTGGGGTGAAGACAGAGAAGCATACTGTACCATGTTTGGAACTACCAGTTTTACCTCTATTTGATGGGATGTATTGGCTAGAGGATGAAGGACAGCAGAATATATATAAGTCCCCAGGTAAGACTGTTTTGAATTATGGGGTGAACCTACCTGTCAAATCGGAAGAGGCAATAATTGCTGAAGAGACTTATATTAAAACTGATGAAGGGACTTATATTAAAACTGATGATGATAAATGTGATTTTTTGAAGGTTGATTGGGACTTATTACAGGAAGGGGATCCTGAAATTACTCAGATGAGCAAATATGCTGTCCAGAATTATGGAAGAACAAGGGATAAACCCTTATGGTGGTATGAGATTAAGGGAGGTACCCTTTACCATGTAAAACCAAATCCTCGTACTAAACAGGTACAGGCAAGGGTGGTAGTACCTTGTAAGTATAGAGAAGGGGTTTTAAATGACATTTGTGACAGAAGTAAGCAGTTAGAACATGGGAAACTTTTGGAACACCTTGTCCCCTACTATCACTGGCCGGGTAGGTATCGGCAGGTGGCAATTTATGTACAGAAACGATGGAGGTTTATAAAAAAGTATGGGAAAGGCAATATACAAAGGAATGTCTAGCTATCAAATGGGCCATAGAGGCCCTTCGTTTTTATTTATGGGGTGTAGAATTTGAACTATGGACCGACCATAACCCGTTATGTTGGCTGCAAGTAATGAAAGATAAAAATGCACGCATAATGCGATGGTATCTTGCTTTACAACCTTATAGATTTGTCATCAAACATAGAAAGGGAGCAGCACATGGTAATGCTGATTTTCTATCAAGGTATGGAATGGAACCAAAAGAAAAAAATATAGAAATAAAACATCAAAAATAATTTTCATCAGACCTCGGGGTAAAGTAGAAACAATAATTTGAAAGAGTCATCGACTCCTAGTTTTTTAATTTTTTTTTTTTGAATAAAGAGACCACGAGGTGGAGCCTTAGGTGTGGGAGGGCCATGGCTCCATCTCTCCTGCTGAGAGATCTGATGGTGAATTATTCTTGGGTCAATTTTGCAAGAACCAAATCCATAAGTTTTGGTTTTAGGTGGGGAGGAATGTGAAAGAGTGGAAACACACATATTTCTTTCCTCCATAGGGAGACAATGAGACCTGGATGTACTTCTCTTTCTTGTCTTTGTCAGACTGTTATATGGTTGTTTGTTGAGCTGGCCGGCCCTTAGTCAGCTGACTTTATACCCTAGCTTAAGGTGGGCAGTTACTATTTCAGTTTGTAGTAGTCATATTGTTTTTTAGACTATATATTCAGTGTCTAGTATCCTGAAACAGCATTGTTTTGTTAAATAAAAACATTGAAATATGTAAATGGATTATTTGCCTTATAATTAAAGAGTTTGTGTTTTAGAAATCTTTTAAGGAGGGGCTAGTTAGTCACATGAGGTCCAAATAGTATACAAATGCTGTGAATCAGGATAGTGAGTTAGTTGACTCGAAGGAGTCGGACCAGGAAGTGCTGTCTCAAGCCTTCTGCAGTGCTAGGGTTTTCTAGTACATACTTTGTTATTGAAATATATATATATTTTTTTCTCATATTCAGTATGCTCTTTTTGTTTGAATAAAGAATTTTTTTTTTGAAATCACTTCATCAAACTGTCTCCTGGTCCATCATTTCCCACGCTCTGTGACAATTTTCCTCAGTTCTGGAATATGCTTCCCATTGAGCTTAGACAGACTGGATCCCACTTACACTTCAAGATTGTGTTCCGGCGTCATCTTATGCAGACTGACCATTGTACTTGTTTTGATCCACCCTAACTATTTCAGGCTCCCTGACCTCACTGTCCCCTGTTCTCCTGCCCCAGGCACTTCTTCAAAACCCTACTTATTTTTGATTTTGGAGGACCACATCATTACATATTGCCTGGTCTGCTCCTCCTACCTTCCAATATATTTCTAATTGCAACTGTATAGTTAGCTCCTGAATTTTTTCCTTTACTGTACTATCTTTGTAACATTATATGGTCTACCTTTTAACCTGTACTTTGCTGTACTGGATCTACTGCGATGTTTCTAAACTTTCCATACAATGTATTATTGTTAAGTTGTTCATACCCTGAAAATGTAATGTAGCCCTGTGTTTTTCCTGTTATCTTACTTGGATTATGTTTCTCCATCAAACTTTGTACATATGTACAAGAACTTGCCTCCTCAAAATGTTCGGCTTGTTTCTCTGTGTTGAAATGTTCTGTACTTATTTCCATGATGTTTTGTTCTGTATTTATTTCCATTATGTTTTGTACTGTCCCGGGTTGTGCCTGAAAATAGTCACACTGTTGGCTAGTGCACCTACCATGTAAACAAAAACGAAATAAAAAATAAATAAATAAAATCATTTTATTTTGTTGTGGAACATTTACTTACACAGCCAATGGCACCTATGCTGGCTTGAGACTGAATAGCCTTGCCTGGGATGCCATGGCCAACAATAACATTTCCTGCTGTGTCCCATGTTATCTCTTACTACAGGAGTCTAGTATCAGCCACAGAAGCCATCAGCCAATGTAAATGTGAATGGCTGTTCTGCCAGAACTGGCCTCCATCACAGAGGGCAATGGATTTCTACAGAAATTTCTGTCATAACAAGGGAGGGGCTGAGACAAGAAGAATGGTATGGACCACACCCTTGGAATTGGGGTATGTTCCTATATTTGACTAGGGCTTAGAATTGTAAGTAAGTCAGAAGTGAGAGGTGATGTTAGCACAAACAAAGTGGATTCTGACTCAAGAGGGAGCAAAGCTATTCTTCTAGGTCTAAGAGTAAGAATTTAAGTCAGTTCAGTTAGTGTTTTCCTATTTGTACCTTTGCATTTAAAACTCTTTTATTTCAGTTTTTCTAGTGTGTTTGTACTCCTCATTAGTTTGCTTCTATCTTGTAAATTGTGTGTAATTAATACGTATTTTGCTGTATATCTTGTGTGTGCATGTATGTGTATGTGTGTGCCCACACCAAACAAGAAGTCCTTTAACAAGCTAGTGTACCCAAAATCAATATACTGCACCTTGTCAACATGTCTGGTGTCATAATGTAGACATTTGTGATATTCACTAACATCAGCAGCACATATTTTTGTAATTTTCACATTTTGAATCAGTTTACAGGTGTACAGTATTTCACAAAGTGCTTGTTGCCATTCAGTGACTTGAAGAGCATAATAACATAATAGGGGGAACCGCGTCCATCTGCTGTCAAGTTCAATTCCTGTATGCATGAACTGTGACAATGCTCAAGGTGAAGTAAGCCAGTAAACATATGTGAGGTCTTTTACTTTCAGATGCCTGTGGTTATTTTAATTTTTGTGTTGCTTGCATGCATGTGCAAGAAACACATTGCATCAGCTTCCTTCACAAGCGGGTTGTGGAGGTGCAGTAGTATTGTGATGAATGGCAGCAGTCCGTTCTGGGGCTGGTCTCTACTGTGGCGAATAGAGGAGCATGCTGTTGATGATGGCAGTTAATGAGCATGCCATTATGCTCAAAGAAACTCAGCCACTGCAATCAGGGAGCACTCCATCACTATGCAATCAGCTGTTTTTGCTGCGGGGCATCCCTGACTGCAGCAATCAATTACAGACTGCAGTGTGTGGTGTCCCCATGGTGACGGCTTCTCTGTCGGCCTGTCACAGTCCTCACAAAGCCAACAGAAAGCAGCCGCCCACCTCTCCCAGTTCTAAAAGCTGATGGGGATGCCTAATCCCCCTGTTGCCATGCCTCCTTCCCAGTTCATTTGCTGATGGGGTAGCCCAATCCCCATCAGCGTGATGCACCACCCACATTTGTTGTGTGCTGAGGGGGTGCCCAATCTTCCCTTGGCTCATGCGTTACCAACCAATCACACTGTATGGCTGATGGGGTGCCCAATCCCCATTGGCTCCACTCCCACTTTCCCAACAAACATCCAGGTGGTATGTTGGGAGCCGATCCCCAGTGTACCAATAGTCCCACAGTGTTCTTTTTCCATTCAGTTTTTTTTTCCTGTCCTGTAAAAATAAAGAAAACAGTCCCGTGCTGTCTGTGGCACCCCCTTGCTCAACCCGCACCCACCTTCTGCGCACCCCACCTCCCCACACACCCCTCCCCCCATACTTACTGGAGCAATGATCTTCGGTGAACCGGGAACATGTTTGCACTCTTCAATGCCAACTGTGAACTGAAGAAATGCCAGTAAGCTGTGTAATGGCATACATAGGGTTTTTTTCAACTTAAGTGAGTATCTCAGCCATTTTTATGTTTGCTTGCACGCATGTGCAAAAAACATAGTGCCATCATCCGAGATTTCAGAGGTGTGTCACCTCTTCCTCCAGCTCAGTCAGGGTGTTGGCAGGCACGGCCCCTGTAAGCCAATGCATGCTGCAGCTGTCTATGACAAGCTCCAAAATGCTGTGGCATACAGTTGAAAGGGGGAGCTACACTTGAGTGAGCAGCGATAAGATATCGCCTGCTCATGCGCAGCTCCTCCTACACACACACACACAGACAGAAACTCCCCTCCCCCGCACACGTATGGCCGAGGGGGTTTGATCCCCGTTGGCTTGTGCCCCTCAAAGCCTCCCAAATGTCAGGCTAATAGCCGACAGGGGTGCCCAATCCTGTCGGCTTCACTGTCTCTCCCTCCCCCAATACTATCACCAATGGGGTGCCCAATCTCCATCGGCTTCACTCTCCCCAGTACAAGATGACACCACTGGGGCCCACCCCAAGCGTGGTAGCAAATGCCATAATGACCAGGGGTGCCCAATCCCCGTCGGCTGAACTCCCTCACGTCCTTTGCCATGCGCTGAGCCCACCCCAGCATGGCAAACATCCACGTCGTCTAATTTTTTTCCAATCTGGAAAAAAAAATGGTCCCACATAGTCTCCCAGCACACCCTCCCACAACCCGCACCCACCTACTGCGCACCCTGCCTCCCCACACCCCCCAAAACCTCCCTCACCCTATACTTACCTCCAGAGCTCGGTGCGACGATCTTCGGTGGACCGGGAACACGTCTGCACTCTTCAAAGCCGACCGCGAACTGAGGAAATGCCGGTAAGCTGTATAATGGGCAAGATAGGGGGGTTTCAACTGTATTGCATATCTGTCATTTTTTGGAATTTTTGCACCAAATTTTCAACATGGGGTTATTGGGACCCCTTCTCATGAATTATGTCACTGTCATGGCATTATTCGGGCCCCAAGGGTGATTTCGTGCAGTGACTGTGCAGTGACTGCAAAATCACCCTTTGGGCCTGAATAATGCCATGACAGTGACATCATTCATGAGAAGGGTCCCAAAAACCCCATGTTGAAAATTTGGTGCAAAAATTCCAAATAATGACTGTTTTATGAGCGTGTGTTGTGCAGTTCCTATGCAGACTCATAAGTTCGCGAATTTTCAATATTTTCACTCCAGATTTTCAACATTGCCATTTTACCACACCTTCTTTTGAGCAGTACAGCTGTCATTTTTCACATCTCACCCAAAATGTGTTTCCGACCATGTAGCGCACAATGGCGCAGTCGGTGTGCGAAATCAATGTACGGGACAAATTAAGAAAATCACAGTGACTCTGTTCATGAGCAGAGGTCTTAAAGTGGCTATGTTGAAAATTTGGTGAAAAAATTCCTAAAAATGACTGTTTTACGAGTGTGCGTTGCTCAGTTCCTATGCACATTCGTAAGTTCGTGACCTTTCAATATTTTCACTCCAGATTTTCAACATTGCCATTTTACCACACCTTCTTATGAGTAGTACAGCTATCATTTTTCACATCTCACCCAAAACGTGTTTCCGCCCATGTAGCGCACAGTGGCGCAGTTGGTGTGCGAGATCAATGTATGGGACAAATTAAGAAAATCACAGTGACACTTTTCATGAGCTGAGGTCTTAAAATGGCTATGTTGAAAATTTGGTGAAAAAATTCCAATAAATGACTGTTTTACGAGCGTGCGTTGTACAGTTCCTACGCACGCTCATAAGTTCGCGAACTTTTAATATTTTCACTCCAGATTTTCAACATTGCCATATTACCACACCTTCTTATGAGTAGTATAGCTGTCATTTTTCACATCTCACCCAAAATGTCTTTCCACCCATGTAGCGCACAGTGGCGCAGTCGGTGTGCGAAATCAATGTACGGGACAAATTAAGAAAATCACAGTGACACTATTCATGAGCAGAGGTCTTAAAGTGGCTATGTTGAAGATTTGGTGAAAACATTGCTAAAAATGACCCAAATGCACACCCCAATACTTGTCACTCTCTGCAGGGTAGTGGTGGGGTTGGTTTCAGTTCAATACTTCACTGCCATTCCTATTACGAAGCTCTGTAACTTCTACACTACCACTGCCAATGCCAGCAAGCAGACATTCAGCATTGACAAATGCTTGTTAAGAATTGTTTCACTAAATTTTCAACATGGGGTTCTTGGGACCCCACCTCATGAACTCAGTCGCTGTCATTTTGTTATTTGGTCCCGGAAGATGATTTCATGGTCACTGTATGGAACCATCTTTTGGGACCAATTAATGAAATGACAGTGTCACAGTTCATGAGGTTGACCCCCAAAAAACCCATGTTGAAAAGTTGGTGAGAAAATTCCCAAAAATGACTGTTTTTTGGGCGTGCATTTGCGTAGTTCCTATGCATGCTTGTAACTTCAAGAATTTTTAATATTTTCACTCCAGATTTTCAACATTGCTATTTTACCACACTTCCTTATGAACAGTACAGCTGTCATTTTTCACATCTTGCCTGAAATGTGTTTTCGCACATGTAGCACACAATGGCGCAGTCAGTGTGTGAAATCAATGTTCAGGACAGATAAAGAAAATCACAGTGACACTGTTCATGAGCAGAGGTCTTAAAATGCCTATGTTGAAAATTTAGTGAGAAAAGTCCATAAAATGACTGTGTTATGAGCGTGCGTTGTACAGTTTCCATGTTCCCCTTATAATTTCATGAATTTGTAATACTTTCACTCCAGATTTTCAACATTAGCATTTTGCCACACCTCCTTGTGAACAGTAGAGCTGTCATTTTTCACATCCTGGCTAAAACGTGTTTTCACATGTCCAGTGCAGAATAGCATGGTCACTGTGGGAAATCAGTGTTTGGGACAGATTAAGAAAATCATGGTGACACTGTTCATGAGCAGAGGTCCCAAAATACCTATGTTGAAAATCTGGTCTAAACAAATCTCCCAAATAATTATGGATGTGCGTTGCGCTGTATCTACGCATGCTCGTGACTTCACCAGTTTTTATGTTTGCTTGCATGCATGTGCAAGAAACATAGTGCCATCATCCGAGATTTCGGAGGTGTGTCACCCCCTCTTCAATTCAGTCAGTGTGTTGGCAGGCGTCGCCCCTGTCCGCCAATGCATGCTGGAGCTGTCTATGACAAGCTCCAAAATGCAGTGGTGTACAGTTGAAAGGGGGAGCTATGCTTCAGTGAGCAGCGATAAGATATCACCTGCTCATGCGCAGCTCCCCCTATACACACACACACACACACACACAAATGCACGCATGCATACTGCGTGCTGCCCTCCCCCCCACACACACATATAGCTGACGGGTGTGCCCAATCCCCCATCGGTTTGTGCTGTGCCCCCCCAAACCTTCCACATGCCATGCTGGGTGCCCACCCCAGCGTGGCAACTCATACATTAGCTGACAGGGGTGCCCAATCCCCCGTCGGCTCCACTGTCCTCACCCCCCCGAGTACTGGGTGCCATGCTGGGAGCCCACCCCAGCATGGCAACTGATCATATGGCCGGCAGGGGTGCCCAATCCTGTCGGCTCCCGGCCCCCAGCTATCCTTGTGTCACGCTGGAGCCCACCCAGTGTGGCTAATGTCCCATCGTCTTTTTTTTAAATCCTGTAAAGAAAAACGGTCCCATGCAGTCTTCCTGCACCTCCCCACAACCTGTACCCACCCTGCTCACCCAGCCTCCCCACCTCCCACCTATACTTACCTCCGGAGCTTGGCGCGGCGATCTGCGAGTGGACGGGAACACGTCTGCACTCTTCAAAGCCGACTGCAAACTGAGAAATGCGGTAAGCTGTATAATGGGCTAGATAGGGTTTTCAACTTTGTTGCATATCTCAGGCATTTTGGAATTTTTGCACCAAATTTTCAACATGGGGTTTTGGGACCCCTTCTCATGAATGATATCACTGTCATGGCGTTATTCTGGCCCGAAGGTGATTTGCATGATCACTGCGTGAAATCACAGCACGGGCCCGAGCTAACTACCATGACAATGACCTCATCTCATGAGAAGGTCATCAATAGTAATTAAAATAAAATCAAAAATAAACTGTTCTGGCGTGCTGCGCGGTTCCTCGCAGGCTTGTAAGTTCGCAAATTTTCAATATTTTCACTCCAGATTTTCAACATTGTCATTTTACCACACCTTCTTATAGGTAGTACAGCTGTCATTTTCACATCTCACCCAAATGTGTTTCGCCCATGTGCGCACAATGGCACAGTCGGTGTGCGAAATCAATGTACGGGACAAATTAAGAAAATCACAGTGACACTGTTCATGAGCAGAGGCCTTAAAATGGCTATGTTGAAAATTTGGTAAAAACATTCCTAAAAATGACTGTTTTACGAGCGTGCGTTGCGCAGTTCCTACGCAAGCTCGTAAGTTCACGAATTTTCAATATTTCCACTCCAGATATTCAACATTGCAATTTTACCACACCTTCCTATGAGTAGTACAGCTGTCATTTTTCACATCTCACCCAAAACGTGTTTCCGCCCATGTAGCGCACAATGGCGCAATCGGTGTGTGAAATCAATGTATGGGACAAATTAAGAAAATTACAGTGACTCTGTTCATGAGCAGAGGTTTTAAAATGGCTATGTTGATAATTTGGTGAAAAAATTCCTAAAAATGACTGTTTTATGAGCGTGCATTGCGCAGTTCCTACGCACGCTTGTAAGTTCGCGAATTTTCAATATTTTCACTCCAGATTTTCAACATTGCCATTTTACCACACCTCCTTATGAGCAGTACAGCTGTCATTTTTCACATCTTGCCCAAAATGTGTTTCCGCCCAAGTAGCGAACAATGGCGCAGTCGATGTGCAAAATCAATATATGGGACACATTAAGAAAATCAGTGACACTGTTCATGAGCAGAGGTCTTAAAATGGCTATGTTGAAAATTTGGTGAAAAAAATTCCTAAAAATGACTGTTTTACGAGCGTGTGTTGCGCAGTTCCTACGCACACTCGTAAGTTCGCGAATTTAATATTTTCACTCCAGATTTTCAACATTGCCATTTTATTACACTTCCTTATGAACAGTACAGTTGCCATTATTCATATGTCGCCCAAAATGTGTTTTCGCACATGTAGCGCACAATGGTGCTGTTGGTGTGCGAAAGCAATGTTTAGGACAGATTAAGAAAATCACAGTTACACTGTTCATGAGCAGAGGTCTTAAAATGGCTATGTTGAAAATTTGGTGACAAAAGTCCATAAAATGACTGTGTTACGAGTGAGCAATGCTCAGTTTCCACGCACCCTCGTAAGTTCATGACTTTGTAATATTTTCAATCCAGATTTTCACCAGTGGCATTTTTACACACTTCCTTATGAACAGCACAGCTGTCATTTTTCTAACATGGCTGAAGTGTGTTTCGCACTTTCAGCGCGAGATGTGTGGTCGCTGGGAAATCATTGTTCGGCACAGATAAGGAAAATCACAGTGACACTGTTCATGATCGAAGGCACCAAATGCCTGAGTTGACAATCTGCTGTAAAAAATCCCCAACTCAATTATATTACGGGTGTGCGTTGCACAGTTTCTATGTACACTCGTGACTTCACCATTTTTTTAAATATTTTTACTGCAGATTTGCAACATTGCCATTTTTTACACCTCCCCATGAACAGTACATCTGTCATTTTTTACATCCCGTTCGGACTGTTTTTGCACCTGTGGTGCTAAATGCCGTAGTCGCTGTGCATAAGCAGCTTCGGCTAACAAACTGATATTCTCCCTGTTCATGAGGTGGGGTCACAAAAAAAACATGTTGAAAATTTGGAGTGAAAATACCAACGAATGCCTGAGGTATTAGGGTTTCCAACCATAACACCCTACCCTGTAGAGAATGACAGGCATCAGGGGTGTGACTTGGGATTCTTGCCTGTAATGCTCATACCATTCCACACCCTGCAGCCAGTGAGAGGCATCGAGGTATACCTTGGACTCTTCGGCGCCAAAGTTCACCCCATTCTCCTATATCACACCCATCTCACCATATTTCCTAATGAAATGAGGTGCGCATAAGGGTCAAAGACCCCAAGGACCGCCGAGACACTTGTCAGTGTCTGCAGGGTGGGGTGTGGTGAAATGGCGAGGCCGTCATGCCTGTTGACCCAAAGGCACACCCCAATTCCTGTCACTCTCTGCAGGGTGGTGGTGGGGTTGGCTTCAGTTCAATACTTCACTGCCATTCCTATTACGTAGCTCTGTAACTTCTACACTACCACTGCCAATGCCAGCAAGCAAACATTCGGCATTGACAAATGCTTGTTTTTATATTTTTACTCCAGATTTTCAACATTACCATTTTTTACACCTCCTTATAAAGAGTGCAGCTGTCATTTTTTACACCCTGTTCAAAATGTGTTTTCGCACCTGTGTCGCCAAATGGCGTAGTCGCTGTGCAAAATCACCTTTCAGCTAACTAAATGACTGTGTCACTGTTCATGCGGTGGGGCCACAAAAATCCATTGTTGAAAACTTCGAGTAAAAATACCAAGAAACGCCAGGGCATTAGGGTTTCTGACCATAATACCCTACCCTGTAGAGACTGATAGGTGCCGGGATGTGACTTGGGATTGTCAACAGTAATGCTCATGTCATTCCAACCCCACTCCCACCCTGCAGCCAGTGACAGGCATTGAGGTGCACCTTGGACTCTTTGGCCCCAGAGTTCACCCCATTCTCCTATACTGCACCGATTTCAGCACATTTCCTTATGGAATGAGGTGAGTGTAAAGCCGGAACACATCAAGGCACACCTCGACACTTGTAAGTGTCTGCAGGGTAGGGTGAGATGACATGTTGTTACCATTATGGGTGATGACCCAAAGGCACACCCCAATGCCTGTCCATCTTTGCAGGGTGGGAGTGGAGTTGGCATCAGTTCAACACTTCACTGCCATTCCTATACTGCATCTAACTCCTGCACTTCCACTGCTCATGCCAGCAAACAATTATTTGGCACTGACAAATGCTTGTGTTCATTTGCAATGCAAGCAAACATACTGGTATCAGTCTGAACTGTGAGGTGGCTTCTGGGGGGGGGGGGCCTTCCCCTCCTCCACCTATCAAAGCTTCAGAATACTGAATCTTCTTCCTAATTACATCCACTGTCTGCCTTTCTCTTCCTTTTTACATTGCTTGCACTTGCACAAGAAATGTTTTGCTACAGAGAATGGCATTGCGGAGGTGTGTCACTGACCAGCCCAATGCAGGTAAAGCTGAATTGGGCTCATCCTTGACAGACCAATTATCATGCAAGCTAAGTATGACAATAGTTTACAGTTTATGGGTTGAAACTTTGTGTACTTGAAACAAATGAAGTGCTCCAACGAAAGAACAGTTCTTCTGTTTCATATACATAAAGCCGTCCCCTCTCCCTTCCATCGCTCCATTTTCCTTGCTGTCTCTCCCTCCTCCCGTACACACATACCTTTTGTCCTGTGTGTTCCCTGTACCTTATTTCTCCCGTGTTGTCCCTCTGACCCTCCTGTCTTCTCAAGTTTTGCATTGCTTTGAGCCAGGCTCCAGTGGCTGTGCTAACATGACTGGCTAAGCTGTGCTGCTATCAGCCTCACAAATTATGGGAGGAACCAGAGAAGCTTTAGCTTAAACAATGCACCACAAAGCTGCCTAGTGCTCCGTGGGACAAGCATTGCTGTAAGAGCTGAAACCTGATATGCTCTGAGAGCCAGAGTGGATGGCTGACTCAGAATGTGCATGCATTTTGTGAATAGCAGAATACTCCAGTAGCGCTCCAAATATTCCTGCAGCTCTAAGAATACTTTTTTTTTTCTTAAAGCTAATCCATACAATTCTTCTTTTGAATAGATCTGATTGACTGTGTGGCAGCACCTGACAGTGCAATAATGCAGACCTACATGCAATCAGAGCACAGTTAACAACTTCTGTGTAAACACTCAGCCACCCCGCAGACCACTGGGCACCGAGCCCACAGCGAAATCAGTACCATCCTGCACAATTTGTAGCTTCTGAGGCCCCAGCCCATGCTGTGTGCAGTCAGATTACATTTTCAGACTGCAGTCCAGCAGCACAGACAGATTATGTCCTTAAGTCAGTCTCTCTCTCTCTGTCTCTCTCTATCTCTGTCTCTGTCTCTGTCTCTCTCTCTCTTTCAGTGTCTTTTTCTTTTGGAACCTCTGTGCTGCTTTCCCACCTCCCATACAAGGAGTTGTCTGTGTCCCATTCTGTCAATCCCGCCATCCCAGTGAGAGAGAGAGCGAGAGAGCACAACTGAGTTCCCCCCTTGATGTTCATGAACAGAGCTTGGTGCTTAGAGAGAGAGAGGGACATAGATAAAGCAAGACAGGGACAGCAACAGTGAGAGAGAGAGAGGGAGAGACAGAGACACTGGGGGAGCAGCATTGAAGAGACAATGTGTGCTGTGTCCTCTCTCTGTGTGTCTGTGGATAGTAGTGTGTTAGGGAGGTCATAGTGGGGAACAGCACATGCAAGTGGCATATGCTTGTGTGTCTCTCTCTGTCTGTCTGTAATTTATAAAAGAAAGAGACACAGACATAGAAACATAGAAATTGTCAGCAGATAAGAACTGCCTGGCCCATCTAGTCTGCCTGTTAGCCCTTGTACTGGATTACTGCTTCTGACCCACTCGCTACTGTACATCTATGGTTCCCCTATGCCTGTCCCAAGCATGCTTGAATCCATCCACAGTGCTCGCTCCCACCACCTCCTAAGGCAGACCATTCCACACATCCACCACCCTCTCTGTGAAGAAGAACTTCCTCACATTCCCTCTTAACCTCCCATCTTCCAGTTTCATGTCATGCCCCCTCTTTCTTGTGCTCTTCCTGTATTGGAAAATGTCTCTCCCCTGCATCTTGTTTATACCCTTGAGGTACTTGAATGTTTCTATCATATCCCCTCTTTCCCTCCTCTGTTCCAGTGAGTGCATATTGAGGCCCATTAACCTCTCCTCACAAGTCTTGTGTTGCAAGCTCTGTACCATCTTATTCACCCTTCTCTGGACCATCTCCAGCCTGTTAATATCCTTACGAAGGTGCGACCTCCAGAACTGCACACAGTACTCCATGTGAGGCCTGCCCATGGTTTTATATAATGACATCACCACCTCCCTCCTTATGTTGGTGATACTCCTGCCTGTGCACCCCAGCATCTCACTGGCCCTCCCAATTGCCTTAGCACTTCCTTTGACATTTTCAGGTAATCTGAAATAAGAAACCCCAGGTCTCTTTCCTTCTTTGTGACTGTCAGCAGCTTCTCCCCCATCCTGTAGCTTTCCCCAGGGTTTCTGTGTTCCAGGTGCATAATTTTGCACTTCTTTGAATTAAACTTCAGTTGCCAGTCCTCAGACCATTTTTCAAGGCTTCTGCAGGTCCCTTTTCATTTTCTCCACCCCCTGTGGGGTATCCACTGTGTTACAGATCTTGGTGTCACCTACAAACAGGCAGACCTTCCCTTCAGCCCTTCTGCAATGTCACTAATGAAGACATTGAACAGGACAGGCTCCAAGACCAATCCCTTCGGCACCCCACTGGTCACCCCTCTCCCCTGACTGCACCCCATTTACCACCACTCTCTGCCTCCTGTCCGTTAGACAGTTTCTAACGCAGTTTACCACCCTTTCCCCATGCCCAGCCTACCCAGTTAGTTCATCATCCTCCTATGTGGGACAGTGTCAAAGGCTTTGCTGAAATTAAGGTAAGCGTTGTCCACTGTCCCGCCCTGATTTACTTCCTTTGTCACCCAGTCAAAAAATCAGCCAGATTTGTCTGACATGACCTCCCCACTGTGAATCCATGTTGCCTATGGTCCTGGGCTCTGATGGCTTCTAGATGCCCCACTATCCTTTATTAAGCAATCTCTCCATGATCTTCCCCACTACTGAGATGAGACTGACCAGCCTATAGTTTCCCACCTCCTTCCTGCTGTCAGATTTGTGTAGAGGGACCACATGTGCCCTCCTCCAATTCTCTGGTACCACCCCTGTGTTGAATGACTCAGTGAACATGGCTGCCAGTGGTACTGCTATCTCCCTTCGCAGTTCTCTTAATATCCTTGGGTGTATGCTATCTGGTCCCATCGCTTTGTCCACCTTCAATTTAGTGAGTTCCTGCAAGACTCTTTTACCTGTGAATGGACTATTGTCCACCTCTTCACCCTCTTGGCATCTGCTGTGGCCCTTGCCCCTCCTCCTCTTCTGTGAATACTGAACCGAAAGACACAGTGGATATCTTGGGGGGCACATAACAGTTCTTAGGCATGGTACTATCACTTCCAAATACCTAAACAGCACATACAAGCAAGCAACATTTGGCATTGACAAATGCTTGTTCTGTATGAGTTTTAATTTCGGCATATATCTCATTATTTTCTGCCTGTAAGGTTTTGTCTTCTCATCCCGTTTTTTCTATGAGATCAGATAGTCCCAGTCAAACAAATTCATACTTTTTGGTAATACGTGCTGTGTAGTACTTCTCTGACATTTTGATCTGAATCTTTTAATTGTTCCATTTTCAGTGTCCTGGCCACAAATAATAAAAACTGACAGATATTTACATGTTGTGATCTGGTGCTACTCTTTTAAAATTCTGAGGCTGGCTATGACTTATTGATAATTATGTGTATGATCACACTCTATACAATATGGATATGCTTAGCATGCAGGAGCGCTACGATTTCAGCAGTTCATGCACCTACCTTTATGTCACAGGCAATTGCCATTGAGATATCTTATTTTTATCAACATTCTGCTTACTATAGGGGTTGTGACTATAATGATCACATCTACATTGTCATTATCCTCAGCTGTGTCACATTTTCCATTCTACACTGACAACACAGAGATGCCGATACCATGTCTGGTTGAATGAACAAGTACTGTTCAATCAAATAATACACTTATTTGCATGATATTTTATTATAATACATGAAATATTTTCTAATTATGCAGGATCAATGTATGATAAATTGTGTGCATATTCACGGCATGCTCCAATTCATCCCATGGGTAATTTTCAACAGTGCAAGGCAGTTTATTATAACTGAACACTTAATTGCATTCTTGTCCTGTGGTGGTATGTATGACACTACATTAGTTAATGAAGCTTGTAATAAACCTAAAAAATTATTTAAACCACCAATCATGCATTTAAGTTGTTTGCAATAAATAAAAATATTTTTACAATAGGAGTGATGAGACTGTGCTCCACTACATGCCAGTCAGATTTTTTTTTTGAGAGCACCACCATCCCAGTGCGCACTGTTCTTTGTTATGTATGCCAGTCAGCTTTATCTGTCTGATTGGGCCATGCTGCTTTCCCTTAGTAGTACTGGACTGGTGCATGCAGGTGATGTCAGATGCTATGCAGCTATGGTATGTCTGACATCACAAACTGTACAGACAGGCTAGCACTCTAGTGTAGCACTCAGTGGGACAGCATATCAAAATGCTCTGTAAGCTTGTCCTGCACAGGCAGTTCCCCATTGGCTTGGGAACACACTTCCAGCAAAACAAGATATGTGGATAGACTGGCAGGCTTACTTTGTATAACTTCAATTTTTTTTTTTTATATTATTGTTTTTTTTAAGAATGTGTATTTCTAGAACATATGTAATATTTTATCAGTTATTTATATCAGAAGGGGCCCCATCTCGAAATTATCCCACCTTTAGAATCTCTACCTAATAAATTTCCCAAACAAGAAGCTGGATGTCAACCAACCAACCAGAGGTCAGTTTACCACTAATAATATGCTCACTTTTCCACATACCACTAATAATATGCTCACTTTTCCACATAGTTTTGAATCTTTATGCTCTAAAAAATAATATACAGTATATTAATCATATGACTCTTGCATTTTGTAAACGTAAGAAAATCACATAGAAGAAAATGAAAACTAAACCATACTTATTTAGCAACTGACCATTTAAATGAAGGAGGGGCAATCAATTTCCTCATCCAATCATATTTAGAGTCCAGAGTTCAAAATCATCCAGTAGGTCTCTTTAGTAAGTACAGAAGAATGCACTCCCAGTCACCACTCCTATTTTTCATACCCATCATTTCCCTGCCAAAAAAAACCCAAAACAAAATAAAACCTTAACATGCCAATTTTATTTATTTATTTATTCATTTATTTATTTATTCATCCATTCTTTCATTCATCTATTTATTTATGTATTTATTTATTTTATTTAGCTTTTGTTGACCAGGTAGGTACACTAGACAAGTTATATGCCTATTTTCAGGTACGACCCTTGATGTTTTTCTTTTGTGAAATAGCTGGCTACACTGAAATAGTAATACTTCCTCCAAATCAATGCTTTATTTTCAGAAATTCTCATATTTAACATTCTCTTTGTCTTTCCAATATAACTTGCATCACAGAGACACTTGATCAAATAAATTTCAAGGGTAGCTGAACATGTGATTTTCAGTTTTATCTGGGTTTTCACATTTCTGTATGCATTATTAATTTTAGAAATGTTATAACTGTTCAAACATTGGGAACAAGTCTGATATGGATAATTACCCTCTGGCGAGTTACCAAATTGAACTCTGTTATTTCCTTTACTGACTTAGTAAGATCAGAGTGCATACATTTATCTGTCAATGTTTGGCAGAATTTTGCCACCTGTAGGGGAGGATTTACCAAGGTTATTTGCTTTTTTAGGGCTGCAGTGGTTAGAGCCCTGCAGACCTCCTTCAATCAAAAAAGGGGGACTTTTCTGACCAAACAACAGTGTGGGTTGCCTCACAGTTGCCTGATGCATTCATGAAGCACCTCCTTTCCCATTAGCAGTTACTGGCATATTTTTATGGAGTCATGCAGAATGTAGCACAGTCACCATGTCCAAGATGACTACCAGACTGTATTGCACATGAAGAGTTTGGTGGCCATCTTGGACACTGTGAACTGTGCCATTCTAATGACATCCTTTTTGTTTTTATTGTATATATTTTTCCTTCCCCCCACTCAACCCTCCCTCTCAGCACTCCCTCCCAGAAACATAACAGTGATAGTGGGGGTACCCTATCCACCAGTGCCATGATCAGGACTCCTTGGTCATTTATTTATTTTACTTTAATTCTGTATGTTTTCCATCCCAACCACCCAACTCTCCCTCTCAGCATCCATCACTCCCCCCCAAAAAACATAACAGTGACACTGGAAGTACCCAATCCCCCCGTGTCATGATCAGAACGCCTCTTTTTTTTATGAACCCTAGAAAAAAGTGAACACCCATTAATGTCTTTTGTGGCCATTTCTCTCCCCACCTGATCCTTCCACCAGCACCCCCAAGCCCTTTCTTACCTATCGGGGGTCCAACGCCATAATCTTCTCTGGACGGCAGACACATCTTCACTCTTCAAAGCTGGACTGAGAACTGAAGAAACAGGTATTTGGTTCAATGTATTTCAATGGGGTTTTGAACTTAGTGGAATAACTTGGGCATTTTTGCATATTTTTTTCCCACATTTTCAACATGCCTTTTTTTGGGACCCCGCCTCACCAACAATTGCACTGACATTTGGCAAATCTGTTTTGAAAGGTGATTTCATAGTCCCAGTGCAAAATCACATTTCAGGAAGGAGCTGAACATTTTCTCGCCCTTGTTCATGAGTTAGGGTCATAAGAAGGCTCTGTTGAAAATTTGGTGTAAAAATATTAAAAAAACAACAACGTTATGAGCCTATGTTGAATTTTTCAAATGCAGGCTCATAACTTTGATAATTTTCAATATTTTTACACCAAATTTACAACATAGCCATATCTTTATAGCACCTCATGAATGAGATAGCTGTCATTTTTAAAATCCTGTCCCAAATGTTTTTTCACATCTTGAAATGTGATTTCGCCATTCATGCATGAAATCACCTTTCAGACAGGAGTTGAAAATTTTCTCTGCCCATATTCATGAGGTGGATCATAAGAATGCTATGTTATAAATATGGTGTAAAATACATAAAAAAACAAAGTTATGAGGCTGTGTTGAATTTTACAAATGTAGTCTCATAAGTTTGGTAATTTTGAATATTTTTACCCCACATTTTCAACATAGCCCTTTCTTTACAGCACTTCATGAATGTGACTGCTGTCATTTTTAAACTCCTACCCAAAATTTGTTTTTGCACCTGGAAAGTTGATTTCACAGTCCCTATGTGAAATCACCTTTAGGACAGGAGTTGAATATTTTCTCTGCCCTTCATCATGAGGCAGGGTCATAACAAGGCTATGTTAACAATTTGGTGTACAAATATTAAAAAAAAACAACTTTATGAGCCTACATTACAATTTGCTAATGCAGGCTCATAACTTTGGTAATTTTCAATATTTTTTACCCCAAATTCCCCTGCTGCAGCCCTATTGGCCCTGACCAGAGTTTGTTTCCCTATGTGATGAACATCCTGCCAAAACCTATGCTTAATAAATATGAAGTATACAAATTCTAACCAAGTTATCCTTCCACAGAGATCACTGACCAGAAAACAATATTTAAATTTAGAAATGATCCTAAAGATGTTTTTCCCCTTTCTTCACAGACGTCAGCAACTTGCACAAAAAAAAAAAAAAAGTTCGGCAAAAGATCCATCACAGTACTCCAACTAAGATGGAACCTGCAAAGGAAAATCTATTTGCATACCACCTACCTAGTAATTGTTTTAAAAATGTAGTTTATTATGCCATTTCTTAAAACAATAGATGTCATTCATTGATCAATCATCTGTGTTAAAAAAAGCATTTTGATAAATTTATTGTTCATTAAACCAGTAGACCTTCTAAAGACACTTGTGTATCATGCTACTGTCTCCTTTCTGTGCCATCCTTCCAGGCTACAAAGAAAAGAAAACTAACATTTTCAAAATATTCTTCCTTTTTCCCTTCTCTACTACTAAGTCATTTATCCTGTACATAAAGACACCTTTTAAAAGTACAAACAAAATTCAGTATCCTAGCTTTAAATGTTCAATGTGTGTTCCAGCTGGCAAATAAAACTGTTATGCATTTTCTTGCTTTGTCACTGATTACTCCACACTGAAGTAATCCAGAAAGCAAAAGCACCCTCCCAAAATAAAACAAAAATAAAAAAAAAATGTTGAACACGATCAACTCTTCAATGTCATAATCCAAATGGAAAATGAAAGTGCTTCTTTCTGAGGAATCCATGACCAAGAACAAGACAAGCTGAACAGGGGCAAACTAGAACAAAAACACCGGTGACCAGCTGCACTTCACAGCCAACTCTATTTTGGTTCCCCTCAGCAAAGACGCTCAATTCATCTTCCTTCTCTGATTAAACAAATCCACAGCCAGGATCCAAAGATGATGCCAATATGGAGCAACGTGCTTCTGCTTGCTAATGACCCATGACTCCACCTAAGCTATACAGTTCATACGTCGCCTCCATGCCTTTAACCATACATCTACAGCACTGACACTCTAGTGATCAACTCCCCAACTTCCTGCACCATCTCTCCACTGCACTGAGGCTTTCTCACACTGTCATGGAACTCTTCACCACACTGTAACTGCCAACTGTCCTTGTGCCACACAGATGATCCACCTCCTAACCTGGCAAATCCCCAACTGATGAAAGAATTTTACCACATGTATCAACTGCACCCCTCATGCAACTAACCACACCCCCAACCAATCCGAGACATTTTCTCACAGTCTCCTATCCAGTCAGTGCTCACTGATGTGGCCCATTCATTCTGACTAGCCAATCATGCACCACAACTCAGATCCCATTCACTACAACACCCTCACATTTTGGAACAAATAAGAGGTGAATAACAAGAAGTCCCACAAAACAAAGTAAAAATCATTAAATCCAATTTATAGCATGTCATATGTATGAATGTTTGGTGTTTAATGTGGGTCTCACCTGTAAAAGGAACTTCAGTTTTCCAGTGTGCTTACCCATTAAGAAAATAAACAAACACAAAAGATTAAAAAAAAAAAAACTTTGTGGGAAAAAAAGTGGTTCTATTGCATAAATTAAATATGTGATGGAGGGGTACTGTCACATAAATGATTTATTTACACTTGTTCCTGTTGACCTTGGGTAAACTACTCAGGGTTCTGCTATGCTTCCCCACTCATGGGGTTACCTGAGGTGACCAGGAACTCCTGAAAATAAATTGTTTATACAACAGCCCCCCATTGCATATCCCTTATACATATACTGTATCTATCTATTTATACAGTGTATATATATATATATATATATATATATACAGATGAAGCAACAATAGGGATGGCTCCATGGATCTGGAATCATCCCTATTAACCCGATCATCCCAATTATCAGGCTTGCTATACCTACCGTTGATTGGTTGATGAAAACACAACCTGCCACTGAAAAAAATGCATATAGAGTAAATTTAATTATTAGTCACATTTATTCAAGTGCTGCAGTGTGAAAGGTCCAGACAGCTGTGCTCCTCTACTTACAACCCCATTGAACCACAGAAGAAGGGCATTCTCTACTTCACCGTCTTTACCCTTGCGTTTTTGCTTCCATGCAGGGTTTACATTTGCTTGTTACTCACTGATTATTGCATCCCGATTCTGGCTAATATGGCCAGCTTGACTTTTAGAGATGCCAAAATCTTTGGCAACACTGGACAGTGAAGCCTTAGGTGCCTGCAAGGCTTCTATTACTTTAACTAGCTGTGCAAGCGCCAGCTCAGTCCTCTTGCCAGACATGTTGTGGAATCAAATACACTGCCAGACACTAGTACTTATTCAACAGTAGCATGGCGAAATGTTCCAATTAAGAAAAATTGGTGTCCCGCTTAACAGAATAACACCATCATTGAAATGAATGTGGACAAAATCTGCAGCCAGAGAAACATCCTGATTATTCGAATGTCCCCATTAACCACATCCCCATTAAGTGGCATGTACTGTATAGATATTTTTATATATATATATATATATATATACACACACATACACACACACACGCACGCATACACACGCACACACACACGCACACACATGCACACACACACACACACACACACGTATACAGGGAGTGGGATATGTAAAATATTCTTACTTCTGTAGAGTGAGCTCTTTATTTTCACGAGTGCCGGAAGCATGAGTGAGAATCCACAGTTCACTCTGCAGGACTGAGAATAATTTCCATATCCCACAATCTGCCCATCATGTATACGATTTATACCACAGGGGTAAAAGCTTTAGGAAAATGTTTTCTGTTTCTATGTGTTTCCTGCTCTTTATGTGTGTGCTATCAGAGTGTGTGTGTGTGTGTGTGTGTGTGTGTGTGTCTGTGTTTGTTCTGAATGGACTGGAAGTAAGAAACACAGGTGAGTGTGTTTTGTAATGCTAATTGAGTGAGTCAGAGGCTCAGTGAGAAAAGCAAACTGCTGCAGGTAGCACTGAGAGAGAGAAACTGCTTTGTAAAAGAGGTTCATTTAGAATTCAGGTTGTTTTGAAACTAAGATCAGCACAGTAATGGGCTAGGAGTGTTAGAAACACAATGGGACACAGGTAAGATGTTTTGCAAAGCTAATTGAGTAAGCTGCAGCTTCAGTAAAAAAGATAAACTGTTTTCTGAAGCAGTTTCCTTTAGAATGCAAGCTGCAGTGCAGATATTCTCACTCTGGTGACAATAGCAAAGTGTAGATAAATGTCAATTTCCTCACTCTGCTGATGTCATCAGGATTTATCCTCACTCCAGTGGAAATAACACAGGATATCCTACTGAGAAAACACTCAACCCCATGGTATAATTATATTTGTAATATGGCAAATAATGTGTGCCGTGAATCCAGCATAACGATAGGTGGAAACACACCTGGTGGCATAAAATGAAGTGGTCATTAATTCCCTAGAAATGACCTCTTAATTTTGTAGTACAAACACTGTCCACATGAAAAGTGCTACCTGAGCACACAAAGAGACAGTTTCCAGTCACTCACTGAGCCGTGATGATACTTATGCGGTTTCGAGCAGCAGCACAAGGGGCATCTTACCCGACAGTGAGACATGGGCTGAATGACAGTACACATCAACGATCTAAATGTTGAACTCGTAGCAGCCACAATATGAACTAATTTTAGACATTTGAAAACATATGGCGCTGAGAAGCTTACAGTAACTGAAACAAAAATTAGTGTCTCTCTTTCCGTTTTAAATAACAATGTTGGCAGTCAGTTTCTGTACCACTTCCATATTACAAGTGCATTAATCACCTTGACAGGAGGTCATTTCCCAGGAATTAATGCATGGTTGGGTAGTGGGAAGCACTCGGCCTGCTGCCTTGAGTATCCCACCTATGCATTAATTCCTGGGAAATTACTTCCTGTCTCAGTGATTAATGCTTACTTATTGAATGGGGGTAAAAGCTATTCCAGTGGAATAAATGGAGATATTCTTACTGCAGTGAGATGAATGCTGATGACATCAGTGGAGTGAGATATATTCTGTATATCCATACTCTGCTGATGTCACCACTCACTGATTCACTCACTCACTGACTCACGCACTCACTCACTCACTCAAGCTAGCATTCTAAATGAAAGTGCTTCAGAAATCATCTTCTGTTTCTCACTGAAGCCTGCAATTTACTCAATTAGCATTGCAAAACACAAATACCTGTGTCCCATAGTTTCTAACACTCCTAGTCCATTACTGTACTAATCTCAGCTTCAAAACAACCTGAATTCAAAAGGAAAATCCTTTACAAAGCAGTTTCTCTTTCTCAGTGCAAGCTGCAACTAACTCAATCAGCATTGCAAACACAGTCACCTGTTTCCCATAGTGTTTCTAACAATCCCAGCCCATTCAGAAACACTCCCACATTCTCAGGTGATGCACAAACAGTGCTGTCAGTATAGCCTAGAGGTTAGAGTAATGAGCTCTGAACAAGCTTGGTACATTCAGCAGACCAAACCTGGGTTTGATTCTTACAACCTCTACTTGCCTACTGTGTGATTCTGAACAAGTCACTAAACTTCCCAGTGCTCCCAGGTCACTCCTCAAAACTCACTTAGTTACCAAAGAATAAAACAAAACAAAAAAGCACATAGAAACAGGAAAAAGACACAGCAAAACATAACAACACTTCTTAAACTCCTATTTCATTGTATAAATAGCACACATGATGAGCATAGGGCCCTGCACAACCACATAACACTTTCTCAAAAGAAGGATTGCAAAAAACTGTGTTAATACACCACCATTAGGGTTGCCACATCAAAAGTAGAGAAATTTAACCTTAGGGTTGACAAGGGTAACACCACAACCCCCACTGTGCATGCAGGAACAGGCATGATGGAGGTACTTTGGCATTGTGAACCCTAATGCTCACACCATTCCATATGTAACTTAAGATAGGTCTAGTATAGGACACTGGGATTAGCACTAGGGTTCAAAACACCAAAGCACATATGTCATGCTTGTTCCTGCATGTACAGTGGGGTTGTGGTGGTATCCTTGTCAACCCTAAGGTTGAATTTCCCTACTTTTGATGTTGCATCGCTAATGGTACATTAACACAGTTTTTGCAATATATATATATATATATATATATATATATATATATATATATACATATGCAAGCAATAATATACCCAACAGGGTGGGCGGTATTGGGCAATACTGAACCGCCCAGGGCGAATGGGCCAGCGCGGCAGGCGGAGGGGCCTTATAACCCTGGAAGGTCCGGTATTGCCCAATACTGCCCACCCTGGAAGGTATTATTGTGCTTAGAAAATGGGCTCCATTATAAAAAAAAGTTGAATAAAAAATTGTTAATAAACTATTCATTTAAAGTAAGTTTTGTAATAAAATAGTTCCTCCGCCTGCATTATAATGAGTTTTTTTGGAGGCAAGGTTTGTCCTATTGGAGACCCTGTAGTTAAAAAAAAAAGAAAAAAAAGCTGGTTGTATGCTGGTACACCTACTGTCTGCTGCCCCCCCCCCATGGTGCACTTTGTTTCCAGCATGATGTCCATTTTTGATTATTTTGCCTTTGTAATTTTTGTGTTAAGTAGTCTCTTTGATTCTTTGTTTATCACTGCATGTCACTAGATGGCGCTGTTGAATTTTGTTTTCAGGTACTGGGTTGGATGCCATGCCCTCGCACTTAGCAACAGTTTGTACCTTCAGCTTCTGTTTACCTTCTGCGCCCCCTCCCACAGATTAGCATTATTACAGTATATTACTTTATATAATTATGTTAGGCAATCAATCATGAGAGGGGTTTTGTGTGGCAGTATGGGATTGCGAACAAAACATCGGGAGATGAAGGGAGTGGAAGAGCTCAGTGATGCCAGTGATCAGTTCTGACAGTGCAGGTATTGCTTTATCCCCCCCCCAGCCCTGAACAGCTTTCGAATGCTTGGCATTTAAATGTATCTGGCATGCGTGCAGTGGGCAGCGACTGAGGGTGGTGGTGCAGTGGAGCATGAGTACAGCCTGATAATGTGGTTCTATTAGTGCTGAGATAGCACTGATGTTTAAAAATAAGATACCATTAAAAAAGAGTTATGGGAGCGGAGCCAGGGTGACATGGAGGCTTGGGAGTGGAGCCGGGCTGAGACAGGGACTTCCGGCATGATGTTTGGGGGAGAGCTTAAGCGAAGGAGCAACAGAATAAAAAAATGCAGGTACAAAATAGAAGTTTTACTCTTTTTGTATTTGGCAAGCAGGAAGAGAGCGAACGTTACCTGTCACACTTCACTGCGAGAGCGAGGTCTTCAGAGCAATGTGTAGTGGAGCTACTGTTGCTATAGTGATGGTATCGTGGGCACAAAAAGAAAGTATTTTTAATCCTAATTTAAACTGTAGTGGCGTTACGATGTTTTACAGGGTCTGTGAGGGATGTGATTTCTTGGGGGGGGGGCTACCTTGCTCTGTCTCCCATTAGCAAGGCAGAAAACATGGCGGCTATGCCTTTTAAAAATTCAGGGTGCCCAAGAACATCCAAAGTAATGGGGCACCCTGAAAGGGAACTTGTTTTAAGCGGGCATCTATCGAGAAATACCCGCCCGCTAAGATCGGTGTCTTAGCCAATGGGAAAGCTAGAATTCACTAACCCAGTTTCTAAATATATATATATATATAGTATATATATATATATATATATATATATATATATATATATATATATATATATATATATATGCAAAAGTGTGGGCACAAAAACTGTTAAATAAATGTGTTTATTTTCATGAGTGTTAAAAAAATCATGGAGCCACCATTTAGTTAACACCATAACCTCAATCAAGCACCATTTAACACCCTGTCATCAGACAACGGCTCCCCCAGCCCAACAGCCGACACATACTGTAGCCTTAAGTGGCACCATCCAGCTACCCTACCAATCCACAAACTCTCTCTCTCTCTCTCTCTCTCTCTCTCTCTCTCTCTCTCTCCTTTTCTTCTTCAGTGAAACTAGGCTGCAGCTATTTTCTTTTTATTTAAACTAACCTGAAACAGTAGTACAGAAAACAGAGCACTTGCGATTCCTCTCACTCATTCCTGCTCCCATACCTACTCCTTGTTTCTCTCCATCTTCAGCTGATTGGGCCCTATAGGTGGGATAACCAGAACAATTATTTCATTTTAATGTAATTTATAAACAAACAAACAAAAACACAAAATTAAAGCTGTTCTCATGAACTCTTATGAAGTGAGAAATAGCCACCATGTTTTTAAAAGTCTCTGGCCCTCCCACATGGCAAAATTAGCAAACCACAGTGCATGCTCTGAATGTTGGTGATATGGTATCCTTAGCAACCATGCTACCAACCCTAGCAACCAGCTGAAACCTAAGTAGGCACAGACAGTGGAGCAAAAATCTCCACATATTTCTGAAAATAACAAAAGAAAACTAAACAAAAAAAATCAAAACCCACAAAAAAAATCACATCCCTATTGCATAAATGGAATGTGCAATGGAGAACTCATTAAATAAATGATTCATGTGCACTCAAGCATTTTGACCTCGGGCAACTCACTCGTGGCTTACACCACTCATGAGGTTACCCAAGGTGAAACTGCTCTTGTGCACTTAAATCATTCATTTAACTTGTCCCAAATTGCATATCCCATATGTGTGTGTGTGTATATATACATATATATATATATATATAAATATATATATATTATGGTAGCACGGTAGTAATTCTTCTTCAGAATTAAACATCTTCTTACTGAGTCAGCAAAAAGACAGCTTGTCAATTCTACATTTCTATCATTAATTGATTCTGCTGACATTATATATAGTAATGTCCTGCCTCCCATCTTGCTAAATTGGATGTATTGTACCACAGAGCTCTAAGATTTATAACTGGACTTCCATCCTCCACGCACCACTGCGTTCTATATACTGCAGTAGGGTGGCCATTGCTTCAACTCAGAATGCATAGAAATGCAGCCATTTGGACACTTCGAGCTCTCTCCAACAAACTCCCGGACTACATTACTGCCTGCCTTCCTGCAAGTCCACCTAGTAGCTACGGCATTAGAAGTCATTCACTAATCTCCTTAAAAATTCCCAGGATTAGCAACCACTTTGGTAGGGCTGTCATAAGTCATGCTTTGCCCACACTATGGAGAGGGATCCAAAGTTCTTTGAAACTCAGCACCCTTGTCAGTATTGCTATGTTCAGGCATCTTTATGACATAACATTTACTGAACTTTGTAAATGTTACCACAGCTTCTAGTGGTTCTACTAGTGGATGCATCGCTTAATTCCACCCCTCATTTATATACCCTACCCTGTAAATCCCTCCCTAACTTATTAAGTAGCCAGTCCTGCCTGGCCTTCAGAGCCCCTGGCATACTCCCAACCTTCCTTCATGACTCTAAATCAGTTGCCTGTTGGTTTCTGGTTCCTACAACCTCACAGAAACCATATTTATTTCCTAGGGGATGCAATGATTATGATCTGCCCTCCCCTGGTTGATACTAGTATCTACGACTACAATCATGTATAGGGAAGAATGTACTTTGTATAGTTATTGCTTGACATAGTATTTACCTGTTCCCCACTAGTGCAATGGAATGTTTATAATGTACCTTACACATGTAAATCTGTATTCCTAAATTCTATTTTTTGTGTAACATATGTATGTCTATCCTTTATGATTAACTGCAGGTCCACCTTGCAAATGAGCTTGCTCAACGGTGATCGCCTGGATAAATAAAGATTTGATTTGATTTGATTTAGCAGGGGGCTAAGCATTTTTTGATGAAAAGTCTGTATCTCGAAGTGTTTCCAAGTTACGGGCCCCGGAAGGCGTGGCGGACGCCGTAATGTTAGTCTATGGGAAAAATCATCAAATTCGGAGAACTGTAACTTTACAGCCCTCTAATATTTTGTCACCAAAACTCAAAAGGCACATCTGTGGGATCTTGGCTTTCTTCCCTCCATATTTCAGCTCAAAAGACCAAACCATTCTTTTGCAGCAGGATGGTAAAGTTTTCCTAATCTTTTGGCATAGTGTAGCAAAATAGTATCATGATTTGCGACACTTTCACAAAAAAAAGCATGAAAGTGTTGAATGTGTGACACTACTTTGTGACACTACAGTTCACAAAAATTTAAAAAACATATTTCTGGGGTGTTTAAGGCCCCAAAAAAGACATGGCTAGCATCCTCAGTGCTCGACTAGGTGAACACAAAAAGAATTGTGTCCCTAAAGGGTCACAATTTTAAATGCCAAGCATTTCTGTGACCACCAACTAAAAACAAAATGGCAGATTTGAGACACTACAGGGGTCATTTGTGACACTAAAAACTGCATTTGCGACACTGTCAAAGATTTTTTTTTGAATAACTTTTGAACCGTTTAATATTTTTTCGCAAAATCTTCGAAAGACACATCTGGGACCCTGGCCGCATGTTCCCTGAAGGGTTTGGACTGGTCACACAGACCATGCAACCTGTAGGTGTGAGCAAAGAATGCACAAAAAAAGTGTAAATACCACATTCTACCGTGCTATGTACCTCCACAACTGTATATTCAACCATTATGAAACTTGGCAGATCCAGAGATCTATGGTACTGCTCCATGCATGCCACATTTCAGTCAAATCTGTCATATGATGGCAAAGTTATTAAGCTGCCAAATTTCACACTTTAACCTTAAATGAGATACTCAACCCTACAGTGGCATTACCATGCCACTATAATATATATATACATATATCTATATATATATATAGATATATATATATCTATCTATATCTATCTATATATATATATATAGAGAGAGAGAGAGAGAGAGAAGAGAGAGATAGATGTATAGATATATATATATATAGATGGAGTGCGTGTATGTATATCTATATATCTATATACACAGCAAATGTATTCATTGCAAAAAACTTCATTAATGCATCAGTTAGGGTTCTTACTAAAGCGATGAAAGTAGGGACATGTGGTGTCAGGGTTTCCAACCCTAACACCCCAACTCCCACCGTCAATGCACCAACAGACGATGTGGGGGGGTTGTCATCGTCAGGCCTAACTCTCACCCCATTCCATACATCAGGAAGCTGAAATGTTAGAATACAGGAGAATGGGGTGAAAGTTAGGCCTGCAAAGCCAATAAACATCCCCGTCACCTGTTGGTGCATTGTCAGTGTGGGTTGGGGTGTTAGGGTTGTAAACCCTAACACCACATTTCCCTACTTTTGTCACTTTAGTAAGCATCCTAACTGATGCATTAACACAATTGTTTGCAATGAATGTCCTTATTGAAAAAAAAAAAAGCAAAGTCATAACATTATTTTGACTATGGAAGTCCAGGGCCTATCAGTCAGTAGTTAGAAGTGGGATCACAGAACCCCTGTGCTCCCATTCCTCCATGTATAATTGAATGGGAAACCTCACAAGCAGTGTGCAGTTTCACAAAACCAAACATTAGTTTTGGGACAGTACAAATAGTTTCACAAAAATATTTGTATTTTCACGAAAGTATAAATAGTTTTGTGAAAGCATAAATAGTTTCATGAAATTATCTTTAGTGTTGCGAAACAACTAATAGTGTTGCAGCAGTAGTAGTACTTTAGAGTATGCATAATACATACATAGACAGTAAGTGCATAATGAGTAGTTGCTCCCATGCGTACAGTTGTTGTCCCTCACCAGTGTATTTTGGGTGTTGCGAGCACAGTCCCCTTTGATACCTGTACTGCTACCCATACCTACTGTACTTGCC